>OX387322.1:4227500-5542500 GCA_947562085.1 Eudonia lacustrata
AAATGCTAAATTACTTCATTCAGATAGTTTGTTGAGCATAATTTGATTTTCTATCTCTGATTACTAGATATGTTTTTTTTTCATTGGCGGCGCTAGTGTGCGGCGTAAACGCTCTTAAGGCTCCACGGATTGTACCATAAGCAATGAAAAATTAAAAAAGATAGAACACATTCTAACAAGAACCCAAACTCCTCAGAATAATATAGCTTTAGTTATTATTCTGAGCCAAACTCACACGTTTGGGTTTGGATTGGCATTGACAGATTTCGGCCGCTCCTCTTCCATTTTTGAAATTTTTGAAAAGAGTATATATATACGTGTGTATCCTTTATGGTGCCGGTATCTCCCTGTGTGGTGCCGGGGTTAAAGAATTTCACCACCCTATCTCTTCCCGTGGGTGTCGTAAAAGCCGATTAAGGGACCATTCCAGAGGATGGGCAGCAGCATCTCTCTGAGGTTACCCTCAACCTACTGCGATCGCCAACCCGCCTGCTAAGCGTGGCGATTAGGGCAAACACCCCTCATATCCTTGGGGGAGGCCTTTGTCCAGCAGTGGACGTCTTTTGGCTGAGATGATGATGATGATGATGATGATACGTGTGTGTCAAATACATGGTAGTGTGTGTTATGTTTGTTTTATTGATTTAATGTATTTTTATGCATAGTGTAAAAAAAATATTAACATTCGGATAACCTTCTCTATATAAATTACTATAAGCGTGCGAAATTTCGTACTCCTCCGTCCGCGCAATTTTCGTAAAAAAGGGGTAGGTACAAAGTTTTTGCTTCCCGTATTAATACCTATATAGATTAAAAAACGCACCTATATTTTATTTTACTCGTCTCTACTCGTACATTTAGCACTAACACGCTTTGCATAATGATTAACAAAATTAAAAAAAATCTAAAACACCGAACTAATTTCGACTCTTTAAAACCTATTTAATATAATTCTGTAACGCATAAGTAGGTACCTAAGGAAGTACAGTATACCACACATCGAGTAAAACAGTAACACAGCAAACATAGCTTCTATTGCATACGGGTTAAGACGCACTGTTATACGCTCGTTATACAGTAGTAATAATAAAACTGCATTAAAAGTCTTGTGTATATTTTTTATAGTAACGATCTACATCGGTCAAGGACTTACCGTTTAGTTTCGACTCGTGAGAGACAAAGCCTGTCTTGAGATGCGTCACTGTTATTATTATTCATACTAGGCAATGATTCATAGTATCTGTGATAAAGTATAAAGATATGTGATAAATAAATTGTAACGACCTACATGACATTGAATCTAGTTATACTTTTAGAGAGGAGCTTGAGGAGGTGCTTTTAGGGAGGAGCTCGATGGAGCAGTGGTTAAGCAACTTTCGCAAAGGTCGGTCATCGGATGGGTGACCAAAACTTTATCATCTCGAGCTCCTCCGTGCTTCGGAAGGCACGTAAAGCCGTTGGTCCCGGCGGCTGCATCAGCAGTCGTTAACAACCAGGCTCGTGCCCCAGCGGTGGGGACATAAAATGAGCTGATGATGATGATGATGATGATACTTTTAGAACAGGAGGGCGATTTTTGAATCTCAGCAGTGATCTTAAATTTAAAAGTGACTGAAAAAATTCCACAAGCGGGATTTCCAATCCGCACCTTATGACAATGTCGGGTCAGGTGCGCTCACGGAATTTATTTAACTGTTCTTTGGGTCCGCTATCAACTGTGCAATATATACTAACTATGCTATCGTGGCTTAATCCTTTGTTGTTTTTTTTTAATTGTAATTTGTACGCAACAAAATTTGCGTAAAATTATACTATACTTAGGTAACCATTAAGAGTGACATTAAAAACACTATGACATAATACAATAATATTTTGTTGCATTATGTACAGTCGGCGGCAGATCAACCTACCCAAATCTGTCAAACTTCTCCAATGAATATTGATCCTTATAATCAAACCATAAAGTTCAAAATTGATTGTAGAAATTTGACAGTTTTGGGTAGGTTGATCTGCCGCCGTGTGTACTTACAATTTAATTAATAATATAGGTAGGTACTAATAGGTATGTAAAGGTAGGGACCGTTCGAGAATTTTCGGGTACAAAAATAAGTTACCAATAACTTTGAATAACAGAAAAAATAGCACTCGTAATTGATATCATAACATATAGCGTGACAATTAGAAATCAGTTCAAAAATCGCCTCCCAAAGATTCAAAGCCTAGTCCGCGATACCAATTTAAGTGAAAAACCTCAATCGTTCAACTCGACAAAAATAATACATAAAAATACAACAGACCGTCTCCGTTTCGACCGCCTCCGTCGCCGCATTGCGACAATTTGAACTCTAACACGACACATTAAGGCACAACGGATCCCAAGTCACGTGCGCAGGCCACGACATCTATTCGACAAATGGTGAAGACGTAACAATTTCAGCTAATTACACTTGTTTTAATTGTATTACGTTAATTAATCATAGCTGAATGCGGTTCGCCATTTGTAAACATTGGAAGCAGTTTTGAGAGTTATGTTTACGATTATTAATAGATTAATTTAATACCTATACAATGTGTTACAGAATGGTGTAGTAAAATTTAAAAGATCGTAATCGAATTTAAAGTGTATCCGATCTACATCTTATATGCAGAGTTTCTAAGACAATAACCTATTAACTTCAATTTGTAATGCAATTTTTAATTAAATATTTCGATTGTGACGTCATCGTCACATCAAATTAAACAAGTCACAGCCACAGTACAGATCTAGTAACCACTGTGAACGTACATCTATGATCACTGCTGCTATAAATATTTAATTTACTATTGCATGACAAATTAAAGTTTATATTAGGTCTTAGAACAACACATACAAGGTCTAGATCCGATCGACGGTCCCTAAGTATAATCCCATTGAACTTTATGCCTCAGTTATATGGATGAAAATGTATTGTAGAAATTTGACAGCTTTGGATAGGTTGATGCGCAGGCAAAACATACAAAATAAGCAGACCCGCATAAGGTAAGCTTCATACAAACACGCTAGAGCTAAGCACAAGACGTAATCTCGCAATAGTTGCGGTCGGGCTGTTCCGAGCTGTTCCGAGATCTGTGCCGGTGAGAGGGTCTAATGAGTGGGTCTCTACATAAGGTAACCATACAAACACGCTCGAGCAACGCACAAGACAGAATCTTGCAATAGTTGCGCTCGGGCTGTTCCGAGCTGTTCCGAGATCTGTGCCGGTGAGAGGGTCTAATGAGTGGGTCTCTACATAAGGTAACCATACAAACACGCTCGAGCAACGCACAAGACAGAATCTTGCGATAGTTGCGCTCGGGCTGTTCCGAGCTGTTCCGAGATCTGTGCCGGTGAGAGGGTCTAATGAGTGGGTCTCTACATAAGGTAACCATACAAACACGCTCGAGCAACGCACAAGACAGAATCTTGCAATAGTTGCGGTCGGGCTGTTCCGAGCTGTTCCGAGATCCGTGTCGGTGAGAGGGTCTAATGAGTGGGTCTCTACATAAGGTAAGCTCCATACAAACACGCTCGAGCAACGCACAAGACAGAATCTTGCAATAGTTGCGGTCGGGCTGTTCCGAGCTGTTCCGAGCTGTTCCGAGATCCGTGTCGGTGAGAGGGTCTAATGAGTGGGTCTCTACATAAGGTAAGCTCCATACAAACACGCTCGAGCAACGCACAAGACAGAATCTTGCAATAGTTGCGGTCGGGCTGTTCCGAGCTGTTCCGAGATCCGTGTCGGTGAGAGGGTCTAACTAGGGTTGCCAACTATTTTTCAGGAAATTAAAGTAAATCTATCACTAACTAGTAGATATAAAAAAGGATTTGAAGAAAAAATTAAGTATTTTCCAAATTTATTTATTTAAGCGTTGCGTTTCGTTTCTCTTCACCTGAGTCTGAGTATCAGTAGTCCAGAAATTAAGTCAACAAGAATATTCCGTTCAAACGCACGCATTAGATGGAAATAAAATTTTCCATACTTTATTTTTATTAAAAAGAATAAAGTATTGGGATGGAAAATAACGTAGGATACGTTATTTTAAAGTATGGTTGGCAACCCTAGGTCTAACTAATGAGTGGGTCTCCACATAAGGTAAGTGTTCGGAACAGACTGTATGGCCGAATGGCCGTGGTTCCTATGCCTCCAAATATTTATACTTATTGAACTGACATCACTATTTGGATGTCACTTCACCATAGTGAAGAATTTTAAATGTCAGATTGAGACACGTTGAATTGTCGCCGCGCGTTTTTGTTGTTATTTGATAAAACTTCTAGAGAGAGAATTTTGTAACTTTTGGTTAATTTTGTAATGTCCTAACGAGGGCAAATCCCTCAACTAGTCAGGCACTGGCTATCTTATCTCTAGCTGCCGGAACACAACAATGCTACAAACATTGATGTTATGGCGACATTTAGATAAGATGGTGGTAGCTAGCCAGGCGGACTAACAAGCCCTACCACCAACCAAACCGAGTACACAAACATGTACGCTGGGAATCGAACTCGGGACCTCTGGGTCTAAACCGGTGGTCTTAGCCACTAGACCACAGAGGCGGTTAAAAGGTTGATGTGCAGGCGTCTGTACCTATGATAAGTATTTCTAATGAGGTTACTCACTTTGTTTTTACTGGAGATGTGGCTTCATCTTCCACTCTGTAACAAAAAAAACATATGACATTAAAGTCCGCACAAAAGTCTTATTCCTTACCTTTCTACTATTTTACAACCATAACTTAACGTTTTTATCATTGGACTTATGCTAAGTATGTTATAGTATGATGCAAAAAATCTTTTTTTTTTAAATGTTTCGGTTTAAACTTGAACGAAGGACGAAACCCAAACATAACTAAAACATAGTTAGCACAGTTTGCGGCCAGCGGCGTGTTCCGGGCCTTGTTTTATATATAACTTACGTTCCTTCGGCGTAAACATAAAATAAAAGTAGGGGTGAGTCGACCGCGGGTCGCGTCCGCAGGGTTGCCACGCTTCATTTTAATAAAACGAGCAATCAATAAACCATCGGGAAGCCGCTGGATGCGAGCAGCACAAAACCGGTCGTTATGGAGATCCTTGGGGGAGGCCATTGTCCAGCAATGGACGTCTTTTGGCTGAGATAATGATGATGATGATGATGAAGAATTTGAATTTAGGAAAGTACAACTACCAATTGATAGAGTTTTCACGGGCCGATAATAAATCCATAGTTTAGCTATTGAACAAGGGTCAGTTTTACTTGCAAAGAAAATAGATAGTGTTGGCTATTTGTAGGGGTTGCTAACGAAAAAGCACGTTATAACATTTTTTTCTGAATTATGTAGCTACATGTGTTCGCATGTAGGTAGGTACCAAATAATATTTTTTTATCAACTAGTTCTGGTTGATAAAAAATATTATTGTAACTAGTTACTAGTTCTATAGTTGCTTAAAATTCATACTTACAATGTAAGGTAAAAAATTTAAATGGATTGAGAGAAGTGCAATAACTAGTTCGGGGAAGTCTTTGCTTAGCAGTGAAATTTACCAATAAACAAACAAAAATCTATAAGTATTTTTTTGTTAGGATGATCTATCTATTGAAGATTGCATTCCGGGGTGGTAAATCACGACTAAGTACTTGTAATTGCTTCTGGAAGTGTAGCACTTGGATTAAAACTTTAATTTATTGTTTTTATCTTTAAACTCCGTAAAATATGCTAAAATAAATGCCGATTTGTAGATGTTAAAATTTCTATAATAAAAAATATAAAAAACATTTCTTAATTATATTTTTTGAAGAAAAAAATTGTCGTCGCCATCCCTACTGTTCCGTCACCTGCACCCAGCTCACGCTCCAAGAAACTTTATAGTTTCATTACATCGGCTTCTCGTTTGTAATACATTCTAACACTTCCGTTCGGCTCGACCTTACCACCAACGACATAAGTTCCAAAAACCTACAGCAAACGTAAAGCCACAAGCCCTCGTAAAAGCTCTTAAATGAACAAATTGGAGTACGAGAGTGTTTTAGATAAAGCTGGATTTATTAACTTTTAAACGTGTATATTCGTCGCAAACTGTAATTTAAGTTTACAATAACAACTTATAACAAAGTTGGATACTCACACGCTCTCTGTATTTTAGCTACTCTGTGAATAGCTGAAAATACAGAAAGAACTTTGTCAAGGCATGTATTTAATATTTAAGATATTTAGCACTAACGAACGGCGTTTCGAGCCCTTTACAGGGTCAATCATTTTCATCGGGAGCATTAAATTTTATGCAAAATTAGAAAAAACTAAAACAATTACATAAACAAAACAAATAACTATACAAAAAAACCGGACTAACATAAAAAATAGCTGCAAAGACAAAAAAACTGAAAAGAAAAAAAACAAGCTCTACAATCCCAGAATTCAATTTGAGCAATGTTGAATGCAACGTGAAATATTTTCTTGTCCGATACAATCTATAATAAATGAGTATTTATAAATACATTGAATATTGATAGTTGACAATCATCAATCATCTCATCATCATCATCATCATCTCAGCCAAAAGACTTCCATTGCTGGACAAAGGCCTCCCCCAAGAATGAGGGGAATTTGCCATAATCGCCACGCTTGGCAGGCGGGTTGGCGATCGCAGTAGGTTGAGGGTAACCTCAGAGAGATGCTGCTGCCCATCCTCTGGAATGGTCCCTTAGTCGCCTTCTACGACACCCACGGGAGAGATGGGGTGGTGCAATTCTTTATGCCCGGCACTAATAATGTTTCGATCAATTTGGTGCAGACTGTACCTACAGGAATTAAAAAGACCAATAAAACCTAACCCCTGTCCACTGAGTAAGGGGCCATCAAACTCCTAAAGCACATCAAAGTTCCCAAAAACTTGTACCTACAGTCGTTGAGGGGAACTTGGGCACTTATCACATCACACCGGAAGCCCCAAATTAGTCTTAGGCACTTTGCGGGTCGTCTAGATGCTAATACAACGGGGCGCAGTTAAAAGTTTCAAGAAAATATATTAAGAAAATCTAAGTATTCGTAGAAAATACGTTGAAGTAGGTACCTTATACGAAAAAGTTCTTGGTAGCTCTGTAAGGGGACTGTAGTAATTCTGTATATTAATTAATTATTGAAAATACAAAGAACATAGATCAAAAAAGGTTTTATTTTTATTACATTTTCTATGTGGCCTGTTGCCTAAATACGTTGGGAAGGTTAAGGAGGGGACTTTTATTTAAAAAGAATTTGATCGCGAATATAGATTATAATTTATAGATACCTTATTGTCATCTGACGTTTTTTTGATGTCGGATCATGATGTGCAGAATCTCTATCTTCGAAACAATTAAAAATATAAATAAAGGCAAGTTTTCAATGTGTGCATTGCATATTTTCAGTAGCTTATGGTGTCAGATGAAGTGCGCTCCTTCTCGGCCTTATCGTCTACTATCAGATGAGATGAGGGCTAAAAGCTTCCCTAATGTAAGTAAGTAAGTAAATAATAGTATATAATGCTGTTCCCCTGCTGGGCAAAGGCCTGAAAACAAGGTACTTATTGGCTTAATCACCACGCTTGCCCCGATCCGATCCGAACCCTTCGGAGAATCTAGTTGGGCACGGGGACACGCCCTTTTAAGTGTGTGATGCCGTTCCCTCTAGAAAACCTTCGAAGGTGATTCGTTTTACACGGCTTGAGGTACCCTTTACGTATCTCGCCGCCCCCAAAAAGCCCGGTGACGCTGAAAATGCCGTTTGAGGCAATCAGGAATCTCTCTCAAAAAAAAAAAAACTAGGCTTGCCATCTAAAAATATTTTGCTCGACCTGGTAATTAAACCCAGAAATATCGAGGCATAGATACTCGATGAGGAACTTTAAAAAAAAGGTACGAATCAAAGCCTTACATGCATTGACCCTGTAGGTACTTATATACTTGTCGAAGACCCAGAATTTGCATAGAAACGCGAGGAGTGAACGCATTCCACCATTTTTGAATTTCAATGCCGATTTTAAATTCAAAGGGGCCATCTTTGTTATTTGTTACATGTTCGGCGAACAGAAGTGGACACTTCTGCGAAAAACATGTAAAGTGGCCACTTTAGAACAACGGAAGCGTATTTCTGCTAAAGAATTTCTATTTTTCGAACTCCGTTGGAGAAATTACTGGCACAACTCATTGGTTACTCAAACTTTAACAATAATATAACGGTAAATTTAAATTTAAAAAAAAGCACTGGCAACATTGCTATTAAAGCGTGAAGCCGAATAATTCCATATAACATGAACAACGAAGTCCATAAATAATCTTGAAACCTGAAAGAGCGTCCTCTTACCATATTAGATTTTTTACCAGTTGTAGGTGGTTTTATTAATAAATAAATAAATAAATGTATCCCACTCTCACGCCAATTATCTAGCCTTAAGAAAAGCTTCCTTAAGAAACTCGAGAAATGGTTAACTAGACAACGGATAAACGTACTTAATATACTTAAATACATACTTATTATACATAGGAAACACCCAGACCCGAAACAATTTAGAAAAACAGGTATTTCTAAATTGATCCGACCGAGGATCGAACCCGGGACCTCAAGAGATGGCTACACCATGAAAACCGGTGTGCAAGCCACTCGACCAAGGAGGTCGTCTGTTATAGGTTTTTAATGGACAGACCTCCCTACGTTGAGCTTTCAATGGCTTAGGGGGGGAAGGGTAGAAGAAATCCCATATAACCGATGTCGCCAAGAGGCGATTTTTGATGATTTTTGAACAGGTGACTATTAGGTACTCACTCGATGATATCAATTACCAGTGCTCTATTTTCTCTAATTCAAAGTCACTGGTACCTAATTTATGTCACCGAAAATTCTCGAACGGTATGTTAGGCATCTCAAAAGTGAAATTGTTAATGCAAAAAAATAGGTATTATTTCATAGTATTTAATGTTACTGTTATATCGAGATCGCCGGAGATATTAAAAAATAGCCCCCAAGGACCCGTTTGTACGTACCTACATATGCTTAAGACAACATTTTTCTCAGTCTAGAAAAAAGATGGTATCTTTAGGTACGACTTTAAAGACGAAACGTCGCGAGCGGTATACCCAAGAGTGTCTTTAAAGTCCGCTACATGTTTTATTTAAAACATTGTAAAACGTAAGACGTCGCACGAATAGACAGGCCCCACTGCAAAGCAATCGGGAGAAGAATGCTTTATTTTGTAGTGTCTTCTTCCATAACCATGTGACCAAGAAGGCAATCGAGCATTCTACCACGGAAACACCAATGAAGTCGACCGCAGCGGTTAACGCGCCCGGTCTGTGATTGCTAAGGTTAAGCAACTTTCGTAAAGCCCGCTCGTCGGATGGGTGACCAAAAAATTTTTATGTCGATCTTTCCGGATGGGTGGTCAGAAATGTTTAATCCACCACCAATCTGCACTGGGCTTGTGAGGTAAGTAGTTTATGGCCCGTTCTTCCTATCCATAGAGCAGACCATAGAGCTGTAGCAGTGTAGACATAAAAATGAGCTGTTAATGATGATGATTGTTGAAAAATAAAAATAAACTGATTAATAAAGTTAGAAATAATAAATACTTAAAAATAACCTAGTAACTCACAATAAACAAGGCTAAAATTAATTATTCATTATATTCTGTTTTTAGTTTATTTTTTTTGTGTATAGGTGAATTGTTGTAATGCAAAATTATGTTAGCTTTCGTGGCCTAAGATCCACAGCTGCACACTTTTTCTGGATAATGTCGTGGGTTACAATATTGTATATTGTATACGTTGATAAGATTTTATGTTTAAATAATATATTGTAACTGTTTGTCATCCCGAAATCAATAAATTAAAATAAAATTGTATTCAGTTTAAGCAATTGCAATTTGTGCAAGCTGTAATTAGTTAATTAATTAATTAATCTTATGTAAGGAATTTGAGTAACAAAAAAACTGGTTACCAAGTTTGGTATAGTCATTCACAAAACAACTGTTAACCAATCAAAGAATCTTTGCCTCAATTGATTAACAAGTTAACGGAAGGGAACAATAGAAGGAGCTTCGGTTGAAAGAGTTCGAGGCTACCGCCGCCGCCCCATCTTCAAACGTTTAGATCAAAACATTTCGGCAGACTTAAAAATGTAGAGTCCGACCCTATTTAAATAGTTTTGTATTAAAATAGCAATAGTTATGTATTTAAATAAACTCATTAAACTAGCGTACCAGTGATTATTTAAATATTTACGCAAATATTGTTGCGAACAAATTAAAAGACAAAGTGTTGAAAAATTCCACGAGCGGGATTCGTGCCCGAACCCCATGACATGCCGGGTCAGGTGCACTGCCAGCTATGCCATCGTGGCTCAATCCAACTCGCCGAAATTAATCAACACTACTTATCTACTTTTACTTTATAAGCCAATGTCGACAACTACGTCATCAACATCCGATCTTAATATTCTTACAAATATTGAAAGATCAGTTAAGAGCGTTTACGCCGCACACTAGCGCCACTAATGAAAAAATAAACATATCTAGTAATTAGAGATAGAAAATCAAATTATGCTCAACAAACTATTTGAATGAAGTTTAACATTTTTACAGCACCTAATGAACACCTCACATGTTATACATACATATAATCACGCCTCTTTCCCTTTTCACATGTTATGGTTTAGGTAAATAAGACGTTACGGCCACTTTTAACTATAACGCCATATTTAACTAAACCATAACATGTCAGGTGTTCATTAGGTGACGTAAAAATGCTACATTACTTCATTCAGATAGTTTGTTGAGCATAATTTGATTTTCTATCTCTAATTACTAGATATGTTTATTTTTCATTGGCGGCGCTAGTGTGCGGTACGGGTTCGAATCCAGCTCGTGGAAATTTTTCAACACTTTGTTTTTTCATAACGTACCAGTGTTTAAGGCGACGCATTGGAAATTTACGTGGCGGGGATCTTGATGTTTCCCAACAATTACAAAACATATGAAAGTGATATTTGATGACATGATTTTTCGTTTAATTGACTTCATTTTGCTAGTTGCAGAAACACGATTTTTCAACTTTTTTAACAGAGAAAAAAATATCAAAGTAACCTCTTTTAAAACATAGATTTGCATTTTACAGATAAACCAGACCGATTTAAGCATCTAAATTTTCTTAGTAGATAGAGGAGTAGGAGTCTTAACACACACTTCAATATGCTAGTTCATTTTTTTTTAATAATTTGTAGTTTTAATGTGAAGAAAAAAAACTGTTTTTCTTATGGTACGGGGCGCAAACGCTCCGTATTAGATTAATTGCGTCCCCTTAACATCAGTTTTCGTCGCCAAAAATAAGGAATATCACCGAAATTTAACTGAATGACGACCCTAGCCTCACTATAAGTGCTCTGTATTCAATTGTTGTTGTTGACTCCTATTTGTTATTGATTATAGGAAAAAAATGTCGCTCTCAGGTTCCTGTAGAATACAGGTGCCACCCACCACCCTAATTCTTAAAATTTTAAAGCTAAATACTGCCCCAATGCTGGGCAAAGACTTCCACCATTTAGATCAAGTGATCGCTACAATTGATGATGGGTTTAAATGATGGGCTGGTGTTGATGATCACAAACCCGGGTCATGCATCGAAACATACTCCTACATGGCTCAACCGACTTGAACCCAAAATAATTTGAAAAGTATTGCTAGAAAAAAAACAGATTAACTTTTTATGGTGAACCATCTATATAGGTAGGTACCTACATAATAACTTAAATAAAACATAATAACTTGTCCTGACTGACTGATTCATCATCGCCGAAACCGCTGAAGATAATAAGATGAAATTTGGACAGCAGGTTTATTGAGTGACGAAACCAGCCACTTAGAAAGGATTTACGAAAATCACACCCTAGTATGGAAGATGGAGTTTGTATGGAAATCTGTCATTTTAAAAAATAAATCCTTCGCTATTTGGCCTGGTTAGAAAATATGAATTTACATTTTAAAAAATTGGCTTTTATTACAAACAATCACAAGTCGTGTAGCCCACATGAGCAAAGTCGCGAGCAAAAGCTAGTGTTTGATAAAATAATTACGGTAACGACTTCACTAAACTTCAAAATTAAAAACATGGTTCTTTAGAACACACCCTATTTATTATAGCTCCGTACTCCCCATATTGACTCATTTGGAATGTTCACCCTGTGTACTTCCAACATTACAGAATTAACTCGATTACAACTTGCTGGAGGAATACAGCACTTAACGCTAGCGGCATAAAGCTCATATTTCCACAACATCAAAATGCAATCTATCCCCTAGCAATCGCAATCCCGCGAATGCACGGACCGAATGCAACGTGATCGCAATCAAAATGATAACTGGCTCCTGGGCTAATGGGGTTACTCGAGGATATCTATGGAAATGAACCCGCTATTGCATTTATGACTTTCAGTCTGTTTCTGGACTTTTAAAATTATTTGGATATATTTATTAATTATGCGCTTAGTCTGCATTTGCTGAAGTTAAGCAACTTACGCAAAGGCCGGTCATCGGATGGGTGACCAAAAATATATCATCTCGAGCTCCTCCGTGCTTCGGAAGGCACGTTAATCCACTGGTCCTGGCTGCATTAGCAGTCATTAACAACCACCGAGATCGAATCAGAAATGATGAAATCCGTAGGAAAACTAAAACAACTGACATCGCTCGGAGGATTGCTCAGCTGAAGTGGCAGAAGGCGGGACACATAGCGCGGAGAACCTATGGCCGTTGGGGCGCACCGGACGACGTTCCGTGGGTATGCCCCCTACAAGGTGGACCGACGATCTGGTCAAGGTCGCAGGAAGCCGCTGGATGCGGGCAGCGCAGGACCGATCGTTGTGGCGATCCTTGGGGGAGGCCTATGCCCAGCAGTGGGCGTCATAATTATGGCTGACGATGATGATGATGATGAACAACCACCGCTCCGCACTGGGCCCGCGTGGTTGTGGTGATTTGTGGTGGCATGCATACGGAAGGTTGATGAATGATGATATACATTGATGATGATACATTTATAAATTCAGTTGGAATATTTGTCAGGCGAAATGATAACTGGCTCCTGGGCTAATATAGGGTTACTCGACGATATCTATAGAAATTAACCTGCTACTGGACTTCTTGGCGGGAAAGTGAAGAGTCATGTTTGCGGTTTTGTTTTATTTTCAAAAATTTGTGTTAAAAAATACACTTGACGTAACAACTTCGGTTCCTGATTTAAACTATATCCTCCTCAGACGTACCCCCTTATTCATAAAAACTATTTAAGCATTATTAAGTTAACTAATGTTTTGTCAACGTCTCACAAACGTCATTTTGAATTTGAGAAAAAGAGACAAAACAATGATTAACTAAATAGTGCATAAATAGTTTTTATGAATAAGGGGGAGAGCTTGCAATAACCATTATGTACAAATAAAATTAATAATAGGTACCTATGAAATTGCCGTTTTTTTCTCACTTATTAATAGGTGTATTACTTCTAAAAGTCAATACCGGTCGTTAATATTATTACACACCTTTAATTAGGACTATGTTACTTAGGCTTCAGTAATAACAATGATTATTCATTTTGTGTCTTTATCGCCCAATTTTTATTTTTAAATTGACTTCTCTTTTTTGTTCGCGGAATTGACCTTTTGTTTCATTGTAGCTTTGAATGGTCTAGATTTTTTTTCTTTTTAATGTCTGCTATATTTGGCTAGTGAAAAAAACACACTACCTACTCTACAATTTATAGTGTTAACATAAATAGATGCTAAGAAAATTAAAAAAAACGTTAGTATGAAAAATATAATTTAAAAAAATCTTTATACAAAACGGTAATTTCATAGGTAAGGACCTAATATTTTCACTACTGAAATGGTATTGAATAATTTCACTGAGTCTGTATTCCGGAAATCAGTAAATGTTTTCAATAATTTTATATAGCCAAAGGAACTGAGTTGCAATACCAACGTGACCCCAATAACAAACACACAGCTCCCGGCATAATGGCTAATGGAGTTGCTCTGCTATATCTATGGAAATGAGGATACTGTTCGATTCATTAATAACGTATATTGTTTCCGGTGTTTTTTATTATTAAAAAAAAATACTAAAAACACCACACTGAAACGTTATCCTGCTAAGTTTCTTGCTGGAGTCTTCTAGCAGAATCAACCTTCCCAACCAGCAGTAGAATCGCATTACATTTAAGTGCCTACTGTTTATCTATACAACCTTATTTTTAGTTTATAAATTAATAATTATTTTATTAATTTATAAACTATTATTAATTAAAATTTAAAATATTAAATTCATACAAATACATTTTTTAAATATAAAGATACTGAGGTTTGTCAATGTCAAAAAGTATTTGAATGCAGTATTGCATTTGCTGTAGTTTTGTTCAGTTTACATGCACTACTTGTGTGGCATTATTTATTTAAATAATAATACTATGTCAGGCCTAGCTTAATGTAAATTATATTTTTGTTACTAACCCTATGAGTCCTTGTTACTTGAATAAAGAAATTGTATTATTATTACTTCAAATACCTAAGTATAAAAGTATGTACTGTATAATATGCTATGTACGAGTATATATGTATAACAAAGAAGTGCAATCTGGGCCGAGCCCGGCAGCAGACGAATCCCTGACAAGCACTAAAAGATCTTCTAGTGTTCGAGTGCGAACAAACGTGTTGTTATTACGTGGGGTGCAAATGCGAGCGGGCAGCGGGACGTGTTTGTATTTTTACCGATATCTGTAGAATAAATGCAACAGTAGATAATAATTTTAAAAAAACGCAACGTAATGTGTAGTAATCAAACAAATATTATAAATGCGAAAGTTTGTGTGTATGTCTGTACATCTGTTCCTTCTTCACGCTGCAACGGATGGATGGATTTGGATGAAACTCGGCATACAGATAGTTTATAACCTGGATTAACACATAGAATTGTTTTTATCCTGATATTCTCACAGGAATCACACTATAAATATACATAAAACGACAATTAAATTTTCCAATACAAAATGATTTGTTTGTTTTGTTGTCATGGAAACCAAAGAGAATTTAATCACTTTATGGAAACTGTCAAAGCGGTACGGTAATAAAATGAATGCTTACTTGTTCATTGATTTACAACAATACTGTTCATGGAACATTTATGGTATCGGAACCTATGATAAAAAATATTGCTATGCTATTTAGGTACAAAGCATAACGCATGCAACTGTGTCAAAATATCGAAAATATACTCAAGGACAATAAAGACGAGATAATAATCCTGTTAATAATTATTTTAAAGTCAGTATCTATGATAGTTTAAAAAGTTTTGTTTAGACTTCGTTCTCAATGGTGTTGTAATTGACTATTAAGTTTTTTTTTTATAATAAATCAACAAACAATCGCTCCGCTCATGACAGGGCTGCAGCTTATGGCATTCGACAGCGCACGTCGTCGGATGTTATTCGCCACTCGAGCTACGGATATTATGTGGCCCGTGTCTCAGAGGATAGAACTAATTTGGCTTGAAAATAGCTTTTTAGGTTTTATTATATTGTTTTCGTAAATACATTTTATACTAGTCGTGCTATTTTGCAACACAACACAACAATAGTAATAAAGTTGCTAAAATGGCTTAACTAAAAATTTTAGTCTATTCAACTGAAAAATCCAACCTAACTTCCTGGTAAATTAAGCGACCGATATTCTTAAAAATACTTTTAATTAATAAAATATCTGATAAGTACACATTCAAAACAGCTAAACAAATATTATAAAACTGAAGAGTTTGTTTGTTTGTTTGTTTGTTTGTTTGTTTGTTTGTTTGAACGCGCTAATCTCAGGAACTACTGGTTCGAATTGAATAATTCTTTTTGTGTTGGATAGTCCATTTATCGAGGAAGGCTTTAGGCTATATAACATCACGCTGCGACCAATAGGAGCGAAGCATCAGTGAAAAATGTTGCAAAAACGGGAAAAGAGCCTAAAAAATTAAAAATACTGCCGAAAGTCACTATTCCACGCGGACGAAGTCGCGAGCACAGCTAGTAGTTTAATATTTTAACCTTCTATCGGCTCGTTAAGTAGGTAAAACCACTTCATACGTTCAATTTCATTTATTGCTCGTGAACCTGCCGAGATTGAGATTTGCCATGAGATTTCATATTGCATTTTTAGGATCTAATTTCTTTAATTTTTAGACACTTGTGAACTTTAAAATGCAAATGCATACCGCTAGCATACAATGCATACCGTATGAATAAAAAAAACATTTTATTGACAGTGTCTTGCATATAGATTTATTTTAGTCGCTTGCGGTCTGCAGTTGCGGTTTGCAGTCTGCGGGTGCAATCAGATTCATATCTTTTAAAGTTAGTTTTCCGCTGTACATAGCACCCGTCCCTACCATAGCTCAGTGCACCGGATCGGAAGCGGAATGCAACGGATCGATGCGGTGCGACTGCGCTGTAGACGGGTCGATGCACCCGTGCGCCCGTCACGGCGACCTGGATCCGACTGCTCATTGCTAACCTAACCTCTTTGGGAGGGAGCGAATGATAGATTACGTGATTCCTGACCTTTTTAGATGAATGCGTTTTTTATTTAATACTGGCAGTTTAGAAGCTCCATCATGACTCTCTCTCTACTAAGGCCTTAATGTTTTCAATGACAAAGTTCACAGTTTAACACTGTAACCTCTTTGGGAACGAATGCTAGATTGCGTGATTGCTGACCTCTTTGAACAAATGCTCTTTTTTATTTTTATTAATGCTGGCAGATAAGTAGCCCTACCATGTCTGTCTACGAAGGCCATAATGTTTTCAATGAAAAAGTTTACAGTTTAACACTAACCTGTATGGGAACGAATGCTAGATTACGTGATTGTTAACCTCTTTGAACAAATTCTCTTTTTTATCTCTATTCTATCTGGCAGTTTAGTAGCCCTACCATGTCTGTCTACGAAGGCCATAATGTTTTCAATGAAAAAGTTTACAGTTTAACAGTGTAACCTCTTTGGGAGCAAATGCTAGGCTATGTAGGTAATTGTTAATGCTGACCTCTTTGGAAAAACGACTTTTTAAAAGCTTTTTTGTGCTTGCATTTAGAAGCCATACCGTGTACACGAAGATGAGTATGACTGAGTAGCACTCAAACCTCTTTGGGAGCGAAGCAGAAGGTGGAGAACGGCCGGAGCATTTTGCCGTAAGGTAACATGTTCGATGCGAGCATTCACCTGGTCAGTACAGCAGCCTTGTGCCCCGATTGCCGTAACGATACCGTAAAGATATCGTTGCGACTAGTCATTGAAACTATTTTTGTATTCGCATCCGTCAATCGAGCCGATTCTAAAGTCGAACGAAGTTCCAACCTTACTGTATTTAGATCTATCCTATACGGTTGGTTGGAATTACGTTCGAACGACTTTAAAATGGACGACCTCCTTTGTCAAGTGGTTTGTACACCGGTTTTCATGGTGTCGCCATCTCTGAGGTCCCGGGTTCGATCCCCGGTTGGGTCAAATTAGAAATTATTGTTTTTCTAAATTGTCTCGGGTCTGGGTGTTTTCTATGTATAATAAGTATGTATTTAAGTATTTTAAGTATGTTTATCCGTTGTTTAGTAACCATTTAACGAGTTTCATAACGAAGCTTCTCTTGGGCTAGATAATTGGTGTGAGTGTAGAAAGTTTATTTATTTAATTATTTATTTAAAATCGGATAATCGTATGAAAGTGGTTTAAACGACTTACTGCCTACTCCGCCTTTGCCCAGCAGTGGGACACAACATAGGCTAAGAATAAATAAAACCAACCAACAAACCACCAAAAGAAATCGTCATTATCCCGACAGTCTGCGTTTTTTAATATTCAATCACAATGATCTATAATTGACGAGCTCGATGGTTAACGCGCCCGGTCTGCGAGTGCTGAGCTTAAGCAACTTTCGCAAAGGCCGGTCATTGGATGGGTGACCAAAAATGTATCATCACGAGCTCCTCCGTGTTTCGGAAGGCACGTAAAACCGTTTGTTCCGGCTGCATTAGCAGTCATTAACGACCACTAACCCGCACTGGGCTAGCGTAGTGGTTTTGGGCCCGGTCCTATCCATTTATAGGGAAGACTCGAGCTCCAGCAGTGGGGACATTAAATGCTGATGATGATGATGATGATGAACTAAAATGCCAGCCAACAGACTATACAAGCACAAATGAATCGTAAGCTTCCAAAGTGTCAAAAAACCACATCATATCATATCCACAGACATCACTGCTAGCACTGGCTTAGATTTGCGCCAATTTATCGTACGGTGTGTGACCTCCCCGATCTGATCCGAACCCTTCGCCTCCCCGATCCGATCCAAACCTTTCGGAGAATCTAGTAGGGCACGGGGACACGCACTTAGTGAGTGATGTCGTTCCCTCTAGAAAACCTCCAAAGGTGATTCGTTTCACATGGCTTGAGGAACGTGCTTTAAGTTTCTCGCCGCCCCCAAAAAGCCCGGTGAAGCTGAAAATGCCGTTTGAGGCAATCAGCAATCTCTCTCAAAAAAAAACGGTGTGTGACCAGCATAAAGTTGTTCATATTATTGTAGTCGACTGTACTCGGCAAGAAGAAGTCAAGCCCGCATTAGCACAAAATAAAAAGACCCAGAAGATAAGGTTAACAAACCGCGCTCGAGAACTCACACATAATAGACCCCTTTCACAGACACGGATCTCGGAACAGCTCGGAACACCCCGCCCGATCCTCTAAATGCCACTCTTACACATTCACAGAATACACTAAACATGCACACTTAGGCCCAAGACACCGTACTCGTAGAACAAGGGTACGCCGAGCCGGTTCACACGCGCTCTATAACATGTACAGACATGTACCTGGGCGTTTCTGCCCACCACCACGGCCCGGTCAACCCGAGCCGAGGACCGAGCCTTTAGAGGCGACCTCGGGTTGTTTCGCTCCCCGATCCGATCCCTTTGGAGAATCTAGTAGGACACGGGGACACGCGCTAGTGCGTGAAGCCGTTCCCTCTAGAAAACCTCCGAAGGTGATTCGTTTCACACGGCTTGAGGAACCCTTTAAGTTTCTCGCCGCCCCCAAAATAGCCCGGTGAGCTGAAAATGCCGTCTGAGCAATAAGCAAACTCACTCCAAAAAAAAAACGAGCGAGCCTTACAGCAGTCGCATAATGATGTGTAACATTTGACATCTCACCTAAGTATTATATGCAATTTTAACAATATGTTCTGAAAAAAACGGGTCAGGTATTATTCGAAACGACTTTTCATAACAAAGAATAATTGTTTTCAATGAAAATTGTATTTTATTTAATTGACACTATTAGTAATGCAATACCGCGCGCTCATTCGTCAAATCAAATGGCGCGCGCTTCCCTGATTGGTTGGTACCATCCGACGGCCAACACTACCGCCGCGCGCTCATTCGTCAAATCAAATTGCACGCGCTCGCGCGCTTCCCCGACTTCCTGTTACACACTTCCGTCCCATTTCACGAAATCACTCCCACAAATTGCAAGAAAGCGAGAGGAAAGATGTTTGTACGGGCTACACGTACACTTTGTCACTAATTTAGGTCATTATAAAGTTAGTTCGTCATCGGTAATCAATCACGCCGCGCGTACTCATATTCATATCATTTTATCAAGACTTTCACTCCTTTTGGTATTATCATAAAAGGTGTACAACCCCGTACAATGTTACACATCAAAAAGCTCTGAAAAAGCCGAGTGCATCTGTTGCTAGGTTCTTTAAGAGGTCGTGGTCGCCTATGTGTGCTTTGCTCGGGTACGTTTGTACGAAGCTTATTTTCTGCAATCTCCTTATGTTGTGGCATTAGCGTCTGCGATATCAGCTGGCGACTCGCCAAAACTCTTATCTCCTGGAAGATCTTTTTCGCTTAAGCCACTTTTAATTCAGCAGTTCGTGATACACCGGCTTACCTACTTGGATGGAAGTAGTATTCGCTTCTTATAGCCCTAAAAAAGTAACCTAGTAGTTATCCTAATTTCAGTAGAGAAGTTGGCTGGAATCTACCACCTGCCTGGGATCCCATCATACAAAATATTAAATGCCAGCCCCAACACCATACTGCCAGACCAAAAGATACTGTAAGCTCTTTCTGCGTAAAACGGAACGCACCTGATCAAATTTGGGGTAAAAATGAGGGTACATATACAAGCTACTAAGTGAACCCTAGGGGTTTTTTACCGGGTCGGTCTTAATCCTTCTTAGAGAAGGACAAGGCAAGCCCCGGATCCCTTGGAATCTGCGTGCAGATTTTTACCCTGGGCAAAAAAAAAACACAAGCTTCTAACTAATTATGAGACGACCAACCTGTCTCCCTGTGACCACGTACCCTGCAAAGAGTTCGAAACGTCATCATCATCATCATCATCATCGGCCTATCTTAGTCCACTGCTGGACATAGGCCTCCCCTAATGAGCGCCATAGCGCCCTGTCCTCAGCTCGAAACGTCATGATAAACATTAATTAAAAGTAATGTGTAAAATAAACGCGTGTAGATCCGTACTTAAAAGTTGTTTTATTTCAATGAGTAGTGTTCGCGTAAACTTTAGAAAACAATATAACATTATTAGTAATTAAAGTAGTTTTATTATTAGCCGCAACATCATCGCTAGCTATTGATAGCCGACCTCTGATAGATGACCCATGAAGAAGAAGAATTATGCTGGCACTTTCATTAACCATTTTTAATCGTCTCTGTAGACTAGTAGTTAAGGCACAAGTCTCAGATCTATAGAGTTTGATTCCCAGTGGGAAAGTTCGTGTTATACTGGTTATTCTTGATTGTAATACGTTCATTTCATTTGATATAACGCGATTTATAAGTAAATTTGTGGGAGATCAAGAACGGGGGAATCAGGAAGAACCCTGGTATATCAACTATACCTACATTAAGTAGTGTTTATTACTCGTTAATTATTCTTGCACTTTGATTTCTATAAATTCTTTTGATGGACTCTGTAGTCTAGAGATGTGGTTTGGAAGAAGACGTAGGTGGCAAAAATTGAGAAAGGGATGCTCAGATGCAGGGTTAGGTCATGTAGACCAAATTAGAGAAAATGATTGACCAAAAAGAACGTAACTAAACAAATCGAGGACATTTTTAAATAAAGGCTAGGTTAAGAGTCTGATAATACCGCTGTTTTAACTCCTAGACTCTAGTGGTAACCGATGGATAACTAATGGATAACCGGTACAGTTTTTATTTAGAATATATTGAGTGTGTCATGCTCTCTTTATTGTCTCTGAGGTGAAGGCGTGTGCGTCGGGTCTTTAAGTTCCCTAAAATATGAATTCAAATTCAAATTCAAAATTCAAATTCAAATTCAAATTCAAAATTCAAATTCAAATTCAAATTCAAAATCATTTATTCAGTTTAGGCTACAAATAGCTCTTATGAACGTCATTTTATGCCATCGGTTCGTAAGTCTATCTACTCTGGGCGGGAGATCTTGTACTGAGAAGAACCGGCAAGAAACTCAGCAAGTGTCCAGCTCTTTTCTCCCTTACAGCGTCATAAATATTGGAAAATGCCCTATCATAAAAGGACACTTTCCATCACAAATAAAAACACAAAATGTAAAGGACAATCACAACATGTGAAAAAAACCCAAAAAATAAAAAATAACGAAATAAAATATTTAAGTCTGCAAAAACATAATTTACCAGTTTAATTTTTTTTACAATATCATACAGTACTAGTAAAAGTCAAAAAAAAAACTATAGTTAATAATAATAAAAATAAAACTAATTGTAATGTTCAATGCAACGCTATTTTGTTATCTGCAGGACACTGTTTATAAGTAGTACTATGTATATGTTTTTTATTAAAGCCAGGCTGTTTTATCTTCTAAATATTCTTTGACTGAATAATAACCTTTTTTAAGTAAAGAAGACTTTACATGTTTATTAAACTTATCTAAAGGTAAATCTAGTACAGTATTTGGTATTTTATTGTAATAGTGTATACCTTGCCCCAAGAAAGAACCAAGCACCTTCTGTAACCTGAACAGTGGCATTACAAGTTTTGACTTACTTCTAGTATTAAAATTGTGTACATCACTGTGTTTAGTAAATGAATTGATATTACAACGTACAAGAACTATACAATTATAAATAAATTGAGACGCCACTGTCAAGACACCAATTTCTTTAAAAAGATTTCTTAAAGAAGTTCGTGAACCTAGTCTATAGATTGTTCTTACTGCTCGTTTCTGTAAAATGAATATAGTTTCAATATCAGCCGCTGTTCCCCACAGTAAGAGGCCATACGACATCTCATCTCAGCCAAAAGACGTCCACTGCTGGACAAAGGCCTACGACATGACACTATGAAAATAACTAAAGTAAACTGTTCTAGCAGTTTCAACGTCTGTTAACTGCCTTATTTTTCTAATGGCATAAGCAGCAGAACTGAGTTTGCCGGCCAATTTCGAAATGTGAGGATTCCATTGAAGTTTTGAGTCAAGGGTTATACCTAAGAAAACTGTTGAGTCTACCAAATCTAATCGATCACCGTTTATTCTTATATCGGTTGGTTCATTTTTGACATTTGGTAATTTAAAATTAATACATTTTGTTTTTTTAGCATTAAGCTGCAAATTATTAATAGTAAACCAACTGAGTACATCAGAGAGTGCTTTGTTTACATCGTCGTAATTATTCTTACACCTACTTACATTAAAAATGAGTGAAGTATCATCTGCAAATAATACGATTTCACAGAAGTTCTCTACAAAGAATGGCAAGTCATTAATATAAATCAAAAACAGAAAAGGACCAAGAATGGACCCTTGTGGAACTCCCATTTTTACATGAGAACCAGATGATTTAGTTCCATTAATATCTACAGTTTGTGTTCTAGAGCTAAGATACGACTGAATTAAATTTAGTGCGAAATCTTTGAGACCGTAGTAATTTAGCTTCATCACCAGAGTTTTGTGCTCAACGCAATCGAAAGCCTTGGACAAGTCGCAAAACACTCCAAGGGCGTTTTGAGACTTCTCCCAGGCATCAAATATATGTTTTAATAGAGCAACACCTGCATCAGTAGTAGAACGACCCTTTGTAAATCCATACTGATTATTATGTAAAAGGTTGTTTATGTTAAAATACGACATCAACTGTTCCAATATAACTTTTTCATAAATTTTGCTTAGAGTTGGTAGTATTGAAATGGGTCGATAGTTACTGGGGTCTTCTTTGTTTCCCGATTTGAACAAAGGTATGACCTTACTAAACTTCATAAGATCGGGAAAGATACCTTTATTCACACAGTTATTAAAAATTTCAGCAAGATATGGTGCAATAGAATGTATAATATTCTTAATTACTTTTATAGAGATGCCCCACAAATCACTTGTGTTTTTCATTTTCAGTGATTTAAATGTTTATTTATTTATTTATTTATTTATTATCTTAGGAAGACTATCGACTTATGCAATAAATGAATAGCTACAAACTTATAAGTAAAACAGAAAAGTCATTAAAAAGTCTCCACTGTTAGAAACAACATAAATAACAAAGGAGCAATATTTGAACCAAAGCACAGTTATAAAAAATGCTTAACGCTAAAGCTAACTACAGTCACATCAGTAAATTTTAGGTATTTACTCATGTGCTCTATAAATTAAATTATATTTTTATACTTAGTCTTATACAAAAAAAAAAGTAGCATTGAATTTTATTTTTTTTATCCTTATTTACATACTAAATAAATTAACTTAAGAAGAAGCCTTTACTAAGTTGCCTTCTTAATGAAGGTAAGCTGGTATTGAAAAAATACGTTGAAATTGCTGTCTTTACACTTGTCATTAAAGGTTTTAGTTGCTCTGTAAATAAAACAATTTTGACGATAATTGGTGCAAACTTTAGGAAGGTAGAAGAGAGAGCTGCTGCGAAAGGATCTAATTGGTGTATAGAACATGATTTTTTCCAGTAGTCCCGGACAGTCGATCGACGAAGTAACTATTTTGTATAGAAAAATTAAATCTGCAATGTCGCGTCGGTATGAAAGGGGTAGGAAGTGATGCTGACGACAAAGATCAAGGTAATTACTAATTTTGACTTTCGATCGATAATTTAGATAACGTAAGAATTTTCGCTGTATTTTCTCAGGGCGCTCAACATAAACAGCGTATCTCGGATTCCATATCTGAGAAGCGTAGTCCAAATGACAGCGTACGTAAGTAGCATATAATATTTTCAATGTTTTTAAGGATTTAAAATCCTTTGATAACCGCATTACAAAGCCAAGAGATCTGGAAGCCCTACCTACGATGGACGATATATGATCGAGAAATAGTAATTTTGAATCGTGAATGACACCCAAATCCCTCACTTCCGCAACACGACTCAATAATTGACCTTTAAGAGAATAGTCATATACAAGTGGCCTTTTTTTGCGGGTGAATGTCATTACTGAGCATTTACTGACGTTAAGGTCCAGTTTGTTCCGAGAACAATAATCGTCTAGTCGAGCAAGATCACTCTGAAGGAACTGACAATCATTAATAGAATTAATATTTCTAAAAATTTTCATATCGTCGGCAAAACTTAGTAAATTTGAATTTAGAAAACAGCTATCAATGTCAGAGACAAAGATCAAAAAAAACAATGGTCCTAATAATGAACCCTGAGGCACACCACTTGGAACGCTCATCCACTGAGACATAAAATTACCCAGGACAACTGCCTGTGAACGGTTATCGATATATGAAGAGAACCATCGCAACAAATCACCTCTGATTCCAGTAAATTGCAATTTAGTAATTAGGATGCGATGGTCTATTCTGTCGAAGGCTTTGGTATAGTCGGTATAGATAACATCCGTTTGTCCTCCATCATCCATAGAATCAGTAACAAATTCGTTCAAAAGTGCCAAATTGCTGACGGTGGATCGTCCCCGCAAAAACCCATGTTGAGATGGTGGAAAAGAACCACTTAAAGATGCATACAAGTGCTCATAAATTATTTTCTCTAACACTTTCGCTATAACACAGAGCTTAGAGATGGGTCTATAATTCGATACGATGTTTTTAGGTCCCTTCTTATGAATGGGTGATACAAACGCTTTTTTCCACAATATGGGTACATATCCTTCATCAATGGATCTAGTAAAGAGAATTTCAAGAGGAATCGATATACTATCCGCACACCTAATAAGCAATATAGGTGGAATGTAATCTGGACCAGCTGAATTAGAAGAATCCAGTTTTGACAATTTGGATTTTATTAAGGAGCTAGTGATACTGATAGTATGGATGTCACCGTCTACAAGCGTCGATGGAGGGTATGCAGCACCAAATGGTTGTGAACCGGAGGTAGAATTTAAAAAGGTTGAGTTAAAATAGTCTGCAAAAAGATTACAGATTTCGGGGCCAGAACTGGATGTTCTGCTATCATATGATAAGGTGTTGGGAATCGAACCATTTTTCGAAAGTGACTTAAAGTGTGTCCAGAAGTATTTTGGATTATACCTAATTGAGTTTTCGACGTTTGATAAATACAAATCGTAACACTTTGCTTCAAGTAACTTAGCTCGTTTATGCAAGAAGTCAATACAGTTCTTATCAACAACCATTCCATATCGTTTATATTTGCAGAAGTACTTGTACTTTTCTTTAAGAACCTTAATAAGAGCAGAGGAGTACCAGGGTGGAAACATGGATTTCCCAACATATTTAAACGGAACGTGTTGATTACGCAACCGTTCTAAAACACTATAAAAAAAACTGACAGTGTCATCCAACGGTTTGTCTCGCAGGTTAAGCTCCCAATCAATACTGATGAGCCCAGCATTAAACTCCTCAAAATTAGTGCGGTTGAAGCAATACTTAATGCGAGGCGCGGCTTTGAGGTCTTTATTATTGATAGTACTTACCAAAACAGTTAACGCATTGTGATGAGGATCCAATGGTACCAATGGGCTGGAGTTATCACTCACGCTTACATCGAAGTTACATAATATTAGATCTAAAATTCGCCCGTATCCATTAGTTATGTGATTATATTGGTGCAAATCGACCATGTTCAATTCGTCAATAAAGTCGGTCTCATTTGAGCCCAACACATGAATAGGGTTACAATAATTACAAAGAACATCAGGTTTACACCAAGAAATTGAACTCATGTTGAAGTCGCCCATCACAAGGAAGCTATCGGATGGGTTATTTGTCATGCAATCCCGTAGGTTTAATAAAAAATTAGACAATTGCTGAGAAAATGATAAACCCAAACTTTGATTGCATAAATAGATGACACATACGTGCAACCATTTTTTGCCCATCTGGATTGATATCCATAAGTCCTCAGCTGATGAGTTCCATTCAGGCCGGGCAGACACACGAAATTCCTTGCGAACAGCTAGAAGGACACCTCCACCCATCGACTGGGCCGTAAGTTCATACTTCCGATCTCGCCGCAGAACAGTATACCTATCGTCAAAGAGTTCACAATCTGATATACACTCCAACAACCAAGTTTCAGTCAGTGCTATAATATCAAAATCGTTCAAAAGTAAATTGCGACGAAATGTACTTGTTTTTGTACGTAACCCACGAACATTCTGGTAATAACAAATCAAAGCGTTTTTATGCATTTTCAATGGAATACTATCGTATTCCATTGAAAATGCATAAAAACTGATTAAAAAAAACCGAATTGATGGAAAACAACCACAATACAATAATATAGTAAAAACGTATAAATAGCTAATGTTTTTATAATATCCATTGAATCAATATATTTAAATTGAAAAGAAACATTACATTTTGGTACATATTTTTGGAGTAATGCTTGTGCAGCTTCTGGTGATGAATCCAAATTTGAGGTTGTCAGCACAGGTATATTTACAAAAAAATCATCAAAAATATTAGCAATATGTGAATCTGAATTGACTAAGTTGTCGTTTACTTTTAAAGTGAAAGTATTATCCCGTGGTTTAAATTTACCTGTTTCACGGTTTATAATGTCCCAAGTGGCTTTAATTTTATTGTTAGACTTATTAATTTTTTCTTTAATATAATTAGATTTTGCTACTATACATACTTTCTTAAATATTTTCGAATAATTCTTTACATATTCCGTTAAATTAGAATTTTGGTTATATTGTTTTAGACTATATAAATCATACAATTTATTTCTACTTTTATATATACCAGTCGTGGCCCAGTCATAGAACTTAAGTTTATGAGTAATTTTGATTGTTCTTTGTGTAAACACTTGGTCACATTCAGTCTTTATGAAGTTAAAAAGATTAGTATATAATACATCTGGATCATCTTGTCCAAATGGCAATGCATTAATTTTACACGATATATTATTTTTAAAACGCTCTACTCGCTCCTTTGTAACTGGTTTACAGTTCACTATTTTTGGCTCATCCTTAATATTAAAATCATAGGTCACCTTTAAACCGCAATGGTCAGACGTAAGCTTACTAATGACTGACTTAGAAACAGGGTCATAGTCTGTAAAAACATTATCAAGACAAGTGGCTGAATGTGAAGTTATTCTAGTGGGTTCGAGAAATAGATTAATGAGATTAAAACATTTAAACAAGGCAACAAGACGAACACTCATTGAAGTGCTTTCTAGAATATTTATATTAAAATCGCCACATACAAAAACAAATTTATTTTTTAATTTTAATTTTCTTAGTACGTCTTCCATTACAGATTCGAAAATACCGAAATTGCCTGAGGGGGGTCGGTATACACACACTATTACAAAGCTATTAAACTCCACACATGATAGCTCAATATTACGCTCCACTGATAAGCCTACAATATCGTTGCGATCTTTATATTTTATATTACTTCTTACTAGTATTAAAGAACCACCGTGAATAGCTGAGCTTCGCACGTACGCGCTTGCTAATTGGAAATTATTTACATAGAATGATGTGTCATGACTTCTTAGCCAATGCTCAGTTAAACAAAATATATGAATTGCCTGACTTTTTGCAAATAATTCTAACTCTAAGTCTTTGCCAGCCAAACCTTTAATATTTTGATGTATAATAGTAATTAATGAGGACTTGGCTTTTGTCTTAGACCTCAGTTTAAACATGAGGTTGTTGTTACCTTATTACTAGTTGTAGATGTTGCATTAGTATGGTTGAGCGAAGCGATGGCTGACTCATATGTCATGCTCGTGAACGGGTGCCGCCTGTGGAGGCTGGTCTGCTCTTGCATACTTATCTTATTTTTAGTTTTATGAACTATAGTTTGACTTTGTTTTTCTTAAACAATTTTTGACTTTTACTAGAGTACTGTAGTGGTACTGTATGACATTGTGGAAATTGAAACTTTTACTTAATTATCTGATGTAAATTTGTTAACTTAGATTTTTTATTTTGTTTTTTTTTTACATTTTGTGGTTGTCTTCTATATATTTTTTTGTGTTTATTTCTAATGGAAAGGTCCTGCTTGCTATGATATATTTTCCAATATTTTTGACGCTGTAAGGGAGAAAAGAACTGGACACATGCTGAGTTTCTTGCCGGTTCTTTTTAGTACAAGATCTCGCCCAGAGTAGACTTACGAACCGATAGCATAGTGACAATTGACATTGACAAGAGCTACTTGTAGCCTAAACTGAATAAATTATTTTGAATTTTTGAATTTTGAATGCTCTGACCGCTGAGCTACCGGGGCCCCGATCCAAAGGTCGTGAGTTCGATTCCCCTCGAGCTTTCTGAGGTTGTTGATTTTTTCTAGTACAATTTTGTTCGGGCTATATTGAATGTTAGAGATCTCACTTCGTGACCGAAAAAGAAATTGTGTAGTTGTGTACAAAAGGGAGTTTTGTTTGGCCATTCGCCAATAGATAGGCTTAGTCTGGAGTTTCTTTAGAGGTGACGTGAATGATTCCTTTTATAGATCGCGTATTTAGAATGTTATCCGTGTAGTAGGGAAATGGATATTGTTCCCAAACTATGCCACGCTCATGCCACATCACTCAGTCCTCAAAAGTGTTTTTTTTCCAGGTATGCACTTGGCCTGACGTTAAGTGATAAGGCGCTTTCACCCTGAATCAACTACTGAGGCACTGGCTAATGAAATTGAAAGCAAAATGGGGTTCTTAAATAAGTGCATGTTTTAATAATCGGAGGAGAAGAAGGCACTGGTTAAAAAAGTGTTTTTTTTAAACTGACAAAAAGCGCAAACGTCTGCCCTGAAAACCAAACACAAACCCCCTTACAAATAAACAAAGAATGAGGTCCGAATAGATATTCCGTGCTTTGTCTCTTTTACTCTAATTTGAAATGACGTTTACATGACGGGAACAAAACACTGAATAACTATTCTTTTTTTTTTCTTTTTTTATTGTGGCACGCCAAAATGGCCTCACTCTGTCTGATGAAAAGCAGCCAGTAAAGCCCAAGAAGTGAAAGCGTTCATCACAGCGCTACCACGCTATGCCGAACGCTCACACTATGGCGGCCTGCATAAGTGCTTTTTCACGCCCCGCTTAAATAACCCGGGAGAGAAAGAGGAGGGAAACACGTGTGCGGGAAGCGCATTCCACATACGGGCAGTTCGGCAAAGGAACGATTGGCCATTATTCGGACCTTATTCTTTGCTTATTTGTCAGACGACAAGAATTACTATTGTGAAAACGTGGTGAAAACCTTGTAATTGAGTAGGTACTCAGATAAGGTTTTTATGTGGTAGTCAGGGTTGATGATGATGATGATGAAGACGACGACGATAATGATGATGATGACACTCCTGTTATTTATTTTTTATTTTTATTAACCCCTTTTTTCCCCTTAACGTGGTAGTGTGTATGTGTGTGTAGTGTATGTAGTACTGACCTCCTGTTGTCGAGGTAAGAGTCATACTCGTCCTGCAGCGCCTTGTCCTCCTGCATGTCGTACAGCTCGCTGTAGATGGCGGACTCCATGCGCGACGGGTCCATGTGGTAGTTCGGGTTCTCGTACGAGAGGAGACCATTCTCTGTGGACAAGGTATCGGTACATTTATATAATTGTTTTTTGTTTCACATGGCAAAAAAGAGAGAGAGAGGCAGATATAATTGTCTCTCACTTTTTTTTGATAAATCACAACAGGGTAGCGAATAGCCTATATCTCATGTTATGGTTGAGGATAAGACTGAACCTCAAACTTGCTTTCGCCAAAATAATTGTGTAGTCTATAGACGTACTTATATGGGTCAACATCAATAAAGTTATAACATAACGTAGCTCAACTACAGATCGGCTCAGGCGATTATTAATACAGAGCGTTAAATTAATGTTTGTTACCTCAGAACTGTCGACTAGGTTTTGATGATTTTTTCTTTATTTGAAAGCTGGTGCTTCCCGTGTGGTCCCATTTTAATTTGGTTCAGTTCTGATGATGGTTTCCTTAAGGAATTAAGGGAACTCCTCAAATATTGTAGGCGTACCTATAGCGATTTTGGTATTTTTAGCAATAAGTCAAGCATTTGAATTCAGAAAATATCATTTGATGAAGTTTATCTGATAAAAAAGACCACAGATTGCCACCGGAACTCCTCAATGATAAGTATTTCATGGGTGGCGATAAGATATCTCGATTAAGATAGTTAAGCGTCTATGACGAAGCAAAAGAAGGCAGGCACCGGAACTCAGTTTTTGATTTGCTACTTTGAGATAGGTGTTTCTTGTTTCATATTTCTATCTATTGGCATTTGTTTAAAAACATGTTCATGTGACATTGTAGTAGATACCGTATTCTCCGAAGGGTTCGGATTGGATCGGGGAGCAGAACAACCGGAGGGGGCTCGGACCTCGGCTCGGGTTGACCGGGCCGTGGTGGAGGAGAGAAGCGCCCAGGTACATGTCTGTACGTATAGAGCGCGTGTGAACCGGTTCGTCGTACCCTTGTTATACGAGTGCGGTGTCTTGGGCCTAAACTAGTGTGCATGTTTAGTGTATTCTGTAAAAGTGTAGTGGCATTTAGAGGATCGGGTGTTCCAAGTTGTTCTGAGATCCGTGTCCATGTAAAGGGTCTATGTGTGAGTCGTTTAAGCGCGGTATTAAGATTACCTTCTGGGTGTCCTTATGTTGTGCGACTTCCATTGATATTTGAAAATCTGTGTTATGCATAGCTGTACAGGGTCACTTTTGTATCACCGTCCAAACCTTCTGAGATGACTCCCGTGATACAAACCAACAACTCTTACTATTGGACCAACTCCCTAACTCGAAAATAAAATTCAGCTGTTCCATAGAAAACATCAATATTCATTCGACCAAAATGTACCTATGGAACTGCTGAATTTTATTTTCGAGTTAGGGAGTTGGTCCAATAGACGAGTTGTCCGTTTGTATCACAGGAGTCATCTCAAAAGGTTTGGACGGTGATAAAAAAGTCACCATGTATAAGACCAGCCATGACAAAGACCCATACATTTCAGCAGCTAATTGAGCACTGAATCACCGACGCGCCACGTGTCGGTCAAAGCCTCCGCACTTGTGGTGTGTCCCACCAGGAAACCTTCAAGCCGAAATCAATCTTATCGCTACGTAATGAAGTCGCCTGTAAAGTTGAAGGTCGTCAGATACGCCGTTCAGCCGAATGTAAGTTAATGAACGGAGCGGTTGCTCGGCGATTGTAAACTTTAATACAAGGTATGAGAGTGGAAATAGTTTAAATTAACATTTTTCCTTATTGATACAAGTGACTTATGTCGCAATTCTTTTATAATCCAAAACAGGGAAGGGCCTGGCCTTTGTGTCATTAGATGGTTAGTGACGATAAAGCTGCAGATGGAAGCGCACTACTACTACTGAAGAACTGGTTATCTTATCTTTAACTGCCGGAACTTTGAACACAACAATCGTGAGTTTGATTGCCACTCGAGCTTTCTAAGTGTGGTTGATTTTTCTAGTTTTTTTATCTTATAACAACAATGTAAATTAAATCTAAGTTAGGGGAGGGTGACATTAGCGGAGCAGCCAGGATTCTCTTTAGTAGTGATGTAGTGGCTCAGTGTTCTCCAGAAACGCTCGCAGCTCTGGAGAGCAAACACCCTGCCCCAGCGGATGGCCTTTCTTTTCCCGACCCCCCTGATTCAGATATTCACTCCCTCACCATTACAGGTCGAGAGTTGGTCACAGCCGTTTGCTCCTTCCGGAGCGGCTCTGCCGGTGGCCTCGATGGCCTGACTCCTCAGCACCTTAAGGACCTTACCTGTTTAGGCGCCGGGGCTGCTGGTGAGTTGCTCTTGAAGGAGCTTACGGCTCTGATTAACCTTATGCTCTCCGGCAAGGTGAACGAGGCCGTCATCGACGTTCTGTATGGGGCCAATCTATGCGCCCTGCGTAAAAGCGATGGTGGTGTTCGTCCCATTGCCGTGGGAACTACTTACCGTCGTATAGCAGCCAAGATTTGCTGTAAATTTTATGGTGAGGTTGTTTCGGAAAAATTTCAGCCCCTGCAGCTAGGTTTTGGCTCCAAAGGGGGCTGTGAGGCTGCCGTACATGCTTTGTCGACCTACCTAAATTCTGGTAAAGGAGAGGTCATCCTGAAAGTTGACATAAAGAATGCCTTCAATTCTGTTAATAGGGACACCTTGCTGATAGAAATTAAAAAAGAAATACCCCAAATCTATAGTTTTCTTTGGCAATGCTACAGATACCCCTCTAAATTACTGTATCGGGACAACCTTCTGGAATCAGCTGTTGGCTGTCAACAAGGTGACCCCCTCGGGCCTGTGATTTTCAGTTTAGCAATTCACCCAATTATTCGTCAGCTAAATTCCAAATTTAACGTTTGGTATCTTGATGATGGAACCTTGGGAGGCGACGTAGGATCTGTTTTAAGTGACCTACAATTCCTTAAAAATGAACTTCATTCCATTGGCCTTGATCTCAACCTTTCGAAATGTGAACTATACTTACCAGACAGTACGGACAGACATCTGACACTTCCTCAATTTAACGCAATAGCTCCGGAAATCAAAATTGTTGAAAAAAGTTCGCTTCGTCTCCTTGGGTCTCCAATATTTGAAAATTCCTTTCCCGTTTTTATCGCGGAAAAAATACAAAATTTTAATGACGTTTCGGAAAGATTGTTCCAAATTAACATGCATTCGGCTATAACCTTAATTCGTTACTGTTGTTTCGGCCCTAAATTAATATATTTCCTTCGCTCTTCCCATTTATGGATGCACAGTCATCTTTTAGATAAAATGGACCAAATTATGCGGCATACATTAACGTCGATTTTAAATGTGGCCATGGACGATCGTTCTTGGGCACAAACTACTCTTCCCATTCGCTTGGGAGGCCTTGGCGTCCGCAAAATTTCAAGTATTAGTTTACCGGCTTTTTTATCCTCGGTCCATGGCACCGAAAAATTAATCAGGAAAATCCTAGCCCCCACACTGATTAATTTTGATGTGCCGTGCTTCACCGAGGCTATGGATGCCTGGAGACTCGCTTGCCCGAATTCAGATACACCCGACAATCCATCTTCCCAGAGTCGGTGGGATGAGCCGCTTTGCAGAGTAGTATTGAATAATTTACTTGTCACGTCTGCTACTACTGCGGAGCGTGCGCGCCTGCTGGCTGTGGGCAAGTGGGAGTCGGGTCTTTGGCTTCGGCGTTCCACCTGTATTAGAACCCAATGGCTTGGCACGTGACGATGGCAAGAGACCGGACGGCATGTCTTTATTTCCATGGAAGGTGGGTAGGCCTCTAGTGTGGGATGCAACTTGTGTCGATACTCTTGCGCCATCCCATCTTCCTAGCACAGCGTGCTGTGCTGGTGCTGCTGCTGCGGCTGCAGAAAACCTTAAGCGGCGAAAGTATAATAACCTTATCGGCAATTATATTTTCGAGCCGTTTGGGGTTGAAACCCTCGGGCCGTGGGATCCGAGTGCTCATGCTTTGTATAATGACATCTCCAAACGGCTGGTTGACTCTTCCCATGACCCAAAGGCTGGCTTTTACCTTGGCCAGAGGCTAAGCATTGCCATAAAACGAGGCAATGCCGCCAGTCTCTTGGGTACATTACCAGTCGACAGCGACGAGGAGGAATTTTTTGACGCCATATTTTAGTTTAGTAATAGTTTTAGTTAAGTTTATTTTATTTATTCCACATGTAATACAATAAATTCTTACAATGTAACTAAAATTATTAGTATGGCGACAGACTTAAATAAGATGGTAGTAGCTAGCAAAGAAGGTCTTGAAACAATCCTTAAAAGCCGAGTACACTGATACGTATTTCCGCTGGGAAGTCGAACCCAAACTCCCCTAAAGTGAGAGCAAAGGTTTAGTCGACCCAGCCAACCCCAGCTGATGTCCTAGCTGTTAGAGGAGCTCGAGTTGTTCCGCTTCCGATCTGATCCGAACTCCTCGGAGAATCTACGGGCGGGAACACGCTAGCGTGATGGCATCCCCTTTAAAAACCTTCTGAGAATGTATCGATTACATTAACACTAAGTTTCTCGCTACCCACAAAATGTCGAGTTTACCAAGGGATATCGAAATTCATTTCGCCATTTAACATAAGGTCAAACACAATTTTATAACCTCCATTAAGCAAGTACTTTTGTACTATGAGAATACGGACAGTAAACAAAACTCACACTAGGCAGGCACTCAGAGGTACTTCCTACCAAACGTCCATTCGACCAAACGTTCATGCGATCAATGATAGAAATGTCAATGGTTAACTCGACAAAATATATTTTGGTCAGTTGCTCGTTCGATCAGTTATAGACATGCTACTTATATGTTTTGTCGACCTTATGTTAAACTACGAAATGAATTTCGATATCCCGTGGTAAGCTCCAAAATGTTCGGGGCCGCTGAAAGACCAAAGACGGCAAACAGTATACAAAAAAAAGAGCAATGGTTTTACCACTAGCCCGTCAAGTGCTATCAATAAACCGATAGCACACGCTCACATAGCTGTTACATGGTATTTATCGCACAGTACCAGTTCCAATACCCATTGAGGGCCGTAAGCGCCGCAAACTGTTATTATAACGTACATAACAATATCGCTCGCGTTACTACCGTGTTACAACCCGTGTGATTTCGGTCCAAGTGATGAGCGGCGGGCGGGCAACGATTAAAATTTAAAAATGTGGCACTGACTCAGGACAGATTAAAAATTATGTCGAATTAAAAAAAAACACAAAATAATAAAGAATTTAATTAAAGCTCAATTGTTTTTGAGCACAGACAATTTATGGCTGAATGTAAAATAACTAGAACTTAACAATCAAAAACAAAGTCAAAGTATTTGTTTGACATAGAATAATTTGGTTTTCATTTTCAAGTTAATCTAATACTAAATACTATTGATACCATGAATGCCCGTTCAGCAAATGTTGCAGCTTCAAGAAACTGCAACATTATTTTCAGAGGAGCCGGTTATTAGTATGTGTGTCTCTGTTATGCTATGTTATGAACATATTATTATAAAATAATATTACGCTTTAATTATAAATAGGTACGAGTGTATGTGGCTGTGAAATAAATAATATGTACAAATTCATATTTAGAACCAAAATGCAAAATTCAAAACAATAAAATTAAGAGTATTCGATTTGTTGACTTATTCAAGTAATTTAATGACTTTAAAAACATACTTAAGAATAAGAATAAGAAACATTTATTGACCTGCACAAAAACAAATACAAACAGATGAGGAAAAAAAATAAAATATCAAAAAAAGAACATCATAAAACAACTAACAATAAAAAAAAGAGAAAAAAAAAATATAACTACATCAAATAAAATAATTTCTTATAACCCTTAAACCGCCTAAGTGTATAAAACCTCTTCCTCTTGTGCATCACGCCATAAAGGTGCGTCCACACGCGTGCTGCACACAAAACCTAACGGTAATGGCCGCCGTGCCCACTTCCGGTACATAATGGCGGCCTACATTACACGGGAACAAAATAATTGATAGTTATCGGATGTAGAGCTCGGTCAAGTCGCGGAATAGTGTTTACTTTGGGACTATTTCTTTTTCTATTTTAGGATCGTTTCAGCATTGTTGTATTCAGTTATCTGGAAGATAACTAGTTTAAGTGTGAAGGGTTAAGAGTACTCTTCCGTCATTGTCACTTATGGTCAAGTGAAGGTCCCAGAACAATAGTATTGTAAAGTCAACGTAAAGAGAATATTCGGTTGGAGGGGCTCGATAGCGCAGTGGTTAACGCACCCGGTCTGCGAGTGCTGAGGTTAAGCAACTTTCGCAAAGGCCGGTCATCGGATGGGTGACCAAAAATGTATCATCTCGAGCTCCTCCGTGCTTTGGAAGGCGCGTAAAGCCGTTGGTCCCGACTGCATTAGCAGTCGTTAACAACCACCAATCCGCACTGGGCCCGCGTGTTGGTATATGGCCCGTTCTTCCTGTCCATCCATAGGGAAGACTCGTGCCCCAGCAGTGAGGATATAAAATGAGCTGATAATGATGATGTTGATGATTCGGTAATAATCTCGTGGTTCTAGCCTCTTATCTCCATTTGATTTCAGAACTATAGTTAACACAGGCATTAGCATCTTTATTATCAACTTCGTCAGTATCAGCCCACTGCTAGACATAGGCCTCTCCTACTCGTAAGGCAAGTCACTGAGCATGAAATACCTATACAGCATGAAGTTTATGTCGTTGTTTAAAAGATTTAAAAGATCCGCCTGGCTAGCACCACCATCTTATCTAAACATGTCGCCATAATGTCAATGTTTGCAGCATTGTTGTGTTCCGGCAACTAGAGATAAGATAGCCAGTGCCTTAGTAAAATGAGGATTCCGGGTGAAGTGCGCTTCCACCATTGACCTTAGTATCGCTTAACATCACGTAAGAGGAAGGAAAAATAAAAAAAAGATTTCAAAGGGGTCCAATAAAAACAGTTGTTCCTTTTCATGTGTATGTGTGTGTGTGTATGTATATTGTGTATGTATTATGTTATTGTATCAGATATGATTATAATATGATTATTTAAAATTAAAATTAACTACTTGTTTTTATTATATTTTATAATTATTTATAGGTATATACGTAATGTAGGTATAATCTAAAAATAATTATAAGTATGTATATTAATTCATGAATAATAACTAAGTTATACTTACTATTAAAACATGTTATTTTATCACAACTACAGCAACAAGAGTTTGTCACAACAACAGATATTTTGTATTTGTTTTTACTTTTAATTTAATTTTTATGGGTCTAGCTGAAAATCAGCGTTGTGGCTACAAGTTACAACATGAGCTGAGCTGGTCAGCCCTTTCAGTTGTTTCTAACTATACCTTAGATATAAGAAACCTATTGTAATGTTTATGTATTGGAAGCACTGAATAAATGATTACTTACTTACTTACTTACTAACTTATTACCTGCTTTAAGCAAAACAACGACTTCAAATTCACAGTGTATATAAATTACAAATTACGATCTGCCTCAAAAAGCTAAAGTAAACGAATAAATCTTTTCGTATGCATAATTAAAGCAAAAACAAACAGTGCTTAATCTCCATTATACCGACCGCCATGTAATTAAAATTATATATACGAGTTTAACATTGAATTTTATGTGAGTTACTTACCAACAAATAGACTGGGTGTGTTTATTATTTCGTAATGTGATAAATAACTAAACCATAATTACGGAGAGAAGGCCCGCGCCCGCGTGTAAAATGGATTTTGCAGTCGTCGTTATTTTATAGATACCAAGGTGATTAAATCTTGGCTAGTGTAATTTAATTTTCGGTGATCAACTACTACGAGTAGACCACAAAGACGATTAAATAAATAAAACTTATTTAAAGTAGAGCAAAGTAATTAAAATTATTTATTCGAGTTATGTCCATTTTCCTTGTCCATGGATTCCTGTCCATGGAGGAGCTCGATGGTGCAGTGGTTAACGCGCCCGGTCTGCGAGTGCTGAGGTTAAGCAACTTTCGCAAAGGCCGGTCATCGGATGGGTGACCAAAAACTTATCATCTCGAGCTCCTAAGGCGTTGGTCCCAGTTGCATTAGCAGTTCGTTAATATCCACCAATCCGCACTGGGCCCGCATGGTGGTTTATGGTCCGTTCTCCCTATTCATCCATAGCGAAGGCTCGTGCTCCAGCAGTGGGGACATAAAATGAGCTGATGATGATGATGTCCATTTTCACTGACGTTCGTTAGATGATTTATATATTTTAGGTGCCTTTTTTTAGTTGACAGTCTAAACTGGAAGTCATCACTTAAATTGGTTTAGGGGTCACCAGGGTGCCTAGGCGAGATGCATTCGCCATTCGATCACGTTAACAAAAACGAGAATTAGTAATGGCAACATTTTAACTCTTCTCGTATGTCGCCAGGAGGCGCTCCAATGCCATACTAATTTTCGTTTCCGTAACCTTTTTTTTGAGAGAGATTGCTGATTGCCTCAACCGGCATTTTCAGCGTCACCGGGCTTTTTTGGGGGCGGCGAGGTACGTAAAAGGTACCTCAAGCCGTGTGAAAAGAATCAACTTCGGAGGTTTTCTAGAGGGAACGGCATCACACACTTTAAAGTGCCTGTCCCAGTGCCCTACTAGATTCTCCGAACGGTTCGGATCGGATCGGTTTCGTAAACGTAATCGAATGACTATGGATATTAACCTTTTCACCGCCCAACTATCCTGCACGCGATGTCCCGCTGTACGCCAACGTATAAATGTATTTTAATAAAGTAGGTACAAAGAAGAACTTCTATAGAAGTGCTGGCGTGGACGGCACGAAAATCTCGAACTTCTATAGAAGTTGTTGGCGGTAAAAAGGTTAAACAAAACTCACACTAGGCATTCCGTGTTGTGTTCGTATCGGGTTTTATAAGTTCTCATATTTATATTGTACCTATGTCAATGTGTTAGTAGGTACATAATACATTTACATATTTGTCTGTAGACGTCCCAAAACCTGGTACCGAGCCGAGGTTCTAGCATTTAGAGGCGTCCTCGGGTTGTTCCACTCCCAGAATTAAAAGTATCTAGTAGGGACACGCTTGCTGGATCCATTCCCTCGAGAAACCTTCTGACGGTGATACGATTGTACCCCTTAAGTTTCTCGCCCCTTAAAAAGTCCGGTGACATTGATAACGCCGTTTTTCGAAGCCTCGGAAAATCACTCAAATCCGCTCATTCAAAAGGCAGCGGACTATAGTTCCGACCCTCCTAGAATCACTCATTTCCGTAAGCCGAAACATGCCTTATCGGACCCTCGTAACCAGTTGTCACGTGACCTGGATCGCCTAACCGCGGCACGGGACGCGGCGTCACATAGTTGTCCACTAAGTCAGTAGACATAGGCAGCTACACTGCAGTATAAGCGCGCCCCACTAGTGGGCGCGCAGTAACGCCAACCGCGCCTCCTGGCCATCGGAGAGGAACGCGTTCCGGTAGCCTTCACAGCCCTTATAAAGGCTAAAGGCAAACCCCAGGGGTTTTTACCAGGTCGTTCTTAATCCTTCTTAGAGAAGGACAAGGCCAGCCCCGGATCTACGGAATCAGTAAGCAGATTTTCCCCTGGATCAAAAAAAAAGAAAAAAGAAGCCGTTTGACGACATCAACAAACTCTCTCTCAAATAAAAACAGTGATCTTTCATAGCCAGTCGCAGGCCAACCCGCGGTATCGGCTAGAGAGCGTGCTATTGATTTTCCGTCGACCTTCAGACGTCTGGCTGGAATCTAAACAACTGGATTAGCTCGCTCACTCGCTGCTCTCACGGCCTTTGGGAGTCTCTTCACTTGTTTGTAGGTAATGTTTAGCAAAATATTTTTGTTAATTAATAAAATATAAAAAAATATTTTTAATAGCACATTTATTTAAAACATAAACTTTGTTGGGATATAACTCTTGATTCTTGAAAAGCTTTTTGTGAGAGCCTTACAGCACTTTTGGGTTAAAACATTTGTCAAATCAGTATATGCCCATAAATTGCCCATATATCATCATTTTCATTTACTAAAGTACGTCGATGAAATGAAGTAGTTAAACTTAAAAAATAATCTGATATTAATACTTATTAAAAAAACTTCATTTTTAATAAAGCATCTAGTTTTGAATAAATAGCTCTCAGTATTTGCAAGTTGCAACCCTGTAGCTGGTCGACAGTGAGTAATTTAGGTCAAATCTCTTTAACTAAAAATTATATTATTATTATTTTTATATCAGTCGTAACTGTCCCATTCTTGGGCAAAGACTTCCCCACACTTTTTTATATTAGAAGGAGGCAAACGAGCAGGCGGGTCACCTGATGGAAAGCAATCACCGACGCCCATGGACACCCGCAAAACCAGAGGAATCGCAGATGCGTTGCCGGCCTTTAAAAAGGAATGCAAGAATTTCAAAAGAAATGCTTGCACTAGATAACTAGACCAATAAAACAAATTTAAAGGCAGTTAACTTTGTAGTGCCAAGTCAAGTTATACTTTCGTAAAATAGTAAAATTTCGTTTGCTGTTCAAAGTGTGCTTTAACGGCACTTTCGCGGAGTCATTATGGCCGATGACTTAAATCGCCTTAACGAGCGACTGGACCGCGTGTAATGCATGTGTTGCGTCTAGTTGTTTATTTAACTATATATTTAAATAGGGCAACAAGACATTTTCATTAGAAAAGTAAAGAGTCACATGTTTTTTTGTTTGCACTACTCTTATTGAAAGATGGCACAGTTTTTCTTTTGTTTATTTAAGGTGCGAATTTTTTTTTTATTGTTTCTGGTAAACACAGAGCCTTGATCTCACCTGATGTTAAGTGATGATAAGGCCAATTGGTGGAAGCGCACTTCACCCGGAATCCTCAACTAGTGAGGCACTGGCTATCTTATCTCTAACTGCCGGAACACCACAATGCAACAAACATTGATGTTATGGCGACATAATTAGATAAGATGGTGGAAGCTAGCCAGGCGGACAAACAAGTCCTACCACCTACCAAACCGAGTACACAAACATGTACCTCCGCTGGGAATCGAACCCGGGACCTCTGGGTTTAAACCGGTGGTTTTAACCACTAGACCACAGAGGCTGTTAAAAACCTAACAATCGTGTCTCATCATAATCATCATCATCAGCCTCCATATTATTATGTCCTTTGCTGGACGTGTGTTAAAATTTGGTCTATGGTGAAAGTTTCAAAATCAAGCCTAGAGATTTGGTAACAAATCTGAATATGATACCACACTTGATCAAGTCAAAACCCATAAATTGTAGCGACGATTGATTTCAATGATACATGGGTGCCTTTACTTAGCAGTAGGACACTGCTTACAAAGTATTTAACGTCAAATAAAATACTAAAGGCGTAAAAAACTAAATCATGAGTAATATTATGATTCAAGAAGAAAAAATCTTATATTAATACAATTAAATAATGTGTACCAATGTGTTGTATAATACGGTGAAAAGTCGTAAATATGTACAGATAAGTAGAGCTACGAACCGTAGGCAGGCAGGGTTACCAGGTGTTCGATATTCACTCGGATAGTTAAAATCAATGTCTTATCCGGGTGACAATTTAAAGGAAAACCACACTCAAAAGAAATGGAGCATACAAATCAACATTATTGTAATAAAATAAAATAAATGCATTCCTTGTTTCGTTTTTTTATTAAAAAAGTTTATTTACTCTAAAACTTTGGCGAATAGTGACCTACAACGCATATTCAGTATTTTAAAAGTAAAAGCACAAAAAATTGTAATTTGCGGAAGAGATATGCATATGACTTATATTTACCAAATATTAATAATGCCCTTTATCACAAGAGTGCCTATGTAACTGGTATCCAAATATTTAATCATCTGCCCACTGATCAAAAAGCCTCAGTAAATTTAAGCTGTTTTAAAATTAAATTAAAGAGATGGCTTATAGATAAGGCGTTCTACAGTTTGACTGAATATTTCGGTACAAAAACAGCATAGTGGCTGTTTTTATGTAACATGTAGGTACACCTACTAAAAATTGCATGCCCGACTAGGGTAAATTGTTTGTTCCCAATTATAATATGCTTAACACCTGCTATGTATTTACACAATTTTATGGCAATAAAAATTGTCTTATCTTATCTTATCTTATCTTATTATTTTCTCTAAATAAATAAAACAAAAACAATAATCACGGTATGTTCTTTTTTAAATTCTCACAGCTATTTCATGTTCAAGGCAATTACAATCCTCATATGTTCATGATCATTTTCATCATCACTTTCAACATCATTGCTATAAATTTTTACTTTAATATTTTTTTATTACTTACATAAATGTATTTTTTTTAAACATTTAAATAATATAAAAACGTATTATTTCAACAAGTAAACCATTGTTTACCGAATATTATTATTTTTTAACTTGATTTGTGTGTTCCTTCTTTGTTGTTTATTTTACCCTCTCCCCACGCTGTCGCTTCTGACAAAGTGTCCGGTATTCTTTTCTAGCATTTTTGATAACCCTAAATGTAGGCACCTCGTTTCAGTCAAATTGACCTTATTCATGAAACACAATGAGGCCAATTTCGCACAACCATTGGCCCTTATTATAATACGTACGCTATTATTAGTTACTTGATGATTTTAACCAAAATGTTTTTGATTCATCTATGTATGTAAATCCTACTGTATGTCAAATCGTTTTGATATAAATGTAAGGATTAATAACCGTTAATATTTAAATATAATTTTGTAACTACACATATTGTAGTAATGAAACTATATGAATACATTAATGTCGTGCGTGATTATGTAATGCTGATAACATAAAATAAATATGAACTAAAACTTAATTTTTAATTTTTAATATTAAGTTTTAATTCATATTTATTTTAAAGAATAAGCACTTAAATAATGTAACCTATTTATTAGGTGTTTTTGCGCTAGGTGTAGTATTGACACCTAGTTACTCCAGATCTTAATAGATCGTTGGTAGATCATTCTAATGAATGTAATGAAAATAAAATTAAATAAAAATTAAATGCAATGAATAGAAATAAAATGAAATAAATTTATTAGAACACACATTACAAACTTAACAATGTAAATTAAAAAATACTATTTAAAATGTTAATGTTAAAAATATTAATTAAACGCCTCGGTGGCCGAGTGGCAGAGCGCTCGGCCCGATACCCGAAGGTCCCGGGTTCAATTCCCAGGTCGGGCAAAATGTATTTCGGATTTTTCGCTGCATAGCCCGGGTTTGTGATCACCAACCCGCACTTGGCAAGCGTGGTGATTAAGCCATTACCCATTAATTGTAGCGATGACTTGATTTCAATGATGGAGGCCTTTGCCCAGCAGTGGGACAATTATAGGCTGTTTACTTATTTAAAATGTGTCCTAAAAGGACTCCACTCAGCCTTTGTATTGTCTAAAAGAAGAATCAAGTTAATACAAAAACCTCTCCATTCATTATTATCATAAGACACACCCATAAAGACGTAGCGGCGACACAAATTAAGCAAACAATTACTTGACAGTCATGTTAATCGTTACAGCATAAGCTTACATCAACATGTTGGTCACTATATAAGGTAAAAATGGAAAGATCCAAGTGTATCTAGATCTTGTATGTGTAGTTACTAGTTATAATTATTAAGCTAAAATTGCTATGCATATTTTAATTAAATATTTATATTGTGACGTCATTTAAAAATAAACAAGTCACAGCCCTAGTGATTTAGTAACTTCTGTGTACTAACATTATTTTATGATCACTGCTGCTTGCTGTGCCCTGACGCGCAAGACTTCACTAATATAACTATTTTATTTACAACTAGCTTTTGTTCGCGGCTTTACTCACGTGGGCAAATTATGTTTGTTCTGTTTCTTCACACGTGTAGGAATCAGTAAACGCGTAATGTTTTGCGCGCGATTACCATACAAACTTTTCACCCCTATTTCACCTCTCTAGGGGAGGTTTTTCGAAAAATGCTAAAACACGTCATTCTTTATCATTGTTGAAAAATCTAAAGATCGATTAAAATATTCATTTTGATAGTTATTACTTTAAAAATAACGATTTCTCCAAAAAAAAACTTTATTGCCTTTTTTACTAATTTAAAGAAAAATAAACAAAAATCCTGAGACACGTCCTTCTTTAATTCTTTTCAAGAAACCAAATACCAATTTTCATGTATTTTACTTCAATACTGACGGACTTTCATACAAACTTTCACCCCCTACTTGAACCCCTTATGGTGTAATTTCCGTAAAATCCTTTCTTAGTGCCTGGTTACGTCACTCAATTAACCTACAGTCCAAATTTTATCTAATTAGCTTCAGAGGTTTAGACTCGGCGATGATGAGTCAGTCAGGACAAGTCATTATATGTTTAAAGATTGCATGACAAATTAAAGTTAATAATTATGTATTAGTAACAACATATAAAAGATTTTGCAAGGAATCGGTTATTGACTGTTAACAATTTATTTATATACAGATCACTGTTGGAGATTTATAGTCAGAGGGATAAGCTGCTAAAAACGAAGGATGTTCACCATTATAATACCAGAAACAAAGAAAAACTATGTATACCTAGAGTGAGATTACAAAAAGTTCGTAACCTTGGTTTAAACTTGAAAATTAAGTTATTTAATAAGTTACCTGCTATTATAGTAGATTTGCCTTTTATAGAATTTAAGCATAAAATTAAGCATTTCCTTGAAAGACACCCATTTTATAGTATATCAGAATTCATGGCGAGCTCGTTTCTGTGATATTTTAATTTTAATGTAATTTTTGTATTTTTATCTTAGAATTTTAGAACTGTCATACCTAATGAATTTTGAAACATAGTTTTCTATTTTTTAGAATTGACAGAATGAATTTTGAAAAGTTTGATTTTATTTTTATATGAAAAGGTTTTTTATTTTAATTTAATTAATTTAATATTTTATTTTTATTTTTATTATTATTTTTTCAAAATGAATAGAATCGCTAAATGTTGTTATTGTAGATAAGTTACATTATGTTAAGGAATATTTATTATTAACAAACATTATGTAACAAAGGGTGAATAAATAAATGAAATGAAATGAAATGATTTAGATCGGATACACTTTGGATCTTACCATATATTTATCACACCTTTCTGTTAAGTACTTGTTTTGTTTGTCCTTTTTTTGTTGTTTTCTTTAACCCTCAGTACAGTCATGTGCAATAATATTATAGCACTTCTAAAGCCAAGACTCACTTTGGGTCTCCACGCTAATGGTGTTACACTCCACGCTTATAGTGTGATATAGTGTAATTGTTCTTTGGAAGCTAAGCTGGCTTCTAAAAGAAAAACAAAATATTTTTATTGAAAATTAACTTTTAACAGAGTGTGTAATCACTATTCATAGTAATAGGTACTTAAGTCACATTTCTTTCTTCATTATCGTTATAAAAAAGTCCAAAATATCCGTAGACTAATAAATATAAAAATATATAAGTAATATCTAGTTATACAAAAAAAGACCCTATGACACACTTCACTAAAATAAGCGCTTACCAACTAAATACTCACTTTCTCGTTTATGTAGTCCCATGTTGGCGAGCCGCTAGCACATCACTATGTAACAGTTTACTAACACTTTCTAGCACATTTCACTTTCAGTAACATCACTATTCTACTTGCAAAGAGCTGTTGCGCTAAGAACACACGAGACACGGATTTTAAATTAAACTTACATCACTTTAAAAGAAAACTTCATGTTTGTTTATTCCAAGTTTGAATTCAGACTGCTTAGCGTGTGTTTTGTTTAGTATCCGTAATCATTCGATTACGTTAACGAAAATAAAAATTACTATCGCATTGAAGAAGCGCCATACGAGAAGAGTTAACATTTTGCCATACAAATTCTTGTGTTTATTAACGTGATCGAATGGTAAAACTCACACTAGGCACCCTGATTGGTCAATGAATCGGTGAATGAGGATTTATTCGATTGTTTTTAAAATTATGTTGAATACAGTTTTATTTCGTACCCTTTAAAACAATGCATTATTGTTATCGTATTCTTTGTTTTAAATGACGCATACTTTAGGCGCGTTTTCTTTTTATTTTACGCGAACACTACATATCAAAAAGTGACGCGTTAGGTATTATAATGGCTTCACTCGTTTTTATTTCACATAAGTGTTATTTTATTACGTCTCGAACCGTGTACATGAGTCCTGTATATTGCCGATTAAAGAACCTAAAGCTCACCCGTGACGTGACTTTGTTTACATTTATTTTATTTATATTATTTATTTGCTTGTTGGAAGATTTACAGTCAAATATCATTTATAACTAGACAATGTGAGTTATTCAATGCCATTTACAAATATCTGCATAAAGGAACAAAAACATAAAAAATACATCTATGATACCGAGTGGATTTTTAAAAAAGTTTTTTTAATTTATGTTGTAAAGTTACATACGATAATTATAAGCTAGGTATTTCAAAATCGGATGATATTTTTGCTGACTGTACCTACTTTGTATCTATCCATTCACATACATATTTAAAGACAGACACTCATCATAACTTGTCAGAAACAGGACCAAACTTATGTAGGCTCGCAGGCTTAAGATGAGACGGTGGTATGATTAGGGTTGTCTCCCGTTCTTTAAGCAAAGTATTTTCTAGGATTAATTTAAAGTACCAACGTAAATCATTAAAACAAACAAACTATGATAATTTTGCGTATAACGCTTCACTGTATTGTATGCAACAAAAAAATTATAATCGCTAATAACAACCAAATTTTTTATTTTTATTTTGAATAAATAAATCAATAGTTACGGTTCTTCAGTCTCATTTAAGAAACAACTCGGTAAGTTTCAGTTTTAGTGGGTATTCCACAAATTTTTTGTTCCTTGGTCGAGCGGTTTGTACACCGGTTTTCATGATGTCGCCATCTCTGAGGTCCCGGTCTCGATCCCCGGTCGGATCAATTTAGAAATTATTGTTTTTCTAAATTGTCTCTGTCTGGGTGTTTTCTATGTATAATAAGTATGTATTTAAGTATTTTAAGTATGTTTTCGCGGGAAGCCGCTGGATGCGAGCAGCACAAAACCGGTCGTTGTGGAGATCCTTGAGGGAGGCCTTTGTCCAGCAGTGGACGTCTTTTGGCTGAGATGATGATGATGATGATGAAGTATGTTTATCCGTTGTCTAGTAACCATTTAACGAGTTTCATAAAACGAAGCTTTTCTTGGGCTAGATAATTGGTGTGAGTGTAGGAAATTTTTTTTTTTTTTTTTTTAATTTATTTATTAGAATATTTATTTGCTAAGAATTTGCTAATTTATTTAGATTTTTTTATATTTCTGTTATAAGGTGAAATAATACTTTTGCATGTTGTGTTCACATCTTGTAACATACAAACTAGGTACTGCATATTTTAATATAACTAAATAAGTATAAGTTTAATTATTAAAGTAAATTGTTTCATACGATGTACTTTATTCGTACACTAAAAAATTAACCTAAATAAATTAACGGGTTCACTGTCCAAAAAATAAAGCAATGGTTTAATAAATTTTTATGTAGGTAGTACTTACCGTATAGCATACTATACGGCCTACGGGACAGTAAACTGGTACATAACCAATATACATTATTTGCTATCGGATACGAGGTGACAACCCTAAGTATGACTCCACCTCTACATACTCTTGGGAACTGTTTTGAATGCTATTATGAAAGGCATGAAAGCAGACGGACCCCCATTCACCCACATTTCGTTTTCGCTTTCGTTCCGTCTCGAAAGCAGACGAATTCGCATTATTATAGTATAAGTATGTAATTGTTCGGAGTTCATTAATTCAGCCTCAATGTAAGTTTTTATTATACTTAGTGAGAAACTACTTTGATTATGTATTTTAATGACGCTGGGAGTTTTTTGAATGCGGCGTTTTCTTACAGAATAATAGTTTCAGAAGTTGACCTGTCAAATATAATGAGCTTGATATACGAGTAGTATATAAATAAAGGGTATATAATACGGAAAGTGATGAAATATTGTGGTTTGACTACTGAGAGATGACGTGAATAAACCCAGACCTAACGCAAGTGTGTTAGCTTTCCGGACGGGTTAACATAACTGTTTTAATTTATTACTAGCACAAGAAAAGAAGTATAAAAAAAAGACCACAAGATTTTTTCATAATAAAATTGTAGATAGGTACCTATTTAGGTTTATATTTATTTATTGCACTTAAACAGTATCACTTTCATACAGTAATATACCTAGTAATATCTATACTAATATTATTAAGCTGAAGAGTTTGTTTGTTTGTTTGTTTGAACGCGCTAATCTCAGGAATTCAAATATAAATATTTTTCGTATTGAAAAAATATTTTTGTGTTGAATAGTCCATTTATTGAGGAATGCTATAGGCTATTTCACATCACGCTATGACTAATGGAACCAACATTGAATGTAACGCGGGTGAAACTGCGGGGCACAACAGCTAGTAATAGCACAGTGTATACTATTGTATATGATGGCCTGTAACAAACCCTGTTAGGGCTAATGTTTTTAGCATTGTGGTGTTCCGGCAGGTAGAGATAAGATAGCCAGTGCCTCAGTAGTTTTAGTTACCCGTGAGATATAAAAAAAAGTTTCTTGGTAGGTTTTCCTTGCCTGACAATAAATATTGATTTAAGAAAAACGAGCCTTACGTAGTCGCATATGATGTGTAACATTTGACATCTCACCTTAGTATATTAGCAATTTTAACATTATATTTTGAAAAAAATGGGTCAGGTATTACATAATTTTATAACTATAAAATAAATAATGATAAAGTCCACACGAAAGGGTTGAAATCAATATTACAATAGAAAATAGAATATAGAATTAACAATGACGTATATTTTTTTACAAATCATAAAGAGAATGCAGTAAATACTCATTCCTCTCACTTCCCCGGTAGAAGACATTTGACATATCAAAATGACCTTTGATAGTCAAATGACACAATAGGTCACTTAAAATAATATGTCATGTTCATAATATCGAATACAGAATTTACAAAATGGCGCGCGCCAGCGCGCTTCCCCATCTTACTGTTTCACACTTCCGTCCCATTTCACGAAATTACTCCCACAAATTGCAAGAAAGCGAAAGGAAAGATGTTACACATCAAAGAGAAACAAAGTTCACCGGGCTTTCCACTTAGCTAATTTACAATTAACCAATTTTTTTACGTACTTACGTTTAAGTAAAACAGTTTTTATACGACCTATGAATATTAAACGCGCAAAATCTTGAACCGTAACCGCGTGTGGTGAAGCCGGGCGTGTCGGGTGAATTAACTAGTTCATTTGTAATTAAAGTCAACCAAACAAAAGTCGTCGACATAGCCCACAGGCCGGCCATATTAGCCGCAGAACCGATAACCGATGGGTAAACGAGTTCTTGAGTGGAGACCGCGTATCGGCTAGCGTAGTTTATTTGGATCAATATACTAAAATTAACTAAGCAATAAAAAAATATACCTACTGATATGATAACCTTTTTAAACAGTGTCCTACAGATAACAAATAGCGTTGCGTTAAACATTTCAATTAGTTTTGATTTAGAGTAGCTTGGGTGTGTCATGCTCTCTTTATCTGCGGTCTCTCTATTTTCTGCGGTGGTGGCGTGTGCGTCGGGTCGTTACGTTCCCTAAAATATGGTTGAGTGAAGCGATGGCTGATTCATATTATGTCATACTCGTGAATGGGTGCCGCCTGTGGAGGCTGGTCTGCTCTTGCATGTCTTATTTTTATTATTATTAACTATAGTTTAACTTTGTTTTTTCTTAGACAGTTTTTGACTTTTATTATGACATTGTGAATATTTAAACTGGTAAGTAACTGATATAAATTTGCAAACTTAGGTTGTGTTTAATTTTTTTTTTCTATTTTGTTTTTTTATATGTTGTGATTGTCCTTTATATTTTGTGTTTTTATTTGTGATGGAAAGTGTCCTTTTATGGTAGGGCATTTTCCAATATTTTTGACGCTGTAAGGGAGAAAAGAGCTTGACACTTGAGTCCAGAGTATACTTACGAACCGATAGCATAATGACGTCCACAAGAGCTATTTGTAGCCTAAACTGAATAAATCATTTTAAATTTTGAAAAAAAAATTGTGTAGAACGCCCTCAGACTAGGTGGAGCGACGATCTTCGCAAGGTGGCTGGCCAGAGCTGGATGAGAGTAGCCGCGGATCGTGCTCGGTGGCGTGCACTTGGAGAGGGCTATGTCCAGCAGTGGACTAGTATTAGGCTGATGATGATGATGATGATCTGTACCTAATTAAATCGATTGCTTGTTCAATTACAAACATTTATCAGTCTACAGTTAGTTAAGATAGCCAGTGCCTCAGTAGTTGAAGATTCTGGGTGAAGTGGCTTCCACCATCAACATGAGGTAAGATGAAGGCTAACTGCCTACCCTAAGGAATAAAAAAAGGGTTCTGATGCCCCACAGCTGGGCTTAGTCGAACAAAGCTTTGATGAATAATTAATGGCCATAAGCAATAAAAAAAGGGTACTGATGTCCCACAGCTGGGCTTAGTCGAACGAAGTTTTGATGATCATACTAATGTGAAATAATAGTGGAGTTTAAAACAGTGCAACGTCGCATTTCAAATTCTCTTAACAAGTCCACGTGAGATCTCAGTAAAGATGTGGGGCTTTACTTAGGGGGTTGGGGGATATATCATTTCTCCTTTCTCATTACTATTAACATTCATCATCATCATGTATTAACAAAAAAGATATTAATTTATTTATGTAACTTGTAAGAAAATTACTTTGACACTAGCTAAATGTGCCGCACGAAGCCTTACTAGAAGAAAAAAAACAGTTGAAAAGCGACTTCTTCCGTTATGAATTTCACATTACAGTTAGATACAGCAAAACAAAACGTTCCAAATTCAAAAGGATGTGTAAAATTCGAAAACTGCAAACAAAACGAAACAAAGCCGCATTATGTACGATTAAAAAGTTTCGCACGCGTATTAAATGAAGTGACTTCTCATCGGTCACATGACAGTGCAGTGATGCGTCACTCAATATTCACACGTTGTGACGATGACACAACTTGGTATTAAATATACCATATTTCGCATGGACTCGCACCAGCGACCACGGTAATGCCTGTGAGGTAAGCTGTATCGAGGAACCCGGCGAAGGGTAACGTGACGACACCAAAATACCAGTTCGTGGTATCGACCACTCGTTTACATTGTTCAAAAGTAGAGATTGTGAAAAAGTATCAAGCAAGCAGTACCTACCTATGGAAAAAACGATTCCCTTTGTTTTTTTTTATCGTCGCCTTGACTTGACACCTCGTTCAACCCGATATCGGACGTTCGAGATTCAATTCTCAGGGGCCCGACCGACTAACCGATCGCTTTGACTTCGTGTGTGGTTTATGACGTCATCTTGTCGTTTCGTGCCGCCTATGAAAGCAATATCGAAAGCTATAGCCTTTAGCTTTTGATGTTGCTTTCATAGGCGGTGCTAGGTGGCAAGATGACGTCATAAACTATACGCGTAATCAAAGCGATCAGTTAGGCGGTCGGGGGGCAGGTCAGGTTGAAGTGAGTTTCGTATTTTCTTGGGACTTAGGTATCTCTATAGCTCAAATTTTTTTTACTTCTTAGTGCCTTCTTCAGTTTTAATGGTGGTAACGAGTAACGACATACTTTTTATTTTTGTAAATGCCGTTACTTTTATTAAAGCTGTGCAGTTTCTTGCGCGCATTCTTCTCCACAGCTAAAAAATAGACGTCCGGAATGGGTAGTAGGTAAAAAAATGTTTGGACGATTCAAAACCACTTAGCCTTATGTTTATTTGAATAAAAAATGTTGACACTGAATTTGATATTGACTATGCCTCTATGTGGCATTCATTCATACAATAGAGGTATCATTTGCTGTGGGCTGCCTGTGGCCTTTACAGTTTAAACGGATTTTAGCAGAGAGCTCATACCACAACCTAAGCGTCCGAAACTCCCCTAAAATCGCATAGTATGCGACTATTTTTACAATTACTATTACTATTTTAAACAAGATTTTAAAAGTTCATTCACAATCCAAAGTATTTGTTGACGTTAACTAGTTGGTAAGCGCAGAGAAAACCTTAGATTCAAAAAAAAAATATTTTCCCATAAAAACATAAGTCTAGTTTACTTACAATGAGAATATATAAAATATTACATGATCAGTTTTATTTTTCTTACTGCTACTTCTAGAACATCGGATATAACAACATATTTCATGAGTCTCGAAAGGACTTCTTTATAATAGTAGGTTGCATAGCCTGGGTGCATTAAGTCTACTTAAGGGTGCACTTAGTTCACCTGGGCGAAATAAGTCTACTAAACCAATTTTTTCTAACTTTTTCTGTGTTAATTTTTAAAAATATACAATATTGTGCCACGATAGCACAGCCGGCAGCACCCGACCCGGCATATCGGCATGTGCGGGCTCGAGTCCCGCTCGTGAAATCCTTTTAACACTTTGTGTTTTTCAAATATAATTTCAATTCGTTCGCAACGGAATTTGCGTACAGTCGGCAGCAGATCAACCTACCCAAATCTGTCAAATTTCTCCAATGAATATTGATCCTTATAACCAAACAATAAAGTTCAAAATTGATTGTAGAAATTTGACAGTTTTGGGTAGGTTGATCTGCCGCCGTGTGTACCTTAGTTGAACGTTTAACGTTTCCATAAGCCGACTCACCGTGTACACAATAAAAGGACACCTCAGAAGGTAAGCTTCAATAGATACCACACTCGAGCACACATTAGACCCTCTTACGGACACAAATCTCGGAACACCTCGCTACACACGACTTTAAAGTTTATACTGACACCCCCCACCAACCTTACGGTCATAAAGTTAGGTGTCAGACATCCTTGCGCAAGCCCAAGGGACCATCTACGTCAGGTCATAACGCCAGATCAGAACGCGCAGACATGGAAATAGAACAAGACTCTATGGAGTACTTATGATTATAATTATCTAAAGCGGATATTATCGTAATTTAACATTTGACCTTTTTTAGTTGCATATCTCTCATGGTTTTGTCAAAGTAGCATTCTTGAAACAGTTTTGTGGTGACAATTTAAATAAGTAAAATTATTTACATTATGGTTAATTTATCAGACCTGTCTAAACTGTTTCGGAGAATAAATAAAGCTGTCCTGACAAAGACGGCTTGCATATTATGTCCAAATATACATTTGATCAATTTACTTTATAATGAAATGAAATGAAATTTTATGAAGTTTATTCCAGAAAATGCAGTAGTTGATATTATGTTCAATACAACCAATTTAAAAAAAATGTTAATGGAAATAACTTCACAAACATATGGTGAATTTTGGGTTACCGTTATAAATGTAATTGAAGAATATAATTAAATATATCTGTACATAATGCGACTCTATTAATCTTGTTCTATTACCGTGTTGCCAATTGTTTTGCGATGACCTGTCCGAGCAATAAATTTGTCGCCGCTTCCAAAAAAGCCCGGTTCACAGGCGGCAATTAGCTTCAGCTAAAAATGACGTCTGAAGCAATCAGCAACCTCTCTCAAAAAGCGTTTGTACGAAGCCTACCTTCTGCACTCTGTTTATTTTGTGCCTTGTAATTATGGTCTTGCGGGTTTAATGCATGCGTGTGCCGGACGTGACGTCACAAGGTCGCTATAGTTGCACGCTATGATTTTCTATCTCCTTAATCGAGACGTTAAGACAATGGGCGTAAAGGTTTGTGTATTTTCAAATGGAGTGTGCTCCGGATATTGACGTCGCTAGTGGCTAGTTGCTACACCGTTCGCGAAACAGGTTGGTTTATGGGCTATGGCTATGATGTATGTACCTATATGTCTAAATAATATATGTGTCTATGCATGTGGAGCTGCTATCGCAATAATATGTTTGTGTATAAATGAAATGTTTAATAGAGTTTACCGCAAATTGCAAGTAAATATTATTTTTAACATTTAGCTACGAAACTTATACTAACAAACTAGCGGCCGCTCGCGGTTTCACCCGCGTGGTTCCCGTTCCCGTGGGAATATCGGGATAAAAAGTATTCTATGTTTTAATCCAGGTTATAAACTATATGTATGCCGAATTTCATCCAAATCCATCCATCCGTTGCAGCGTGAAGAAGCAACAAATATACACACACAAACAAAATATACACAAACTTTCGCATTTATAATATTAGTGTGATTATAACTTGGCAAAAGTGTTGAAAAGACAATCGAATAGTGTGACTCAAAAACTTACCTTACTGTCTCACAAAACCCGGTTTGTTGTCTAACCAATTCAAATGACGTGCGTAAATATTTTTCCGAATCAAAGCCAATAAAACTGTGCCAAATGTATCCTAGGCAAAGGGTTAAGTTCTCGACGTTCCGGCCGAAATGTACCGGCCGTGGTCAGGATCACGGGCGACAAGTGATTTTTGAAATGTCGCGTACTAAAGGACAAGCCTAGGATATCAATTTTATATAGTTACTATAGAACACGAAAATATAAAGAATACATGTTTGAGTATATTTTATTATTGACAGCGATTCTTCGTCGTTGTTAATAAAGAGTTTTAAACATGACATTACTACTTTTCCTAGGCGGTAAGACAATATTAGACTAACAGTATTAAAAGTAAGTTAGAAACGTATCTATAAAAATCTTAATATAAAAAACCATATCACGCCTAATCAAATAACTAAGCAATTATTAATACGATTTGAACATCCGCTAACACCATTATTTTCTAATTGTTGTAGCTATTAAAGTGCACGCGTACTGACAAAAACACATCGGGACTAACAACAAACGGCTTTATTCTGTAAGCGATAGGTATCCTTTTCGCATAAAATCTTTATGAGAAACCATTTATAATAAAGACGATGCGAAGGAAATCAGATTTCTTTGTTATAACATGTGTAAAATCGTAAACGTATCACATATAAATGGGATTAATCACATTCTAACATAATAACAGAAGTGATTCATAACATCATATCGACCCTTAAAGTAAGAAACGCTGTAAAGCTCAAAACATAACTCCACAGGACAATGAAAAAAGATTAAGTTCATTTGATTCTATTATTACATTATGAAGTATTAGTCAATTGTAAAAATAATATATCTTCTACTACCAGTATTATTTTAAATATTATAAATAATAGTAATAATATAAGTAGTAATCTATCTATACATATAATAAAGCTAAAGAGGGTCGAAAGTCAGTACATGGAAGATATTCGAAAAAAGTTGGCTGGGGATACTTAGAAACGATAACTGAACACGTTCCAACAGTTCCAACAATTTTTATCTGTTTATCTGTTTGTCTGTTTATTTGACTGAAAATGTCTGAACGGATTTGAATGTTACTTTGCACATAGACAGACCGTGACCCGGACTAGGATATAGGATACTTTTTATCCCGGTAACAGGTTCCTGTGGGATAGTGTATAGTCTTCGCGAACGAAGTCGCGGGCGACAACTAGTTAATAATATTTCTGAACACGCTATTCAACACACATCTTCCTTTATTCATATCCATTAACTAAACACACAGTTTACGTTTTTAACATTTTATTTATAATTTGACACTAATTTTAAAACCGGCGGACGCACTCGAATGTCGGAAAACGTATTTTCTTATAAAAATATTGACCCAGATTGTTAATTTGTTATTCAAAGCTTAAACAAACCGTGTCCATTACCTTAAAGCTCACCCAAAACTTAAGGGTATCTTAAATGCGAGAAAATATTGAAATTCTATCCTGAGTGCCGACTTCGTGTTCGTAAGCCGTTTCGAAATCAGACGAACTTAGCAATCTGCGGAAAGTTTCGCGATGAGAGACCTCACAAAGGCTCTGTTGAGTGTGTTTTTTAAGGGATGCTTTATAAGTGCGACCTTTTTGTTTATTTTAGGAATGACGTTGTGAAACTTTGCCTCTTTTTTCTTAAGTCTTTTAATAGATATGCTTGCGACACTGTTTTTTGCTTTATCGAGCCATCAAAGTTAATAAAAACACCTTTACCCGGGATAAATTCATTTGAACTCAATTATAAATAGAGAAATTTGCCGCAGCGGTTTACGCGTTAATATTGCGATCGTGCATGTTAAGTAACTATGGCAATAGTGTGTGTCTAGATGGGTGACTTACCTTAAAGACCCTTGTATAGTCGACCATGAAATTGCTTTAACACTTTTGACAAAAACTTCCATTACAATAAAATTTCGCAAAGGCTCATTGTCAATACTGACAACGTATCTGTCACTTGGTCTTTTAAACAAAATAGAACCTGTTGTTTTATTATAAGCAAACAAACTTCACTTATAAGGTGGTCAAGCAATTTCATTGTCGACTATTCATTGTGCGTACGTACTTTATGCTTCTAAAATCATGCTTTTGGCTCCGTTTATTATCGATATCCATGTATGTCGAGTTATTCGTCAACTCGCACACTTTAAACTCGCACAGATGTGCGAGATGGCACCTTTTGATTTTACCTATTATTTGTGTCGTCAACTCGCACATACGTACAAAGTACAGTCGAATAAAAATTGAAAACAAGATTAATGTAATAACTTGAAAATAACTAACTGTTTGCTACTCAAAATAGGTATGCGGCGGGGGCGCCGTGCCGACCTGCGCTGCGACACCGCAAGATATATTTCCGGAAACTTGCAAAAATGACTGTTTATTTCCAGTCATAGGTTCTGTTTATATCATGGTTTAAAAGGTGTGCCTCTTTTTCTACAGTACAGTAGATTTAAATCTCAATCAAATGCCTCATGAGTCATGTCTAAGAGCTGTTACGAAAATATAAACAGCTATTATTTAAAATTAAAAAAGAATAAATATTTCACTTTAACCTAATTAATATTGATAACACCAAAGGTTTATCAGTGGTCACGTAATAAAAATCTTCAGAAAGCCCTCTGTTGACACAGTTTTCAACGGCAAAGTGCCATATTTACGGGAAATGTGCGTGTTAGATACGCTAAATAGCGCCGCGCAACCCCAATCGCCGCTTGTAGAGGCTGCTGACAATTTATAACGTTGAAAGCGATAAATAATAACACGCAAATAACAATGCCTTAAATGCCAGCATAATGGATGTAAGTAATAAAAGTATTTCTATTCAACATAAAATGTTTTCTAACTTACAGGAGTGTAACACAAAGTCCAGTCAGCTTAGCCAAAATATACTAAGGTATAATAGCATACCAGATAACTAAGGAGTGTCACAGTGGCATTTTTAAAGAAAATATGCGTGTTAGATACGCTGATTAGAGCTGCGCGCAACCTCAACAGCGAGCGGTAGTTGTGGCTGCTAAAAATTTGTATCGTTGAAAGCGATAAATAATAAAACGCAAATAACAATGCATTAATGTCAATACAATAAATCTGAGTAATATAAGTATTTATATTGAACATTTAAAGTGTTTTTACAACTCACAATGTTAGACATTTAAGATAAATTTGTTCATGATGTGACCACGGCCGGTGTGACTCGGTCGAAAGTTCGAAATGTCGGACATTTGAAGAGATATGCGTACGACAGATACCTATACTTAAGTGTGACACTGCCACATTTGCTTGTATGCTTGCATTATTGCAAAGTGTGCGTGTTAGATACGCTGATTAGGGCCGCGCGCAACCCCAATCACGACCGACTGTTTGAAACAAAAGCAACTATTAATAACACGTAAACAAATGTGTGTACCAACTAGGGTTGGTTAGGGGTAAAGTAAATCTATCACTTTCCAAATTTATTTATTTAAATGTTTAACGTTGCGTTTCGTTTCACTTCACCGGGGTCCGAGTATCATTCAGTAGTTCAGAAATTAAATCAACAGGAATATTCCGTTCAAACGCACGCATTAGTCGGAAATAAAGTATTTTCCATACTTTATTTTTATTAAAAATAATAAAGTATGGGGATGGAAAATAACGTAGGATACGTTATTTTAAAGTATGGTTGGCAACCCTAGTACCAACACAATATTGGAATTTTTTATTGGAAATAAACAGTTTTTTGGCTTTATAAGTCCGTCAGCCCAGCCGGAGCAACTCTTTTTATTTTTTATTTTGAGAGTTTTCTGATTGCCACTGGGCATTTTTAGCTTCACCGGGCTTTTTTGGGGGCGGCGAGAAACTTAAAGGGTTCCTCAAGCCGTGTGAAACGAAGCACCGTCAGAGGTATTCTAGAGGGAACGGCATCACGCACTAGTGCGTGTCCCCGTGCCCTACTAGATTCTCAGAGGGGTTCGGATTGGATCGGCCGGTGCAGCTCGTTCGCAAGTTTGGATACCAATTTTATAATATATTGCGGCAACTCGGCCGAAACGTCGAGTTAAAAACATTACATAAAATTGTCTTAGAATACATAAAAGTATACAAAACTCGTACTAGGCACTTTGGATAAAGCCTTAAAGTAGGTATCTGTGTCAATAATTCAACATACAAAATTGCCTCGTCATACCATGTTATAGTTCCAACATACAGCACCGCGGGTCAACGCCCTCGTGTTTGCTGCTCGGTCTTTTTATTGGCTATGCCATCTTTTTTCCTTGAAGATTATACTTCGGATTATGCGCATATAGAAATTGGGGTGATATTCTAATTTGTTCGAGGAAAATATTCTGTTGTGCTATTGAAAAGAATTTACATACATTTACTTCCGAGCTGTAGGTTAATGAGACATACCTTATTCACTTACATGTATTTTAACTATGGACTTATTCGTTGGTTAGCCTCTGCCACTTGGCCCAGTTCACGGAGTTCCTGAGTACAATTAACAGGTCGAACCCACATACCTAGCCTGGGTTTTTGATCATTAACTCGCCTTTGGCAAGCGTGGTGATTAAGCCAATACCCAACAATTATAGCGATGAATCGATATGATGCTTTTGCCCAGCAGTGGGACAGTATATAGGGTATTTATTTTAGCCACGATAAAGTAGGTATAGGTAATATCTGTACACCACTTTCTCAATATAAAACATGATTTTGATTATCCTTTCAGTGTACGTGAGTGATGGATCGCGCGCAAAATGGCCGACGGCCAAACGAAAACTCATTTTGGGCGCTTGATTGATGTCATCGATCATTGATCACCAGACTCTTCAATGACTTGGTGGGGTCCAACGACCTGGGCGGTTTGAAGCTTTAATTTTTATGGATATGTTTTACAGGCAATACTGGAATAACCTAAAGGCAAAAAGGTTCAAAACCCTCGGTTAGATATATTTTTTTAAGCCTAGAAGTTAAGGGCCCCGAAACATGCAGTGCCTAGAGGCCTATTCAAGGCTTAACCCGGCTCTGCTTTCAGGGCGTTTTATAATTATCATCAGAAGCAAATTGGACACTTATAGCAAAAAGCCTCCATAATTTGTCGAAGACAACGTCAAAAACTTCTTAACTACAACAAACTCAATTGATTATAACTTTTAATTTGTCCATCTTTATTTATCTAAAGTCCAATCAAGACAATCATTAAAAAAAATTAAAGGAAGCCCAAGAACAAGCCCTTTAGTTAAGATTAAGGGCTCTTTCAATTTAGTTGGACGGCCATAGCACGATTGCAGTGCGTTCCATATTAAAACAGTCGAGAGGCGCGGGCGGCGGTTGAAAGAGAGAGAATTTCCATATATGCTGCCCCGACCCCCAAATAAGGAAAAATTTACTATCATTGTGTTCATTCGTGACCAATAATATTTGCTTTGGGACCATTCTAGAGGATGGGCAGCAGCGTCTCTCTGTGATTATTCTCACCCTACTGCGATCGCCAACCCGCCTGCCAAGCGTGGCGATTATGGCAAATTCCCCTCAAAATGATTTATCCTTGAGGGAGGCCTTTGTCCAGCAGTGGACGTCTTTTTGGCTGAGATGAACAAACGTCTAAATTGAAAGAGCCCTTAAGCTGGGAATCTAACCCGGAACCTACGGGTTTGTAACCGCTAATCTAACGACCAGACTAGAGGCAAACGATGACGAATATATAAAACCTTGAACAGTTGCATATATAATGCTGTGTGACGAATCTGTGACCAATTTTAATGATGTCAATCAAAAACTAATGTCGTCATGATTTTTAATTAAAGATTCGGCGACAAGCATCTGTCTAGTAAGAGATGATTCATAATCATAAACAAGAAATGACTCGTGAAATGCACAACATGTTTGGTGTCACGTCTATATATTTATCAAGGTGTTTGGTAATATGTGTATAATCCCGAAACATAGCCATGCAACCAAGTATAAATAACACTGTCGTCGTGGTAACATACAAAATCCTATTTATGAAGATTTACTTTTCCATACAAAACATAAATTTATTTTATTACATTATTTTTGGACAACCCTGACATGTTTCGACTTCTGTTTTGTTTGGATCATGAGGTTGACGACCAAGAACGAAGTAACAGCTTGACCTAGGGTTGTCACTTTACAGTTTTACTTAGTAACAAAGAGCGTTAATATCTCGGCCAACTGATGTTTTTCAGCTATATTCATAATTTTCCGGGGTTCTATGAACGGTACTTTACCTGCCGTATTCGGGATTATACCAAACATCCTGTATGCACCATTTGAACCGGTTAGCGATAATTACAAGTTTATATACTCACGACTGCACATCGACCTATCTAAAACTGTAAAATTTTTTCAATAAATGTTCAACCTTGCCTTATCCTACTAATATTATAAACGCGAAAGTTTGTAAGTATGAATGGATGCTTATTACTCTTTCACGTAAAAACTACTGAATGGATTTGGATGAAATTCGGCATACAGATAGTTTATAACCTGGATTAACACATAGAATACTTTTTATTCCGAAATTCCCACAGGAACGGGAACCACGCGGGTGAAACCGCGAGCGGCCGCTAGTAGGTACATAAAGTTCAATTTTACAGATTGTGGTAGTCTGTTCTGACGTGCAGGCGTGAATACTTTTTTTTTCCTTAGTTGATGGCTTCGTGCGATTAGCTAAATAGCCAGGTCAAAGTAATTTTTCTTACAAATAATACACAAATAAACAATATTTCCTTCCTGTATGATGATGATGATGAATGTAGAAATGAGAAGTGAGAAATGATATACCCCTCAACCCCTCGAGTATCTCAGTAAAGATGTGGGGCTTTACTAAGTCCTCACGCGGACTTCTTGAGAGAATTTGAAAAGTGCCGTTGCACTGTTTTGTTTCATTTGCCAACACTCATGCACACTCACAAACACTAAGAGCTACCATCAGACTGATGGTAGCTGATGGTATTCATTCGATTACGTTTACGAAAACGAAAATTAGTATGGCATTGAAGCAGCGCCTCCTGGCGGCATACGAGAGGAGTTAAAATTTTGCCACACAAATTCTCGTTCTCGTTAACGTGATCGAATGGGGTATGAAACTCGCTCTAGGCACTCTGATGGGATGTGGTAATTCATATCATTACCAACATGTCTATTCCGAATATGCGCCCGTCTTTATTATTACTAGTGATCGCCCAGTGGTCTAAATTCGACCGTAATTTTATTAAGGCTGCACGGATTGTATCCTAAGCAATGAAAAATTAAAAAGATAGAATGTGATTTTGGGTTTGGATTGGGCATTGACATATTTCGGCCGCTCCTCTTCCATTTTTGAAATTTTTGTAAAGAGTATATATGCGTGTGTGTCAAATACGTAGTAGTGTGTGTAATGTTTGTTTTATTGATTTAATGTATTTTTTATGCATAATCTAAAAAAGTAATTAACATTCTGTACTCCTTCTCTATATAAATTTTAAGTGTGCGAAATTTCATACTCCTCCGTTCGCGCAAGTTTTGTAAAAAGGGGTACAAAGTTTCAGCTTCACGTATTAATATATAGACGTAACTTATATTTCTCGTTTCAGCTAGCCTGTAAAGTTCTTTAAAAAAGCTATAAAAATAGGGGTCCTATACACTGTACCCCAAGTCAGTTTCGTACTGCAGCCCTACAAGTGGCAGGGGTTAGTTCATAATCTCGGTAGAACTCGGCTTAACCCTAATTAATTAAAGCTCCCCCAGGACCTCTAGCAGGAGCAGCATTAGAAATGCAACTGTATTTTACTGTTATTAAGTTACTAATTGCATTGCCATTTATTATTCGTGTAGTATTTTTGTTTCTTTTTTTCGGAAAGATATTGCTTTTGACCGCTTATAGCCTTTACAGCGTAACCATGTTGTGAAGGAGTCCTACTAGAGACAAAAACTACGAAATAAAAAGTTATTTTTTTATTAATTCGTAAAAAAATTACATATAACACGTCAAAATTCGGTTGCCAATAGTTCTTTCGATAAATGTAGGTTTTACGAACATTTATGTAATAATTTATTCAAACATTAAGACGTATTAGTTTTAAAGTGACATTTTGTTTTTACTTACAGTTATTTATGTAATTTTCAATATAATAAAGATAAACTGTTAACGTAAGTCATAAAGCGTTTGATGTTTGGCACAACGCACGACTCAAAATCTCCGTCGCTGTTTGTTTAGTTTGCCAGTTATTTACAGCAAGAACTTATCGGAAAATATTAATAACAACACATTTTATGATTCCAGCGACCTTACTGTGTGAACGCATGACCCGCAACCGCCGGCCAAATTACTAACATTCACAGAAAAATCAATACGCATTGACCAAATATTTTCCAACTAAACTGGAGCTTACCTTAATGGCTTTAGTTGGTGTACGATTTATAAACACTGTGCCCCGAAATAAATTCTCATTCACGCAACCCACACAACGACAATGTATCCAACCTTTTCGGAACAAACTTTTTGATGGACAGTATCCGAAGCTGTAGGAAAAAAAAACAAACGTCACTATATTTGAATTTCGAACGAGGTACAAACTGGGATTCCTTTTTGTTAATTAGGATGGACGGAGCGTGTCGCGCGCGTGTGCTCACCAGTATTGTCTGGGGCAGACTGAGGACGGGAGGGGCTGGATGTGGGGTGGGGGGCGCCCGCCCTGCTACGATACGAACGTCTACGGTCGCAGCAAATGATTCTACGCAGTAGCACTCCCTTGCGATGTCCTGCTACGAGAAATGTTATGCAGAAAATAGATTATTTGAGTGTTTAAGAGGAAATACTAAGGTCGACTGATTATATGAAAAGTAGACAAAATCAACGTTTCGTAGTCCCCTGATTCCTCCTCCAAAAATAGACCGATTTAATTACTTTTTTCATTAAAAATTAAAGAAAGACTTTGGCTGTGCCCCTATGTTTTGCTTTTTTTCATAAATTAATTATTAAAAAGATATGAGCCTTTGAAAACCTTAAAAATTGGACAGATTTTCGCTGTGTTCAGACATCCAGCAAGCAAAGACGAGATTATATAAAAAAAGCAAAACATAGGGACACAGCTAGTCTTTCTTTAATTTTTAATGAAAAAAGTAATTAAATCGGTCCACAGTACCATAGACAATTGAATTTCTATTATGTCTGTCCATGGGCGTCCAAGTAATGCAAATATCGTACCTATAGCATTGGGTTAAGATTTATTTGTATGTTGATTCGTGATCAAAAATGTGCTTTTATTATAAGGAGGACATTTTTAATAGTAATGACGCTGTTATAGGAAGTGAGAAAAGAATCGCTCTTACTGAGTTTCTTACCGGTTCGTCTCAGTATAAGGTCTCCAGTTGTAGGCTTTTTATGCGACATGGCTTAATGATATTTTTTTTAAATATTATTTATTTTAAAACTTTAAATTTTCTCATTTATATTAATCTAATTTTCTATCTAACTATCTATCTTTAAAACTTGATGACCGCGTAACGGGTCTGCTTAGCAAGCTAGTTACTGATATGTGTGTGTTTACGCTAAAGTTTTGTAATAATAATAATGAAAGAAAGAACCTCGTGAAAGCCGAGAAGGACAAGCTCAGTAAGTACTTTGACTTGGCTCACGAGGTTACTGCCATGTGAGATATGGATTCAACCATTATTGTACAGATAGTCGTTTCGGCAAACGGTATTTTAGCCAAGAGCCTCGATCAACACCTAGAGAAGCTCTCGCTGAAAGGTTGGGTCAAGGGTCATATGCAAAAGGCAGTACTCCTTGACACGGCACGTATTGTCAGGAGGTTCCTCACTCTGCAGCCCTGACCACTGGTAGCTTGGGCCCTGCCCCGCTGCTGGCGGTACTCTAGGATTAGGTTTAAATAATGTTTTATTGTTTTTATATTAAAATAATGTAAAAATCTAATTTTAAGAAAGAAAATAAATAAAGAGTATTATAATACTAATTATTATTATTAAGTATTAATTTAATTCGGATAATTTTTTTTTACAATCCTTAAGATGTAATGATGTGTCTTTTAGGATCCAATCCTGCTCACGTATGCATATGCATTTCATATTGTTATTAGATTAGTTTTAATATATTATTTCCTTCATCATTGAAATCAAGTCATCACTATAATTATTGAATATTGACTTAAACACCACGCTTGTCAAATGCGAGTCGGTCACCACAAACTCGGGTTAAGCAGCGAAATATTCAAAGCACTTTTTGCCCAACCTTGTATTTAAAGCCTAAAAAATCTGGAGGTACTGCTCCAGTACAATTGACTGTGGTCAGACACGCCGGCGTTATTGCGTCTCATTGCGGCTTGTAAAGCTACGTTCTATGGACATCAACTAATTCAGAAAATGTATCATCTCGAGCTCCTCCGTGCTTCGGGCACGTAAAGCCGTTGGTCCCGGCTGCATTAGCAGTCGTTAACAACCACCAATCCCCACTGGGCCCGCGTGGTGGTTCATGGCCCGTTCCATCCATCTATAGGGAATGCTCGTGCCCCAGCAGTGGGTACATAAAATGAGCTGATGATGACGAACAACCCTGTATATACTACATATTATATGTGTGGACGTATACAAAACTTTGCACGTCACTAATGGCATATTATATGAGTCATTCACGCCGCCAAGAGTAATACAATACATTGATAAAAATTGTTCTTTTGAAACACAATTTCAAACACAATGCTTTATTCATATTGAAATCGAAAATATGTTTACTACAATAGAAAATTATGATGATGATGATGATGATGATGATAAAATTGGCGTAGGTACTATGTGAATGCTAAAGATAAGACTTGAAAAAATACGAAATTAATTGGAGCTTCAATTTTAAAATCAGATCAATTCTAATTGAAGTAAACGACAGGGTTTTGAAGAGTGAAATGAAGAATGTACTCTTTTTGTCTTAATTTTTAAAAAAATTGTAAGTATCACTTTATAATAAGCTAGCCGTCATCCGCCCGCTTCGCTGTGCGAATATAATGGATCAATGAATGCTAATCGAAATAATTATTAGATTTACCAACATCATATATAGCCTATCATTTGCACAATCGCATGTTCTTACTAAGTAAGTAAATACAAATTTTCATCAAGTTATAAGAGGACATACAGACAAACAGACAGATTGACAGACAAAAATTTCAAAAATCGTAGAATTGGTGTCAGTGTGTCATAAAACGAATATGTATCCCAAAATTTGTCAGAAAAATTGCATGTACACACAGAGCCTACATATTTATGTAGTAGTATAGATATAGATAATTATTTATTAGAAATTAATTACGTAATAAGTTCGCAACTAATCAAAAGTTAGGATAATATTACCCTCTTATCATTAAAAGAACTCTCGGTCGAGTAGCAAAGAGCTCAGCTCGATATCCGAATGCCCTGGGTTCAAAACCCAGGCCGGGTAAAGTGAATACGGATTATCCGATGCTAACCCGGGTTTGTGATCACCAACCTGCATCTTGTAAGCGTGGTGATTAAGCCAATACCCATCCATTGTTTCGATGACTTGATTTCAATAGAGGTCATTGTGCCTTTTGCCAGCAGTGAGACATTTAAAGACAGTACATAGACTTTTCATTTAACTTTTTTATTTATTTATGTTATCTGTACAATAACAAGCTTAACGTAACGAAACTGATTCCACGTAATGGCCTCCAAAGGGTTCGGCGACATTTTCTAACGACAGATAAAGCGCCTCCTATCGTCACTTTGCGTCAGAATATTAACAAAGTCACAACGACCAGAATGCTCTGACGATTCCACCATTGAAAGGACACTGACTGGCCAACGGGGACGGAACGACAAGATATCCAGCTCGATGGAGTTTTTTTTGAAGAGAAAGACATATAGTAACCACACACACCTACATCTATACAACCACACTGCATATACCATAACATACACAAATAGGCCTGTATACATACTTAAGCCATACACCACAGATATATTTAATATAATAAAATAGTTATTATGTACTTCTCTTACACAACATAGTAGTAGAAATACGTAGTTTAGTTTGTAAATACTGTCTGTACCTCAATGCATGCTGAGTTCAAGTAGTTGTACATTAAGTATATTACTATAAATGTGAACCGTATAATTTTTTTGATGTAATGACGGCTGGTGATCTAAATAAATAAAAAAATAAGAGAGAGTTTGGTATTGTCCTCAAACGGCCTTTATCTCTGGACTGTCAGGTTCCCGTGCGAGTTTAATTTGCCATTCATCATCAGCTCATAATGTCCCCACTGCTGGGGCACGAGCCTTCCCTATGGATGTATAGAGAGAACGGGCCATAAACCACCAAGCAGGCCCAGTGCAAATTGGTGGTTGGGACCAACTTTACGTGCCTTCCATAGCACGAAGGAGCTCGAGAAGATACATTTTTGGTCACCCACCCGATGACCAGCCTTTGCGAAAGTTGCTTAACCTTAGCAATCGCCGACCGGGCGCTATAACCACTGTGCCATCGAGCTCCCCATTTGCCATTAGTTTAGTTCATTTATTTAGAACATACATACCTATACTTACACACAAACATACAATCACATTTCCGAAAACGAGAATTTAAATACTCACCTAGGTGACGCTTATGTTTATTTTTGGAGATTTTTAGCTGATTGCCTCTGGCGGCATTTTGAACGTTTCCGGACTTTTTTGGGGGCGGCGAGAAACTTAAAGGGTTCCTCAAGTCGTGTAAGCCGAAGCACCGTCAGGTATTCTAGAGGGATTGGCATCACGCGCATAGCATAGTTGGCGGTGCACCTGACCAGGTATTTTTTTATATATACCCGGCGGACTTCGAACCGCTTTGACAGTTTCCATCAAATAATTAAATTCTCTTTGGTTTCCATTCCATGACAACAAAACAAACAAATAACTTTGTATTGGTAAATTAAATTGTCGTTTTTTAATTTTCCGTTACTTATTATTTATGTTTCTCACCGCTGAAACCTTCCCTGAACTTTAAAATCAAAATTAGCCAAATCGATCCAGCCATTTTCGAGTTTCAGCGAGACAAACGAACAGCAATTGATTTTTATATATTATTTACATTTTACGGGTAAGCACAGTGCCTTGATCTCACCTGATGATAAGTGATGATAAGGCCAATGATGGAAGCGCACTTCACCCAGAATTCTCAACTAGTGAGGCACTGGCTATCTTATCTCTAGCTGCCGGAACACAACAATGCTACAAACATTGATGTTTATGGCGACATATGTAGATAAGGTGGTGGTAGCTAGCCATGCGAACAAACGAGTCCTACCACCAACCAAACCGAGTACACAAACATGTACCCCCCGCTGGGAATCGAACCCGGGACCTCTGGGTCTAAACCGGTATGTAAGTAATGGGGTGAGGGTTCGAATCCCGTTCGTGGATTTTTTAAATTGTTCCCAACAAAATTAACGTAAAATCATATTTAACCTTAATTATGTATAAAAAATGTTTTAAAACGAAATCGATTTCTCTTTGACATTATAAACAAATCAATTCAATTTCGTAGTCTATTGCGTCTGGTCAGTGGAGCGTCTTCAATCAGCGTTGCTCAATAGTTGCGCAACACATGGCTAGTGCAGCTTGCGCCTGCGCAAGCGGTTGTTAATTGAAGTGTGGTCGCACGTGCTAATTGGTAACAGCTTATTAAACAGCTTGTAGGATATACAATGAACCAGAGTAGTAGACTGTAATACTTTCACTTCATTCATTAAACAAAATACAACTGAGAATTCCATCTTTCTTAGTAGCGTAGTTGGTATGTGTCACGTTATTAATTCTTGGGAATAACGGAGTTTTTAATATTTTTTTTAAACATAAGTAGTTTTTTTTTAAATGTCGAAGATGGAAGCGCACTTCAACCGGAATCCTCAACTACTGAGGTACTGGCTATCTTATCTCTTGCTGCCGGAACACAACAACGAAACTATCGGTAACTGTGACGGTAATTGACAATCGATTTTGATTAAACATTGACGTCTAAATGAGAACCGATATGTGGGGCATCGTTGTAAGTAAAATTAGGTCAACCATCTTTTTTTTATTCTGGACTGTAGCAGAGGTCTTTGACAAGATATGGTTTAAGTAGGAATATATATTCTTTATTGCACAAAAACACACATACAGAGTACAGTTTACAAACAATAGTGAGCCAAGGTGGACTTTATCTCTAAAAGAGATCGCTTCCAGCCAACCTAAGGTGGAATGGGAGCATCATGTTTCTCATGTTTCATCAGCAATCAGCTATGTAAAGTATAGTCAACAGCAAAGGTAAAGATTGGTCAAGATTCAAAATATGAAATCAGTATGAAAATCAAAACTTTTTAAACGCATATCGAAAAACCTTCCAGTGTCTACTAGTACCTGCAGACTTTGACTGTAGTTATATAGAAAATACCGACTTACACTATCGAAACTTAATTTTGAAATCTAGTAAACATCATCTACTTTTGCTGTTGACTGTACCACACCGGGTAAGCCGTTCCCCTTTATCTCAGCTGATGGCGATGGTAGGATCAACCACCACGTGGTCCAGTAACCAAAACCACTAGGTTAAGACCAACCCAACAGTCCCTGATCCTGAGGTCCCATATTAATTTTTTTTTTTTTTATATATTAGAAGGAGGCAAACGAGCAGGCGGGTCACCTGATGGGAAGCAATCACCGCCGCCCATGGACACCCGCAAAACCAAAGGAATCACAGATGCGTTGCCGGCCTTTGAATTCCCAGCAGGGGTACTTGATGGGTACTTGGTGGTAGCCAGTGCCTTAGTAATTAAGGATTCCGGGTGATGCTCTTCCCCTTTGGCCTAACTATCACTTAAGGGTGGGCCGACCAAAAAATGCCAAAAATGCAGTTACGGTTAAGTAAATATAATTGAAAATACTATCGTATTAAATAAACAAAATATATATTTAGTATCATAGTGAACGTGTTTACAATTTGTCAGAACCATAAATTCATAACACGCTATAGTTTTTTCTACAATATCATTTAAAGTTGGGCAAAGATCATGAAAACGAGTGGTGGCGTTTAGTAGATTTCTTATAGTTTATCTAAATTATTGTACCTCTGATTTTGTCTAAACAATCATCAATGGATAAACTACAAATTGCTAGACTACATTTTTGATTCATCAAGTGGTTATTTAAATAATATTTTTTTATTAAGTACCTTAAATTTCCCATACAAAATTAGTATGGCCGCGCGGCATCAAATAAATATGGACGACATTTCAAATAAAACATATGACACTGGTCACTTACGGACGGCGCACCCTTAACATTAGGTGAGATGAAAGCCAAATGCTCACCCGTAAGGATTAAATTTAAAAAGAACCGCTGCTGACCTGAGGTTTCGGGTTCGATTCCCAACTAAGGGTCATATTCTTCAACTCGGTTTAGGTTTTTATTGCAAAAACTCCCCTCGTTTGTCATCAGTATGCGATGCTTCCAAGCCACATACAGTATCGTTTTCGTGAACGAAATCGAATGTCAAATAAAACTTTTACTAGGCACCCCGATAAATAACTGTCTTTATAATAACCAGTGGTCGCCCAGTGGTCGAAATTCGACCGTAATTTTATTAAGGCTGCACGGATTATATCCTATATAAGCAATGAAAAATTAAAAAAGATAGAATGTGAGTTTGGATTGGCATTGAAAGATTTCAGCCGCTCATCTTCCAATTTTGAAATTTTTGAAAAGAGTATTTATACATGTGTGTCAAATACATGGTAGTGTGTGTAATGTGTGTTTTATTGATTTAATGTATTTTTATGCATAATTTAAAAACAATATTAACATTCGGATAACCTTCTCTATATAAACTATAAGTGTGCGAAATTTCATACTCCTCCGTCAGCGCAATTGTGGTAAAAAATTATTTTGCTTCACGTATAATATAGATAAAGAAAAATCTTACTTCTAACGGTTCTCTTTAGGAAGTACACCAGCAGTCCAGACAGAACGAGTCGACATATCACGAGGACACATCGAACCTGGCACTGAACAAGTAGGAATGATGAGAACGTACCTAAACGTCAAAAATCTACCGTAACCACTTCGAAGAATTACATTACAAAGTGTCCGTTTCATATCGCTGCGATAAGGTTGACAATCGATTGGCACCGAAAACTGTAATAAACTAAAACTGAAAGACATTAGAGTTCAAAACGGAACAGACGATTTCATTTCAAATTACGCGGGGATGGACTTAGGAATAAAAGGATTTAGCGCTTAATCGCTTTGATTGTTTAATCTACATTTCATTTAGCCTACAAAAGTCCTATTGTTGGGCGTCGTTTTGTGTATTGTTTTAAGTAGTATATAATGTATATATGTATGTATAATACTCGCCTAATGTTGGTAATGATCATCGATATTTTCTTGTTTTTCTTTAATTGTCAATAATTGTCGAAGAACCAAAACCTCTAAAAGCAGAAGATCTTACTGAAGTACGATTAACATCGTACAGCCTAGACCGCTGGACAAAGAAAGATGAAATTTTACTTGATATGCCCAAGATAAGACGGGATTTTTCCGTTTCCAGGAAATCTCGTGACTTACACCGGTGTTCGTGTTTTTTTAATTGCTAACAGGTAAATACTTGGCCTTCATCATTCTCCCCTGATGTTAAGTGATGATGGAAGGACGATGATACTACTAAAGCACTGGCTATCTTATCTTCAGCTGCCGGAACTCAATAATGCTACAAACATTGATGATCATCATCATTATCACCACCAGCTCATTTTATGTTCTCACAGCTGGGCCACAATTTTTATTCGACATGTAACAATTTATAAGCTTATAACAAGCTACCACATGTAATTTACCACAAAGGCGATAGTTTACAAAAACACAATCGTGGGCGATCGCTAGTAAATAAACAAATGCAGTTGTTGAATGCGGCCCTGTGTTTCGGCCTGTTCATGTTGTTTCAGTTTTGTGGAAATACCCACGTTAACCATGACTCATGCGGATTATAGCTTGGCGCCTCTATGTCGATGGAGTGTACTCGCGGTTTCTATTAAACGCCTTATTAATGAATGTTGGATTAGCTGTTGGCCGCTTATGACCTTTACAGTGTCGAGGTTCATGGACGACACCAATAAGTTTCTTTGCTAGACACTCCTATGTGTTCGAGTCTGGTATCGAGAAGGGAGAACTTCTAAAGGCTTACCATGACTCGGTGCTAGGTAAGTAAGTAACAAATAAATTTAAAAAAAAAAGAGTTTTTTGGACGTTTTTCTTTATAAACTTAAGTCGTGCAAAGGAGTAACTCATGATATTTTTTTAGGTGACAGTAAATATTTTTCCCATTTTGAATTGCCTAAGACAATATAGTGGAGGCTTTCTATATGTATGTATTGGCCTGATACCTGAATGTAACTGGTTATCAGGTCGCGGTCGGGCAAAGTATGTTTCGAATTTTTTCGATGCATAGCCCGGGTTTGTGATCTCACTAACCCGCATTTGGCAAGCGTGGTGATTAAGCCATTACCCATCAATTGTAGTGATGACTTGATTTCAATTTTGGAGGCCTTTGTCCAGCTGTGGGACAGTTATAGGCTATTTACAATATATGTTTTAAGAGCGTTTACGCCGCACACTAGCGCCACTAATTAAAAAAAAACATATCTAGTAAGTAATTAGAGATAGAAAATCAAATTATGCTCAACAAACTATTTGAATGAAGTAATTTAGCATTTTTACAGCTCCTAATGAACACCTCACATATTATGGTTTAGTTAAATAAGACGTTACGGCCATATTTAACTAAACCATAACATGTCAGGTGTTCATTAGGTGACGTAAAAATGCTAAATTACTTCATTCAGATAGTTTGTTTTTTTTTCATTGGCGGCGCTAGTGTGCAGCGTAAACGCTCTTAACCTTTATTTTAAAATGCTGCCTTTCGCTTACACCCGAACCAGTGGCAGTAGCCAAAGTAACATTAAGAAAACGATAGCGAAGTTCGAAAAGAATAAAATGTATGGGATTAACATAAGATTGACCACGTGATTTAGCGCGGCTCATGTCAATCCCATACATTTTATTCTTCTCGAACTTCACTACCGTTTTCTTAATGTTACTTTGGCTAAGCCTACAGGGCTTGCCCTACGTCATGTGTGACTTTCTTCCCTTCCCTAGTACAGCCACGAAAAGCTTTACACGCTTCCATCCGTAAGCCTAACTAAAACAAAAAAAAAATATTTTGATTTGATTTTAACAAGAAAGAATGCAGACGTATTGCAAATTAGGCAAACCGCTTTAGAGATATTTATTTGAGGCATTTTAAATGTTAGTAATTTTGCCACTTAGTCTTATAGCTGTTTAGGAGTAATCCTTTAAAGTCGTTTTGCGGCGTAGGCATTGTGATCAAAAAGGTCCAAACCTCCGAGATGAAGACGCACCATGATAGACGCTAGTTGTTTCTGTTAGTTGATTTCCACTGGGCATTTTCAGCGACACAGAACTTTTTTGGGGCGGCGAGAAAGTTAAAGGGTTCCTCAAGCCGTGTGAAACGACGCACCGTCAGAGGTCTCCTAGAGGAAACGGGAACCCTAATAGATCCGAGGGGTTTCGATCGGATCGGGGTTAAACAACAACTATTTCTTGCTTGATGGCTCTCGCTATGATTTAGCCAGTTTCTAGTTTAAGGCAGGTAATACACCTAATACCAAACACCCTGTCTAACTCGACGCTAGAGACCGTCTAAAAATAATCTGTTCGCCGGTGCGAACAGAACAGTTAATTATTCTTGGTCCCCGTACCCCGGCGAAGAAGTGACGTATTCCAGTCTGTAGCCAAACTCGAACAAAACGGTCATGACCTGTACGACCTATTATGTAACGAGAAGTTAGATTTTATACGCCGCTCGTGACTAGACTTGTATCTAGCCTGTCAAGACTTCAAGGCGTACCCCGGGGACATTTATTTTTGACCGGGATGAAAAGTAATATGCGTACGCCATCTGCGATTGCTAAGGTTAAGCAACTTTCGCAAAGGCCGGTCTTCGGATGGGTGACCAAAAATGTATCATCTTGAGCTCGTCCGTGCTTTGGAGTGCACGTAAAGCCGTTTGTCCCTGTTGCTTTAGCAGTCGTTAACAATTACCAATTCGCACTGGGCCCGCGTGGTGGTTTATGGCCCGTTTTCCCTATCCATCCTTATAGAAGGCTCGTATCCCAGCAGTGGAGAGTAGTGGAGACATAAAATGAGCTGATGATGTGATGATGTGATGAATCGCTTTATCATGATTGTGTCTTTGCTACATAAATGTAGATCATTAAACTAAGTAGTTAACCACGTATTCCGACAGTTGCACAAAAAATAATCTAATTAGTTTATTGATTTCATGAAACCAAGCCAAATTACATTCCCTGCATTAAGCTTATTATAAAACGCACCGTAACTTTCGGAAGTCGAAACAACTCAATTTAATTAGTAACGGCTGATTAAAATTTATCAAGCGTGAACGAATAAAAATGTGCGAGGGAACAGCACATGCGAAGGGTTCCACACAGTGCCTATAAATGTGAGTTTTGTTTACTATCCGTACCCATTTGATTACGTTCTAGAACACTAAAATTTGTATGGCAAATTTGTAACTCTTCTCGATGTCGCCAGGAGGCGCTGTTCAATGCGATACAATTTTGCTTTCGATAGTAAACTCACGCTAGGCAACTAGGGTTGCCAACTATTTTTCAGGAAATTAAAGTAAGTAAATCTATCTCTAACTAGTATAAAAAAAAGATTTGAAGAAAAAATACATTATTTTCCAAATTTATTTATTTTTAAATTTTATTAAGTTAATTTAAATTAATTAATTTAAATAATTTAATTAATTAATTTAATTTAAAAATTATTTATTTTTAAATTAAATTTTTTCATTCTAGCTAGCTTGTATCTCTTTCTCACATAATGCAGGTGGCCTGCTGACGCGACTCATTTGTATCGCAATTTTATTTAATGTTAAGTGTGTTAATTTAAAGTACCTACCTAACCTATGTTTACTTTTATTGTTTTTGCATTTTGTTGATGCTATGTGCAAATGTTGAGCTCAACTTATTTGTAGCATACTGGACAAATCTCCGTGATTTATGGTTTGCTTTATAATTTAATTTCATTGTCATATTATTAAATAAATTAAAAAAAAATAAAAAAAATACAAAACGCATAAAAATATCACAGAATTAGATAGGAAAACGTTATTTATTTTTATTATTTGTCATAATAAATCTATTATACATTTGATCTTAGTAAGATTAGTGCACATCATTTGCTTGTTTTATTTACGAAATGGACTAAACGACAATTGGACCAATCGTGCCTAAAGGAGGGCCGTGATTAAGACTATTGAAAATGTTTACCTACGTAGATACCTATTATGCTACATGACAATAATTGGGTAATTTTTTATATACCTATTAATTAGGGCGATTTATAAGAAGCCCTGCCACTAACCGAACTAAATTCAATATTTACCTCGCTGCCGCTGCTAGGAACCGAACCCGTGACATTTGGGTCTGAGATCGAGTAGTGTTATAACTAGGCTGTGGAGGCGGTATTATGATATGACGGATAAATGCAAATAAAAAAAACTGGAGAGGTGTCAAGGGACACCCGGATGGAACTAAGTTCCTTTCGATTAATTAGTGAAGGAATTGTAATAATTTTTTTTTTTTTTTTTTTTTGTCAGGATTCATTATTATTATTATTTTTTATTATTTATTGTTTACAAAAAACCTGTAAACACTCAACAAAAATAATCGTCGCGACACCACACTGTTCAATGCGAAATAGAAATGAAAATATCTGGCTTGCATTCTATAAGAGAGAGAGAGAGAGACAGACAGAGAAACATGCGACGCCGCACAGCTTACAATAGCTTACTATAGCAAAAAGTGTCGTGACAACTTTTCGTAAGAATTTTTTCCGTCTAGCCCCCTTTCACAACGCGCGATAAGGAACTTCGTTCCAAAAATGTGTAAAAACATATTTCTTTGTACTCTTGGCACTATCTAATATTTTTTTATTGTTATAAAGCGCGTTCAGAAATTAGCGTGGCGTTTCGTTTCACTTTACCTGAGTCTGAGTATCATTCAGTAGTTCAGAAATTAAATCAACAGGAATATTCCGTTTTAACGCACGCATTAGTCGGAAATAAAGTATTTTCCATACTTTATTTTTATTAAAAAGAATAAAGAATGGGGATGAAAAATAACGTAGGATACGTTTTTTTAAAGTATGGTTGGCAACCCTACAGGCACCACAAGTTTTCAATGTTGACGTTCGATAACGTTAACGAAAACGAGAACACAAAATAATGAGACTGCAGCGTCAGTTTTGTTCACTATCCGTATTCATACACTTGCGTTTACGAAAACGAAAATTTGTATTGCAAAATTTGTAACTCCTCTCGATTCCCACTAGAAGGAATCGTTCGGTCAAGTAACTGCAAATCTTACTATTTATATTGTGCCTACACACACACACACACACATACACATACACACAAACACGTACACACGCACAACACCCACATGAATGGCATAGAGTAACGGCCTGGGGTATTGAAATTAATAAATAAATAAATTTTCCTACACTCACACCAATTATGTAGCCCAAGAGAAGCTTCGTCATGAAACTCGTTATATGGTTAAAAGACAACGGATAAACATAGTTAAAATACTTAAATACATAGAAAAAACCCAGACCTGAGACAACTTAGAAAAAAACAATAATTTCTAAATTGACCCGACCGGGGATCGAACCCGGGACCTCAGAGATGGCGACACCATGAAAACCGGTGTACAAACCACTCGACCAAGGAGGTCGTCAACTCAAGATGATAATATGATGATGTCACAACAATTACGTCCCAGTAATACCTACCAAAGCGATACTCAATTTAAATACAATTATCCCAAACAATATCAAACTCCTTTTCAACGTATTGACAACTAAATGCATATTAAAAGCAGGACTAATAACATTAGTACATGCTTAAAGTAAGGCTACGTAGGGCTCAATCATCAAACGTCCGAAGAGTTCCAACTTCCACCTAATACGTGTATGAATTTAATATGAGCAATGCACCAAGGCTGCGCGGGGCGAGGGGGGAGGGAGAAGACCCGGGCGCCAAGATGTCTGCCGATAGGGCTGGGTAGCGTGACTCGCGGTACTATTTTGGTTAAACAGGGCTGTCGCGGCGGCGGCGGCGGTAGGTACTTCGGTGCATTATTGAATTAATTTCAGCTCCTCTGTTACGTTTAGAGAATTATTTTGGTTAAAGGGTTTTAATAGGTAGGTGACAATGAGCAAGATAAAGAATAGATAATTAAATAGGTAGTCAATTATCAGTTGAGTTTAAATTACTTTTGTTTGAAGTTTTATATTATATGAAACGATTTACTGGATCTTGAATAATAAGGTTTGTTTTACATTTAATAATTGGTACTTTTATAAACTAATTACAAACAAGTTTTATGTAAAAGAATGTTACTTTTTTAATGTTATATTATAAATAATTATAAAATAAAGTGAAATTTTTTTAAATGCCTACCTACCTACCTTACGTCAGCCTTCCCGGTAGCATAAAGGTCAGTGCAGCCGCCCGGATTGCGGAGACCCAGGGTTCGATTCCTGGCTGGGTCGAGTAGGCATTTAATTTTTTCACTGTATTTTATAAATATTTATAATATAACATTAAAAAAGTAACATTCTTTTACATAAAACTTGATGAAACGTTGAGGAGCTCGATGGCGCAGTGGTTAACGCGCCCGGTCTGCGAGTGCTGAGGTTAAGCAACTTTCGCAAAGGCCGGTCATTGGATGGGTGACCTAAAATTTATCATCTCGAGCTCCTCCGTGCTTCGGAAGGCACGTAAAGCCGTTGGTCCCGGCTGCATTAGCAGTCGTTAACAACCACCAACCCGCACTGGGCCCGCGTGGTGGTTTATGGCCCGTTCTCCCTATCCATCCATAGTGAAGGCTCGTGCCTCAGCAGTGGGGACATAAATGAGCTGATGATGATGATCATAACTTTAGAAATGATAATGTCCTTTTTGATGTAAATATTGTTGGTATTTAAATAAAAAAATAAGTATAATATATTGTGAGCGAGTTTATTGGTTTACTTCCTAGTTTTGTGATTCGTTTTTGACGGTTTTAAATATCTAGCTTAGGGCCAGTTCAACATACCTAGTTGATAGGTACATTTATTTATACTAGAGTGGTGAAATGAATCCTTATTCTACGACGAAACTTTGAAAAGTTAAATTGAAAAGTGTCAAAAGTTATGAAATTAACTCCTTACTTTTTGAAACTTAATATTAAATAACTTCGCTAATGTTAGCTTTAAAAGACATAGTTTGGATAACAGAGTTCGATATATTATCCTAAATTGATATAACTAAAGTTCAATTGAACCAAAACATACCATTTATCAATATGAAGGGAACATGGTCTTATTATTTAGCCTTTGGGTAATCGCTTCATAGCACAAAATGATCTCATGCATGACCTAACCTGTCCGTCAACACAGATCGGAGATAGAACCTATTCTACATAATGATTATATTCGTACGAGAGTGGCGTTTAATATCTTTTTAGTTATATCAAGTTTGTAAATTATTTTTTGTGAATACATTCTTGAATGGTTATCTCATCTATCATGTGTTCCCTGAAAGGTATAATCTGGACCTCTTCAAGGCTAGAGTGAATAGGCTATTTCTAGGCAGGCATGTTCCATCCTCGACCGCACCGTCACTTAACATCAGGTGAGGTGTAGTCAAATGCCTGCCTATAACCAATAAAAAAAAATAAAAAAAATCTACTTAAAGAATATTTAAGCAATGGCGGATCTTTTAGTTTTTTCAGAATGTGAGTTATTTCAGCGATAGATGTCTCTACTCTTGTGTATGTCTTGAGCCTAGACTAATGTCTAGTGGCATTGGAAGGGCCGGGAGGCGCTAGGGCGCATCTTCAGGCTAGGCCTCGGCTTGGGTTAACCGAGTAGTGGGGTTCCTCGCGGTAGATAAAGCCACTCTTGTACCAGTAGTTACGATAGCCCCACGATAGATGGCGCCGTTTGTGTCAGTAATTGCGTCACTCCTATGCTAGATGTCGCCACTCACCTATGAAGCTGGAGTCGTCGCGTCGTCGAACCGGTGGTCATGCAGAAAGGCGTTTTGGGCTAGCCTAGTGTGTAGTGTAGGCGAAGATATCGGCTCAAGTCGACCGAGTTATGGGATTTCCTACGATAGATGGCGCCACTCACCTATAAAGCTGGAGTCGTCGTCGAGCCGGTGGTCGTGCAGCGCGTGCATGACGAGGGCGGCGAGCAGCGCGGGGTGCGCGGGGGGCGCGGGCAGCGGGGGCGCCAGGCCGCGCAGGGACACCGGCGCGGCGCTCCAGATGGCCCCGCAGAGCATCAGCGCTCAACCACGCTCATCACACGCGCGCACTGCGGAGATCAGACAACATTAAGATAAGTTTGATTGCGACAACGCAGAACACTACTTGTCATAGCGTTATTAACATTAATATTGATAACCCTATTTAATCTGTTAAGGCTCAATATAAGGTATTCCTCTTGGATCACCTACGCCAATGTATAGTCGACCATGAAATTGCTTTATCACTTTTGACAAAACTTCCATTACAATTAAATTTCGCTAAGGCTCAACGTATCTGTCACTTGGTCTTTTAAACAAAAATAAAACTTGTTGTTTTATTTTAAGCAAACAAAATTCACTTTCACTTCTAAGGTGGTAAAGCAATTTCAATGTCGACTAAACTTGCTATAAAGATGTGTTGTATTTTGTTCTCAGAGCGGTGTTAATTATAACAACATGTATCGATATTTATAATCATTAGTACATTTATATTTCATGTATTTAAAAATGCTCTGTACGAGAGTACCAAATACACTTCATCTAAAAGTGGAATTACCTTCTCTACATAGCCCAAGATAGAGACAAACGGAGAAGGATAGATAAGCCTTTGCCCTGAACTAAACAGAGGCTTATAGCAAAAGAAGTGGTAGTAGTAACTTTTGAAAATCTACACAATACAAATTATTGACTAAACATTGGCGGTAGCCAAAGTAACATTAAGAAAACGATAGCGAAGTTCGAAAAGAATAAAAATGTATGGGATTGACATAAGATTGACCACGTGATTTAGCGCGGCTTATGTCAATCCCATCCATTTTATTCTTTTCGAACTTCGCTATCGTTTTCTTAATGTTACTTTGGCTAAGGCCTGTTTTCACTTTGATTAGTGCGAGTGCAGGTGATTAGTAATTGCGAGTGTTTAGTGCAGGTGTGTAGTGCAAGAAGTGTCCAATTTTGTCAAGTGGCTGTGTTTAGTAAATTCAGTTGTTAGCGTCCGACGCCAAACGCTAAACACTAAACACTGCTGTCTAGACGTGTGTAGTGCAGCGCAGTGCTGGCAGGCTGCGAGTGAGGGAAAGGGAGGGCGCGCGGGACGTGGCTACTCGCAGTACACTCGCAAAAAAATAGAACCCGCGTCTAATCACACACTACGCTCGCTGGTTACTAATCACTCGCACTAATCAATCGCTGTCCACACGAGTTTACTCCTAATCACTAAGCACCTGCACTCATCCTGCACTAATCACTAATCAAAGTGAAAACAGGCCTTAAGCCTAATACAGAACGGAGTACCTAGTGCATATATCATCATCACTACATAGTATAAAAACAAAGTCGCTTCCCGCTGTCCCTATGTATGTATGCTTAGATCTTTAATACTCCACAACGGATTTTGATACGGTTTTTTTTAATAGATAGAGTGATTCAAGACGAAGGTTTATATGTATAAATACATGCATAATATAGTAGAGAAACACTGATAATTTTAGAGGTTTCACATTTTTTTGCGCTTACATTGCAAACGCCGCTGGCTGAACTATAGTAATGTACTATAGTATTGACACCTTAAAAAGGTCTACAAAAAAGTCCGCGATGCCGATGGTAATGTCTATCTCTTAGGGATAACCCACAATAATATTTTTTTATCCTTTACTTTTTACGAGAAATAATAGCTTATTTACGTAGCGATTTTAAGCAATACAGCATTAATCCTTATCCAATTGAGTAGATCAATATGGCCCTTTACAGCATGTAATTGTAATGAATATTTTCGAAGATATTACTGATTTAAAATGCAGGGACATAGCGGTTGCGTGTATCAGCATTGCACCCGTGCGAAGCCGGGGCGGGTTGCTAGTACTAAATACGCTAAACGTCGCCCCCCCCCCCCCCCTTCCATGGGCCGTGAATGGCCGACATTAAGGTTTTTTCGTTCTTGACGCATTTAATTTAGTAGACAAGTCAATTTTATGTCTAATAAACAATAAATAGATTTTCAAGCTTTCTAAAACCGCATCACAAGCTATCCTTTCATTGCAACTGATGGGGCCAGGGCGATCTAAGGTTGGAAAATCCGTAAGGGGGCCGACGTTTAGCGTATTTACCCTATATATTTTCTACCATTGGAAAAAGTCGGCGTAACCTTAGATTATAAGAGCGTCTGCGGTTTTGTTTTATTTTCTAAAATTTGTGTTATGTCGAATATTAATATGAAATAATGGTGGATTATTAACCGTTAAGTGTTCGTGAGTGTGCATGAGTGTTGGCAAATGAAACAAAACAGTGCAACGTCACTTTTCAAATTCTCTCAAGAAGTACGCCCGAGGACTTAGTAAAGCCCCACATCTTTACTGAGATACTCTAGGGTTTGGGGGGTATATCATTTCTCACTTCTCATTTCTATTATCATTCATCATCATTACTGGAGGAAGAAGGAAATATTGTTTATTTACGTATTACTTGAAAGAAAAATTACTTTGACACTGGCTAAATGTGCTAATCGCACGAAGCCATGATAACTCTACAAAAAATCACATTTATTCGATTACGTCAACGAAAACAAGAATTTATGTGACAGCACCTCCTAGGATCAAACGAAGCGAGTTGTCAGTTAGTTGTTATATTTTGCCATAACAATTTTAGTTTTTGTGTTTAAAACTGAATGTATAGCCACTGATTTCAAGTTAGATTCAACTTCGCTCTACATTCCCTTTGCTAATCCCTAACCGAAGGTTGTACGGTGACCTGATTCCCCGGTTTGATTGGGAAAGGCTTTAGCCATACGAAACGTTTACGGGGTAATAAAATTGATATGAGTTTATTTGTTTGCGACTTCCTACTTTAACTATAGACTAAGGATCTTACAAATAAACGCAGACAATAAGCTTTGAATTCCTTGTTTTGACTCTTCGATTCAATTTCTTGAAAGATGGCTCTCGCTATGATTTAGCCCTCAGAATAATAACTAAAGCTATAGAAACCGGACTAAAATAGCAGCACTCATTCATCAATTCGTACTATTTTAACTAATGAACCTAAGTGATGTATTGGAAAGAGACCGATTGTCCCTTTTCTTTCGTTATTTCGAGTGTGTCACCAGATTTGTGACGTCATATTTGAGGTAATGTAGTGAGTGACTTTATAAAGGACTCAAAGATTTTTTTGATCACCAATTATCTGATGACCGTTTGACATAACAATACAAAAAATAAAAACTAAGTGTCAACCATTTGTCGCACTCCAACCTCCTTTTCTAGCCATAAGATAGAACGGAACTAAACATAGTTGCACGATTTTTATTTTAGCCATCCTTCTATAGCTTTAGTTATTGTTCTGAGATTTAGCCAGTATCCAGTTCTAGGGCAGGTTATTAGTGTTTTGACATTATCCGTAACTCTGCTTAAAACTTTAAAAGGCGTTGTGTTCTAATTTGAAATGACGTCTACATGACGTGAACAAAACACAGAATTTACTTAAAAACGCAATAATATAATTTATTTCATACGAATCCTTCCGTGTATTGGCTACCTACGTGATATTGGCGAAATTGTGTTCGGCTGTAGACACAAAACATGCCATAAATAAAAGAAAAAGAAGAACTATTCTGCCGCACAATTTATGAACGCAGTAAGTACCACTTACTGTATTTACGATTGTGATATTTGAGGTGCTGACATTACGATCTATTTTCTCGAAACTGTCACATGTTCTTTACTGCGTTCATAAATTGCGCGGCAGTATTTGAAGCTTGTTTTCTGTTCATTTGTAAGGCACACCGTATACAAAATAGCAATGTTGAAAGTCGGTTTTGATTAAACCTTTTTTCGCTTTTAATGAATCGTCATCATCAGCTCATTTTATGTCCCCACTGCTGGGACACAAGCCTTCCCTGTAAATGGATAGGGAGGGAACGGGCCATAAACCACCACGCGGGTCCAGTGCGGGCGGTGCCGGTGGTTGTTAACGACTGCGAGATAAGTATATTCAGCTGCTTTAATGCCAAACAAATTCTTTAACGTATTCGATTTGAAAATATAACTCGCAATAGGCACTTAGATAGACTCCTTCTAGGTACCTACTTGAACTAATGTAGATTCAGTAAAAACTTTCAAGGTGAAAACTATTTTTATCTACACTAATGTTGTAACATTCTACTTATGTTTCCAATACTTGACTTATAATTACTACTGTTATAGCGCAGACAACAAAACACTCAATTTAAGCAATTTCACATGATGGTATAATATCCACATCGATATCGTAAAATCTCATTATAACATCAATAAAACGCGACCAATTAACCTGGCGAGCCTTATGTCAAAATCCTCATACAAGTTGTATAAAATTTTGATATTAGGCTGGCTTTTGAAAACAGTTGGGTTATACGTGAAAACTTCGTCGAAACTACTAAACTTACATACACAAAACTCTTTGGTAAGATCTTGTGCCAATTAAATCCCTGCGCGCGCAGCTGCGCTCTCATTGGTTAGATTTTAATGGCGGAAATTTGAACAATTATTATAAATAAACTATTGTCAGCTTTTACTCTTGTTGACTAATTGCATTAGTGAAGATAAAGTAGTGTATGCAACTGCATATAACACGGGTATTAAAACACTCGTTACTATTATGAAACTCGCTGCGCTCGTTTCATAAACTCACACTCGTGTTTTAATACCCTTCATTATATGACAGTTGCATAAACTACTATTGTATTGAATTGAATGTAACATTAATCTCCTTTAAAATGTTGAAGTTGCTTTATTTTCCAATTTACTTTTATACTACAATCGCAATATCGGGTCACCGGACTAAGAGGCGATCAAGGGTAAGGCGGGACAAAGTGACTATTTTTCAAACGTGAACATAGCAGCAAGTTGAAGGTAGCAGCGATGAATCCTCGACGATGACGACCTCCTTGGTCGAGTGGTTTGTACACCGGTTTTCATGGTGTCGCCATCTCTGAGCTCCCGGGTTCAATCTCCGGTCGGGTTAATTTAGAAATTATTGTTTGTCTAAATTGTCTCGGGTCTGGGTGTTTCCTATGTATAATAAGTATGTATTTAAGTTTTTTAAGTATGTTTATCCGCTGTCTAGTAACCATTTAACGAGTTTCATAACGAAGCTTCTCTTGGGCTAGATAATTAGTGTGAGTGTAAGACAGTTTTTTTTTATTATCATGACCATACATTATAATATCGACCAACAAGCGGAGCTTTATTGGCGTGTTTATATAGTAATTCAAATCCATAATTATTTAAGGCTATGTAGGTATTCCTGCAAAAGTAGCCTAGTAGTATTTTTTTTATGTTAAAAGGAGGATGTAAAAGGAGGCAAACGAGCAGGCGGGTCACCTGATGGAAAGCAATCACCGCCGCCCATGGACACCCGCAAAACCAAAGTAATCGCGGATGCGTTGCCGGCCTACTACTCAAAAAAAAGTAAAATCGGGACTTGCCGAGCAGCCGTACTCGCGCATTTATTAGGTATTTTAACATAGTAAATAAGACAATCATTGAATCAAGTCAAATTCTGCTAATTTATTTACGAAATATTTAGTGTCTCTAGTTGAGTATAAAAAGTAAATGTAAAATATCAGTAAATTAGTCATAATATTGAAAAAACATTACAAAAAGGGGTAACTTTGGGATTTTTTTCCATCGAGTGAAACTCATTGGATCTTGTAACTGAATGCGACTTTGACTATACTAGATCCTTAACTAATACATTTTTTTTCCAGAATTTAAATCATTATTTTCTATGTCTCAGATGGTTTGAATAAAACTCAAAAGCGCGGCCAACCTAACCTTAAAAGCTAGCTGTTACTATATGAAAAATGTATACTAGAAAAAAAAGATGTTGCTTAACTTTGTTTGAGAGGTCTACACTATCCCACAAAAACCTGTTACCGGAATAAAAAGTATCCTGTGTCCGGACTTTGGTCATGGTCTGTGCATGTTTTTTTTATGTTAAAAAGAGGCAAACGAGCAGGCGGGTCACTTGATGGAAAGTAATCACCGCCGCCCATGGACACCCGCAAAACCAAAGTTATCGCAGATGCGTTGCCAACCTTGGAAAGGAGTTGGATTTTAAGGAATTGGGAGGGGGGAGGGGTGAGAGTTGGGCCTCCGGTACTTTTACTCACCGGACGAAACACAACAGCAACGAGTGTGAACAGCATGTGCAAAATTTCATCCCAATCCGTTCAGCCGCTTTCAAGTGATACGCTTACCAACGATCAGCGTTTCATTCTTGTTTAGGCGAACCGTAGACAGTTCAACTTCAGTTGCAGAAACTATCAACTTAGTTGGTGAAACTAACAACTCATTAAAAGTTTACGTTGAAGGTTGTAAAATATAAATTATATCTACATTTGCCGCAACTCTAAATAAACTTTTAAAATCCATAGTCAACAGTGATTGCCAATTGGGGAAACCAGCAACTGGACACGTCATCATCATTAGCTCATTTTATGTCCCCGCTGCTGGGGCAAGACGCATGAGCCTTCCCTATGGATGGATATTGCGGTTAAAAATATAGAAGAAGTACAGAGAATTACGGAGCGGAGTCATTACAAAATGTGAAACTGAAATTAACGCAAGTAAGAAACTTGCCAAGCGCCGCGCGCCATACACAATATGAATATGCCTAAGTGTCATTTTGTAATTTTTTAGATACTTACCTAGTTTAGAATTAGATTTTTGTTTAGAATCATACGTAAAATAGACAGCTACCCGTTGGCCTTGCACATATCGTAGTTATTTTTAGTGTTCTTTCTCTTTTATTTTTATTTCTATTTTTTTGTGATTGTGTTAATTGTTTTAAGATGTTCTTCTTTTTTATTTTATTTTTATTTTTTCTCATCTGTTTGTATTTGTTTTTGTGCAGGTCAATAAATGTTTCTTATTCTTATTCTTAAAATACTATTGTTTTCGTTAATTTTGTAGTTGGTTTGAGTGTGTTGTCAATATCTTTGCGTTATTTATATTCTTAAAAAAATAATAATCATCATCATCATCATCATCAGCTCAATGTATGTCGCCACTGCTGGGGCACGAGCCTTCCCTATGGATGGATAGGGAGAACGGGCCATAAACCAGCACGCAGGCCCAGTGCGGATTGGTGGTTGTTAACGACTACTAATGCAGCCGGGACCAACGGCTTTTCGTGCCTTCCGAAGCAAATAGGTGCTCGAGACGATAAATTTTTGTCACCCATCCGATGACCGGCCTTTGCGAAAGTTGCTTAACCTCAGCACTCGCAGACCGGGCGCGTTAACCACTGCGCCATCGAGCTCCTCCAACAAACATTATTTTTTAAACAAAAGTTTATAAAATAATAATCTAAAAAAATTAAAATGCTGCCGTAAGTCACTATTCCACGCGGACGAAGTCGCGGGTTATAGTTTTTGTTTCGTATTAGTCATTCAAGTTTTTATATCGGTAACTAACACAACATTCATGGCCAAGGTTTACGCAGACATGACTTAGATTTGATGTTAAAAAATACTTTCTAAGAAAAAAACAAAACTTGTCAGTAGATGCCACTGCCTTCGATAGGGATGGACCGGGGGCACGAGCCATAAACCACCATAAGGGCCCAGTGCGGTGCTGTGGTTGTTAACGACTGCAAATTCAGCGCGGACTAACGGCTTTACGACGCACGGAAGAGCTCATCCGATCCGATCCGAACCCTTCGGAGAATCTGTAGGGCACGGGGACACGCACTTTTAAGTGTGTGATGCTGTTCCCTCTAGAAAACCTCCGAAGGTGATTCGTTTCACACGGCTTGAGGTACCCTTTACGTACCTCGCCGCCGCCGCCACCAAAAAAGCCCGGTGACGCTGAAAATGCCGCTGGAGGCAATCAGCAATGTCTCTCAAAAATAAAGGAGAGCTCAGGATGTAAAATTTTTGATCACTCATCCGATGACCGACCTTTGTGAAAGTTGGTTTACTTACTTGAGCAATCACAGACCGACCGCGTTTACCACTATACGCCATCGAGCGCCTCCTTTCAGGATTCAATATTAAATATTAGGTCCTTACCTATGAAATTGACGTTTTGTATGAAGTTTTTTTCATTTTCTTAGCATCTATTTATGTTAACACTATAAAAGGTGTAGAGTAGTGTGTTTGTTTCACTAGCTAAATATAGCAGACATTAAAAAGAAAAAAAATCAAGTCCCTTCAAAGCTACAATGAAACAAAAAGACAATTCCACGAACATAAAAAGTAGTCAAATTAAAAAATATATTGGGCGATAAAGACACAAAATTAATAATTATTGTTATTACTGAAGCCTATAAACAATAGTTCTAATTAAAGGTGTATAAAATAATATTAACAACCGGTATTGACCTTTAGATTTTGAAAAAAACGTCAATTTCATAGGTAAGAACCTAATAAATTAAACGCGAGTGAATATGTGAAAAGTATTTCACATAATGTATAATAAAGTCTAACTAAGTCTAGTTAACTCTATGAATCGTGAAGAAAAGTAGCTCTCAGCACTCTGGTTCTATTTCTCTGGTGAAACGTGATATTTTCTTGAGGTGTCAGCTAAGTCCTTCATTAAGAAAAAGTATCAAATTCTGTGTAGTTCTCACAAGAGTCGTCACTCCGAACAATAGGTTTATGTTACGACGTTAATCATTACATAAAAAGTTTCTTTGTTATTGTTTATGGCCTATTATATACACATTTTTTATATACGAGTGGAAACATTTACTTGTAGTGTACGCAGCGCATCCTCACTCATATACCACACATGGCGTGAAACGATGGCACTCGTTGCTGTTGTGTTTCGTCCGGTGAGTGAAAGTACCGGAGGCCCACCTCTCACCCCTCCCCCTCCCAATTCCTACTCCCTCCTCAAGATCCAACTCCTTTTTTCAAGGCCGGCAACGCATCTGCGATTACTTTGGTTTTACGGGTGTCCATGGGGAGCGGTGATTACTTTCCATCAGGTGACCCGCCTGCTCGTTGGCCTCCTTTTAACATAAAAAAAAATGTACTTATCGTGTTATATAAAACTGATTATTCAATAAGGACTTCAGTCAGTCTTCATCGACCGAGCTCACGGTCGCTCGCCCTCTAGTAACATACACCAGCCGTTCATTTAGCCAATTGCCCACGCACTCATAACATCTGAAGTGGTGACCACCCGACGTGATCTGGTTAAAATTTTAATAGACAGTGCACGTTCAAAATTTTTTATAGTTAACTTAAATTTTATTTTCAATTTCGCACAATTTCGGTCCGGCCTCCCACAAGCGGGTCTCACCGGTCGAAATTATCAAAAGGCGAATTGAAATTAAATACAATTATTCAAAATGTACGGACTAGACAATTCGGCTGATCCTGCTGCACAACACCTTCAGGATCAACAGCAGCACAGTTTTCTCAGCAACAACCTACGCGAAGTACACAGGTATACAGAGATGCGATTTATTTGAAATACTTGTATTTAAAATGCAAATACAAAATGCTAAATACCTATTTTTTGTATTTTGCATTTAAATGCCTTTTTAACCGAGGAAGAGGTTATCAATTCGACTGTATTTTTTTTTTTTTTTAATGTTTGTTACCTCAGAACTTTCGACTGGGTGAACCGATTTTTATGATTTTTTCTTTATTTAAAAGCTGGTGCTTCCCGTGTGGTCCCATTTTAATTTGGTCCAGTTCTGATGATGGAATCCTCAAGGAATTGAGGGAACTTCTCGAATATTGTAGGCATACCTATAGCGATTTTAGTATTTTCAGAAGTAAGTCAAGCATTTGCATTCAGAAAGTATCATTTGATGAAGTGTAACTGATGAAAAAGACCACAGACTGCCATCGGAACTCCTCAATGAAAAGTATTTCACGGGTGGCGATAAAATATCTCGATTAAGATAGTTAAGCGACTATGACGAAGCAAAAGAAGGCCGGAACTCAGTTTTTGATTTCCTACTTTGAGATAGGCGTTTCTCGGTTTCTTCGCTTGTCTCATTTAAACGGCGATGTCTCATACGAGCAGCGCGTTTAGTAGGTCTACCCATATTCGCTTTTGATAAATAGATCAAAACGAATCACTAAAAAGAGAGAAATAAACAAAAATTTTAAAATAAAAAAAAACTCTAAAAAAGTAGTGCACTAAAAAGTAAAAAATAAGCGTTAGACTTATATAGACAATAATTTTAATAGGAAAATATATAGGTACAATAATTGTTATTTTGGAGTCAGTGCCAGCTAAAGTAACTTTAACATAAACATTGAACGACATACTATATATTAAAATCATAATAAGTAGTAAAAAAAAAAAAAATAATAAGTAGTACCTACATTCAATTTTATGCATTGAAATTTTGACTACTAACGCGGACTGGCACCGGCTCCAAAAACTTCGTTGGCTGGCACCGGCTCCAAAAATAACAATAATTGTACCTATATATTTTCCTATTAAAATTATTGTCTATATAAGTCTAACGCTTATTTTTTACTTTTTTGGAGTCGGTTTTTTTTTTAATAAAAAACATTTTGTATTTTATTTGAAATACTTTTCGAGATGTATTTAGCATTTTTTTAAATTTTAAAATGCAAAAATACTTTGTGGTTAAGTTTAGCCAACATTACCAGTCCAAGTACCAAGTACATTCAACAGCAAAAGTAGATGATGTTTACTAGATTCTAGATTTCAAAATTAAGTTTCGATAGTGTAAGTCGGTATTTTATATATAACTATAGTCAAAGCCTGCAGGTACTACTCGTAGTAGACACTTGACGGTTTTTCGTTAAGCCTTTAAAAAGTTTGATTTTCATACTGATTTCATATTTTGAAACTTGACCAATCATCAGTTACCTTTGCTGTTGACTGTACTAGTACCAAGCTCAGCACCAGATTTTTTTCATATCCACTTAGTTGTTCTTAAACCAGACACAATAGAAATTCAATTGTTCTATCGCAACTGTGGTTACATTGGGCGTCCAAATATCTGGGATGATAATGAGACCTCACAGAAGAAAAAGGAGTGATGATGTATTCGAACAACTGGTATTGTTAAATATATAGGGTCTAACAATATCAATAAGCGAACGTTCAAGGGGAGCATCTATACACACTGAGCATGCTCACCAAATTTGGTCCAAAACTACAGGCTCGTTATCGAGATAATCAACAAAACATTATCATAATTCACCAAAAAATACACCCTTTCCAAACTCGTACAGCTGTACTACACGCACACAAAGATAGCCGTTGTGTCGTGTATCTGTACACTATCTTTTTACCGACGCCTGCGTGCGTGTTAGTAAAGATACAGCATGTTTCATGATGTGCATTATTTTATTGATTTAGTTTGTTAGAAAACATAACTTTGAAAAATCACTATAAAACTGGAGCCCATTTTTTGTCATTGTATTCAGAATGATGTATAGATACCGCCCTTAAACGTTCGCTTATTGATTTTGTTAGACCCTGTATAATATAATAGTAAGTGTAATAAATAAAAATAAAGAGAATTAAATTGGACAAAAGGTATTTGTGTTTTGAAAAAGTATTTTGAAAATGCCTATTTTGCATTTAGCATTTAAAATACAAAACGCAAAACTATTTGGTATTTTGCATTTGAAATAGTAAATCGAAAAACTATTTACATTTTGTATTTAAATACATTTCTTAAACTATATTGTACATCTCTGCACAGGTAACCAATAAAGTGGAAGTTACAACCATGTAAGGTTCATCAGCAACATCAATCATGTCTCAACACGACTTATCATCACTAACAAAATTCCGGATCGACATTTTATATCGATACCAGAGCCGATATATCAGTTTTCGCTTACAACAATCAAACAAGACTCAAACACACCAGTGAATACAAGCACTATGCAGCCAACGGATCTCCAATATCAACATTTGGTGAGAAAACGGTAAACATAGACCTGGGACTACGCAGACCATTTCAATGGAAGTTTGTGTTAGCCGACGTTCAGCCCTCTATCATAGGCGCTGATTAACTTAAGGCACACCAACTCATTGTCGACCTGCATGGAAGATGTCTTATTGACAGAATCACATCCCGGAAGGCCTTATCAAGCAATTGCAAACAATGCAAAACAAGGCAAACAATGCAAATGCAAACAATGCAAACAATGCAAAACAATGCATACAAGGAAAAGAACAAAGTCCCAGGATGCACTTTCCAGAGTAGAGGAAATCTGCGTATCAGATCTTTTCGACTCAAAACAATCAAGGCTCATATAAAGTTCTGAGAAAACATGTTAAGTAGGTAGGTACTACACAGTACAAATCAACGGAAAAGAAGTTACGATTTCGTTAGATCGTCTCAAGCCCGCCTACACAGAACTCCATAACGATGACACCACCTACACCTGGATCATCGCAACCCATTATCGTTACGACAACCGCTCACAAGAATAACTCAACACCTGTAATGATTAAACCAACCATTGTTCAACCAACAGTAACTTGAAGCGGCAGAGTCGTTAAAAAGAAGGTTCACTTCGAAGAAATAATCAGGGGACGAACTGAATAACAAAGCTATTACAAGACAACGGCTTGTTTTATCCAGTCTTCATTTCGCAAAACATTTTTAAATATTTATAAAATTTATAAAATACAGTGCAAAAGCCAGGAATCGAACCTGGGTCTTCCGCAATCGGGGCGGCTGCAAAGACCGCTATGCTACCGGAAAGGCTGACGTAAGCGCTGAATTTTGTCACTGCTTTTTAATTTTTGAGTGCTAATAGCGGCACAATGCGCCATCAATCCAACGGTCATTGCATCCGATGGCTATGCAGATTCAGCTTTGCAGATGAAATACCACGAATTTGGTAACACATAAACATTTTTAAGTCGACTGACCATTCAGTAGTCAGTCGCATAAATCATTCCCCATTCATTTGTAATTATCTAAACTAAAGGTAATAATTAAAAAAGTTCTTGTGTAATTGAGGGGCGTATGGATGTGAGCTTCCTCTTAAGGGTCTTGATGTTTTTAAGTTTTTGCTTGTTCTTCTGGAGATTCTGGGGTTTGATACTGTTGTGGATAAATGTAAGGTATTAAGTGTAGATGGTCCAGGGATTGATGCCTTAGTGCTTTCTGTTTGAGTGATCTTGGCTTCCCGGGTTGGGCACGCATAGCATCCAAACTCTATAGCTTTCTTTTTCCCTGATCCCCTGCTTTTCTCAGTTTTGAATATTGTGTCCCAGATTGTCGACTTCTCAGTTACGGTTGATTGTCCTGTTGGAGATGATAGTGATCCCATAACAGATTTCCTGAATGCTATAACAAGGTTAGGGTCTGGTGCTATTCTTGGAATTTCGGTCCCTTTCTCTTCAGCATAGGGAGATATAGTAGATAATATCTGTGTGAGACCTTGTAAGAGTGGTTGATCTCTAAATCTCAGATTGAATGGCATTATGGATAAGGATGCAGTGAGGCTTATGAATACCACGGCACTTAGTCGGCCTGTGAGCATTGAATTTTCACAGAAGGAAGTAGTGAGTTTTCTAGTACTACTGGGAATTTCAGGAAAACAGGTAAAACATGCGAATTTTATGTTAGATGTAATTTGTAATTTTGTTCCCAAAAGGGTTGGCTCCAATCTCACTATTTTATCTCTTAGTCTTTTTGCTAACAACATACTAATCTCCATTATGATTGATACTCTTATATCCAGAGCTAAGCAATGCCGTGGTAGTTCCAATTGAAACCCTCTTTATCCAGTCATCCTCAGATGGCCCTCTCCCTGCTCCCTCTGATTTGAAATTTATGTCCATTGAAAGGTTTAAGGGAGATTCCTGGATTGCTGGAGGGGCTGAGGGTTCGTGTTCTGATTCCATCTTGGGGTTATTTGAGTTGTTTTGTATTTTAATTTTAATTCTTTACATAATTTAAAACAACATGGTATCTTATTCTTATTATTTTATATACATCTTTTATATAGAATAATAATATTGTTTTCAATGTCATCCTCAGCCATGGACTGGTGGTGGTGTATCCGAGGACACGTCTGACTTGAATCAACCCTATACCTTGTGCATCGGTGGCGAAAGACCCCTCGAGAGTGGCCTTCATCGTGTTAAGGAATGACTGACTGATATTTTGGGTGTAATTGTACAACAATGGGTTCGTGGTAGTGACCACTGGGGGGCAGACGAACGTCCTGGTAGATCTGCCAGCAGGACCCCATCTTTTGTGTCCAATTTATGCAGTGCAGCAGGACTGTTTACCACCTTCAAGCCTTCAGCGATAGTCATCGCTTGCTGGCTCTCCTCTCCGATAGTCAGAGATGGACTTAAATCAAAGAGATGATTCTCTTTTCCGTAAGAAGACTTAGTCCATATGGTGGATGTAGCCACAGCACAGTCTTCTTGGGGAAAAATAGCTATTGCCGCGGATATTAAATCAAAAGCTGTGTATCCCGTGGCGACTTCCCCAGACGAATAGAAGTTGAGATATCTAATCAAGATGGCTTTCTGGGTGCTTGCCTGAAGACTTTCCAAAGAGAATTTAAATTTCGATGCCATCTCCTCACAGGTTTTGTCAGACCAGCCAGTGGTTGCTCCTGGGGTCAAGGGTTTTATGTCAGACGATTTCTTTGTATATAACCCTCGCAAAGCTGCACCTATCCTTCTGAGGTCTTCAGTCTCGGCCTGTCTTGTCTTCGCCCATTGGGAATCCCAAACTCCACCTGAACCATTAGGGGTTTCATCTAGAGCAGCAGCAAAGATTGTACACAAGGCGAAGTTTTCTGTCCCTGACAGCTCCTTCAGATATCCATCGTCTACTACACGAGCCCATGGTTGGGTGTACTGGATATGCTCCCTCCTCTGGTACGTCTTCATAAAGATTGCGATCTTCCTCCATGAATCGTTCGTGATATCGAAATAGACTTGGGTACAGAGACTGGGCCAATTGACATTGAAGTGATGAAGAACCTCTATCATTAGATGGATTAAAGCCATTCCATTGTATGAAGTATGGGTCAGACAACTGGCCCCCAACACTGCGGCCAACCTTTTCTCTTGATCTTTGGTCAACTCCGTCCATCTCTGAACTATCTTGGCCAGGAGATAAACAGGCTTTGATAATTGCTTGTTAAATGCATCTTCCGCATGATGCAATGCCTTAGAACAGGGAGGACAGTATGTGGGGGTCTTCATTGAAAGTAGAGCAATGATGTTCTTTTGGTATTGGGCTTTACTGAAGGCATTCGCCATCTGTGTCACATCTTTCACCAGAGCTCTCACCATTGTTAGTGCGGTGTATCCGAGGACACGTCTGACTTGAATCAACCCTATTCCTTGTGCATCGGTGGCGGAAGACCCCTCGAGAGTGGCCTTCATCGTGTTAAGGAATGACTGACTGATATTTTGGGTGTAATTGTACAACAATGGGTTCGTGGTAGTGACCACTGGGGGGGCAAACGAACGTCCTGGTAGATCTGCCAGCAGGACCCCATCTTTTGTGTCCAATTTATGCAGTGCAGCAGGACTGTTTACCACCTTCAAGCCTTCAGCGATAGTCATCGCTTGCTGGCTCTCCTCTCCGATAGTCAGAGATAGACTTAAATCAAAGAGATGATTCTCTTTTCCGTAAGGAGACTTAGTCCATATGGTGGATGTAGCCACAGCACAGTCTTCTGGGGGAAAAATAGCTATTGCCGCGGATATTAAATCAAAAGCTGTGAATCCCGTGGCGTCTTCCCCAGACGAATAGAAGTTGAGATATCTGATCAAGATGGCCTGCTGGGTGCTTGCCTCAAGACTTTCCAAAGGGAATTTAAATTTCGATGCCATCTCCTCACAGGTTTTGTCAGACCAGCCAGTGGTTGCTCCTGGGGTCAAGGGTTTTATGTCAGACAATTTCTTTGTATATAACCCTCGCAAAGCTGCACCTATCTTTCTAAGGTCTTCAGTCTCGGCCTGTCTTGTCTTCGCCCATTGGGAATCCCAAACTCCACCCGAACCATCAGGGGTTTCATCTAGAGCAGCAGCAAAGATTGTACACAAGGCGAAGTTTTCTGTCCCTGACAGCTCCTTCAGATACCCATCGTCTACTACACGAGCCCATGGTTGGGTGTACTGGATATGCTCCCTCCTCTGGTACGTCTTCATAAAGATTGCGATCTTCCTCCATGAATCGTTCGTGATATCGAAATAGACTTGGGTACAGAGACTGGGCCAATCGACATTGAAGTGATGAAGAACCTCTATCATTAGATGGATTAAAGCCATTCCATTGTATGAAGTATGGGTCAGACAACTGGCCCCCAACACTGCGGCCAACCTTTTCTCTTGATCTTTGGTCAACTCCGTCCATCTCTGAACTATCTTGGCCAGGAGATAAACAGGCTTTGATAACTGCTTGTTGAATGCATCTTCCGCATGATGCAATGCCTTAGAACAGGGAGGACAGTATGTGGGGGTCTTCATTGAAAGTAGAGCAATGATGTTCTTTCGGTATTGGGCTTTACTGAAGGCATTCGCCATCTGTGTCACATCTTTCACCAGAGCTCTCACCATTGTTAGTGCGGTGTATCCGAGGACACGTCTGACTTGAATCAACCCTTTACCTTGTGCATCGGTGGCGGAAGACCCCTCGAGAGTGGTCTTCATCGTGTTAAGGAATGACTGATTGATATTTTGGGTGTAACTAACCACTGGGGGGGCAGACGAACTTCCTGGTAGATCTGCCAGCAGGACCCCATCTTTTGTGTCCAATTTATGCAGTACAGCAGGACTGTCTACCACCTTCAAGTCTTCAGCGATAGTCATCGCTTGCTGGCTATCCTCTCCGATAATCAGAGATGGACTTAAATCAAAGAGATGATTCTCTTTTCCGTAAGAAGACTTAGTCCATATGGTGGATGTAGCCACAGCACAGTCTTCTGGGGGAAAAATAGCTATTGCCGCGGATATTAAATCAAAAGCTGTGAATCCCGTGGCGACTTCCCCAGACGAATAGAAGTTGAGATATCTGATCAAGATGGCCTTCTGGGTGCTTACCTCAAGACTTTCCAAAGAGAATTTAAATTTCGATGCCATCTCCTCACAGGTTTTGTCAGACCAGCCTTCTTTTCTAGGACAGGTGGGCTTCTCTATGGTAGAGGCAGATTCCTCGATGGCCTGGATGATAAGGGGATCCATGTTAGGGGTAGAGGGATGTTGGCTGATGTCTGAATGTCCAAGATCGTCAGTGGGCCTTAAGATCCCGGATGTTTTGTATTTTTTCTTTCTATCATTTAGAACTAATAAACTATTTCGGTAATCACATTTATTTTGATAACTGCCAGAGGAAATATATCAATTAGTAAATTGTCGTTTACAAAATGATAAAATATGATCTAATTGCAACGTATTCATTATTTTAATGGACATTGACTTTAGGTATTCGCCATTTTGCAAATTACGTGATACTTCGGGCGCTTTCATTAGTATTGTTCCGGGGTTGAAAGGTTAAGTTTTTCTTCCAATGTTTTACAAAGAAATGATTAATTGTATGGGCAGTCAAATAACTTGACCGAGTTTTGACAGCAACTATTTTATTGCTGCATGATGCGCTTTGTGCTTATGTGGCTCATATTTTCCCAGTAGTTTTTATACAAAATTTATTTTAAAAGGAGATTAGCAAAATTGGGCTTGGTAATAGACAACATATTATTATTGATATATTCTAAAAAATCGGTCAATTTATTTGACTGCCCATACAATTAATCATTTCTTTGTAAAATATTGGAAGAAAAATTTTAATAAGAAGGATTCTTAAATGTTTCGTATCTCAAACCATCAACAAACTGTCAACGTCATGCAGGGAACAACAGGGACTCCATTTCCACTTAACATCAGATGGAGTGGAGACATTTGCCGAGCTATGAATAAAATAAAATAAAATGTGTCGTCGTCAAATCAATTCGTCCAAAATAAATCGTTGAGGAACAGATAGGTATTGATTATAATTTTGTGATTTAAGATTAATTACAACATTAATAAAAATACATACAATATAATATTATACTTAGGTACGTATTTCATGTATCCGTAGTTTAGTCATCTGCTTACGCCCATAGTTAAAAATAATAATTTCGAAGTATACCGAAAAACTAAATTCGAATGGATCAAAGTAGTGAGTTTGACTATAGTGAGCAGAACTAGCCTACTTTACGCACACACTCGCGCATGCTCACAGCCCGCTTCTGTGTGCGTGACATTCGGACTTAAAAACCTAAACTTAAGGTCTCGCGCTCGGCGTAAACGCTCTTAAGCAAATCTGGCAAAATGTTATCTTGACCAGGTGCTCTCTTGTTTTTAACCCGGTTCAACGCTAGTTGTATCTCCCCCAGGGTAACATCAGGTATTTCCTCAGAACCCACATTAGTCACCACGGGACAAGTTGTTGGATCGTCCGGGTTCGGCAGCCTGCTTGTGTATAGGCGCTCATAATACATCCTTGCCACATTGAGCAGTCCATCCTTACTCGTAATGTTTGCACCTGTATCATCGATAAATTGGAATATTTCTTTTCTTCCGGTGCTTAGCTCAGTCTTGAGAACTCTTTTACTCGTATTGATTCTAAGGCTTGAGTTATAAGGTTGTCATTATACAAGTCCTTCCGTAGGCACTGATGGATCTTACTTTGCAGTTGCCGAAATTCGTGGGTGTTGTGTTTATTATTGGCTATCATTTGACGTCTCTCTTTAATTAGAGCCAGCGTTTCTGAAGTCAGCTTTTGAGGTTTCGTACTGATTGTGTCCGGCATGATATGTTTCAGTTGCTGTATTCATTGCGGATGTTAGGTGTTCATTAATTGCCTCTATAGACATCTGCTCCAATGTGTCCAGGCCCGGAATCTGCTGGTCCACACAGTTTCGATACTCCGACGAATTAACCTTTATAATTTCTATTGTTGCAGTATTTGGAACATGTTTACAATGTATTCATTGACAATTGTCTGCATAAGTAAATCTATCTTTTGTCGTTCATTATAACATGAATCAGTTTATTATGTTCAATGTTCTTTCGTTAACATATTCCAATAATTGGATTTATTTATTTTGTGATACATTTATTAGGTACTCATCACATTGTTTGTGAACTTAACAAATCCTGTTGAGATATATTTTCAATTATCAGTTTTGTTAAAACTCCTTTTTGAAAAGTTTTCATAATGTTTATATCTCTTATTATTCTCATTGGAGTTTATTTTTAAAGGGGAGGATCTGTAGTGTACACAGCGCATCCTCACACATATACCACACATGTACTTATCGTCACTCGCCCTCTAGTAACATACACCAGCCTTTCAGAAGCTGTATTTGTAAGCAGATTGTAATTTGGCTCTTGCCTTATCCGTTGCAGCCACTCACAGGATGTATACTAACCAGACTTCATGATGTGTAGCTTCTCACATCAAAAAATTCTCTTTTCTTCACTAAAAAGGGGTGAAGCAAATGCATTTTTCTGGTACACTTTTGTATTTTCTATCTTCTCTTCAGGTGACTTTAACTTCCAAGATTCTGAGCCCCTATTGATGGTTTCCGATATCATCATATTCGGAAGTAGGAAAACGTTAAGCATGTCTTGGGATTTTGGATGCTTCATTGCTAATGAGGACTATCTTGAAAGCAATGGGTAATCATTCTGTCCCAATGTGAATCTAATTGTATCAATTGCCACAGGTCCTGGTATTTCAGGAATGACATTCAGTATTACAGTCACCACTTCTGGAAAGGCAAATGCAACCCTCGACAAAGTCACAGTCTGGTTCTTACCCTTTGCCTGAGCTCTGATTCCAAGCTGGAGATGCAGGGCTTTCATCTTCCTTTTAGCAGACTCAGAGTTTGTGGATTCCATGAATCTCTTAACATTGTTTCCTCTCACTAGAAAAGCAAATACTAAGAATGTCAGATTTTCGATGCGCTTAGCCTTCTCCATCACTGTCTTTCTAAATTTTATCACATCAAATCCAGCATAGCCAAAGATTAACACCACCCATTCCCTGGTGTTAGCCTTAGAGGTGTTCAAGAGGTCTAGCACCTGCCGATAAATATCTTCCGAAGCTGTCATTATTTCGGTTGCTCCAGCAAAGCTCTTGTCGAAGGCTTTCTCCATAGCAGCAGAGGTGGTGGATGAGGTTTCAGACATATTAGTCGAGCCTCTCGATAGTCTTAGAGGGTTAACTGAAAGAATTTCCTTCGATATTGTTGGATTTTGTAGATACGCACACATAACTTTTAAAGTGGTGACCCCCCGACGTGATCTAGTTAAAGTTTTAATAGACAGTTCTTATCTTATCTCAGTGGGGCTTGCTGAGGTTTCCCTCTCCCAGTAACACTTCGACCCATTGGGATCTTTTGTGCAACCCCATTCTTTCACTCTTCCTCCTCTGTAAAGATAGATGCCATAAGTTTGGCAACATCCTTAAGAGCGAAGAGCCTGAAGACCTCCGGTTTCGGATAGGCCGATCCCAAAAGTCCCATTCTTTTCCTAGCCAGAGAGTTACACAGTAGGTGCTGCATTGACTCCGTTTCCTCTCCACATGCCCTACACAAACTATTTGTTGAAAGGTGCATTCTGTGAAGCATTTGTTTTGTGGCATAGTGCCCTGTCAAGGCACCAATGGTTAACCGGGCCTGCCTTCTGCTGCCTCCGCATATGAACTTACTCCGTCCTAATTCGTTTTCGCCTAGGAAGGATTTGGAGTGTTTCATACCCAGCTGCTCTTTCCATTCGATGCCGTGCCTGTTTTCGATGTAATCTTTTAAGGCCTTGTTAATGGTACTTTGTGCAAGTGCCACGAACGGCTCAGGAACAATAAGCTGAGTCTCTGAGCCCCTTCCTAGCAAGTGCATCCGCCATCTCGTTGCCGTGGGTTGATGGATTCAAAGGTAGTGCGATCAAATACACCTTCAATATCTACGAATGTGCAGACGCAAATCTTTTTGTTTTCTAGCGCAAATTCCATCGATTTAGAAATGCAAATTCCGATCGACTCACCACATGATGAAGAGCAGTTTTGGTTGATCCACGCCACGCCTGATATGCACATTGAAGTCCATGGAGCGGGAATCTTTTCGGAGGTCCCGCTCTGATATATTTGTCTACCATCTTCTCCAGGGTCTTCAGGAGAAAGGATTGTAGACTTATAGGTCTAAAGGCTTTGGGTTCTTCGTAATCTGGTTCTCCCGTTTTGGGTACGAACTTAAACGGTTGAAAACTCCCCAGAGCCCATTAAACTTTACATTCATCCACTAACCTTTTCGCTGTTATCCAGTCATATTTGGAAGTTCTTCTCTGCTGTTCCTTCCAGATGATTGGATCATGATCATCTTGGATGACTTTTGATCCAGGGAAATGAGTGTCGAACATGACCTTCAATGTCTCACTCCCTGTCTTTGTACGTACTCCATTTTTACTACCACTCATTTTTACTGTACTCCTTCCCTAAAACATGATTAATGGAATCGCCTTTGTTGTAGAGATTAGTCTCATTGCTTCCGGAACAGATTGTATCTGGTCACAATGTTTCCTCCAGGCAGATCTCTTTGCCTTACGTACCGCACTACTGTACCGCGTTAAGGCCTCCTTGTAGTCGATAAAGTCGTTCCTCGCTTTCGGTTCGTTGAACGCCTATCGTGTAGCTCTTCTAATTCGAGCCAGTTCCGGGTTCCACCATGGTACCCTCCTTGCCACTGATTTCGTCTCTGGACAGTTATTTTGCCAGGACGTCATCATTCCAATTGCCCACGTACACATAACATCTAAAGTTGTGACTCCGACGTGATCTAGTTAAAGTTTTAATAGACAGTTAGTGCGCGTTAAAAAAAATTATAGTTAACTTAAATTTTATTTTAAATTTCACACAATTTCGTTCCGGCCTTCTAAGCGGGTCTCACCGGTCGAAATTATCAAAAGGTGAATTGAAATTAAATACAATTATTCAAAATGTACGGACTAGGCAATTCGGCTAATCCTGCTGCACAGCACCTTCAGGATCAACAGCAACAACAACAACAACAGCCAGTTTAAGGCACAGTTTCCGCAGCAACAACCAACTACACAATGTAAATATAATTTGTTTGTGGGAGTGATATGTCAAATGTCTTCTAATGAGTATTTACTGCATTCTTTTTATGATTTGTAAAAAATATACGTAATTGTTAATTCTATATTCTATTTTCTATTGTAATATTGATTTCAACCTTTTCATGTGTAATAGACTTTTAAACTATATTAATAAATATTTACTGATGATAATAAGTCTCAATAAAGTGTATTGATAAAAAAATCCAAGTAATTAATAATTATTCGAAAAGAAGGTTTCAGTATATAGCTTTTTAAATTTTGAGGTTAATTTCTGTCTCTGCTTAATGGAAAAGTTTCCGTATTTTATGTTACACATCTTAGGCGACTACTGTAAGGTTTGCTCGTTTTTTTTATTTATTTGTATCAACAAATAATGACAAATTTGACTTATTTGATATTTGTATTAATGTTAGTCTTACATACAGTTAAAAAATAGAAGTTCACTAACTTTGCAACTAACAATGTTATTCACAAAGTATTATTATTATTCTCAATTACATTTTCATTTCATTTGTACCTTCCTACCAAAACGAAAATTAGTATGGCATTAAAACAGCGCCTCCTGGCGACTTAAGAGAACAGTTAAAATTTTGCCATACTAATTTTCGTTTCCGTAAACGTAATCGAATAAATACGTATAGTAAACACAACTCACAATAGGCACCCAGGACCGTGGGTTATACGTGGCCCAGACCAGCACAGAATCGAAGCCAATAGCATAAGTCAAGAGAGGTCTATGCCCAGCACTGGGTCGAGAGGGGCTGATAATGAAGATGATGATGACGATGTACTTTTCTCCTAATATGCTGTTCTTCATCACAAATCAACGTCTTTATTCATCATCATCATTAGCTCATTTTTATGTCCCCACTGCTGGGGCAAGTGCCTTCCCTATGGATGGATAGGGAGAATGGGCCATAAACCACTACGCGGGCCCATTGCGGATTGGTTGGCGGATTTGTTAACGACTGATAATGCAGCCGGGACCACCAGATTTACGTGCCTACCGAAGCACGGAGGAGCTCGAGATGATACATTTTTGGTCACCCATCCGATGACCGGCCTTTGCGAAAGTACGTCTTTATTATTTAGTTATAATTTTTGCGCCAATAGTTTTGTCAAGTTAAAGAATAATTTCTGACATTTGTTTATTTAAATATTGGCGCCCAACGTGTTATTAAACGTCATACAAGTTCTTTTATTTTTAAATAATAATAATAATAATTTTTTAAATAAGTTAACATAAAATGAACTGTAAACAATCAGGTTCTAATGAATAGAATCAACATATAGCAGTAAAAACATTTATAATAACCTAGACATTTTCTGGGCAAGAGTGTACAAGAATGCTACATCCTAGACCGCCTCATCACTGTCCTGATTCTGTCATTTTGGCCATAGAACAAATGGCAAAATCAGATTATTGTTTTTGGGTCAATTTATACATTGTTTGTAACAAGAAGACGAACCAACTGACTACCTACTTCGTAATAATGTAGAGCTTTGAAGCACTACCACCAACCAAACCGGGTACACAAACATGTACCCCGCGCTGGGAATCGAACCCGGGACCTCTGGGTCTAGACCGGTGGGCTTAACCACTAGACGACATAGTTTGTTTGTTTAAAACATTAACTTATTTTGAGTGTAATTAATCCATTATAATGACTGTTTTGCACCAAAATAAAGATAACAAAACAAAAACAGTTATGTTTCTTTTTTCTGTAGCTATACCATTCACTTAAAGAAGTGGAAAAGACCTTGCGAAGGTAGCTAAGGCGGTAAATAAATAAAGATGGAATAAATAAACCGTTTCCGGCAGCAATAAACCCGTAACGGCCCGACCCGCGTCCGTTACGCTGACGGATCGGGCGGTCCGGTTTACTGCACCACAGACACTATAAACCTCCTTGTAGACTTCACTCTATTTTGCTTGTCGATGGTATCCTGTGTTAGCCGCTCCGTAGACGGAGCAACTTTAGTTGCAGTAACTATCAACTTTATAAAAGATTTTTCATCTTTTTAAAAATGGAAGGTTGCCAGTTCCAGTATTGTTTATGGATGCTGCAAGTCTAAATAAACTTTTCAAATCCATATTCAAAAGTCAGTTGGCGTTGAGGGAAAATTTCAACTTGACACAACTAGTACAAATTCAAGAGTTGCTAGAAGGGGCAATTTAAAACTGATTCTATCATCGAGTGCACTGAAAACTGTTGTCGATCATCGAAACTCATCGCAACTAGAATATATAGAATAATATAGAATAAGTTTATTGAAAAAAAGAGTAAGTACAGTTGCTATGTTTGCCGAACTGAACCCCTCGGAGAATCTAGCAGGACAAAGAGACACGCACTAGTGCGTGATGCCGTTCCCTCTAGATAACCTCAGACGGTGCTTCGTTTCTCACGGCTTGAGGAACCCCTTAAGGTTCTCGCCGTCCCCAAAAAGGCCCGGTGAAGTGGCAATCAAAACTCAAAAAAAAAAGATTCTATAGAAAGGCTAACAATCAACATTAGGCATCGCTAAACAATTAATTACCATTACCATAAGAAAAACTGATTTTTTCCTTTTCAATTAAAACTACAAATAGGTTTAAAAAATGAACTAGCATATTGAAGTGTGTTGTTAAGACCAATCTACTAAGAAAATTTAGATGCTTAAATAGGTCAAGTTTGCCTGTCAAATGCAAAACAATGTATTAAAAGAGGTTACTTTAATATTTTTTCTCTGTTATAAAAATTAACAAATCGTGTTTCTGCAACTAGCAAAATGAAGTCAATTAAATGAAAAATCATGTCATCAGATATCACTTTCATATGTTTTGTAATTGTTGGGAAAAACCAAGATCCCCGCCACGTACAGTCGGCGGCAGATCAACCTACCCAAATCTGTCAAATTTCTCCAATGAATATTGATCCTTATAACCAAACAATAAAGTTCAAAATTGATTGTAGAAATTTGACAGTTTTAGGTAGGTTGATCTGCCGCCGTGTGTACATTTCCAATGCGTCGCCTTAAGGAAACAGGTAGTTGCGAGTTGCCTGTGTCCGCAATCGGAAATCAAACTTGCTCTGTATGTTCTATTGCACATATTCAAGATTTTAGTATAACCAAACATCCTGTATAACTAGTCTCTTAAAAATGCCCTTTAAACTTTTCTGACACGCAGATCGTTTAACAATCGAGTTTCCAACTAAAATAGACATAGAAACTCCTTAATAAACCGCGAGGAATCGAGAGCACCTGCTTTTAGGTGGCCGATAAATTTTAATACAGCAAAATGGTTATTGATGACCGTCTATTATGCAAAGTAGCGGTACGCGCCGAACGCCTCCCCTGTCTAATTTGTAGACAATTTTGTGGACTTAAATTAATGTAAGTATATAACAATATACATGTATACTTTCGTTCTGGCACCATTGTTTGACACTAGCACAGTGTTTGACACAATTTTCGTCGCCGAAGACAGAGTGAAGATTAGCTTAGAGCTAGGTATAGTCGACAATGAAATTGCTTTACCACCTTAGAAGTGCATTTTGTTTGCATATAATAAAACAACAAGCTCTATTTTTTAAAAGACTAAGTGACAGATACGTTGTCATTATTGACAATGAGCCGTATAGAAACTTTATTGTAATGGAAGTTTTTGTCAAAAGTGATAAAGCTATTTCATGGTCGACTATATCTACATTTCATTAAAGTTTTACTGGATGACAGATGACAGACAGATGACAGCTAGGAAATAGGGTGGTCTTTATGCAATGGTTTCTAAAAACTAAAATCAGTTGCCTACTAATATTTTTATTGACTCGTTCCTGCCGAGTATTGGTGTCACTACCTACCCTACTTCTTAGCGCATTTAGAAGAAGAATACATGTAGGTATAATAGTTGTGGTTGCAGAGCAGAGTAACGCGAAAGTTTGTAAGTATGGATGGATGTTTGTTACTCTTTCACGTAAAAACTACTGAATGGATTTGGATGAAATTCGGCATACAGATAGTTTATAACCTGGAATAACACATAGGATACTTTTTATGCCGATATTCCCACGGGAACAGGAACCACGCGGGTGAAACCGCGAGCGGCCGTTAGTATTTATATAAGTTCAGTGCAACAATTAGCACTTTAAACAAAAAAAAAAGTAAGTACCTATCAATGTTATGATCCAAGTTTGATGTAAGATAGCCAGTTCCTCGATGGTTGAGGATCTAGGGTGAAGTACGCTTTCAAGTTCAGCCTTGTTATAACTTACACAGGTGACATAAAGGCCAATGCCAAGGCCACCTCAAGAATGAAAGCAAAATTGAGGACGTTTCAAAATATTATATTTGCATGTTGTCTTCTGCTGACAAAGATCTCTTGTATTATTTTTAGATTCCTGCCGTAACGCTCGACCTTACTACATAAGGGAAGCTCACGACTCGCGACCTTTAAGAATATTAAATTAAGACTTCAAATGACTACATTGAACAACAATACACTATTCATATCACGAAAAAATTAAGCGTGTCCAAAGAAAAAATGTAGGGTTTTGATATCGAAGTTATTCTGTCCATTCTTTTAAAAAGAACTACAGGAATATTTTCTTTATCATCATCAACATCATCTTAGCCAAAAGATGTCCAGTGCTGAACAAAGGCCTCTCCCAAGGATCTCTACAACGACCGGTTGTGTGCTGCTCGTATCCAGCGTCCTCCCGCGACCCTTACGAGATCGTCGGTCCATCTTGTTTATTTAAATATTAGCTTGCAAGGTTCGGACTAAGTATACATACATACTAAGTGAGGGCAGGCCTCCAACAAGGTGTGCCGACGATCTGGTGAAGGTCGCGGGAAGCCGCTGGATGCAAGTAGCACAAAACCGGTCGACTTGGAGATCCTTGGGGAGGCCTTTGTCCAGCAGTGGACGTCTTTTGGCTGAGATGATGATGATGATGATGATGATGATACATACTAACATAACAAGTGAAGTTGAATAAAAGCTTGCTTTTGAATTACATGGTAATTCAACTCTTCGGTGACACCAGTTTTGGTCGCCAAAAAATAACAGAATTTCGTTGAAATTTTAGTCGATGACAGCAAAAAAGCAGGTTGTCATTGAAGTCAAAAATCAGTTGCTGATATCCCTATTTCTGATGATGAAAGGAAAAAGGGTCGACCACTGCCACTACCCTACATGTTTACAACTCGATATTGAATTATAGACCAATCTCATTTTGGCCGGCGTGGTAGGTTCTTTCTTATGACCCGAAAATCCCACGTCCATATGAAGTTTTGTTTTGTGCCCAGCAATGGAGCTTTTATAAGCTGACAATGAACGAAGACCAACAAGAATTAGTTTAGTTAGCAAACGTAGTCACTATGTGTTAAAAATCTGTGCAAACCACCTATGTGGTTAAGAATAAGAATTATGAATTTTATCATGATTTTTATTGTTTTTTCGTGAACAAATGCTTGCGAAGGCTTATTTTTAATAAGTGGTGTGAATTTTTTCTTCGAATAAATGCCATGACGAATATGTAAATTCACTTTCGATACCAAACAGTTTTCAATATAATGAAGTCATGCCCCGATGCCCCGTGGAGGGGCGAAACACGTGTCGGGTATCGGTGTTGGTGTGCATTTTCGCTTGCACCCATTGTTTCTCCTGCATGTGCAAACTTTCTGCAGGCGGGAGGGCGCGGTGCATGCGTACTGCATTCAAGCTGTATAAGCGAGTGAGTTAGCCGAATTAACACTACATATTATTTAAATTAAGTACATCTTTTTATACCATGGATTTCCGCAAAATAACGCCTGATTCCATTAATTATAATGAAGTTACATAAATGTTGTGATGAAGTCACATTACAACTTATTCTTGGCATTTGTCTGCGCGCCGATTTCGCAGCCTTCTTGTGCGACATTACTTGTCCGCATGAGGCCAAGCTGTCTCCTAAGTTTCCGCGCTGTTCAACATAACCCAAACCACGTCTTTTTTATCCTGATATTCCTACGGGAATCACATCTATACTAATATTATAAAGCTGAAGAGTTTGTTTGTTTGTTTGTTTGTTTGTTTGTTTGTTTGTTTGTTTGTTTGTTTGTTTGAACGCGCTAATCTCAGGAACTACTGGTTCGAATTGAATAATTCTTTTTGTGTTGGATAGTCCATTTATCGAGGAAGGCTTTAGGCTATATAACATCACGCTGCGACCAATAGGAGCGAAGCATCAGTGAAAAATGTTGCAAAAACGGGAAAAGAGCCTAAAAAATTAAAAATGCTGCCGAAAGTCACTATTCTACGCGGACGAAGTCGCGAGCACAGCTAGTTATAAATATACTAAAAACGACAATTTAATTTTCCAATACAAAATGATTTGTTTGTTTTGTTGTCATGGAAACCAAAGAGAATTTAATGACTTGATGGAAACTGTCAAAGTGGTACGAAGTCCGCCGGGTCCACTAGTGTGTCTGGGTGTTTCCTATGTATAATAAGTATGTATTCAAGTATAATAAGTATGTTTATCCGTTGTCTAGTTAACCATTTTAACAAGTTTCTTAAGGAAGCTTTTCTTGGGGCTAGATAATTGGTGTGAGTGTGGGAAACATTTATTATTATTATTATTATCATAATATTCACATAGTAAATAATTTAGAGATCACCAGTAAGAAATGTTTATATAATTTTTAACGCAAATTTTGTTGCGAACAAATTACAAAAACACAAACATTAAAAAAAAAAAAATTGTGCGGGTTCAAATCCTGCTCGTGAATTTTTTTTTAACATTTGTGTTTTTATCACCAGTAAGATTCAAAATCCCTTAAAATCAATTGACGAAAGATAAGCTTCGGGTTTGGTTAGCTTTCAAGACTTGAAGTTATTTCTATCAAGGGTTCTTTACGTTAGGTAGGCACATCGAGGAATGTCAACTAAGGTCACAAACGCTTTTAATATTATCTATTCAGACCTTTTTTATTTTATAAAAGAAAGAAGCGTTGACCTACATCTCGCCTGGTTGTAAATGACGATAAGACCGAAGTGAACCCTCAACTATTGAAGAACTGGTCACCTTATTTCTAACTGTCGGAGTACTACAACGCTTCTAACGTTGTTCTTTTGGCGACAGGTTTCAGAAGTTGGTGGTAGCTATTACTAGACCTTTATACAAGTCCTGCTTCAAAGTGAAACGATTTTGACATCGTACTCGATAATATCTAGAAAATTTCTAAATCTACATATTATGAAGACGAGTACTTTTCTTTATATTCTACAAAACCTAATAAAATAAGCTAAATAGGATTCTATCTATCATGTAATACCGTTGATGTCAAGGATTACAAAAAAAACTATCGTCTGTTTTCACCAACGACTCCTAAGCTTTAGGTAAGCCCTAAGTCCGGCCGACGTAACCTAGTCCACTTTAATCAATCCAAAACACAAGTTTGCGCATTTACCGCGAAAAAAACCCTTCGTCATACATCTGAACTTTGAGGGAGCCTTGACCAACCCGACTATTGGGATCCTTGCATGGCGTCGGTATTTCGAGTGACGTTCAATTTTGGGGTCATTTGGAAGGTAAAGCTAAATTAGCTTCGAAAAAGCTGGGTGTGCTTAATAGAGCGGATCAGTATTTCATGCCGGCCCACCGCTAACAACTGTACAAAGCACAGGTCAGGCCGCATATGGAATACTGCTCCCCTGTTTGGGCTGGAGCACCCTAGTACCAGCTCCTTCCATTAGACCGCATTCAACGCAGAGCTGCTCGAATTGACGACACGATGGTTATTTCAGATCCACTGGCTCTTCGGAGAGACGTTGCGCCTCTCTGTATATTGCACCGTATATATCATGGGTAGTGTTCTGAGGAATTGTTCGGCTTGATCCTGCCGCTGATTTCCTTCACCGCACTACACACAATCGACTGTCATTCCATCCACATCACCTTGATGGATGGCGGTCTACAACTGTGCGTTTTTCACGAAATTTCTTGCCTCAAACTACAGGATTGTGGAACCAGCTCTCGGCGGCGGTATTTCCGAACCGTTACGACCTTGGGATCTTCAAGAAACAAGCCTATTCCTTCCTTAAAGGCAACGCGTCTGAGATTCCTCTGGTTTTGCGGATGTCCATGGGCGGCGGTGATAACTCTCCATCAGGTGACACATCTGCTCGTTTGCCTCCTTCTTTTATAAAAAAAGTCATGTTAGGTGACAGTTTAACTCCGGTATCTGTCACCTAACTCGGTTTAGAGGTTACCTTGAAGAAAACGAAAATAGGCATTAGGAATACCTGTGGCCTACGGGTTTTTACAAAACCTATCGCAAGCATAGTCTCTCACAAGGGGTACTTATGGGTTTTGTCTTACAATTTATACCTTGTGATGAGAAAATAAATTATATTTGTATTTATATTTGAAATACATTACTTTCCTATTAGCTCTACTGTAACGTTGAACTATAATTATATCAAAGGCGGTATAAGTATTTTAAACGGTTATAAGTTCAGAAAACATTATTTTTGAAGCAGCAAGGTACCGTTTTACGTAATAGTTACTGTCTGTATGAGGATTTACAACCTCTAGCGTATATAAATATGTGGAACATTAGTATATTAATGTTCCACATATTTATATATTAATAGCGTAAGTCGATTTTTTGTCCCAGTGATTATGGGACGATAGCTGCACATAAAAAATCGGTTATGGTCTCATTTTGAAGAGCTCCAGCTGTAGATGTGCAGAAAAATAAAGAAAGCTGTCATTATGTTTCGAAATTCCTAAAAAATCTGTTGAATAAACGCGAAGTTTTGCGGGCGACCCACTATAAACTAACTAACTAATCCAATCAGAAACGTCAAATTAACATGATTGATTATTTTCACCTTTAATTTTTATTGTAAAATTCCTAACATCATCGTCGTAAGCACCTTTCTGGAATGTAAGGTACATTATGTACCTACTAATCACCTAATCATTCTTGGCAATTAACGTCAGTCAGTGGTTTTAACTATTTGGTGTACCTACGTCATGTATTGACATTTTTATATAGATTAGACGGTTTCACTACGCCAGTTCAAATCACGTTATATCTTGTTACACTTTAACTATGACTATCTACTGGTCGACCACTTATTAGAGCGAGTTCTATTAAACAATTTACATTGCACCGGTGGTTCATTTCAACTAAAGTCATTAGACACGGGTCAAATCTAACTTTGAAAAGATCTATCTACCTTCTTCAACGATGTAAAACGTCTCCGAATCTACTAAATATACCTACTGTATTTGTTCGGTTTACTACCGAACACTTAGGTATTTCGACATACCTACAGACGTCCGCGCGGTAATTAGGCCATCGGTCGCCACGCCGCCGGCCGCCGCGCTACGTGTGCACTATGACACTTTAGTGCAGTTTCTTTCGCGATAATGATCGGTTGCGCTCATTAACATTTTACATTAACTTCAACATTTACATTAGTTATTTTCTCATACATTTTCAACATTTACATTTAATACTTTAGTTATAATCGGGACATTTGTAATTATAAGTAAACATTTATAACATTCATCTCCAGTGAAATAAAGTGTTTGACTGTTATCCCGTTTATCTCTCCGTATACAACCCCACGCACATTGCATCCCCGAACATTGGTCCTTCGAGCGACCACCTCGCGCGCGATTATCTCGTGAATTGGGGTGGAGAACAGCGAACAGTAGTGGACAGTGTGTGTATTCCAATCGGAGTTCTTAAATTGGATTTTGGCGGCGCTACGCTTTGCTGGAGCTGGTTAATTGGTTAATTAACCGGGCAACATCATCAATAACACTTCAACAACCAAGTAAGATCTTTCCATATTTCCTTTTTGCAACTAACTACGGAATATACCATGGAAGTACAGAGCGAAGCAGTAGGCGTTTTGGAAGGTGTCATGGTGACACAAAGCGAGATCATGGGAGCTATGGAAAAGCTCCTAGTAAACTTCAAGAAGGACTCCTCGGCGCGTAGGACTCCATCTAACATAAAACGACGCTTGGAAACCCTTGACGCTTATTGGCAAGAGTTTCAAGACAATCATTTTAGGCTAGTCGACGAAGTATTAGATAAAGCGTCCCATACTTACTTTACTGAGAACTATTACAAACAGACTGAAAAATTCTATAAAGAAACTCGGAGCTATATGGAAAAGCTCACAACATTGAGCGATACAACCCTGCAGGAACAAACAAGTACAAGTAAAGAATCAGCATCAACATTAACACCAACACCAGGAGGTAAACAGGGCAGCACGCAGTGGCCAAAGGAGGAGACACGTGAGATAAGTCAAGATACAAACAATTTAGTCCGCACTTTATTGCGTAAACAAGAGGCGAACTTCATGGCTTTCAAACGAACACTGGGTATGATTGAAGTAGATACAACATTAGAAAAGTGGGAGTTAGAAGATTCGCTGAAATCTTTACAAATGCGTTGGTCAGAAGTTGACAAATTACACTGGCAGATTATATGTGAAACTGGGGAAGAAAACAGTGAATATGAAGGAAAGTTTAGCTTTTATGAAAAGAAATATATTAACACAAAAAAGGCGATTAACACAAAAATATGGTCTATGATACATCGTGAAAAGGCGACCCCACAGTTGGACATTCCAATATTTAGTGGAAACTACAATCAATGGGTTCCATTCAAAAATTTGTTCTGCGAAGCCATACACGACAACCCATCAATATCAAACGCACAAAAGATGCAATTTTTGCGTAGTAAAGTGCGTGGAGATGCAGAGCGTTTGATACAACATCTACAAATAAGCTCAGAAAACTATAACACTTGTTGGGATATTCTGAACAATCGTTATAACAATAAAAAGCTTATTTTCACTTCGCATATTAACATTCTTCTGAGCGTATCTAACATACAACAACAGTCGGCGGGGCAGATCAAGAAAATACACGATGTGACTGTGGAAACTCTTAATGCAATTAAGAATCTCGACGTCGATATCTCAACATGGGATCCCTTACTCATCCATCTCTTATCCCAGAAGTTGGACTCGGAAACTCATTCTGACTATATAGAGTCATTAAAAAATCCACGAGAGCTGCCAATATTAAGCGAGTTTTTAGAGTTCTTAGAAGGAAAATTTACTGCTTTAGAATCGTCAAGACGCAAGCAAGAAAACATACAACAAAAAACAAACAACTACTTCAACAAAGAATATCCTACTACGAGTAAATGGACAAACGCAAATCAAGGAAGAAATAACATTCAACAGAAGAACACTAAAACATTTTCAAAGTCATTCTTTGTCTCATCGAACTTTAAATGTCCTCTTTGTTCCCGTGATCATGGCATTTACAACTGTAAAAGCTTTCTTGAGATGCCATCGGAACAAAAATTGAAGACTGTAAACAGGCTTAAGCTTTGTATAAATTGCTTATTTAGTCATAATGGAAGTTCATGCACCTCTACAAAAATGTGTCGTAAATGCGCAAAACAACATAGCACGATATTACATGACGCATTTACACCAATTTTGCCGACACAGGCGTCTACTTCGCGGTCGTCGAACGCAAACTGTCGCAATGAGAACATTACAACAAACTCGCACATATCGCAAAATAATTATTCGGAAATTTTATTAGCGACTGCAGTTTTGAAAGTAAAAGCTGCAGACGGAACATATTATAACATGCGAGCTTTAGTTGACCAAGGCTCACAGATCTCAATAATAACAGAGAAAGCATCGCAACAGTTAGGTATTAAAAGACAAAAATGCCAGGGAACAATTTTTGGAGTCGGAGAAAAAGAAAACGCGTGCAAAGGAATGTCTAACATAGAGTGTCGTTCATTGTACAACGACTTTACATTCAACGCGGAAGTATTAATAATGAACAATTTAATTAAGAGCTTACCAAACAAATCATTTGAACAACCGTCCTGGAATCACATTTCTAACATTAATTTAGCTGACCCTGAATTTAACAAAAGTAGACCAGTTGACTTATTATTAGGAGCCGATATCTATTCGATCATAATATTAAGTGGGATCATTAAAGGAGAAGATACATCTCAGCCTATCGCACAACAGACACAATTAGGCTGGTTGCTGAGTGGCAATGCGAAGACTTATCACTGCAACGTAGTAACAAACAATTTGGATGATATAAAACAATTTTGGAACATTGAGGAAATTAGCGAACAGTCAAATTTGTCAATCGCAGAACAGGAATGCGTAAACTTTTTTACAGAGACAACAGTAAGAAAGGAGGATGGTCGTTATGAGGTGCGATTGCCTCTCAAACAAGACACAGAACAGAAGTTAGGATCATCAAAACATATGGCTATTGCGCAGTTTCGGAATTTAGAAAATAAATTTAATAAACATATACAATTATCAATCGACTATAAGTCTTTTATGAACGAATATTTATCTTTGGGTCATATGAAACTTGATACAGATAACAACGCCTACATAGAATGTTATTTACCCCACCATGGAGTTCAAAAAGAAGAGTCTACAACTACAAAGTATAGGGTGGTATTCAACGCATCGGCTAAAACATCTTCAGGTTATAGTCTTAACGACTTAATGCACGCCGGCCCTAACCTGCAACACGATCTGCAAACATTGCTTCTAAGGTGGAGACAATACCAATATGCATTCACGGCCGATATAGAGAAAATGTTTAGACAGATACTAATCTCTGAACAAGATCAAGGTCTCCAAAAAATAATATGGAGAGAAACACAGTCACAGCCCCTACAAGCCTATAAATTAACTACAGTAACATACGGCACAAAGGCCGCACCTTTCTTGGCCATGATGACCCTACGAAGGCTGGCTGCAGATGAGCGTGAAACATATCCTGAGGCAGCCTCCGTTCTGGAGTCAGCTATGTATATGGATGACCTAGTTCAGGGCTCAGAAACAATCGAAGACGGAAAGAAGTTAATCACTGACCTTATTTCATTACTAAACTCGGCCGGAATGAATTTGAGGAAGTGGTCATCTAACGAAAATGAGTTATTACTAAACATTCAACAGAAACATGACAACAAAGACGACTCCATATTTACATTTAAAGCAGAAAATACAAAAACATTAGGCCTAGGATGGAACTCATCAACAGACAAGTTTACATTCCAATGTAACATTTCAGAAACAAACAAAAAATTAACAAAACGCAGTCTGTTATCTGAAATTTCGAAGTTATTCGATCCCCTTGGTTGGCTGACGCCGTTGTCAACAAAGCTTAAACTACTCTTTCAAAAACTGTGGAAGCTTAATCTACGATGGGATGATGGGGTGCCCGAAGACATTATTAAAGAGTGGTCCAAAATAAAAACAGATATAAGCTTAATAAAAACATTCGAAATACCGAGGTGGATAAAATCAAAAGCAGATGACGTCATTATACTACACGGATTCTGTGACGCATCCGAACAGGCTTACGCATGCGTTATTTACGCACAAATAAAAGGCCGCCCGGAGGCAACCCTAGTCGCTGCAAAAAGTAAACTTGTGCCCTTTAAAAAAGCGTTATCGCTACCGAGATTAGAGCTTAGCGGTGCGTTATTGCTAGCGAAACTAACAGACAAAGTAAAACAGTCTCTCAACAAACACGTTGTCGAAGTCTGTGGCTGGACTGACTCGATGGTCACATTAGGATGGATACAGGGCGAGCCCAGCCGCTGGAAACCTTTCGTGGCAAACAGAGTCGAAAAAATTATTAAAACATTACCTAACAATTGTTGGCGATACGTAAAATCAATAGACAACCCAGCTGACGCGGCCAGCAGAGGCTTATACGTATCTCAACTAAAAGAACATTTATTATGGTGGAACGGCCCATCATGGCTTTCTACACATAATAATATACAACAAACAGAAATGCCAAAATACAATACAGATTTAGAATTAAGATCAAAATATCACAAACAGACAAATATCGTACAAAAAGGAGACAATGAAAACATTATCGACACATTATTACACAAATATAATTCAATTACATTTATTTTACACATTATTGCATGGATACTACGAGTACGAGCATTGAACTCGCAATCGCAGCGCAAGCAATTATCTAAACATATCACATTGCAAGAAAGAAATAAAGCCACACTTATTATTGTGAAATATGTGCAAGCAACAGAATTTAGAACGGACATTGACTCTATACAAAAACACGGATTTGTAAAAAATAACAGTAAATTATTAAATCTGTATCCCATCATTGGCGAAGATGGTGTACTGAGAGTCGGTGGAAGATTAAAACACAGCAGCTTAACATTCGAAAGGAAACATCCAGTGATAATTCCAGCTAATCACCGTTTAGCTACACTACTTATAAATAAAGCTCATTTGGAAACATTCCACGGTGGTCCAACTTTAACATTAGCGCGACTTCGTAAACAATATTGGATTACTGGAAGCGTTAACATCGTTAAAAAACATCTACGGAACTGCGTCATTTGCAGAAAACAAGAACCAAGACTACAACATCAGCTCATGGGAGACCTTCCAGAGGCAAGGACCAACCCTGCTCCACCCTTCTACCATACAGGAGTAGACTACACCGGCTTCATGGAGGTCAAGCTAAACAAAGGTCGAGGAGCTAGAACTACCAAAGGTTATGTGGCCGTCTTCATTTGTATGGTGACAAAAGCCATACATTTGGAATTGGTATCAGATTTGACGAGTTCCGCATTTTTAGCTGCCTTACGCAGAATGTCAGCGCGACGTGGAACTCCTGCACACATATACAGCGACAACGGCACTAACTTTCACGGGGCTCATAACATACTCAAACAGGAATTTCAACAAATCAAACGAACATTTAACGACTTTTTACTAAAGGAGGTGGAAGAAATGAACATTGAATGGCACTTCACGGCACCATCGTGGCCCAGCTCAGGAGGTTTGTGGGAGCGAGCCGTGCGGAGTATGAAACATCATCTTAAACGTGTAGTCGGACAACAAAAACTCACGTTTGAAGAGTTTTCCACTATCCTAGCACAGTTAGAAGCTTGTTTAAACTCCAGGCCCCTCTGCGCCCTTACAGAAAATATAGATGACCTAAACATTTTAACACCAGCTCACTTCTTAACAGGAAGAGCCAATGGCACAGTTATAGAAACAGCCGAAGACGCCCGGACGAGATGGCATTTAACAACAAAAATATTCCAGGAAATCTGGAAAAGGTGGAAAGATGAATATCTTAGCCAGCTAACAGCACGTAGAAAGTGGCTGCAACCGCAACAAAACATTAAAGAGGGAGACGTAGTCGTTATCCAGGATGACAATCTGCCAGCGGGAAAATGGGCGATCGGCCGAGTAACAGAAACGCATCCCGGCCCAGACGGTTACGTACGAGTCGTAACACTAAAAACAAGAAACGGCTTTATGAAAAGACCCGTGGTAAAATTATCAATTTTACCAATTGAGTCGAGTCAACAAAAAACGGAACAAAATTCAAATGAAGAAGAACGATCAAAACAACAAAACAAGACACCAAAGAAGACGGGGTCAACATTATCTACAATTATTATGACGCTACTCTACTTATTTACATTATTTACAAATTCATTTGCTGCGAGTGTTATAACAGAATTGAACAATAATCTAACATTATATTTTGACCCAATAGCGAACATTCAGTTAAGTCGAGATACATGGAATCTAGTAGTGTACTATGACATGAATCCATACTGGGAAGGGAATGAAGCCTACAAAAAAATACACAATTATATAACATCAACATGCGAAACATTAAGTTCCGACAGCCAATGTAACATGATAGTTCCGCAATTGAATCACCAGTTCGCCGAGCTACAATACTACAATCAGCTGTTGCTGAATCAACATTTTAATCGGCATGCTAGACGGCGGCGTCGAGGCCTTATCAACGGAGTGGGATACCTAGCCAACACATTATTCGGTGTATTAGATGAACATTTCGCAGAACAATATACGAGAGATATAGAGACCATTCGAAAGAATCAGGCTCATATAAATAACTTATGGAAAAACCAAACATCCATTATAGAATCGGAATTTAATTTATTAAAAAGAACAGAAGATATGATTGCGAGACAACACAAAATTATAAATAGTCATTTGAATAAAGTAGAAAAAACAATCACTGTTCTAGAAAAACAAGTCAACAGGGTATCCCTTACCGAAGACTTCACCTTATCTGTGATAGTAGCCCAACAGATGTTACAGACCTTAAAAAGCATCCAACAGACTCTGCTTGATACGCTCACTGACATATATCAAGAACATTTCAACATACATTTGCTGACGCCCAAACAATTAATAACCGAACTCAATACAATTTCTGGGTTATTGTCTGCTGACGTCACTGTGCCTATACATAACATACAATCTGATTTTAAGGATATTTACAAACTATTAAAAATCAAGGCCAGAATGACAGAATCTTATTTTATATTTGAAATAAAGATACCATTAATAAGTAGAGACACTTACGATCTATACAAAATTATATCTATACCACAGCAGATTGGCAGATACATGAGGAACATCCTACCTACTTCAGATCAGATCGCGATCAGCCTACAAAAAGACTCCTACATACCAGTGTCTCAAGAAGACCTCCTAACTTGCATTAGAAAAGATTCGACAACGCTAATTTGCAGTTTGAGCAGCCCTATCTACAAATTAAAAAATGATCAAGATCTATGCGTCAGAGATGAAAACAAACTTGATCAATGCAAAACAAACATTGTCGCGTGCCAAAGCAAATGGCACACTTTAGCAAAATTGAACACCTATTTATTTATATGTTGCGGTCAATGTCAAGTTCGTACGATATGCAAGGATCAAGTTACCGCGCATCAGGTGACGAGCCCGAGTATTATCAGTGTCGGAGGCGACTGCTTATTAAAGACTGACAACTTTACTGTATTCGCTCATAAAAAACATGAAAGTACATTAACTGTGAGTGAAAATTTAGAAATGAACTTTATAGCTCCGATTAATCACATCATAAACATTAGTATGGGACAGCTAGATACGTGTTTCAATTACAGCAACAACCTGAACAACGAACAATTAACAATCGAGATAGAGAAAAAGATACAGTCGCTGAAAGATGCAGAGTTACCTTCAGACTTCGACCCAGTATCATCTCACGACATCCATCAATATACATTATTGTATGGAATCCTAGCCGGAGCCATATCACTAGGAACAATAATTATCTGTCGTCGAATACGGCGTCGCAGCAGAGCGGAGGCGCAGGCGCCTCCCGCCTTGGAGAGCGCGGCAGGGCAGGCGGCGGCGCGGCCCGGGGCGCCAGCGCCGCCGCCCGCCCGCTCCACCAGCATGTGTCAACTGAGTGACGTAAGTGAGTGTGATAGTGCGCGAGTGCGTAAATTTCATAGTGAAACTGAGTTAAAGGTTCTAAAACCACCGCCGTCGGTTCCTAAAAGGTTAGTGTTCAGTGAAGTGTGAAGTGAATAGAGTGAAAGGAAAAACGGCAGTTCTTATCTTAGATAATACTACATACATTTATTAGTTTTAACTAGTTACTTATCGAAAAAACATTGTACTAACATTTCCATTTAGCTTATAAAAAGATAATATTGTCTATCATCTTGTTTCATCATCATCAACATTACTAATCCTCATTGTTTTGTAAACCCTTTATGTTTATTTTTCCCGCCCGGGAATATGTTCGGTTTACTACCGAACACTTAGGTATTTCGACATACCTACAGACGTCCGCGCGGTAATTAGGCCATCGGTCGCCACGCCGCCGGCCGCCGCGCTACGTGTGCACTATGACACTTTAGTGCAGTTTCTTTCGCGATAATGATCGGTTGCGCTCATTAACATTTTACATTAACTTCAACATTTACATTAGTTATTTTCTCATACATTTTCAACATTTACATTTAATACTTTAGTTATAATCGGGACATTTGTAATTATAAGTAAACATTTATAACATTCATCTCCAGTGAAATAAAGTGTTTGACTGTTATCCCGTTTATCTCTCCGTATACAACCCCACGCACATTGCATCCCCGAACAGTATTAGACAACCAATATGCCTCCGTTTACCTTTATTCCGTATTAATACATGCAAAAACCAATCTACCACCACCGTAGGGCATATTATTATTGTTATGTCAGACTTATAAGTGTACCACTTTAATATTGAACAGCTTTCACGTTTTGCGTAGATTAAAAATCAACCTTCGTAAACTAGACATAGGGTCCTAAAATACTGCGTGCATACTTGCGTCTTAAGAATGTTTGGTACATACGTAAGTTTAAGTAAAAATCAATGTGTGACCCCGAGTAGACACAGCGAGGATTCAATAAAACCTTATGAAACTACAAAAAAGTTTAATTAAAAAAGAAAAAGAAATGTAAAAAGAAGGTTTTCCTCACCTCACTATTTCCAAAGTACTTGCAGAATCTTAAAGAAAATTCGAAAAAAATATTACGTAAGTCAGCACACTTTTTAAATCCTCCACAGACACGCAAAGAGTTCATAAATCACTGCACTAATTTGTGGGTTCCAAATTTGAAATGTCAATTCTTTTAAAAAGGTCGCGAACAAGATGTTCTCTCGGAAAATAAGAAATAAATGAAGGTACAAAATGGTGGCGCTTTTAGCCAAGCCGTATTGGGGTTAGGTGAGGTGGCCTACGCGCATGCGTGCGAGCACCGACCCTCCGCTTGAGGGTGCCTTTACAACCTCGCGATTTTAATTTAAGTCCGTTCACCGAAGGCATACTCATACCATCCGTTGTTAAGGGTCGTCTTGTCTGTCAGGTAAACGTCAAAACTTTTGTTTCGTTAAATTAAACGTTTCATGCTTACTTTAATTGGATAAAAACTATATTATTTTTATGAAAATAAAATATTACCTAAATTCTAATTTTTTTATGTTGAACTAATCGGGCGGCGTTTTGAAACTACCTTCATACAAGCTCGTTGCATAATGAGTAGCGACATCTATGGGGTGGTCGTTGTACTAACTTTCAGGGAATAATCGCGCTTTTCTTTGTGTGAAAGTGTAAAAAAGTACGCTACGGTAAAGTTTGACCAACAGTTTTGGTATTTTCTTTAATGTTACTTAGCTGGCTCGACGCCAGATGGCGCAGTGGTAAACGCGATTGGCCTGCGGATGCTGAAGTTAAGACTTAGTTGTTCTTAAACCAGACACAATAGAAATCTAATTGTTCTATGGCACTGTGGTTACATTGGGCGTCTAAGTATCTACGCAACTTTTGTATAGGCTGGTCAGATGAGTGACCAAAAATTATTATCTCGAGCTCCTCCGTTCTTCGAACGAACGTAAAGCCGTCATTAACAATCACCAAACCAAGCACTGGGCCCGCATAATGATTTATGGCCTATTCGCCCGTTCGTGTGGTGTTTTCGTCCATAGTGAAGGATTGCGCCCAGCAGTGTGTGGACATAATACTGAGCTATTGATGTGAATACTTTTTTAGATAAGGGTGCCTATAGTGCCTAAGAGTGCGAATTTTAGTTGACATACGATCACGTACTCTGTATGTAAATACGTTGCTGTACAAATTCTATTTTGACCCGACTGCGGCAGACGGAGGGTTATGTTTTTCGAGTGTATGTATGTATGTAGGTATGTATGTATGTATGTACGTACGTACCGAGAAGAAAAAACTGAAAAGAAAAAAACAGGCTCTACGATCCCAGAATTCAATTTGAGCAATGTTGAATGCAACGTGAAATATTTTTAAATACATTGAATATTGATAGTTGTCGCAGACGGGGACAATCATCAACCAAGCGGCCGTGGCTAGCTCAATTAAATCCGCACTCTCTTTGGTATCATGTGCACAGTGTGCGGACGTGTCTCTTATGTAACTAGCATTTTAATTACTGTAGATAACCAATAAACACTGCAACCTACACCTGACTGCGCCACATGGTCCTTCGAGCCGGATCATGCAAACATGTTATTTTTTTTATAATTAGCGTGGCATATTATGCTCCACTCCACCTGATGTTAAGTAGAAATGGAGTCCAGACGCGAAGACTACTGGTGCAGTGTGAAAACGACGCAGCATAAGTCACCCTCACCCTGCCGGCCCACAAGTGCCCCTTCACGCCTCGTTTGAAGAGCCCTATATCATAGGAAGGAGGGAAAACATGTGCTGGTAGACTATTCCAACTTTTGGAGGTGCAACAAAGAAACGAGTCACCAAATTTCTTAGTGCTCGATACAATATTTGAGACAATGAAGCGTTGACTCCGGAGAGCAGCGCGTGTACTCCGTTGGAGGAAGGGAGAAGGTGGGATGAGAATGATGAGAGCTCTTCAGAGGACTCGCCAAAGCGATAAAACACACACACAACCTGTACTACAAAACAGTGTTTAAAATGAAACAATTACTTGACTAAATACGTGTTTAATTATAGTGTTTAAAAATATTAGCTAAAAAGTCACAGCATTTTTTTTCCTATGGACCAATCAGTTGTGTAGAGGACACCCCGCTACACACTACTTTAAAGTTTATACTGACACCCCCCACCAACCTAACGGTGTTATAAAGTTAGGTGTCAGACATCCTTACTCAAGCGCAAGGGACCATCTACGTCAGGTCATAACGCCAGATCAGAACACGCCGGTACGCATCCTTCATCCGGTACTTTTAAGACTAGTGTCTCGAGCTAGTTGCCCCGTGGACACGTATGGTCCACTACCTAATATCCAGATAGAAGGTAACCGGAGCAGTAAGCTCGCTCACTTCTCGTTGCACTAAGAGCACAACTCGCTGTGTACCACTGCTGTGCCCACGGCACAACCAGTTGAGCATAGTAGTTGTGCCATGGGTTCGGAAGGCATCAGGGCGTCTAGGGCAATCTCGCCATTCGATCACGTCAGTGTAAACGATAATTTGTATGCAAAATGTTAACTCTTGTAGTATGTCGTCGCCAGGAGGCGCTGCTTCAATGCCATACTAATTTTCGTTTTCGTAAAAGTAATCGAATGAATACGGCTGGTAAACAAAACTCATGCTAGGCCCCCTGTTTGAAGCATTGTCTAACTTGAGCCGTTGTTTTGTGGTAAAACAGATAGTGTTGGATAGCATGACAGCGATCGTTTCCAACATCGCACCCCTGCTCATACAGCAAACAAAAATAAAACAAACCCAAAACTATAAGTAATAAAATTTGTATTTCACAGCGTTTAATGTTTTATTACATACATAATAATTATCTTCTTTTTTTTTAATAAAATATAACTATTCGCTATTCAATTTTTAATAACACTCAAAAATACATTGTGATCTTAACAGTTTTTAGATAAATTTCTATAGAAGTTAATAATAACATTAGTTATTGAAACGTCCGTATGTGTCGCTAGGCTAGCTTATCACTATCATAATATAATTATTTTATAGTTGTATACAACGTGGTACCACCAACTTTCTGAAAAGAAAAAAAGACATAATTTAGTACATACAATAATATTAACTACGTGTAATATAATAAATAGGGAAGTGGTACCAGCTTTCGACAAGAACCAATGATCGACTGTCTGTGACCACAAACATACGACAGTCGCGCGAGGATCACCTGACCTCCCAGCAACCAATCGGCGATGCCGAAACTGTGGCGGTAGCCAAAGTAACATTAAGAAAACGATAGCGAAGTTCGAAAACAATAAAATGTATGGGATTGACATAAGCCGCGCTAAATCACGTGGTCAATCTTATATTATCGAACTTTGCTATCGTTTTCTTAATGTTACTTTGGCTAAGCCTACTGGATGGTCATCGGCAGGATGCACCGGACCCCGCCATTTGTTCCCAAGGAAAACTTAGGCCCCTCAGGACGATTTTCAATATCATTATCACCAGCTCATTATGTCCCCACTGCTGGGACAAGAGCCTTCCCTATGGATGGATAGGGAGAACGGGCATAAACCACCACGCAGGCCCAGTGCGGATTGGTAGCTGTTAACGACTGCTAATGCAGCCGGGACCAACGGCTTTACGTGCCTTCCGAAGCACGGAGGAGCTCGATATGATACATTTTTGGTCACACATCCGATGACCGGCCTTTGCGAAAGTGTTAACGTCAGCAATCGCAGACCGGGCGCGTTAACCACTGCGCCATCGAGCTCCTCATTTTCAATATCATAATATTTAAATTGTATATCTTTGGAAGTAAATTTGTAACTGGAAGAATCCGTTTTTATTTCTTGCTTCCATACTGAACCATTTTTTCCAATTATATTCATTTATTTATTTATTTTTATTGTTACACCAACAAAGTAAACACCATTACATTAAAAAAAAAATTGTATAAATAAGACGCTTGATAAGTGTCACCTCAATTATGGGTGTAAACTACATGCATACAAAAGTGCTACAGCAAAAATCACAAAATTATGCTAAGATTAAGATAAAAATAAATATTATATTTTTTTCTTTGATCATTAAAAATTGGGGTCAGCAAGTGAGTTTAGTCCTTAGCAACAATGAAATACAGACCAGCTGCTTCCTAGTTATCGTCCAATAAAAATCTACGTTATTTTATGGCGACAACAACAACCCAACTAACAAAATGAAATAAACGTTTACAAAACGCTAATTAGGTCCATATTATATGACTTTAAAGTCGTTTAGTAGCTACATAGAAGTCAGTTAATGACCGTGTAATCGTTATATCTTTGAAGATAAATGGTTATGTCTAAACCTATACTCAGGTAAAGGTCTAAACATAACCATTTATCAGAGGTCAGCCTCTCGAGTCAAATAGCAGTTATAATGACGATGACATCGTGAAATCACTGAATCGTTGTTTTGGTGTATCAAACAAAATAAATATTAAAAACAAAATTTTAATTAAGACTAAATTAAAAACGGATTCAATTTTTTTTAATTTTATAAATTTTATAAATCCGATTTTAAGAATTTTGTTTTTAATATTTATTTTGTTTTTAATTTATTTTGATTGTAATTGAATTTTAATTATGTATTGTTTATCTTCACTAAACTATTATATGTATATTAATATTTTTTTGATTCTGTGGTTGTTAATCAATGTGCGTATAAAAGTTCTTCTTGCAACAACACCTGTTGTGAGACTCTATATTAAATACAATCTACCATCCAATTGTACGCTAACTACTTATTACAAATACTACTTGAAATTGGCTTGATGCAAAACCCGAAGCCATTAATTATCACTTATTTTTCAATCTTGTTACCAATCAATAAGATTCAATTTAATGAAGTTTCCTTTTCGTCATATTTTGACAAAAAAGTTAATACTATGGTAGGTACACAGGAAACTCGTACAGTCAACAGCAAAAGTATCTGATGATTGGTCGAGTTTCAAAATATGAAATCAATAAGAAAATCAAAACTTTTTAAACGCAAATCGTAAAACCTTCGAGTGTCTACTAGTACCTGCAGACTTTCACTGTAGTTATATAGAAAATACCGACTTACACTATCGAAACTTAATTTTGAAATCTAGTAAACATCATCTACTTTTGCTGTCGACTGTGCTATGGTACAGTCACGAGCATTTACATGTAAACAATTTAACTCTTATTCATTTGTATTCTTAATACAATGAAATAAGAGTCATAGCTATAGTTTGTTCATTATAGCTTGATACCTGTGACAGAAGTCATCAAAATCGAAGACGTTGTAAAAGCATATGAAATTATTTAACTATATTAAAATAACATTATTATTTATAATCCATCACTTAACATACTACAATTACTTTTGTGATTTTATTTTATGTGTTAGATTAGATTTATCCCATTAAACTCCCGCATGACGCACATTTATTATAATTTTAAAACATTACAATAAAATAAACGTACTCCTTTACAAGGTCATTACAAAGAAATACTAGTGTTGGGATAGTACACCAAGTGAAGTTCAATTGATATTCAATAACCAACCGATTAAATTTAACTTCATAATTTTCATCCTAGCTGTATTCATTAATTTGTTAGTCTTTATTTATTTTTCTTGAGTATATGACGTTTTTACAGAACGTCTAAAAATTAGAAAAGAAAATCTATTGGCACATTAGATAGGAACAGTACTTCATTAGGATAATGATATTCAATTGATAACTTCAATTGTCATTTGATTCAATTCCCTTAGTATTGTCTCAACCCTAGGTATGCCAATTTGACATCTGCCATGGATATCAAGCTATAATTAACAGACTATAGTCATAAGTGTATATGCATGTTTATGCTCGCGACTGTACGCACGTAGGTACATATAAATACAGTTACCTTGAGAGTAGCACCTGAGTTTATTTGGTCATGGCCTGTCGCGCGCGGCGCTCCCACTCGGCGCGCACGTGGCCGAGCCCCCGGAACCCCCCCGCGCCCCCCGGGACCCCCCCGCCCCCAACACCCCCCACACCCCCCGCGTCCGCCAGCTCCTCGCCCTTCTCTATCACAGCACTGTCCCTCCTCTCTTCCGTATTCCTGGCTTTGTCCTCGTCTTTCCTTTGCCACGGTCTTTTGTTAAGCGTGTCCGCTTTGTAAGCCATCGCTTCGCTCTTCGCTATGCTTTTGATGTCATCTCTGTCGTTAGAAGGGTCTGGAAACGTTCGGTTCCTCAGTCGCTTTTCAGGCGTCGAGTCTGAGACCTCTTTTTTATATTTGTTGACTTCGCTTCGGTACACGGGCGCACTGTCTCTTTTGGGATTGACTACGCTGTTGATAGATACACTTCTCTGGTAGTGCGGGACGCCGAATTGGCTGACACGAGCAGCGATATCTACCATCCTGTTCTCGTCTGAACCAGAAGTCGCGTCTTCATTCTCTTTGTCGCTGTCCCTGGACTTTATGGACGCGTTGAATTCGTTCTTCAGTATCTTGGACCTGTTAGCTGTTATGGAGTCGTTAATCTCGTCTTTCTTGTCTTTGGAATCTGCGATCTCTTGGGCGAGCGTGTCCGCTTCGCTGTCTTTGATCTTGAGCGATCGGCGAGCGAAAACCTTCATCAATTCTGGTTCATCATCGTTTTTTCTTTCGCTGGTACGAAACTCTTTGGATAGGACGACCGGCTTTTTCCTAAATACAACAGTGTCATCAGGAGATCGGACATCATTGCTGTCTGTGCTTTGTATGGAACTCTTGCTTCCGAAACTGGAATGTGACTTCTGGTCCATGGAGATGTTGTCGAATATCCTCTCGCTGCTGCCGTCAGTACTCACGGAGTTGGTTCGTGGTTTGTGTGGTCTATCCTGTAGTTCGACGCTGGTCGATTTTCGTTTGAAAAAAGTTTTTGGTGTCGATGGACTTGAAGGCGTTGCGGGCTGGTTGATAGACTTCTTTGGGAAAGTGGGTGATGGTGTTTTAGGAGTCTTGTCTTCGCTCTGAGTGTTGGTCGTGATTTCTATTTTGTTGGTAGTGGTGTCTTTTCTAACTTCCGTTTGAGTCGGCTTAGCTTCCACGACCTGGAAGGTCTCCTCAATCTCTTTGTCGGCTTGGGGACTATCAATTTTCTTTGGCGTTACGTTTGCGGTTAGAACAATGTTTGTAGCAGGTTTAGCATCCACTTTGTTCAACTGGATGTTGAGGAATTCAGGCACTCCTGGCTTTCCCATTTTCTGGACTTTCTCGTCGCTCTTATTCATTTTTGCAGTCTCCACAGTTTTGGTTGAAGTCGGAGTTTGCTCCTTATTTATATGAGTCACAGAGACGAAATTGTCATTCTCCTGTTTCTGCTCGTTCTGCGTATCACTAACTTTCCTTCCATGAACTAAAGCGCTTTCGACCGATATAGTTTTCCTTCTATCGTCTACGGGCTTCTCTGGACTACTTTTAACGCTATCTAATGAACTAGACTTGAGTATTGGAGATATAATAGGCTTAGGGGAGCTAATAATATCATCGATTTTGGCCTCTATCTGGGATATGTCACTGTCTCGTTTATGGCTGTCGAGATTGACGTGGATGCTGCTCGAGTACAGTTTCCTGTCGTCGTGGATGTCATTCTTGAGGCTATCTAGATAGCTGCTGTCGGTACTCGGCAAACTATCGTAGTTAGCTTCGGCAGTGCCGTGGAGTATGTTATAGTTTCTAGCGGACACTCGTTTCGAGAAATCATTTCTCTCGTTAACGTTTCGCCTATAGTTGACCTCCCAACTTTCTAGCAGCGGTTCGGAGATTCCGACGATAGCTGGCAGACTAGGCATCTGGTTCTCCTGAGAACTGATCGACGGCGACTCGGAAGCGTATCGGAAGCTGTGCGACTTGCCGATGCTGCTGCGGCTTTCCACAAACTCATCGCCGAGAGATCTCATACCAGAAGTGACGTAGGACTCATCATTTTTGAACACCCGTTTGGTCTCAGTCATTTTCTCGGAGAATTCCGAAACGCGTTCCGTCGAACGATTTCTCACGTTTTCTGAGCTCTGGTGACGGGTAGCTTTGGGTGGAGAAGACGAGGAAACCGCTAGACAAGGGTTGAAGTAAGGAATGTTCTTGGGCATGCTCCCGCTATGGAACATGTAGTCGCTGTGCACTTTGTTGATCCTCATCGCTCTGATCGGAGGCTCCTCGTTCGAGATCACTAGCGTCGGCGAGACCATTTCCTCTTGAGCTCTGCTGGCCACTTCGTTACTAATAAATGCTTTTGAGGGATCGATCAGCCGCTGCACGGAGACGGGCCTCTTAGACTTGTCGTGGTGCAAACTAAAGGACTCCTTCTTATTTTCATCGACTACTTCTTTAGAGGACGTTCGTTTGGACCTCTCGCTCTTTTCGGTGTACTCCTCCTTTCGACTGAAACGATTTTTCATTTCTAGGTTTAACAGTTTGTCTGTTTCATCGGCGGCTTTGAGATCAGTTATATTGTATTCGACGCCGGGGACTTTGGCTGCGCTGTAGACGTCTTTGTACGCGCTGTCTTGGACGTACCCGCCTTTGTTGTCGAGTCGCTTGTGCATTTGATTGGCGAACGCCTTCTGGCCGGCGGACTTGTGAGTCCTCTCCGCGGGGACGGGTCGGTAGCCCTGACCGTCGTAGGACAAGCCACTCCTCTCAGCGTCGACGAGTTTGTACTGCGCCGAGGGTTTGTCCACTTTCGTCCTCTTCACGTCCTGCTGATCGCCGTCCGTCTGGTCCTTCTTTGGTTTCTTCCCGCTCTTCCTCAGCAGCAGTCTACTGAAGAACGACTCCTCTTTCTTCGACGACTTGATCACCTCATTCTCCATCTTCTTCTCTGACTTAGATTTCTTTTCGGGGCAAGATTCGGCGTGCTTCCTCTCCGTGCGGTACTTGGCCATCCTCTCTTCCGAGTGGTAGGAGTTGAGTACGGCTTCGGTGGACTTGGCGTGTGTTTTTGGGGAGGGGTCTTTCAAGGATTGGTCTTGGGAGCTGGACTTGCTGCGTTTGATGGAGGCCCGGGGCGTGTTTGGAGCGGCGACGCTGAGCTTGGCGGAGGCCTGGCCCACGAGCTGGCTCAGCGCCAGGCCGGGGGGCAGGGAGGAGGACTTGAGCCTGGTGTCGTTCGGCGTGTCCAGTACCCTCTGCATTTCCCGATTGAGATGCAGATGCTGATCTTTGACTGTATGCTTCGTAGTGGTCGATGAAGAGAATGATTCTGGAAATGGGAAATATTTACAATTAATAAACCATTATTTTTAAGATTTTTCTTATACAACGTTAGTCGGAACGGGTGTACTAAGCCGAAAGGAGGGTAAAGTATACTCGACTCTTTATAATGCCCGTACATTGAGACATTAGCGGTAAACCTACGTGCTGAGAACCTACGTCGAAACCGTAGCCTACTAGATTTTTGTAGACCAATCAAATGTAAAAAAAAAATATAAAAAAACAAAAAGTAAAAAAAAAAGTTATTCACTATTCTCTCTCCTCTTTTTAAAACCCTTTGAACAACCCATGAAAAGCCTACCGGACCTGTCTCAGCCAACAAGGTAATGTTGCATTGCTGCAGCATTCTTGGGACCGTTTTCCCATGAGCCCACAGTTGGAGGACCGTTTTTTATATTTAATTATAAACCTAATTTCAATTTGTTTTGATTGTGTTTGTTAAGTTAGGTTAGTTTACTTTATTTATTCGTAAATTATTCATTTAAATTATAAACTTACCAGTAACGACTTCTGAGGTTTTGTGGATGACTTCAGGAGTAGTGCTTCTTATCATTTCTTCGTTCAGTTCGGGCGTTATTGGCAAGGCTGATGCGGCAATCTGGAATAAATGCGTTGACACATTGAGTTTGTAAACAAACAGTTCGTTTTTTTAAAGGTTAAACCGCCGACATCATTGTTTCTTAGTCCTTTCCCCATCTCTTATAGTTCCGGACTTCCCATTCTTATTCAGAATGCCGTCGTCATAGTCTTAAACGGGTACTTATGTAATAGAATATATTAATGTGCGAACTAACAATTTGTGTCCTTTATCTCATCATCAGCATCGGCTCATATTTAAACCCCATTGCCGGAGTACGAGCCTTTTTTAAGAATGAAACACCACTGGGAAAATGCGCTATATACCACCACGCGGGCACAATGCGATGCGGTGCCTTGTGTCTTTATTGCAAAAAATAAATAGTATTTTTAGTTAGTATGACGTTACTAAATCAAAATGCCAATATTTCAAAACAAGCGACATTTTGAATGCTAATTTATTATCGAAAAACAACGCGTTAGTGATTAAGGAACAGACGTCCTTGCTGTAGCGATTATTTCTTTCCGCATTGGCGATACAGCGGCTTGCACCACGAGGCAATGCTGTTGCATAAATGTGTCATGTTGCGTACACTTTCTGTCACTAAAAGACACTGAACTATTTTCTTTGTTCAACAGTCGGACCTACGTTTATCGTTAACGGATTATTATTTATTAAGAAAGGAGTCTAGTGCCCCATCTATAAATAATAATAATAATAATATAAGTTCCTAAATCATCTTTCAAAGACAGGTTCAAAATGTAGTAGCACAAAACATACAAGAAAGGAAACTAAATAATGTGCTCTATGGTACGTTAGCCACATCTTTGGCACCAGGGTGTCTAGTGCTAGTTTCATTCGCCATTCGATCATGTTAACGAAAACGGAAAATTGTATGGCTAAAATTTTACTCTCCTCGTAATATGTAATACGAGGTGAGTAAAAATTTCGCGTTTTTTGAGCGTTTCCTGGTTGAGTACATTAATTTTCATTAACCTGGTTGAATGGCGATTAAAACTTGCACTTAGCACTCTTGGTTGATAAAAAACTAAACAAATAAATAAACTTGATGAGAATAGATAAACATAATGGTTAAACATAGCTAAAAACACAAATGTTGAAAAAATTTCCACGAGCAGGATTTGAACCTGCACCCTTCTGACATACCAGGTCAGGTGCTCTCCCAATTGAGCTATCGTGGTTCTAACCAGCCCGCCGCCGAAACTATTCAACACTATTCACTTTTTACTTTGAATTTGTTCGCAACAAAATTTGCATTAAATATTATATAAACAAAACAACAACATTTTATAAACATAGCTAGCTATAATCCGCGCTTCGGAACGCACATAAAGCCGTCGGTCCCTTTTGCATTAGCAGTGGTCAACAACCACCAATCCGCACTGGCCCGCGTGGTGGTTTATGGCTTGTTTTCTCTGTAGTGCTTTCATCCATAGGGAGGGAGGGTTCGTGTCGCAGGGACACTAAATGAACCAATGATTATAATGATGGTAATGATGAGAGCTATAGTAAAAAAATACTAACGGGATTGTTTTTCTTCCGCCTGGGCGCGCCATGTGTGCGCCGCGGTCGCACCGCCATTTTGTGTTTGGCGGCCGAGTGCGACAGTGGCGCCACCCCAGTCGGTGGTTCAGAGGAGCCTGGAATCGAGAAGAGAGAGAAGAGGTTATAAAGGCAAATTCTGTACAACAACTAGCTTCTAACGGGAAGAGCTTGGCCTTTATCTCGCCTAATGGTTTTAAGGCCAAAGCTGGAAGCGGGCTACACACGGACTCCTCGTTAGCTGAAGAACTGTTTATCTTATCGCTAAATGAGGAACACACATGCTACTAGTATTGATTGATGTTATGGTGACATATTTAGAAAAGATTGTGACAGCTATCCAGGCGGCATTAAAACAAGCTCTACCACCAACTAAACCAAGATCAAACATGTGCCCCCGCTGGAAATCGAAACCTCATCGAGACCTTCGGGTCTCAGACCGAGACAGAGAGGCGGTTGTCTAAAAAGAAGAAGACTTACTGTAAAGGTCGGTATGGTCGCTTTTAGCGTAGAGGTGGTGGTGGTGAGAGCGTGGGAGTGCTTTTACCCATAATGTAATCCCAAAAAAAAATCTTTGTAAAGAAGGGAATGGTACTAGGACTTTAGTATCCTTTCCTCCACCCTGTTTAACTCCTCGAAGTTAGAAGGGATGAGGAAGGAGTCTTTTTCCCCAGTAAAAAAGGGTTGACTTACTGGAAAGGTCGGACTGGTCGCTCTCCTAGAGCATTATGTTTTCCCAAGTAAAAAGATGGTTGACTTACTGTAAAAGTCAGACAGGTCGCTCTTGGCAGCGGGCTTGGCGGTCGTGGGAGTGCTGGTAGCCATATCTAATCCCGAGTCATTTTCTCAGTTGAGAAGGGATTGACCCTAGGACTTTAGTATCCTTTCCTGCACTCCGGCTAACTCCTCGAAGTTAGGCGGGAGGATGGAGTCTTTTTATTCTTCTTTTTCCCAGTAAAAAACAAAGGATTGACTTACTGTAAAGGTCAGAGTGGTTGCTCTTGACTGAGAAGTCGTGGAGTGCCAGTAGTCATATTTATCCCCAGACAATTTCTCGGTAGAGAAAGAAATAGCACTAAGATGTCCAAGTGCTATTTCTTTCTCTAGCCTAACTCCTCGGTATACCTAGGACTTAAGTATGTACTTAAGTCCTAGGTATACCGAGGAGTTAGGCGGGATGAGGAAGGAATATTTTTTCTTTGTTTTTCCCAGTAAAAAAAGGGTTGACTTACTGTAAAGGTCGGACTGGTCGCTCTTGGCGGAGAGGTCGTGGGAGTGCTGGTGGCCGCTGCTGCTGTCCTCATCTATCTCCGAGGAGCCGACGCTGAGGAGGGAGCCGTCGCTGCATGACGACTGCGAGATGCCCGCGTGGTGCCGCTATTGAAGATGGAAAGTTGAAAGTTAGTTTACGACAATGAGACCTGCTTCAAGATTTTGAAAAAAATCTTTGTGGGTTTTTATCAAAGAAAAGATGCTGGATGTAGAAAGAAAGGCATATTTACACCTCTTTTTTTTATTAAACTTGGTAAAATTCTATTTTACTCAGTTCAGTTAATAACTGCTTCTAATTAGCAAGTGTTGAATAGAAATACCAACAGGTTAACACGAGAATTGAATTCCGAAACCTTTTCGACGCAAGATGGCTATTTAATAAGCAATACATACACCCACCGGCCACATGGTCTGCTGGTTATTTGGGCCGACCGCTCGACTTACGCGACCTTCGTCGTTTCGCTGTGACCTGACATATCAAGCTTCGGTATTTAGTTAAATGTTAAATGCCTTCTATGTTGCCTGCTATATGCCACCTAATGTCATGCTTATACAATGTGACCTTACGCTCTGGACAAATATTGAAAACCCGTATAACGCTACTACATCTGAAATACTGTTAAGTTTTTTTTTAATAAAAAATAAAACAATAATCTCTATTATTTAACAAATTTAACCCCAACTAAGTGAAAACCAATAATGACATACTGTATCATAAATTGACAACGATAACATGAGTGGAGTGACACTTTAAGTTACATGACACACACATCAATGCCAAACAAGGTGTATATTTTGAAAACGCACACTTGCGTTTTCAAATTCGAACCAGTAGTTCCTGAGATTAGCGCGTTCAACCAAACAAACAAACAAATTCTTCAGCTTTATAATATTAGTATAGATATATAGGTACAAGAATTGCTCGTTTAAAGGTATTAGATGTACACTAGCTGACCCGGCAAACGTTGTTTTGCCAATTATTTCTAGGGAATTTGTCGGGTAGAAAAAAAATTCTAACTTAGTGTAAGTGTGTGAGGATGTAAACGATGACGGTATATAAAAATAACATAACACTAAACATTTATCTTTTTACTTTATTCTAATTTAACTATTATAATTTGAGGAACTCGGTGGCGCAGTGTTTAACGCGCCCGGTCTGCGAGTGCTGAGATTAAGCAACTTTCGCAAAGGCCGGTCATCGATGGGTGACCAAAAGTGTATCATCTCGAGCTCCTCCGTGCTTCGGAAAGCACGTAAAGCCGTTGGTCCCGGTTGCATTAGCAGTCGTTAACAACCACCAATCCGCACTAGGCCCGCGTGGTGGTTTAAAAGCCCGTTCTCCCTATCCATCCATAGGGAAGGCTCGTGCCCCAGCAGTGGGGACATACAATGAGCGGATGGTGATTATAATTTATTCCTTTAAATATCATTAATTACGACAATAACACTAACAAACAATATCAATCCATTAATGCTACAGTGTGTATAATATTTTTGTTAGCCTATCTTTAGCTAACACCTTAGCTAACACAAACAAACTGGATGGTTTGCCCACTCGAGAGCATGCCGCGTACAATTTTCCGTGTGAAAAACATGGTGTGCTCAAATCTAAGCCACAAACAGACATCGTTTGACCTTGGGACTTATTGATAGTAATTCCTACTCCGTGCTGTTTACTGGTGAGAAGTGACACCGGTAGACGCCCGGCGGAGACAGACAACTGATCAAAATAAATAGGGGTTTGTTTATAGAAAAGTGAAAATTTAGAGTTGTATGTATTTTTTAATGCCACATCATAAAAAAATTAAAAAAAAATATATATCAGAAAAATAAAAATAATGTTTTGGGGTGGACACCCCTTATCACTTAGAGGTTTGAAAAATAGATAGTAGCCGATTCTCAGACTTACTGAACATGCATAAAAAATTTCATAAGAATCGGTCAAGCCGTTTCGGAGGAGTATGGGAACGAACATTGTGACACGAGAATTTTATATATTAGAAGAGATATAGACAGAGCACGTACAGTGCTTTAAAGTTATTATTTAAAAAACATTGATTTTTCGGTAAACACCAGACCGATTGTCATCTCATATTGGTCAAATAACTACCTTAATTAGAGATGACCAAAGACTAGGAACAGCCTGTGTTACTTTTTACGTCATCGGTCATAATACGGCAGGAACATTATTTTTGACCACCAGGATCCTTGTGAGAAACAAGACTTTCGTAGAAATCAAAATTATGTTTGTGTTAATAATAATCCTGAACATGAGCACTTGTACCTGAGTCTTTATTATAATTGTTTATGTATACGCACTTAACATATAAATGCTATCAACTCTACTTTACTATCTTTCATATTGTGGTTTATATATAGCTCCACTTGAGAAATCGAGGGTGCAATACGAAAATACATGCTCCAACTATTTCTCCTTACAGTTTTTTCGATGTAAGATACTCCAAGGATTTGAACAAACAAGACACACTTTTTGCACAAATATATTTTAACAATGGCATTTAAAAAAATACTTTCTTAATGTAAGTGACCACGATAGTATAAATAAACACAAAATCATCATCTCATTTTATGTCCCCACAGGGCACGAGCCTTCCCTATGGATGGATAGGGAGAACGGGCCATAAACCACCACGCGGGTCCAGTGCGGATTGGCGGGACCATCGGCGTTACGTGCCTTCCGAAGCACGGAGAAGCTCGAGATGATTAATTTTTTGGTTGAAATACAACTTTAAACTTAAATAAATTTTTTCCATCCAATGGTTGCCTGGAAGAGATCACTCTTAATGATAACAGGTGGGCTCTCTTGTACTTTGTCAAATGTAAATTTTACAATAAAATAAAGTATACTTATCTTATCTTATCTTTATTTAATTTTAATAATTACATTGATACGGCTAGCTACGGCCAAGCTAGTAGTTAACTTATCAGCTAGCTATCTTGTCTTTATAAGGCGAATTAATAATAATAAAATTTATAAAAAAGATGGTTTTAATTTAGTTAAGTGTACTATATTTATCTTTCTTAAAAAGTACTTATTAGATTATTTTTTCAATTCCCTTGCAAGGCTCATGTTGAACAAAATACTTAAGACTACTATTTACAACATGAAACAATAATTATAGTTACGGTTACCTAACCAACCTAACTGTAACTTTTAAAAAACAATATAAGTAGACAGGTACTGACACTCAATTAAAGTGATAATAGCAACTGTTAAAAGTCCATTACGAAATACGAAACGCCCGTCAAAACACAAAAACACAAAAACCCAACTCTGGAAACATTCGAATAGTCATTCGGTGTTACAAACGGTTCCGGCACAGTACCCCGTTCGGCGCACGCGCACGCACATCCGGTAGTTTGATTCATTATGGCCGATAGTTATCAGTTAGATTACGTGGCGTTATACTGGGTGCCTGTGTTAATCAGGTCCCGCGGAAGAGGTTATCGGGGATGCATCTATGTTGGTCAATACCGACCTTCTATGTACACACGCTTGTACATCAGACCACAAGCTGTCAAATTTCCGCAATAGACATTGAACTTTATATATATGGCATACGGTTGAATATTTATTAAAGCAATTTGACAGTTTTAGATATGTCGATGTGAACAATGTAACTCTTAATGCAATGGAATAAGAGTCAAAATTAGTCAAAAGTGTATACATATACCACCTCATTTGTGGAAATAGCGCTGGCTTGTGAATGGTTATCGTTTGTTTAAACATTCAAGTGTTGGTTCACAGTGCATTGGCGACTTACACTTACCAACCTTTTTGTTAACCTTTTCATCGCCCAACTATCCTGCACGCGATGTCCCGCTGTACGCCAACGTATAAATGTATTTTAATAAAGTAAGTAAGTACAAAGAAGAACTTCTATAGAAGTGCTGGCGTGGACGGCACGAAAATCTCGAACTTTTATAGAAGTTGTTGGCGGTAAAAAGGTTAATCATCATCATCATCATCATCAGCAACTGCTGCAGTCAACTGCTGGACATAGGCCTCTCCAAGTGCACATAGCCATTTTTTCTCCTATTTTTTATTACTCTCCATATTTTTTGGTAAAAAAATATTGTTTACTTTTAAAAAGACGAGCTAAGTTTTTTCAACACATTAATAACACGTTACGTATTTGAAACTATAAGATACAATTTGTATTTGAGATAATAATATCATTTGGAAATCCTCCAGACTGAAATAAAATTTGTTTCAAAATTACTTCTATCTCTCCATTTTCTAATGATGCGTTTCCTGGAATTATCTTTGAGAGATCGGAATAATCATGAGGGTAGATAGTGCCATTTGCGTCTTTATCGCGACAACTATCAAAGATATGATCACGAGATGAATGACTTCCGAGAAAAGCATGCAACGTCAGTGCCGAAGTTTAATACGAAGTGGTGGAATTGATTGAAAATCGTATTCCAAACATAACGTAATCATAACGTATTGTTTTCTAAAGTCTACATGATCACAACAAAAATATAATTGTTGTCATAAAAAAATAAAAAAAAGTAAAAACTAGTGTCTACTAGACTAGACTATTCTAGACACTGCTTCGACTTTATATCTGGTAAGACATTTGCCTACTTATTGATAGAAAAAATTAAAATATTGTTTTCTAAAGTTTACGCGAACACTACACATTGAAATGAAACAACTTTTACGGATCTACTCGCGTTTATTTTACACATTACTTATTTAATGTTTATCCTGACGTTTCGAAACCTTTGCAGGGTCCATAGTCACAGGGAGACTGAGGTGTTGGTTGTCTCATAATTAGTTGGTAGCTTGTATACCCTCATTTAAATTTAATCAGGTGCGTTCCGTTTTACGCAGAAAGAGCTTACAGTATCTTTTGGTCTGGCAGTAGATCCGTAAAAGTTGTTTCATTTGAAAAATTAAAATATCACTTAATGGCTGATTAAATACAATACATTATTGTAGTTCTGTCCGTGTGTAGTCGGACGCAAAGAATGGAGAATGAATGGAACCCCGTGGAGGGGTCACCCGCGCGGTGGCGGGTGAACCACCACTAGAATCCCCAGGGAGGGTTGTTGTCAGGCAGGCGGCCGGCCGTAAATACTTTGCCAAAACCAACAAAAATTAAAGTGGAAGATACGGACATTTTGAGCCGACCCCAAATAACATGGGACCAGGGCAGGTAGAAGAAGACTTTATTGTATGTCATAAAGTATGTGAAAAATTTTCTTTTACATGCAATTTAAAACATTAAGAGCCCAATGTTCTCTAAACTGGATTAGTCGAAATGTTATTTTCAATTAAGTACCTTTTGTAATGAGAAAATGAATAACATTTTTATTTATTAATTTATTACTTACTAACCTTAATGTTTGCACTAATAAACCTCCTCCTCGGCGGTCGTTTGACCGGCACCTCCTCCGCTTGTGTCATGTACAGCATCATTTTTAACGAGATCCGAACAAACACAGACTGTCACATATACACTATCGATCACATCATAAAGCACTTCACTGGCATGCACTTAGCACGTTTTATCATCTTATACCACCACTTCAATTGTTATTTCTATATCTATATCTATACCTATGTTATTATGTACGTCTATAGTTTTACTATGGATTGTTACATGGATTATTGTTGGTACCTATAATTTTTGATCTCAATATCAATATCAGATTAACGTTGTGTTGGATATTATGTCGTCGCCGTCATTCGAAAGTTTTAGCATCATTGAAATAAAACATTAATTAAGTTCTAGAATCAATGACACATAGTGTAATGTATTACTTATTGTTTTTGTTTATTTTTTTTGTTTGTGAAAGTTTATTTGTAACTTATATGTATTATTTTTTCATGTTTGTCCTTTAGTTCTTATTACTTTTACACTAAAAAAAATAATTGAATTGAATTGAATGGGCGCCTTTGGCTTTCAAAGTAAAAAGTAAATAGTGTTGAATAATTTCGGCGGGCTGGTTAGAACCACGATAGCTCAATTGGAAGAGCACCTGACCCGGTATGTCAGAAGGGTGCAGGTTCAAACCCTGCTCGTGGAAATTTTTTCAACATTTGTGTTTTTGTAATTTGTTCGCAACAAAATTTGCGTTAAAAATTATATAAACATTTACTTTTACACTATTAAGATCCCTAGCATTGGAATAATAAATAATAAATAAAATAGTTATTTGTTTCCCGATAAAATATAAAAATTGTAGTGAGGCAACCCCAGAGATTAATGCTAACAGAAAGTCCGGTGACGCTGAAAAGTTTGAATCAATCAGTATACTCTCTCAAAAATAAAGTAATACAAGTACTTGAGTTGGAGTGTCTTGCTTTTAATAATAATAATTAATAGCATGTTTTTTATTTGTTGTGACTATCCGATATTTTGGAATATATTTATATTTTGTGTATCCGCTATAATATAAAAATAAATAAGTAATCGACATCATAGCGCATGCAACTGGGGGTAACCACGAGCTCTTATAGCAGTATTATTGCATTAATGCAGTTGTGAAAACGAGACGCGTGTAGCGGCGAATATACTCGCGTCTCTTTTCCACAACTGCAATAATATTGCTATTGCTCGTGGTTACCCCCCAGTTGCATGCGCTATGATATCGATTACTTATTTATTTTTATATTATAGCTCCGCTAGGATAAGATGGTGGAAGATGGTTGGAATCTACCACCAGCCTGGGATCCCATTATACAAAATATTAAATCCCAGCCCCAACACCATACTGCCAGACCAAAAGATACTGTATGCTCGTTCTGCGTAAAACGGAACGCACCTGATAAAATGAGGGTATACAAAGCTACCAAGTAATTATGAGAAGACCAACACCTCAGTCTCCCTGTGACCACGTACCCTGCAAAGGGTTCGAAACGTCAGGATAAACATTAAATAAGTACTTAATGTGTAAAACAAACGCAAGTAGATCCGTAAAATTTGTTTTATTTCAATTATAGCGGATACACAAATACAACCAATGAAATGGCTATAATTCCCTTTCTTTCTAGTATTGATCTAAATTATTTGTTGTTGTAGGTACATTCTTTAAATCTCCATAAAAAGGGTTGACATATTCAATCAATCATTCAAACGACAAATTAAAAAGTTTAAATGTGTTTTTTTTAAACTCTGGACAGTATCAATTAGGGCAATAGTCATATATATTGTGAATATGCTATTCCCGATTCAGATAAAAAGATGGTTAAGAGATACCAACACACTTGTCAATGTGATAACAGAATAAAAGAGCTGAGATAATGACCAACAAGTATTCAAAACGATGCAAAAACAAAACCTATTTTCTATAGATAGTGAAAAACAAATTAGATTGAAAATAATCCCCGAAAAATAAGTAGAATGTTTGCCAACAATTATTTATTGCTATACGATACCTTAATCTTTATGTGAGAACCGTACGTTTATCTGTTATCTTTTGTTATCAAAATTGACTTGCCTCAATATAAAAATGTATTATTCTGGGGTAAGTAAGTAAACAGCTCATAACTGCCCACTGTTGGGCATAGGCCTCTATCATTGAAATCAAGACATCGCTACAATTGATGGGTAATGGCTTAATCACCACGCTTGCCAAATGCGGGTTGGTGATCGATCACAAACTCGAACTAAAAAATCCCAAATACATTATACCTGACCTGGGAATTGAACCCGGGACCTTCGGGTATCGGGTCGAGCGCTCTGCCACTCGGCCACCGAGGCGATAAATAAATTATTTATATATTATTCTGGGGTAGATACTTAAAATTGGCAACTAAGTATGAGTATAAGAAAATATAGAGCATTATAGAGGCTATATCCACATTATTTTCTAAAATGGCGGTAATTTGTGGTCAACAAATATCCAAGGCCACTCTGGTAGGTACTGTTTTTTTTAATATCAATGACATTGCATCGTTATCTTGCCTAATGCGACAGATATCTATTATCAACCAAACGTAACAGAAGTCGATGCTCCAGATAAAAAATGGTAACTTTTACTTTAACTTTTTAATATTTAAGCATTACCTAATGTTATAAATTAATGCGTAATATTTAGACTAATATGACATTATTTAAGAGAAAAGATTTTGTTTTCCTTAAATCGGGAAACTGTCCTTTTTCTAAAACCGAAAAATTTTAACTAAAATGTAACATTTATTACTTACTTATACGAAATAAAATAAAAAATTGAATCATTTATAGTATTAATTAAGATATTGTTTGAATGTTTTACATAACGGTATGCTGCATTTTCCCAAACCCTACGACGAAAATTGAAAAACCGAGAAGAAAAATCCGGCATTCAAAATTCGTAACAAATGATATAACATATTATAACAACGCATTTATAAATAATTTTACTTCAAGAATGAATTAAGTAAACGATTTAAATAAGACTGTTCATTGCTATAATAAATTTTAAAAAGTATAATAAATTAAATGTCTTACAAATAAACAAAGAATAAGGTCCGAATAGGTTGCGCTTCGAGGAATACCTCGTTATTCCGTATTTTGTTCCTGTCATGTACACCTCATTTCAAATTAGAGTAAAAGAGACAAAACACGGAATAATTATTCGGACCTTATTCTTTGTTTATTTGTAAGGGGGTATGTTTATGTATAAATAACTGCTACCACCAATCGCATTAGGGTATTTGACTACAATTAAAATATTGATCAAACTGTTGTTAACTTAATAGTAAACATGTTTTTAAACTAATTTAGCCAGCACAAAATTTTAAAATAAGTATGATTTTTATAAAAAATCATTAAGGGTGGGCCGACCAAAAAATGCCAAAAATGCAGTTACGGTTAAGTAAATATAATTAAAAATACTATCGTATTAAATGAACAAAATATATATTTAGTATCATAGGGAACGTGTTTACAATTTGTCAGAACCATAAATTCATAACACGCTATAGTTTTTTCTACAATATCATTTAAAGTTGGGCAAAGATCATGAAAACGAGTGGCGGCGTTTAGTAGATTTCTTATAGTTTATCTAAATTATTGTACCTCTGATTTTGTCTAAACAATCATCAATGGATAAACTACAAATTGCTAGACTACATTTTTGATTCATCAAGTGGTTATTTAAATAATATTTTTTTATTAAGCACCTTAAATTCCCCATACAAAATTAGTATGGCCGCGCGGCATCAAATAAATATGGACGACGACATTTCAAATAAAACATATGACACTTGTCACTTACGGACGGCGCACCCTTAATAACATGATAAAATTTTTATGATTGACCACGTGATCAAAAACGCACGGGATGACGCTGAATCTGGAGTGACGTCACCAGCTTGTTTACAGTAAATGTCAATCAAAGTTTTGTACGTTTAATTTGACCGCTAAAAGTTTGCTTACAAGCAGGTGACGTCACGACATCACGTGACCTGCATTCAGCGTTTTGGCGGCTATTTTATTAATTTGAATTTTAATGGCGATTTTCATAAAAAATAAAGAAATTCATAACGAATTATAAATTGCAAATATATTATGGTATAATGAAATGAACCATTAGACATATTTTTCTAAAACCTGTCAAATACCCCAAGCTTGAGCTCTGCAGTAGAAGTTTAAATTTTTCATTGCTTATTGTATTTTCAAGTTTACGCGAACACAACACATTGAACATTGCTTTTCAACTTATTTCAAGCGCTTAGGTTCCAATACTTGGTGGCAACATAAATACCATTGCCTTCGAAAGGTTTAAAAAAGCTGATTATGATAACTGCAAAATTATACCTACCTAATACATCATGTTACGTTACTTATCATGTTATTAATCAAATATAAGTTTTGATTTTAGGCATAGTTGCATTTGGTGATAAAAACAGTAGCACGAGGCAGGGATCACATTGATTGATTTGTCAATTATAGCAGTTAATCTGTTAGATAAATGTCTAGTATATAACAGTCTATCTTAACGGGAAAAAACCGGCCAAGTGCGTTTCGGGCCACGCGCAGTGTAGGGTTCCGTAGCCCATCTCAATAATGCGGACTCTGAGAAGAGGGCTCTTATGAACAATCATTTAATGTAGATACTACTGGTTTCACACACCTTACAAAGTAATTTAAGTAGTTCCCAATGAGGAATTTGTACTGCGCCAAGTACATTTTATAAGTTGGTCGACTGTTACTCGTAAACTTGTAAAGCCTACTTAGCTGTGATACAACTATCGTGAATTTTTTCACGTATCCAAAAATTACCATTTGGCTGACAGGGGGGGGGACACTTGACTATAACAAAATTTTGCACTTTAAAGCTTAATAGTTCACAAACGGATGCCTCAATCAGAAAACGGTTTCCACAAACCCGCAATATTTGAAAAAAATGCTATCCAACGACACCCCACCCTATGGGGTAGACAAGAAAAAAAAATTACATCCCCACTTCACATGTAGGAGAGGTAACCTAAAAAAAATATTTATCAAAATTTATTTCATCACTTTGTCGGCGTGATTAATATACATATATCCATTCCAAATTACAGCTTTCTAGTACTAAGAGTCTATGAGCTAGGCTGGGGACAGACAGACGGACATGGCGAAACTATACGGGATGTTGACTACGGAACCCTAAAAAGCACTTCAACTTGTTTACATTATCAGACAAAATACTTGATGGTGCACTAATTTTGACGGCATAGGCACAGTGCATAGGTAAATGTTAATTTAAAAAAATTGCCTTTATAATTTAAATCAAGACATCGCTACAATTATTATTGATGGGTAAATGGATTAACCAAGCTTGCCAAATCTTATTTATTTACTGTTTTAGCATTTTGAGCTATTTTACAGCTCATTTAACAATATGATCACTTTATAAACTACTAAAACCTAATTGTAAATGTCCACATTATGTTATCTATTTTTAATAATATAAAAAATAATATAATATAAATATATATCGCTATGCTAAAAATCACACAAAAATTTAGAAAAAAAATAAAATATTTTGACAAAGAATAATAAGAACTTATTCCTAATTCCTATGACTAGTGTTAACTAGTTGGTTTTGAAGAAACTATTAGCTACAGCTCGCCTAATATGCACATTGGTGATCACCAGAGGTCGGAATTAGGCAGAGTTATTTATGTACTTGCATCGAAATGTCGATATTAAAACGGATCTTCCCGGGATTTCTATTTTCATTTCCGCTATTGTTTTCTTTTGTTCTCACAAGCTATATTATGCGAACTACAAATGTGGCAACATCGCGCGTGTGCGCATTGGAATTTTGCAACTTCGGACATCCGATGTCGTTGATGTAAATTTGGCAACGTCGCGCGTGCAGTGGTTTAAATTGTGTAAAAGTAAATAACTTTTTTATTTAATAAATCACGGGATTTTTCTGCTCTCTAAAATTAATTTCGGGATTTGAGGCATGTCCACTTAATTCTTTCGCTGTATGAAATCAGTGTAAGTACATAAATAACTTTACCTAATTCCGACCTCTGGTGATCACAAACCCGGGCTATTTATCGAAAACTATAAACAAATTGCCTGACCTGAGAACTGAACCCATAACCACCGGATATCAGACCGAACGCTTTGCTCTACTTTACTCGGCCGCAGAGGCGATTGGAATTACAAATACGATTAATTTGAACTTTATATGAATAAATAAATAAATGAATAGCTTTTAAACGTCTTAGGTGTCGATAAGTTATGATTTGCAGGCTAAGAATGTCTACCTACGCAATACAAAATTTATTAAAATTATTAAGAAATTAATTAACTATTTATGAATCCTGCTGTTACGAATTGGAATTTATGGACGACATAACGTAATCAATAATTCATTGGCCACATATCGAGTATTGTTACGAATATGACACGAATATGCTTGCGAATTAACAAGTTTGCTACAATATTACTTTTTTTTATAAGATTTCTGTTGTTTTGTTACAGCGAGCGTTATCAGACGTTTTCTGCGGGCGGCAAATAATTTAAATGGTTCCTCAATCCGTATGATCTAAACATGCTCAGAAGGTTTCTAGAGGGAATAGCATTACGTAAGCGTGTCCCATCCCCTACTAATATAGATTCTCCGAGGCGCTCGGATCTTTTTTTTGTTTTGAGAGAGATTGCTGATTGCCTCATACGGCATTTTCAGCGTCACCGGGCTTTGTTGGGGGCGGCGAGATACGTAAAGGTTACCTCAAGCCGTGTGAACGAATCACCTTCGGAGGTTTTCTAGAGGGAACGGCATCGCACACTTAAAAGTGCCCGTGCCCTACTAGATTCTACGAGGGGTTCGGATCGGATCGTACGTTCGGATCAGATCGAGAACGGAACCAACCCGGGCGCCTTTAAAGTCTACGACCTCGGCTTTGGTTGACCGGGTCGTGGGGTGGGAATACTCGTTAACATTCAATACTTTAAACTCATGGCATATGGGAGGCGAAACGTGGACACTCACGGTAGGCCTGGTCCACAAATTTTAAGTCACTCAGCGAGCTATGGAAAGGGCTATGCTTGGAGTTTCCGCGACCGCGTATTGGCAAACGTAGTGTAGGACGCCTTCAGACTAGTTGGAACGACCTTCCAAGGTCGTGCTCAGTGGCGTGCACTTGGAGAGGCCTATGTCCAGCAGTGGACGTGTGTAGGCTGATGATGATGATGATGACTTTAAACTCCTATTCCCTGTTGGGTTAAAAAGGAGAGAACCAATAGAAGAACTAGGTTATTCTCCGTTCTCTCTTTTTCGACGACCCCACAACGACGGCGAACGTGACTTACACTTCTTAGAACGTTGGATTTTGTAATAAAATAAACTTTTCAGTTAAAAAATCTGATAATATATATGTACTAGGTATTAGATACTGCGTAAATAGTACATATTAAATATTTTCAAAATAATCAAAATACAAAGATGTCTACAAATTAAGATTAAGTACCTAAGTATATCTTTTATCTAAGTAGGTATATTTCAAGTTCGTGATCACCAACCATCATTTAGCAAGCGTGGTGATTGGTGACTCTCTCTACTCTACATGTCTGACTGAATAATACAAAATTAAACTTATTAATGTATATTGTATACTATTAGTCATAGCGTAATGTAATATAGCTTATAGCCTTCCTCAATAAATGGACAATTCAACACAAAAATATTTTTTCAATTCGAACCAGTAGTTCCTGAGATTAGCGCGTTCAACCAAACAAACAAACAAACTCTTCAGCTTTATAATATTAGTATAGATTTACTTATGAATAGATTTTTAGCTATTAAGTAAATAATAATTTTTAATTAAAATGTGAAATGTAATTTTAAATTATTCATTCTAATATTAAGAAATTAATGTTTGCAGTGCCCTTGTAGAGTTCTTGTGTAAACTGATGTTTAGTTTTAACATCTACTGTACCCCTACACCAAGAATAGCAAACAAACCAAAAAAATTAATTTGAATTTGACTTGATATCGTTGATAGATGTCTTTGCACATAAGTCAGGACCTATTAGGATCTGTTATTAAGACGACGCATTGGTAATTTACGTGGCGGGGATCTTGATTTTTCTCATCAATTACAAAACATATGAAAGTGATATTTGATGACATGATTTTTCATTTAATTGACTTCATTTTGTTAGTTGCAGAAACACAATTTGTCAACTTTTATAACAGAGAAAAAAATATCAAAGTAACCTCTTTTAAAACATAGATTCACATTTTACAGGCTAACCAGTCCGATTTAAGCATCAAAATTTTCTTAGTAGATTAGTCTTAACACACACTTTAAAATAGTAGTTCATTTTTTTTAATAATTTGTAGTTTTAATTTGAAGGAAAAAAAAACAGTTTTTCTTATGGTATGGGGCGCAAACGCTCGTATCAAAACGTATGAGATTTATTGTTTAGCGATGCGTCGCTTTAAGGCCTTTGCGTAGAAGTGGTACAGTATAAAGTATTACTTACTTACGTTTAACAGCGATTGGCAAATGTTAAAAAGCTATTTTGTTGTACCACGACCAGTAAATTGAAGTCAAATCAATCTGTTTAAGGCGGAAGAGGGGAATGTCAGCCGGGCTGCAACGCGGATGCGGTAGTCTGGCCGCATTCGTGATTGCAATCATGACAGATGGGATCATCACGTATCCCTACCCTAACCCTAATTAAGGTATGGAAGCGCAAATTCGATACTCCCTCTTTCCCATCACTAGTTTTTCCGTTGTATTGGTTGAAAGCGATTTTTAATTGTTTTCTAAACTTTGATCCGTCGTCTGCCGTGAATACAGACTCAATAGAATTATAATTATTTAGGCGGCGGCGCTTATCAGCGCTCGCGCATATCAAAGGTTAATGCGTTACACAACAGTTTTTAGTGCCTAATTAAATTTCATCCGTCTAGTTGAAAGAGATTGCTTTAATACGATAACACTGCCAAATTGTGTTACTTTCTTTTCTGGAAGAAGTTAGCTGGAAGAGATCTATTTTAGAGAAACTCGTCTTGTGTGTCGTGTTTCAATGTGTATTTTATGATACAATAAAGGATTATTATTATATTGTTATTTATAGCATTAATACGTAAAGAAAAAACTTTGTACCCCTTTTTAATCACATTGAGTGTTGCAAATAAACAGGCATTTATTTTTATTGGAAATAAAACTTTGATTTGTATTATGGACGAATCGATTATCGAGATTCAATTTTGTTTGGTGGCATAATGGCCCCATCACTAGTTGTTCTTTTTTTATTCTCTTGTCTCTGGAAAGCAAATATGGCTGGTTGATAGTTATCGTGTGTTGATAATTAAATAGATTTTATGTAGTAATAAGGGCATTTGGAGCCGTATTATTCTACTTAAGTGGATTGTGCAAACTGTGTTTGTGAGTGTGCGTCGTAAACGAATTGTTTCGGGAAAACAATTAGCCGGGATGTCGGCCACACCGCTGCGGGAGTAACAGGTATTTCAGTGGAAAGGTGCACTTTGGGGTAGTTTGGGTGTGTTTAGGGAACCCTAGAAGACCCGGAGCCGGATTCGGGCCCCATCGGACCATATGGATCCCGTTCAGGACGGCGGGAGCGGCATGGAACTGTAAGTGGAATTTTTTCTATTTTTAATGTATAATTTTAAGCAGTAGCATAGTGTGTGTTGTGGGTTTCCGCAACATTGAGCGCATGTAGAATTTGAGATTTGACATGGTTAAAGTTCACATGTAGAAGGACTGCAGAAATATAACATTGCATATTATGTACATTACGGTCGAACTTTGACCACTGGGCGACCACTAACTCACGAATGTTATAAAGTGATAAATCTAGGCAATCCGATTCGTAAAATATATAATTTAAATAACACAACTTTTACCGATCTATTCGCATTTATTTTAAAAATGTTTCCGTAAAAATGGTTTTTGATGTGTAACATCTTTCCGCTCGCCTTCTATATATACAATTTGTGGAAGTGATTTCGTGAAATGTGACGGAAGTAGGTGTAACAGTGTTACAGGAAGTCGGGGAAGCGCGCAAGCGCGCGCCATTTTCTAAATTCTGTAATCGATAATATGAACATGACATTTGATTCTTAATAAATTTGACTATCTAATGAGTATTTACTGCATTCTCTTTATGATTTGTAAAAAAATATACGTCATTGTAAATTCTATTTTCTATTTTCTATTGTAATATTGATTTCAACCCTCTCGTGTGTAATAGACTTTATCATCATTTATTTTATAGCTTTATAAAGTAATGTACCTAATACCTGATCCATTTTTTTCAGAATATAATGTTAAAATTGCTTATTAGTAAGGTGAGATGTCAAATGTTACATATCATCATATACAACTACTATAAGGCTCGCTTTTTTTTATATTCATGGTTAGGCAAATTACTCTGCCCTGCCTGATGGTAATCAGAAACAGTGTCCAGATGCGAGGACACCTAGTAGAGTAGGATGGCATAATCCTGCCACTAGCCGGCCTCACCTTGCCTACCCAAATTTATTATCTACCTAAATGAAATGCGTAGTGTTCGCGTCAACTCTAGAAAATAATATAAGTAACATAAACATTTAAAAAAAAATTTGAATATTATTTTTTTAAATATTTTTTTATTTTTATTTATAGTACTTAATACTTTCCAGCAAAAAACTTTGTAAGTGCCCTCTTTAAAAAAAATAGTTAAAAATAGAAAAGCCCACAGTCCAATATAGTGTTAATGCAATAAACTACTGGTATTAATCCATGTCGCAAAGATAAAGGACTCCTATCACTAATATCGCAATATCGATATGGTAATCTACAAATAAAGATAACGAACGCTTTTATATAATAATTAACCTACTTACTTTCTTTTATATAAATGTGTATTTATATTTTACATAAACATTGAGATGTGTTCAATTGATTAAGTTTTCCTATCTCAGTCTTTGCGCGTTTACTTTTCTTGACTCTATTAAAGAACAACTTAAAACAAGTCTTTTCTGATTCAAGGAATATGGGCTAGCTACCACCATCATTTCTAAATATGTCGTCATAACATCAAATCCCCTTACAAATAAAAATGTTTTGTCTATTTAACTCTAATTTGAAAGGACGTTTAGATGATAGAAACAAAACACGGAATAACTATTCGGACCTTATTCTTTGTTTACTTGTAAGGCGGAAAATTTTTCGTAGCATTGTTGTATTCCGGCAGCTAGAGATAAGACAAAGTGCCTCAGTCGTTGAAGATACTTAACATCATGTGAGATGGAGGCCAAGTCCATAGCCGTAAGATTTTAAAAAAACGCAGATGCGTTGCCTCTGCCTTTGTGGGAAGAAGCTCGATTTCTTGAAGGTCCCTAAGTCGTAACGGTCCGGGACTAATAAAACTAACGGAACCGTCGTTTGGTCAACCCGAGCGGACATTTTTGTTTTGATGTGTAACATTTTTCCTTTCGTTTTCATGCAATTTGTGGGAGTGATTTCGTGAAATGGGACGGAAGTGTGTAACAGGAAGTCGGGGAAGCGCGCGCCATTTGATTTGACGAATGAGCGCACAGTATTACATTACTCTTAGTGTCAATTAAATAAAATACAATTTTCATTAAAAATAATTATTCTTGGTTATGAAAAATCATTTCAAATAATACCTGACCTATTTTTTTCAGAATATAATGTTAAAATTGCTTATTACTAAGGTGAGATGTCAAATGTTACACATCAAAATTATGCGAATACTGTAAGGCACACTCGTTTTTTTTATATAGATCCTAGCGCCTTCGCGTTGTTCCGCTACCAATCTAATCCGAAGCCTTCGGAGAATCTGATAGAGAACGGGGGGCACGCTTTCGAGATGCCATCCCTTCTAGAAACCATCTGACAGTGTTCCGATCACACGCCTTGAGGAACCCCTTAAGTTTATCGCTCTGAAAATGCCCGGTGACAATGAAGGCTTTTTTTATGGAGAGAGACAGCATTTTCAGCTTCACCGCCCGGTGAAGCTGAAAATGCTGTCTCTCTTGTTTGGGGGCGGCGAGAAACTTAAAAGGTTCCTCAAGCCGTGTGAAACGTTCGGAGGTTTTCTAGAGGGAACGGCGTCCCGGTGCCCTACTAGATACTCCGTAGGGTTCGGATCGGATGGGGATGTAAAGGCGCTGTAAAAAGTGATACTTAAGTAAAAGGATTCGCAAAAAACGTACAGTGGTAGATCGCCAGCCGTCACGTCAAGGTTGTCTTCCAAGTTCATTTTCATTAATGAGGTCGAATGCCAAATTAACACTACTAAGTCAATTACACTAATAAGCTAGGCACCCAGGTATACAACCTGCTTGATTGTAAGCTGTTACTGTGACCTCCTTTATTGCGTGTTCCCAGGATCTTTTTGTTTGACCGGGATAAAAAGATAGCCTACATTACTAAGCTATAGCGTAGCTTTCTAACAGTGAAAGGGTATTTAGTATCGGTTCAGTAATTTAAAAGATTAATTACTAAGTCTACATCAAACAAACGAAAAAAAAATCTCTTACTTTTTTAGATTAAACTGAAGAGAAAAATATTTTTTCACTTACTTCTGTTTGCGAAAACAACGAAGTGCACTAGCCGCGTTTAATTAACGATCGATTAAGTAATCGATTGATTGATGTTTCCAATCGATTTTCACGCTGCACGGTGAAAGATAACAAATCATTTGTTAACTCTTAGCAGTAGCATTAGAAACAATTGAATACTAGAAAGCGTATAGAAAGCGCGCCCAGAGATCCATTCAATCAACCAGAATGACTTGAACTCTACTCCGCATGAGAATGTGGGGGCGATAGGTCACTACTATTTTGGTGTATATTTTTAGTTATGATAATCACGTTACATAATGGATATAGATAATAATATTTATATACGTGGATTAGTAGTAGTTGATAATTATCGTGTTGTTTCATGGCTAAATGCGGTTTGCACTTTAATGATAAATGAGACATTTAGAATGGTAGTAAATAGTATTATTAGTCTATACATTACATTAGAAGAAATAATTTTTATTAGTAATAAGGATAATAATCCACCATTATTTTTTACATTAAAATTCGACCTCCAAATATCTCAGTAACGTGACACTTTAGGGTACCATGTCACTTGACATTTTTTTTCCTCTATGTGCCTCTGGGTAGAGACCCATACATACCAATTTCATCGTGCGCCGCGATTTCGAAAAAAAATCAAAATGGCGGCCGGCGGTCGATATGCCAGATTGTTTCAATCCCCTTTGTTAAAATAGTTAAGTACCTAGATCAACCTTTTTTTGAACACAATTACACGCGATATTGCTTTCGTAAACATGTATCCTAAGTCATAATTTTCTTATGAAAATGAAATTGATTTATACGGATATATTATTATAAAACTATTAAGTACTGTTAACATTTTCTGATTGCAATACTTGAACATAATAATTAAAATCTATTATAAAACTAGTAGGTAATATCAATATACAAGTGATGTAAACGGAACGTTTCTCTTTCCCGATTGCTGAGCAACGAAACGCAAAAAAGTTCTTTTTCCTGACACTATTACAAATCATTATTCTGAAGTAATCAACAGGCCTCATTAGTTCGACGCAATCGCTACGAGAAAATACTCAATTTGGCTGACCAGTAGCGTATAGTTTTAGATTTTAAAATTGGAACGTTCTTTTTGTTTTTGTTATGAAGAAAATTGTACTTTCAATCGGTAGTGGGTAGTGTTACGCAAAACATCTTATAGTTGGCGCTTTACGGTCCTTTGTTTACATGTTATGAAATTAAACACAATATTTAACTGTATTTAATGTTTAAATATTACAAATTAGAAATTTATAAATATATTTAGAAATATAACTATTGAAATCTCTTAAGAGTTCAAAGCCCATGTAAAAGAGAGTTATAAACAATAACAAAACGCAGTATGCTCAAACCTTGACCTGGTTAACAGTGTTATCAACAGGACGAGTGGAATTTTCGTAGGAATATCCAAATGACATACCATTCATAGATAAATACTCTCACATAAGAACATCGAAATATCCAATTTTGACTCGCCATTAGTGACCCGACACCACATTTAACATAAACAAAGTAGCTTTCCGAGGTGTAATAGATACTCGTAACATCAGTGATTGGTTGCAGGCCGATCGCTTTATGTGCGTGCTGGTATCTTGGAACCTGCGTCCCTTAGTTGTCGTGTGCATACGACATGCACGAGAAGTTAAGCAGCATGGGCTATACAAATGAGTAGAAGTATTTTTAACGTGAATGATCGAAGTCCGGCCCGCGACCATCAAACAAAAATTCAAGTGCGTGTGTGTTTCAGAAAATGCATACCTGTCAATATTTTTATTTCACAAAAAAATTATTTATTTATTAAAACAATACAGCAAAAATTCAATAGTCTGACCCGCCATAGATTTTGTTAGTAAATATTGTCAGGCAAATGAAAAAGTTTGCCCATCCCTGTACAGTCGGCGGCAGATCAACCTACCCAAATCTGTCAAATTTCTCCAATGAATATTGATCCTTATAACCAAACGATAAAGTTCAAAATTGATTGTAGAAATTTGACAGTTTTGGGTAGGTTGATCTGCCGCCGTGTGTACTAAATAAAGGATCCGGAACAAAAATGGATCTCCAAAGTGGTCTTGTAAGCTCATACTTAGAAGTACATTTAAATTTGGAATAACAGAATCTGAAAAAGCATTGGATAGCATCAACTTCAGCTTACTGTGAACCTTAAATCTTAGGTATAAAGATTAATTAAGGTTGCAATATATGTGTACTTAATATTTACTGTCATCGCCACAAACGTCGTTGCGGCTCCGTGGCGCCAAAGTCGCCTAACGTTTTCAAGCGCTCATCGGGAATCTAGTACGTACATAATTGATCAAAGATAGAGACGTTCTGCTTTCTTATTTCTAGATTTGTTTATAAATAGTTTTTCTATACAATTCAATTCAAAAGAAAAAGAAAAACATACATTAAATCAGTATTGTATTGTATGATATCGTGTTATTATTATGATGTGAATTTACAAATTTAAAAATTCAATTACTATTTGTTGACATGTTGTTTTGTGAAATGGAAAGTATATTGCTATAATTTTGTTAAATGTAAAAAAAAGCTTATGGGAAATACAGAGTTTAACTGAGTTGTTCAACTGATATTATCGTCATCATCATCATCAGCTCATTTTACGTCGCCACTGCTCGGGCGCGAGCCATCCTTATGTCTGTAGTTGACTGTCTGACTTCTTCTTTTGTTCGCGGAATTGACCTTTTGTTTTATTGTAGATTTGAAGGCTCTCGATTTTTTTTCTTTTTAATGTCTGCAATATTTAGCTAGTGAAACAAACACACAACTCTACAATTTTTATAGTGCTAAAATAAATAGATGCTAAGAAAATTAAAAAAAACGTTAGTATGAAAAATATAATTTGAAAAAAAAACCTTCATACAAAACGGCAATTTCATAGGTAAGCTATTCTAAGAGTTAGTATTAGTTGGTCTAAAACGCAACTGGTCTAAAACTGGAGTGGTCTGTAAAATAAAATATTTTAAAAGACCTACCTATGTAACTACAAACAAAATAAAATGATTGTACAGTAAAGAGAGGGGTTTAGAGGTACGCTCTACCCTAAAATAAGCAGACCCAGAAGGCAAGATTGCATGGACACGGATCTCGGAACAGTCCGAGCGCAGCGCAGCTGTAGCGAGATTCCGTGTCCGTGACGAGATTCCGTGTCTGTGGCGAGATCCCGTGTCCGTGACGAGATTCCATGTCCGTGACTAGATTCCGTGTCCGTGACGAGATTCCATGTCCGTGACTAGATTCCGTGTCCGTGACGAGATTCCGTGTCCGTGGCTAGATTCCGTGTCCGTTGACAAGATTCCGTGTTCGTGGCGAGATTCCATGTCCGTGGCGACATTCCGTGTCCGTGGCGAGATTCCGTGTCCGTGACTAGATTATGTGTCCGTGACGAGATTCCGTGTCCGTGACGAGATTCCGTGTCCGTGACGGGATTCCATGTCCGTGGCGAGATTCCGTGTCCGTGGCGAGATTCCGTGTCCGTGGCGGGATTCCATGTCCGTGACGAGATTCCGTGTCCGTGGCGAGATTCCATGTCCGTGACGAGATTCCGTGTCCGTGGCGAGATTCCGTGTCCGTGACTAGATTCCGTGTCCGTGATGAGATTCCGTGTCCGTGAGAGCTTGTCTATGTGTGCGTTGCTCGAGTGCGTTTGTAAGAAGTTTACCTTCTGCACTCTTATTTTGTGCTCATAATTAAAGGTAGTTTTTAAGCACCCCGCCCACTAAACATAACGTGAGCGAACGCTGGCATTGGCAAAACGCAAGGTGCGCTTGCGCAACTCTCTAGCGCGATGCAATAACAAAACGAAACTAATCCACAATGAACTTACGGCATTGCTCAATCTTTGTTTTTTTGAATAAAAACTGTTAATTGACTTCTGATTGGCTCCGCTTTTTTGGGTGAAGGCTCGTTTTAGGTGCTAAATGGTAGTAATAATTATGTTTTTTTTTTACTTATTTGGGTAGGGGTAATTTCGAAAGTGCGTGGCTTCCGGGGTCGTTATCCTTACCTACTTGTCTAGATAGAGCTACGTCCAAGTCTTATTTAGATATAGGTAGGGTAGATTTTCTCCTAAGTAGACCTACTAGTAGCTACCCACAAACCGATTCTTCTCGCTTAGCCGCAGCACGGCTTTGGAGCATTATGATAATTGCGCACAAATCGGTTATCAGCTGTTTAGTGCATTGTCCATCAAACTCAGACCCAGAGGCCGTGGGTTTGCTTCTCAGCAGCGGGTAGTTATTTGCCGATCCGATCCCCTCGGAGGACAGGGACACGATTGCGAAATGCCATTTCTCTTAGAAACCCTTCAACGGTGTTTCGATCACACGGCTCGAGGAACCCTTAATGTCTCGCCGCCCCCAAACGTCCGGTGGCGCTGTAAGGTTCGTCTGTGACCAACAAACTTTCTCCAAAAAAGGGTAATAAGTTGTTGTTTAAGAAAACCTGGGAATCACCTTTTTATATTTCTTACTGGCGGCCGCTCGCGGTTTCACCCGCGTTGTTCCCGTTCCCGTGGGAATATCGGGATAAAAAGTATCCTATGTGTTGATCCAGGTTATAAACTATCTGTATGCCGAATTCCATCCAAATCCATTTAGTAGTTTTTACGTGAAAGAGTAACAAACATCCATCCATACTTACAAACTTTCGCGTTTATAATATTAGTAGGATATCATACCTACAGGTAAGCACGTGGCCGTCACTCACCTGATGTTAAGTGACGATAAGGCTGATGGAAGCGCACTTCACCCGGCATCCTCAACTACTGAGGCACTGGCTGTCTTATCTCTAGCTGCCGGAACACAACAATGCTACAAACATTTATGATATGGCGACAATCTCTGTCTGAATTATTTTTACTTGCAAAGGGGTCTAGTATTTAACCTTTTCACCGCCAACAACTTCTATAGAAGTTCGAGATTTTCATGCCGTCCACGCCAGCACTTCTATAGAAGTTCTTCTTTGTACCTACTTTATTAAAATACATTTATACGTTGGCGTACAGCGGGACATCGCGTGCAGGATAGTTGGGCGGTGAAAAAGGTTAAAGTCTGAATACAGTGTTCTAAGACGTTAATAGATATACATCTGAAACCTTCTATAGACGCACGTGTAGGCACACGATGACAGCGACATATAAAGAGATTACCGCCGCGAGGAATCCCGTTAAACCAATCATCGAAAATAAGTAGGTACGCACATTACAAGTGCTTCGGTGTGGCTTCTGCCGATTCTGGGCATGCCATGGAAAAGTCTGGGATTCGTAGAGATATATATATTACTTACAAAGAAATTATGAGTCGACAAAGTTTCCCTGTGTGGTGCCGGGGATAAAGAATTGTACCACCCCATCTCTTTCCGTGGGTGTCGTAAAAGCCGACTAAGGGACTATTCCAGAGGATGGGCAGCAGCATCTCTCTGAGGTTACCCTCAACTTACTGCGATCGCCAACCCGCCTGCCAAGCGTGGCGATTACGGCTAATACCCCTCATATCCTTGGGGGAGGCTTTTGTCCAGCAGTGGACGTCTTTTGGCTGAGATGAAAGTTTCAAAAGCGTCGGTGGTAGCATGGCAAAGCATATGGGCAAATTGGAGATCCTATGCCAATTCCTATCAGGCAACGTGACGTCCGTGCTGTGCTGCAGTCACTTGATGTGCGGAAGGCTAGCGGTCCTGACGGTATACCGGCAGTCGTTCTAAAAAAATGTGCTCCCGAGTTGTCTCCAGTATTGACACGCCTATACCACCTCTCGTACTCTACTGGGATTGTGCCGGAAGCTTGGAGAAAAGCGAACATCCAGCCGGTCCCCAAAAAAGGGGATAGGTCCGACCCAGCCAACTATCGACCTATTCAAAAGCGTCGGTGGTAGCATGGCAAAGCATATGGGCAAATTGGAGATGATATGCCAATTCCTATCAGGCAACGTGACGTCCGTGCTGTGCTGCAGTCACTTGATGTGCGGAAGGCTAGCGGTCCTGACGGTATACCGGCAGTCGTTCTAAAAAAATGTGCTCCCGAGTTGTCTCCAGTATTGACACGCCTATACCACCTCTCGTACTCTACTGGGATTGTGCCGGAAGCTTGGAGAAAAGCGAACATCCAGCCGGTCCCCAAAAAAGGGGATAGGTCCGACCCAGCCAACTATCGACCTATTTCTGTCACCTCTGTCCTTTGTAAGGTTTTTGAGCGAATCATAAACAGGCAACTCATTCGCTACCTAGAAGATCATTCCCTGATTCATGATCGACAATACGGGTTCAGACCGAAACGATCAACGGGCGATCTCCTAGCGTTCATAACACACCTGTGGGGTGAAGCAATGGACAAGCACGGAGAAGCACTGGCTGTTAGCCTGGACATCTCCAAGGCTTTCGATCGAGTTTGGCATCGTTCGCTTCTCTGCAAGCTTTCGGCATACGGCTTGCCACCTCGCCTATGCGATTGGGTCGCCGGGTTCCTGCATGAGCGCAGCATTCGCGTACTCTGCGAAAGCAGTGCCTCACAGTTTCTGCAGGTGAACGCCGGAGTGCCGCAGGGTTCTATAATATCGCCACCGCTGTTCCTTCTGCATATCAATGACATGTTATCCTTGGGTAACATTCATTGCTATGCAGACGACAGTACAGTTCATCGGCGTTGTTTGGGTCACCCTGCGGCAAAGCAAGCCGATATAGTGGAGTCAAGACGTAAAATTGTCATTGAGCTGGACGAGGAATTAGACCGCATTTATAAATGGGGCTCTGATAACCTCATCCAGTTCAATGCCAAAAAGACACAGGTCTGCGCTGTCACTGCCAAAAAGTCCGCATTTCTCCCCCAACCCTCCTTCCAGAGCAACCTATTACCCATCCAGACTGGTCTCAGTCTCTTAGGTATGGACATACACAGTGACCTCAACCCGAAGAGCTATATTGAGAGCATCATAACCACAGCCTCACGTAAACTCGGAATCCTAAACAAAGTGAAGCGGTTCTTCACGCCTGAGCAACGTTGTCTTTTGTATAAGACTCAGGTGCGCTCCTGCGTGGAGTATTGCTCTCATCTTTGGGACGGATCCGCCAAGTACTTGCTCGAAGCTCTTGACAGGTTGCAGAGACGTGCTGTCCGTATTATCGGTAACGATGACGTTACAACCAGTCTGGAGCCGTTACAGCTACGTAGGGACATTGCTTTCCTTAGTGCTTTCTACCGCCTTTACCACGGTGAATGCTCTGAGGAGCTCTTTAACCTCATTCCTCCCTCTCCATTCCTTTCCAGATCGACGCGTGCAGGTCTGAGAAGCCACCCTCATACCGTGCTGACCATCAAGACACGTACCAAAAAGTTTGGACAATCGTTCCTTTGCCGAACTGCCCGTATGTGGAATGCGCTTCCCGCACACGTGTTTCCCTCCTCTTTCTCTCCCGGGTTATTTAAGCGGGGCGTGAAAAAGCAGTTATGCAGGCCGCCATAGTGTGAGCGTTCGGCATAGCGTGGTAGCGCTGTGATGAACGCTTTCACTTCTTGGGCTTCACTGGCTGCTTTTCATCAGGCAGGGTGAAGCCATTATGGCGTGTCACAATAAAAAAAAATAAAAAAAAATTCCCGGGTTAGACAAAGATTTTTGAGAGAGATTGCTGATTGCCTCTAACGGCATTTTCAGCGTCACCGAGCTTTTTTGGGGGCGGCGAGGTACGTAAAGGGTAAATCAAGCCGTGTTGAAACGAATCACCTTCGGAGGATTTCTAGAGGGAACGGCATCGCACACTTAAAAGTGCGCGTCCCCGTGCCCTACTAGAGTCTCCGAAGGGTTCGGATCGACCGACCGACCGCCTAACCGATCGCTTTGACTACGCGTATAATTTATGACGTCATATTGCCACCTCGCACCGCCTATGAAAGCAATATTAAAAGCTAAAGGCTATAGCTTTCGATATTGCTTTCATAGGCGGCACGAAACGACAAGATGACGTCATAAACCACACATCACGAAGTCAAAGCGATCGGTTAGGCGGTCGGGCCCCGGATCGGGGTTCGGATCGGATCGGATCAGACAAAGAGTGTCCTATTATGGCTTTTATATTATTATTATTAACTGTAAAAAAACATTTAAGGTATAATTAAATATAATTTTCCTTTTTTTCTTTCAACGCACAAAACATACCTACTCGGAGAAAATCTAAAACAAGTGACACGGCAGAAAGTGTAGACTCTCCGCTTAAGTCCCACGTTTTTTTCCCACAAGCCCGTTAGATGGCCGTAAACTGTTCGCTTTACTGATTTCCACGCATGCTTCGTATGACAACCTCATGGCACTGACAATAGGAAGTAATGTGGAAAGAAGTGAATTTATGAGGTTTTTTTGTGTTACACATTGTTTGATGTGCCACTCGTGTCGTCAATATCTGAATAGACAATTTAAACAAATGAAAAAAATACGTCACAGTTAAAAAAAAACATATCGTCAATTTATTCTATTAAGCCTTCTCGGGCATGATAAGGAAAATTTATATGTCAAAACTATTACCCTTATCTTTAAGCACATCGCATCGGGATCGCTTGATATGTTACTATTATATTATAATATGAAATAATAAAGTTGCTATAATTTTATATTATAGGTCAGCAGGTCCAGTCACCCCAATGCAATTAAAACAAAACATATCAATATTACAATTTCCTACCTTGAATCTATCCCGAGATCGATCGATTATATTGAAAAGTAGCTATTTTTGTGGAAGTGTCTACGTCTATTTCTAATCAAGAACTAACTTTGGTAATCTATGTATTAATACGTGAAGCAAAAACTTTGTACCTACCACTTTTTACGAAAATTGCGCGGACGATGGGTAGGAAATTTCGCACACTAAGACTTATAGTTTATAGAGAAGAAGTACGGCATGTTAATATTTTTTTTAAATTATGAATAAAAAATACATTTAATCAATAAAACAAACATTACACACACTACCATGTATTTGACACACACGCAATTATGTACCTACTCTTTTCAAAAAATTCAAAAATTGAAGAGGAGCGGCAGAAATCCAAATAAAGCTTCGGCCTATAAAGGCTTCGAAAAACTTTAACATTATGGTTGCATTAAGGTACCTAATATTTATAAGGTTTAACAATGATATTAAAACGTCATTGTTCTAAGGACTAAGTATATTTTAACATCAGTAGGAACAGAATTTTCAAATTTTTTGTTGTTATATTTAAAAAAAGATCATTTCAAAAACCGAACACAGAAAAGAAAAATTCACACCTCACTTGTTTAATGAGCGTTTACTAAGCCACCACAAAAAAAGAGCGTTTAATTAAAACATAGATTATAAATCATTGTTGGACAAAAAAGGTTATGATTCAAACGCGATTCTGTTATTGTAGGTAGTTGTTTTGCATAAGTAATTGACAGGTGAGATATATATCTTCGTCACGGTCAGGTTTTCAGGTGTATCAGTGACAAGTATTGTAATCTATAACCACGATAAGGAAAGGAAAGTTGGATGAAGCCATCGATATCAAATAATAAATGCAACAGTTCATGTAATAAAACGAGTGACAAGAACTATTTTATGAAAAAAATACATTGAATTTTTTAACAAATTTATAGTAAAATAGAGCGATGGGCTTTGTATGTAGGTATTTATATTCTATAGTATTTGGTATAGTATTATTATTAGACGAAATTGTATCTCGAAAACAATGTTTGCGGGTTTTAAGAAAGTTATCTGTCTTTTTGACTACTTCTTAAACACTATTGAAAGTCATAATTTATGCTTTAGTTTAAATGAAATTAATCTTAGTTTTCTAATTAGAATAAATTGAGTTATAATATAAATAGCCTAAGTAGTGTTTAGGTTTTTACTAAGATTCAAATTTCGTAGGATGTTGTAAGAAGGTAAGTTAATAGCCTATAATTGTCCCACTGCTGGGCAAAGGCCTCCATCATTGAAATCAAGTCATTACTACAATTGATTGGTACTGATTTTATCACCACGCTTGCCAAATGCGGGTTGGTGATCACGAACCCGGGCTTTGCATCGAAAAATCCGAAACCTTTACCCGACCTGGGAATTAAACCCGGGACCTTCGGGTTTCGGGCCGACCGCTCTGCCACTCGACCACCGAGGCGTGATGAGGCTGATGTTATGTTTTCTAAAATTTTCTACTCTTTTCGTATAAATTTTATCACTGAGATAAGATGTTCAACACTCTCTATCTTACATTTTGTTTTATTTATATAGGTGTTTGACAGCATCGATTTCCAAAAATATACGAGTAACAATAGAAAATAAATTGTTAAGTATTTATAATTACTAATGACTTATACGCCTATTATACAGGGTTACGGTAAAATTATTATCTCTTTATAGCATGGTATTTTTTCCTAATTTAATCTGAATACAAATCTTTGTAAATTTTGTCTTACACGTACCTACTAGATGAATAGTGATTAGAATAATGATTTTAGTCATTAACGTTACGTTATTTTCTATATCGTTGTAAGTACATTTTACATTATCATTAATTATTAATAACAATTATTAATAATATCAGATTTTGACATGACTTAATGATTATAAACGCTAATTTATTAATAAGTTGCATTTAAATATATATAGCGCGTTTATGTAACGATTGAAATCGTATGCCTATAATTGATTTTTAGGTATAAATCTACATTCTAATTTAATTATTATAAAAGTTCAAATACACAGTGCAAAATCTTTTCGCTGTAAAAGCAAACACATTTTCGAGTTTCGAGTTAAGCTGTGATATTAGCACAAGACAATCCTTCTTTTTCTGTGTGTAACCTAAACAAATAACATAAAAAAATATGAAAGCATAATATCCAATCCAACGGTTTCCAACTGGCCACTTTTAAAGTTTAAATAGTATGGGCACTATCTATTTTTTCACGGACTATGAGTATAAAAGTTAGAAAAAGAAAAACGAACCGAACACTTTTCACCATAAATACTCAAAACATTTTAGTTAAAAATAAAATGACACAAATGAAAATTTTATCAAAAAAGATTGTTACTTATTTAAATGAAATGTTTAGTTTATTTTTTGTACTATTTAAAAAAAGAACACTCCGATTTTTTACTCCGATTTTTTCAGAGCGTGCGTCAACTTCCAAAGGCGCGCGTATACTGACAGTTCGCTATCGCCAAACTGCGTTTAGATAGCACATGAGCGCAAAGCCTTAATAGGTAATGTTTGCGTATAATCTTTGCAGTTTCTATATCTGTCTGTGGGCACAACTTTGAAAGCGTGGGCGGCCTATGTGTTTCTTTGATGTTTAATTAAATTGAGTAGTTATAGTAACAGGTAGGCGTAGTTCAGTAGTTAGATTATTTATAGAAGGACCCTGCAGCCTGCAGCCTGCAGTCTTGTCAAAACTTTATTAATTTTTAGTGACACAAAAGAATAACCATTTAATAATAAGGTTTTTCCTTTCATAAAATACATCAATATTATCAAAGTATCTAAAAGGACGTAGTAACTATTGTTTAATCTGTATTTTTTACGTTTAATCCCTCCAAAGTGTAATACAAACAATTGCAAAATAGATAAAAATTCCTTTTGTATCACAATACAATAAATTAAATATAGCAATACCTAGACATTACAATACAATACATGACATACACATTACTTGCATTACACACAAATGCTCGAGACCCAGCAATTATGTTACTAACGAGTATATTTGTTGATTTAAATGTATGTGGGGAGAGTAAAGTATATATTTTTTTAATTTGATTGAATTAAGCCTTTGGAGTAGAATCCAGCTTTGGTTTAGAGTCGCACAGTTCAGCAACTTTCGTATCGCCGACTCCACAGACGGGTGGGAGTTAGGAGTAGTAACTTGTTTTAAGGTGTAATAAAAGCACGAACTTTAAAACTAATTGAATGACGTCACAATGTTGACGTCAGGTCGTAGCGTGGTAACGAAGCCGTAACAAACACGGTGCGATACATATTTTATGGTCAAGGCTTATCCGGCGTTGAGTATTGATCCTGCGAACGTGTTAGTAAGAAGTAAGTACGAAGTAAGTACAAGTAATTACTGAGTTTAATAAAAACCTAAGCTGATATTTTTCCAAAAGAACGAGTTTTTAATCAAACCGGTGATTTGGATTTGTTTTAAATAGTAAAACTATACGCTAAAAAAAAGAATTTTTCAAATCGGTTCACAAATGACGGAGAAATCGCTGGACATACATAAAAAACATACACGTCGAACATAGAACCTCCTCCTTTTTTGAAGTCGGTTAAAAACAGCGCGCTGTTTTTGTTTTTTAAAGGTAAATTAAATACTTCCATCATACTAGTCATATCATACTAATATTATAAATAGGAAAGCTTTGTATTTTTGTATGTTTGCAACGAATAAACTTAAAAACTACTGGACCGATTAAAAAAAATCTTTCACCATTAGAATGCTACATTAGCGCTGAATAACATAGGCTATATTAAAAAAGAAATGTCCACCCGTGCGAAGCCGGGACGGGCCGCTAGTATTAAAATGAAACACTTTTTACGGATTCACTCGCGCTTAATACTAAATATTATTAAAATGAAACACTTTTTACGGATTCACTCGCGCTTAACACTAAATATTATTTTATCCTAAATGTTTTGAACTCTTTACAGAGTACTTGGTCATAGAGAGGATGTATCGTCGTCATCCCATAATCAATTTCATAACTTAGGTAGGTACGCACGGCTGCACATACACCTACTACAGCTGTCAAATTTCCTCAATATCCTTTGAACTTTATGCCTCAACGGTAAGGTTGAAAATGTATTGAAGAAATTGGGTTAGTGACGTTTCCACCCGTTACCGAAAAATTATCATTAAAAATGACGATTATTTATGTTCCCGATTCCATCCGTTTTTTGAACTTGTGGTTAATTATTTAACAAGCTTAAATATTTATATTAAAACAAGGAACCTAACTATTGCACATTTTCCACGAAGTCACATTAACCAATAAATGGTTTATTATTTCTGTCCCTGACTGTGCCTACTGGCAAAACGATTCGGGTGGAGACGGGAACGGGTGGAAACGCCACTAACCCAAGAAATGTCTCAGTTTTGGATAGGTGGAAGTGCAGGTACATACAGATGATACCTACATACCGTCTATTATTTTCATAGGATGCGTTACGTTTTACACAAAATGAGATAACAGTATCTTTTGGTCTTGCATTGCTTTTATTTTACAATCAATAATATTGATCGCACTACCAATACAATACTGGTGCAAGTCAAAACATACTGACATTGGAAATTTTGTCGTATTGAAGAACAGTACAGTTCAATTTCAAATATCAGTATATTTTGACTTGCACCAGTATTGTATTGGTAGTGCGATATGACTCTGTACGTCCTTCCAACTAAGTATAGAATTCGGGCAGTAGTAGGTTCGATCATCAAGTCTGAGCGAAACGAGACATTTTTTCAGTGGTTTTTTTTAATTTCCCTCTTAATCTCTCCTACGGAAAACTTGTTGTAGGATTCTAAAGATATTTAAATAAATGCCTAGTGCTACGGTAGTACTATTAGTTATTTTGTGTGCGCACGCACTGTATGCTAAGGCGAATTATTTTAATTATTCACCATTTGATCGCGTTAACGAAAACGTCATTGAAACACCGCCTGCTGGTGGCGAACGAAGGTAGTTAAAATTATTCCATACAAAATTTCGTTTTCGCTAACGTAACGGAATGCCAATTAAAACTCGCAATAGACACTTCGACTGTGAATAAGGTACCCCGTAAATAGTTATATGTAGATAGTATGCAAAACCTGCGTTATTTATCGTTACAAGAGTACCGTTACATGCCAACGCAGTGTGAACAACGCGTGGTGCAGCATAGAACAATAGTGTAACGGGTGACTTGCTGCGGTACTTTAGAGTTGACTTTTTAGGGTTCCATTGTATATTATTCTGTGGTTCCTTACCCAAAGGGTAAAACGGAAACCCTATTACTAAGACTCCGCTTTCCATCCGTCCGTCCGTCTGTCACCAGGCTGTATCTCTTGAACCGTGATAGTTAGACAGTTGAAATTTACACAGATGATGTATTTCTGTAGCCGCTATAACAACAAATACTAAAAAACGGAATAAAATAAATATTTAAGGGGGCTCCCATACAACAGACATGATTTTTTTTGCCGTTTTTATACAGGATGTTTGGTAATATGTGTATATTCCCGAATCGTACCCATGTTAACATGTCTATATAAATACTATGCCAACGTCAGAAAATGGAAATTGTAAAAAAAAAAATTTCGACTCTCCATACAAAATTACCCATCAGCTGATCGAGTTAGTATGGAAAGTCGAAACATTTTTTTTAGATAAATGATACGGAACCCTTCGTGCGCGAGTCCGACTCGCATTTGGCCGGTTTTTTATTAGATGGAGTCGGTGTGCAAGCATACCGTCCCTACTTTCGTCCCTTTTTTACTGTAAGAAAAATTACTTTGACACTGGCTAAATGTGCTAATCGCACGAAGCCATCAACTAAAGAAAGAAAAAAGAAAAAAAAGCGTACGTACGTACACACGGCGGCAGATCAACCTACCCAAACCTGTTAAATTTCTCCAATGAATATTGATCCTTATAACCAAATGATAAAGTTCAAAATTTATTGTATAAATTCGACAGTTTTGGGTAGGTTGATCTGCCGCCGTGTGTACGTAGGAGTTATAACCTCGCGAGTTACCTCTCGGGATTCGGTCACCCCGAACCGAGGTCGTAGCCCTAGCCTATAGAGGCATATATTTGTACATATTTGTGCTATACACTGAATGGTAACTCCTTTAATAATGTAACATGTTGTGTATTTTCTCATCATTTACGCGTATCATAACGAATGCCCAATGCCATTCCTAATCCCCGGAGGTTTCTAGGAAGCCGGCATCACGCGAACGTTTCCCCATAGAAACAGGGATACGTTCTTATCTCAGACGACGCACCGCTAAACAATAAATCTCATACGGAGCGTTTGCGCCCCGTACCATAAGAAAAACTGTTTTTTTTTCCTTCAAATTAAAACTACAAATTATTTAAAAAAAATGAACTACAATATTGAAGTGTGTGTTAAGACTAATATACTAAGAAAATTAAGATGCTTAAATCGGTCTGGTTTGCCTGTAAAATGCAAATCTATGTTTTAAAAGAGGAAGTCAATTAAATGAAAAATCATGTCATCAAATATTACTTTCATATGTTTTATTACAAAATAAAGATTGTTGGGAAAAATCAAGATCCCCGCCACGTAAATTTCCAATGCGTCGCCTTAACTATCTTACTAGATTCTCCGGGATGTTCGGGGTGTATCAACCTTTGGGACATTTTATTTACATTTCTAACTAATCAAACAACTCTAAAAAAGCATTTTTTGAATATGTAAGTAAATGTTAGTTTTAAAAAAAAATACTATATAACGTGTAACAGAAATATGTGGTAAAAATGAAAAGATCCCAAGTGTATCCGATCTAGATCCTGTATGCGGAGTTACTGAGACATAATTATTAATTTCAATTTGTTATGCAATTTATAATGAAATACAGTAGAATCCGTTTATTATGACTCCGCCTATATTGACCAGCCGGTTATTATGACGTAATTGCACTACGAAGTTTGGTTTTCATACAAAATTCTTTATAAAAAAGTCGGATATAATGACTTCCCTTACAGTGACATATCGCTTATTATGACCCATTTTTAATAAATTATGTCCGGTTATAATGACCGACATGATTCTTTACACTTTCGGTATTGTTCGTTGGTTCCCGACGACGTTCGGCACGTGGCTCGTTCACAGCAATATTGAAAATGATAATTTGACCATAGCTATGACTTCTATACACAATAGTATTAGAGACTGTTTTTACAATAAAATGAAAAAACAAAAGCAGACAAAAATTACAGATTACTTACAGTAAAAAATACATTTGTATGTGTTATTATAATAATGTGCTGATTACGTGCAATTTTGATTTTGATTTAATATGTATGTATACATACATATGTAATTACATATGTACTATGTTTCTGTATTAAAATACATACTTAAATACATACATATTTACATAAAAAAAGTTTTTCATTTCACATAACGCTTTATATGACGTCCGCTTATTATGACGTGTTTGTCAATTCCTTTCGATGTCACTATAAACGGACTCTACTGTATTTCTATTCTGACGTCACATCAAAATAAACAAGTCACAGCCCTAGAGGTTTAGTACCCGCTGTGTATGTACACACGGCGGCAGATCAACCTACCCAAAACTGTCAAATTTCTACAATCAATTTTGAACTTTATTATTTGGTTATAAGGATCAATATTCATTGGAGAAATTTGAGAGATTTGGGTAGGTTGATCTGCCGCCGACTGTACTTACATTTATGATCATTGCTGCTTGATTGGTGCCTGACGCGCATGATTTTACTAATATAAATATTTAATTTACAATTGTATGATAAATATTTATAAAATAAAGCTTAAGTTTAGCAATTAGTTTACAAATTAAATTTACAAATTAAAGTGAATAAATATGTATTAGTAACAACACATACAAGGTCTAGATCAGATACACGTTGGATCTTTTTTTACTACCCCTTTCTGTTATACATAGTTCGAACTAATCTGACGTTTGTGTTAAAATAATCTTTAACAAAATGCTTGCAGCCACTGGATATTGAATACCGTACAATGCGGTATTCCTCGCTGGTGTGTCGTATCATATGCATTGTGCGGTCGATACAAGCAACGGTGAAAGTGCATCAGTGTCGAGGTCTCCACATAACCTCTGAGTGTTCTTCGTCGACAATCATTTTTATTTTATTGTTTTCGAGGTAAAACGCGAGTCAATTCGTGTTATATTTAATTTAAATAAAAAAAAAATTGTTGTGCTTTGTTATACTGTTATGCCTTAAAATTTGGAAAAAAACTCTTTCCTCACTATTTTTTAGCTAGTGCTAAATAAGCGACGTGGATAATGAGATGAATGATAAACTCGTAAATAATCTTATCTTGTCTCAACCTAACCGATTCCTAAATATTATAAAAAAAATATTTAAGTATTACCAGTCACAAGCATTATGGTCTGCTTCTTCCTACAAAACGGTCTAAGCTAGCAATGTAAATATTTTTAATTACCTTTCATCATTACGCATTCATACTATTCTGTTTAGTAACTGCATGAGGCTAATAAATAATATATCATGCAATGTAGGCATTTGTAAGATAATAATAATATATCCTGTTTAGTTGATTAAATAATGCAATACTGCCTACGAATGCAGTGGTGTTATCTAGCGGATATAGTTTGCAACTCATGCTATACGCATGCTTTTGTTATTAGCATGCGCAACAAAGAAGTTTTCATTGGTTAAACTAGATGGCACTAGTCTCTTTAGCTTTTGAACAAAAACTAGAAGCGATTTTGTTTAAAAAGTTTTAACGCTGTAGGGCCTGCCCGAAAACACGTGAACAGTATCGATCCCAAGACAAACACTTGGAATGTATGACAAGCACAGATGACAGACGGCTCGTATGTCGTATCCCATGCTGAGTGCCTAGTGCGAGTTTTATTAACCACGGTTGTCCAAAGAGATATTTGAACCTGGGAGAAAAAAATAGGCTACCATTTGTCGCAAATAAAACACTGTGAAAGGGGTGACAGTTGATACTCCATCCATTCTCCAGTTAGAGATATGAAAAATAATATTTAGTATATTATTCGCGTAATAAATCACGAATATTAATTCTTACTTTAATAACTGTCATGGTACACTTTACTCAGTAAATAAAGCATGAAAATAATTTTTATATATCTTTAAAAGCTAACTAAAGCCGCTACTCGAAATGATTCGAGTACTAGCTATTAACTAATTAAGGGTGCGCCGACAAAAAATGCCAAAAATGCAGTTACGGTTAAGTAGATATAATTGAAAATACTATCGTATTAAATGACATAAATATATATTTAGTATCATAGGGAACGTGTTTACAATTTGTCAGAACCATAAATTCATAACACGCTATAGTTTTTTCTACAATATCATTTAAAGTTGGGCAAAAATCATGAAAACGAGTGGCGGCGTTTAGTAGATTTCTTATAGTTTATCTAAATAATTATTTTTTATTAAGCACCTTAAATTCCCTATACAAAATTAGTATGGCCGCGCGGCATCAAATAAATATGGACGACGACATTTCAAATAAAACATATGACACTTGTCACTTATGGACGGTGCACCCTTAAGTACCTATGGAGCGTACCTTATCAGCCTTGTCGGTAGGAGGTGACGCGGGCGGGCTGCGCGGGAGGCCTAGGTCTTCGTCGTCGTCGCTCGCGTCGCCGCGCCCGCGCCGGCGCACCGCCGCCACTAGCTCCGCCTGGTGGCAAGATAAGAAAACTTTAGTACACATTTTCTATGTTAAGAGCGTTTACGCCGCACACTAGCGCCGCCAATGAAAAAAAAAACATACCTAGTAATTAGAGATAGAAAATCAAATTATGCTCAACAAACTATCTGAATGAAGTAATTTAGCATTTTTACGTCACCTAATGAACACCTCACATGTTATGGTTTAGTTAAATATGAATAAGAATGCTTTGTGGTCATAGGTTACATACTACGTGCCTTACATATAAATAAAGAATAAGATCGGAATAGTTATTCCGTATTTTGTCTCTTTTACTCTAATTCGAAATGACGCTTACATGACAGGAACAAAACACGGAATAACTATTCGGAGCTTATTCTTTGTTTATTATAGTTAAAAGTGGCCGTAACGTCTTATTTAACTAAACCATAACATGTGAGGTGTTCATTAGGTGACGTAAAAATGCTAAATTACTTCATTCAAATACATAGTTTGTTGACAATTTTTCTGTTGTTATTTTTGCATTCATGGCTTCGTTCAAGTTATTATAATCTATGTTAGTAAAATACAGTTTTAAAATGTTGTTTACATTAAATCCGGATGGCAGTATCTTGGGAACAGTCTGAACTCTCTTTCTCACTAACACACATATTAGTTTTACCACTTTAACAGAGGCGGTAAGACTTAGTGTGATCCCAGATAATAATGAGTTTGTAATTTAGTGGTAATCTGTTAATTACTTTTTAAACAAAGAGATAAAAAATATATAAATACTACTTACTCTTAAAATTTTAAAAATGCTACGCGGGTGTACAATATTTTGTTTAACAACAAACGGATATGATAACAGCAGATAACGGAGCATTTCCTTTCAGTATCGAGGACCACAGAACGACATTTAATTGTGTCACACATACAATACATTATGTTATAACTAAAATGTGGAGCGTTACTCTTTTAAGGATAATTGGCTAAATATTGTGGTTTATTGTTTTCTAAAGCAACAAACACCACATATTTAACAAACGTACGCAAACAAATCACATACCTATTTATTCATATTTTTTTAATAAGTTACCTATTCTAAATGTTCAAATCGTTTCCACGGTATTCGCCCTATGACCGTGGTAGGGCAGTTTTACGGGAAATTCCATTTAAAATTAAATTTAATGAAAAACATATTATTGGAACTCAACATTACACAGATACACTGTCTGTATAACTACTTACTAAAGAAGAAAAAATATATTTTGCAAAAAATAAATCACTGCAACGGTTATTTTTCGTGGAGACAGAAATCTTAGTTTTAGACTATTAAGTATTCTGTGATTTTAGTAAACTAATTCGCGCTGTGCTGTACAATAAAAAATATATGTCAGCCTAACGCTTTTGAACGAATTATTTTTAAAATAACTAATCTAACCCTAACATTAAGCATATCGATGGTGAAATGGAAAACCAACAGAAATGCCATTTTTGACTTTCGAAAATGAGTTCGACAGCATTTTTTCTCTATGTCGATTTATGAGTTATCAGTATTGTTATTCATGTGGAACATCAAACAAACCATTGATAAATAAATAAATAAAGTTACAACTTTTTCCTTAACTTATCAAACTTTGTACAGCTCTGCTGAACAGTTAGTATAATGGGTGGTTTGCTGGTGGGTTCTAAATAATTATAATAAAATACCAGGACTGCTGAATGTCACGTCTTTATTTTTCTATATTTGCCGAGAAAGAGGGCATTAGTTGCCATTACAATAGGTGACAAATAAACTTATATTTTTAATGTTGGCAACATCCAACACGTAGCAATCATTTGATTTTCCTTTCTACCATCGATATAATGAAACTGTAACCTTTTTTGAATAAATTAAATTATATTAATAATAAGAGGAATTGAATTCTAGAAACACCACTAACATCGTACTATAAAATATTATTTAACGAGAAGGATTTGAACCTGCACCCTTCTGACATACCGGGTCAGGTGCTACATTTGTGTTTTTGTAATTTGTTCGCAACAAAATTTGCGTTAAAAATTATATAAACAAAACAAAAACATTTTATTTAACGAACCAAACTTTTCGATATAATTCTTTTTGATCAATTAAATTGCAGTCAAATTAAGCGCTCTTAAAACTTTTAACAGAATAACTGTGAAAAGCTTTATTCACTTCGCGTGACAGTGTGAATCGGATAGCTTAAAAGGATTTCACCAAGTGAGCTATGTTGAATTCCATAATACCTACTGAATATTCATATCAGTATTTGTGTTTGTCTTGCCAGGATTAAAGTAGAGCAAATTTTCGTTGTGACGCTTGGTACCTAATGCAAACATTGGTTCGAATTTGCTGAGAAATGCAAATCATTGAAATAAGAAATTAAAATTATGGTATCAATAAAAATGGTAAATTCATTTATCTAGAATATGGTGTGTATAAGTATGTGGTGTATATTTGAGGTATCATTAATTAATTCCAAATGTTCAACACATTTTCTGGAATTGCGTAGTCTTACACATTAATTTTAGAAACTTGTGATTTGATAAGTATTATCAATAACATTAAAATAAGGATCTAAGAGTACAACAAAGCCCTACACAATGAATAATTTGCCCTCCTCCTCTCCTTTTCCAATTGCGACGCCAGACAAGAATGGACAGGTATTATTCGTAATTTTATATGTAAAAGATATAGATTTAATAAAGTAGTAAAACCAACGAACCCATAGCTGAGCGACCCTGCCTTCCGTGATCCAGCAGAAGCGTTTCTTCCATGATTGACTCATGCCACTTTCTGGTGTTACTCACATAGATCTCGAAACATTATCACTTAGCACCAAAACATATTAGCTGTCACAAAATTTGGCGAAAATCCACTGAAACCCGATCGCGAAACAAGTTACACTAACGCTAAAATTATTAAAGTTGAATTAACTAAAATTTATTGAATAGTAATAACCACGTCTGTCCATGCAGCTCGCTTAACATACACTAAAATAGGACTGACTCAATTATTACTCACGGGAGTAGTTAGTATAGAAGGTAAACAATATAGAATGCGATAACTAAAGGAAGTACATGAAACAATTGGCATTTATTGGGATCGGAAAGTGCAGGTACAGGAAATTATCACCCTTTTGTCAGGTGTGTTTGGTGTGGACTTGGTAGTGATCTGCCCAACAGTAGTTATCATTATTAATTTTTGTTACAAAAACCTTGTGAATGGTACTTATAAAATGCGAACATAGTGTTTAAAAAGCGATAAATTACGAGGTCGTAATCCTAATTATTTAACTTATTCCTTCAATCAAAATAACTTGTTGGGTTTATGTATTTCCTTTTCTTAGAATACAATTAGAAAACCCGTAACTTAACTAAAAAACTATATAACGTATGTAAAATAAATTGTGTAGAAAAATAGATTGGCTTAAACAAAAAGAATTTAAATGTACATAATGAGGCGTGGGATAGTCAAGGATATCCAGTAATCTGTATTAATGACTAACCGATAACCAAAAGTTTCACTAACCGACATTTTTTATAACAAAAGAAAGGATAAAGAGGATGGGTCCCAAGTACTACCTGGGGGTAGCCCAATTTTTATTGCACTAAAACGTGAAATTTCATAGACAAAATAAAAAAATAACACATTTTACTCAACAAAAGAAAACCTAATCAAAGACAACGACGCCACAGATGAAACACTGATACTGACTTTTCACTTGACCGAAGTTATCAAAGGCGTTGCATAAATCATAACAATCGGTAACATTTCCGATTTCGCAATCGCCGACAACAATGGGGGTTTATCAAACTATCTCATTGTTGCACCGAAACTTTTCTCATTTGATACCGTTCAGAATGATGTTTAGGTGTGAGTGCGACTAGGTACACACGGCAGCACATCAGACTGCCACCAACTGTCAAATTTCCTCAATAGATTTTGAACTTTATGTATATGGAACATGGTTGAACATTAATTGAAGAAATTTGTCTGTTTTGAATAGGTGCAGTACATAAGAAGGCGCAACAGGCTAATGGACTGAAGAAAGGACAACGGCCGGCGTTAAGATAAATGCAGTTGACTGTCTTAAAGTATTTAATAAATGTTGTCAATCAAACTGGGGTTTCATTTTAAAAAAGGGCTGGTGAAATGAGTTTTTAGAAAAGAGAATGTATATTTGTGACTTTTTGCCCAATTGCAAGGTTAAGAGTAGGACTTATATTATAAATTCATAACATATTTGTATTATTATTATCTATTGTGTAAAACAGAAAATTTGTTTCACGTTTTTCGAATTGGAACTCTATGTAATAGATGCTTATTTTGACGGGTATATCTTGAACCATATGCTCAATTAGATCAGTTACCAATTTCAGGTGGATATATCGACAATAATGAAAGCGCCCGGCGAGAACGGCAAAGAGTACCTCATGCTATTGCTGCCTCTATGTTATATGCTATACTATCAGGTGAGTAATCAGTATATAACAGAACAATAAAAGCATATTGTTACAAACGGGCAGTAAAAGTGGTAGTTCAGGTTATTTTTAATTTCCGTTTCTCTATTGTGATTCTTTGAAGTCTATTATAAAAAACGATAAAGATACAAAACGATCGCCTTTTGGTGTGTGACCCGGGTGCCAGTTTTTTGTACACAGAATCGGCATAACGGCATAATTATTCAGCGACGTAAAGTTCAAGTGGCAACAATTCCCTACAAACTTTCAATCGTTATTTTACCGATTTAACGTTAGAAAATTTATAAATCCTCTTTTTGCTGGCATACGAAAGAAAACTAGATTATTTTCGTAGAAGTTTTAGCTTTGCGTTGATGAGTCCGCCAGTCAGGCATTCCTTTATAATATAAATATAGATTTTCATTATTATATCCATAGTTGAAGTCTGTGAAAACTGTAAGCTACTTATTTAAAGCATGTTTTATTTATGCAAAATTCAACGGAGGTAAAACTTGTTTGACCAAAATAATAAGTAAAATCGAACGGAAGGCTCTGCAATAAAATATGCGGAAACATGATGCATGGAATGTTATGGGTATATCGATTCCTTTTAAATATTCAAACTTAGTGATAATGTGTATTTTAGATTATTCAACGTTACGTATAAGTGGTTATTTATTTACTTTTAATCTTGGTTATGGGTCATCGGTTCTACATAGTTATTATCTATATATTAATACGTGAAGCAAAATCTTTGAACCCCTTTTTACGAAAATTGCGCGGACGGGGGAGTATGAAATTTCGCACACTTATAGTTTATACAGAGAAGGAGTGCAGAATGTTAATATTTTTTTTAAATCATTCATAAAAAATACATTAAAACAATAAAACAAACATTACATACACTACCATGTATTTGACACACACGCATATAAGTATACTCTTTTCAAAAATTTCAAAAATGGAAGAGGAGCGGCCGAAATCTGTCAATGCGAATCCAAACTCACATTCTATCTTTTTTAATTTTTCATTGCTTAGGATACAATCCGTGCAGCCATAATAAAATTACGGTCGAATTTTGACCACTAGGCGACTAACAAATTTGCAGTAAGACAGTAAAAACCGTACTATCTAATTATATTTTCTAAATGATTCAATAGCAGACCGTGCATGACTACCCGTGACATACGAACACAACCGTTTCATTAGGAAAAATCCTGTCATCGCTATTGGGTAATAAAATTTTTAAGTTTTAAGTTCAAATTAATAATATAATGGTTACTAATAAAAAAATATTTGCCACACCTGAATAAATAATTTATATTATTATTTTGCATTCATAATGCATCTCAAAACAGAAAATAGCGCTTGTGAAAAGACGATATTCCTCATGCATGTCACATGTTCACACTCAAACCTACAATCTTTAACAATCCTAGCGGCTTAAAAGCCTTTCTGCTACCAAGACATTGATTTCTCTGTCAAATATTTCTCTCGGATTACAAAGCACGAGTATAATAATACTACCATCTTCTTGATTAAGATATATATTGTTACAGATTGTTGTTGTTATCCCTTATATTGTGTGTTTATTTGTAGTAGAAATCGTTCTTTAACCTTTCGTCTGTCTAGTGCCAGATCCGTCCTACAAACAATTAAAACTATATTGTGTCTGTATTCAGAGTAATCACATCACACTATTATTATTAAAGCGAAACATTGTATGTGTGTATATTTGTTGCTTTTTCACGCTGCAACGGATGGATGGATTTGGATGAAATTCGGCTAACAGATAGTTTATAACCTGGATTAACACATAGGATACTTTTAATCCCGATATCCCTACAGGAACGAGAACCACGCGGGTAAAACTGCGAGCGGCCGCTAGTTTACAATAAATCGACGCTATTTACAATATATCGACGCTGTTTACAATATATCGACTTTGTGTAAAAGAAAGGGAGGAAAATTTTGATTGAAATCCTTTCGTTTTTGTCGAAAAAAGGTGTCTATTTACTCCACTACTAAATAAAGTTTTGCCAGCTTTAGCTGGGCACAAACATTGCAAAAATAAACAAAATTAATCAATCGTTTTCCTCACAAAAACTGAATAAGCTTTATATTGTGTAGCATAATGTTTCAAAACGTAGGTACCTACCGAGAATTAGTTGGGTTATTTACTGTTTATTAATAGCTATCACATTATCCGGAAAATTAGCTGCAAGCAATGTGTTGTTTTGAACTGGTATGTCATGCATGAGGTAAAGAGCAGTTGGCCGTAAACAAATTGAAGGGACAAGCTTCGCAAATGACGTCGTCACTATTGATATTAGTCTTATCGAGTGGTCCAATGCATAGAAAAAAACAACTAAACCTTCCCCTGCCAGGGGCCCGACCACCTAACCGATCGCTTTGACTTCGTGTGTGGTTTATGACGTCATCTTGTCGTTTCGTGCCGCCTATGAAAGCAGTATCGAAAGCTATATAGCCTTTAGCTTTTGATATTGCTTTCATAGGCGGTGCGAGGTGGCAAGATGACGTCATAAACTATACGCGTAGTCAAAGCGATCGGTTAGGCGGTCGGGGGGCAGGCTTGCGGGAGTGTGCCGCTCTCGCATCGGTTTGCAAAGCCATGGAAAAAGTTGCCTCCGAGAAACTACCGTGTCGTCTGCAATAGACGTATAGGCCATTGATTGATTGAATGCAACGTTAATAAAGGTGCTGGGTTTGTTTACTATTCATTCGATTACGTTTACGAAAACGAAAATTAGTATGGCATTGAAGCAGCGTCTCCTGGCGACATACGAGAAGAGTTATAATTTTGCAATGGCAAAAGAATGCTCGCACTAGGCACACTGAGCGCGAGTTTTATTTACTACTCGATCACGTTAACGAAAAGAGCAGTTTTTTTAATATCGTAGTGGCACCAGCATTCACTCCAGCATTCACTTTAAGCCTGTTCAAAACCCTTTTAATACTATATTATATAAGTACGTAAAATAATAATAATGTTATATTGTGAAAGAATAATATATGCCAATAGTTATGACGTCTATAATTTTAGTTCCAATAGATGTTACAAGATGGCGGCGCGGACGTATTTCTTAATCGCGCTATCGACATTTCACATCAGAATGTATATAGTAATTTGAGTTATCAAATTAAGTTGTTACCTACTATAGAAAAAAAGTACTCTTAACGGTTTTATTTTTATCAAGGTATACCATTTAACAAAGCCCAATGTTCGACATAGTTTGCGCCGGCAAAAAATAACATATTGAAATATTACGGGGTAACAACCAAGTAGCAGGGGTGGTCTGTATTTCATCATCATCATTATCATCAGCATCAATCAGCTCATTTTATGTCCCCACTGCTGGGGCTCGAGTAGGGTTGCAAGCCGTCCCGCTATACGCGGGACGTCCCGTTTCTGAGACCCTTAACAAGACGTCCCGCTCAGGGTGTGAGCGGGACGCTAAATATCCCGCTTTTAGCTACGCACGACATCAAATACGCACGACTATCACCGATAGCCGCGGCCGGCCGCCGGTCGAATAACAGACTGGAAAAGCGCTCAACGCGCCTGCGTTCTGTGAAGTCTGAGCTACAAGTTTAAATAAATCTTTCTTAGTCATACAAAAATTTTAGAATTTTGTACTTAAAAATAAAAAAATCCTGAAAAGTGCCAAATCTCAAGAAAAATACTCATTTGAAAGTAACTTACAGTTTTCACAATAAAGTGTAAGTTACACTATAATTATAACTATTGTAACTGTTTTTTTTTTTGTAAATGTTGACAATCATTTAACTAACAAGGTATTTTATTCTACTTCTCATTCTGATTTGCAAAGAAAAGTTCACGTTTTTTGTATTCTAAACAAAATTTGTTAGATCCCGCTTTTTAAATCCTTGTCCCGCATTTGAAATCAACATTTCCCGCAAATTCGTATTTTAAAATTGGCAAGCCTAGGCACGAGCCTTCCCTGTGGACGGATAGGAAGAACGGGCCATGAACCACCACGCGGGCCCAGTGCGGATTGGTGGTTGTTAACGACTGCTAAAGCAGCCGGGGTCAACGGCTTAACGTGCCTTCCACAGAGCTCGAGAAGATAAACTTTTGGTCACCCATCCAATGACCGGCCTTTGCGAAAGTTGCTTAACCTCAGCACTCGCAGACCGGTCTGTATTTAATTGTTGCTAAAGACTAAAATCAGTTCCTGTCCCCTATTTTTAATGATTAAATAAAAAAAAGTGCCATTATCTGGGTCCTGTCCAACACGGTGGCATTACCCTAACTACAATCAATGGGATTGGATATAGCATGTTCCTAATTCCTGCAACCTTCATAGTGACCGTCCCGGCTTACGTGCTATCCGAAGTACTCAGTAGAATTTAGAATAGTGATTTGGTCTATTATATTTAATGCAATAGTGACATATTACTACTAAAAGAAGAGTTCGATGGCGCAGTGGTTACCGCACCCGGTCTGAAAGTGCTGTGGTAAATAACTTTCGCAAAAGTAGGTCATTGGATGGGTTACCAAAAATGTATCATCTCGAGCTCCTCCGTGCTTCCGAAGGCACGTAGAGCCGTTGGTCCCGGCTGCATTAGCAGTTGTATCAACCACCAATCAGTACCTGGGCCCGCGTGGTGGTCTTTGCCCCGTCCTCCCAATCCATCCATAGGGAAGGCTCGTGCCCCAGCAGTGGGGTGGGGACATAAAAATGAGCTGATGATGATAATGATGACTACTAAAAAGTATATGAAAAGATACAAACAATAAGAACCGGTTTTAAAAGATAATTATAAAAAGAATATATATAATAAGACTTTCACTATCATATCACACTCAGTATGATTCAAAAGCGTCATAAAGGCATGCATTGCATCAGTGACTTAATCCTCATAATGTTTCAAAAGCTCATCTGCATATGCAGTGGGTGTGGGTTGCGAAACCCGCATCCGACGCCACTTGTGAACTGCAACGCTCTGACACGACACATGAGGAATTTTCCTTTCAATCTCACAAAGCGTTTACAGATGGCAACACTGACTTCATCTTTTGTTTTTTATTTTTTATTTCACAACGCCAGCGCCTGGCCTTCATCACACCTGGGTCTCGAGTCTACTAATTCAATAGCGTCAAAATAGTGTATCAGTAGTATGATTTTGACATCAGGACTATGTTGTTGTAAGGTTTTCGTTGCAATTTACTCTACGTTATATTTTTATGCATTTTATAGCCTCCTTGGTAGTTTTAAAAACTATCTGTCAAATTTGTTCTGAAAAAGAATACTTTGAATGTCATGTCATTGTCATGGAATTTTATTGTATTTTTGCTTAGATGAATGATTGGTCTCGCTGCGCTCTACCGCAGCGAGACCAATCATTCATCTAAGTTTTTTTATATGATCAGTCTTTCAAAATTATTCAGTATAAATAACATTGTTTTATAGTATCATCGATTGTGCAGTTATTATTTTTTTAAATGTGATTTGTGAAAAACCTGTATCTATAAACAGGTTTTTCTGCTTAGTTTTAAATTTTACCTGATTAAATATTTACCTGTGGATCTCCTGAGTTCTTAATGTCCTTTAGGCCACATTGTGATAATTTTAAGAATCAGCAGGTACACGATTGTGGTTGTTTAAAAATGGCAGAATCGAAGCTGTGATGGAGAGTGACGAGTTATTCGTCATCTCGTCCGACTCAAACTCGTCCGAGTCTGAGTTGGCACTATTCGTACGGGCTATTTTATCTCTAACTTTCGGAACGCAACAGTCAACAATGCTGCCAATATTGTTGTTATAGCAACATACTAATTGAGAGATCAAATGTGAATCAAATCAAATCAAAATCTTTTTATCTATACAAATATTATAAAGAGGGAAGCTTTGTATTTTTGTTTGTAACGAATAAACTCAAAAACTACTGGACCGCTTTATAAAATTCTGTCACCATTAGAATGCTACATTAGCGCTGAGTAACATAGGCTATGCTATACTTATTACTAGAAAAAATGTTGCTTAATGATAAATAAATAGAAATACGATTTGTTTGTTTTGTTGTCATAGAAACTGCCAGAGCGGTACGTAGTCCGCCGGGTCAGCTAGTACAATAAATAAATAAATAAATAAACTTTCCTACACTCACACCAATTATCTAGCCCAAGAGAAGCTTCGTTATGAAACTCGTTAAAAATGGTAACTAGACAACGGATAAACATACTTAAAATACTTAAATACATAAATATTATACATAGAAAACACCCAGACCCGAAACAATTTAGAAAAACAATAATTTCTAAATTGACCCGATCGGGGATCGATAAGTTTTATACACGTGCGCAAGCAAATAAAGTATCTTTATCTTTAAATCAAATGCATGAAGAACAGACTCAGTAATTTTCTGATAGCAGTAGGCTTTACCTAGCGCTGACCTTAGTCCTTGATCATGGTTAGAGCAAGAATTAAAAAAACGCCAACTAAATTTGTTTCGCGTTAAATTTTTTGGAGCCTCTTGCCACCGGGCGGCGGCGCCTCAAGCGACCTCCACTTGCTCTACCCTAGAGCCGGCGCTGGGTTTACCCTCCAAAGCATTGGAAATAAAGCCAGAAAAGAAAACGGTCACCCATCCAATTATCGTCCATACACAGATGGCACTTTAAATTTTGCGTTTATTGCGCGAAACGTGACGTCACATTTTAAAATCTCGTGATTTACTTAATTATTTCATAACTCCAATTACTCAGAGTGAAGTAATGGAAGTAATTAACAGCGAATGCGTAATTAGAAATAAGAGAGTAGAAAGTTAATCGCATACCCTAAAAAATTACCAAACCAACAAGCGCTTTTGTTGAAAGAACTATTCCGATACAGTGTAACAAACATTATTAGTAACTAACGTTTACATTGATAGGTTTAAGTAGATATAAAATAAACGCGAGTATATGCTAAAAAGTTGTTTCATTTCAATGTGCTGTAGTCACTGTAGTATTCGCGTAAACCTTAGAAAACAACATACAAAATTAGCTCAAATACTAGTAATACGATGCAAATAAAACATAGTTTAATGACCTTGTTTTTATGATATTTTAATATAATTAAAAAGACGTGGAAAAATTACATGTTTTTTACTTAAATCAATCCTTACTCTCTCAAAATGTATAGGGCCCGTGTATGTATGCTACTTCTACTAATAGGTAATCTTGTTAGCTATCGAACGATATAATATTTGCTTATCAGTGTCAAGGTGCCCACGTTATCGCTTTTTTTTTTAAGAAAGTGGTCAATACAAAAAAAAAAAACTTAAATTCTTGTAATTTGGCGAGAAGCGGGTCAGACCCCTGATTTGAGGTATTTTTATCGATAAAATTATCCAGAGATCACGCTCTTAAAGTTAGATTACTACTTCTCGGGACAGATTGTGTAGATATAAGTTCATTATGTGGATAACATGGATTGTTAAACTAAATTTAAGTGTAATATAAGGGTGGAGGTGTAAGGTATCTGTATATTACTTCTTATTGTTGTACCTTTATATTACATCACGCTATGACTAATAGAACGTGGTTCCTTTTTGACACTACTGACCAAAACGAACTAAAAACGTATTTTGGTATAGTCGACAATGAAATTGCTTTACCACCTTAGAAGTCAATTTTGTTTGCATATAATAAAACAACAAGTTCTATTTTTTGTTTAAAAGACCAAGTGACAGATACGTTGTCATTAGTGACAATGAGCCTTAGCGAAATTTTATTGTTATGGAAGTTTTTGTCAAAAGTGATAAAGCAATTTTATGGTCGACTATACATTTTCGTCAGTAAGTACTTATAGTAACATGACGTCGACAAAAACTCTTGGTTTTTATAAAGACTTGGCCTTGGTTCTTATCGTATTAAATAAACAAAATATATATTTAGTATCAAAGGGAACGCGTTTACAACTGGTCCGATGTATAAATTCATAATTCTCTACTATATTATTTAAAGTTGGGCAAAAATCATGAAAACGAGTGGCGGCGTTTAGTAATCTAAATTATTGTACCTCTGATTTTGTCTAAACTATCACCAATGGTCTAAACTACAAATCGTCCATCTCTCATTTTCGATTTATGGAGCAGTTTTTTAAATTATAATTTTTCATCATTGCATCAAATAAATATGGACGAAGGCATTTCAAATAAAATATTGTCACTTGTCACTTATGGACGGCGCACAACACACACAACAGATGATAGTCAACATTAGCATAAAATAGCAATTACAATAGAACAGTGCAAGACCGACATCCAGAAAACGTGTACACACAACTAATCATGCAGATGCGAATGCATTGGAAATAATACATATAATAAATTTAAAATTAAATAGAACTCTAATACATGTTATGATGTTAAATGCAGTAAATTGAATTGAAATAAATTTTTACGCTTAATTTAATAACATTCAAAATCGGATCAAAATAATAATAATTTAATAAATTGCAATGAGGAAAACAAAATAATAATATAATAAACTAGTGCCAATAATGTCCTTATATTAAATGTTCTTCCATACAACTTCTCGTTTCATTACAGTAATCGAATAGCAATTACACTAAGCACCTTGTTATATCTGGTCTACAATTTTTTCGCTTCTGTCCTTACTTACTAGACATTACTTCTAAGTTCTGTTTGTATACGAACTACGAACAATTCTCGCTTCCTTATAACCGGTTCCTATCGTATTAGGCTACGTAACTTTGATCTCAGTCCTCCGCCCACGAATTGTCGTAAAATGTCGCCATTCGTGGAGAAATAACACGTATGCGTAAATCACTTGAAGTATTTTGAACAAGTATTTCAAGTGTTTACACGCTTTTGTAATTCATTTCAAAAATAGAATAGATTTTTTTTTAAATTCTGTTTTTCGGTTTTTCCTACCTAAATCCAGTGGATCTGCGTGATTCAAGTCGGATCTATTCGCATCCCTTTTGCTTGAATGCAGATGGACAGGGACCGCTGCTGTTTCGTAGTGATCAGTGCCGTAAGCTTTACTGATGGTAAGTAACAAAAAGGCTGAAGGTGGTATAGAGTTTCACCTCCTAATGAGGAGAATAAGAAAGTTATAAAGTTGATATCGAAATACGTTATAGCCATATACTTTATCCTCCTTCATCATCATCACAGCTCATTTTTATGTCCCCACTGCTGGGGCACGAGCCTTCCCTATGAATGGTAACACCACAGGGAGAACGGGCCATTAACCACCACGCGGCCCCAGTGCGGGTTGGTGATTTGTAACGACTGCCAATGCAGCCGGGACCAACGGCTTTACGTGTTTGGTGGTGTCACCTACACGTGCCTTCCGAAGCACGGATCCTCCTTATATCCTCCTTAATACAAATGTAAATTCATATTGACTTTCCTCATCATCATTTTTATCAGTTTATAAACTTCTTACTGCTGGGCTCAGGCCTTCCCACATAAACAATAGCATATGTAGAGATCGGGCCAATAACCACCACGCTAGAATGCGGATTGGTGGGATATAACACTACTATATGCTACAGTGGAACATTCACAACACTAAGTATGATTCTTAGTCATCATCATCAGCTCATTTTATTTGCTGGGCACGAGCTGTCCCTGTGGATGGATAGGGAGAACGTGCCATAAACCACTACGCGGGTCAGTGCGGATTGGTGGTTGTTAACGACTGCTAATGCAGCCGGGACCAACGGCTTTACATGCCTTCCGAAGCACGGAGGAGCTCGAGATCTTTTTAAAGTGAGCTTAATTAAATAAGAACATTAGTAACACGTTTTACAACAACAACGCCCTTCCGAAGCACGGGTAAGCTAGATATATTTTTAATTTTGGTTACCCATCTAGTGACAAGGAATTGCGAAAGTTGCTTAATTTGCAAGATCACCACAAAGCCGATGCGCAATCGATTTCATACGAACTTTACAACCCCGTAAATACAATCGAAAAAACTAAAATACCTATCGGCACGTAATGTAAGCACGATTATTATTGACTGTAATAGGTGATTGACGTCAATACTCTAAAATTACAGTGATCCGTTGCGCTAAGGAAAAACTTAATGTTTATTTATGCCTGCTAACGGGAATTATTTGTAATAACTTTATTGGTCATACATATTTTGCTTTGTATATTTAAACATAATGTTTGCAATGTTTTAACGCTAGAGGTGCCACAAGCACAAGTACATAAATAAGAAATGTGCTCATGACAGTTTTTAATTTGTTACATTAGAAACATGACGTTTCGATTTTCTTCTCTGATAATAACGAACTCTCTGTGACTCCCTATGCAACGCTTTACATTCTATGTCCTATTAAAAACAAAACTGTAGGGTTACCAGAAAAACTTTTGTAGCCAGCAGCCATGCCAAATTCCAAATAGTCCGTATAGCACCAGTTATGGAACGTGCCATTTAAAAACAAACTCCGCCGATCACTGACTATTTTAAAAAGCTAATATGTACACTGTTCTTTTTTTAAATCACAAAATAAAGTAGTGAACACACATCGTCGGGTGAGTACTGCCAAAATACTGAGGTCGATTGTCGAGGTGCACACAGATGGAAGCATTTTGGAAAGTCGGCGCAACGAGCGAGACGTTACTGAGCATTGAATTTAAAATATTGTTGTTGTTAAGCTTGTTGTGCACTAGGACACTTCCGTGTGACTTTTCAAAAACCTGTTTTGTGGTGACAATTTAATTAATAACTAAATGTTAATCACGTTCGATCGATTTTAATATCGTATTCGATTTTTTTGTAACATGACACTGTTGTTACAGAGAAAAAATGTGTTGTATCTCCACTAACGGGATCCAAACCAGTACTTGGCAATACGTGCATAGCACCGTTAGTAGTAAATAGTAGTGCCTTATAAAGGAACCCTAATGGCAGAGTTCATATTATGCCAGATTGCTAAAGCCAATTTTTTTGCAATCAATGTGCTAGATTGTTCTTAATTAAAAAACTTTCAAGATAGATTCTTAAACTAATATAAATGTGCCTCTATGGTAGTAAGTAAGTAAACAGCCTATAATTGTCCCACTACTGGGCAAAGGCCTCCATCATTGAAATCAAGCCATCGCTACAATTGACGGGTAATTTCTTAATCACCACGCTTGCCAAGTGCGGGTTGGTGATCACAAACCCGGGCTTTGCATCGAAAAATCCGAAATACATTTTGCCCGACCTGGGAATTGAACCCGGGACCTTCGGGTATGGGGCCGGGTATTATTTAATTTCTATTAAGTATTTAAAAAAAACGTTTTAAATTTTTATCAAAATCCCTAGCTTTTTTTAAAGTAAATCACAATAACAATTTGGAGGATTGTTAAGCTTTTCTTTAGAGTGGGCCGTAACGCAACCACAGTTAGCAAACAGGCATATAAAACCAAATGTACATTTGCACCTTTTTCGCTTAATTTCCCATTGTGAATCACATCTGTTTACATAGGTATATAATTCTCATTCGTGCCTTGGTCAAGTGAGTGTGCCCATAACGGTTAATCATCTTTATTACGCATTGTTTTTCCTGACGCTAAAGCGCGGAGGCGGTAAGCAGTTTTACAAAATACATATTTGCTCGTAAATCAGACATAATTACTACTGAATGGTCATTAAAAAAAGTCATAGACCTTATAACCAATAAATATTTTAGCAAACAAATTAAAACAGCCAGCGTCATAATTTCATAAAACACTTAAAAGATTTTTTTAGTATGTCAGTTACAATAAGTGTTTATTTGGTAGTTGTGCAAATTAACAAATGTTTAGTCGTATTTATTCTTTAATGAAGCGTTCATGTATTTAACGTACTGACTCTATAATGCACTGTGTTAACTGTAAATTCTTACTACGAGCATACCTGAAAAGATATTCGACATTGAAAACTTTTATTATGTACAATACAATGCTACTTCAAATCATAGAATACTATTGTAGATCTAAAGGAATGGTTGACCGCCTTTCTGGTTTAGTGACAAGAATACTGGTCTAAGTATAAGAGGTCTAAGTATAAGATATCTTTGATAACCAATGAGAATACTTTATATTTTGCCTGACTTTGTTGGAACTTGGTGGTAGGTCAGATGAAAGTATGATAGAGTCATTTATCCTCAATAGTTGACAATTCCTGGTGAAGTCAGCTTCTATCGACATAATTATCGTTGCCATCAATATAGGTAAGACGAAGGGCTTACATTTCATTTCCAAGCAGTGAACTTCTATTTAAAAAATATTATGTACCTACCTAAGCTTATGAAAACATTTTCCCGAGACACTCCAAGCTTAAAGAATTTACAAACTTAACACGAGTTACAAATTTTTTTTTAAAACAACTTTGTAATATTTTTATCATGCTTTGAATCAACTGACTTGTTTTCCAAAAAGAAATGCATAAATAAGAAGTCTACAACAAGTTTGTTTTAAATAAAATAAAACGCACAATCGTATTAGCATAAACACATCTATATAATATTTACCACCCAGTGTGCACCCAGCCTTGCTTGCCTTACTTTCTAAGTAAGATCTTCCTAACTGATATCTTGCCTTTTATACCGTAATTAAAGCATTTGCATATTATAGAATAACACTGTAATACTATTCTGTAATAAGATTTATAATAATATCAACATTAATAATATTACTTCACTATTTTAAATATTAGGTAGGTAAGTAAGTTGTTTCAAATCATGGTCATCAAATTTTAAAATTCAAAATAATATATTTCGTTTAGCCTGCCAAATTTAGCTCTAATCAATGTCACTAAGTCATTTTTAAAGTAAAGCTTCATGAAAGTAAACTATAATAGTAACTAGGTAAGTTAAAAAAAATAATAATTTGAAGTTTGCATGGGATATTTTTTTATTTGTTATTATTTTACTTTATTCGTGAAACATACAATACAATATCTTTTGTTTATATTTGTTACATCCAATTTTATACAATCTCTATTGGCATGCACGACTAAACGATTCTAAGCGATTGAGAGTGGATTTTTTTAAATATTTTTTTATTATGTATATTTGAGTGTAGAATCCACCCCTAAACATACAGTGCATGCCAATACAGATTGTATACATCACTAAAGTTTACACTAAATAAAACATATAGGTAACTAGTTGCTGTATTTGTTACGTTTTAACGCCTGCACATAAACCTATCCAAAACGGTCAAATGTCTTCAATATATGTTCAACCATATGCCATATACATAACGTTCAAAGTCAATTGTGATTTGACAATTTGTAGTAGTCTGATCCGCAAGCGTGTGTGCCTTGTTCTAAGAAGAACCGGCAAGAAACTCAGCAAGGAGATTCCTTCCTTCCTTTTACAGCGACACATGGAAAATAGCGCGTTTATAGTAATGGAACTTATCCATAAACTAGCGGCCGCTCGCGGTTTTACCCGCGTGGTTCCCGTTCCCGTGGGAATATCTGGATAAAAAGTATCCTGTGTGTTATTCCAGGTTATAAACTATCTGTATGCCGAATTTCATGCAAATCCATCCATCCGTTGCAGCGTGACGAAGCAACAAATATACGAACATACACACAAACTTTCACATTTATAATATTAGTAGGATAAGAATGTGTACTAAAGTAAATTTATCGCTGTTCGTTACTCATGATTAACACAATAAGAGATGTTAAGTGATTGCCAGACGATTACTAACCGTGCTATGATACAGATTTAAACAGCCCCCCGACCGCCTAACCGATCGCTTTAACTACGCGTATAGTTTATGACGTCATTGCCACCTCGCACCGCCTATGAAAGCAATATCAAAAGCTAAAGGCTATAGCTTTCGATATTACTTTCATAGACGGCACGAAACGACAAGATGACGTCATAAACCACACACGAAGTCAAAGCGATCGGTTAGGCGGTCGGGCCCCAGGTTAATTGTATGTTCCATTTATAAGCATAATGTTATGTAATTTTATCGTAATAAAAATGTATCTTATCTTATCTTATTTTACAGATAAGGGTGTATAAATTCTACAAATAAAAATCACACTAGGCATCCTGATTACCTATGTGCGAGTTTTATTCATAGTTTTATTTACTATGTACCTCCCGCCGGGTATTGAACCCTGGGACATCTGAGTCTGCCCCCGGTGATTAACCACTAGACTACATAGGCGGTTTAATAAAACCTTAAGAGCGTTTACGCCGCACACTAGCGCCGCCAATGAAAAAAAAAACATATCTCTTAATTAGAGGTAGAAAATCAAACTATGCTCAACAAACTATTTGAATGAAGTAATTTAGCATTTTTACAGCACCTAATGAACACCTTACATGTTATGGTTTAGTTAAATAAGGCGTTACGGCCACTTTTAACTATAACGCCAAATTTAACTAAACCATAACATGTCAGGTGTTCATTAGGTGACGTAAAAATGCTAAATTACTTCACTCAAATAAATAAGTATTTATTAATTAAACTTACAAACAACTATAAACTATATCTACTATTAACTATATAAAAAATTATAAATTATAAATTATTATTTTATTACTATAAATAGTTTGTTGAGTATAATTTGATTTTCTATCTCTAATTACTAGATATGTTTTTTTTTTCATTGGCGGCGCTAGTGAGCGCCGTAAACGCTCTTAAGCACATCCGTAATCATGGCGCATGCAACTATGCCGAAATAACAAGGCTCTAATCCCGTTATTAATCGTTATTATAATGTTAGTGATTTAAAAGTGCTGGTGGCTGTAATTTGATTTTTTTTTAATGAGCGAGCCTTACAGTAGTTGCATATGATGCGTAACATTTGACATCTCACCTTAGTAATAAGCAATTTTAACATTATATTCTGAATAAAATGGGTCAGGTATTACATCATTTTATAACTATAAAATAAATGCAGTAAATACTCATTAGAAGACATTTGACATATCAAAATCTTCGATAGTCAAATGACACAATATGTCACATAAAATAATAATATGTCATGTTCATATCGATTTTTAATTTTCGAAAATGGCGCGCGCTTGCTCGCTTCCCCGACTTCCTGTTACACTGTTACACATACTTCCGTCCCATTTCACGAAATCACTCCCACAGATTGCTTTTATAGAAAGCGAGCGGAAAGATGTTACACATCAATAATTTTATTATTTTAATTGTCGCATTCACAATGCTATGCACCCTTATTTGTTTTATATATGTATGTATAAATCTTCTGTGCGTGTGTATATTATTGAACTCCTTCTAAACGGCTGGACCGATTCGGATGAAATTTTCTGTGTGTGTTCAAGTAGATTCGAGAATGGGTTAGATTTACAAATGGATCCGGTAAGTGGCGCTGCTATGGTCCATCATGGGATACGGGTGTTCATACGGACGAATGATTTGTTTGTTTTGTTGTCATGGAAACTGTCAAAGCGGTACGAAGTCCGCCGGTCAGCTAGTAACATATAAAATTTCATTGATACTGAATAACAACTAGAAAGCAGTTGGTCTGTATTAAATCGATGCTATATTTAAAAATCTGTAGTTGACCCTAATTTTTAATAGTTATATTCAAGGCATAGCGTATTATTTGAGACAATTATCTTACAAAAAAAATCTTTTTGTATGTAAGTGTCTTAAGTTCTCGGTGTTCTTTTCCCAAAAAGAACACATTTTATACAAAAAATAAAAATAAATATAAATATAATATAAATAAATATGTATATCATCATCATTATCACCAGCTCACTTTATGTCCCCACTGGTGGGGCACGAGCCTTCCCTAAGGATGGATAAGGAGAACGGGACATAAACCACCACGCGGGCCCAGTGCGGTGCGGTGATTGTTATCGACTGCTAATGTAGCCGGGACCAACGGCTGTACGTGCTTTCCGAAGCACGGAGGCATTATTATATGTACATAATTCCACAAAAAAAAAACTCTGCCAAGTAGACATAGGGTTAAAAAAAAAGTGTCAAACATGTACCCTGTCGAAACTAATATATGATTAATATATCACTATCTTAATATGTGATTAATTAAAAAAATAACTACCTATGTTTTTCACACCAACCCTATAAACGAAGCTAATACAGCTACACAAACGCGTATATAACCGTACAATAGCACCGCTAAGCGCTATTCTTATCCACATGACCGCGTCTCGTAATACATGGCTCAAAATAAGGAGACCTCGCAGAAGTAAGACTCATTCAAACGCGAAATTAATCAACACTATCTACTTTGCAAGCCAAATATGCCAAATGAGCAAAGGAGCAAGTATGGGGTGCGGATTCAAATCCTATACAATTTTCAACACTTTTTTCAGATTAAGTCTTAAGTTACTGCGCCTGAGCACATGGCTTTCATATCACCAGTGGAACACTATTAGCTAAGACTAGCTGTGCTCGCGACTTCGTCCGCGTGGAATAGTGACTTTCGGCAGCATTTTTAATTTTTTAGGCTCTTTTCCCGTTTTTGCAACATTTTTCACTGATGCTTCGCTCCTATTGGTCGCAGCGTGATGTTATATAGCCTAAAGCCTTCCTCGATAAATGGACTATCCAACACAAAAAGAATTATTCAATTCGAACCAGTAGTTCCTGAGATTAGCGCGTTCAAACAAACAAACAAACAAACAAACTCTTCAGCTATATAATATTAGTATAGATAAGACCTACAGATTACGAGAACCAATATTCAAATTTTCAAATGCCTACATCGGCTCTTTCCAAGGCAAATTCTTAGTCGCCTTAATGCTTAATTAGAATATTTATGACCATAAAATTACGTCTGGCGACTGGCATACGACACTCTAACGACCCACTTAAGGGTGCGCCGACAAAAAAATGCCAAAAATGCAGTTACGGTTAAGTAAATATAATTGAAAATACCATCGTATTAAATGAACAAAACATATATTTAGTATCATAGGGAACGTGTTTACAATTTGTCAGAACCATAAATTCATAACACGCTATAGTTTTTTCTACAATATCATTTAAAGTTGGGCAAAAATCATGAAAACGAGTGGCGGCGTTTAGTAGATTTCTTATAGTTTATCTAAATTATTGTACCTCTGATTTTGTCTAAACAATCATCAATGGATAAACTACAAATTGCTAGACTACATTTTCGATTCATCAAGTGGTTATTTAAATAATTATTTTTTATTAAGCACCATAAATTCACCATACAAAATTAGTATGGCCGCGCGGCATCAAATAAATATGGACGACGACATTTCAAATAAAACATATGACACTTGTCACTTATGGACGGCGCACCCTTAAGGCGTGAACTCTGCAAAACGTTATTATAACAACTAACAACCACATAAAACTATAAAGATAAAATTATACTAGAAAAAAGTCTTCTGAGACGACCACCGACCCTTGGATTACCGGTCATGCTCTGATCGCTGAGTTACCGAGACCCCCAATGCTACACCGCTAAAAAGGTCGTGGGTTCGATACCCACTAAAAGCTGAGATAAAGGTTAAGTGCTTAACTGCAAGGAAAAAAAAGTGATCCCTATTTTTTTTATTTGAAAAGGCCTGAAGCCCAGCTGTGGTACGCTTATAGGCTGAAGGTGATAGTTTTTACCCAGCATTTTGGATAGTCAAGCTAGTCTATGGTCAAGCTTTTATCGTTCGTTGTTTTACCCCCGTATTTATAAACGAGTAAAAGGTCATACTGAAGCAAAGTAATTGCTTAAGTAATATTTTGTATTCTTTAGTAAACCGATGAAGTTATAAACGTCAAAAGACTAGAATTCTTAGCGAAGCACTAGTCACCAATATCTTTACTCAAGCAATCTAGTTAGATTTCTTAAAGAATTCATAGTGACAAGCTTGTGACAAGCAAGTTTTGAGGTTATATTCCGTGTGAAAGTTTGTGTTTTGTCTAAAATAATTTAAAATTTATGATTTTGATAATAATTATAATGTTTTTATTTAATTCATTAAGAAAACTTCTATTCTAATATAAACGTTACTTATTTATAAATTGAAATTAGATCTTAGTGACATTTCTAAGAACAAAGTAATTGCTAAGTAATGGCTTGTCTATAAATACGGGTGTTAATGTTATCAATCATCACTACATAGTGTAAAACAAAGTCGTTTCCCGCTGTCTGTCTGTATATATGTATGCTTAGATCTTTAAAACTACGCAACGGATTTTGATGCGGTTTTTTTTAATAGATAGAGTGATTCAAGTGGAATGTTTATATGTGTATCAGCATTCCACCCGTGCGAAGCCGGGGCGGGTCGCTAGTTAATAAATAAATAAAAGATAAAAAATATTTATAGCTAGACCGCTTTACTGAGACCTCGCCTGCGGTGGGTACGTGGGGCGGGAGGTACGTAGGGCCTCTGCCATAGATATATATATATATATATATATGTATACATACAGGGTTACTTTCTTATCACCGTCAAAACCTTCTGAGATGACATGACTTCTGTGATACAAACGAACAACTCTTACTATTAGACCAACTTCCTAACTAGAAAATAAAATTCAGCTGTTCCATACAAAACATCGATATTCATTCGACCAAAATGTATGGAACAGCTGAATTTTATTTTCGAGCTAAGGAGTTGGTCCAATAGTAAGAGTTGTTTGCAGGGAGTCATCTCAAAAGGTTTGGACGGTGATAAAAAAGTCGCCCTATTAGATTGTACCTATAATGACGATTGTATCACGGATTTAACAAATAACCATATTTGTTATAATCGAGATTGTTCTAGTGGCACCGGTGTTCGACAAGAGCTAGTGGTCAACATCCTCTTGCTTTAATCATTAGAAATACAGGTCAGTGGTAATTGAATACAAGTCTGTATATATCCTATACTATCTGTCATCCAGTAAAAATTTATCAAAATTATATCTGTGTAACATGTATTTTTTAGGCAACGAAACTTGTGTCGAACATTGGGTTGCTATGCCCAACACTGGGCCAATACTCTATCATCATCATCATCATCATCTCAGCCAAAAGACGTCCTCTGCTGAACAAAGGCCTCCCCCAAGGATCTCCACAACGACCGGTTTTGTGAAATACTCTATACTTTGGCTTTCAAAGTAAAAAGTAAATAGTGTTAAATAATTTCGGCGGGCTGGTTAGAACCACGATAGCTCAATTGGAAGAGCACCTGACCCGGTATGTCAGAAGGGTGCAGGTTCAAACCCTGCTCGTGGAAAAAAAAAAAAAAATTTCAACATTTGTGTTTTTGTAATTTGTTCGCAACAAAATTTGCGTTAAAAATTATATAAACATTTACTCTATACTATCTATAATACCTATAAACGAGCAATTTTTGTATATTTAGGTATATACCTATATCTGAATCTCGGAAACGGCTTCAACGATTTTCATGAAATTTAGTATGCAGGAGGTTTTGGGGGCTATAAATCGATCTAGCTAGGTTTCATTTTTAGAAAACATTATAAAAAAATAACAAGCAAAGCTCGGTCATCCAGATACTATAATATTAAACTACCTACAACCTATAATCTGAAAAAAAGAGAACCAAAAATTGATTAATAGATAATTACTTTCCACTGGATAACTTTGATGTCAATGTCTATTAGAAACCATTTAATTTTCATATTTATGAGGTTAATTATGAATGTGCTATTAATTAACACATTAATAATAATTCTGTTAACCCTTGTTAATAAGGATCTATGTTCGTTAAAGAGGTTAAGCAATTAATGACACCCGTTAGAGCTTTTCAAGCCTCATCAATTAAGCGCCGGATACTGAATCAGCCACGAACTAGAAATATCCGAGACACTCGCAAAACACTGTTACAAATAAAAACTTTTTGGGGGAACGGTGAATTTTCGCCGGGAAAAAAGAATAGAACACTATTTAGTAAAATTAAAAAGTTAACACACTGGCCATAGACACAGACAAACACTTTGGAACGTTAAACTTTTTTTTTCGCGATTGTTTACGCGCGGGCCTGCGATCTTTCGCGCGCTGCGACGCCGACTGAGCGTGATTCATCTCCGTGCTATAGAAGGAAAAATAAAAATGGCCAGTAAAAGAAAAAAATAAAGCAACACAGTAAAACACACGGGCGCACACTGGTGCAGACTAAAAACTCTGTGGGCACGAGAGCAGAACCGGCTAGGCCGCCGCCGGTGAATCAGAATGCCTCAACGCTAGATCTCGACTTATGAAATTTGATAAGTCAAGTCGCGATCTAGCTAGACGAGGAGATCGCTCGCCTACATCGAAACTTGTTTGCATAGTTTTTACTGACACTGAGAAGATTCGACGTTGTTTTTTATACACGACACGTTTTGTAGATTGAAGAATCGAATGAAGAACGTTCCATTAAAAAATAAAGTCTTCAATCGCGGTGAGTTCCTATAATTTAACTCACATTATAACTAAGATAGAAGTAAAATAATAAAAGTAAAAAATATAAGTAAGTTTACTCTCAGAAGCTTTTACGCGTGTCGTGATCCGTTTCGAAATTAAATCTTCTGTCGAGAAGAGTCAGGTTAAAAAATCTACTCTAAGTACCTACCATAAATGCAACTTCTAAAAAAATTATACACGTTTAAATCTTTTTTTATACCATTGCCACTGAGGTTACAGAAAGGGCAGGTTACAGAAATTCAGGCAAATAAAAAATTGGTTAATTTTCTAAAGAACTGCGTGACGAGACGTCATTTATATATTTACATTAATGTTATAGAATATATTAACGTTTGTTGTAAACGTTTGTTTATGTTGTGCACTGGGCCCGAGTGGTGGTTTGTGGCCCATTCTCCCTACCCATCCATAGGGAAGGCTCGTGCCCCACCAGTAGGGACATATAATGAGCTGGTGATAATGATAAACAATATTATTATGACCTGTAAGTGTGAAAAGGCTAAAGGTGGAAGCGCACTTCACCCGAAATCTTCAACAACTTTTTATCTTAAGCGCAGAACACAACTACTACGCGACTAATAATATCCGATCTGTGGCGGTAGCCAAAGTAACATTAAGAAAACGATAGCGAAGTTCGAAAAGAATAAAGATTGACCACGTGATTTAGCGCGGCTTATGTCAATCCCATACATTTTATTCTTTTCGAACTTCGCTATCGTTTTCTTAATGTTACTTTGGCTAAGCCTACTGAACCCTTCGGAGAATCTAGTAGGGCACGGGGACACGCACTAGTGCGTGATACCGTTCCCTCTAGAAAACCTCCGAAGGTGATTTGTTTCACACGGCTTGAGGAACCCTTTAAGTTTCTCGCAGCTGAAAATGCCGTCTGAGGCAATCAGCAATCAAATCAAATAAAAAAAAAGCGACTAACATTGCTGTTGTGGCAATGTTAACAGATTTAGATGGTGGTAGCTAGCTTGGCAGATTTAGAACAAGCCTTACCATCAACCGGGTAGTGGATAGTGGAGTGTGTCCGACAAGAATCAGTGATCGACAATTTTCTTCCTTAATAGTTGCGCGAGCGCTGATCAGAGCGCCGCCAAACAATTAAATCTTAATAATTGTGTATGTTATTTTGATTTTATTCAATGTATTACCGTATTACTGTGTGACACTGAATAAAGAATTTTTCATTTCATTTTTCATTTTATTCACAGCAGACGACTGATTAATCATTAAAAAAAGCTCGCCAAGTGCGAGTCGGACTCGCGCACGAAGAGTTCCGTACCATTATCTATAAAAATAGCAAAAAAATCATGTATGTTGTATGGGAGCCCCCTTATATATTTATTTTATTCTGTTTTTTAGTATTTGTTGTTATAGCGGCAACAGAAATACATCATCTGTGAAAATTTCACTGTCTAACTATACACGGTTCATGAGATACAGCCTGGTGACTAGAGATGAAAATGACCAAAGTGACTGAATTTGACTGACTGTCAATTACGGTCAAATTGGTCAAAAACGGTCATTTACTGTCAAAAAGGGTCAATATGATCTTTAGTGTTTTTTAATATTTATTTTGAATAAAAATGTAAAAAAAGCGTTTAGATAGATTTAGGTTTCAAATTCTTTTTATAACGCCGCGTCACGCGCAGTTGATACTTGTCACGACTTGCACCACCGCAGTATGAGTAAACAAAGAGTAAATTGAATTTTCTTTAGCTAATAAATACTTAAATATACTACTTTTTTGGAAACGTGACATAAACATCATAGAAACGTACTCCTCCATGAACACCGAATAACAATTTTGTTTTTTTAAATAAACTGAAATCATGTCGCGATGTTGGCGGAATTGGCAGTAATGTAAATTTATTTATTTATTTATTTATTTTGAAAGGTACACCAACAATGTTCACACAGTTTTGATTAAAATTAGGTGTTTGTAGTAATAAGATATGTATAACATTTATGACAGGCATACACAGCATTTACAAAAAACATATGAAGCTAAAAACAAAACCAAACAAATTCCAAATAACGTTCTAAAATAAAACATAAACCAGTTTCGTATACAAAGGAATTTTACAAATAACAATAAAAATCCGAAAATTATGTCTATGTTCGCAAACCTAGGCTCGTTAACCAAATCATTATAAGTGCTACACATTCTATTGATCGTATTTAATAGTTGTCACTAGTTATATTTAGTCACTTTAACAGTTAGAAATATTAATATGTTTAAGTCAATTTGATTGACTTTGACAATAAATGACCGGTCAAATACGGTTTTTGACAATAGTGACTGGTCAGATTCAGTCATTTTACATCTCTACTGGTGACAGACGGACGGACGGACGGACGGACGGACAGCGGAGTCTTCGTTTTACCCTTTGGGTACGAAACCCTAAAAACGGGGGTCAGCTACTGATTTTTGACTTTAAAAACAATTGAATACTAAGTACCACCTGCTTCTTTCAAGGGCTTTAGAGCTTATGAGCTCGCTTGTCACCTGTGTTAAATTTTTTGCAATTTTCGGAATAAATACAATGCAATACAGTCTAAATTCTTTTATACTCTGACAAATGAACTATTCACTGATTAGGTGAATTCGTTCATATACAACCGATCCAACCGTTTTCATGACGAGTTTCGAAATCGAACATCGGCCGGTACGGACTGCTGCTGAGTCAAAATTTGAAGAGTTATTAGACAGTGTTTTTAAGGCGACGCATTGGAAATTTACGTGGCAGGAATCATGATTTTTCCCAACAATTACAAAACATATGAAAGTAATATTTGATGACATGATTTTTCATTTAATTTACTTCATTTTGCTAGTTGCAGAAACACGATTTGTAAACTTTTATAACAGAGAAAAAAATATCAAAGTAACCTCTTTTAAAACATAGATTTGCATTTTTCAGGCAAACCAGACAGATTTAAGCAACAAAATTTTCTTAGTAGATTAGTCTTAACACACAATTCAATATGCCAGTTCATTTTTTCAAACTCATTTGTAGTTTTTTTTGGAAAGAAAAAAAAAACAGTTTTTTTAAACGCTCCGTATTAGATTAATTGTTTAGCGATGCGTCGCCTTAACTAAGAAATCTCTATAAGTTGTTGTTATGTTTAAAATGTTTTTTATTGTATTTAGAAATATTATCTAAAGGTCTGTGATCTAAACGAAAAACGATGACAAACAGTTCTGATTTCGAAAAATGGTTCGTCATACTGACTGTTTGTCTCTGTTGCCTGTGAAAAATAAAAAGTTACAATGTGTTTCAATAATAAATTACAATATAATAAGGTACATTGACTTAAAATAGTTGAAATAAAATAGTTAGAGCTACATTTCGACCGATTGATTTATTAAAATTATTCAATAAATTCCAAATCCTGTCTAGTGCGTTCTGCGGTCGCGCCATTGTGCAGCAGACGTACAGACTCGGGTTTCAAAACATTTGAGAAATTGCGATGAAATCTGGTGTTGAGCACTGGGTTACCGTGTCGAATATTGGTCCAACTAAGACATAATATTTTTTCTTTTGATAAATAAAAAACCGTATCGTAACCGTACAGTAAATAGTAATAACAAGGAAAGAAGAATAATAGAATAAAAGTAATGTACGACCAGCTGAGAAGCGAACCTTTGGTCTGTAACCGGTTAACCTCTAGACCATAAAGGCGTATTAGTACTTATTTATTGTAGCACCTGTACTAATAATATTATAAAGCTGAAGTGTTTGTTTGTTTGTTTGGTTGAACGCGCTAATCTCAGGAACTACTGGTTCGAATTGAAAAAATATTTTTGTGTTGAATAGTCCATTTATTGAGGGAGGCTTTAGGCTATATTAACATCACGCTGCGACCAATAGGAGCGAAGCATCAGTGAAAAATGTTGAAAAAACGGGAACAAGAGCCTAAAAAATTAAAAATGCTGCCGAAAGTCACTATTCCACGCGGACGAAGTCGCGAGCACAACTAGTAATATTATAAAGCTGAAGAGTTTGTTTGTTTGGTTGGTTGGACGCGCTAATCTCAGGAACTACTAGTTCGAATTGAAAAATATTTTTGTGTTGAATAGTCCATTTATTGAGGAAGGCTATAGGCTATATTACATCACGCTATGACTTATCTTTTTAATAAAAATAGAACGCAGGTGAAACCGCGGGGCACAGCTAATAGAATACAATATGATATTATTTTTAACGATTTAAGTATTGTGTGCTACCATCCCAGGCCCCTTTCTGATCCGCAAATAGATCAATTACAGGCACGAAGAGGATCGCTCAAGCTAAATTGGATGCGTCGAGCATCGAACTGAGTATCGTGAACGCCTGCATATCAGACTACTACAAACTGCCAAATTTCCGTATTAGATTTTGAACTTTACGTATAAGACTTAAGGTTGAACATCTATTGATGAAATTTGAGAGTTTTGAATATGTTTATGTGTCAGCGTACGAACTTAACAAATACAGCAACTACCTTTATGCATTTTTAGTGTAAACTTTAGTGATGTATATAAAATTGGATGTAACAATTATAAACAATATTGTATTGTATTGTATGTGTCCCGAATAAAGTAAAATAAAAAACAAAAAAAAAAATATCCCACGCAAACTTCAAACTTAATTTTTTTTGAAGTTACTATTTTAGTCAACTTTCATGCAACTTTACTTTGAAAAATTAAGACCTAAATATGGCAACGGCACCAGTCTTCGACAGGCCCCATTGATCGACACTCTTAACAGGGGTCAGCAACTGACTTTTTACATTAGCTAGTTAGCTAGCTAGCTTTTTTATTTTGTGATTATTTACCATATAATTTTATGCAATTTTTACAAAATTTGAAAAAAGACCAAGTGTTGAAAAAATTCCACAAGCGGGATTCGAACCCGCAACCCATGACATGCCGGGTCAGGTGCACTTAGGGTTGCCAACCATACTTTAACCTTTTTACCGCCAACAACTTCTATAGAAGTTCGAGATTTTCGTGCCGTCCACGCCAGCACTTCTATAGAAGTTCTTCTTTGTACCTACTTTATTAAAATACATTTATACGTTGGCGTACAGCGGGACATCGCGTGCAGGATAGTTGGGCGGTGAAAAGGTTAAAATAACGTATCCTGCGTTATTTTCCATCCCCATACTTTATTCTTTTTAATAAAAATAAAGTATGGAAAATACTTTATTTCCGACTAATGCGTGCGTTTGAACGGAATATTCCTGTACTACTGAATGATACTCAGACTCAGGTGAAGTGAATCGAAACGCAACGCTAATTTCTGAACGCGATATAAAATAATAAAAAAATATTAGATAGTGCTAAGAGTAGGTGCATAGAAATATGTTTTTTAAACATTTAAATAAATAAATTTGGAAAATACTTTATTTTTTCTTCAAATCCTTTTTTCGAAACTAGTTAGTGATAGGTTTACTTTAATTTCCTGAAAAGTAGTTCGCAACCCTAGGTGCACTGTCAACTATGCTATCGTGGTTCAATCTAACTCGCCGAAATTAATCAACACTATCTACTTTTACTTTATAAGCCAATGGAGATTCACGATAGCATAGTTGGCAGTGCACCTGACCCGGCACGCATAGGGTGCGGGTTCAAATAATATTAATAATGATTATTAATAATATTTTAATAGTTCAATATATTTTATTAAAAATAAATTGAGGTGTCTGCAATGTCGCGCTATTGCCGCAAAAATGCAAGCTATTCGCCATCAAGCACTTCAATATAATACAATAATACATGAGTTGGCCCACTTGAACAATTGAGACGAATTAGCTCAGGATAGATATAGGTGGGAGGGAGGAGGGAGGGCAGGCCTTTAGGAAAGTAATGGCTGATAATAATAATTATTATTATTATTATCGGTTAGTTCCGCTATGGTATGGTTCCGCTATGGTATGGTTCCGCTATGGTATGGTTCCGCTATGGCATCATCAGAAAATGCCTACCAAAAAGTCCCGCTTTGGCTTTCTTCAGTTTTTGGGACTGACAAAAAGAAAAGTCTTACGATGTTTTATAAAAATATACACCACATAGTCATTAATAGCAAAAAAATTTAAAAAACCTGGACATAACTACACTGTGCCGCAAAAATTTCGGGTCGCTTATAAAAAGTGTGATAGTTTCTTAAATACACAACACAAACTAGTGAAACTGTAGTGTGTTATAGATGACTGACTTATACATAAAAGAAAATACATAACACGTTTGTAAACTGTATAATTTTATTTAAGTACTAAAAATTACAAAAAATAAAACTTCTAACTTTTGACAACAAAAATATACAACACAGTTAATCTGCAAAATGAAAGCTTTTCTGTAAATTTAATATCTTGTATTTCCTCCACGAGCCCGTATCGCTTCATTAAGACGATGTGGCATGCTGTAAATCAAATTTCTAATACGGTTTTGGTCAATGTTTGACCATTTTTCTACTAGCGCACTTCTTAACTCACGTAAGTTAGCTGCAGCTGGAGAGCGTTGTTTAACGCATCTCCCGAGCTCGTCCCATAAATGCTCTATGGAATTTAAGTCTGGGCTGCGAGCTGGCCACTCCATGCAGGTGATACCGACGTCTTGAATATACGCGTTGACCAAATGTGCTGTATGTGGTCGCGCATTATCGTCCATAAAAATGGAATTTGCGCCCATATTCACCAAGAAAGTACCAGCATGCTCATTTAAAATCTCCTCTACATATCTGGGAGCTGTCAGAGAACCGTTTTCTATAATTACTAACTCCGTACGATCCTCTGAAGATATCCCAGCCCAAACCATTATTGATCCTCCACCGAATGGCACCTTTTCCTCAAAACACGCTTGACGATAACGTTCATTTGGTCACCTATATACTCTTCGTCTCCCATCGTGTGCGAATAAACAAAATCTTGACTCGTCGGAAAACATAACCCTGGACCAATCTTCATCTGTCCATCGGACGTGTTCTCGAGCAAACCGCAACCTGGCAACTCGATAACCTCTGAGCAATTTAGGGCCATTTGCTGGCCTATAAGGCTTTATATCAGCTTCCCGAAGTCGCCGCCGGATCGTGTCAGAGCTTATATTGTTGTGGTGAATTTCTTGAAGGCTATTTTGGACCTGAACAGCCGTGAGATGTCGATTTCTTAATACAGTGCTCACGATGAATCGGTCTTCTCGTGTAGTTGTACACCTTGGCCTGCCATTCCCTGGTCTCTTGATGTTCATGCGGTCTCTTGAAATTGCTGGAGTACTCTTTGGACCGTGGATAAAGATACACCTACTGTTCTAGCAGTACTTCGCTGACTCCTTCCTTCTTGTACCATGGTGATAATTCGTGTACATTCTTCAGTAGATAACGACATGTTGGTGCATGGTTGATGCACAAAATACTGTGACCAGCCAAAAAAACTGTTTATGATGACAGCTCGGTTTAAAAAAAAAGCGAGAAAAATTTCTATTCCAAAAATTAGAATTTTAATATTTTCAAAAATCGGAATTTCTTTTTTTGAAGCTGTAACTTGTTCAAATGCAACCTCTTTTGATATGTATAATAAGCGTCACAAATCTGCCTATAATATATTATTTATACGAGGGATCTATGTAAATAACTTTGGGAGATATCGCGGTTTTTCTAAATGACCCGTTATTTTTGCTGTCCAGTGTATATAATCTGTGACTTGGAGTTATCAATATTTAATCATAACACTTTTCTTTTCAATTGTACACACGGTGGCAGATCAACCTACCCAAAACTGTCAAATTTCTACAACCAATTTTTTTGGTTAGAAGGATCAATATTCATTGGAGAAATTTGACAGATTTGGGTAGGTTGATCTGCCGCCGACTGTACCTTCTATTGTTTGACGTAGATCTAATAGATGGGTACCATAGTGGGACTTTTTGGTAGGCATTTTGCGAGGGTGCCATAGCGGGACCATACCCCATAACTAACCCATTAAACAAACGTTAATACATAATGATTTCATAGTTAGTACTATTGTAAAAGAAATATCAAAGGTTAATAATTTCATTGACAACCTATTATAAAAGAAAAATCAGAGGTTAACTCCAAGAGAGCTCCATGTTATGATTTAAAATCACCAATGATATTACAAATAGAAAGTCCAAAACGCGAAACGACAAAGTCATTCTTGTAGAAAATATTGCAAAACACAAAAACTGCTATTCATCGCTCGACTGGATTGCATGCGGAATGCTGTTTGCTTATAAGTATGGGCACCTAACATATATTTTAAAAAAGCTGAGTGCGAGTTTTATTGGCCCTTTGATCACGTAAACAAAGACCCCTTTACTACAAAACATTGTTAGTTAAACAATGGCTATATACGTACGTGTTAAAAATATTGTGTCTCTGTCTTAAGAGGCCTATTACATCTCAACTGTGATTTTTGCGTAAAATGCCCATTTTCGCATTTTGTAGTAATTTTCCAGTTGTATTTATCGTTTTTATCGAAATAGGATGATAAATTAAATATAACATAAATTTATTCCTCATGAAGTAACAATTATTCTGGTATAAATTTTGCTCAATCATATTGTCGTAGATAGGAGAAATTCACAGGGATCTTAAAGCGATTTTCGAAGTTTTTTGGTTTAGAATAAGATTTTTTTTCTATGTAAAATCAATGATATCTAAAAATTCCGAGGCCGCTACGAACTATTCGACTATATAAGACATAACATTCTCTTTTTTTTATTTCATTTGTTTAGAACAGTAGTTCAATCTAGGAGCTCAAAAAAGTGCCTTCGCGCATTTTATGAAAATCTTTCTCTGCTATTTTGGGTTTTATTAAAAAGTTAAGCAAAATTTACAAAAAGCGAGGCCGCTACGAACTATGCCAATAGCTATTCTACACTATTCAATAAGTCAAAATTGTTAATATATTTTCGTTTCTGAGATCGAGAACGCCAAAAATGGCCATTTTACGCAAAAATCATAGTCAAAATGTAATAGGGGCCTCTTTTTGTTTCGTTGATAGCTTTGAAGGGACTTGTTTTTTTTCTTTTTAATGTCTGCTACATTTAGCTAGTGAAACAAACACACTACTCTACAATTTTTATAGTGTTAACATAAATAGATGCTAAGAAAATTAAAAAAAACGTTATTAAAAAAAATAAACTTTTATAAAAAATCTTCATACAAAACGTCAATTTCATAGGTAAGGACCTAATATTAGCTAAAAAGTGCCAGCATCTGTTTTAAGCATTGCCTAACTTTAGCCATCGTTTTGTAGTAAAGCAGAAAGAGTTTGTATGGCACTTAAGGCGCTGACAACCATGAAACAGCGCTTTCTGTGGATCTGCATACAAGCTAATAGTGCGTGATTCAAGTTAGAAAAGTAGCGAAAAGTGCTATTTATTTAAAATCTAGATGTTTTATTACAAAAATAAAAGATAACGTTCTTTAATAATATTACGAATAAGTGAACTTAACTAATTTTCAACTATGGAACTGCTGCTGTCCATATACAAAGCCTATACGACTCCGAGGATTTCACGAGCGCGTTGCAGACCCTGAAGTTTCAGTACTTAAGCTTCTATGCACGTATGTACACTGGGTCTTATTACCCTTCAAACAGAAACAAAGCAATGCAAAACAATTCTGCAAAGCGGCTGGTCATCGTCACCATAATTTTTGTTTATTTTGGGGCGGCGGGAAACTTAGAGGGTTCCTCAAGCCGTGTTAAACGTAACACCGTCAGATGTTTTCTGGAGAGAATGGCATCGCGCGCTATTGCGTGTCCCTGAACTCCGTGGTCCCTACTAGATTCTCCGAAGGGTTCGAACCAGATCGGGTCGGTTTTGTGACCGCGGTTTTGTGACCGCGGTTTTGTGACCGCGGTTTTGTGACCGCGGTTTTGTGACCGCGGTTTTGTGACCACGGTTTTGTGACCGCGGTTTTGTGACCGCGACCTTCGGCTACCTTCGTTTTCGTTATCATGATCGAATCCAAGTGAAACTCGCACTTGGCTAGTCACCCAGAGTTTGGTACTGTATCGAGTGATATGCTTTCGAATCATTGCAAAGTTGAATCGTGTGCTAATAAGCAATCCTGCTGTTTAGTTAAGAAATGATGATGCCAGTTGCTGGCAATGAAGTTAAAAATTACACTATATTTTTTTGTTAATAATAAATTATCTTAATTAATGGCTCCGCGTTTAGCATTTAGCCAATTTCAAGTGTTTTTTCTATTATAAGTAGTAAGGGTACATATGTACGGTAGATAGAAATTAAAATGGAGTCTCACAACACGTGTTATTACGGGAAGAACTGGGGTAAAACTCCTATTTTTTTGTTATTAATGAAGATTTACATATCATTCTAATTTATTTACATACCCAGTGTCAAATAGTCAATGATAGTGACATCTTTGATATGAGATGAACGTAGCACCTGTAATTGCTATCATTGTGTACTATAAGAGAAATCACACCCTTGGCCTCAGTACTAGTGGCGGTAGCCAAAGTAACATTAAGAATACGATATATATAGTCCTCCTTATCGTATCCGATAACGGCGACCCTAATCATTTCTATTATGAGCTCTTATGTGGCTAGCAACATCGAACCTTGTCTTAAACAGACGATCGCATCGAGCACAGTAGAGCTGTTGTCCGTCACTGTTGTATGTGTATGTGTAGGAGGGCTGGGGACGAGTCTTCCGTATATGGCGCTTCTCATCAAGGGTTACAAGTCGAGCTTCTTCGAAGCTTTCTACACCTTTTCGGACCTTTAGCGAAGTTCGTAAAGAATAAAATGTTTGGGATTGACATCAGCCGCGCTAAATCACGTGGTCAATCTTATGTCAATCCCATATATTTTATTCTTTTTGAACTTATCGTTAGCTATCGTTTTCTTAATGTTACTTTGGCTAAGCCTACTAGTGTTATTATGACAAAGCTGCTTAGTAGCAGTTTAAAAACGACACATCCCCGTTTCTTACAAATGGTGTTGTAATAGGTGACTATATTACCAATTATGAATACGTAATTTGCACAATCTACCAAAATTAATAGAATTCAATACAAAAATAGCATAATAACTTTTAAAAACATCATTTTATGATTCATTTAATTTCATTTCATTTCAACCCTTTAGCAGAGGGCTTTTAATGAGGTGTTAAGAAGCAACTTGTAGGTCAGCAAGGCGAGGACGGTTAAAAGTAAAGTAAATAGCCTATAACTGTCCCACTGCTGGGCAAATTCATCATTGATATCAAGTCATCATTACAATGGACGGGTAATGACTCAATCACCACCCTTGCCAAATGCGGGTTGGTGATCACAAACCCGGGCTATGCATCGACAAATCCGAAACACACTTTGCCCGACCTGGTAATTGAACCCGGGAACTTCAGGTACCGGACCGATATCGCTTTGCCATTCGGTCATCGAGGCGTTAGTCGGCTTAGGGGACCTGGTTCATCTCAATTGTTCAAGTGGGAGTCCAACTCATTGTATTGTATTAGGTCCTTACCTATGAAATTGACTTTTTTATAAAAAAAATAAATAAAATTTTATTTTTCATACTAACATTTTTTAAATTTTCTTAGCATCTATTTATGTTAACACTATAAAAATTGCAGAGTAGTGTGTTTGTTTAACCCCCTAAATATAACAGACATTAAAAAGAAAAAATATCAAGTCCTTTCAAAGCTATAATGAAACAAAAAGACAATTCCGAGAACATAAAAAGTAGTCAATTAAAAAAATATTGGGCGATAAAGACACACAATTAATAATCATTGTTATTACTGAAGCCTAAGCAACATAGTCCTAATTGAAGGTGTATAATAAAAAAATACTAACTACCGGTATTGACTTTTAGAAGTAATACACCTTAATAAGTGAGAAAAAACTCCAATTTCATAGGTGAGGACCTATTATTATAATGAAGTGCTTGATGGCGAATGGCTTGCATTTTTGCGCCAATAGCGCGACATTGCAGACACACCAATTTATTTTTAATAAAATATATTGAGCTATAAAAAATATTATTAATATTATCAAAGTATTTTCAATTTTGAGTTATCTAAAAACTTATCTAAAATGCCTAAAATAAAAAAGCTAGCTAGCTAACCAGCTAATGTAAAAAGTCACTTGGCTGCTGACCCCTGTTAAGAGTGTCGATCACTGGGTCCTGTCGAAGACTTGTGCCGTTACCATATTTAGGTCTTAATATTTTAAAGTAAAGTTTCATGAAAGTTGACTTAAATAGTAAGTTAAAAAAAAATGAGTTTAAAGTTTGCATGGGATATTTTTTCGAATGTTTTTTATTTTACTTTATTCGGGAAACATACAATACAATACAATATTAAGGCGTCTGAAGCGAAATAAGTAGGTATTAACTATTATAACTCAAAGTCAACATGTATAGGTAGTCTGACTGATGTGGCGTTGACTGTACTTACATACTTAGCCTAGGTTTATTTGAAACTTAATTTGTTCACACTTAAGTACACATTATAAACGCAATAACTTGTAACAATAAAATAACTATAACTTTGCTCGTTTCAACTTAAAACGGTAGTGCCGCGGATAAAGAATTGCACCACCCCATTTCTTCCCGTGGGTGTCGTAAAAGCCGACTAAGGGACCATTCCAGAGGATGGGCAGCAGCATCACTCTGAGGTTACCCTCAACCTACTGCGATCGCCAACCCGCCTGCCAAGCGTGGCGATTACGGCAAATACCCCTCATATCCTTGGGGGAGGCCTTTGTCCAGCAGTGGACGTCTTTTGGGGAGATGATGAGATGGTATTCTGGACTTATTTAATATCTATCCTATCCATCTCTGGAAGGTATCGCTTGTTGTTGATAAGGCCGCCCTTTGTGCGACTCCTGTTCATTTTATTTTAACGTGTCTGTATTTTTGTTATTTTTTCGTTTACAATAAAGTATTATATTCTATTCTATTATATGTACTTTGGGTATATACCTATATTATAAGCATTAAATCATGTTAGCTTATTTTAGATCCCGTTGTTGCTATGTGAATAACATATCTTTGTATTTTTATTTTCGTACTAAATTGGATTAGGTAAAAATGACGTACACCTAATCCTAATATGCGAATTGTCGGATAAAAATACCTAATCCATATTTTTGTGCTAAATGGCAGCGGCCACACTGTTTTTATTGTGATTATTTAAAGCTACTGAATCGAGTTCAGTCATTTTTAATATATATATTTTACTAATAACAATTTAAATTTAGTGTATTACAGTTATTCATTCGTCAAACAGTCTAAAATAAAGGAGAAAGACGGATTTAGTTAAAGCTTAATTTGAAGAAGCCTTATTTATTGCTTTCATTTTGGTTTGCTTTGACTTTTCAACGAATAAGTGACTGTACTGCTGCTACTTAATTGTAATACTTTATTAATACGGCTAGAGTCGATTCAGTCAGTAGACGAATCACTATAAACGAAAATGTATCGTGGCGTTGTGCCTATGAAAACAGCATGCTTACGGCCGTACGGCACAAATACAAGGATTACGTATATGGATTAGATATATGTACTAGGTATTTAGATTTTTTTTTAATAGTATATAGGTTGGGTGGAATTGGTACCGTTTTTACTTTACCTAAAGTAATACCACAGAATACATAATAGTACAAGCAGGCCACCGTCACTCCATGTACATGCGCGCGTTGATTGCCTACGGAGCGGTTGATCAGTGGGCTGTCGTAAGCGCTCGTTATCGCACACTCGTTCGCTGTGCACGTTGCATCGTGCACAGAAAAAACATCGATTATTTGTATTCTGTAGTAATTATTAAATACTGTAAATAGTAAATGTCTAGATTTTAAATCTCGTTTTAATAATATAAAAACAATGCCGCCCGCGCCTGGCTATTTTTAGAGTAGAATAGAATAGAACGAAGAACATTTATCCGATTGCTCTCGAACGGTGAAGGAAAACATCGTGAGGGAACCTGCATGTCTGAGAAATAATTAATTTAAAGGCATGCAAAGTCCCCAATCCGCATTGGGCCAGCGTGGTGGACTTTGGCCTTAACTCCTTCATACGAAGGAAAATCTATATTCCAGCAGTGGGATATCATGGACTGATGATGATGAAGATTTATAACTTTAAGTAATTCATTTAATATCAAAGGTAACATTATAATCCCAGTTCCATGTTATCGTACTGATCATAACAATTGAGCTTTTCAATTTATTATTCATTTTAATTTACATTACAAATCTTAAACAAGCCATTCAGGCACAGATTACTTAATAGTTAATTTAAGTACAAGTTATTGTGTGTGAACAATATTTTTTATCGCAGCAGCAGCCCTGGCATTACTGCGATCACTACGATGGCAGCGAGGCCGCGCGGCTGCGAATCGATAACAACCCTACAGTCGAGCCTATTAGGCATAATTTAGCACGCAGCGGTCCCGAACGCGTCGCGACGAAATGAAGTAGGCTGTTAACGCGGTAGGTATACGATTTTTTGTAGGGAGTGATTTATCTGTTACGTAGTAACTATTAAGTAATCTGTAGTGCAAGTACAGAAGATCCACTCGGCAAAGTCATTTAAATAAAAAGCGACTTTTGATAAGACACAATAAAGTGCAATTCAGGTCGCACACAGCTCCCTTACCTACAGTTATATTCTTTATACTCTATATACCTTTACCGTTATATTCTATATACCTAGAAGTTGCCTCTATTTCTATCGCGTAGCTCTTATCTCTTCAAACGACTTCAGGGTTGTCCTCTTTTAAATAATAATTAATTTATTACAAGTTATTGTGTTTATAAAGTGAAAAAAAAATTTAATTTAAATAATATGTAGTGTTAATTCCGCTAACTCACTCGTTTATACAGCTTGGATGCAGTACGAATGCAAAGAATGGCCGGTATCAATTAAATGTTTTGCGAAATGTGATTTATCTGGATGGCCATTCCTATACGCGGCAATATGTTCCTTATATCTAATGTCAAAATTTCGGCCTGTCTTTGTGCGACAATAACAGCTATAATATTTTGCATGTTTGTAATAAAAGCTTTCGGTTGTGTGTGTTGGAGCAATTAGAAATAATGAAACATAATAATGACAGTTATGCGCTGTTGAATGACCAAACAAATTTAGTTCCATCCCCATTATTACGTATTGTCGCGGGTAGTACGTCACAAATGTCAAACGATGGTGCTTTATAAAGGGGCCGGGAGCTGCGTAGCCGTAATAGTCGGTGCGCAGCTCTCGACCAGTCAACAGCTCCTGAGGATGCCCCGTGGAGGGGCGAAACACGTGTCGGGTATCGGTGTTGGTGTGCATTTTCGCTTGCACGCATTGTTTCTCCTGCATGTGCATACTTTTTGCGGGCGGGAGGGCGGTGCATGCGTACTGCATCCAAGCTGTATAAACGAGTGAGTTAGCGGAATTAACACTACATATTATTTAAATTACATTTTTTTGTACTATGGATTTCCGCAAAATAACGCCTGATTCCATTAATTATATAAAGTGAACTTAAATGTGAACAAATTACGTTTCAAATAAACCTAGGTTAGGTATGTAAGTACAGTCAACGCCACATCAGACTACCTATACATGTTGACTTTGAGTTATAATAGTTAATATCTACTTATTTCGCTTCAGACGCCCTAAACCGCTTAGTAGTATAACAATCTCGACTAATCGTACAATAATACAAAACAATTAGATACCTATGTGATGAGTTAAACACAACGAATTAACTTACCTTTTAATATCTTTCGGAATTTAAAAAAAATGATTATTTCGATTAATTGTTCTTTCTTTTATTTAGACACCCGTAAACACAACAGTATTTTTTATACGGATTATAAGATCGTTTAGTAGTTATTGTTCGGTGCACAAAAATCACAGAAATGATCGTCCGTTTTACGCGCGACGACGACGCGCGACGCGTAGAGCGTGCGAGCCGAGCGGCCACCTATACTGCCATACGCGGCATACGCCCTCCAGGGAGGCGCGCCGGCCTAACGTACCTAAACTGCGGAGTCACCCCCTGGTAATACAACATGTAAGTATTAATAAAGGCGCTCCTCACCCGATGTGAGGTGGCGAGGTGCGGGCGCGCGTGCGAATGCCGCTCGTCGCTCGACTCGTCGCCGGAGCGTTCGCCAGTGAACACAGAGTCGTGCGACACCGACAGCCCGCTGCCGTAGGCGCCCTCTCTGAAACAAAACCGGTATTAGTCGGCAGGCACTATCAACTACGAGTAGTATCAGTAGTATCAGAAAGTCTCAATACGCGGACTAGGAAGAAAAATAACGTTGAACACACTTGATTATTTCATATAACACCACTCATGTACGTCTCGTACTCATGTACAACTGACGTAGCTCAAAGAATTAACAAGCTGAAGTAGCAATGCGCTGGTCATATAAGCCGCAGGACCGATAACTGTTGGGGTAGACGTGTTCTAGAGTGGAGACCGCGACTCGGCAGACGTAGTGTAGGACGCCCTCTGGCGCGGTGGCGCGACGATATACGCATAGTGGCTGGCAGCGGTTGGATAACAATAGCCGAAGATCAAGCTCAGTGGCATTCATTGGGAGAGGCCTATGTCCAGCAGTGGACTGATGTGGGCTGATTATGATGTACCTATCTCCATGGACTAACCTATAACAGCTGGGCTAAAGCATTGAAAGCAAGTCATCACTACAATTGATGGGTGTTGGCTTAATCACCAAGCCTGCTAAATGCCGGTTGGTGATCACAAACCCGGGATATGCATCGAAACAACTGCTACACACATTGCCAGAAGCACTACTCCTTGAGTCACTAAAATATATTGGTAATAAATTGGTCAAGTGGTCGAATTCTTCCAAGATTGGTCGTGACCAAACAATAAGCTGTCACTCATAGCTACACGGTTGTGGCCAGGCTGTAAGCCCTTGCACATAGCGACGCGGACGTGGCCAGGCTGTAAGCCCTTGCTCATAGCGACATGGTCGTGGCCAGGGCGTAAGCTGTCACTCATAGCAACACAGTCGTGGCCAGGCTGTAAGCCCCTGCTCATAGCTACACAGTCGTGGTCAGGCTGGCCCTTGCTCATAGCAACACGGTCGTTGCCAGGCCATAAGCCCTTGCTCATAGCTACACGGTCGTGGCCAGGCTGTAAGCGCTTGCTCATAGCAACACGGTCGTGGCCAGGCCGTAAGCTGCCGCTTATAGTGACACTGTTGTGGCCAGGCCCTAAGCCCTTACTCCGAGCTACACGATCGTGGCCGACACGATGACGATGAATTTTAGTTGTGATAGCAGTGATATAAACAAGAAATTTACTTCCTCCTGGCGTGCCGCTCGGTGTCCAGCAGCTCGCTGGTGGAGCTGCTCTTGGGGTCGGGGCTGGATGCGCGCGCGCCGCTCCCGCGCCGTTTGAACATGCGCCGGAGTCCGCGCAGGAACCGACCCGTGCGCCCTTCGCCTGGAATACAAAATAAATTACATTTATTAAAAGATATATTTTTGGAAAGTACAGTGGACTGAATGCCTGGAGGCGTTCTCTATCGTCTATACAGTGCACTAATTTTCCTAGAAGGTAGAGAATGCCGCTTTCCCTAGCTATAAAGGAAAAAATATTAATAGTAAGATAAAAAATACATTGAAGTATGTAATCAAATCAATTGTAGACTTTAAAGATACTATAAAAACAACAACAAAACACAAATTACAATGTATACGTATAAAAAAATACTGTCTCTGTATGTATGGAAATCCAATATAATCTTTTAATAAAGTCGTAACAATGTTCGCGTTACTAGAAACATACAAGTGTCGTGCGTGTGGTCAGACCACAGCCGCGGAGGTCGCTAGTCCGATTATGAGACGGTTCGTATTCTATGAAACGCCCATTTGCCGTGTTCAGTTACAAACTGTAAAGGCCATAAGGTGTCATAGCAACACATAACACTTAACATCTGCGTCTCCCCAGGCGCAGTGTGGTATGCATAATGTATTTCCACTTCTGTATAAAAGACGAAGAAAACTAGGGTGTCATAATCATATCGATTTTCAGAGGCTATAGCCAACCATTTCCACACTCACCATGGTTCAACAGGTCCTGGTGCTCCAGTCTGTAGTGCGGCTCCAGATACCCTCCCGCACGCACGACATGAGCTATGGGTTGCATGGGCAGTTAACTACACAGCAAACTATTTCCACGCTCACCATGGTTCTGTGGATCCTGGTGCGGCGATCTGTAGAGCGGCTATAGAACTCTCCCGCACACGCGACATGAGCTATAGGCTGTATGGACTGTTAACTACACAGCAAACTGTTTCCACAACAAAGGGCTTGCTTACAATGGTTCTGTGGATCCTGGTGCGGCAGTCGGTAGGGCCGGGCGGTTCCAGACCCCTGACGCATGCAAGGAATGAGCTATGGGCTTACTACACAACCAACTATTTCCACACTCACCATGGTTCTGTGGATTCTGGTGCGGCGATCTGTAGAGCGGCTTTAGAACCCTCTCGCACGCACGACATGATCTATAGGCTGTATGAGCTGTTAACTACACAGCAATCTGTTTCCACAACAAAGGGCATGCTTACAATGGTTCTGTGGATCCTGGTGCGGCGGTCGGTAGAGCCGGGCGGCTCCAAAGACCCCTGACGCACGCACGGAATGAGCTATGGGCTCACTACACAACCAACTATTTCCACACTCACCATGGTTCTGCGGATCCTGGTGCGGCGGTCGGTAGGGCGGCTCCAGCGAGCCCTCGCGCACGCACGACATGAGCCCCACGCCGCCGCCCGACATCCGCCCACGCCTGGAACGAAACACCACATTTATTAATTAACTAGCTGTGCTCGCGACTTCGTTCGCGTGGAATAGTGACTTTCGGCAGCATTTTTAATTTTTTAGGCTCTTGTTCCCGTTTTTGCAACATTTTTCACTGATGCTTCGCTCCTATTGGTCGCAACGTGATGTTATATAGCCTAAAGCCTTCCTTGATAAATGGACTATCCAACACAAAAAGAATTTTTCAATTCGAACCAGTAGTTCCTGAGATTAGCGCGTTCAAACAAACAAACTCTTCAGTTTTATAATATTAAACTAGCTGTGCTCGCGACTTCGTCCGCGTGGAATAGTGACTTTCGGCAGCATTTTTAATTTTTTAGGCTCTTTTCCCGTTTTTGCAACATTTTTCACTGATGCTTCGCTCCTATTGGTCGCAGCGTGATGTTATATAGCCTAAAGCCTTCCTCGATAAATGGACTATCCAACACAAAAAGAATTATTCAATTCGAACCAGTAGTTCCTGAGATTAGCGCGTTCAAACAAACAAACAAACAAACAAACAAACAAACTCTTCAGCTTTATAATATTAGTATAGATAATAAATAATATAGATATAGATTACTAGCTCATTTTATGTTACCACTGCTAAAGCACGAGCTTTGACTGTGGATAGATAGGGAGAACGGGCCATAAACCAACACGCGGGCCCAGTGCGGTGCGGTGGTTGTTAACGACTGCTAATGCAACCAGTACCAACGGCTTTACGTGTCTTTAGAAGCACGGAGGAGCTCGAGATAATAGGTACCTATTATATCGAGCTTCTGATGACCGGCCTTAGTTAACCGTGAAGTTATTAGTCGATGTTATTAAGAAAACCAACAGCGCACTTATACAATAAAGAACTCAAGATTTTAGTGCTTAAGGGAATCCTTAGCTGTCACCAGCCAGAGGCGTCTAAAGCATGCCTTAAGTTTCTCGGGTTCCCTTAGTGCTTATGCCATGTTATTATATTTCTCGCCTCTATATTCATCATCGGTCTTGTTATTAGTCAGAGGGGATCTTATCTTATCTTATCTTAGTGGGGCCTGCCGAGGTTTCCACCTCCCAGTAGCACTTCGACCCATTGGGATCTTTTGTGCAACCCCATCCTTTCACTCTTCCTCCTCTGTAAAGATAGATGCCATAAGTCTGGCAACGTCCTTAAGAGCGAAGAGCCTGAAGTCCTCCGGTTTCAGATAGGCCGACCCCAGGAGTCCCATTCTTTTCCTAGCCAGAGAGTCGCAGTCACACAGTAGGTGCTGCATTGACTCGGTTTGCTCTCCACATGCCCTACACAAACTATTTGTTGAAAGGTGCATTCTGTGAAGCAGTCAGAGGGGATACTATAGTACTTGGTTAGTAGTACCGATTTTTTATGTCTGCCTGAATAGCTACACTATCATCTTAACTAAGTATATTGGTATAACAACAATGTTAGTAGTTATACAAAAATAAAACACAAGGGTTTGAAAATAAATCAAAATTGCAAACATGACTTCTTACTTCCTCTTTGAGCCGCCCTCGTTATTTTTGTTCAAAAGTTGCTGACGACTTGTTCTTCAGACTTTTTGAAACATATATGAAATATATTATCGACTTCCAGGAACACTGTGTACTCCTATATTAATTTCATTTGTGTTCTTACGCGAACGTGATTTGAATGTACCTACATTATAAAATGTTACCTCACGTAAACATGAATTGCGGGATCCATACAAATACTTAACAACGCAGCAATATTTAATATTAAAGCAATAACGACGAACTTACATTATTGCGTACGTATTTTAGAAAGTCCAAGTGATGACTCCGAAAAAAAATGTAACAGCATTTGGTACAGATTGATTGGGCTCATTAAAAACAGATGACTTTCCAAATCCGATTAGGCTCAACGTTTGGTATTCCTTTGCTTTAACGTTTTGATTTGCGGACTCCATTTTTTTTGTTGTGTTATTTTGTTTCTTTCACTAACTCATTACCCGCTTCTGTGGTCTAGTGGTTTAAACCTAGAGTTCCCGGGTTCGACTCCCAGCCGTACATGTTTGTGTACTCGATTTTTTTTTATACTTCCTCTTTTATCCTAACATGATCGGAGCTAATTTTAGTCTTAAGAGAATTAGATATTCTCTTTCATTCTAGTTCTATCTGTTTTTCCTCTAGCACTTTCGTACCGCATACTTCGCATTCATACTTCATCTTTCATTCTTGGGCAGTGGGTGCTCTGCCTATTTCTATTTTCTATAGTGTTATTTTGATTTCTTATTTTAATACAATGTTGCAGGTTAATGAGTTTTTCAGCCTGTAGTTTTATTAAAAGTCGGAAATAGGGAGTTTACAATTTTAACTAATGTACAATATATATGTACTCGATTTAGTTGGTGGTAGGAGATAACCAGTGCCTCAGTAGTTGAGGATTCCGGGTGAAGAGCCCTTCTACCTTCAGCCTTGATGAAGGACAAGTGCTTACCCGTAAATCCTACTAATATTATAAACGCGAAAGTTTGTAAGTATGGATGGATGTTTGTTACTCTTTCACGTAAAAACTACTGAATGGATTTGGATGAAATTAGGCAAACAGATAGTTTATAACCGGGAATAACACATAGGATACTTTTTATCCAGATATTCCTACGGGAACGGCAACCACGCGGGTGAAACCAGGAACCACGCGGGTGAAACCACGAGCGGCCACTGGTAATTAAATAAAAATTAACAGTGATGTAACTTTGAAAGTTTTAAAATTATCTCTTCATTAGCCTTTAAATGACTGTTTCACTGCTGACTCATGAGGCCCACATAGGGCCTATGGAGAGATCGGGCCACCCACCACTATTGGTGGATGAAAGCCTGAGCCCAGCAGTGGGATAAAATTTAAAAACATGTGTTCAGTTTAGGCTACACAAATCTACACAGGGCAGGAGACATTGTACTGCTAAGAACCGGGAAGAAACCCAGCAAGGGCATTTCTTTTCTCCCTTACTTTTATAGAGTCAAAATATTGGAAAATAAAAAAAAAAAAAAAAAAATTAAATAAATAAAATAAAAATGCCCTATTTATAGAATTCCACTTTCCATTGATAGACAGATAAATATTTTGAGTTCCTAGGTTGTTAAATAAAACTAATATGTGTACAGAGCAATGTCACACATTATTGATTTCATAAGAGTAACCTTGTGGTTAGGGTGCAGCAAAGGGGGTCCGAGACAGCCGATTTTTCGATCATGTTTTGTATGGAGCTAGGACTTGTAAAATTTATCACTTTTTGCTGTAGGTCACGTGATAGGTTAGAAATTTAAGACAATCGCGAAACACAGCGTAGCGATTAACTTGAATTTCGAGGATTTTTTTTTATTAGACAACAGAAATCTAGCTCCATCAAAAAATTTAAAAAAAAATTATGAATAAAAAAAAATTTTTTTTTTCGTTAGATGTTTTTTGGCATTTCATAAAAAAAAGTTGTGTTATTTTTTGGGGCCCCCATTTCTACACCCGGACCAACCTTGTTGTTAATAAATTAAGTTTTCACAAGATTCGCTGAAACGAACATAAAAAATAGAATATACACACTCCTTATCCGTTTAAAGTCGACAAAAAGCAGCAAAAACCTACTCCAACACAACCTCGTACCAGACTCGTGACAATGCGTTCCGCAGACAACTCATTCACTAATTAAGGATGCCCCTGAAAACGAGCGATAAACTATAAGAACATCTCATAATACAAGGTCACCGCACTGTTTACAGGCACGAGTAAGGTCAAGGCCAGCCCCCGGATCGATAAGGATGCTGCGGTAGAAAGGGACAGAGCTACTATCCCATATAACAGAGGAAGACAAAAGATCGTAAGCGTAACAACGATTCCATACCACACTATGAGTATTAGCTGGTCTGATCATTATTGATGATGAGCTTCTTGGAGTACATACAAAAGCTTTATATCACAGACGTTTATGATAGTGCTTAGAAGGGAATCGTGAAGAACGGTACTTCGATTGACGATGTCGTAAAAGGGAAGCTATGTGTACCATTAACTAACATAAGTGTTGAGGATGGGTGAATGCTACTGGTAAGCTAGGTACGCGGATCACTCTATAAGACATAATTTTTGCTTTTGAATTGAATATGTTTCTTTATAATATAAAAAAGTTAAAGAAGGGCAAGCTAAAAAGGTTAGGTGCTTTGCAGGACGCCTTATAACGATACCAAAATATTTATATCACTTCACTACACAATAGGGTTGCCAATCCTACTATATAATATAGTATCCTACTTTTTCATTTTTGTAATTTACCCGACATAATTTTTTATTTAATTTTGTGTTTTAAAGTGTACGCCCATTATGTCTTGCTTTCTTATGTTAAGTTAAAATGTTTATTTTTCTCAGTAAGTGAATATTGTAATTCTTTATGAGAAAATAAAGTTCTTAAACCATATTTTAGGTGTCTAACTACTATTATCAAAATTTATCAGCAAAGTCGCTAAAATCAGTCTTTATTATCTAAAACGGAACACGCCCTTATTATCATAGCTTATATATTTATTTTCTTTTATATTTTTTTTTTAGATCCTTGGGGGAGGCCTTTGTCCAGCAGTGGACGTCTTTTGGCTGAGATGATGATGATGATGATGATATATTTATAATATTTTAAGAAATAAAATAATAATTTTTTAATGTACTATATTTTTTTAATTAATTCCTTATCTATTATATTTTTATGGGTACTGAATCTGAAAATACTATATTTGGACTAAAAAAAGTTAGCAACCCTACTACACAAGCACATTGCAGGGAAACTTTACACAGCAAATATTTTTTTTACATTTTCTGATATCTGCTGAAGAGCGCTTCCACCATTGAACTCATTATCATAACTCAACATAAGGTGAGATGAAAACCAACTTACTATTAGCGTACCCGTAAAGAAAAAAAACATCCATCATCCTATAAACGTCCTCCTGCTGAGGGATCAGGCCATAACCCTGAAACTGATGTTGAGCACTGGGCCTAAGTGCCGCTACGATAGTTACTTACAATCCAGGAAGTGGCTGGCAGCCTGAAGTATGTCATCATCATCATCATTATCATCAGCTTATTTTATGTCCCCACTGCTGGGGCACGAGCCTTACTTATGGATGGATAGGGAGAACAGGCCATAAACCACCACGCGGGCCCAGTGCGGATTGGTGGTTGTTAAAGACTGCTAATGCAGCCGGGACCAACGGCTTTACGTGCCTTCCGAAGCACACCCATCCGATGACCGGCCTTTGCGAAAGTTGCTTAACCTTAGCACTCGCAGACCGGGCGCGTTAACCATTGCGCCATCGAGCTTCTCATGAAGAAACATGTATTGTTACTTTTTACAATCAAGTAAGAGAGTAAGTAAAGAAATTTAATTAAAGAGCCAAAGATCGGGTTCAGTGGCATGCATTTGGAGAGGCCTATGTCCAGCACTGATACAGGCTGATTACTATTATGATGATGAGGTAAATGGAAGTGTAGCGCTTCCCAGAAGTGCAAATATTACACACTGGCGGCCGCTCGCGGTTTCACCTGCGTGGTTCCCGTTCCCGTGAGAATATCTGGATAAAAAGTATCCTATGTGTTATTCCCGGTTATAAACTATCTGTATGCCGAATTTCATCCAAATCCATTCAGTAGTTCTTACGTGAAAGAGTAACAAACATCCATCCATACTTACAAACTTTCGCGTTTATAATATTAGTAGGACAATAAATAGGCGTCGTACACCCTAGAGTCCTCTCTACCGTGTACTAAGAAGCCGCACGAAGTTGTCAAAGGTTTTTTTTTTTTTTAATGTAAAAGGAGGCAAACGAGCAGGCGGGTCACCTGATGGAAAGCAATCACCGCCGCCCATGGACACCCGCAAAACCAAAGTAATCGTGGATGCGTTGCCGACCTTGAGGAAGGAGTTGGATCTTGAGGAGGGAGTAGGAATTGGGAGGGGGGAGGGGTGAGAGATGGGATTATGGTTAAATGTGTTATGACCTAATGACTAATGACCATAGATCGGATTAGGTAGAGTTTTTTGACATACCTTTGCAATGTTAGCATATCATGGATAATCTAAAGCAAACTTAGTTTTTTCCAAAATTTGGATAAAACAAAGTATAAGATTTTTGAAAATAATCTCCAGTAACGATCACCTAAATCACACCTTGATAGTCTGACGTGCAAAAGAGTTAATCCATACTATTGATAACGTTATGACGCAATTCACAGAAAAAACTCTACATATTCCGATCTATGCTAATGACGGAATCGCAATAAAGCTCATTCAAGATAACTTTAATCATTCAGCACAGCAGAATATCTATATTGAACCTTTCCACAGACCTCAGAAGTTGCTCAATCTTAGTAGGTGTACAGGTCACGTTGGCGAGTGATTGATCGAGCGAGGCTCCTCCATACACCCGAAGCACAAAGAAAAGAGACCCAAAAAGTAAGCTTAATACTATTTATTATTACTTTAGCCACTACTGCTTGGCACTACCAGTAGTGCCATGGAAAATTTTTATTTCCCATGATGCTACTTCTCTGATTGGCTCATTGATTTCTGATTGATTCTCTGATTCACTCAAATTACCCGTGATATACCTAATTACCCGTGGCACTACCATCCAAAGGATTTGGATTTAAATATTCGTTTGTGAACTTTAAACATTTTTAGACAAAAGTGATTTATCTTCTAGTGATGTGACGAATATCTATATAATAGTTTTTAATTTAACCGACTTCAATAAAGGAGGAGGTTACTCAATTCGACTCGTATATATATTGTTTTTTTATGTGTGTTCGCGGATAACTTCGTCGTTTATGAACCAATTTTGATTTTTTTTTGAGATTGTTGATTGCCACTTTGCATTTTCATCTTCACCGGGCTCTTTTGGGTGCGGCGAAAAACTAAAAGGGTTCCTCAAGGCGAGTAAAACGAATCACCGTCAGAGGGAACGGCTTCACGCACTATGCTGCTTGTCCCCGTGCCACACTAGATTCTCCGAGTAGTTCGGATCGGATCGGAGATACATGTATACCGCGTTGCAACGCACACGTAAACTCTCTAACAGCGCGGAACAACCCGAGGGCGCCTATAGGACCTCGACTCGGGTTGACCGGGGTTCAACCGCCTAACCGATCGCTTTGACTTCGTGTATGGTTTATGACGTCATCTTGTCGTTTCATGCCGCCTAGAAAGCAATATCGAAAGCTATAGCCTTTGGCTTTTGATATTTCTTTCATAGGCGGTGCGAGGTGGCAAGATGACGTCATAAACTATACGCGTAGTCAAAGTGATCGGTTAGGCGGTCGGAGGGCGGGTCGTGGGGGTGGGGAAAAAGTCAAGCCACGTGATTGAAAAATCCTCAGGTTTTTAAAGGGGACGGCAACACGGCATTTTGTTTTTTTTATACGGGTAAGCACTAGGCCTTGATCTCACCTAATGTATAGTGATGATAAGGCTAAGGTGGAAGCGCACTTCACCCGAAATCCTCAACTAGTGAGGCCCTGGCTATCTTATCTCTAGCTGCCGGAACACAACCATGCTACAAACATTGATGTTATAGCCCTCTAGGCTAACAATGTCCCCTTTTCAATTTACACACTTCCAATGTACACTTTGGCTAAATTACCGCATTTCACAATGTCTTATTCACGAAAAGTACACTCTCAATAATCGTACACGCTCCCAAAATGTCTGATTCCCAAAATGTACACTCCCTGAATGTAAACCTCAAGTGCGACCTACCAAATATTTAGATAAGATGGTGGTAGCTAGCCAGGCGGGCAAACAAGCCCTACCACCAACCAAACCGAGAAGACAATCATGTACCCCCCGCTGTGAATCAAACCCGGGACCTCTGGGTCTAAGCCGGTGGACTTAACCACTAGACCACAGAGGCGATTAAAAGAGGTTACCACGCATGCGTGTCCCTATCCCCGACTAACTTCTATGAGGCGTTCGGAGCGGATCAAGTGTTTAGTGGTAGTTAGTTCTAGGTCACCCATCCGTTGACCCGACATTAGGAGAGTTGCTTAACCCCCTGAGACTGACGTGGTAGTCCCACAGACACCGCCAAATAGAAAATCCATTTTATTACCGTAATTTTTTAATTTTGAGTGTCGTCGCTTTCAGTACCTTACTACAGTGACCTCGCGCGTCGGTCAGTGTGCTGTGATTGTTCGAAACCAATTTGCCTTCAGTGTTCTAAGCCACTATGTGAAAATTGTCAAAGAAAGCTGTGATTTTGAAGCTGTCTAATTTTTAAGTCAACCAATGAATATATCTAGCGTTTTCTAGACTGATTATTATAATTGTTATTTTTTTTATTCTAAAGTTAAGTTTAAAAAAAGTTGATTTTGATATTTTTTTTATGTTATTTTAAGATAAGGTATTTATAGACTGATTTGTGTGGTCAATAAACAGTGTTTAACTTTGAAAACACGAATTGTTTTTTATTTAATTATAATTTTAATTAAAAAGGATATGCTAAGAATTTAATGAAATATAATTTAAATAGCTGCATATTTTAAATCTATAAAAATATTTGCTGTTGGAATGGTGTCTCGTATAATACCACGTCAATAGAATTGTAAAAATTGAGCTACGTCAGTCGCAGAGGGTTAACTTGCACGATCGCTAACCGCATCGCCATCGAGCTCTATATCGAATACGCAACCATTAAAAATCGGAGTCTTTTCACAAAGCATGGGAACTAGGTCTCACTGTGGTCATACCACAGTGTTGCAACTCGTACTGTGTCATTGTAATTTCGTTATTCAACCACTCTGTTTCTTTAGGTGTAAGAGTCAAAATTGAATAGCCCGAGATTGTAGGTTACATTATAATTATAGGGCAGGTAATAGTATCACGGATTAATGCTTTCATTTGTTGTTGGATGCATAATGGGCCATCGGAACAGCAGATGGATTTGGTCGACAATGAAAATGTGATGTAACTTTCTGTTGTATTCACATGTAGAAACAATTCTTGTTTTTTGTATTTGTTGTAAATGCTTATATTTTTATTTTACACTAGCGGACGCACGCGGTTTGTCCCGCGTGGTTCCCGTTCCCGTGGGAATATCGGGATAAAAAGTATCCTATTTTTTAATCCAAGTTATAAAGCATTTGTATGCCGAATTTCATCCAAATCCATCCATCCGTTGCAGCGTGAAGAAGCAACAAACACACAAACTTTCGCATTTATAATATTAGTGTGATAAAGTAATGGCTCGGCAGGTACAACCTTCAACTCACCTGATAGTAACCACAAGACAAGGAGACTCTAATCTTATCTTATCTTAGTGGGGCCTGCTGAGGTTTCTCTCTAGCAGTAACACTTCGACCCATCGGGATCTTTTGTGCAACCCCATCCTTTCACTCTTCCTCCTCTGTAAAGAGAGATGCCATAAGTTTGGCAACGTCCTTAAGAGCGAAGAGCCTGAAGTCCTCCGGTTTCGGATAGGCGGAACCCAGAAGTCCCATTCTTTTCCTAGCCAGAGAGTCGCAGTCACACAGTAGGTGCTGGTAAGGAGACTCAGAAGCAGGCTTGCCAGGTGTTCGGTATTCTACCGAACCGTTCGGTATTTTAGCACTGTGTTCGGTGGTCGGTATGACAAAAATACCGAAATATGGGCGGTTCGGTATTTTTTTCTGATTATTTTTTTTTCCATAATATACCTACGATTCAACTGTCAGATTTTGCGCAATCGGCAATCAATGTTGCCGCATCGGCTACGCACTCACTGTTTTTTTGAACCATTTCGCGGATTGCGGATAATGTGTAGGTAGGTATACGATGTAATTTCAGTCTGACATGTCGCGAAATGTATGGGGCAGTTAAAGCAAATAAGACATTGGAGATGGATGCGTGCATTAGTGAGAAATAATATATTATTTTTATAAGTTAAGGCGCGACTTGAAAAAAATACATCAACTTTCATCGAAAGTTGTAGGAGTATGACAAGACCAACGAATCTGAAATTTTGATATAGATAACTTCATGCCTTTGTCTTTAAAACCCATGCTCAAAAACGTGATTGTGCAATTTTGACGCGATCGTTATTCTTTACGAAAACACCTCTAAAAAATCATTAATGCTATAATTACAATGAAATAACTTAATCTATGTTTTGAAATCACTCAAATATATTAATAACATCAATATTCGTAATTTAGTTGCTGCATATTTTATAACTAAAACCAGTAATTTTATAAAAATATTTTTTTACATTCTGCGGTCTTTGCGGTCTTAATTGTCGCAGGCGCTACGTATAACAATTATCTATGTGTGCATTGCTCGTGCGCGATTGTTAGCTTACCTTCTACAGTCTCATCATTTATAAAATTTATAAAATACAGTAAAAAAAATTAAACGCCTATCCGAACCAGCCAGGAATCGAACCTGAGTCATCCGCAATCCGGGCGGCTGCACTGACCGCTATGCTACCGGGAAGGCTGACGAAAGCGCTGAATTTTGTCACTGTTTTTTTTACAAAAATACATCTTTATAAGATTTTACTTAACTTAGCTCAAAATTAGCCTAGAAACTCATTAAACAATAAAGCATAAAAAGTGTCCGCTACAAAACTGTGGGTAGATTTAAAACTCATTTAAAACCAGCGTCAGTTCTTGCAAAGCCTTAGCTTGTGAAACAGGCTACTATTGCTACAGTCACCAACAAAAGTAGCTAAACAATTTAATATTTTGTTAAAGCAACTAGATTTATGTGCGCCTGTGAATATCTAGTAAAGTTATTATGATTTAGCACTGAAGTGTTTCGTTACTTTCGCTGCTAACCGTACATAAAGAAGGTTCCAGGTGTCCTTTTCTAAAGGGACTTAAGAAGTGACGCAAATTTAATGTAAAATGCCACGAATTTATGGCCTCCCACCGAACGATTTAAAACCAAATAAGAACGCGTAATTGCTCTACCAAGTTAAAAGTCTCTTAATCATTTACTTGAGCTGATCCAAGCGTATTATAATTGGGCGGAATAATGTGAGAGTTCGTTAGCGGATTGTTAAAAAAGGAATTAATGAGAGTGGAATACAGACGAATTAATAACACTAACGTGCTTTACTTTGGATGTAGACGTGAACTCAGTAAAAGCCTATTTAAATTACTCGGATGGTTTAAGAATCATTACCAGTTCATTTTATGGCCCCACTGCTGGGGCACGAGCCTTCCCTATGCATAGAAAACACATCTGGGAAAACAGGCTATAAACCACCACGCGGGCCCAGGGGCCCGACCGCCTAACCGATCGCTTTGACTACGCGTATAGTTTATGACGTCATGTTGCCACCTCGCGCCGCCTATGAAAGCAATATCAAAAGCTAAAGGCTATAGCTTTCGATATTGCTTTCATAGGCGGCACGAAACGACAACATGACGTCATAAACCACACACGAAGTCAAAGCGATCGGTTAGGCGGTCGGGGGGCTGTGCGAAGCGGTAGTTGTTCAAGACTGGTAATGCAGCCGGGACAGACGGCTCTACGTGCCTTCTAAAGCACGGGTTTTAGAATATAATACAAAAAGTTTTTGTTTTGTCTATATAATTTTTAACGCAAATTTTGTTGCGAACAAATTACAAAAACACAAATGTTGAAAAAATTTCCACAAGCAGGATTTGATAAATAGCTTGCCTACTTCTTAACTGATCTTTAGTATTTGTAAAAATATTATGATCGAATGTTAATGGCGGTAGTTGTTGACATTGAATGGGCGCCTTTGGCTATTAAAGTAAAATAGTAAATAGTGTTGAATAATTTCGGCGGGCTGGTTAGAACCACGATAGCTCAATTGGGAGAGCACCTGACCGGTATGTCAGAAGGGTGCAGGTTCAAATCCTGCTCGTGATTTTTTTTTTTACATTTGTGTTTTTGTATTATAATACAGTTTATTACAGGAACAGTGTACATTTTGCTGGTGATAATTAGTTATTGGAATTGAATTGAATACTGAAGCCGCTTACAGCTTGCAATACATACGATAAAATTAATTATTGGAAAACATGATTCGTGTTAATATATCCTTTGGACATTTTTATGGAAATTATTTATTTTTCAATAGGAAAATTTGCATGTTAGTGTATTAAGGCAAAGTCAAAGTCAACATTTTTATTCAAATAAACTTAAGAAAAGTGTTTTTGAATCGTCCATCAAGTTTTTACCCACTACCCATTCAGGATGTCTATTTTTTAGTTATTGCAACCGATGCGATGGCTATGCAGATTCATATTTGCAAATGAAATAAGTACCACAAATTTGATAACACAACGCTTTAGTAAATTTTTACTTTTTATTTTCAAGTGTTAACTGCTGCACTAAAGCTAAATTAAATATTTATAAAATTCAGTGAAAAATTGTCCGTACTGCGAAAGACCCAGGTTGGGTCGGGTAGACGTTTAATTTTTTTACTGTAAATACTCGTATTTTTATAAATATCTATTACATTCTAAAATTAGTCTAAAAGCAGAAATATGACATCACTCGGATTTGTATTGTATTATTTATCATTATATTGTACAGACGCCTGCAAATCAACCTGTCCAAAACTGTCAAATTTCTCCAATGAATGTTCAACCATATGTCTTAATCATATAGTTCAAAATCTATTGTAGAAAGACAGTTTGTGGTAGTTTGGTGTGCTGGCGTGTACACCTAGTTTAAGACACATTGTTTACCCATCATCGTCATCATCACCATCATCATTATCATCATCATCATCATCATCATCATCAACATCATCATCAACATCATCATCAGCTCATTTTTATGTCCCCACTGCTGGAGCACGAGCCTTCCCTATGGATGGATAGGGAGAACGGGCCATAAATCACCACGCGGGCCCAGTGCGGATTAGTGGTTGTTAACGACTGCTAATGCAGCCGGGACCAACGGCTTTACGTGCCTTCCGAAGCACGGAGGAGCTCGAGATGATAAGTGTTTGGTCACCCATCCGGTGACAGGCCTTAGCGAAAGTTGCTTAACCTCAGCACTCGCAGACCGGGCGCGATAACCACTGCGCCATCGATCTCCTCATTATTTACCCAACTTGACAACACAACAAGATTATTCAGAAACTATTTACGTAGGTAGGTACCGTTCTTTTTTATTTTCAGTTCGTTAATTTGTTTTTAAAGAGTTTGGTGACGTCCTCGGCCTCAATACTAGCCCACTGTTTGCACAAATGTACCAACGGCATTGGTAGGTCGTATCGAAGTCGGTATGTGGACCGGAACGGGATCCACCCAATGCCGAATGCCGATAATTTGTGTGCACAGATGCGAAGAGTCATGGCGGCAATATGTGTATAAAGTGCCAACCAAACCAGTCACTTTTCAAATTTAGCCATGCAAATTTTATCGTCATTTGAAGGTTTTCACATTTTTCAGGCTGTCCCTAACGGCAACGCCGCGTGACTGTTTTAATATGGAACGCAGTGCAATGCGTTAGCATAGCCGTCCAAAAAACAAACGTCTAAATTGAAAGCGCCCTAAGGCCTTAATATATTATAGCTTAGCAATAGTTACGAAGCTGTAAATCTTCTCAAATTATGAGAAGATTTACAGCTTCGTAACTATTGCTAAGCTATAATATATTAAATTTAAACTTGTTATTGAGATGATCTGGATGCGAGCGGCACAAGACCGATCGTTGTGGAGATCCTTGGGGGAGGCATTTGTCCAGCAGGGACGTATTTTGGCTGAGATGATGATTGAAATATCGAAAAGTATTTTTCTCGCGTTTTTCTACGAACCGCAATTCCGCAAGCATATCCCATTCATTAAAACCCCACATCTTCACTGAACCAGGGACTTGGAGGAACATTGCTATCGCTCAATATTATCTATTACAGAATAAAGAAAATAGTTTACTATAAGTATCTTCCTAACCAGCGTAACTTTGACGTTGGCTATATGTGCCAACAGGACCAAGCAGACCGGCGAGTGCTCTAAAGAACTCTTTGACCTTATCCCACCTTCTCCCTTCCTCCATAGGAGTACGCGTGCTGCTCTCCGGAGTCACCGCTGTACTGTCTCGAACATTCCATCGCGCACAAAGAAATTTGGTGACTCGTTTCTTTGTCGCTCCAAAAGATGGAATAGTCTACCAGCACACGTTTTCCCTCCTCCCTATGACATGGGGTCCTTCAAACGAGGCGTGAAGAGGCACCTTGTGGGCCGGTAGGGTGAGGGTGTAGGCTGCGTTGTTTTCACGCTGCACCAGTTGTCCTTGCGTCTGGACTCCGTTTCCACTTAACATCAGGTGGAGTGAAGTCATTTGCCAAGCTATGTATACAAAAAAAGCCACTAAAAAAACCTGAAATAAAACAAACAGTTTCTAATTGCAAAATGGCAACGTGATTGCAACTAGTTACCGTTGCTACAATCGATCGGTTTATTTTAGGCCGTCATTCATGCACTTTTAGCACTCAGTGCTTTTAGTTCGTAAACCGTTCGCTTGTGGCGCTATGGTAGCGTTTTACGTTTCGTAATACGAATATCCATCAAGACACCATCAAGACGTACCAAAAAGTTTGGACAATCGCTCTTTTGCCGAACTGCCCGTATGTGGAATGCGCTTCCCGCACACGTGTTTCCCTCCTCTTTCTCTCCCGGGTTATTTAAGCGGGGCGTGAAAAACCATTTATGCAGGCCGCCATAGTGTTAGCGTTCGGCATAGCGTTGTGATGAACGCTTTCACTTCTTGGGCTTCACTGGCTGCTTTTCATCAGGCAGGGTGAGGCCATTTTGGCGTGCCACAATAAAAATAAATTAAAAATATATATAATATATGTTTTAGTAGCGATAAGTTAAAAATTGTTGCGACTGCGACTGTCACTTAAAGATCGGTAATTAATAAGCCTTATCATCATCATCATCAGCTCATTTATGTCCCCACTGCTGGGGCACGAGCCTTCCCTAAGGATGGCTAGGGAGAACGGGCCATTAACCACCACGCAGGCCCAGTGCGGGTTGGTGGTTGTTAACGACTGCTAATACAGCCGGGACCAACGGACGTGCCTTCCGAAGCACGGAGGAGCTAGATATAATAGATTTTTGATCACCCATTCGATGACCGGCCTTTGCGAAAGTTGCTTAACTTTAGCAGACCGGGCGTGCTAACCACTGCGCCATCGAGCTCCTCAATAAGTTTGCCTGTGCCTAATTTGTTTATAGGTAATTGCTAATTAGGTATGAAACTGCTTTAATAAAACCTCGAATTTAATGCAAGCAAACTACATGTTTACATGTATAATAACCAAGCGAAAGTTTTCAAAACAATCTTGATCGGCGTTAACCAACGAATTATCCACATTAAAACGCAAAGAATATGCGCTATGCCAATTTATGACAATCATAATAGGTATTAAAGCATCGAATTGATTTGACTGCTGATCGCCGATTATGGATTCTGTGCTCAATACAATGTGAATTCTAAATCGTTTGTAGAGTTTTTCAATTTTCTCTTGTGCGATATCAATGATTATAATTAATTGGTTGGATAGAACAACGCTTTTTTACTAGTATGGTATTAAGAACTCTTAATTACATTCTGTTTTTAAATCACAGTCAATGTTTTCTGTGGTATCATCTCGTTAAATCATCAATTTGATTACTTAGGTACTTAGTTGTTTGACTAAACTTATTAAATTTTCAAGATTCATAAAATTGATTAACTTTTTAAGTTTTGATAGTTTAATCAAATGTAAGTTAATAACTATGTTGTTTTGTGGTAGATTTTATATTAAAATACTAGCGGCCGCTCGCGGTTTCACCCGCGTGGTTCCCGTTCCCGTGGGAATATCGGGATAAAAACTATCCTATGTGTTAATCCAGGTTATAAACTATCTGTATGCCGAATTTCATCTAAATCCATTCAGTAGTTTTTACGTGAAAGAGTAACAAACATCCATCCACACTTACAAACTTTCGCGTTTATAATATTAGTAGGAATTTTAATTTGATATCTTTATTTGTGATCTATAACTGTGATTATTTATTTACATATAATTTTACGCAAATAGTGTTGCGAACAAATTACAATTTGAAAAAAAGACTGTTGAAAAAATTCCACGAGCGGGATTCGAAGCCACCAGCCATGATAGCATAGTTGGCAGCGCACCTGACCAGGCATGTCATGGGGTGCGGGTTCGAATCCCGCTCATGGAATTTTTTCAACACTTTGTTTTTCAAAATCTTTAACTCTTTCCCTCCTAATACAAAACAGTGTTTAAAGTTAAACAACGCGATACCGGAAGTATCATTTAATGTAAGGGACAAACCACGATTTTACAGGAGAGCCAAAAAACGGTTTTTTTTTTCGATATCTGTCTGTAACTTTTTAGCGTTTTATCCGATTTTATTGACGTGCATGCAGGACAAAGTTTCTTATTTTTATCTTCTCTTTCTTATCATTGTTGTTGAGTTTCATAAAACTTAGTAGTTTCAAAGATAGCATGTCCCTTACATTAAAAATAAATGTTAACATGCTTTTTACGTTACTGAAATTTAAGGTGTAAATAAAAAAATAAATGATGAAAAATAAAGTAAGCGGCTAGAAGCTTTCGAAAAATATACGTTAATTAACTATAAAGGATAATTTTAGTGGTGAAATTTAATGTAAGTGAATAATAATCAAATATTTTTGCTAAAATCGTTCTGGATTGCCTGAACATGGTTATAACGCAAGGGACATTTTTTGAACAAATCGATAGAGCGGAAAATTTTGAATCCTAATATATACTTATAAAACTCATTTTGGCCAAAATGTCCCTTACGTTAACCTTTTTACCGCCAACAACTTCTATAGAAGTTCGAGATTTTCGTGCCGTCCACGCCAGCACTTCTATAGAAGTTCTTCTCTGTACCTACTTTATTAAAATACATTTATACGTTGGCGTACAGCGGGACATCGCGTGCAGGATAGTTGGGCGGTAAAAAGGCGATGCACCGCTAAACAATAAATCTCATACATACATACATAAAAAAAACTGTTTTTTTCCTTTAAATTAAAACTACAAATTATTTTAAAAAACGAACTACAATATTGAAGTGTGTGTTAAGACTAATCTACTAAGAAAATTTAGATGCTTAAATCGGTCTGGTTAGCCTGGAAAATGCAAATCTATGTTTTAAAAGAGGTTAATTTGATATTTGTTTCTCTGTTATAAAAGTTGAAAAATCGTGTTTCTGCAACTAACAAAATGAAGTCAATTAAATGAAAAATCATGTCATCAAATATCACTTTCATATGTTTTGTAATTGTTGGGAAAAATCAAGATCCTGCCACGTAAATTTCCAATGCGTCGCCTTAATTGATATTTCTGGTATCGAATGGCAAAAAACGTGTTTATAATATTGTCTCTGTCTAAAAGGATAGCATATGTCTTAAGCATTGTCTAATTTTAGCCATCGTTATGTGGTAAAGCAGTTTAAGTGTCGGTAGTTCTATTTAACTGTTAATTATTTTGGTATCTGTAATAGTTTTTCATTCTTGTGTCAAAATTACAATAACCCATCTTTAAGCAGCAGATTACAATTTCACGACCCTCCGACAGGGAATCGAACCAAGGGCCTCCGCCTCAGAGCAGTGATCTAACCTCTATGCCACGTAGGTTTTGCAGTAGTGTGGTAGGTACTCACCGCTGATTTCAGGGGTTTGTTTTAGCGCCGGTTGCCATGGTGACCGGCGGCCCTGGGTCGACCTGAAAGGAAGCGATTACACTTTAGTCAAAGGATTCACTTGACTGGTAAACTATGATAGGAGTAAATTTATTAAATAGAATTACAAAAAAAATTATATGGTACATTCACACATACACATTCAAACACCAAAGAACATCACTTTTGCTTATACCATAATAAATTAATAAACAATAGTGGTAATAGTAGTAGTAAACAGCCTATAACTATCCCACTGCTGGGCAAAGGTCTCCATCATTGAAATCAAGTAATCACTACAATTGATGGGTAATGGCTTAATTACCACGCTTGCCAAATGCGGGTTGGTGATCACAAACCGGGGCTATGCATCGAAAAATTCGAAAACACACTTTTGCCCGACCTGGGAATTGAACCCAATACCTTCGGGTATCGAGCCGAGCGCTTTGCCACTTGCCACCAAGGCGTTAATAACATTAAAATAAACATTAACAGTATGGACATTTTTTATTTTGTCTTTAATAAGTTATGTTTCTTTTGTGTTATTTTATTATTGTTTTTAATATTATTTATTTCTATAGTATTAATACACAGTAATGAAACATAACATAACTAACTACATTAAAGAAAAAATAAGAAAAAAATTTTAAGATAATTAAAAGACAAAATAAAACCTATAAATAAAAAATGTCCTCCAGCTGTGGGCTCATGGGAACGGTCCCAAGAATGCTGGCAACATTACCTCTTTGGATTGCCAAGCTAATTATCTCAGTGTTTTAAAATGGCGTAGGTAATTTGTAGAAAAATAAATAAACAAATACAAAAATTGCAAAAAAAATTATAACTAAAAAAATCAGAATTAGGAAGCTATTTGCCCTTTGTACTTCTTGATGGTAAGTAATTATAAGGCCGAAAGCTTTTACTCGCAATTCCATCACGATAACAAAAACTAGATTTTCGTCCAGGCCATAGCACAGTAACTGCCTTGTTAAATGTCACGGATGATATTCGCCACGCCATGGATAACCGATTGTTCACGATTCTTGTTTTACTGGACTTTAGCAGCGCTTTCAACTCCGTTGACTATGACATCCTTCTTGCCATTCTCCACTCCCTTAACATTACCCCTGCAGTGATTGCTTGGCTCTCAGATTATCTCCGCAATCGCTACCAGAGGATTAGGAGTGATGACTTATTCTCAGATTGGTGTCCTCTAACTGCGGGTGTCCCTCAAGGTGGGGTACTCTCACCTCTCCTCTTTTCCTTATTTATTAACGAACTCGCTAAAGTTATATCTTGCCCGCACCACCTATATGCAGATGATGTACAAATTTATAGGCACTTTGATGCAGCCAGTGCTGACTCTGCTATTGCAGCCCTTAATAAAGACCTCGTCTCTGTGAAAACTTGGGCGGACACATTTAGATTGCTCGTGAATCCCAATAAGTCACAAGCAATAGTCATAGGCAGCAACAGATTGTATGATAAACTAGATTTTGATAAACTCCCCAAGGTTACGTATGATGGAGTGAATCTTGCGTATGCAGGCAAAACTAAAAATTTAGGCATCATTATTGACAACACTCTCTCTTGGAAATCACAGATTAATGAAGTCAGCCGGCGCATGCATTACTCCTATCACTCTCTCAAGCGACTTCAGTTTTTCTTACCGTTCAATACCAAAATTATGCTAGCTCAGTCGCTTCTTCTCCCTCTTCTCGACTACGCCGATGTTTGTTATTTGGATGCCACGGAAGAGTTGATTAACAAACTGGAGCGCCTGCAAAACCTGGCCATCAGGTTCATATTTGGTCTGCGCAAGTATGATCATATTTCAGAGTTCAGGTCAAAGTTGAAATGGCTCCCAATCCGACTCCGCCGTGATATGCACATCCTGTCCCTCCTATATAAAATCCTTCATTATCCTCAGCTTCCTCATTACCTACGTTCCCGTTTTACTCTCTTACCAGCCACTTCCCGCCCCAAAAGGTCGTGTGACACAAGAACCCTTCTCTATCCACAATCCAATTCCAAATTTTTCTACAATTCTTACACCGTATATGCAGCCAGATTGTGGAATAAACTGCCTGCCAGCATTCGGGAGAGCCCATCAGTAGCATCTTTTAAACACAAATTGAAAGAGCACTACCTCTCTAGCTTGAGCAGTAATCAATAACATCATATAGTTATACAGTCAGATGATAATATTTATATATTAGATAATTATATATTTATATATATATATATATATATATATATATGTATATGTGTAAAGGTATGTACGTATATGCATTATAATTAGTTTAAGTACCTAGTTAATTATGTTATGGTCGACAATTGGTCCCGCAAACTTTCTTTTCCAACTACAGCTAGGGTTGGCTGGAAGAGATCTCTTTTAGAGATAAGCTCACCCTTGTATATGTTTTTTATTATGTAATTTAGACTGTAATTTTTAATGTACAATAAAGGATTAAGTAGATTTTTTATGGCTTTGAATGACAGGGCATTCTGAGTGTCGCCTAGTAAGTATGAGTTTTATTTACAGTCCGTATTCATTCGATAAGGTTCACGTTACAATAACGAACATTTTTATGGCAAAATTTTAACTCTTCTCGTATGCCACCAGGAAGCGCTGCTTCATTGCCATACTATTTCTCGTTTTCATTTACATTATCGAGTGTCAAACCAAATTGAAGTTGACTATTTCGCACTCAAGTTTGACTGATTGTGTGAGGAAGTGACGAGCTTTTATTAAGGCGACGCATCGCTAAACAATTTATCTAATACGGAGCGTTTGCGCCTCGTACCACAAGAAAAACTGTTTTTTTTCCAATTAAAACTACAAATAAGTTTAAAAAAATGAACTAGCATATTAAAGTGTGTATTAAGACTAATCTACTAAGAAAATTTAGATGCTTAAATCGGTCTGGTTTGCCTGTAAAATGCAAATCTATGTTTTAAAAGAGGTTACTTTGATATTTTTTTCTCTGTTATAAAAGTTAACAAATCGTGTTTCTGCAACTAGCAAAATGAAGTCAATTAAATGAAAAATCATGTCATCAAATATCACTTTTATATGTTTTGTAATTGTTGGGAAAACTCAAGATCCCCCCGCCACGTAAATTTCCAATGCGTCGCCTTAACGCAAGGAATCGAAGCCGTGACCTAAGAGATGTCTGGGACTGCTTTAGCCACCAGACCCAAGAGGTGGTTAACGCGTGTTTACGCAAACGTAACTAAAAGCGAACAGGCCTCTTGTTCGAAAAATGACATTATTTATTAATTATTATATTCTAATAATAAATGACCGCAACCATTGTATAAACATCTTGATGTAGCCCCGAAACTTGGAGACACAGCGAAAGAAAATGATAAACGACTGTAATTAAGTTCTTATCTTCAGCTACCTTCGTTTGACGCTAAGTGAGGCCGGTGAAGAGTCTCCAGCAAAATTGGACCATCCATTATGGTCGTGTCTAACGTTACGCAGCATAATGCTTGATTGTTTTGTATTAATTTTAATGTAATAATAATAATTAAAACGATTATTGTCTCACCACAATAATAAATTACAAAAGGCTAAAAATATATTAAGATACACCGTATCCTATCATTGTGAGAGACTGGTGACTGAAGTAGGTTTCTGACTAAGGGCCCTCGCCCACGGCAACTTTTTGTAGCGGCCTTAGGGTTCCAAGATACTAGCACATCAGGCGATCGGCTAGGACACCACCACGATGTTACTTTTTCCAATTCGCATCGGAACCCTACTTTGTTCATACTAAATGTGGCGTCCGACCGATTTTTGGAACAAGGCCGTAAAAGTATACATATATGTTTTCAAAATTTTAAACGAACATCGAAAAAAAAGCAACTTTGAAAAATCGACTCGCGTTTATTTTGTACATTTTTTCTTTTCATCAATTTGTCTGTATCTGTATTATTTTTTTTTGTGTGCAAATAAAGTTTAGTATTATTATTATTATTTATTTTTGGCTCTACTAGCAAAAGTATTTTTCTTGCACCAATAATTACCAAACTAAACAATATACTTTTCCGAGGAGCTCGATGGCGCTGTGGTTAAAGCGCCCGGTCTGCGAGTGCTAAGGTTATTTAGCACCGGATGGGATGACCCAAAATTTATCATCTAGAGCTCCTCCATGCTTCAGAAGGCATGTAAAGCCGTTGGTCCCGGCCTCCCGGCTGCATTAGCAGTCCTTAACAACCACCAATCCGCGCTGGGTCCGCGTGGTGGTTTACGGCCCGTTCTCCTTATCCATCCGGGAAGGCTCGTGCCCCACCAGTGGGGATGGGGACATGAAATGAGCTGATGATGATAACGATGATACTATTCCGAACGCCCCTAACCCCTTTTCTAGTAATAACTTCATTAGAAAACCCGGAAATAATACACAACAATTAGTATAGTTAAGATTTGCGAAAGTGCAAAACAAAGAGACTCTACTCTACAATAGAGCTAATAATCACTCTATGACCATTAAATTCTCATATTGACAGTGAACGCTTGCAGCGAACAACTGTATCGGGCCGGATCGCGTGATTTCAAACCTTTTTGCGCCAACCTTTTTTTACTTCGAAGCCATTAAACTTAGTTCATGCAACTTTACTTTAGCACCAATAGTGACTTCTATTGTTAAAGGAATACAGTAACTTTTACTTCGCTTTTATGTTAAGTTATGTTAGCCGGTATTATGAAGTTGTCTTGTGAAAAGTTCAAGGCCTGACGTTCCGTTTCCGGTGGATTGTTGAGATAAATATTGTTACCGGCTCATTTGCGATAGAGAAAGATTGTTTGTTCGTTTTAATTTGCACGTTTGAATAGTACGGTGCAAGACGATTTTTATTTTTTATTTTACGGGTAAGCACAGTGCCTTGATCTCACCTGATGTTAAGTGATGATAAGGTCAATGATAGAAGCGCACTTCACCCGGGATCCTCAACGGCACTGGCTATCTTATCTCTATAACATTGATGATGTTATGGCTACATATTTAGGTCTTACCTAACGTGGTAGGTAGCATTAGCAGTCGTTAACAACCACCAATCCGCACTGGGCCCGCGTGGAGGTTTAAGATCCGTTCTCCTTATCCATCCATAGGGAAGGCACGTGTCCCAGCAGTGGAGACAGTAAATGAGCTGGTGATGAAGATGTGATGATGACTCAAAAAATGTAAAACGCGCGGTTTTCTTGCGGCATTCGCTGCGTTAAAAGAACTATTGACGCAGCGTTTAAAGATTCATACATATTGGTATATCAATGGTGTGTATGGTGTGTGCCTAGTGCGATTATTTTTTTACTATTCGGATTCATGCGATTACGTTAACCAATTTGTTTTATCCACCATTCGAACACGTCAAACCCTGATACTCTGCCATGGCCATATATTCAGGCATGGTTCGTCTGCATCTTAAAGTTAATATTGTCATGCAAATTATTGGTTTTTATAATTTGTATAACAATATTAACTTTAAGATGCAGACGAACCATGCCTGAATGTATGGCCATGGCAGAGTATCAGGGTTTGTGGGTTTCTTGCAATCACTGAGACAGACCATTTTGTCTCTAATCTGTACTCTGCTTGGGCTAGAAGGGTTTGCTGAGTGTTTTTGTTAGAGGCAAGCCAAAAAACACAGTATAGGCGCAGCTTCATGGTCATAATCAGCCCACATCAGTCCACAGCTGGACATAGGCCTCTCGCAATGCATGCCACTGAGTCCGATCTTCGGCTATTCTTATCCAAATGCTATGCTCAGCTTCAATTACATGCAAATGTCGTTTTCGTAACCTTTTTCGAATGGTATAAAACTCGCGTTCGGCACTCAATTTTACTATTAATGTTATGTTCAGTCAAACGGCAAAATTATAGCGTCATTCGAGATTTTATTACGTACATACAGTATGTGACATCTTGTTGCACGAATGATCCATAAACTTTATGTAATGTAATCGGAATAAATTAGGACAGTCATTTATTCACTGAAATATATGAAAACAATACAAAAGTATTTTTATGTTTGGGAACTCATTGTCTATTAATCTTGTAAATTTTTTGTGATGACTGTTACGTGCCAAAATAAATAAAAAAATAAAAATATCTAAAAGACAACGGTTAAGTTTATCCAAAGTCTAAATAAGATTTAGTAAGGCCTTTATACCCACAAGTGGACAAAGGCCTCCATCACTGAAATTAAGTCCATAACTACAATTTGATAGGTAATCGCTTAATCACTACGCTTGCCAAATGTGGATGATCAGAATCCAAATTTCACATCGAGATTCGAAACATACTGCGCGACCCGGGATTCAAACCTAGGAACTTCGGATACAAAACCGAGCACTTTGCCAATGTTAAATAATTTTTATGATAACTTTATTTATATAAGTACAGCATCATATAAAATCCTAAGTCATATAGCCTTTCACACTTTAAATACAACGACTGTGTTACATCACTTTACAAATTTATTTAACAGTCTGAGTTCCGCTCAGGTATTGATTCAGCTATTTTAAAACATTCACAATCGTGTGTCAATGGTAAATTTTGTCATAGTCCTGTCAAAATGAAAATATAGCTATCGAAATACTATTGAAACATCAAACATTCTCAACGTGATCATAACCCCAATGTTCCATAACAAATCATCTAAAATGTATCAAACATCGCTACCGTCGAGCTATCTTGGGAGCCACATCTCATTGTCTATCAAATTTATACATATACAAGGTGTCCCACGGAGAGAGTACCGGAGGCACACTGGTAATAACAGCTAAGTACAGCTATTTGATCTGTGGCATTGGTGTTCGGTGTTGTAATCAATTTAACCCCCATAATACTCTTGGGATCGGCTTATCCGAAACTAGAGAACTTCAGGCTCTTCGCTCTTAAAGACGTTGCCAAACATTATTATCTATCTTTGCAGAGAAAGAAGAGTCAAAGGATGGGGTTGCACAAAAGATCCCGCATGGGTCGAAGTGCTACTGCGAGAGGGAAACCTGAGCAGACCCCAATAAGATAAGATAAGATAAAATAACTCTCATATACATACAAGTATACAGCGAATACCTATAATAGTGTTTAATAACATATTTATAATAAACTATTAGGGTAATATATCCTAACTTTTAATGTTAGTTAGAATTGCAATTTTATTAACGACATAGTGCAGTAAAAGTTAAATATGTTTTAAGATTGTATTTGATATGATAAAAGTCTTTTGAAATTAGTATAATATTTATTTAATAAGTCATCCTTCTAGCTCGACAGCGGCCATAATTTGTACTTGTAAAATACTTGGTTGTAAAATATTGAGTGTTGACTCCCTAACTGTAAATAGAGCAAAAAAAATAACCCAAAAACTATATTCATCTTCAAATTCAAATTTTTATTTGCTATTCTTGGTGTAGGTACAATAGATCTTAAAGCTAAACATCAGTTCACACAAGAACCCTTTAAGGGCACTGCAAATATTAAGTGCTTAATATTAGAATGAATACATAACTAAATTAAATTCACATTTTACATTTTAATTAAAAAATAATAATAATTATATAATAGATAAAAGTTTATTCATAAGAATATACATATATAACTTAATGTATGGGATGCTTGTTAATTGGTGTAAATATATTCCCGAAACATGGTCATGCAACCAAGTATACAGAACACTGTGATAACATGCAAAATCGATTTACGTTTCCAGAAAAAAACTTAAATTTATTTTACTTATTAAAAATTTTTGTTCACAATGTTTTGACATTTGTTCATGTTTGACCATGCGGTTGACGACCAAGAGCAACACGTATCAGACTGACCTAGGGTTGTCACTCAACAGTTTTACTTAGTAACAAAAAACCTCAATTTCTCGGCCACGTGGGTTTTTTCAGTTATGTTCATAAGTTTCCAGGGTTCTATGAACGGGACCCTATCTGCCATACTCTGGATTATACAGGTATCACTAAACCGGCAACTAATTTCCTCTGGACCTAGAACTAGTACTATTATTTATTGTGCTGAACGCTGAAATTTTGCGGGCCTCCCTTTCATGACGTAGGAAAGAAATAAGACAGACAAGATAAGTAGGATATTCCGAAACTCCCTCGGGATTAGTGGTTTTTGTGCAGACGAAGTCGCAAGCGATCTAGTCTACAAATAAAGGCTAGATCTCTACGCTCGCGGGGGCTATTCTTACACAAAATAAACCTTTCATTGTTCCTTTGAAATGCGAATTCGTTTCCAAAAGTTAATATTAACTACGAACGAGTGGTTAATTACTTGAGGTGCCCTAAAAGGAACTGATTCCCCAAAATGAAGGAGCAAGAACGCAATTTCGTATTTAATGGAGTTCTTAAGAAGAGTAATCTCATCATCATCATTCTTTATACTTTCCACTGCTGGATTCAGGTCTTCCCTCGTAAGCAGAGGTGTGAAGAAGCAATTTGCTGGTCGGTAAAGTGAGGAGGGGTAACGAGCCACATTTCTGCTTTACAAGCTGTCTTCGCATCTGGCTCAGCTTCTTTTTCAATAATAGATGGAGCGAAATCATTGCTGGTCTCCAATTTTTTTGGATGATAATGCCTTGATCTACCATGATTATTTACATATAATTAAGTGAAACTTAAAATTAATTACCTACTTATAAGTAGGTAATTAATTTGATTTGATTATAATCAATTACCTAAGTACTTAAATTGTTTAAAAAAAAAAGTTTTTTTTATTTTTTTTATTAAGTTAATTAGATATACCTGTATTATATTTAAGAAAGAGCGGAATCCCCTGATACAGGCAATTACACGCTTAAAAGGGGGCTCCGACAACTGTTGTATACAACTGTCTTGAAAAGTAATAAATAATTTTTGATTTTGATTTGATTTTTGATATAATTTTACGCAAATATTGTTGCGAACAAATTACAATTTGAAAAAAGACAAAGTGTTAAAGAAATTCCACGAGCGGGATTCGAACCCGCACCCCATGACATGCCGGGTCAGGTGCACTACCAACTATGCTATCGTGGCTCAACCCAACTCGCCGAAATTAATCAACACTATCTAAGTACTTTTACTTTATAAGCCAAAATGCGTCTTTTTTCAAACTGATCTACCTATATTCGCCCAATGTCAACCATCTTAAGAAAACCACCAATGTCAACAGCTGTACAATTTGACATGTCTTTTACAAGCACAGAAAATCTCGAGATTTCGAATTAAGGCGACGCATCGCTAAACAATTTATCTAATACGGAGAGTTTGCGCCCCGTACCATAAGAAAAACTGTTTTTTTCCTTCCAATTAAAACTACAAATAAGTTTAAAAAAATGAACTAGCATATTGAAGTGTGTGTTAAGACTAATCGACTAAGAAAATTTAGATGCTTAAATCAGTCTGGTTAGCCTGTAAAATGCAAATCTATGTTTTAAAAGAGATTATTTTGATATTTTTGTCTCTGTTATAATAGTTAACAAATCGTGTTGCTGCAACTAGCAAAATGAAGTTAATAAAATTAAATGAAAAATCATGTCATCAAATATCACTTTCATATGTTTTGTAATTGTTGGGAAAAAAACAAGAACCCCGCCACGTAAATTTCCATTGCGTCGCCTTAATAAGGATCACTCATCCCATACACGCAATTATGAATGATGTATCGTCAAAGATCCGTATCAAAATGCAAAAATTCAGGTCGGAACATTGTACAGCCATCTAACTAATCCATCATCAACACAATTCGTCACAGTAATATTACGTTTTGTGTCAACACATCTTATTGCATGCAACGGAAACATTCTTATCTATTCGATGTGCGATGCGTTATCTCCTCTCGTTTAATTAACAAATTTCACCGACGGACCGAACTTTTCCAATTAACCAGGTAAGTACTTGATGAACATAATTTGCGATTATACATAACACATAGATTAATTATAGCATTGCATCACAGTACAATCACTAGCACAATTATGATGACAATATCATCACCAGCTCTATTTCATGTTCCTATACCCACTGCTGGGGCTACTGGGACCTTCCTCATGGATGGAAATACCACAGCACAGGGAACGGGCCATAAAAAAACACGCGGGCTCAGTAAAGATTGGTAGTCATCAACGACCGCTAAAATACAGCTGGGACCGACGTCTTCACTTGCCTTTCGAAGCACGGAGCTCGATACAGTAAATTTTGGTCACCCATCCGATGACCGGCCTTTGCGAAAGTTACTTAACATTTACAATCGCATATCGGGCGCGTTAATCACTGCGCCATCGAGATCATCATCATCAGCCTATATTATTCCACTACTGGACAATCTGGACATGGGTCTCTCCAAGTTAGGGTTGTCAATTATAAGAATTTGAAGAAAAAATAAAGTATTTTCCAAATTTATTTATTTAAGCGTTGCGTTTCGTTTCACTTCATCTGAGTATCATTCAGTAGTTCAGAAATTAAGTCACCAGGAATATACCGTTGAAACGCACGCATTAGTCGGAAATAAAGTATTATCCATACTTTATTTTTATTAAAAAGAATAAAGCATGGGGATGGAAAATAAAGTAGGATACGTTATTTTAAAGTATTGTTGGCAACCCTACTCCAAGTGCACGCCACCGAGCACTATCCGCGGCTTCTCTCATCCAGCTCTTACCAGCCACCTTCAGTGACGATCTTCGCAAGGTAAACGCTATGCCTATTAGGTTTGAAACTCTTTCTTCAACAGGATAAGATTCATAAACGGTAGATTTAATGTAACTGTGCTTGTCACTGTACATCTTTCCACATTTTTCATAAATTGTATTGTTTTTTTTGTATGAGAACGAGCTCAAGGTCCCCCTTTTGTTAGTATCATTCAAGTTCTCAATTATGCTTTGTTAAGCCATATTCTTGACAATTTAATTTACCTACTCATATTTATGTGTCGCTAAAGTAGGTTCAGTTATTATTATCAGAAATACTGCGAATACTTTTAAACAAACCTTTTAAACTAAAGTTTACACTAAAAAAACATATTTCAAGCGGATTAAGGATCTAAGAGAAAAAAGAAAGAAGAATTAAATATAAGAGACTATAAATACTTGGACGCCCAATATAACCACAGTGCCATAGAACAATTGAATGTCTATTTGTGTCTGGTTTAAGAACAACTGAGTCGGTAAGTATTAGTTATATGCCTTGATGAACGAGTGGCAAATTCTTCGGCCTGATATTCGGAGGCCCTGGATTCAATTCCCAAGTCGGGCAAATTGTGTTTCGTACTTTAAGAGTACTATTAGTTATTCTGTGCTTTAAGTCGCATACTCTGTTTTCACCCGCCTTTGCACTTAACAGGTTCACTGTCCAAAACTTATAACAATGGTTATATCAATTGTTACAGACCATATGTGGTCTGCGGGACAGTGAACCTGTTAAGCCGACTTTTATGTAAATGTATGTTGTGAAGATTCATTCTAACATAGATATACAACAATTTTATAACATACTTGCGGCCGCCCGCAGTTACACCCGCGTGGTTCCTGTTCCCGTGGGAATATCGGGATAAAAAGTATCCTATGTGTTAATCCAGGTTATAAACTATCTGTATGCCGAATTTCATCCAAATCCATCCATCCGTTGCAGCGTGAAGAAGCAACAAATACACACACACACATACATACAAACTTTCGCATTTATAATATTAGTGTGATCAGATGCTCCCCTAGACAATAACAAATCGTTAAGCACTCCCAAAAACACCTAGCTCAAATAAAATGTAATAGTTCATAATTGATTTAATATAATGGGGGTATTACACACCACTCGAGTCATCCTGAAGGAGTATAAATAATACCCGCCACTCGGAGGCACAGAACAAAGACACTGCAGAAAGTAAGCTTGATACAAACGCGGTCGAGCAACGCTAAGTGTAGGAACACACTGCCGAAATTACGCGACCGAAGTTCCGCGGCTGATTTTACATTCCGACGTATTCGGCTGATATGACACACCATAAGTGCTGAACTTAAACCCCGCCCCCGGATCTTCGTAGGAAATCGAAACGAACTTCGGTCGCGTATTGCCGCTGAACTTACGCCCGACCGATGTTCGGCTGTACGCTATAACGCAACGTAATTTCGGTATTATGTGTCGTCAGTAATTCAAATAGCATTGTAGGCGTAATCATGCCGAACTTCGGTCGCGTAATTTCGGCATAGTGTGTTCCTACACTAATGGGTCTATTTCCCGCCCGATCCTCTAAACGCTACTACACATTTACAGAATACACTGAACATGCACTCTAGTTTAGGCCTAAGACACCGTACTCATAGAACAAGGGTACGACGAGCCGGTTCACACGCACTCTATACCAGGTACAGACATGTATAGTCGACCATGAAATTGCTTTATCACTTTTGACAAAAACTTTCAGTACAAAAAAATTTCGCTAAGGCTTATTGTCAATGATGACAACGTATCCGTCATTTGGGATTGGTGGTGGTGTTATACAAAAATAGAACTTGTTGTTTTATTAAATGCAAACAAAATTCACTTCTAAGCCAGGGCTACCAGAGCGCTTCTCCCCAACCTACACGAGTCGGTCTACTTGATCCGAGGTCCTAGCTTTTAAAGGCGCCCTCGGGTTTACGCTCCCAATCGGATCCGAACCTCGGAGAATCTAGTAGGGCACGGGGACATGCACTAGTGCGTGATGCCGTTCCATCTAGAAAACCTCTGACGGTGCGTCTTTTCACACGGCTTGAGGAGCCCTTTAAGTATCTCCCCGCCCCCAAAAATGCCTGGTAAAACCGAAAATGCCCAGTGACAATCAGCAAACTCCCTCAAAAAAAACAAAGACCCTCTTACGGACACGAAATCTCGACCATCTCGAACCAATCAGAGCGCAGCTGTAGCGAGATATTCTGTGTCCGCGACCTTTTTGATCACAATGCCTACGCCGCAAAACGACTTTGAAGGATTACTCCTAAACAGCTATAAGACTTAGTGGCAAAATTACTAACATTTAAAACGCCTACAAAGCAAAATGCCTCAAATCAATATCTTTAAAGCGGTTTGCCTAATTTGCAATCCGTCTGCATTCTTTCTTGCATAACGTCTCAAAAATTCAAATGACTTTAAAGGATAATACATCCTATTAATATTATAAACGCGAAAGTTTTTTTGGATGTTTGTTACTCTTTCACGTAGAAACTACTAAATGGATTTGGATGAAATTCGGCATACAGATAGTTTATAACCGGGAATAACACATAGGATACTTTTTATCTAGATATTCCCACGGGAACGGAAACCACGCGGGTGAAACCGCGAGCGGCCACTAGTAACATATATATATTTGTGATGGAAAGTGTCCTTTTATGATGGGGCATTTTCCAATATTTTTGACGCTGTAAGGGATAAAAGAGCTGGACACTTGCTGAGTTTCTTGCCAGTTCTTCTCAGTACAAGATCTCCCGCCCAGAGTAGACTTAAGAACCGATGGCATAATGACGTTCATAAGAGCTATTTGTAGCCTAAACTGAATAAATTATTTTGAATTTTGAATTTTGAGTTTTTAAACATGCCATAGAGGTTGTCTATGTGTGATGCGCAAGCGCGGTTTGTATTGAGCTTAGTTTCTGCACTCTCCTTATTTAGTGTCGGAGGGTAGGGAGGAACGTCTATTTGCGGAGGAATGTCTTCCATTATAGTGCAATGGACGTTGGTAGGGTTGCCAATCGTCAAGGCTTCAGCGAGACTTCGAAATGAATATAAGCAACTTGCGACTCGGCAAGGTGAGAACGGTTAGTGACGCATAATAATTTTATCTTGTTTTTTTATATCTAGCACGGCAAATGAAATGACTCCATACCACCTGATGTAAATTGGAAATGGAGTCCAGACGCGTCGACAACTGGTGCAGCATAAAAACAACGCAGCATCAGTTACCCTCACTCTGCCGGTCTACAAAGTGCCTCTTCACGCCTTGTTTGAAGGACCCCATATCATAGGAAAGAGGGAAAACGTGTGCTGGCAAACTATTCCATGTTTTGGAGGTGCGACAAAGAAACGAGTCACCAAATTTCTTAGTGCGCGATGGAATATTTGAGACAGTGAAGCGGTGACTCCGGAGAGCAGCATGTGTACTCCTACAAAGGAAGGGAGAAGGTGGGATGAGGTCAAAGAGCTCTTCAGAGCTTATAAGCGATAAAACACGCTGAGTGACGCAATATCTCTACGCAATTGCAGAGATTCAAGAGTATTTGCGACTTCAGTGTTGCCGATAATGCGTACAGCGCGACGCTGCAATCTTTCCAAGGCATCTAGAATACTTTGCGGAACCGTCCCAGATGTGCAAGCAATACTCTACGCAAGACCGTACCTGTGTCTTGTATAAAAGGCACAACTGGCCAGGCGTAAAGAATCGCCGCACCCTGTTCAGAATACCGAGTTTTCGTGAGGCTGTTTTGATCACGGCTTCGATGTAGTCCTTTTGAAGATGTGAAAAAGCCACTTGCAGTTTGAACACACAATCCTGTTATCCGAAGAGCTCGATGGCGCAGTGGTTAACGCGACCGGTCTGCGATTGCTGAGGTTGAGCAACTTTCGCAAAGGCCGGTCATCGGATGGGTGTCTAAAAATGAAACATCTCAAATTCCTCTCTGCTTCGATAGGCACGTAAAGCTGTTGGTCCTGGCTGCATTGTAGTATGGCCCATTTTCCCTATACATCGATAGGGAAGGCCCCATATCGAAGAGTACCTATATATAAGCAATTGACTTCACTCTACCTACCTACATGTACCTACCATAAGCGAAGATAGCTAGCGAAGCGGAGTCATTTACCAACTCATTATATACTTCTATAAAAGTACTTGGGAAGTAAGTCTTGCTTCAGATGGGGTGGGGGTTGGATAGGAAAACCTCGGGAAGATCTTTTCCTTTCCTTACCTTTTTCTAAAAATGAAGACCCTTTCTAATATTGAAATATATCCGCAGAAGACTCAATTTTTTACTATAAACATAACATACTGAAAAATCGGTTACAAACATATACAAGTACATACAAAGTCGGTAGCGTGCAGTCGCAGTCACGTCGCAAGCGGAAATAGGAGCGCGAATCAATCCCGCCGCTTGACGTCGAACGGGCTGCACAAAATTAAATTGTGCGCTCGCCATAACATTTCCGATGTTGCCGGTAAACAAGAACTTAACCATGGATACTAGACACCATGGAATGGTTATTTTAAAATATAAAGACGACTGCACATCGACCTATTTAAAACTGTCAAATTTATTCAATAAGCTCCTTACAAATAAACAAAGAATAAGGTCCGAATAGTTATTCCGTGTTTTGTTCCTGTCATGTAAACGTCATTTCAAATTAGAGTAAAAGAGACAAAACACGGAATAACTATTCGGACCTTATTCTTTGTTTATTTGTAAGACCCTTAAGGTTTAAGGACAGTTTCGTTGTAGGTAGGTAGTGATTTGCGATGAAATAGACTTAGTAAAACAAACAAAAAAACAGAAAAGATATCAGACTTCGAATCCATAACCGCACAATAACGTGAGCTGTCCTTTACAGTTCCATTCTTAAAGCGCAGCCAATAGAGCCCAGATAAAAATAGCTCCAACAAGTACGGAGAAAGAGATGGCGTTGAATCAGCAATGGCTATCTAGGGCTTAGTTTAACCGTAAAATAAATAGGTACAGAAGTGCGGGTCTGGCCGATAGCGAACGGCTTACGCTTGTTAGTAGCGCTAGGGTTTTACACCTAATAATGTTGTAATTTGTAAGGTTTAACAATTTGAAACAAATGCAAAAAACCTCAACTCATATTTGAACAATTGAATAAGGAGATATTTATATATGATCGTCGTCGACTCACGCTCGCACGAGTCGCAAGACTGACGTTCTCTCTCCCGAGTATAGTCATGATTTGTAAGGTTTAACAATTTGAAACAAATGCAAAAAACGTCAATTCATATTTGAATAATTAAATAAGGAGATATTTATATATGATCGTCGTCGACTCACGCTCGCACGAGTAGCAAGACTGACGTTCTCTCTCCCGAGTATAGCCATGATTTGTAAGGTTTAACAATTTGAAACAAATGCAAAATACGTCAATTCATATCTGAATAATTAAATAAGGAGATATTTATATATGATAGTCGTCGACTCAAGCTCGCACGAGTCGCAAGACTGCATTATCCCGAGTATAGCCAAGATTACCGTACGAATGAGTCTGTGTCACTAGTTTGACTGGAGCCACCCTTCTGTACCTATTTATTGGTATTGTGGTGTCGCACTGAAACACAAATGGTTCCGCCATTTATGCATAGTATAAGTAAGGTATGGCATTCCCAGTGAGAAGTGACACAAGCCTACGTCATCACCGCTATCGTTTGCTTGAGTTTGCTTGTACTGCCATACTGGCTGTACAAGCAAAGTTTTCGTTTTCGTAAACGTGATCGAATATACGGATAGTAAACAAAACTCAGATTAGGAAGGCACCCTGCCTGATCGAATCAGTACAGCGGAACAACCCGAGGGCACCTCTGAAGGCAAGGATCTCGGCTCGGGTTGACCTCGGCTCGGGTTGACCTGAACAGTGCCCAGGTACACACGCCTGCACATGAGACTACACTCTGTCAAATTTCTTCAATAGACTTTGACCTTATGTATTAGGTTGGGGAAAAAGTCTTTTCGCATATAGTATGTAATGTAATGTATGTATGTATGTAATGTACAAGTTCATTGTAATGAAATCTCTTTGGCTATACTATTTGCCTATTTGTATCTGGCTGGTTTTGGTATCATTAAAAGTTTAAATTTTAAAGAAGACAATTCCAAATTCAAATTAGGAAAATATGTGTTTTTCATTTGTTTTTCTTACTGTCAAGATGATTTTACTACAAAAAAGGTAAAAATATATTATATCATCATCATTCAGTGCCATCTTCATACTGAAGTTTGGAGATCAGTATACTAAATTGTCTGCGATCCCATATAGCTAGTTGTAAATGGCGATAATTAAGTCCAGTCCAGTTTTTGATGTCGTCCAGCCATTTGCGTTGCGGACGTCCCGGAGCTCTTTTTCCCGGAATTTTGCCCTCGAGGATTAGCCGTGGAAACTCGTATAAGAATCCTCTCTGCATGTGTCCGAAAAAGGCGACCTTGCGTCTCATGACTGTAGACATTAGCTCTCGTCTGCAGTTGGCCTTCTCAAGTACCTTGGCGTTTAAGGTGAGGTCCATGGTATCTTGGAACATCTTGCGTAGAGTCCACATCTCAAACGCTTGCAACCGGTCACATATTTCTTTCAGCAACACCCACGTTTCGCAGCCATATGAGCGTAGACCAAACGTAGCATCTCATAATGCGGTTTATGTGTATGGCATATGGTTTAACATTTATAAATGATTTTTTACAGTTTTGGGATGGGCTGATATGCAAGCGTCTGTATAGTCGACAACAATACAATTTTCTTTATGGTCGACAATGAAATTGCTTTACCACTTTAGAAGTGAATTTTGTTTGCGTATAATAAAACAACAAGTTCTATTTTTGTTTAAAAGACCAAGTGACAGATACGTTGTCATTGTTGACAATGAGCCTTAGCGACATTTTATTGTAATGGAAGTTTTTGTCAAAAATTTCATGGTCGACTATACATGTCTGTACCTGGTTTTAAGCGCGTGTCTTCGTACTCTTGTCGTGCGAGCACTGTGTCTTGGGATAGTGAGATGAAGCTACGATTGTGGTAAGGCAGTTTTGTTTACAAACTTCAGTTCAAATTCTCTAAAACCAATACAAATGAAACTTTCTGCTTTTAACGCAAATACAGAGATATATACAGTAAATCGATAAGAAACGTTTGTTCAACTAATTTTATTGAATAAAAAAAGTGAAATTAAAAGTGATAAAAGTCTTACTAAAAAGGACGACCTCATTCTATATTTAGTCTATAAATGTCGATACATTCTAATCTCCTAAAGAGATCGTAATACAAGAAAACCGTTTAAATTATTCCATTCTCTTCATTACCAGTATAATTATACGGCAAACAGAAAAGGATTTCCTTAAGAGAGGAGTTTATTTCATAATGAAATTCCCAGACAGACCGCTTTGTCACGCTCCGACGGACTTATTCCTGGTTTGTTCTTAGAGTTATGGCCGCGAGCTAAGTAAGCACTTATCTTCCGTAAAAATCGGAATACAGTATACAGCAGAATTAATATTGTGCTAACTATTTATAGCAACTAATTGCTGTTGTAATAACACTTTATGTTTTGGATTAAGTTGAAGTTGCGAGTGATTGTTTTATTTGAAGATCTGCACATCGTTTTAAGCATCAACACCAGCACTTCAGTCACAATCATAACACGCATAAAATGGTTTGAATGAAAACAGTAGTTTTAGGTCTTGAGTCCGCTACTTTAAAAAGTCCGCCATCGTGCCCTCAGTGTCTTGATTTTGACATTCGGTCTAAGGGGTCCGAATCAGGTCGACTTATGCCCATTGTCACCATTGACCCCTAAGTTTTAGGTGACCCCTAAGCCATTTTAGGTGACAGTTTTGCTCCAACAACTGTCACCTAACATGGCTTAGGGGTCACCTAAAACTTAGGGTTAAATGGTGAAATCAAGCATTAGACCTTCAAGAAACGAGCTTACTCTTTCCTGAAAAGCCGGCAACACATTGGCGAATCCTATGGTGTATGGTGGTATGATTACGTGTCCTCGGGTGAGCTCTGAACCGTTTGTCACCTCTTACGTTTTAAAATGCCACTGAGACATGACCGTGGACGATTTAAATAGCAGAATCATGCTCCTTAACAGGCTACCTTCATATTATTATACATTTTGACGTAATTTAAATCATTATATGAATTGGATTGTATAATTTTGTCATTATTGAATGTCCTTTTTAACTGATTCCAGAAAATGAACGAGGTTCTCAATTCGGTTGTATGTATTTAGTATTTTGTGATTTCTAAGCGTGGGGATAACCCCACAGGACCATAAGGTCCTGTCTATGTGCTAATTATGTTTGTATACTCTTTTGGTGGGTGGTAGGGCCTGTTAGTCCAAATTTAATTCAGAATGGATTATTAGTTTGAGTCTCAGAACAATAACTAAAGCTATAGAAGGATGGTTAAAATAAAAAACGTGCAATTATGTTGAGTTCCGTTCTATCTTATGGCTAGAAAAGGAGGTTGGAGTGCGACAAATGGTTGACACTTAGTTTTTATTTTTTGTATTGTTATGTCATTCGGTCATCAGTAAAATAAATTCTAAATGCCCCGCCAAAATTTAGAAGTACATTGATTTAAAAGCTGACAGTTTGTTTCACTAATCTGGTGACACCTTCGAAATAACGAAAGAAAAGGGACAATCGATCTCTTTCCAATACATAACCTAGGTTCATTAGTTAAAATAGTGCGAACTGATGAATTTGTGTTGTTATTTTAGTTCGGTTTCTATAGCTTTAGTACTTTTTTCGAAATATATAAAGTCTCTTTATTGATTGCTATTTCATTATTAAGGTTTGTTGGGTTGGTATAGCGTTAGTTTGCTTTCGACGTGTCCACATGGAACTCGGGCCGCGTGATTGCAAACTTCATCTCTGTTTCCGGCAGCGCGTGGAAATAGCCAATCTCACGGGGACCCAACAGCGATACAGTTCTAACGCCAATAAACACGACAGACAGTTCTGATTGAAATTCAAATTATACACTACTATAGACTAGAAGTCCTTTGCAATTATTCTGTCACAGTATGTTTTACTGTATTTTGGTACCTACCCTACTAGTAATTACTAAAATCTATAGGTACATAGGTAGGTAGGTACCTATAGGTACTTAATAAAAAGGTTGGTTGAGGAGGGGTAATCTCTGGAACTTTTAGAGCATTAAAGGTGGATTATAAACGGTTAAGTGTTCGTGAGTGTGCATGAGTGTTGGCAAATGAAACAACACAGTGCAACGGCGCTTTATAAATTCTCTCAAGAAGTCGCGTGAGGACTTAGTAAAGCCCTACATCTTTACTGAGATACTCGAGGGGTTGGGGGGTATATCATTTCTCACTTTTCATTTCTATTATCATTCATCATCATCCTATAAAGAGGTTAAAACGTATAAATTATGTTTTCGACTGAAGGACTAGTATCCATGGTCATGAACAAATTTAAAAAAAAATAATTAGAGCATTAAACTGGAACTACTGGTCCAATTTCAAAAAATATTTTACTGATAGAATGCTACATTCCGTGCGGTTAACATAGGCATATATTTTAATTTAATAGAAAAGTTTTTCTTTTTATTTTTTTTTAATTTACATTTATTCATTATTTATTTATTTATTTTATATCTATATTTCACTATATTTTATAATTATTTAATTCAGCTTAAGTGCAGCAAAAGGCACTTTAAAAAATTTATTAAAATTATTTTTGTAATCTCGACTCGAATCCACGCGGACGAAGTCGCAGGTATATAAAGCGCTAGTTACTAATAAAATAAATATTCCCTTAAAAACTAGTGATTTTTACACGAAAACGGGGAAGCCTCCAGCTCACTCGATGATGTGTCGATGAGGCAAAAGTTTAAGGGTGGTGATGGAAAAAGTGTTCTTCACTCTGCACCATCAACTATTAGGAACTGGCTCTTATCCCCAACTGCCGGAACACAAAATTGATTCTAACATTGATATTATAGCAAAAGATTAAGACAAGATAGTGACTGGTCAGGCTAGTCTTCCGTATAATGAGAAGCCATTAGAACTTTATTAGTTGGGTTTCACGAATGGAGAACCGCAAAACCTAAACAGTAAGGTTCCAGAACCCAATACGACTCACAAGACTAGGAGCTCAGCTCAAGCTGAAACTTCTTATAGGAGTGTGTGTAGGTCATCCGCATGAAAAGACGGCTAGAACCTTAAAGGACCACTACTTACGAGGACGCCTATAAAGGCTAAGAACCTCGTTTCGGGTAGACCGTGTTATGGGAGAGGGGAGTCAGTAGGAGTGACGTAGGCAGTCGGTTTCCCTCGGTCACCGTCCGCATGATCAGCGGCCACGTTACGCCGGCGGCCATTATCGCGTCAACGCGCCGTGACGGTGACGGGTTTTTTAAATATTCACCGTCAGCAGAAAAGTTCAGATCTAATTTAATTAAATTTGTTTTAGAAAGACCAACAGTTTAGACGTTTAATGTGTTCTTTAGGTTTGAACATGTTGTTGCAGGGGAGCGGGAGATGTGTAAGAAACGTGGGGAGGCTTTTGCCCAGGAGTGGGACACTCTTGACCTCTATAACAATAACATTTATTATATTGTGTAGATGACAACCTCCTTCGTCGAGTGGTTTGTACACCGGTTTGCATGGTGTCGCCATCTCTGAGGTCCCGGGTTCGATCCCCGGTCGAGTCAATTTAGAAATTATTGTTTTTCTAAATTGTCTTGGGTCTGGGTGTTTTCTACGTATAGTAAGTAGGTATTTAAGTATTTTAAGTATGTTTATCTGTTATCTAGTAACCATTTAACGAGTTTCATAAAGAAGCTTCTCTTGGGCTATAAATTGGTGTGAGTGTAGGAAAGTTTATTTTTTATTTTATTATTTCATTGTGTACGCGCGAACACTTCACATTGGAAATAAAAACTTCAAAGCCCGGTCCCACTTCCTCTCTCTTCTCGTCGCTTATTGGCACCACACATTGAAAAGAAACACTTTGAATCCCGGTCCCTCTTTCTCTTTCCGCTTATTGGTTGCTTAGAAAGACATCTCCTGCCATCTCCATCCATCTCTGGTTTAGTAAGTACCAGACCTAAAACTGATTTCAAAAAACCCCGGCGCAAATGTATACACATACAGAACCTGATTCCTTTTTATTGTGACCCGCGCTGTCGCGAGATTCATTTTGAGCCGCGCTTATTGATACAAACACAAGGCGTCACTATAAAATCAGCCCTCTAAAACACACTGTTACACAGACACAGTGAATCTGACATTGACTGTGTAAGGAGCGCGGGCAACCAACAGGGACCGGTCCCACGGTTTAATCACAAAAACCTTTGAAAGGCTTACCTACAGACTTAGGTAACCATTAAATTTGTGTAACCTTTTCAGAAGGGTAACCAAAGAGTAACCCAAAACTCAAAGGTATTGTCTCGCTTGTCTCGCTCATTTCCTTATCACTTGCCAAGTTAAATTGGAACGTATATTTATACTATTAAGCCCCATAACTGTAACAATGTAAACAGGGTAACCAAAGGGTTACCCGTTCAATTGCTATCCTTTGGGTTATTCTTTCGGATTGAACGGCTTCTAATGCGTAACGGCTTTGGAAAGCAAACCCCTTCTCAAAACCCCTTCAAAAACCCCTGAATGGGTTACAAGACCTGTCCCTGGCAACCAATCAGCGACGTGGAGCGAGGAGCGTCAATTTTGAATGCTGTTGTCGTCTAAATGTCTATGCTTTAGACAGTGGCATTTTTGATAGGGCGCGTGTTTTTTATAAATGAAATTATAATGATTACTAAACGTGTCGATACAAAAGACTTTTCCTCTCTGGTCTCCCTGTGACCACGAACCCTGAAGAAGTTCAAAACGAAACTCATCATCAGCTCATTTTATATCCCCACTGCCGGGGCACGAGCCTTCCCTGTGGATGGATAGGGAGAACGGGCCATAAACCACCACGCGGGCCCAGTGCAAATTGGTAGTTGTTAACGACTGCTAATGCAGCCGGGACCAACGGTTTTTGCGTGCCTTCCGAAGCACGGAGGAGCTCGAGATGTTACATTTTTGGTCATCCATCCGATGACCGACCTTTGCGAAAGTTGCTTAACCTCAGCACTCGCAGACCGGGCGCGGTAACCATTGCGCCATCGAGCTCCACGAACTAAACGAAACTCATTATAAAATAATATGCATGTAACGCGAGTAGATATAAAGCGTTTGATTCCCAAGTCTCATCATCTTTGCTGACGGTACTAATGCATACCGATCAGTTTTTCTCGGTAACTCTAGTGATTTGTAAAATATGGAAGCGAATTGATGTTACATATCGCATTAGCACGGATCTTGTTAAAATTGTTTTTTTGCTGACGCTACCACAGATAATGTTAATTGAAATAGCAACGCAATTTTTTGCTTGTTTTGTGAAGCGTTGTAGTATCTGTGTTATTTTCAAATTACATTTGTTTCTCTATTAGGCTTGTAGGTATGTAGAATTTTGCTTTATTTTGAGTCTACACTTAAAGCAGCGAGTATAGTCAACCATGAAATTGCTTTGTTACTTTTGCCAAAAACTTCCATTACAATAAAATTTCGCTAAGGCTCATTGTCAATAATGACAACGTATCTGTTATATGCAAACAAAATTCACTTCTAAGGTGGTAAAGCATTTTCATTGTCGACTTACATTAATTTTGATTAAAACTGGAAGAATACAGATGCGATGACTTGGATTACATCTGTATTCACCCTTATACTAACTTTATAATTAATTATATACTGTACATATTTATTTGAGGATCACGATGGCGCAGTGGTTAACGCGCCTAGTTTGCGACTGCTGACGTTAAGCAACTTTTGCAACGTTCGCAGGTCATCGGATGGGTCACCAAAAATTTATCATCTCGAGCTCCTCCTTGCTTCGGAAGGCACGTAAAGCCGTTGGTCCCGGCGGCATTAGCAGTCGTTAACAATCACCGCACCGCACTGGGCCCGCGTGGTGTAGTATGGTCCGCTCTCCCTGTTCATCCATGGGGAAGGCTCGTGCCCCACCAGTGGGGACATTATGAGCTGGTGTAATATATTTATATATTTAGAAAACAAAGGATCTTATTGTTACTCAGAAACGGTGTGAAACTAGTTATGTTTATCCGCCGACTCTAGTACTATAAGTGTGTATATACTTACTCGTATCTGAACTGTTTCCCTGCAGCTCTACCAAATACCACCGTTGTTGCGACACGACTCGTTCGCAACAGTACAAGCTGAGGCGGGGTCTGATTGACAACTTGTCTTGTGTATTATGTTTGTTTTTTTTTCTTTTAGATTTGTATGTAATATATAAATAATTCGCAATAAATGTTTCGCTTCTCGCCTTGGTAGCCAGCATTTGGCAAGAGTGGTGATTAAGCCATTACCCATCACTTGTAGCGATGGCTTGATTTCAATGATGGAGGCCTTTGCCCAGCTGTGGGACAGTTATAGGCTGTTTACTTACTTAAATGTCTCTCTCTCTACCATGAGCTCCTACGAGTATATGTTATTCGTATCTACCACATGACGTAAGACCTAGAAATATGAAAAGTGATTTCGTCGCGTAATTCGAGTCAGAATTCCAGTTTACGCGCCGCCTACCGTGATATTGCGGACGTAAACGGCTTTAGGTTATATTTCCGCTTATGTGCAAACAAATATAATACTTAAGTTGAAGGTATGAATGTTGGTTTTTCGAACGCACTGGAGCTGCAAGTGCTGCAACAGACGAGACGGGATCTAAATCCACGAGAATGGTGTCAAAAAATAAGGTGAGTGCAGAAGGTAAGCTACATCCTACCAACGCGCTCGAAGATCGCACACATAGGCCCTCTCCAGGACACGGCATCTCTTTATTTTAAAATATATTTTACAAGTAAGCACAGTGTTTTTTTATGTCTGATGTTAATTATATCCCTAATTTTGACATGGCCTGTGCATGTGACATGTGCTTCGGAAGGCATGTAAAGCTGTTAGTCTCGGCTGCATTAGTAGTCGTTAACAACCACCAATCCGCACTGGGCCCGCGTGCTGGTTTATGGCCCGGTCTCCCAATCCATCCATAGGGAAGGCTCGTGCCCCAGCAGTAGGGACATAATATGAGCTGATTATGATGATATGATGACATGGCCAAATGTGCAAACTACGCAATGCCATTAATTAAGAAAGAGAAGAAACGAAAAAAAATAATACTAGGACTTCTTGGCGGGAAAGTGAAGCGTCATGTCTGCGGTTTTGCTTTATTTTCCAAAATTTGTGTTATGTCGAATATTAATGTGAAATAATGGTGGATTATTAACCGTTAAGTGTTCGTGAGTGTGCATAAGTGTTGGCAAATGAAACAAAACAGTGCAACTTCACTTTTCAAATTCTCTCATCATTCATCATCATCATATATGGAAATATTATTATTTATGTATTAGGTACTTGTAAGATAAAATACTTTGACACTGGCTAAATGTGCCATTCGCACGAAGCCATCAATTAAAAGAAAAAAAAAAGAAAATACTATTGTCTTACAGTTTAAGTGGATTTGTGAAATACAACATGATTAATCCGGTGGCATGCCGAATGGTTTCAGCTCGCTTTCGTCCTACACCGTGACCGAGCTGATTGGTCAAGGTCAAAACCGTCAGAACAGAAGCTGGTAAACCGTGAAATAACTTGGGACGGTAGCTGAAGGAAAACTTGTTTACGACAAAGGGTCAGCGACATCGCAACAACAGAAAGACAGAAACAATGACAGTCGTATGATCTGGGTGCCGAGTTCAAGTTTTATTTATTACTAGCTGTATCCCGCGGTTTCACCCGCGTTCTATTAGTCATAGCGTGATGTAACATAGCCTATAGCCTTCCTCAATAAATGGATTATTCAAAGTAAAATATTTTTTCAATTCAAACCTGTAGTTCCTGAGATTAGCGCGTTCAACCAAACAAACAAACAAAAAAATCTTCAGCTTCATAATATTAGTATAGATTCGATCATGTTAACGAAAAGTAGAATGTGTGTAGGTGGCATTGAAGCAGCGCTTCCTATACTCGTTTTAATTAACGTGATCGATGATGGGTAAATAAAACACGCACTCTGGAGTGCCTAGCTAGTGCGAATTTCATTCGCCATTCGACCGCCTTAACGAAAACGAGAATTTGTATGGCAAAAATTTTACTCTTCAAGTACGTCACCAAGAGAGCTGCTACAATGCCATACTAATTTTCGTTTTTGTTATCGTAATCGAATGAATACGGATTGTAAACAAAGCCAAAACTCACACTAGGCATAGGCACCCAGCAGTCCCAGCACTGAGTTGGACACATGATGGTCCCATGTTACTTTAAAAAGTTCGTTTGCCCAGTGGTTGCCCGTTTTCGGAAATTATATTATGATGAGTAGTGGACTGTAACTCCTTGTGTTAGTATGGTAGAAATGTCGTAAGCACTTGTTTTAATTAATAAAACAGCAAAATTTACTTGAGATATCTTTATGAACGAACACCGAGATAGCAGGTCCAGATAAAAGCAACCGTGTTGCCGGCATAATATCAAAAATTAGCAATTTAATATTTGTGTTACGCGCCCGCGAGATACACGAAGAACACTAAATATCTACAACCTTTTAACTAAATATCTACAACCTTTTAAATTTGTATCACAATGTGTCAAGTCTATTATATCTAATATCAAAAATACATTAAAGTGTCATCCTTGATGTAGCGTCCGCTGTACACCAAGATATTGAGTAAACCTCCTTTTGTGTTACCACTTACCAAGCCCTTTGTCTCAATACTATTTGGAAACGAATGCTCAGTATTACAGAACTAATCCCTACCAGTGTCTCTTGCATTTGTCATTGTTTGAAGATTAAACATAGCCTATATTTAACTATTTGGATTTGTAATGTTAAAAGGGCCGGTTCCGTCCTAATAAGCACCTGATTGATTATCCAGAACTTTATTTTGTCACCTACAATTGTATGAGTTTGATAAAAGTTGGTTGTTGAGTAAATACGGGGTGAAAGTTTAGAGTGACAATCATTTATGTAAAGATTGTGAACAGAGCTATACTAATATCCTCATAATATGCAAATTACTGTCATAAGCTCACTGCTAATTACCTGCTTTCTTATTATTGTAATGTTCGTAGATAGAAATAAACGTTTATATTTTTGATATTTAACACCTTCCCGCCCGCTATCTAGCAATTGGTGGGAGTGATTTCGTGAAATGGGACGGAAGTGTCCAACAGTGTAACAGGAAGTCGGGGAAGCGAGCAAGGGCGCGCCATTTTGTAAATTCTGTAATCAATATTACGAACATGACATATTATTATTATATGTGACATATTGTGTCATTTGACTATCAAAGGTCATTTTGATATGTCAAATGTCTTCTAATGAGTATTTACTGCATTCTTTTTATAATTTGTAAAAAAATATACGTCATTGTTAATTCGATAGTCTATTTTCTATTGTAATATTGATTTCAACCCTTTCGTGTGTAAAAGACTTTATCATTATTTACTTTTTAGTTATAAAATGATGTAATACCTGATCCTTTTTTTTTTCAAAATATAATGATAAAATTGCTTATTACTATGGTGAAGAGAGATGTCAAATGTAAGACATCATATGCGACTACTGTAAAGCTCGCTCTTTCAGCCAAAAAACGTCCACTGCTGGACAAAGGCCTCCCCCAAGGATCTCCACAACGACGGGTTGTATGCTGCATGCATGCAAATAAAAGCATTTAAGAATATACACAGAAAAAATTATACATAATTGAAAGCAATCACAGCATAATTAAAATATAAAAAGAAAGACAGGATAACATAAAATGATGGAATATTTATAAAAAATATATTCTTATAGATATGGTATTATCTTTGAAAAATCTAGACTATTCTTAATTATCAAAAATTGTGTCTCAAAAAGTTCCCGCGTTTTTTGTTAAACTTTAAACGTCTGTGAAATACAAAGTGTGTACAACTAAACCACCACCAACCGCGTAAATTAGCCGCAAAAATGTAACAGATTACACAAAGACCTTGCCAGTTGGTAATAGAACGTAATTACTAAACAATGCGAACTGTGTTATGTTCGCTTGCGTACGTTTGAGTCATCTGAATGGATTTCAAGAACTGGTCAAGTTCATATATTGATCGCGGATTTGGATATCGATCCGGCAACACTTTACTTCGTATCAAATTATGTTGTTTGTAAAAATATTTAAATTATGATGAAATATGAGGTAACAATGTCTACTATTTGAAAAAAGACAAAGTTTTGAAAAAAAATCCACGAGCGGGATTCGAACCCGCACCCCATGACATGCCGGGTCAGGTGCACTGCCAACTATGCTATCGTGGCTCAATCCAACTCGCCAAAATTAATCAACACTATCTACTTTTATTTTATAAGTCAATGTTTACTGTGTTCTTTTGAACCATGTTTGGTATATATGACTCGAAGTTCTTTGATGTCAAAAGGTGAGGGTTTGAGTCCCACTCGTGATGTTTTTTTATACCAACTAGTTTCATAATCAGGAATACCAGCAGAAAAAAAATGTACTAGTAACCCTATTACTTATTGAACTGGTGTACATCATTTTTCTCACTAGTACAGATTCTCTATGTATAAATGGAATGGTTGGGCCATATACTAAACTAGTCGCTAGCCTATTGTCTCGATTCCATACAAATGCTAGTTAACTTTAACTCGATCGAACAGTTAAAATACTCGCACTAAACATTTAACAGGTTCACTGTCCAAAACTTATAACAATGGTTAAATCAATTGTTACAGACCATATGTGGTCGGTCTGCGGGACAGTGAACCTGATAATCTAAGCACTAAGCACTAGACACACTGATGTGAAGAGCTCATCGCCATCTACAAAGAATAAATTAGGGCAAATCTAAGTTTTCAACGTCGTTGCCTTAACGCAAACTGCTTAGGCTTTCAAAACGTTGTTAGGTTTTAACGTAACTAAGTAGTTTGCGTGAAACATCATTCGTAACTTTGTTTAAAATAGAACGGGAAACTTTAAAAGTGTATAATAGAAAATCAACAAAGGTTTCTTCTTCAAACAAAGTCGTAGTGAAGTTTCTAGATCAATTTTAGCCTTCAGCCGTCTATATTTATGCCACTGTACGGGCATTGGCCTTTTCCAATAATACACAGAACATATAGATGGCTACTATAGTATATATTTGCAATTTATAAGTTTCGCTTGGATAAGTTTACTTAATTTCTGACGAACCCTTTATAGAACTTTTAAGTGTACGGTATGTCAGAATATTTTAAGATCTGTACCTACATAGATAGATATGTATGTTCTTTTTATCTGTGGATAACTATAATTGGCTTACGAACATGTAACATTATCTTCACACAATCACTATTGTAAAATGCTGTTGTTATCCCTAAGAAAGAAAAATAAAATAAAATGTATAAAGTGTTTCATTATAATGACTAGCACTCGCTTAAATTTTAGCATATAAGCTTAATAATCCGCTGCTTGAACTTCTTATCCATCTATGTGATCAATCAACCTTTTTCAAGAAATAAAAATACTATCATCATAATGTATAAATCTTAAATTCTTTAGCACTAATTACTTTTTCAATATGACTTTTATGTCCTTGTGGTGTGGCTAGGTCAACAGCAATGAATCTTGCAATTTTTAATATGTTACATCACCAGACATTGTAATTCTACACGGTTACCATTTTCACTAGCAACTCTGCTATATAGCTCTCGATTTGTACATGAAACACGTAGGGTGACCACGACACAAAGAAGGATAGTGTATGTTAAATAGCCAAGACATTATTTGTTTATAAAACAAGTTTTTCGGCTATTATATTTTGTATACACATGTTTTAACTATGACAACAATGAGGTCAATGAGGGAATTGGTCGGCATGTGCTTAGGATCATGTATGATCCTTTTAACAATCCTTTATTTAAACTTTATTAATGTAATAGATACTGCAAAAAGTGAGTTATTAAAGTATATTTAAGCTTTGATGGATTTTGATGCGGTTTATTTTTAATAGATAGAGTGATTCAAGAGGAAGGTTTATATGTATAAATACATATAGCACAGAAACACTGATAATTTTAGAGGTTTCACATTTTTTTGCGCTTACATTGCAAAAGCTGGCTGAACCCTACGAGATAGATCAAAATAATGTACTACAGTTTTGTACACCTTAAAATACAAAAAAGTTTGCAATGGTATATGTCTATCTCTTAGGGATAACCCGCAATAATCATTTTTTATCCTTTACTTTTTACGATAAATAATGGCTTATTTACGAAGCTATTTTAAGCAATACAGCATTAATCCTTATCCAATTAAGTACCTTACTTAAGGTAGCATTGTGCATTTAATATAGATCAATATGACCCTTTACAGCATGTAATTTAAATGAATATTTTCGAAGATATTACAGATGCAGGGACATAGCGGTTGCGTGTATCAGCATTGCACCCGTGCGAAGCCGAGACGGGTCGCTAGTTTAAAATAAAGATGGTTTGATCTATGGAGCTCATGTTTGAGTGATTAGGTGCTTATAATTAAATAGTGCTGCTATTTATATAATTAAAAGAAACTAGGTTTCTTACGTCGACTCCAACTCTGTATCTTTGAATATAACTATTGTTACAAACCGCTGCTTCATCGAGCCCACACGCAAGTGCTTTCCCAAAACAGGATATTCCTTAAAAGATCATGACGCCTGGTCTTCTTACACCGAGATAAGCCCCTCGAATCTGGATAACCGTGTTTCCAGGCGTTCCCTGGCTGCGTGCCAGCCTTTCACTTTATTCTTGCAGCTTGCATCAAACACCGGAAGAAATAGACGACATATGAAAGGAATTCGAAAGATATTGCAATACTGTGGTATATCGCTACATTTTTTTAAATATTTTTGTTTATTCTCCATGTCTTCCTTTAAGGGTGCGCCGACAAAAAAATGCCAAAAATGCAGTTACGGTTAAGTAGATATAATTGAAAATACTATCGTATTAAATGAACAAAATATATATTTAGTATCAAAGGGAACGTGTTTACAATTTGTCAGAACCATAAATTCATAACACGCTATAGTTTTTTACTACAATATCATTTAAAGTTGGGCAAAAATCATGAAAACGAGTGGCGGCGTTTAGTAGATTTCTTATAGTTTATCTAAATTATTGTATTTCTGATTTTGTCTAAACAATCATCAATGGATAAACTACATTTTCGATTCATCAAGTGGTTATTTAAATAATTATTTTTTATTAAGCACCTTAAATTCCCCATACAAAATTAGTATGGCCGCGCGGCATCAATTAAATATGGACGACGACATTTCAAATAAAACATATGACACTTGTCACTTACGGACGGCGCACCCTTAAGGTTCAAATGAAAAGTCGTTCGATGGGGATTCTATATTAAATGAGCTGAGTATAAGACGTCTGGTGTAGTACACAAATTAAATAAATTGAATACCTATATTTAGAACATACGAATACCGAAAAAAAATTGAGGCGAAGCATTATAGATACAAAAATGTAAAGTGGCGATTGACATATTTTGTTCATTAACTGTATTTTATTACTTAATGTGATTTTTAAGTTGAGATTTATTGATAGGTGTTTGAAATTATGGTAACTGTATTTTATTACATGTGCCATAATTTCAAACACCTATCAATAAATCTCAACTCAAAAATTATATAAATTATTAAAAAAATTCTTGGTGGTTTCATTCTTAGCCCAGAATTTATTATATTCATCTTATTTAAAAACGAAAAATACTGAAGATAAGGCTGTACGAGCTAGATTCTTTTGCCTTTCCTACATCAAAAACTAAAGAAGATCACTAAAAAAGAGAACTTAAAAAATAATCAATCTGTTGTATTGCACAATCTTTCGTATTACCACATTTGCATGTTGGTGCCTACCAATTAACGATAGCAAACAATAAAACTCATTCCTATGTAACTTGTAACACTTTTATCGCAACTTGTACTAACGGCGGAGTTAACTACATTACCGGCGAGTAACATATGGCGGCTTGGCCATAGACTTAATAACTAGAAAGAAAATAATGCTGCCACAATAAAAAAATAAACGAGGGATCCTTACATTACAATAGTCGCATATGATGTGTAACATATAATACGGAAACTTTAAGCAGTGACAGAAATTAACCACAAAATTTAAAAAAAGCTATATACTTTCTGAAATATGTTATTCGAATAATTATTCATTATATTAGTTACTTGGATTTTTAATCAATAATCTGCACTTTAGTGAGACTTATTATCAACAGTAAATATTTATTAATATAGTTTAAAAGTCTATTACACACAAAATGGTTGAAATCATTATTACAATAGAAAATAGAATATAGCATTAAAAATATAGAGTATAGAATTAAAAAATTTACGTAATTTTTTTACTAATCATAAAGAGAATGCAGTAAATACTCATTAGAAGACATTTGTCAAATGACACAATAACACATATAATAATAGTCTTGTTCATATGTAATATCGATTTTAAATGTACAAAATGGCGCGCGCTTGCGCGCTTCCCCGACTTCCTGTCACATTGTTACGTCCAACTTCCGTCACATTTCACGAAATCACTCCCACAAATTGTATTTATAGAAGGCCAGCGGAAAGATGTTACACATCAAAAATGTTAGGGGTATCATCGCCAGCTTATTTTGTGATCCCACTGCTGGGGCACGAGCCTTCCCCATGCATGTAAACGCCACAGGGAGAACGGGCCATAAGCCATCACGCGGTTCCGTGCGAATTGGTGGTTGTTAACGACTGCTATCTGGTATTCAGCCGGGGACCAACGACTTTAGTGGCTTCCGAAACGCGGTAAGGTACATAATATACATGTTATGTATATAATAAAATAGTACAGTATTACCATACAATTTTACTAGAACAAAAAAATTATCTTGAAACTCATAGCAATATGTATGCAAAATAAATTATCATGTTAATTATAGTAAACGAAACTTAACAAAAGAAACCCTTCAAACTATTGGTGGGTTCGGAAGAGCTCTTTTTATGTTATAAGAATGCCAAGTTGTGACTATTGTAATTTTTTCTGGTGTCAATCACGTCATTATAAATTAGATCACCCATTCGAGGATACACCATTGCGATAGCTAATTAGCTCTAACGATCAAAATCCGTTTGTGCTAACTTAAGTGAACACTTTAGATGAAGCTCTTCCTTCTACGTTTACAATAAATTATGTAATACCGTGTAATGTGAATATAAATAATACTACAATATCCGTTAGTTGCCACTAATTTGATCTATGGCCGTGCCTAAGTAGATTGACCAAATTGAATTAGGTTTCTTCTATTGTTTCGGCATTGTAAGCTGATTATGTGATGTAACATTTAAGCAGATAAGCACCGGTGGGTGTAATGTTTTGAGCCAAAATCCCGTGTTTTGGCTTACTTATAAGACTAGGAAATATGTTTGCGAAGTTTGTGTACATGTACTTAGGTATCTTTGGATTAAGTCGCAAACAGATTATTTTACCTGTTGACACTTATTACGACACTTTAAAATGGGATATTTTTATATTGTTATAAATTCAATTCATTTGTTTCGATAGCGTTAGCGAGCTTTATTTTTTTTGAGAGCTGGTTGCCTCAGAAGGCATTTACAGTTTCACTGGGCTTTTTGGGGGCGGCGAGAAACTTAAAGGGTTCCTCAAGCCGTGTGGAACGAAGCACCGTCAGATGTTTTTTAGAGGGAACAGCATCACGCACTACTGCGTGTTCCCGTGCCCTACTAGATCCTCCGAGGGGTTCGGATCGGATCGGGGAACGTCAGGGAGCACTACACATTTTGTATATACACTATTTAGGTAAAGTGACTTTCTGTAACAACAAAAATAAAGAACTACAGCGCATGACATATCGCTCGCTCGCACATCCGCTTATAGTTTACTGTCGCAAGACCAACCTATCTCGTTTAGCTTATGGCAGTTTTTATGTACATACCTATCTAGATTAGATAACAATAAAGAATAATAAAACGTGAATTTTTTTTTAAGGTAAAGTCGCAGGGTAGTCGCCGTATGCGAGCACCACAAAACCGGTCGTGTGGAGATCCTTGGAGGGAGGCCTTTGTCCAACAGTGGACGTCTTTTGGCTAAGATGATAATAATGACGATGATGGTGATGGATGATGATAAAATGTTTTTGTTTTGTTTATATAATTTTTAACGCAAATTTTGTTGCGAACAAATTACAAAAACACAAATGTGGAAAAAAAATCCACGAGCAAGATTTGAACCTGCACCCTTCTTCTTCTATAACAAAACAAAAACATGTTATAAATAGCTTGCCAACTTCTTAAGTGATCTTTAATATTTTTTAATACTTTGGCTTTCAAAGTAAAAAAGTAAATAGTGTTGAATAATTTCGGCAGGCTGGTTAGAACCACGATACCTCAATTGGGAGAGCACCTGACCCGGTATGTCAGAAGGGTGCAGGTTCAAATCCTGCTGGATGATGATAACTTTTTTAAAGGTATATTACGAGTATAAATTACTTCTTGTATTCCCATTTCCCACGCACCGTATTTTGTAACACAAACGAACGTAGACAGGTGCGTTTTAAACACAGACTTGAAACTCGAACCAGACGCCCACACCCTCACCAATTTCATTAACCTAGGCGTGTAAGCCTTGAAACGGGTAATGAGACAGTCAATTAGCATTTCTGAAATATTATTTGTTATTTTCACTTGTTAACATAACACTTTTCGAATAATTACTTAATTGTAATTTCTAAGTTTTGTTTAGCCTTTTATATTATTTTTAACATCAACTTCGCTTATTATTTCAGAGATCGTGGAGACTCTATTATTAAAACAATATTTACATTTTCACTTAATGAGAAATGACAAACTAACAATTTTAAAATAATAATCGTCATCCTTTGAATGTCCCAATGTTGGGCTCAGGTCATCACTAGCATATGGCAGCATCGGGATATAACCCTTAACCCACTATGCTGGCCCAAAGTGTCCCACCACGAGCTGCTCGGATCGCGGTATGAATGGCATAAGGACTCTTTTTTAAATTAGGGGATTCGACCTACTATAAAAAAATATGTAATTTCGTCCATATTTAATACTGACGATAACGCGACGGGTAGAAAACGGTCCAGATCCGATCCGAGGACACGCACTGAACGTGCGTGATGCCGTTCCCTCTAGAAAACCTCCAAAGGTGATTCGTTTCACACGGTTTGAGGAACCCTTTAAGTTTCTCGCCGCCCCCAAAAAAGCCCGGTGAAGCTGAAAATGCTGTTTGAGGCAATCAGCAATCTCTCTCTCCCAAAAAATGGGTAGAAAACTGTTATTGAAACAAGAAGTTTGTTTTAATAGGATTTTAGTTAAAAGATAAACGGGACATATCCCACCATGTTCCAATGCGGGTTGGTGGGTACTTAGTATCAATGCGGAGTGGGACGAAAGCGGTCACCAAAGCGGGATCAGTCGTACATCCCACCATGAAGTTCCAATGCGGGTTGGTTGGTGGGTATTAGTACCAAAGCGGGGTGGGACGAAAGCGGTTACCGAAGCGGGATGTCGTACGTAATGGGCGTTACTGGCATAACTGATGAATAAGTTATACGTACTGCATTAGTTGTTATGCCTTCATGCCCAGTAAGTAAACAGCCTATAATTGTCCCACTGCTGGGCAAAGGCCTCCATCATTGAAATCAAGTCATCGCTACAATTGATGGGTAATGGCTTAATCACCACGCTTGCCAAATGCGGGTTGGTGATTACGAACCCGGGCTATGCATCGAAAAATCCGAAATACATTTTGCCCGACCTGGGAATTGAACCCGGGACCTACCACTCGGCCACCGCACGTCCAGTAATAACACTGGCATTTTTTATCGATTGCTTCCTCTCAAATACCATAGAACTAAGCTAACCCATCGATATCTTTGATTATTTACATATACTTATATTGTTACTGTTTATTATTACGTGCGAGTAGTAGGTCTATATCATACGCCACAATTGACATGTAAATACGTCTTGCACTGTAAACAATAAATGCATTTGTAAACAATACACGTAAAATCATAATTAGAAGTGCTAAAGTATATACGAGTGATGCGATTGTACTATGTCACAGCGTACTATGTAACGTAGTACAACTTTTTGTTATCGCTAGGAAAATGTGTCACACGAGGAGCTTGATGGCGCAGTGGTTAGCGCCCGGTCTGCGAGTGCTGAGGTTAAGCAACTTTCGCAAAGGCCTGTCATCGGATGGGTGACCAAAAACTTATCATCTCGAGCTCCTCCATGCTTCGGAAGGCACGTAAAGCCGTTGGTCCCGGCTGCTTTAGCAGTCGTTAACAACCACCAATCCGCACTGGGCCCGCGTGGAGGTTTATGGCCCGTTCTCCCTAACCATACATAGGGAAGGCTCGTGCCCCAGCAGTGGGGACATGAAAATGAGCTGATGATGATGATTGCCACAAAATAAAGAGACCGTAGAAGGTAACATCAATGTTTGCAACGTTGTTGTGTTCCGGCAGCTAGAGATAAGATAGCCAGTGCCTCAGTAATTGAGGATTCCGGCTGAAGTGCGCTTCCACCTTCGACCTTATCATCACTTAGCATCAGGTCAGGTGAGATGAAAGCGAAGTGCTTGCCAGTAAGTAAAGGGAAGTGCAATTATAAAAAAGGACGACTTAAGTATCACGGCGTTTGTGTTGTCGACAGTACAGCCTCAACAATCGCACTACCAATACAATACTGGTGCAAGTCAAAATATACTGATATTTGAAATTAAACTGTACCGTTGTTCATTAAGGCTAAATTTTCAATATCAGTATATTTTGACTTGCACCAGTATTGTATTGGTAGTGCGCAATGTAAGGTTATGATTCAGATGTGCTGCGCCTGCTTCCGGCCCATCCTCCGGCCTTGCGGGCCTCGTGAGCAAGGTCGCGGTGTGCAGTTGATATTTAGAGTACTCAATAAAGAGGTCATGTTACGTCCTAAAGATTAGGAGCTCTCTAAATTTATTTTTCTAAATCACACACTTTTGGGTCGCTGAGCCATCGTAGTAAATAATAGTAATTAAGTATATTTATGAGGTAATGAATAGATTAAACAGGTTAGTTTATATATAGAACTGACTATATAGGACTGACATGTCTACATAAATACAAAAGTCTACAATAAGAAAAAAAATAAGTAATAAATGTATACTTTCTGTTTGAGGAGGTAATAAGTATGTATGTATATATTTTCTTACGATGGGGTGACGAGTTGGACGCATAGGAACAGTCAGAAAAACAAAAAGGAGTGCAAAGAAGGATGACCTTTGCTCAGCAGTAGGATAAAATGGGGTAATAAAAATAATGAGGTAAGGTGACTCTATGTTCTCGGTTGTAAGACAAAATAAGTTTATTTTTCTAACCGCCCCGGCCGCTTCCTTGGTTCAGTGTTTAGACCATAGACATTGTTTAGACCAACGAGTTTAGACCTAGATGCCTTGGACGCTAGTAGTAACTATTATTTAATAGGCTGGTTTGATTGCAAGCGGCGAGTAAATGCTTAGTAAATGTCAAGTTTCGAACAAACGATGTTGTAACATTTTTGCTTTGATGAAACGAAACTAAATGTATTTGAAGTGGGGCGAATGCGTTAAATTCGTGTGAATTCACGGAAACTACTCCTTAGTGATTCAAAAGATAAATGCCTTCATGCATAATAGGTTCGATAAACTTCAAACAAAAATGAAGATACTTAAGAAACAAAATATGGCATTTAATCGAATTTAAAGTTAACTCCGCTTGTGTTGTCAAGTAATCAGTTAAGAGGCTCTTAGGGCAGTCAGTGCAGGTTTCCAAAGCCGTCATAAGCCACTATCTCGGCTGTCACTACAAGTAAGCCGCTTCCGAAGGGGGCCACAAAGGCAGCGGGAAGGCTAAAGCTCAAAGTCAAAGGCAATTGTTCACGGAAAATGAGTACTGTATCGTTTATCGCTTTATGAAATAAAAAATAAGTACACAAAATACACACAACACTAAGCCACAAAACGGATTAGTCGAGCACATAAAAAAAGCTCATTTAAAAAGGATAATCGTGAATCAATTCTTAAAACAAGCATATTAGCTTTCTGGAAACTTAATAGAAAGATGATCTAGTCCAGCCAATCTAAGGTAGAATGGGAGCTTGATGTGTAGGTAAGTGGGAGCACACAAAGTGTAATAATTCATTCATTCATTCATTCTACAGTCTCTTATTCTGAACATCAATTATTTTATTTATTTTATTAGGTTACACAACAGACATTAATCCTAACAAAGTTATAAATACATAATAGCTTTAACAACATTTCATACTAGACTAATGTCCTAATTGTGTTAACACAAGTAGTTTATGTGTGGTTAACATGTGTAAAATTAGGTTTAGCTTTAGATTTCAAAAAGAAAATAGAACTAGATTTAGAGAAATAATATTTCCAAATAATTTTAAAATTACTCAAAACTATTGGAAATACTACACTTGGGTCGTTAGCCATTTCAATTAATAATGTCTTGATGGAAGTTTTGAATACATTTGTGTTACTATTGAAAATATCAATCAATTAATTGTTAACAAAGACGAAATGTTCATTATTATCTTCATAGCTTGCCCGTATCTCTGCTGGAACCAGGCCTCTTCCATACTAATGCATGCAGTCCGATATTCGGCTCTTGTTCGAAAAAAATTTCAAAAATAATTAAAATTTCTAAAGTGGGTTACAGTAATGAACATTCATAGTTTATGGTGGGATAATTATTATCCCACCATAAACTAGCATACATACACACTTGATTGATCTTGAAAGAATTATAAAATACGTCCGTGTATCCCGCTTATTTCGCGGCTCCACAGTCTGGCACCCGCCTTGACATCGCTGATCGCACTTTAATTATTTCCGAGTGATGGCAGCCTGATAAAAATGAACGTTCAGACTTCAGACTTGTGCTCAAATTCGCTGACGTTAAAAGGATTTTAAAAGGGGGAAACATTAAAAAGAGCGAATTGATTGGAACACCAACAGAAAATTTTAAGCTTTATATTACTTGCACTCACAGAACACAAGAATTCTTGTTCTGTGCTTGTACTAGACGGATACTCATAAATAAGATATAATAAGCTTTGTTGGGAATTGTTAGTAAAATTGTATGGGTGGCCGAGTGGCTAAGGAGGTCCCGGGTTCGATTCCCAGATCGGGCAAAAGTATATCTTACCTGCATAATTCTTCAATTTCTTGGTGTTAGCCGTAAGTACTTGAAGACATACCTGAAATTAAAAAAATAAATCAACATTAATTAGTTTATTAAAAAAGCAATTTATACGAAATGTTAATCAACTCACGCGTACTTAACATTTTATTTTCCTTTCATGTTGTGTTGTAAAAATGCCTTTCACTCTTGCTGAATTTCTACTTCATAATAGTAAGGAATAAAAATAAAAAAAGTTTCTTACAAAGCTGTTGATGATTATCTTAAAGCTCGACCGCATAAGTTTTTTATTATTTATTGTAATGTATTGTTTCAAAGAACAGTTTTGTAAACATTGGGACGTCGACGAGGGACAAAACAATGCTCTACAAAATCCAACTATCAACCAACAGCTTATTGTGTAGCATATACATCTTGACAGAGGAAGAAAAGTGAAAGGATAGGGTTTCACAAAAGATTCAGATGGGTCAAAGTGCTACGAAGAGAGGGGAACCTCGAAAAGCCCCACTAAGATAAGTTAAGATAAACCATTCCTGGCTTCTCAAGGTTTCTCAAAACTCAAACATACTGACTGCGTAATGTAGATTTTAACAAACTCAGTTAGTAATCAACACTCGAAAGTTAGCAACACGGTATGAAGTAACGCGTAAGTCGCATTTCACACAGTGTATTCTTAACAAACGTGGTATTATAACAGGGAGCTCTAATGGCCGCTCTGCACGCGACGCTAATTTGAGAGCACAACTCTTGCAGTTTACCGACGCCTCTTGGTACGAAGGTGGAATTCACCCCCATGTGTGACATACATTACAGTATGTCGGAAATAGAATATACCGCCGTCCACGCCAGCACTTCTATAGAAGTTCTTCTTTGTACCTAGTTTATTAAAATACATTTATACGTTGGCGTACAGCGGGACATCGCGTGCAGGATAGTTGGGCGGTGAAAAGGTTAAATACATACGGCGCTCGAGCAAATTACACATTACGATTTACTCCCACTTCGTCATTTTCGCATTTCATCATGCGATGCCTATTCTATACAATTTATTCCCATTTCATAATTTATCCCACATCATCATTTTCCCATTTTATCATGCGATGCCCATTCTATACATTTTTTCCCATTTCATTATTCGTCCCAGATCATCATTTTCCCATTTTATCATGCGATGCAAATTCTATACAATTTATACTATTTTATAATTAGTTCAAGATCAATCAAGTGTGTATGTATGCTAATTTATAGTGGGATAATAATTATCCCACCATAAACTATGAAAGTTCATGACTGTAACCCACTTTAGAAATTTTAATTATTTTTGAAAAATTTTCGACATACACCTAAATTTGTTTATCTAAAATTAATTTTTTGCACAGACACGGCAGGCTTATTACCGAAAGAAGCAACCAGTTGTTAATTGTACGTAATGCGACAGCTCTAGTGAGGGTGTGAGTTTAAATTGCTATTTGATACATTTTTTTTATATTTTAAGGGTAAGCACGCCTTGACCTCACTTGATATTGAGTGATGATAAGGCCAATGATGGAAGCGCTCTTCACCCGGGTCCCTCAATTAGTGAGGCACTGGCTATCTTATCTCTAGCTGCCGGAACACAACAATGCTACAAACATTGATGTTATGGCGACATATTTAGATAAGATGGTGGTAGCTAGCCAGGCGGACAAACAAGCCCTACCACCAACCACACCGAGTACATAAACATGTATCTCCGCTGGGAATCGAACCCGGGACTTCTGGGTCTAAACCGGTGGTCTTATTAATCACTAGATCACATAGGTGGACATTTATTTATATTGTTAATGAAACCAAAATTTGGTATCGTTGTCGTCGACGTCTTTTGGATGAGATGATGATGAAGAAAATGAACCCAAGGTATGGCAAAATGTTGGCTTTCTTCGTTTGTCACCAGAAGACGTTGCTTCAGTGCCATACGAATGAGGCGTCCGCGAAAACTTTAGCAAAAAACCACATTATATATTAGGTCCTTACCTCTGAAATTGACGTTTTGTATGAAGATTTTTTATAAAATTTAATTTTTCAAACTAACGTTTTTTAAAATTTTCTTAGCATCTATTTATATTAACAGTATAAAAATTGTAGAGTAGTGTGTTTGTTTCACTAGCTAAATATAGCTGACATTAAAAAGAAAAAAAAATCAAATCCATTCAAAGCTACAATGAAACAAAAAGACAATTCCGCGAACATAAAGAGAAGTCAATTTAAAAAAAAAAATTGGGCGATATAGACACAAAATTAACCCTAGAGAGATAGTCTGCGTAAAATTGACGCATGCGTTTGCGAAATATTGCTCTCTCTTTCTAAATATCGCGAATTCATAGCTGTGCGTTTAGGACATCTCATTCGTCGCTGGGAGCTGCCGTGTGGCGTACGTGTCAATAAGGTAAGTGTCACCGATTTTGAGATATAACGACCACGTGAGTCAAAGTTACGCATGATTATCTTTTACGTGACTTTTATGATTTTGACTTATATGATAGTTTTATTATTTTTTTTATATAAAAGTACTTTATGTCATAACTTATATTATCATTTTCTTTTTATAGATATTGAGGCAAAACTATAATATAATGGAGCGTAGAAACTTGGACGAAGACCATATCCTGGCCACTCTTATGCAAATTGAAGACGAGCTTCCTTGTGAGGATGAAGACCGATGATGGACCGACAGTGAAGTAGCGGACCACCAAAGCGAAGATGACATGCAGAGCGACACAGAAGAAGCCTTTATAGATGAGGTACAAGAAGATCAGCCGACACCACGTGGAAGTGTAATCTTAGACGGGCAAAGCAGTGCTGAACAACCAGTCTCCACATCGGCCTCTCATACGATCTTAGCCTTGCAACAGAGGACTATCAGAAGTATAATTTACAGCCACAATGTTAACAACAAAGGAGAAAAGCCTCTAAGACGCAAAAATTTCATGAAAAATCTTAGCTTGGGTCTGTCTTCTTCGTTTATGCGTAGGCGTTTAGAAGCACCTACTTTGAAGAGATACTTGCGAGATAATATCTCTAATATGTTGCCTAACCTATATGTACCTGGTACATCTGAAGACAATACTGATAAGCCAGTAGCATAAAAACGTATTTACTGTAATTTTTGCCCTTTTAAAATAAGGCGAAAGGCAAATGCGTCCTGCAAAAAAAAAATAAAAAAATTATATGTCGAGAGCATAACGTTGATATATGCTAAAATTGTTTGTAACTGATTTTTATATAAAAATATTATCCTAATATATATAAGATATGCTAATTGTTGATTTTGTAATAAAAAAGGGTTGAATATTGTAGTAAAAAATAAGTTTTCATATGAAAGAGTAAGTGTTAAACAATTTCGTTAATTTATAGCAGAAGTTTAAAGTTTTTGTTTTTTTTCTTAAATAAATGAGTATATACAAATTATCTGCAGTATTAATTATTCTAATATATGTGTTAATATATTTATACATACGATTTATTGAAATAAACTAATACACCTCGACCTGCAGCTAATTAAGATACATGCGTAAATTTTACGCATGAGTATCTTTTCCATACTACACAATATGATTATCTTTCTAGGGTTAATTATCATTGTTATTACTGAAGCCTAAGTAACATAGTCCTAATTAAAGGTGTATAATAATATTAACAACCGGTATTGACTTTTAGAACTTTTAGACCTTTTTAATAAGTGAGAAAAAGACGTCAATTTCATAGGTAAGGAAGGACCTAATACTTGCAGGTACCAAGAATTACGTGTACCATAAAATGTGGAATAATTATAATTGCAAGCAGACCACGACAAGGGCCCTCATGCGAATGTGCGAGAAAAGGCGCGCGTTAGGGAAGCAGGTTAAGTGGACTTGCACTCTCGTGTAGCAAGCTTTTTAGAGTACAGTCGGCTACGAAAGTCGGTGAACAACTTAATATTTTTTTTTTTTCTCAAGCGTCATGCCTCTGACAAACAATTCAATTTTAATTAGAAACGTCAGGATAAACATTAATTGAAACGAATAAATAAAATAAACGCGAGTAGATCCGTAATTGTTGTTTCATTTCAATTTAACTTGGTTTGTTAAAGAAAGCGAAAATGCCCTTGAATGAACTTTGATTTCTCGCATTCAACCCGAGCATCTATCCGTTTAGCTAGACCAAGGGTGGCCAAACCTTTTCGGCAGCTGGGCCCTATTTCGGAAAAAGAATTAGGCACCGGGCCACACTACTAAATTTTAAGTAGTTGAAAATGAAAATGTGAGAATTAAACACACATTTGTTAGTTACTTTTAATTACAAAATATGTTAATGAGATGTCTGACTTTGTTTGGCAGAACTAAGTGCATAAATGTTGATATCGACTGAGGTTGTTGCTACACGTAATGGTGGCACTTCACATGGCTATTTGTATTCGCGTATTTGCCATATTTGGCAAATAATTGCCCTACAACACATGGCAATTATTTGCCAAATATGGCAAATACGCGAATACAAATAGCCATGTGAAGTGCCACCATTTACAGTTTTCCAGGTAAACATCAGTAATATGTTTGTATTGATTCTAAACGTGAAATAGAAGAAATTCGTGGTTTTGTTGAACAAAAGTAAATTTTTGGGAACTCGGCTCCGTGGGCCACAAGATGAAACTCGGCGGGCCGCATGCGGCCCGCGGGCCTCGGGTTGGTCACCCCTGAGCTAGACGTAGAGAGACGTATTGCAATTATAATATTGATTCGAAAAACGAGATACGGCTGATACGGCTCGCCTAATGAAAACGGTCACTGACTTTTGTTGCCGACCGTACCAAAAGTTTAAAGTGGTTAACGCGGCCGGTCTGCGAGTGCTGAGGTTAAGCAACTTTCGCAAAGGCCGGTCATCTGATGGGTGACCAAAAACTTATCATCTCGAGCTCCTCCGTGCTTCGAAAGGCACGTAAAGTCGTTGGTCCCGCCTGCATTAGCAGTCGTTGACAACCACCGATCCGTATGGCCCGTTCTCCCTATCCATCCATAGGAATGGCTCGTGCCCCAGCAGTGGGGATATAAAATGAGCTGATGATAATGATGATGATTGTCTTCCTAAGTCCCCGGAACGCGTCTGTTTGTCTGTTAGGACGGGCTAATCTCAGGAACCACTGGACGGATTTTGATGCGGTTGTTTCTAATAAGTAGATATAGCGTCTTTCGAAGGTCATTTACATACACAAAACAACACGAGCGAAGCCTGGCCGGGGGCTCGACCGCCTAACCGATCTAAACTTGCCTAATCCGGAATAGTACACTGGCCAGTTTCCGAAGAACATCCGCCACTGTTTTGGCGGATTCTGGTGCAAATAACAACGTTAAAACGCCACGGTGGATGGAGATCCGATCAAGTGGCGGAAGGCTATATCGAGAACTCCATTTAAAACATTTGTTATCACCCAGCTTATGTGATAAGCATTAACCATAACGCAAAACGCATAAAGCATAACGCATCAATATTCTCCCAACTAGCCCACGACTATCGACATCAAAAGATGAGTCAACTCAGCTGATTCTCTATCCAGAACATCCGAACGAGGGATCTTCAAACCTGAAACTACGTGTATCTCCCACGTTTACCCCACAGACAACTCAACATTCATCTTTACAGAGGACTGAAATTAAGTTACCGGGAACAAACATCTCGTTAAATATCCAGAATTGTACAAATTGTACTTACATTTGATTTTTAATTAAATAAAATATTTCATTTTGTATTGGATTATTTATTTTCTCGCAATCGTAGTGAAAAGTAGAGTGTAGCACACGGCGCTAAAAACCTATTAAAACTCGGTTTCTATTTACTCCCTCGCTAAAGCTCGGAAGTAAAACTACCTCGTTTAAAATGGGTCATTTTAGCTCCTTGTATAACAATCTACAATTTTTTTCTTTATGTGGGTTAAGGGTGCGCCGTCCATAAGTGACAAGTGTCATATGTTTTATTTGAAATGTCGTTGTCCATATTTATTTGATGTCGCGCGGCCATACTAATTTTGTATGGGGAATTTAAGGTGCTTAATAAAAAATAATTATTTAAATAACCACTTGATGAATCGAAAATGTAGTCTAGCAATTTGTAGTTTATCCATTGATGATTGTTTAGGCAAAATCAGAAATACAATAATTTAGATAAACTATAAGAAATCTACTAAACGCCGCCACTCGTTTTCATGATTTTTGCCCAACTTTAAATGATATTGTAGTAAAAAACTATAGCGTGTTATGAATTTATGGTTCTGACAAATTGTAAACACGTTCCCTTTGATACTAAATATATATTTTGTTCATTTAATACGATAGTATTTTCAATTATATCTACTTAACCGTAACTGCATTTTTGGCATTTTTTTGTCGGCGCACCCTTAACAAACGGTGTGTACAATAATATGTAAACAATAAACATTTAGTAATAAGCAATTGTCATTGTGTCACCATTCACATTATCCACATATTAACTAGGCTTATTATGTAAAAAATGATAGTGTCTATATGTTTGTATATAATATTGCTTATTAGAAAAATATATATATATATTAATCAGATTATAGTAAGAACCTACTTGTGCAAAGTGTTTTTAAATACTAATTCGTGTAGCAAACATGTCTGTGTGTTAAAAAATCTATTTAATGGAGATGTTTTGCCAGCATTGTTGCGACATGTTATCCGCTAATTATTTTTAACCGCGTTCACTTTAACAGCCATGAAACTAGCGAAGTGCTTATGTTTAGTTCTTATCTGATGATATCAGAATGGAGGAAATCCTGGATATAACCTTAGATTAAATCAATACTACAAAAATAGCGGGGTATAACCAATGCCACGGGTCCAACATACCATTAATGTCAAACACCTTTTGATCAAAGTCAAAGTTTTTTTTTAAATTCAAATATACTATAGAAAAGTGCTTTTGAATTTTCCAAACATTTTTTACTTTTTTGGCTGTGGAGAAGAATCATACACCCTTTTATTATGAAACAAACTGACTGTGATTTTTGAAAATACTTTAACAATTTTGATTTATTGAAAAGTGTAGAATAGCTATTGGCATAGTTTGTAGCGGCCTCGCTTTTTGTAAATTTTGCTTAACTTTTTAATGAAACCCAAAATAGCAGAGAAAGATTTTCATAAAATGCGCGAAGACACTTTTTTGAGCTCCTAGATTGAACTACTGTTCTAAACAAATGAAATAAAAAAAATAGAATGTTATCTCTTATATAGTCGAATAGTTTGTAGCGGCCTCGGAATTTTAAGATATCATTGATTTTACATAGGAAAAAAATCTTATTCTATACCAAAAAACTTCGAAAATCGCTTTAAGATCGCTGTGAAGTTCTCCTATCTACGATAATATTGTTGAGCAAAATTTATATCAGAATAATTGTTACTTCATGAGGAATAAATATTTTATAATTAATTTATTATCCTATTTCGGTAAAAACGATAAATACAACTGCAAAATTACTACAAAATGCGATGCGCCGGCCGTCCAAACTCAGCTTTTTCTCGTAGAGTGAATATTTGTAATACTAAGTATGAATTTGTTATCCAATTTCGATAAAAACGATACATACAACTGGAAAATTACTACAAAATACGAAAATGGGCATTTTACGCCAAAATCACAGTTGAGATGTAATAGGCCTCTTAAAGTAAAACAATAGCTGAATACGTGTTTATAATTTATTTATTTATATAAAAAGACAATACAAACTTACAGCTATATATACAGCCCACACGTTTATATGCTAAATGATAGATAGATAGATTATATGCTATGATGTAATATCATCAAATAAGCACTATTCATAACAAATTATTATAAGTAACGAAGGTAAATGTTGTGTTTTCTTAGTAGGATGGGTATAGGATCTACAAATATATCCGCATCCTGGACTGAAATATATCCGAATATTGCGTCTCTGCCTAAAGTATTAGCTAAAAAGTGACAGCATATATTTTAAGCGTTGTCTAACTTTACCTTTCGTTTTGTGGTAAACCAGATAACGTTTATTAATTTTGCTTCATCATCTCAGCCAAAAGGCGTCCACTGCTGGACAAAGGCCTTCCCCAAGGATCTCCACAACGACCGGTTTTGTGCTGCTCGCATCCAGCGGCTTCTCGCGACCTTCACCAGATCGTCGGTCCACCTTGTTGGAGGCCTGCCCATACTGCGCTTTCCGGTACGCGGTCGCCACTCATGTTGCTTACCCATTCTTAATTGATACTTGATAGATGGCTTGTTAGATGGATAGATGATGCACTGTGCCGCTATTAGCACCTAAAAATTAAAAAAGCAGTGACAAAATTCAGCGCTTACGTCAGCCTTCCCGGTAGCAAAGCGGTCAGTGCAGCCGCCTGGATTGCGGAAGACCCAGGTTCGATTCCTAGCTGGGTCGGGTGGGCGTTCAATTTTTTCACTGTATTTTATAAATATTTGGTACTTGATATTTTTTATGTGTATAATGTTCGATGAAGTAATTGCTGAAATGGCATAATGCTCACAATAGCTTACAAATTAAGCGAATGGTTCGTTTAAACCGGAGATATTTTGGCATACAATTCTCTAGCAACATTAAAGATTTTTTTAAAGGCAAACAACAGTCTACTTTGTTCTCTCATGATGACGCTTGCAACACGATAAGTAACATTAAGAAAACGATAGCGAAGTCCGAAAAGAAAAAAAGGTATGGGATTGACTTACGCCGCGCTAAATCACGTGGTCAATCTTATGTCAATCCCATACATTTTATTCTTTTCGAACTTCGCTATCGTTTTCTTAATGTTACTTTGGCTACCGCCACTGGCCTAGTCCACGAACAGCACATATCAATATTTTAGGCATGTGCTGTTCGTGGATTCCTCTTATTACAAAACGTGGACTAAATTAAAGCCACGTTTATATGTAAAGGCTATATATCAAACAACTGGCAAGTCATCACTAGACTATTTTTGAATGGCTTAATCAAAGTATAATCGTAACCTGCTCATTTTCGGTCTTAAACCACTATGCGAGAGTGTGGATTGGTGATTGTGAAAAAAGTGAAGAATTGAATGGGCGCCTTTGGCTTTCAAAGTAAAAAGTAAATAGTGTTGAATAATTTCGGCGGGCTGGTTAGAACCACGATAGCTCAATTGGAAGAGCACCTGACCCAATATGTCAGAAGGGTGCAGGTTCAAACCCTGCTCGTAGAAATTTTTTCAACATTTGTGTTTTTGTAATTTGTTCGCAACAAAATTTGCGTTAAAAATTATATAAACATTTAAAGTGAAGACTGCTAATGCAGCCAGGACTAATTACTATATTTTATATTTTGTGTTTTTATTTGTGATGGAAAGTGCCCTTTTATGATATGGCATTTTCCAATATTTATGACGCTGTAAGGGAGAAAGGAGCTGGACACTTGCTGAGTATCTTGCCGGTTCTTCTCAGTACAAGATCTCCTCCCGCCCAAAGTAGATAGACTTACGAACCGATGCCATAATGACGTTCATAAGAGCTATTTGTAGCCTAAACTGAATAAATGATTTTGAATTTTGAATTTTTTGAATTTAACGGCTGTCTTTCGAAGCACGGAAGAGCAAAATTTTTGATCACCCATCCAATGACAGGCTTTTGCGAATGCAACTTAACTTTAGTAATCGCGGACCGAGCTAGTTTATACCAGTGCGCCATCGAGCTCTTTTAGAATTGATGGGCAGAAAACGTTTTTTTTTTTTTTTTTTTGGAGAGAGACTGCTGGTTGCCGAGGGGCATTTCCAGCTTCACCGGGCTTGTTTTAGGGGCGGCGAGGTACGTAAAGGGTACCTCAAGCCTGTTGAAACGAAACACCTTCAGAGGATTTCTAGAGGGGTACGGCATCGCACACTTAAAAGTGCGCGTCCCCGTGCCCTTCCAGAGTCTCCGAAGGGTTCGGATCGGATCGGGCAGAAAACGTATGGCTCAATAAAATGTATGCATCCAATGTATCCGTAATGATGGAAGATGGGGCAACTGTGTTCTATTGTGGAGGCCAAGAACAGGGATTCGGTGCATCGGCAGACCACCTGCCAGTTGGTCCAACCACTTTATAGCAGTCGCAGAGCCTATCTAGACTGTAGGACTGATTAGAGAGGAGCACATCCAGCAGTGAACGATGATTTATTTATTTTTTTTTATTTTTCTTTATTAGGGATAACAACAGCATTTTACAATAGTGATTGTGTAAAGATAATGTTACATGTTTGTAAGCCAATTGTAGTTATCCACAGATAAAAAGAACACACTTATTTGGATAATACTATTTATAAAATTAATTTACAATGCAAATTGCTTAGGTACCTACTATGAATATACATACTCTTAGATATAAATACAGATATTATACACTTTATAATTATATACATATTATAATTATAATGATGCGCCGAGGATAAGAAGATTTATTGTAAGACTGTAACGGGGTCGTGCGATTTACAAGTATCATACAGTTTACGAAAAATTATTAAGGGTGCGCCATCCGTAAGTGACAAGTGTCATATGTTTTATTTGAAATGTCGTCGTCCATATTTATTTGATGCCGCGCGGCCATACTAATTTTGTATGGGGAATTTAAGGTGCTTAATAAAAAAATATTATTTAAATAACCACTTGATGAATCAAAAATGTAGTCTAGCAATTTGTAGTTTATCCATTGATGATTGTATAGACAAAATCAGAGGTACAATAATTTAGATAAACTATAAGAAATCTACTAAACGCCGCCACTCGTTTTCATGATCTTTGCCCAACTTTAAATGATATTGTAGAAAAAACTATAGCGTGTTATGAATTTATGGTTCTGACAAATTGTAAACACGTTCCCTATGATACTAAATATATATTTTGTTCATTTAATACGATAGTATTTTCAATTATATTTACTTAACCGTAACTGCATTTTTGGCATTTTTTGGTCGGCCCACCCTTAAAGCCTCGGGCTCGTATTAGTCTTTAATGAAATGTACTCAAAACACCCTGTGTGGTGCCGGGGATAAAGAATTGCACCACCCCATCTCTTCCCGTGGGTGTCGTAAAAGTCAACTAAGGGACCATTCCAGAAGATGGGCAGCAGCATGTCTGTGAGGTTAAGTTTTAACTTACTGCGATCGCTAACCCGCCTGCCAAGCGTGGCGATTATGGCAAATCACCTCATGTATCCTTGGGGGAGGCCTTTGTCCAGCAGTGGACGTCTTTTGGCTGAGATGATGATGATGATGATGACTCAAAACATCCGCACATGATCCAACCCAATGCTGCCTTAATAAGCTTCTGTATTAGCCAAAGATCCAACCTACATAGCAGTGGCTTGATTGAATTGCCAATTGATTTGTCGCTGAACTTCCACAGAGCTAAATCTACGATTAAGTCGATCGAATGCAGTATGTAAATAGCTCAATTTCCAATCAAATTGAAACTAATGCCAAACGCTCAGTTGAAACACTTCGACGGTAATGTAAATTGGAATCAGCAATCGGAGCAGGAACTGCCGTGATTGCCACTTCCTTGTCCAGGGTTACCACTAACTCTTAAAGTAAAGTAAGCAGCCTATAACTGTCCCACTGCTGGGCAAAGGTCTCCATCATTGAAATCAAGTCATCGCTTTAATTGATGGGTAATGGCTTAATCACCACGCTTGCCAAATGCGGGTTGGTGATCACAAACCAGGGATATGCATCGAAAAATCCGAAACAAATTTTGCCCGACCTGGGAATTGAACCCGGGACCTTCGGGTATCGAACCGAGCACTCTGCCACTCGGCCACCGAGGCGTTCTCTTATGTTTGTTGTCTCTTACGTGTGTTTTCTTATGTAAGACGCGGTAAGGTAAACGGGCCAGCGAGCGGGTTACCCGCCAGGCGCAATCACGTTCAAGTTCACCTTAGAGCGTTGGTTTAATGGGCTTAGTCGATAAATGCCTAATTCTTAAAATGCCCAACAGCGTAAAAATGGCTAATTCGCTTTATACCTAGAAGTTCTAGAAATACCCAATTTCTTAAAAAGACCAATTCTTAAAAAGACCAATTCTTTAAAGGACCAATTCTTAAAAAGACCAATTCTTAAAAGGACCAATTCTTAAAAAGACTAATTCTTAAAAAGGCCATTTTTATAAATATGTAAATAACAAAAAAATCCATGCTAATATTATAAATGCGATAGTAGGTCTGTCTGTCTCTCTAAGAAGTTCACGTCAAGTTTTTATAGAAGTTAAGGCAATGACTCTGCTCTGCTCGATGATAAGCAGAAGCAGAGACCAGACGCGAGGAGAGGAGAGAGGAGCAGAGTTCTCTCCAACTAGCCTTTGTCACCTTGACTGTTACAGTTAATGTGGTTTATGGCACAACCACATACATTTTTAACATTAGCTATATTAATGTTATGTAATCACACACAGGTATCTTTATCACTATGTATTATTTATTAATAACAGTATTTTTATAACATTACACACACACACACACATATAAACATGACATATCGCACAGTGGCGCGTGCGCAATCACCGCTGCGTCGCATGCTTCAGGCACTTAACGCACTCCTTGTGGCTTACCCGGATTTTGACGTGTTTGTGGATAACTTTAAGATTTTTTTTAACAAAATAGATATTTGTTTGTAAACTAGTGTTTAACTATACTTGCTATTTGTGCTTATATACACTCAACTATTCATAATTATGTAATTGGGTTACGCCCGTTTAATTATGTTAAATAAATAAATAAATAAATAATAAATAAATAAATTAAATAAATAATAATAATAATAAATGTTTCCCACACTCACACCAATTATCTAGCCCCAAAAAAGCTTCCTTAAGAAACTCGAGAAATGGTTAACTAAACAACGGATAGACATACTTAATTTACTTAAATAGATACTTATTATACATAGGAAACACCCAGACCCGAAACAATTTAGAAAAACAGGTTTTTCTAAATTGATCCGACCGGGGATCGAACCCGGGACCTTAGAGATGGCGACATAATGAAAACCGGTATGCAAACCACTCGACCAAGGAGGTCGTCAATATGACGGGCTCCTCTGAAAATCAGCGTTGCAGTTTCTTGAAGCTGCAACTTATGCTGAGAGGAGTCTAATTCGTCGTAGCATTTTAATTTTAACTTTACGTATTAGTTTTATTGTTAGAACCTAAGCCTGCGACGCCGAATAATTTTTTTGAATTTGAATTTACAACACAACACAACTATGCTACAAACATCTGATGTTATGGCGACATATTTAGATAAGATGGTGGTAGCTAGCCAGGCGGACAAACAAGCCCTACCACCAACCAAACCGAGTACACAAATATGTACTCCCGCTGGGAATCGAACCCGGGACCTCTGGGTCTAAGACCGGTCTTAACCACTAGACTACAGAGGTGGCGGCGGCGATTTGCGTTTTGCAGTGTAGTTTTAGGGCTGGGATTTGATAACCTTGAAAAAATCTTGTGGTAAAAAAATCTTCTGTAATATTGTTCGCGTAAAACCAATATGAAGAATAATGACTCTAACTGAATTGGGAATAGCGATGACATTTCGCGTGCCAATTCTAGTTTCCAACTATGCTCAGTGGAGCGTGCACGTGGCGTGACGGCGCGTCCGAATCGCATCGAATGTTACCAGTTCAAGGCGATGGCCACAAAGGGAGACGGAGCTATACGCAACGACGCGGGTGCGTGAGGGACAGACGGATGTGACAACGTAAACATTTATGAAAGTGGATAATTACCGGGCGTCTGTTGACTTTATCTGTCACACACAACTCATTTGGATGTTTATGTTGTGTGAAGAGCTTGTTAGCGCGGTTATGCAAGTTAAGCTACTATTGCAATGTCAAATGGGTGACCACATTAGTAAATCTCAGTTGTCTCGGTTGCTAACATAGATGGCTGTCGTGGCTTGGCTTGGCTAATAACTGACTATCTTCGCACTTTCTATTGTTCAGCTTGATGTGGTTTAGAGGCGCCCTCGGGTTGTTCCTCTCCCGATCAGAACCCCTCAGATCTAATAGTGAACGGGGACGCTTAGTGCGTGATGCCATTCCCTCAGAGAACCCCTGACGGGGTTTCGATCACACAGCTTGAAGAACCCTTTGAGACTTTGGCCGTCCCCAAAAAAAGGCAAGTGACTTTGAAATCTCGTCTCTCCCAAAAGTCCGGTAACATTGAAAAGGCCGCATGAGGCAATCGCCAAACTCTCGAAAATGATGTGGCTTAATGAGCCTAGCAATGGGACGCCAAACTCTCGAAAATGATGTGGCTTAATGAGCCTAGCAATGGGACGCCAAACTCTCGAAAATGATGTGGCTTAATGAGCCTAGCAATGGGACGCCAAACTCTCGAAAATGATGTGGCTTAATGAGCCTAGCAATGGGATGTTAAAAGTCTGATCAGTACCAACACAAACAGATTATGGTCGTGGCAGGGAATGTTTCATGGAAGGCCGGACAGGCTTTGTTTATATGGAGCGATGATTCATCCCGTCGCACTTACAGTAGCTGTTTGTTCGAAGATTTACAGCCGATTTTATGTTTGATATCTGTCGTATTCTAGGAAATATAGTCTTGTACTTGTTGTTTTACGAACATGAAATACAATGTAAAGACTGGGATGGAGGAGAACATCAGAGAGGTCCACCCTCAGTTGGAGGACATCTTTTATTTATAGCTCTGAGATTTATAGGTCTTTAACTTTCAATTTTCTAATTAATTTTCTCTGATTTTTCAAGTTAAGTTAAGTTATGTTTCTTTTTGTTGTGTATATGATTTTCTTCAGCAAATACTTAAAGACTGGGATACATTACTGCATTACTGCACTTAAAAATAAAAAATATAATTTACATTAATAAAAAGTGGAGCTCTTATTAGAAGAATATAAGTTTTCTTCTGATATAAATTGAATTTAAAAGATCTCTTTGCAGATTGACTGTTTTGTATTTCAGTTCGTATAAACATAAGAGAAATATGTTTAAAAGTAGACGTAAAGGAATCGACAACGTCAAGTTCACGTACGTAGTAGTAACTTTTACTTAATCTGTGGTATGACTGTATGCTAGTGGAAGAATTCTTATTGGGTAGTGAATAGAGAATCCTGCATCAAAATCTCAATCCCGCGGGTTTATTATATTATCAAATTATGATGGTCAAAGCTATAAAGACTACTTATTTTATACTTATTTACTATGGGCAAAATATGACGGCGAAAAATATGACCGCCAAAGTAATAATGGTCAAAATTAACTGCTGACAAACCAGGAGTTGAAATTTTTCCATGAAATTCTCGTTTTCGCTTTCGCAATCGAACGGAGAACAAGGCCACGACAAAACCGCACTCGACTCTCTGTACACGTATAGTAGGCTACAACCAAACTTTCCGTTTCCGGTCACGTTACCCACTATGTCGCAAATAATGCACACTCAACTCAACTAAAGCACAAAAAAACGAGTCTGCAGAAAGTTTTGACGACCTCCGTAGCCGAGTGGCTTGCACGCCGGACTTTGGGCGGCGCTAACTCTGAGGTCCCGGGTTCGATTCCCGGTCAGGTCAACGTCGAAAACGAACTTTTCGATATTGTGTCGGGTCTGGGTGGTTGTGGTACCGTCGTTGTTTCTGATTTCTATGAAACGAGTGCTTTAGCTACTTACCTTGGAATCAGAACAATGTATGTGATGTTGTCTCATATTTATTTATTATTAACCTTTTCACCGCCCAACTATCCTGCACGTGATGTCCCGCTGTACGCCAACGTATAAATGTATAACAGATTCTATAGTACGAAAACAAGGATGGCGCTAACGTCATATCGATAATAAAAAAATAGATGTGTAAATTTAAGTTTGTATTGAAATTTACAAATATAAATAAACACTGATACATTATAGTAGTTTGATTTATTTTATATATTTTTAGTTTTTAGTTTTTATTTATTTTTAGTAAGAAAAATGAGTATCCATTATCAGAGACAAAAAGACATGCATATACTTAAGATATATTACAATAGGCACTTCACTGTTAATTTCATAACGACGTCCGTTAACTTCATATCAAGTCTTTGGCGCTCGTAGCACGATAAATTTCTTAAGGAAAAGGGTTGTCTATGCTTTTTTTTCATTAGAGTTTTGTTGGTCTAAACTTAAAATAACCTATCGACCTTTCATGTACCTAATGTGTTCACGTTCAGTTTTGAATGCTTACCGCGCTCGAACAACTCCCACATAAACCTTGCACAGACACTTATTTAGGTACAGCTCGGAACAGTCCGAGCGCTGCCCGTTCCGTGAGAGGTTGTCAACCCAATTACACATCTATTTTTTTATTATCGATATGACGTTATCGTGTGTGCATTGGTCGAGCGCGTTTATATGAAGATTATCTTCTACAGTCTCCTTATTTTGTGGCGAGACAGAGACGGACATAGGGTAACACGACATGTGGCCGACTGTACAAAAATCATCTCGTAATTTTCAATGTTAACAGTGTATCTAACGGTGTCTGCAATATGGAGGTCAATCGCAGTGGTGCCGGAGGTCGAAGTGAAGGCCGAGCTGATTTTTTTAGATAATGATTGTTGTGGCCGTTACAGAGTAACTGGACTTCTAGACCGATCCGAACATCTCGAAGAATCTAGTGGGGAACGGGGACACTAGTGCGTGTCCCTTGAGGAACTTGAGGTGGTCCTTGAGGAACCCTTAAAGTTTCTCGCCGCCCCCAAAAGAGTCCGGTGACGCTGGAAAATGCCGTTTGAGGCAACAAGCAAACTATCTTCAAAGACTACTTTTAGAGACGGCGAGAAAATAGAAGTTCCTCAAGATCGAACATCCTCAAAAGGTACGCATTATTGGAGATGCTGAGGTTACAGTCCTCTTGAGGACCTCCAGCTGCGTAGAGACATTGCTTCTCTCAATGTCTTCTACCGGAATCACTACGGAGAGTGTTCTGAAGAGCTTTTTGATCTAATCCCACCCTCTCCTTTCCTCTCCCGGACTACACGTGCTGGTCTTAGGAACCACCATCATAGATCAAGATGCATGTGTTATATTTGTACAGTTGTGATAAATTAAATATTTTAACTTTTGTGTATAGTTCTTTAGTTGGCGTGTGGAAAGGATAATGGAACAAAACTTTAACAATTTTATTTTGAGTTCTCTGTAATGGATTAAGATTGGTTGGTGCAGCAGATCCCCAAATTTCAATGAGATAATCTAAGTGGGGTTTAACTAGGGAGTTGTAAATAGTATATTTAATCTGTTTTGGTATACAGTCTGTGACTTTACGAAGTGCTCCTAGTAAACGTGTTAGATTAGATTTAATATGTTCTATGTGCGGTCTCCACGTTAATTTGTCATCAATGAGTAAGCCCAAGTATTTTTCCTGGTGGGATCTTTTTATAGTTTCTGTATTTATTTTCAGAGGCTCATATTCGGGTATCACTTTGTTTTTTGCAGATAAGATCATGAACGATGTTTTTTCTGTGTTTATTGTTAGCAAATTCTGCAAGAACCATTCATTTAGCAAGTCTAAGTCTTTTTGAGCATCAGTAATGATTTCATGAATTGATTGTCCAAAATAAAATAGGCATATGGCGATAAATAATGTGTCATCGGCGTAAAGTGTGAGATATCCGGTTAGTCCAATTTTGTTGATGTTATTTACATAGACTAAAAACAGTAATGGTCCAAGTATGGATCCTTGGGGTATTCCGAACGAAACACTTTGAGAGTTGCCCACGAAATTATCAATTTTAACATTCTGATGTCTATTTTGCAGATACGATTCAAATATATTTAGTGCTTTGTCTTGGATACCTATGTCGCTTAATTTTAGAAGTAACTTTTGGTGACTCACAGTATCAAACGCTTTTTTCAAGTCAATAAATATACCTATTGTAATATCCCTTTTATCTATGTGTGTTTTAATTCTAGTAATTAGGTCTATGGCAGCAGTTAAAGTACTAGATTTTGGGCGAAACCCGTATTGTTCTTCAATTAGAAATTGCTTTTCAGTTAAATAGTTACTAAGCCGATTATATAATAATTTTTCAAATATTTTGGATATGACGGGCAATACAGATATTGGCCTATAATTGCTTGGGTCGGTTTTAGGACCAGATTTATGTATAGGACTTACCTTGGCTAATTTAAGTGAGTCAGGAAAGATACCTAACTCAAAACAAGTGTTTATTGAAGAAGCTAACTTTTCGACAATGAGACTCTTTACACATTTAATTGTTTTAGTGGAGATTCCATCCAAGCCAGTACTCGTATTTGTATCTAGGTTATCTATTATCTTGCTTACTTCGTCTATACTACAAGGTCTGATTTCATTTAGTGTTATGTCATGTGAGTAATTGTGTCCATAGGTTATAATATTTTCTGTACAAATGTGATACTTATGAGGTATTTTACCAGCTAGGTCTGCACCAATTGAAGAGAAAAAGGAGTTAAATAAATTGCATATTTCTGTACCGTTAGTTACCAGTCTCGAGTCAGATATCAGATTTGGGGGAGCAGGGCTACTTTTTGTTTTGTTTGCTGCAAGGCTATTTATGACTTCCCACATTTTTTTAGGCTGATTACGTTTTTCATGAAATAAGCTATGATAGTAATTTTCCTTATCGGTCTTGATCATTTTTTGGACTTTGTCACGTTTGTTTAAAAAACATTTCTGCAGTTCTTCGTCTTTTGGGTTCCTTATAGTTTCCTTCCACAAGTGATTTCTTGAATTTATCATATTAATAATGTTTTTATTTATCCAGTCCTTCTGTGGTGGGTTTTGTATTTTTGTTTTTTCAACCTTGCTTGTCTCTATATTTTGTAATATACATAGTTCTAAAGCATAGTAGTTGTCTTCTACACTATCTAATGTTTCTGATAAGCTCTTATACAGTTTATCGTAATCCAGCGCTGAATAGTTAATTTTTACATTTTTTCTTGGTATTAGTTTCCCAACTTCAAGGTACAACTGCTTATGGTCTGAGAGAGATGATTCTATGATTGATAGATTGAAGGAATGGTTATTAATGTTCGTGCTAACATGGTCTATTATAGTCTTTGAGGTGCTTGTTTCTCGCGTACAAAAATTAGGGTTGATATTATTCAGAATTTCATATCCACATTCCTCCATCTCGTTAATATATTTCTTGACGTATGAGTCTTTGTTAAGCAAATCTATGTTGAAATCGCCAAAGACGATAGTCCGATTCCGCTGCTCCAATTGGGATGAGTAGATGTCTAGAAAACTGTCTATATTATGATCCCCATCTGGCTTATATATAACTCCGATATTTAGTGACAATTTTTTCATGTATATCCATAAATAATGATTACCGTTTTCAATCAAATCTTCTGTTATATTGAACTTTATTGTATCGTGGATATAGATAGAAACGCCACCACCCCTACTGTTACTCCGATAGTTATAAATGTGTGTGTAATCAGGGATTAGATAAAATCTAGCATCCTCTTCAGATACTATCCATGTTTCTGTAAATATCAATAGGTGTGTAGTTTTGGGTATAGTTCATAGTATGCACTTTATTTCATCAAATTTTCCCTCAGTACGAATACTACGTAGGTTAGTGTAAAAGAATCGCAGGGAAGATGGTGCGAGCGGAATGTCCTCATATTTATTAACAAGGTGATGGCCTAATCTTTCTGTACATTTTTCGTCTAGTAGTGGGGCAGGACTCAGTTTTTTTTAATAGTTTTGCTTTTGACAATCCGGGGTATTCCTTTAGTATATTTAAGAGTCAGATCCTCTTCGCCATTTTCCAAGCGTTTGCTTAACTCATTTTTTACAGACTGTAGGTACTGTTTTTGTGCTGGGGTTTGATCAGAGTAAATCTTTACATTTGCTGGGAATTTTGTCCTGTTTTGTAGTATGAGTTTGGCTGTTTCGCTTTTAGGGTAACACATTTTTAATGGGCGGTCTTTGCCGGGAACGTATTTCCCGAGTCGTATTGCTTTTGTCGGTGAAATGCTAGTCTTATATAACGTTTTACCTTCTACCCGTTTAGTACGTCTTTACAAACTTCGATGTTCCAAGTTTTTCAAACCAAATTTCCCTATAAATAGGTATTTCATATTTTTATTTTATTACCATCAGTTAAGAATTAGCCCCGAAAACTTTATGCTAACTTAAACTCATGGTGAATTCATCAGCTCCGAATACATTAATTTCAACAATGAAAGCAAGTGCTTTATTGTCCGCGCATCCATTGTGGGCATTATGATGACCAAGCGGGCGGACAGTGCAAAACTGCAAACTGAGAACAATGCGCTGAATGAGACTTTTCTTATGCATTGTCTGGTGTAAGAAAAGGACCGGACAGTTTATGTGCCGTTTTGTCTCCCTGTTTACGGATAAGTAATTATAATTTATGATATAATTTTTTTATCGTAATAATAAAAAAAAAATCTGAAAATAATCGGTAGGTACCTATTTGCTTCAGGTGGTACTCGAAACTACTCTTGCAATTTGAGCGACAGTGACATCCCTTTCAACCAGGGTTGCCAACCATACTTTAAAATAACGTATCCTACGTTATTTTCCATTCCCATACTTTATTCTTTTTAATAAAAATAAAGTATGGAAAATACTTATTTTATATTAAAACGGAATATTCCTGTTGACTTAATTTCTGAAGTACTGAATGATACTCACGACTCAGGTGAAGTGAAACGAAAAGCAACGCTAATTTCTGAACGCGCTATAAAACAAAAAAAAAAAAATTAGATAGTGTTAAGAGTACAAAGAAATATGTTTTTAAACATTTTGGAAAATACTTTATTTTTTCTTCAAATCCTTTTTTTATACTAGTTAGTGATAGATTTACTTTAATTTCCTGAAAAATAGTTAGCAACCCTACTTTCAACTAACATTGTTAATGTAAAATACCATCAAAAATATAGCTCCTTTATTTTTTTATTACTTTGTTTCGTATAAAATTACCATTATACAGTCAAAATTACTTATTCGAACATGTTTTACATTTTAAAATAAAAAATAAACTTACAGGTAACTTTAACTCTAAAAACAAGTAGACCATGGTGACCCTGTTAGTGTTTTAATCAGCTAATTACATTAACAGTTGCGCAGAGCTACAAAGAAAACAAAATTACCCACAACTTACAAATAAAACTAAATAAATACTGAAAAAATCCTATTGGATCCTATCAAAGGATATTCTAAATAGTAGGTATTTATTTTTAATTAGGTTAACAGCCAACACATACGTCTGATCCAGGGACCCTGCAAATAGTAGTTCTAGCGTTTGGATTGGCAAGCAATTAACCTACACACGTCACTCTGTACAACCAGAATACCACCAGACATAACACTTTAAATTGTAGACCTTAAGTCTCCCAAATAAGAGCTGTTATAGCATGTCGCAGAATAGCTTAATTTGGTGTGGCCGGTACATCGAGTTTGTATTCAGGGACGATCGCCTACGATTCCGAGCGACTTGATTGATATTTAGAATTGGGATTGTACAAGTGATGAGATGTCAGCGATCTGTATATTGAAAGTTTTTTTTTTTAAATTATTAATTTAGACAAAATTTATTTTATTCAACTTAACCCACAGAATACATAATTAACCAACAATGAATACGGTTTGCGAATCGGTTTGAGTTCTACAATAAGTAATTTTAGTTCAAGCAATTTCGAAAAAATACTCCGTCAACATTTTATATTTCAAACTGTAATGTTATAATTTTATAACAACTACATTTATACATATAAATCCGTATCGATATTTTGATTTAGGTTCACAAGCATCGAACTACTATTTGAAGAAAAGCATCCCAAATTGACAAGCTGGTTTTAAACAGTTATATATGAGACAGTTAAAAAGCAGCAGCGCTGTACTTGTTCTTTTTAAACTATTTTTTCTCTATACGTAAATTGAATGACATAGCAGAAACATTGGGTTATAAGATAGACTAGGAAGCCTGCGTTTAACCTCTTTAAACATTATCCTGACAATGGAACGCGATTTTTTAAAGTAGGTATCCATAAATATTAATAAATAAGATACAAACGCTCTTCACTTAGACCGCAAGAGCAATGAAGTTCAAGGTGTGTTACTTGAGCACATACATAGTAAACTCTAAGCTCCATCAAATAAAGCTCAAAAGATTTATGGAGACCGAACCAAATGAAGGTTGGTGGAAGCGTTTCTTTTCCGCGTTTATTGCTTTTCAGATTTATTTTTGGACGTTTAAGTTTCGTCATTGAGATAAATGCTTCGCTTTAATTAGATCATTGGTTTATAGTATCATTATCTTCCGAAAATAACCTGTAAGAGCAAATGTAGGGATCTTCATTCGGATGTTTTTATTCCTCTTCATAAAATAAAAGGAGATATCCTTGTTTGTTTCATAACATCTATATGTTCCATTTTGCCCAACGTATTTAGTCTTCTCTGTAATAGTTCTTTTAAAATTTTCAAGGTTATTGAAAAATTTAAATATTTCTTTCAGTCCTTATAGGACTGATTCTAGAAAAACTTTTGAAACGCCGTGCTGCTTTGGAGGGTCCTGCCCCCTGACCATGAGCTTTTGTAGCAGTATTATTGCAGTTGTGGAAAAGAGACGCAAATATATTCGCCGCTACACGCGTCTCGTTTTCACAACTGCAATAATACTGCTATAAGAGTCCTGGCTCCGGTTGTTGTCGTAACATGACAGTCGATTAAAGTCGCCGCATTGGGTCAACGTGGTGGGTTATGAATGACCCGAATTCCCCATTAACTAGTAATGAAGGAACTATTCATTCAGAGGGCAGTGTGTCCGAAGGTGGAATTCTATTACAGGCTGTTGACGATGATGTATATGCAAACCTATTTCACATATCGTTTCTCACATCTATATACTGATCAATTCACATAGATTGTTTGTTGAAGCGACAAATGGAGGCAATTTTACGGCCGACTGAGCTCTGGTTCAGCTTAGTTTTAATCCTGGCTGATGTTTTCTATGGACGAGTTGTAACACTGCTAACCATGACCAGTATATCGCAATAGCGTCTGACAGTCAGTAATGCAATACCTACACGTAATAACTATAGAAGTCATTATATTAAGATTTTTCTAAGCAAATAAGTACCTACCTACCCAAATAAAGGTTTTCTTTATTTCCTACGGAATATTACCAATCCAAATCATAATAAGACAAGAAGATGAAAAAAGATACTACCCTATGAGACGAAAAAAAATAGCAATGCAATGAAAAATCATAGCAATATTAGCTAAATAACTTATGTTCCCTCGATGGTTCCCTAGTACAAATTGTCCCCATACTTAGATCAAGGGGAGAAAAAAACCTAATTTCGGCTGAACGATAATACGCCGTTTTACATTACATGTTGAAAAGGATGTGCCAAAGATATAACCTACTATTATTGAGTTTCCAGAAATCATCACCAGGAAATGCAGTGATTGCCCGATCTCTTCGCTCCCAAATTCAGAACTTGTAGAAGTATCTATAGCAAGGTTGAACCGTCTTTCTAAAATAGATGGCATCGGCATCCTTTGTCGCAACAATTTCACACTTCGCCGATTATCTGGTTCGCGTTGATCTGATTAGTATTCAGAGTGGTGGAAAATATAATGATTAGGAAGAACTGTTTGTATCATCATCAGTTTATAAAAAACTTTCTACTGGATAAGAAACATTTTTCAATTTAAATAATAGCACATCGAGTATCTTGGATCTGCCTCCAATGTTATGTGGGTAACAAACAGGAGACCACTGTTACCATATTCCCCGTGAAACACCCCATAGACGCTAGCCACAAGTGGTACCACGTGCACGTAATCAGACCTTGAAGCTTGAGGGATAATGACCAGAACTCTTAGTGGGGCCTGTTGAGGTTTCCCCCTCTTACTAGCACTTCGATCAATCGGGATCTTGTGTGGATGACCAAAACTTTTGTTACTGAGCCAGCAAACGAACATACCCGGAACATATGGAAAACGGAGTACTACGCAGGCGTTATCCAATTCTGCAGCTTTAGTTCTTTTAGGTATAGACTTATGCTCTGTAACTGCATTAAATGTAGCACCTATCAATCCAGATCACTACAATGCAGATTGCCAAATAGGTGTTAAGAGTTATCGTTATCCAGATATTCTAGATAAAGTCTTACCAGGCAAACTTGCTTATTGGAAGATGAATGAAGAGAAGCAATACGAATGCGAAAGCCTCTGCGCCATCGAGCTCCATCGAAATCGAGCCACAAATCAAACTACACTATAATAGGATCCTGATTAAATTTGTTAGTATTGATAAAAAACATTCTACGAACAAACAACGCGTCAAAGAAACCCTTTTGTTTTAGATATTGCCTCAGAAATAAGATTATGCAAAGGTTTTTATAAAGATGGGTAAGATTTTATACAAGAACATCAAAGGTGTTTATCTCGGTAAATAGAAAAACGTACTTTTGGAAAGGCTTAGTATATTCTGTTAAAAGCTTATGTTTAGAACACCTAAGGGTCTCTCAATTATTCTTGATATTTATTGGCCGAAATTTCTCGCGTCCTTTGGTTTCAATTCTCGAGAGCATGTAACATTTTAAAGGGGGTTATTTTTAGAGCTTTTGACATAATTTTACTGTAACAAAAACTGTTTTTCTGAGAGGTTTACTTTATGGTGTCGACAATAAATAAGGCTAGATTTTTCTGAATTCCCTCGGGATGCCGGGATCACGGGATACGGATGTGTTAATGCGGACAGATTCGCGTTCTGTCGCTACTTTCATTTGATTTATAAGATCCCAGCTGTCAAATTTAAATGCTAAGTTAGTATGAACTGGCTGTAACGAACTAGGATTGTAGAATTTGTGAACCTGGTGCCAAAATAACACGTGGAGTAAGTTAATATTTTAAAAGAGTTTGGCTATGTTGTGAATTATGAACTTGTAACATATCTGCGGACCACGATATGTATGATACAAAGCAAAATGATTAAAAATATAATAGAAAAATAGAATTCAATGTCAAAGTCAAACCATTTATTAAATATAAGCCTTCGGATGGACATATTGATGACAAAACTAAGTATAAAACATTGAGAGATTTTACAATCATTCATGGTTTGTCTGTGCTGTGAGTTGTGTACTTAAGACTGATGTCAATATTATTATGTAGTTAATTAACTTAAAATGGCATTGAGAGATTTGCATGTGGTGTGACCTATAAAAAGCTCCTTATTTGTATAGCTGTCATGTTGGTCAACCTAAGTCAAGTAGACGTGTATGGTGATAATGATGTTAATTAATTATTACGTGCGGTAATACCTTACCATCATCGGAGTACAGAGATGGTGATATATGAATCATTTGCTTACCTGAAACAAAAGAATAACGTTCATAATTAATAATAGTAGGAGTAGGTACCATAGTCAGTTCATAGCTTGTACGCTAAGTCTCGGTAGCAGGACTTATATCGTGCCCCAGTGGCCTGACGTTTTTCTCATTAGGTCTAAGCTCAGTAGCATTTTTATTGGTAAATCCGATGTTTTCATTAAAACGGTAACATAACCAATTACAATAATTAAGCATTTCATGAGTAGATTGTATTAAAGGTAAAAAAAGGAGTTTGTACATTGGATAATAGCTTAGCCGTAACAACCAAAGTGGGAGCATCAACAACTCCATTTATAAACCCCAGTCGATTGAAGAATATCGCATTCAATTGACCTTCGTGGCAATTGAGTAAATGGCATAGAAGTGGACGCTCAGAGGACACCCACTACGTCAGCTCAGAGTACCTAGAGTGAGTTTTATATGGCATTCTATGACGTTAACCAAAACAAGAATTTATTAGGTATTGAAGCAACGCCTATTGACAGACTAGGAGTGTTAAAATTTCGCCACTAACACTAAACTACAAGTTGTATTGTGGTTTTCATTAACGTAGTCGAGTGTCAAATAAAAGTATCACTAAGCACCCAGGAGTTATTGAAATGAAATGAAATTAATCTGACCAAATATATATCATCTCGAGCTTTCCGTGCATCGGAAGGCACGTAAAGCCGTTGGTTCCGGCTGCATTAGCAGTCGTTAACAACCACCAATCCGCACTGGGCCCGCGGTGGGTTATGGCCTGTTCTCCCTATCCATCCATAGGGAAGGCTCGTGCCCCAGCAGTGGGGACATAAAAATGAGCTGATGATGATGATGATGAAATGAATCTTTATTCAAGTAAACTTATTAGATAAGCGCTTTTAAAGATATTGCACAGTCAGTAATGCAAGTCGATGGACACTTTAGTAATTTATCAAAGCAGCTAAATAATGCCATTCCCTCAAGAAAACCTCTGACAGTGTTTTGATCACATGGCTTAAGTAACACTTTAAGTTTCTCGCCAGCCCCAAAAAAGTCTGAAAACTCTGAAAAGGCCATGGAAATCGTTTAAACACTCTAAACCTTTATTAGGCCAGGCCGCGTGGCCCAACCATTTGTGTATGTAAATGTTTATTTATTCATATATTAACAAAAAAGCTACAAAACAGGTTACAATCAAAGAGAGTAACACAATTAAATTTACTGGCTTAAAACAAGATTGTAAACCTTAACATGTAGCCTTATCATGGCTATGTTTGGAATGCTTGTGCTTCAGCAGTGGGACTAAAGACTGATAATGATTGTAATTCTTCCTTAACTTACTCGAGAAAGGTAATTGAATTCTCATCGTCACATATCTCTCTCATCAACTCAACAATGACTGTGGTCTATCAATCAATACTTATTTTATCAAGGCTGACCTTGTGACCAATGTTTAAGATCCATGAAATACGTGACGTTCCGGAACCTACGAGCCACTGAATTAATCAGCACCTCGGGACAAATTAGTTAAGCTAATGAAGACTCATTCTTGGAAGCACGACGCGAAAAAGGTTTCCCAAGAGATATTAAAAGGGACAACAACGTTTTCGCATTTCGGTAGAGCTTGTACCTGCTTTATTTAGCAACCTTATTACAAAACAAATTAATAACATAATAGGTGCTTAAATTTTTTTTAAATTGTTGCTTTTATAAAGCTCTTTCTTTTGTTATATAATGTAAGAGTTCAGTGGTTTTTTTATAGAAGAGTTTGCAAATGACTCTGCTCTATCTGATGTTAAGCAGACTGTTACATATCTCTGACATATAACACAATTACAGTTACACTAGCCGGCAGCTGCACAATTTGATCCGGCTCGAAGGACCAAAATGTGCAGCTGCCGACTAGTGTAACTGTAATTGTGTTATATGTCAGAGTGTATGTATGTGTGGTCTCTTGTCAAGGCACCGGCTAGCTACACATGAAACTGTTATACTACAAGAAGAGGACTAGAGCTACCCTATTCAATTGCCTAATCCCTACAGAACCTATACCTACCTAAATTCCTACTAACCTACAGTATAAATGTGAAATCAATAAATATTACAAGAGAAGAGTTGCTAAGCTCAAGTGGCAGTGGGCAGGGCACATTGCTCGCAGGACGATGGCCGCTGGGGTGGGAGTCCTGGAGTGGCGACCGCGTACCGGAAAGCGCAGTGTGGACAGGCCTTCAACAAGGTGGACCGACGATCTGGTGAAGGTTGCGGGAAGCCGCTGGTTGCGAGCAGCACAAAACCGGTCGTTGTGGAGATCCTTGGGGGAGGCCTTTGTCCAGCAGTGGACGTCTTTTGGCTAAGATGATGAAATAAATTTATAGATAAGTACGGGATGTCTGCACCATGAGACCTAAGGTAACAGACGGAAGGTGGTGAGGAATAAGGTTTAGGAGGTGGTTATCTCACTGCCGGTCAAGCAGGCTCACAAGACTGATCACAGAAGCTGACAGCGCTAGGTATCTTTGCCACAGTGAGAGGATTATAGTTACCAAACCAGCGCGCTGGCGACGCTGCAGCGTCGAAATGAAGTAGTCCGTGGCTGAGTCAAAAAAGAGATTTATTTACAATTTCTATTAGAATATATACTAAGATCAGTAATCTTAGTATATATTCTAATAGAAATTGTAAATAAATCTCTTTTTTGACTCATATACATATACATCATCTACATCATCATCATTATATACATCATCATCACCATCATCATCATATCAGCCAAAAGACGTCCACTGCTGGACAAAGGTCTCCCCCAAGGATATGAGGGGTATTTGCCGTAATCGCCACGCTTGGCAGGCGGGTTGGCGATCGCAGTAAGTTGAAACTTAACCTCAGAGAGATGCTGCTGCCCATCCTCTGGAATGGTCCCTTAGTCGGCTTTTACGACACCCACGGGAAGAGATGGGGTGGTGCAATTCTTTATCCCCGGCACCACACAGGGAAAGATTAAGATTACTGTACACACACAAATAAATATTAGACTAGTGTTTTGTCCGTGTATCTAGCAACGTAGCGCTTTCTTGCAGTCGGATGAAGGAGGCCAGCGTCCGTCGCTGACCAAATGTTTAAAGTTCGTTTGAACACAGACTGAAGCAGAGTCCAGATGCGAGGACAGATGGTGAAGCAGGATGTGCCTCACTAGCCGTTCTCACGTTGCCGACCCGCAAGTTGCTTCTTCACACCTAATTTATATATCCCATATAGGAAGGAGGAAATACGTACGTATATTTTGATGGAAAATAAGACAGAGCCTCAATAGCATAATAAATTGAAAGTGCACCTGACATTGTACCTTCGAATCCAGTTCAAGCAATAAATTATATTCTGCTCTATAGATCATTAATTTTTTTCATCAATTTTCCGTATATTTTCTATTCATGATAAAGGGGTTTAACATTTCCGAAAATCACTAGATTTGTTTCCGACATTCCATTCCATATTGCCTGGTTGCGTTTACTCCTTCCTATGACATTTTCTATTCCTTGTTCATAATGGCTGCAACCTGTTTGCGTGTATAAATATTTACGTGCACCATAAATTATGATGGCAACAATCACAATGATGTATTGATGTCACAAATGGACACGTAACAGGCGTAATTGCACGTGTTAATTATCGACCTAACAGAGGAACGTGACCAGAAATCCAGACGTCCATTTTGAATTCCTAACACGATCCCCGTATGGACGCCATTTGCATGTCTACACCTGGCACGGCGCAGTTTGGCTTCTAATAAGGTGCTTAATAGCGCAATGGTATTCGAGCTCGGTTTGCGATTGCTGAAGTTAAGCATCATTCGCAAAGGCCGGTCATCGGACGGGTGACCAAAAATTGCGTTAGAAGTAGTTGACAGTCACCAGTCTGCACTGGGTCCGCGTGGTGGTTAACGTCACCAATAGGGCTCGTGCGTAAGCAGTGGGGAAATAAAATTAGCTGGTAATGTTGAGCAAGGCAAGTTTCTAATCAGAAGATACAATGTCTACGCTGCAGTTACGAGTATTATGAGAGAAGACGGCCTTTATTATGATTAATGGGTGTTTTATAAACTGTTGCTGTTGTGACAATACTTAATATATTTGTATGGGTTAATAGAGACAACGTTAATAGAAGATCTCTGTGGAAGTAGAGTGTGGATCACCTCCGCCCGACCCTCTAAATGCCACAACACATTAACAGAATACACTAAACATGCACACTAGTTTAGGCCCAAGACACCGTACTCGTAGAACAAGGGTACGTAAAACCGGTTTACACACGCTCTATACCAGGTACAGACATGTACCTGGGCGCTTCTCTCCTCACTTTTAAGTGTGTGATGGCGTTCCCTCTAGGTCTCTAGGTCTAATCCGAAGGTGATTCGTTTCACACGGTTTGAGGTACCCTTTACGTACCTCGCCGCCTCCAAAAAAGCCCGGTGACGCTGAAAATGCCGTTTGAGGCAATCAGCAATCTCTCTCAAAAAAAAAAATATGTGGATCACACACCCGAGCCCGAGCTACGAATCGAAAAGGCCAAACCAAAACACTTTTGCTCAACACGGGAATAGAACCCAGACCGGCAGATAGAGAGCCGAGCACTTAGACAGCCACTTGGCCACCGACGAGGTAGTCTAGAGATACAACCTGCTGTGATTCAACTATACCTAGTTGAATCACAGCAGCAGTAGTAGTAGCAGCTAGTAGTACCCTACTGCTTCATTGATTGGTGCAGAGACTTAAAATGAATCTTGGCCTACATTCTCGATATCTCTATACTAGCTTGTAATAAACTAGTCGCTAAGCCTATTGTGTTGCCAGCACTTGTCAACGTGGAGTTAGCGGGACGAAAGTTGAGCGCTGAACGCTCTGTTTAACGCAGATGGTATTATCGCGAGCGGCGCGTGCGCTTCGGTTCGCACTCCACTGACACACTTCGCGAGATTTTGTTCTTGGAACATTTTGCATAGGTACTACTTACTCCACTTCATCCGCGAAAGTATTTGAATAATTCGGATTAAGGAGTTGTGGTAGTTCAGTTTGATTATTTACTTACACTATATTTTACGCAAATATTGTTGCGAACGATATTTGCGTAAATAATCATAAATATAGCTTGCCTAATTCTTAACTGATCTTTCAATATTTGTAAAAATATTAAGATCGGATGTTGATGACGTAGTTGTCGACCGACATTGAATCTCCTTTGGCTTATAAAGTAAAAGTACTTAGATAGTGTTGATTAATTTCGGCGAGTTGGATTGAGCCACGATACCGGTGGTCTTATCTTAACCACTAGACCACAGAGGTGGTTATCTTAACTAAGTCTATCGTCATAACAACTAAGTATGTTAGTTTCTTTTTGATTATGTTGTAAATACGGACAATAAAGTAGGTATGTATGTCCCTGTGTGGTGCCGGGGATAAAGAATTGCACCACCCCATCTCTTCCTGTGGGTGTCGTAAAAGCCGACTAAAGGACCATTCCAGAGGATGGGCAGCAGCATCTCTCTGAGGTTACCCTCAACCTACTGCGATCGCCAACCCGCCTGCCAAGCGTGGCGATTACGGCAAATACCCCTCATATCCTTGGGGGAGGCCTTTGTCCAGCAGTGGACGTCTTTGGCTGAGATGATGAAAGTAGGTAAGTATGTCAAAAAGTTGCATATCAATTTAGTTTGATTGATTGAATGATTTTAAAACACTGTTGTATAAAGCTCACACCCACTCATAACGCCTACTATGCCTATGGTGACAAGTACGAAATTGATTAATACCCAACACGTGTCAACATTGAAACAAGTATGTATAAAAATTCACTGTTAACAATTCTTTAAAAAGACTTTAACTTACCATGCCAAAAGTCAATTCATCAATAAGAAAATATTGAACGCTCCAACCTACACCATTATTTTATATTTCCAACCGGACATAACATGGAAAATGCGGAATATTCCAGTACGGACCGGTAACTATACACGTTGGTATATCTTGTTCAAGTGTGTCCAAGTGTTGTGTAAACGATGGGACGCAGAAACACACGACGCGGACGCTTTTAAAGGAAGTTATCACAATAATATTGTGCTAACCGAGGAAATGCCTTGTTAGCATTTACTGTGAACTGAGATGCGTAATACAGACCTATGTAGGAAGCAATTGCCTATTTGCACTAACTCGCAAGACAATGCATTATGGTCTGGATTAACAGCTGTTCTGTTTTTTTCACAACACATGGTGCCTCGTGAGAGGCTCATTCGCTATTCGATCACGGTAACAAAAACGAAAATTTGTATGGCAAAATGTTAACTCTTCTCGTATGTCGCCAGGAAGCGCTGCTTCAACTTCAATGCCATACTAATTTTCGTTTTCGTTAACGTAATCGAATCAATACGGATGGTTAATAAAACTCACACTAGGTAGGCACCCGCAGCGCTATTCTCTAAGCAAAACAGCGTCGAACTCGACGTTGAACTCGCTCATAACTTGCAAACGAATTTCAACCAACTTTCAAATAGTCATAAAGTCTACATCCGTTTGCAAGTTATGAGCGAGTTCAATGTCGAGGTCGACGCTGTTTTGCTTAGAGAATAGCGCTGCTGATCGTGCAAAGGTGGTGGTTTGGTGCAATGGAATAATAATGCTCTTGATTTTTTAAAGGTCTATTTTTGATCTGTCTCTAATAACTAAGGTTACAATAAAGGGAGTGTGATGCGTATGTCACACTACAATCGCTTGGCTTTCATCACACCTGCCAAGTTGCGATAAGGCCTTAGGTGGAAGCGTACTGTTGGTCGTCTACACATCACAATAGCAACACGTACAAAAAGGATATACTCTACCGCTTACAACACGGTGAGGTGCTCTGAAGAACTCTTTGACCTTATCCCACCTTCTCCCTTCCTCCATAGGAGTACGCGTGCTGCTATCCGGAGTCACCGCTGTACTGTCTCGAACATACATCGCGCTCAAAGAGATTTGGTGACTCGTTTCTTTGTCGCAATTCCAAAAGATGGAATAGTCTACCAGCACACGTTTTACCTCCTTCCTATAACATGGGGTTCTTTAAACGAGGCGTGAAGAAGCATTTTGAGGGCCGGCAGGGTGAGGGTGACTGATGCTGCGTTGTTTTCACGCTGCACCAGTTGTCCTTGCGTCTGGACTCCGTTCCCACTTAACATCAGGTGGAGTGGAGCCATTTGCTGAGTTAGGTATTTTTAAAATGGACATATTTTACAAGTAACAGCTCTTGAGACTGTAGCTTAGTAAGCTAAAGACTTGCTTGCGTGGTGCCAGCATTTATGTTCTCCAGGGAGAGCTATCTAGTTAAGCTGTGAAAACCATGGGGGGCCAAAAGCAAAAACATGCCTAAAAATTGCCAACAATAAATAATCGCAGCCGAGTTAATAACAGAGTTGAATTTAATAAACTTAACAGGTAAGAGAGGGATCGCATCGCAGGGAATGTTAATTAAAAAAGTTTCAATAATGAGTAGGTAAAGCGAAATGAGCCGGTGGATCAGGGGGAATTATTCCACATTCGCATTGAAGGAAAATAATTAGGTTCATCATGATATGTCATCATCAAACCTTCATAAAAAGGTCAAGGCTTTTATCATCAGTGATCAGAATTATATTGGCTCAAATACCGAAAGTTGCCGACGACACATGACTAAGAGTTAGTATTAAATCCACCAAATCCCGAATCCCGATCCCGGAAATAGTTTAACTTCTTAGTAGTCTGTGCTAACATGAAATTTCTCGTATTGCTGTATTTTAAAGCAATTCCAACGTCCCATCCGCATATAAAAAATATGTTTTTGAACTAACTAAGACTATTTTATGTTCTCCCTAAGAGATAGACAATACCATCGTGGACTTTTTTTGACCTTTTTAAGGTGTACAATACTGTAGTACATTATCTTGATCTATCTCGTAGGGTTCAGCCAGCGTTTGCAATGTAAGAGCAAAAAAATGTGAAACCTCTAAAATTATCAGTGTTTTTCTACTATATTATGCATATATAAATACATAGGTATAAACCTTCCTTTTATTTATTTATTTATTTATTTTATTTAATAGGACAACCAACAAAATTAACACTAAATTAAATTAAAGTTGTTTTTGTACAAAAAATATAATGGTAAATATAATATAATTTTATGGTGATATAATTACGTTTTCAATTTAAAATCATATTTTTTAGAGGGAATGGCCAAGCAAGCATATCTGCTGTCATTCCCTACTAAATTCTCCCGAGGGTTTTGAATCGGACCTCCGAGGGGTTCGGATCGGATGAGACCAAGAAAAGCTTATATGGAACAAGTTAAAGAGAAGGCGAACTTCCTCTTATAAAGAAGTAAAATAATTAGTTTGCGATAGAGATTAATGGATAAGGCTAGGCCGACAAGAGCGTGGCTCTTAAATTAAAGAAGAATAATTATTATTGTTATCATTAAAGTGATCGAATGGTGGTGTAAATCAATTAGGTGCTGTTGCGTTACATACAGCGGAAAGCAAGATGGCAGCTGATTTTATCCGAGTCCGAGTATCGGCACAGATTGGTAACAATGTGTGATGCAACCGTGGCATCTTCTAAATGCACTTAAATTGATGTGTTGTAACAAGAGCTACCATGGAGCATAAGCCGTTGCTAATGCTAACCTACTTTGTTGTGACACTGTGTTTTCAGAGTAGATTTGAGAAGCTGAAAGCTTCTCTACCCTAAAATCTTGTGGAGTGGACACCTGTTTTCATCACCAAAAATAAAAAAAAAATCATTGAAATACTGAATGATAGCTTGAAAGCAGGTGGTTGATTGTCGCTGTATCACAGATCGGTTGCTGACCCCTTTTACTAATGATCAAAGGAAAAAGTGTCAATCACTCAGTGCCAAAAACTAATGATTGTGGCTAATCTGGAAGTCTCTTAATAGACTCCGCACTCGGGTCGAAATATGAGAAGTGTTTAATCTGGGAATCTGGTGGCTAAGGTGTCTTCCCCCGAACTATGGAACACCCACTGTTGTGGTCCACTAGCTCTACCAAAAGTGGGGCGACCTAATAAAAGCCACAGCACTGCTGTTCAAAATTGAAAATTTTCAATATGATTTTTAATCGTCATCTTCGATGCTTCGACTTTGAAAACCCTATAGCAGAGACTTTGTACCAAGAAGAATCCATCAGAAACACAAAAACATTTTGGTTTCAAACTAAACGCAAAGTGGAAGAACCGAACGGCGAACGCAATATTTACAAACAGTCACTGATGCATAATACACAAGGTTTCTGTCTAGATCCAGTCCAGTGTTGTGACGAAACAGCTAGATGGCTATCGGTATCGTTAACGATATCACGAAATAACGACTTTGCGGTAACGATATGCAACAAGCGAGACAACGATCTTGCACAACAGCCGGGGAAATAGCAAGACGAATGCTCTTTGCTCGTTCGTTCGAAACAAAAAGTGGCATGTAATGTAGTGGACAACAGTTAGAGATAGGGCTGTCATGTGGCCGGGCTTCCGGGGTTTGTCCTAGTTGGCAAGGTGTCCGGAGGTCGTCCGGTGAAAGTTTCTACGAAAAGTAGGCAAAAGTAAAGGAAATCAGTTCAGAGTTGGGCTATCAACAGGTTTTCCAGGATATGCTCCTAGTTCAAAGGGTCCCCCGGGGCAACAGGCAGAAGTTGCATTGCCGTAGAAGGCAACAGTGGTAGCCTTCAGGTAAGGGTCGGGAGCTGGTTTTTCCCGGATTTGTTCCTAGTTTGGGTAGCGTCCTACCTCATATTAAAGGGACAATTTACATATCAAAGGAACTTAGGTTAGTTTAATTAGGGAAACCTCATTTATTAAATGAAAAGCATTAACTTATTAACAATTTTGTAATTAAAATACACTCGTAAGCAGAATTTAAGAACGGCGCGACGGACGCACTCTAAACTGATGAAAAAAAATGTTTTTACCCAAGTGTCATTTGTAAATTTGAAAATTTTGTCCGGTATCGGCAAATTGTTTTATGGCAGCCCTAACTGTGGGTTTTGTAACCAAATGCGGGACATGTGAGCGTTGCAGTACTATTATCTCTTCTGTGGCGTTGCGCATGAGTCGCATGACCAATTTCTAGTACTGTATTCAGGTTTGTCTCGGACATGACATAATGTAAAATTTGTTTTCATGGATAATTATAAAAAGTGAATGCGTTTTCTCTGCTTTCCTATTTTAAGTCAAAATAGCATTTTAAGTTAAAGAATATTTTTAATCATTGATTTTTATAACTTTTTTTATTTTTTATTGTGGCACGACAAAATGGCCTCACCCTGCCTGATGAAAAGCAGCCAGTGAAGTCCAAGAAGTGAAAGCGTTCATCACAGCGCTACCACGGCCTGCATAAAAGCTTTTTCACGCCCCGCTTAAATAACCCGGGAGAGAAAGAGGAGGGAAACACGTGTGCGGGAAGCGCATTCCATATACGGGCAGTTCGGCAAAGAAACTTTTTGGTACGTGTCTTGATGGTCAGCACGGTATGAGGGTGGCTTCTCAGACCTGCACGCGTCGATCTGGAAAGGAATGGAGAGGGAGGAATGAGGTCAAAGAGCTCCTCAGCTCCTTTATTGACCTCACACACTAATTGAAACAGCGCCTCCTGGCCACATAGGAGAAGAGTTAATTTCGTTAACGTTATCGAATGGCGAAAGATACTCGCACTAGCTAGGCTGATCTAGAAATTATAGTCGGACATTGGGGAATTGTCATCCGACCACAGAGTCAATTAATATCTTTTACTCTCACAGCGAGGAGAGCTGAGGAGCTCGATGGCGCAGTGGTTAACGCGCCCGGTCTGCGAGTTCTGAGGTTGAGCAGCTTTCGATCAAAAATTTATTATCTCGAGCTCCTCCGTGCTTCGGAAGGCACGTTAAGCCGTTGGTCCCGGCTGCATTAGCAGTCGTTAACAACCACCAATCCGCACTGGGCCCGCGTGGTGGTTTATGGCCCGTTCTCCCTATTCATCCATAGGGAAGGCTCGTGCCCCAGCAGTGGGGACATAAAATGAACTGATGATGATGATGATGTCTCTCACAGCAGTGGGACAGTACATAAGTTAAAACTTTACTAGATAAGCGAATTCGATCTAACAAGTAACACAAATTCAAACTCAAACGCACATAACATTACTCCCTCAAATGGTGTAATCCAATCAAACTACCGCATTGTTATGATCGTATCGTTACTGTCAAGCGTCCACGCGACAATCGTGTACTGTGATCGTATAGGACCCATTGCAACATGGCCACAACGCGAGGCCATTACCATAAATCCCAATTTGAACAAATCATGGCGTCTTTCGCAACGAGCGACGACAAACGAATTAAGCACGCTGTGATTCAGTGCACCAGTGGAGCATTGAAACAGTAAGTCGATTTGGGTCTGCAACTTTTTTTAATGTTATACAACAACAATAAACATTAATAATTCATTTTATTAGTTGACATTTTTTTAATTTGTTTTTATTTGAGTATTATGTTTAATGTAATTTAATGATTGATATTCTTTCTTGTTGATGAAATTTCTTAGTTTAATATTATTTGACATTTTAAATTGTTCTATTTTTGCATTGATAGGTAGTTATTTTTTTTTTATTTTTTTTTTTTTGATTTTTAACATTTATAATAAAGTATGACTTGCTTGTGTTTTGGATATAATTCTGTAAAGTTATACGGTAGTATTATTAGTTAAAGTTATTCTGTGCCTGTACAATGTTTGTTGAATTACAACTTACGGTTTTCGTCTTTACAGTGGTCTGTCCTGCCAGTTTCACATAGCAGTTACCAACAATGATTAACTACTTTATTAACAAGACGTTTAAATATTACCATATTATGTTTATTACCATATTATGTTTATTACCATATTATGATTACCGTCTTGAAAATGACGACCACATTAAATGATAGGTAAGTACTGAAATATGTTCCTTTATTACGACCTATGTTCTCGACAATTGATATTTAAACTAGCTACAAATAAAGTAAAGTAAAGTAATTGTTTTCTCAAGTTTACGCGAACACTACACTTTGAAATGAAACAACTTTTACGGATCTATCCGCGTTTATTTTACACATTACTAAATAAGTAATGTGTAAAATAAACGCGAGTACCTAGATCCGTAAAAGTTGTTTTATTTCAATAAAGTAAAGTAAGTAGATAAATATTCTAAGTGCTATCCTACCGCTGGGCAAATGACATTAAAATACATAGGTATAATATTCCAATATAATATTATAAATTAATTTTTAATCAAATTATAATACTTACATATTATTATAAATATGATATACTTACCAAATTATAATTAAAATTATAATGATCTCTCTTCCTCTCTTTTACTAAGCTGTGCTGTGCCCGACAGGGTCCATAATTGATCCTATTGTAAAAACCTACCATCTTATTGTGTTAACATTATGGAATGCTATTAAATAAAATAAAAAACCTTGTTTATGACAGCAAATGTAATAATTAGAAGAAGATTTTTTTACGCGTCCTTGTGCGATTTTACAACACGGTCCATGAGTACGCACCACAGTGTGAATCGCCGAAACACCTTTTTTTTCGTCGATTCGCACTAATATAATACCCATTTTTTAAATTGCTTTTTTTGAACCGACATGACTGGTAGAAAACGGATATCCTACATGCTTCTTCCATCCGAATCGAACGCCTCAGAGAATCTAGGTGGGAACACACTTGGCTTGCGAGATACCAGCAATTGATACATCCTACTAATATTATAAACGCGAAAGTTTGTAAGTATGAATGGATGTTTGTTTCTCTTTCACGTAAAAACTACTGAATGGATTTGGATGAAATTCCGCATACAGATAGTTTATAACCTGGATTAACATAGGATACTTTTTATCCCGATATTCCCACGGGAACGGGAACCACGCGGGTGAAACCGCGAGCGGCCGCTAGTCTACCATTTTTTGACACTAGATTTAGACTAGAAGACAAACGAAGAAAGTTACTTTAGTCACGACAAATTAAACTCGCACTATAGGCATTCTGACACATCTATTGAGTAATTCACACCAGATATGGCGTACGCTCTTTTCAGTCGGCACACTCAAAAGCGTGTTTTCGGGATACCCCTTAACCAGACCCGAATTAAAAAGGATAAGGGTCGCTCCTAGAATATATCGGGTTCCGGAATACGGTTAAAGTTCAGAGGTCATCGGTTCGCGTCTCACTTTAACATGGTCAATGAGGAATGAGGGCTTTTTAGGTTTAAAATTATGGCGAAAAAAGGAATGGGTTTAATTTTTTTGATAAAGATGGCTATTGGCTTCAAACGCCCTTACAGCGTCACCAAACTTTCTTTTTTGAGGGGCGACGAGAAACTAAAAGGGTTTCTCAAGCCAATGAGTTTCAAGAGGGAAAATACTAGATTCTCCGAGGGGTTTTGACTAAGTGGTTTTCTTTTTTACACGGTAGCCGTCAAACAGACTTAAAACTAAAAGGTTTTTTAAATATACTTTTGACTTCTCATGCTCGTAATTTATGTCGAGAGAAGGCTGCATAAAATGGGTTTTTATGCTCTTGTGCATAACGTAATTTCTTCTTTTAAGACTAATGCAATTAGGCCTCTGGCCTTACAGCCACATACACAATACACCTTCATTTAATTGATATATTTTTATGAGATTTAGGTTATATCTTAATTTTATTTTTTTTTTATGGTAAAAGGAGGCAAACGAGCAGGCGGGTCACCTGATGGAAAGTAATCACCGCCGCCCATGGACACCCGCAAAACCAAAGTTATCGCAGATGCGTTGCCAACCTTGGAAAGGAGTTGGATCTTGAGGAGGGAGTAGGAATTGGGAGGGGGGAGGGGTGAGAGATGGGCCTCCGGTACTTTCACTCACCGGACGAAACACAACAGCAACGAGTGCCGTTGTTTCACGCCGATATTCTGTGAGAGAGTGGTATTTCGCCGGGCGAGCCGGCCCATTTCGTGCTGCAACGCAGCGTGGCTCTACCACTCAGACAGTGTTACTCATTTAGCACCACCCAGAGTACTACGACAGGGTATTACGACATATTTACTAATTACTATCTAAATACAAATTTACGATTAATACGGGCGTGCATTTACGTAAAAAACATATAACGCAAATATTTATAATAACTTGGCATTACGGCTCAGACCATAGTCGAACGTCAGTAACGTCACATACCTAGTTAAAAATTTAAAAAAAATATACGAAAAATTGTGTGGTGTGAAGCTAATTACCTATTCGTCATTAAGATATTTATTAAATTTTCTTGTATATGCTTAACCCTTGTTTTATTTCCTTGCAATCGAAGTGAAAAGCAGAGTGTAAAACTCGAGTATAAACCCATTTTACCCTCGACGTGACTTATATACTCTCGCTCGCCGTACCGCTCGGGCGGCTTGGCTTTATGCACGTCTCGGGTAAAATGGCTCGTCTTATGCTAATAAACAATCTACTATTTTGTATATCTAGCTCGGCAAAGACTCCACTCCATCTGATGTTAAGTGGAAATAGAGACCAGACGCGAATACAACTGGTGCATCATTTGGAGCACTGTCCCCTCAAAATACTGGAGGTTCGGGCGTTAAGAACTGCAACCCAGTCTATGACTATGTAGGTTTTATCGCACTCTCGTTAATTTTAATGTACTTACCTTGTTTTTGCTCCAAATAAATAAATTTTATTATTATTATTATACTCTATAATTATTTTCTTTCTTAAAACTAGATTCTTACTCTTCTACAATATTTTATTATTATTATTCCCTTTATTTATTTTTTTTACATATTAATTTACATTTTTAAATATTTTCTATAAACAAAACAAACATTTAAAAATATAAAAAAATAAGGGTCCACCGGCATCGGGACCAGGGTCCAAACTACCGGTGATTAGGGCTTATTATTAAGTACCTTGGAAACAACGCAGTATCGTCACCCTCATTCTGCCGGCCCACAAGGTGCCTCTTCACGCCTCGTTTGAAGGACCCCATGTCATAGGAAAAAGGGGAAAACGTGTGCTGGTAGACTATTCCATCTGTTGAAGGTGCCACAAAGAAACGAGTCAGCAAATCTCTTTGTGCGCGATGGAATGTTCGAGACAGTGAAGCGGTGAGTACGGAAAGCAGCACGCGTATTTCTATGGAGGAAGGGAGAATACCTCGCCTTGGTAGCAGAGTTCAATTCCTAGGTTTTCCTGAGTTTTCCTGAGTTTCTTGCCGGTTCTTCTCAGTACAAAATCTCCCGCCCAGAGTAGATAGACTTACGAACCGATGGCATAAAATGACATTTATAAGAGCTATTTGTAGCTTAAACTAAATAAATGATTTTAAATTTTAATTTTTTTGAATTTAGGTCAGGCAAGGTAAGTTTCGGATTCCTCACTACACAGTCCGGGCATGTGGTCATCAACCCGCATTTGGTAAGCGTGGTAATTAAGTTAATACCTATTAATTGTAGCGATGATTTTAATAATGGAGACCTTTGGCCAGCAATAGATACGTCGACAACTAACTAAGTATTTCAAACAGTTTAATACAAATGTTACTAATTGGTGATACAATTAAGACCTCATACAATGATCCAACTGCTGATTGCACAATAAAGAAAATAATTAGCTAATAACAATTAGCAACGAGAAAGTGGAGAAATCACCACAATTAGTATAAAGTCTTAAACATGTATAACTTATGTAATTGTATAAAACATACTAAGTTTATGACGTCATCACTAATTATTTAGTCAATTGTTCAAATGTGTAATTTACAATTCAAAGACACGCTTTATAATGTATTACGAGCATTAAAGAGCGTAGCGGCGCTGGCGCTGTAGTAGTAACGTAGTCAGTAGCCGAATAGACAGAGGTTCGGGTTCATCATCATCATCATCAGCTCATTTTTTTATTCCCCTACAGCTGGGGCACGAGCCTTCCCTATGGATGGATAGGGAGAACGGGCCATAAACCACCACGCGGGCCCAGTGTGTATCAAAATATGCAGCTACTAAATTACGAATATTTAAATGGTTTCCAAGCATATAAATTAAGTAATTTTGTTGTAATTTGAACAATAGTGATTTTTTTAGTGGTATTTTCAAAAATAATTATCATCATCATCATCATCATCATCTCAGCCAAAAGACGTCCACCGCTGGACAAAGGCCTCCCCCAAGGATCTCCACAACGACCGGTTTTGTGCTGCTCGCATCCAGCGGCTTCCCGCGACCTTCACCAGATCGTCGGTCCACCTTGTTGGAGGCCTGCCCACACTGCGCTTTCCGGTACGCGGTCGCCACTCCAGGACTATCCCGCCCCAGCGGCCATCAGTCCTGCGAGCAATGTGCCCTGCACACTGCCACTTAAGCTTTGCAACTCTTCGGGCTATGTCGGTTACCTTAGTTCTTCTGCGGATCTCCTCATTTCTGATTCGATCACGCAGAGAAACCCCGAGCATAGCCCTCTCCATTGCTCTTTGAGTGACCTTGAGCTTTTTTATGAGGCCCATAGTGAGCGACCACGTCTCGGTCCCGTATGTCATCACTGGCAACACACACTGGTCAAAGACTTTCGTCTTGAGACACTGCGGTATATTGGACGTAAAGATATTTCGTAGCTTACCGAACGCTGCCCAGCCTAATTGGATTCGACGATTGACCTCTTTGCTGAAGTTGGACCTACCTAGCTGGACCGTTTGTCCCAGGTAAACATAATCGTCCACAACTTCAAGGGCAGAGTCCCCAACTTTCAGAGGAGTGGGTACAACACGTGAGTTCGACATAACTTTCGTCTTCTCCATGTTCATTTTAAGACCCACTTGTTGAGAGACTCTGGTGAGGTCACCGAGCATTGTGCCGAGGTCTTCCAGGGTCTCAGCCATGACCACTATATCGTCAGCAAATCGAAGGTGAGTTATGTATACGCCGTTGATGTTGATGCCGAGTCCTTTCCAGTCCAGAAGCTTGAAAACATCTTCCAGTGCAGCAGTGAACAGTTTCGGAGATATCACATCTCCCTGTCTCACTCCTCGCTGCAACTGGATAGGTTTCGAGTTCTGGTTCTGAAGACGGACTGACATAGTGGCGCTTTCATACAAACACTTCAACACTTCGATGTACCGGTAGTCAATTTGGCACCGCTGGAGAGACTGTAGCACGGCCCATGTTTCAATCAAAATAATTATGATCGAGTCAAAATTATACAATCGTGTATGTGAGCTAGCAAATTCAAGATAAAGACATGAATTTACCTATATCAATATTTCAGCTTCGTTAGTCATATTATAGTTTTAAACTATTCGACGAAAATTGGTGCAATTTTTCAGTGTGTTGCCTTTTTGCACCTCATTTTAGTCTCTCTATCAGACTTGTGTGGAAAAAATTGTTTTAAAGCGATAAGGATAAGACCGTCGCCATATTGTAACTATTTTTACAAGAAATAATAATACCAAATAATTAAAAAAAAAATTTTTTTTTTTTTTACCTACATAAAAAATTAGTGTCAAGCTATACAAATGTACATTCATTGCGATTGAGTTATGCTTTATATTCTAAATTGCTCTATGACATATACAAACGAGATATTCAACGCTGATTCATATTCAATGAAGATAACAAGAAAAAAAAAATTACTAATGTATCTTCTTTTATTGCGAATATACAGAGTAATGCATTATACACTCAAAACAGATGTGCTCTATGAAATATACAAAGGAGATCCCAGTCGCTGAATCATACTTTCAATGAAGATATGGATAGGGTAATAAGGTGACTCATACCGATGTGGATCGCTATGACGCATTGGGATCCCGGGAAACGACTGGGATTAGACGGGATTACAACGAATAAATACTGCCAAAGCGAAAAGATTATGATCGTCTAGATTTCTTTTTTATTTTTATGGCTTGTAAGTTTTGTTTGCAGCCAATGTCAAAGTTCGGAAAACCAAAATAACTTTTTTGTCCATTATTAGATGACAATGAGTGATGACTTGAACAGAGTGAACGACTCTGACTTGAAGACAAACGTTGAATGCTCAGAACAATATAACACTATACTTAGCAGAGTTTTTTTTTTGTGGAATTATATATAAGGTCACATTTTATCAACTGCAAATATTTTGAGGATAAATTCACCAACATATAAACTATTTTTATGAAAAAACCCTTAAATTTTTATACGCCAGTTTTCAAGAAAAACGCCAAAAGACATTTTGATTAAAAAGTAATATAAAGCATTTTCGGTAGTTACAATTCAAAAGAGCCGAAACAGAGAGGCCGCAATGCCTTTACCGTTTACACGTGCTCGTAGTTTCATTCAAAGAAGCCGACAGAGAGAGCGCTGCGCTCTTAAAAATATTACAATTTTAGTGTCAGAAAAAGTTAAAAAAAAACTAGCCTATTTTTTTTTTTCAAATGCTAGGGCCTTATTTCTCTGATATGACTAGATGTTTTGTTAAAATATTTGCGTTTATATTATATGTATGTTATGGACCAAGTACCTAATAAATTAGGGCATTTTTAATAATGACAAGCTACTTAAGGCGACGTAAATAATTATAATTTGAACTTATCACATTGCCTACACATTATGAATATTGCCATGTGATTTTCGGGCAATCAGATAATACCCTGTGTATTTTACATTACACGGGGTGCGAGGAGGAGAACAAGGGGTTCTATTATGTTTACCACACAAATCATTAGCCAATTTTTATTCCACACTACTACGCCTCAGTAGTCTAGTGGCTATGGCCATCGGTCTCAAAGTAGGTTAAATTCCCGGCGGGGGTACATGCTTGCAAAGAGTTCTTCCAACTGGCTAGCTAACACCATGTTATGCAAAAACGTCATCGTAAGTAGCACTGTTGTATTTCGAAAATTAGAGACAAGATAGCCAGTTCCTAATTTCGGATGAAGTGAGCTTCCAAAGGCGCAAGTGTATAAAAAAATAAAGAAAACCTGGGAATCGAAAATTCCGGGCTATTTCGTGAAGTAAAAACTGACTTCAATTTATTTCTTATATTAAACTAGCTGACCGGCGGACTTCGTACCGCTTTGACAGTTTCCATGACTACAAAACAAACAAATCATTCGTCCGCTTAAAAACACCCGTCTCCCATGATGGACCCCTATAGCAGCGCCACCTACCGGATCCAATTGTAAATCTAAACTATTCTCGAATTTACTTGAACATACACAGAACATTTCATTCATCCAAATCGGTCCAGCCGTTTAGGAGTTCAATAACATACACACGCACAGAAGATTTATATGTATATAATAAGTAGCGGCCCGCTCGACTTCGCCGCTTGAGTGAACACCTGTATCCTAAAGAACCCTATGGCAGCGCAGCGCCACCTACCGGGTCCAATTGTATGCATATTTATACATATAAACATTCGTCTTGAATATTAAAAAAAACTGCATCAAAATCCGTTGCGTAGTTTTAAAGATCTAAGCATACATACATACATAGGGACAGACAGACAGCGGGAAGCGACTTTGTTTTATACTATGTAGTGAAGATTAGGCACGATACTCTATGGAGCTTCAAAATATAATTAACTTCCAGTGAAAGTGTCTAATAGCACTTTCCTGTCATCGATCCAGTTATCAGCGTCAGTGGTAATGGTAACTAACAGACCACGAACGGACAGTACTTGGAGCGTTACGTGGTCATGATACTTCTTTCTAAATTGGCGTATAGCGGTGGTCCCGGGTAACCCTGGAGGCATTTAAAGGGAAATATCTGGAGATTTTAGTGGGAATAGAGTGTGACGCACTTACCTCATCTCTTCAACTCCGCCACCAAAGAGGACATTTTGGTAATCGACTTTAGAGTTGATAGCCCGAGCAGTGGTACACTGCGAGTTGTTTAGTGCAACGAGAAGTGAGCGAGCTTACAGCTCCGGTAACCTATCTGGATATTAGGTAGTGGACTATACGTGTCCACGGGGCAACTAGCTCGAGACACTAGTCTTAAAAGTACCGGATGAAGGATGCGTACCGGCGTGTTCTGATTTGGCATTATGACCTGTCGTAGATGGTCCCTTGTGCTTGCGTAGTGTGGGTGTCACCTCATCTCTTATTGACTCAAATAGTTTACTTTAAGTTAGTATTCAACCGCAACACTAATCTCCTATAAGTTTCGCTCAGTTCACAATGCGTGGTGTGGTGGACCCTGACAAGAAGAGGAAGTTGGGGGCCAGGTCAAAGTCCCACGTAACCCCCTTTGTCTCTTCAGGCGTAGTGGTATGCCCAACCCAATGCATGTTCTGCTGTTTAAAAACGATTGATTGTAGTTTTTCGGCAGCAGAGATAAGATAGCCAGTTCCTCAGTTAGTTGAGAATTCCGGGTAGGGTTGCCAACCCTACTATATAATATAGTATTCTACTATATAATATAGTATCCTACTATTTTAGGTGTCTAACTATACTAGATTTTTTTATTTAATTTCCTATCTAGGTACTATATTGTTATGGGTACTGAATCCAAAAATACTATATTTACATACATACATACATACATATAATCACGCCTCTTTCCCGTAGGGGTAGGCAGAGACCACTTTTTAACCGACTTCAAAAAAAGGAGGAGGTTATCAATTCGACTGTATTTTTTTTTTCACTTGCTATCCATACATACTTGTTTCGCTTCGTCCACTTTCATTATTATTTTTTTTTTTTTTAATACTATATTTGGTCTAAAAAAAGTTGGCAATTCTCATCCCGGGTGACGTGCACTTCCACAATTGACCTTATCATCACTTTACATCATGTTAGATGAAGGCAATGCATTTATCTTACCCGCAAGGTATATAAAAAAAAGTTGGAGAACTAAACTAACATAATTGTGTAAAAATTATAACGCCTAATACCGTTATTTATGACATTCGATTTCGTTGAACGTGTATCAAAACCTGACACGTATTGTAACTTCCGGTGAAGCATTCAAGGCCATGCAACCTTTTATACATTCGATGTATTCAATCAAAAGTAAAAACGATTAGCTTTTAAAATACATAATTGCTAAGCGAAACCGTATTACCTTTCTTTACTGAATAATCGCGTTATGCGGTCGTAGAATAAGCCCTATAAACAATCACTTTGTGTTATGTTCATAAATAAATAAAAGCATATAAAGAGATGTTTAACAACTGAACAAGCGTAATTCGCAATAACTTTCTATCGATTGTCGAGTAAATACTAAATACCGAGTGACTTCGAGTGGTGGAGCAATTAACGACGCTGGGTGTTAATGGCTCGGCTATTTAGCGTGCAGTGCTCGCAGCTGTGACGTTAGCGTTGACATTATCAGGCACAGCAGAAACCTAGGCTAGCCTAGCCTAGCCAGAAAGTTATCTTGATACATATCGTGCTCTAAAAACGCAAACATAGACCCGTATTTATAAACAAGCCATTACCTACTTAGCAATTACTTTGTTCTTAGAAATGTCACTAAAATCTAATTTCATTGTATATACCTACAAGTAACGTTTAAATTAGAATAGAAGTTTTCTTATTCAATTAATCTAGTGGTCGCCCAGTGGTCGAAATTCGACCGTAATTTTATTAAGGCTGCACGGATTGTATCCTAAGCAATGAAAAATTAAAAAAGATAGAACGTGAGTTTGCATTGGCATTGATTGACAGATTTCGGCCGCTCCTCTATCATTTTTGAAATTTTAGTAAAGAGTTTAAACGTGTGTGTCAAATACATGGTAGTGTGTGTAATGTTTGTTTTATTGATTTAATGTATTTTAATGCGTCATTTAAAAAAATTATTAACATTCGGACAACCTTCTCTGATAGGTTAGCAAACAGTTCTGACTCTTTCTCTACTTTACAGATCAATACGGACGCTATTGTTACTTATCTAAAGACCTTAGACAAATCGAAGGGTCCGGGTTCTGATGATATTCCCCCTATTTTTCTATCTATGTGCGCTGAAGAGCTTGCGGTTCCATTATATTCAATTTTTAATCTATCACTTAGTACTGGCATCTTCCCTAAAAAATGGAAGCTAGCTAAAATTGTTCCTATACACAAATCTGAATCTAAAGACATTGTGATTAATTACAGGCCGATATCCATTCTCCCCACTTTGGGTAAAGTTCTTGAGGCCTTAATAGTTCCAAAAATTCAAAGTTATTTCAATAAATATGTGTCTGATTTTCAACATGGCTTTATGTCTGCAAGATCCACGTGTAGCAATTTGGTGACATTTGTGGAAAATACTATAGAATCGGTGGATTCCAACAAGCAGGTAGACGCGATATATACCGACTTCAGTAAGGCGTTTGATAAGGTTCCACACTGCGTATTGATTCAGAAGCTTTCAGTATATGGCTTCACTGGTATTTTTCTTAAATGGCTTAGTTCTTACTTGACTAACAGACATTTGTACGTTGTAGTCAATGGTTATAGATCCAACATCTTCCAGATAACCTCTGGCGTACCCCAAGGGTCACATTTGGGACCTGTTCTCTTTAATATTTTCATCAACGACTTGCCTGATTGTTTTTGTGATTCCACACCTTACATGTTTGCAGATGATTTAAAGATAACACGAACGGTGGACAGTATGAGTGATGCCCTATTGCTTCAAGGTGACATTGACAGGCTGTTATATTGGTGCGAAAATAATGCCATGGAACTTAACATTAAGAAATGCTTGCAAATAACTTTTACCCGAAAAGCAAAACCAATTACGCATAACTATTCCATGAATGGTTTACACTTAAACGTAGTTGATACTGTTAAAGATCTTGGAGTCCTTATCGACCGAAAGTTAACGTTTGTCCCCCATATCGATTCAGTTATCAAAAAAGCATCAAAATCCTTAGGTTTTATAATCAGAAATACCAAATCATTCCGTAAAGTAGAAACCAAATTTTTTTTATTCAATTCGTTAGTGCGTAACTTAGTTGAGTACTGCTGTGTTGTATGGCGCCCTCATTACTCTGTACACAGTCTTAGAATTGAACGGGTCCAAAAACGCCTATTATATCACTTAGCATACTTTTCTGGCATTTCCAAAAAGTTTAAGGGATATGCTAATCGTCTTAACTATTTTAAAATCAAATCTTTAGAATGTAGAAGAAACATGTTAGACTTATTATTTTTATCTAAAATTTTAACTGGTAACATTAATTGTCCTGATCTTTTAGCAAAATTTAAATTCAGAGTTCCCACTAGATATCCTAGAAATCCCATTGATCTTCTATCTCCCCCCTTTCGTAAATCCGTACTAGGCTCTAACTCCCCGGTTCCAAGGTTATGCAGGCTCCTCAATAAATATAATTGTAAGTTGGATATGTTTTGTTCATCATTATTTAAGCTTAAATGTCAGCTTCGACAACTAGATATTGGTTAGTCTATATTGTAGAATGCGGGTCTATTATCTTTTATACTACTTACTACTACTATATTATACATCTTATAAATGGTAAACACTTTAAACTTAATATTTAATGCATGCAGTGTTTACCGACTTTCTATTGTACACTTAGCTCTAACTGTATTACTTAGTACCTAAATATAAATGTATTAGTGTAACAATTACTGGTAAACCTAATAAATAAATAAATAAATAAAACTATAAGTGTGCGAAATTTCATACTCCTCCGTCCCGTGCAATTTTCGTAAAAAAGGGGTACAAACTTTTTGCTTCACGTATATATTAAATTAAATAAAAGTATTATTGTTATTATCAAATTCATCAATTTTATATTATTTTAGACGTAACACCAAACTGTCACACGGAATATAACCGCAATTCTAGCTTGTCACAAGCTTGTCACTATGAATTACTTGAGAAACCTAACTAGATTGCTTGAGTAAAAGATATTGTTACCATTGCTTGGCTAAGAATTCTAACTTTTAACGTTTCTAATTTCGTCGGTTTACTAAAGAATATAAAATTTTACTTAAGCAATTACTTTGCTTCATTATGAGCTTTTACTCATTTATAAATACGGGGGATATACCCCTCTCACGGAGACGGATCTCGGAACAGTTGACCGAGCCCAATTTGGGAGATTCTAAGTCCGTGAGAGGTTGTCTATTCTGCCGCGCAATTTATGAAAGCAGTAAAGGACATGTGAACAGTTTCGAGAAAATAGATCGTAATGCCAGCACTTCAAATATCGCAATCACAAACGCAGTAAGTTGTACTTACTGCGTTCATAACTTGTGCGGCAGTATTTGTGCGTTACTCGAGCTAGCGCGTTTGTATGAAGCTTACTGTTAAATTAAACGTCGTCGCTCTGGTTTTATTTACTATTTATTATAAAATCAGCACGAAATACACTAAGTAATACATAGTCGTTTGATGTCACGGAATAGAGAGAGACAGCTGTTTGTTAGAGCGAGCAACTGCATAAAAAAAGAACAGTAACTTAGGCGCGAAATTCAAAATTAGAATAAATATATTCAACACTTACCTTCTGCAGTAAGCTATTTTGTAATCAGGTTTCTATGAAGTTGCACAATAGCGAAGAGTATCATGAGTTTATGAACGACACGTAACAGAACGCCGCCGCCGGCGCGCCGTAGGTTTAAAGCGAGTTATTTGCTTGTCTGGTTTTATATGGTTTGTTTGTCTAGTCATAATAAGGTTTTTTTTTAATAAATGAGTTATTCGTCGAAAAAAATTTTTCGTCATCTCGACCACATTTACTTTCCTACACAGTACAGTCAGTTGATTGAAACGGACCAAAACCAAATACAATAATAAACTTTAAAGTAATCCTCAAATAATAGCTAACTATTTAGTTTCATTCAACGAAGTGTTTATTAGCAACAATACATTTAAAAAAAAAAAAAAACATTATTGAACAGGGAATTCGCTCACGGGAAAACTGAGGTGTCCCAAAAATGATTTGTAACAACTATTGTCAATTATCTTTTAATCGAATGCGTTCTGTATAACGTTTAAACACTAAAAGGCGCAAAAGAAAATCAAACAACACCGCAAAATGGGGGAATGGGAAACCTATATCCCCCATTCCCCCATTTTGCGGTGTTGCAAAGAAAAGATCGAATTTCTCACATCCTACCCTCCTGCGTAATGCCGGGATCGCGGGTTTCCCAAATCTCGTTATCTATGTAACCTGCAATCTGTCGGGATCGGTAATACTGGAATATGGGAGATCTCGTCTTGATCCTATAAGGACGCCACACTGAATCTTATCGAGTCAAATGTATGATGGTATTTTGGTCCCAATTTTGTGTGTTGCGGTTCGCGGAAAACGCGTAATTTTTATCTAAGAAAAATTTGTATATTTCAGGTAATATTTAAAAAAAAACGAGTGCTTTTTCATTTGATTTATTGTTTGTTGCAATAAGTGAGTGTTCTCGTAAAACAAGTTACTATCGCCTTATGTTTTAAATAACATGTCATATAGGCCAATAGACCCAGAGGTTAATCACCTCTATGGTAGTGGTTAAGACCACCTGTTTCTCAGACCCAGATTCCCAGCCAGGAACATGTTTTTGTATTCGGGTTGGTTGGTGGTACTTAGTGCTTGTTTCAAATATCTTATCTAAGTCCTACACAGGCTACATAGGGCTCAGGCTAACCATGTCCTAGGTAAGGAACAGTTCCACTTATGAAGGTACAATAAGAAGCGGATCTTTCCTGTCGCCGCCATTATGGAATTCTTCCGCAGAAAGTATGTGTACGTGAGCGTATGCCAATGGCGCGTAAAATACTTTTTACGCGTACATTGGCCGTGATTCTGAGTCGGCGCGGGCGCATGCGTGATCCATGATCAGCAGAACAATGTTAATTGTATGCGGTGTGAGAAATTAAGTATTGACACCTAATCTCAATTGTTTTCGAGTCGAGAAGAGCCTATGCAAGTACCCTCGCGCTCTCCCGAGACTCGGTCCGTATGCCGCAAGGTAGGCAGGGACATGGGTTGGTTTTTTTTAAATATTGGTACGTCATAGTGGCTACATCCTGCCTGATGGTAAGCACTAAGCAGCCGATGCAGTCCAAAATAATGAGAGCGCTCCCCACCGTGGAACAAGCATGGTAACAAGCGCACCCATTCATGACGGCCTGCATAAATGCCGTTTCACGCCCCGCTTAAAAGACCCGGGACTATAGGATAACTGGGAAACACATGAACCGGCAAAGAATTCCAAAGCCGAATAGTCTCATAGAAATGGAACGACTTGCCAAATATTTTTGGTACGAGTACTGTGGCGGTAGCCAAAGTAACATTAAGAAAACTATAGCGAAGTTCGAAAAGAATAAAATGTATGGGATTGACATAAGCCGCGCTAAATCACGTGGTCAATCTTATGTCAATCCCATACATTTTATTCTATTCGCTATCGTTTTCTTAGAGTTACTTTGGCTAAGCCTACTGATTGTTTGTACGGACTGAGGCGTTCATAGGCGATCAAAGAATGTACCTACGCAGTGCTCACCTCACCAATTGATAATAATTATGTCGGTCAGCAACATATGACTGTCAGTTGCCTGTGATGCAATGTGTGCACGGAATTTATAAGGTTGTTGTAAGGTAGTGCTTCTTTAATCATTGAATATTATACTATAATACTAGCTGACCCGGCAAACGTTGTTCTGCCATATAGACACCCTAATCACCTAGCGACATGACGACCTCTCTTATCTAATAAATACTTAGAAAAATTCATAAAAATCGGTCGAGCCGTTTCGGAGGAGTGCGACCACAAACACTGTGTGACACGAGATTTTTTACATACATTAATAGCCTTTGCACGACTTGTCCAAAAAGAAAAACGTGTAAAAATAAAAATGTCCAAAGGCATGTCCATGTGATAAAATTATTCAACCATACAAATGTCCAATGATAGTATTGCCCAAATATGAAAATTACCATAATGAATATCATCATCATCATCTCAGCCAAAAGACGTCCACTGCTGGACAAAGGATCTCCACAACGACCGGTTTTGTGCTGCTTGCATCCAGCGGCTTCCCGCGACCTTCACCAGATCGTCGGTCCACCTTGTTGGAGGCCTGCCCACACTGCGCTTTCCGGTACGCGGTCGCCACTCCAGGACTATCCCGCCCCAGCGGCCATCAGTCCTGCGAGCAATGTGACCTGCCCACTGCCACTTGAGCTTAGCAACTCTTCGGGCTATGTCGGTTACCTTTGTTCTTCTGCGGATCTCCTCATTTCTGATTCGATCACGCAGAGAAACCCCGAGCATAGCCCTCTCCATTGCTCTTTGAGTGACCTTGAGCCTTTTTATGAGGCCCATAGTGAGCGACCACGTCTCAGTCCCGTTTGTCATCACTGGCAACACACACTGGTCAAAGACTTTCGTCTTGAGACACTGCGGTATATCGGACGAGAAGATATTTCGTAGCTTACCGAACGCTGCCCAGCCTAATTGGATTCGACGATTGACCTCTTTGCTGAAGTTGGACCTACCTAGCTGGACCGTTTGTCCCAGGTAAACATAATTGTCCACAACTTCAAGGGCAGAGTCCCCAACCTTCAGAGGAGTGGGTACGACACGTGAGTTCGACATAACTTTCGTCTTCTCCATGTTCATTTTAAGACCCACTTGTTGAGAGACTCTGTTGAGGTCACCGAGCATTGCGCCGAGGTCTTCCAGGGTCTCAGCCATGACCACTATATCGTCAGCAAACCGAAGGTGAGTGATGTATACGCCGTTGACGTTGATGCCGAGTCCTTTCCAGTCCAGAAGCTTAAAAACATCTTCCAGTGCAGCAGTGAACAGTTTCGGAGAAATCACATCTCCCTGTCTCACTCCTCGCTGCAACTGTATAGGTTTCGAGCTCTGGTCCTGAAGACGGACTGACATAGTGGCGCTTTCATACAAACACCTCAACACTTCGATGTACCGATAGTCAATTTGGCACCGCTGGAGAGACTGTAGCACGGCCCATGTCTCAATCGAATCGAAGGCTTTTTCATAGTCCACAAACGCTAAGCAAAGAGGCTGGTTATACTCTTCGGTCTTCTGTATAACCTGCCGCAGCGTATGTATGTGGTCTATGGTGCTGAAGCCTTTTCGGAAACCGGCTTGTTCGATAGGCTGGAAGTCATCAAACCTGCGTGCGAGACGATTCGTTATGACTCTCGAAAACAGCTTGTAGACGTGGCTTAGAAGTGAGATGGGCCTGTAGTTCTTTAGCAGGGTTTTATCGCCCTTTTTGAAAAACAGTACCACCATACCTTCGTGCCACGTCTCTGGCGTTCTGCCCCCTAGTACGACGGAATTAAATAGCTTCTGAAGAGCTACGAGTACCGGTCTTCCGCCTGCTTTCAGAAGCTCGGCCGTAATTCCGTCAGCACCTGGTGCCCTGCCGTTTTTGAGCTGTTTGAGAGCCATACTAATCTCGTATAGGCTGATGTCCGGGATGTCTTCGGTATAGTGCCGGGTTAACTTAGCTCTAGGGTCTTTAGCTAAGCTTTGTACAGGTGGCCGTGTGGATGTGTAAAGCTGTCCATAGAACTTCTCGACCTCTCCCATAACATCGGACCTGGTCGTGACAGTTCTGCCGTCATCGGTTTTCAGCGTCGTCAGTTGGCACTGCCCAATACCCAGATCTCTTGCGAACACTTTTGAGCCTTTGTTCCGCTCAATGGCCTCTTTAATACGGTTAGTATTAAATTGGCGCGTGTCGCGAGTCATAGACTTCGAGATCTGCCTATTTAGCCGCCGAAACTGAGACGCATCACCTGAGGAAAGCAGAACCATTGCGCGCCGCTCTTCCATTAGTTTGAGAGTATGGTCTGAGAACTTTTTGGTTCCTTAATGAATATAGTCCAATAATAAAAAGGTATTCAGAGACCAATACTTAATACCTTGAATTTTATAGCGAAAAAAAGGGGTTAATAACTCCGCCTCAGCTATTCTATTCTATTAACACTTCTTCTCTTCTCAGCCAAATGACGTACACTGCTGGACGAAGGCCTCCCCTCCAAGAATGAGGGGAATTTGCCATAATCGCCTTGCTTGGCAGGCGGGTTGGCGATCGCAGTAGTTGAAAGAAATTACGGAGAGACGCTGCTGCCCATCCTATGGAATTTTAATAACTACCACCATTTCATCCATGACGATAATTATAACAACAATATATTTCATCATCATCATCATCATCATCATCATCATCATCTCAGCCAAAAGACGTCCACTGCTGGACAAAGGCCTCCCCCAAGGATATGAGGGGTATTTGCCGTAATCGCCACGCTTGGCAGGCGGGTTGGCGATCGCAGTAGGTTGAGGGTAACCTCAGAGAGATGCTGCTGCCCATCCTCTGGAATAGTCCCTTAGTCGCCTTTAACGACACCCACGGGAAGAGAGGGGGTGGTGCAATTCTTTATCCCCGGCACCATGCAGGTAGCAATATATTTGTATGTATATGTACAATATATATATATATATATTTGTACAATATATTTGTATTGATGTAATGATGACCGCACTGACATAAACCCTCTCCTAATTACACTCCATTATGTCTCTTATCTTCATTCTCGACGACACAGACAAACAGTAGCATTCCATTTGACTTATCACAAACGGTAAACGATTTCCGAAGCTGTTAAGACGACGCATTGGTAATTTATGTGGCGGGGATCTTGATTTTTCTCAACAATTACAAAACATAATTATGAAAGTTCATTTCGTTAGTTGCAGAAACACGATTTTTCAACTTTTATAACAGAGAAAAAAATATCAAAGTAACCTCTTTTAAAACATAGATTCACATTTTACAGGCTAACCAGACCGATTTAAGCATCAAAATTTTCTTAGTAGATTAGTCTTAACACACACTTCAAAATTGTAGTTCATTTTTTTTTAATAATTTGTAGTTTAAATTTGAAGGAAAAAAAATACAGTTTTTCTTATGGTACGGGGCGCAAACGCTCGTATCAAAACGTATGAGATTTATTGTTTAGCGATGCGTTTAGCAGCTAAAATAATCGCTTTGGTGTCTCAGTCAGAACAAAATACCGATGCTTGATACAAAGAACTAAAGAAGTATTCCGGTTAACGATGTCGAAATTCCTTTTTTTATGTTACAGTGATATATTTAGTTAATATGTACCTATGATAATTAAAATAAACGTCAACTTAAATTTCTGAAAACACCATCATTAACCACTCATATCTTAGCTATTTTTGTTTTTTTTTTTTTGAGAGAGATTGCTGATCGCCAAACGGCATTTTCAGCGTCACCGGGCTTTTTTTGGGGGGGGCGAGGTACGTAAAGGGTACCTCAAGCTGTGTGAAACGAATCACCTTCGAATACTTTCTAGAGGGAACGGCATCACACACTTAAAAGTGCGTGTCCCCGTGCCCTACTAGATTCTCCGAAGGGTTCGGATCGAATCGGCGCTATTTTGTGCAGTTCAACACGTGGAAGAAATTGTTTTTTAACCATAAGGCCGTCTGTTGTACTTCTTCTTGTATTGTCCCCTTTACGTCTTTAGTATGGTTATGGTGTACAATAGTGTGTATTCATTTAATTTTATTCATTACATTCAGGATGCCAAGTGCGAGTTTCATTCGCAATTCGATCACGTTAACGAAGACGAGTATTTGTATGGCAAAATGTTAACTCTTCTCGTTTGCCGCCAAGAGGCGCTGCTTCAATGCCATACTAATTTTCGTTTTCGTAAACGTGATCGAATGAATACGGATAGTAAACACAATTCACACTAGGCGCCCGGAAGTTTCATTCGTCATTGGATCACGGTAACGAAAACGAAAATTAGTATGGCAATGAGGCACTTGAAACATTTATAAAATGTTTATATAATTTTTAACGCAAATTTTGTTGCGAACAAATTACAAAAACACAAATGTAGAAAAAAAATCCACGAGCAGGTTTTGAACCTGCACCCTTCTGACATACCGGGTCAGGTGCTCTCCCAATTGAGCTATCGTGCTTCTAACCAGCGCGCCGAAATTATTTAACACTATTTACTTTTTACTTTGAAAGCCAAAGGCGCCCATTCAATGTCAATTTCGGCGGGCTGGTTAGAACCACAATAGCTCAATTGGGAGAGCACCTGACCCGGTATGTCAGAAGGGTGCAGGTTCAAATCCTGCTGGTGGAAATATTTTCAACATTTGTGTTTTTGAAACATTTAGTTTAAACTTTAGGTACAAATTTTCATTATACTGCCGAGTTACACAAAATCAATATTTTAAAAATAGGTATATCATCCATCACACTCCTACGTTACACATTGATTTAGCTCTCTTTAACGCCTTCGATCAACTTAGCGGTTTATCGCTCTATATAGTTGACAATTCCAAGAATACTGTGGTTTATCATCAGCCTATCGGGTTCCCATTTCAGCGCCGTATGTACACACAACGTCTGATTTTACTGCAGTTTGCCGAATTATTTTATCTGTATAACCTAATCATAACTTTGAAGTATAAATTAACACTGATGATATCGATATCGTGAGTTGTGAGTGCTAATCTATATGTAGGTATTAATACGTGAAGCAAAAACTTTGGGGTACAAAGTTTTTTACGAAAATTGCGCGGACGGAGGAGCAAAAAATTTCGCACACTTATCCTACTAATATTATAAATGCGAAAGTTTGTGTGTATGTATGTTCGTATATTTGTTGCTTCTTCACGCTGCAACAGATGAATGGATTTGGATGAAATTCGACATACAGATAGTTTATAACCTGGAATAACATATAGGATACTTTTTATCCAGATATTCCCACGGGAACGGGAACCACGCGGGTGAAACCGCGAACGGCCGCTAGTAGTTTATACATATAGAGAAGGTTATCCGAATGTTATTATTATTTTGTATTAAATCAATAAAACAAACATTACAAACACTACCATGTATTTGACACACACGCTCAACAAAAATTACAAAAATGCAAGAGCGGCCAAAATCTGCCAATGCCAATCCAAACTCACATTCCATCCTTTTTATTTTTTCATTGCTTAGGATAAAATCCGTGCAACCTTAATAAAATTACGGTCGAATTTCGACCACTGGGCGACCACTAGTTACATAAGTGCATGTGCGTGTGTGTTTTAGGCTTTTGTTAGGCTTTAGTCACTGTAAGCATGTAAAAGAACGGGCGCGACACTATAATAAGTACGCTGAATGAAAGTATTTTTTTTCAGTAAGAACGTTAATTTCATATTTCGAAAAATGTTTGGCTTGTAGGGTCAAAAAAGGCTAATTGTAGAGTCGAGTCCGGTTTTTTATTTTTGGACCTGGTTACCCTACACGGGACCCATGCCGGTTTAGTCTTTCTTCGACTATCGATAATTCGTATATCGTAATAGGGTCTTTTCATCCTACACGACCGAATGGTCCGTTTTAAGAGTAACGACTACCATTAGCGTTTACTATTCTTTAAAGACTCGCTTACAACCAGTTTAACCTTCTATTGCCCTCATTATTCCAAAACGTATTAGTTTTTAATTTGCTTTTAACCTTTTTAGAACGGTTTTCATTGGAACTAGTTTTATTTCTTTGTCGATAAGGTAATAATGTATTAACCGTGTTTATTTTGCTACAACAAAAAAAATAGACACTCCATAGGAAGCGGTTAAAACAGTCATAAGTGTCCTAAGTAATATAGTTGCTTATAGTATTTGATAATAGGTACCAACAGTAGGTACGTAGAAAAAACACAAGAGCACAGAATATTATAAAGCAGGTTCACTACAGGAACGGTAGGGTTACCGATTCTTCAAATTCAAAAGACGAACTCGGCGCAACATTTAGCCCAGACCCAGACCCTTAACCCAAAACGCCAGGTTTTTTTTAAAAGCTGAAGTTATTTTTTATTGTTAAAAATACATAATTTTATGGCATTTATTGACTAGCGTTTCGCCCGTTTGCTCTTAAGCTTACCAGTACATATACAAAAAGCCTCAAGAGCCGGACAGGCCGGACATGATCTTAAAAGCCGGACACCTGGCAAGCCTAACTACATGGTTCTTATTCTATTGGTGAAATAAAAGCAGGTTTTTAGCATTGGATGCGTTTCGTTTTACGCAAAATAAGTTTAAGGTATCTGGGTTACTTGGAGTTTTTGTGCAATCAGTGTAGCAGTTAGTAAGTTGAAAACTTATTTATTGGCAACCTTTTTAAATATATATGTTGCAATGCAATACATCAGTAAGTAGTCACGAACGGCAGATGTTGTGCGCCCCCGTCCTCGGTGCACAATACAACAAGCTTTTATTCAAAATGGTGTCGAGAACAATATTCGTATTGTTTTAAAAAGCACGTACGAAACGTATTGCATAAGATTCGAACACATCGCAACGTATCCTTTCAAAATTGGCACTTATTTTTAATAGTATAGAGATGAAGGTGGTTTGTAAACAGTTTCTCTTGCAAATGTATTGTAACCAAATGTTTTACCTTTTACCAGAAACTAACTTAACTCCGGCCATTGGAAGATTTATTTGCAGGCCTCTTTCAAGCTACCAAAATGTTACTAAATGCTCAAAACTGTAAGTAAGTACAGCTTTAGTGTGGGGTATGTTCCTCAATTAAAAATATTAATCAGAAATACCTACCTAACTAAACTTTTTTCAATGTTCGAGTAGGCAAATTACTCCATTCATTTGATGTTAAACAAAAGTGAAGTCCAGATGCGAAAACAGCTCGTGGAGCTGGATTGTGCCTCACTACCCGACCTAAGGTTGCCAATTATTTTTTAGGAAATTAAAGTGAATCTATCACTAACTAGGTAGTATAAAAAAAAGTATTTTCCAAACTTATTTATTTAAATGTTTAAATACACATTTCTTTGTACTCTTAACACTATCTAATAATTTTTTATTGTTTTATAGCGCGTTCAGAAATTAGCGTTGCGTTTCGTTTCACTTCACCTGAGTCTGAGTATCATTCAGTAGTTCAGAAATTAAGTCAACAGGAATATTCTGTTGAAACGCACGCATTAGTCGGAAATAAAGTATTTTTCATACTTTATTTTTATTAAAAAGAATAAAGTATCGGGATGGAAAATAACGTAGGATATGTTATTTTAAAGTATGGTTGGCAACCCTAACCCCCGACCTCACCTTGCTAGCCGTAAGTTGCTTCTGCACTCTTTGTTAAAGAACCGCATGTTGTACGAAGGAGGGAATATCCGTGCTGGAAGACCAATCCATTTATAGTGCCATGATGCGGGTCCAAATAAATTATTTAAATAGGTTAATAAAGGAAACTTAAGCTCTAGTGATACACGAGATTTAGAAGAGCCATGTAATACACTATTATATTTGTAAGTAAGTAAGTAAGATGATAAAGTAAGTAATTTTTATTTCCCTTTTACGTTTTACAAAACATTTTACAAGCCTGGGGGCACTGCACTAGGCATTGCCTGACCCATGGGGAAAAATAAACGATTTCCACATGGTTTTGTGACAAAACAGAAAACAGATAAAAATAGAAATAAAATTAACAGATTTATAGTTTAAAAAAAGTGTTAAAAGAAAAATTTATAGTTTGACTTTGAAATACATAATGAAAATTTAAATACATTTTTGAAATGCTTTCAATTGTACACCTAATACCTAATGACAAACCGATTACCCAGTATAATAATCAGCAAATTTTACGTCTCGTTAGTTTCAAAATATTTCTTATTCCACATAATCTTCATAAAGAACGATTGCACGTCAACACACATTTCTATACAACGCAGTGAGTTAAGATCGCGAGCCGACTGCGAATAGTATCACGCACCAAGGAAGGCATCACGCCACCCACCGCCATTCGTCCAACAATTATTTATTATTGAATTAATTACAGTAATCCGCGCTGTTCACGCGTAGTTAGGTACAATTTCATTTGCACTAATAATATTAATTAAATTCAAAACCAATTTCTTGACGCTTCTTTTTTTGTTTACGGTAAGTGACGGTAAGAATGAAGGTGTGTGTATTCCACCCGGAATCTTTAACTAATAACTAGCTAACTTTATACATATCTAACTATCGGAACACATATATTATTATGATTAGACCGAACGTCCAAGCAGTTCACTCTAGTGTTGCAAAATAATCGGCTATCGATTAATCGATTGTGTTCACCCAGAATCACTCGTACTATCGATTAGACTATCGATAGTATCGATTTTCTCGATATAATCGATACTATCGATGGCAATTATACAGCAATAATATCGATTATAATCAATTTATCGATTATGATTGCCTATACCTGATATATCGATTATATCGATAACGATTATTATAGCAATATAATCGAATTAATCGATGGTATCGATTTAATCTAACATTGGTTTAGATTATATTGCTCCTGTTACTGATGTGCAATATATCCATAATAGCCCATCGTGAAACGTTACAATGAAAAACTTGAACATTATAAAATAACTTTTATTATGTTTGCTCATACTTACTCATATAACTAATAGTTACAAAGGTATGCGATACTATCTAAACCAATGTTAGATTAAATCGATACTATCGATTAAGTCGATCATATTGCTGTAATAATTGTTATCAATACTATCGATATAATCGATTATATTGGGCATTTAGACAATTATATTTCCCCCGTGTGGTGCCGGGGATAAAGAATTGCATCACCCCATCTCAACCCGTGGGTGTCGTAAAAGCCGACTAAGGGACCATTCCAGAGGATGGGCAGCAGCATCTCTCTGGGGTTACCTTCAACCTACTGCGATCGCCAACCCGCCTGCCAAGCGTGGCGATTATGGCAAATACCCCCCATGACATGCACACCAGCAAAAACCGGCCCCTAGTCCCCGGCGGCTCCGCTCGCCCTAGCTACGGTAGCGGCCAAGGCAGCGACGGGGCAGGGGGTGCTAAGAATCTCCGGCAGAGACCTGGCTACCGCCAACAACGAACTCTGGCCCTGGCAACATTTAACACGCGCACATTACGGACTGACAAGAAGATTTATGAACTGGAGGAAGAATTGAGCAAGATACGGTGGGACATAGTTGGATTATCTGAAGTCCGAAGAGAGGGGGAGGACTCGATAATCCTCAAGTCCGGTAACTTGCTCTATTTCCGGGAGGGCGAACAACTGTCCCAAGGTGGTGTCGGGTTCATCGTCCACAAGTCCCTCGTGAACAACGTTGTCGAGACCGGGAGTGTGTCGCCTAGGGTAGCGTACCTTATACTCAGAATAACCAAACGGTATTCGTTGAAGGTCATACAGGTTTATGCTCCTACTACGACACACCCTGACGATGAGGTGGAAGCTACGTATGAGGACATCTCTAGAGCCATACAAGCCTCCAAAACTCATTACACCGTTGTCATGGGAGACTTTAACGCAAAACTGGGCAAACGAAGCGGCGATGAGATGAGAGTGGGACGATTTGGGGTTGGTAATCGGAACTCCCGGGGCCAACTGCTGGCGGACTTTCTTGAGAGGGAGGGCCTCTTTATGATGAACTCCTTTTTCAGGAAAGCTGAACACCGCAAGTGGACCTGGATGAGTCCCGATGGTGCAACAAAAAACGAGATTGACTTTATCATGTCGACGAGGAAGCAAATATTCAATGATGTCACTGTGATCAATGCGTTTAAAACTGGCAGCGATCACCGGTTGGTAAGAGGCACATTGAATATCAACGTTAAGCTGGAAAGACGTCGATTGGTAAGGTCTACGCTCCGTCCTGCACCCATCCAAATCCAAAACCCCGAAAGCTTTCAGCTCGAATTGCAGAATCGCTTCGTGCGCCTAAATAATTGTGAAAATGTGGACGAATACAGCAACAGGTTTGTGGAAACTGTCCAAACGGTTGGGTCCAAGTTCTTTAAAACCCACCGTGCAAAAGGAACCAAAAAGTTCTCAGACCATACCCTAAAACTAATGGAAGAGCGGCGCGCAATGGTTCTGCTTTCCTCAGGTGATGCGTCTCAGTTTCGGCGGCTAAATAGGCAGATCTCGAAGTCTATGACTCGCGACACGCGCCAATTTAATACTAACCGTGTTAAAGAGGCCATTGAGCGGAACAAAGGCTCAAAAGTGTTCGCAAGAGATCTGGGTATTGGGCAGTGCCAACTGACGACGCTGAAAACCGATGACGGCAGAACTGTCACGACCAGGTCCGATGTTATGGGAGAGGTCGAGAAGTTACACATCCACACGGCCACCTGTACAAAGCTTAGCTAAAGACCCTAGAGCTAAGTTAACCCGGCACTATACCGAAGACATCCCGGACATCAGCCTATACGAGATTAGTATGGCTCTCAAACAGCTCAAAAACGGCAGGGCACCAGGTGCTGACGGAATTACGGCCGAGCTTCTGAAAGCAGGCGGAAGACCGGTACTCGTAGCTCTTCAGAAGCTATTTAATTCCGTCGTACTAGGGGGCAGAACGCCAGAGACGTGGCACGAAGGTATGGTGGTACTGTTCCTCAAAAAGGGCGACAAAACCCTGCTGAAGAACTACAGGCCCATCTCACTTTTAAGCCACGTCTACAAGCTGTTTTCGAGAGTCATAACGAATCGTCTCGCACGCAGGTTTGATGACTTCCAGCCTATCGAACAAGCCGGTTTCCGAAAAGGCTTCAGCACCATAGACCACATACATACGCTGCGGCAGGTTATACAGAAGACCGAAGAGTATAACCAGCCTCTTTGCTTAGCGTTTGTGGACTATGAAAAAGCCTTCGATTCGATTGAGACATGGGCCGTGCTACAGTCTCTCCAGCGGTGCCAAATTGACTATCGGTACATCGAAGTGTTGAGGTGTTTGTATGAAAGCGCCACTATGTCAGTCCGTCTTCAGGACCAGAGCTCGAAACCTATCCAGTTGCAGCGAGGAGTGAGACAGGGAGATGTGATTTCTCCGAAACTGTTCACTGCTGCACTGGAAGATGTTTTCAAGCTTCTGGACTGGGAAGGACTCGGCATCAACGTCAACGGCGTATACATCACTCACCTTCGGTTTGCTGACGATATAGTGGTCATGGCTGAGACCCTGGAAGACCTCGGCGCAATGCTCGGTGACCTCAACAGAGTCTCTCAACAAGTGGGTCTTAAAATGAACATGGAGAAGACGAAAGTTATGTCGACCTCACGTGTCGTACCCACTCCTCTGAAGGTTGGGGACTCTGCCCTTGAAGTTGTGGACAATTATGTTTACCTGGGACAAACGGTCCAGCTAGGTAGGTTTAACTTCAGCAAAGAGGTCAATCGTCGAATCCAATTAGGCTGGGCAGCGTTCGGTAAGCTTCGAAATATTTTCTCGTCCGATATACCGCAGTGTCTCAAGACGAAAGTCTTTGACCAGTGTGTGTTGCCAGTGATGACATACGGGACTGAGACGTGGTCGCTCACTATGGGCCTCATAAAAAGGCTCAAGGTCACTCAAAGAGCAATGGAGAGGGCTATGCTCGGGGTTTCTCTGCGTGATCGAATCAGAAATGAGGAGATCCGCAGAAGAACAAAGGTAACCGACATCGCCCGAAGAGTTGCTAAGCTCAAGTGGCAGTGGGCAGGTCACATTGCTCGCAGGACTGATGGCCGCTGGGGCGGGATAGTCCTGGAGTGGCGACCGCGTACCGGAAAGCGCAGTGTGGGCAGGCCTCCAACAAGGTAGACCGACGATCTGGTGAAGGTCGCGGGAAGCCGCTGGATGCGAGCAGCACAAAACCGGTCGTTGTGGAGATCCTTGGGGGAGGCCTTTGTCCAGCAGTAGACGTCTTTTGGCTGAGATGATGATGATGATGAATCGATTATAATCTACCGATATAATCGATTAATCGATTTTAATCGATAGTATTGCTGTATAATTGACATCAATAGTATCGATTATATCGAGAATATCGATATTATCGATAGTCCAATCGATTGTATGGGTGATTTTGGGGCCCATCTAATAATTGATTATAATCGATGTTCGATCCATTATTCGGCAACACTAGTTCACTAGGAATCTGATCCGATCCGAAATCACAACTGAGAAACTATTATCTTATTTTTTACTGTCGGAACACAACAATGCTACCAACATTGTTGTTATAAAGACAAGACTTCGATAAAATGGTGATAGCTAACCAATCGGACTTAGTACCTACATGCCCGACCAACAACTAAAAAACAAGCACAAACAATAATGAAGCCGACTATCAGCTATTCTATGCTATTGGGCCTCTATTTAATTTAACAGTAACTTAGCAGAGTGCCGATTGCATTTTTTATTCACCATTTAATGACGTTAGATCTCGATGGAGCTCGATGGCGCAGTGGTTAACGCGCTCGGTCTGCGAGTGCTGTGGTTAAGCAACTTTCGCAAAGGCCGGTCGTCGGATGGGTGACCAAAAATTTATCTTCTCGAGCTCCTCCGTGCTTCGGAAGGCACGTAAAGCCGTTGGTCCCGGCTGCATTAGCAGTCGTTAACAACCACCAATCCGCACAGGGCCGCGTGGTGGTTTATGGCCCGTTCTCCCTATCCATCCATAGGTAAGGCTCGTGCCACAGCAGTGGGGACATAAAAATGAGCTGATGATGATTCAATGACGTTAAAGTAAAAAATACGAGAAATTTTGTGTCATTTAAAGCAGCGAATCGAACGAGGTGAATTGCAATTTTGCCATACAAATTCTCGTTTTCGTTAACATTGATGGCAAACAAAACCTGTACTAGTCGTGCAGAAAAAAATCTACACAGTGATAATGACGTCTAGTAACGTCGAATTATTATTATTGTTCCTCATAAAACCATCTGTTCGACTTTGCACGCGCAAGGCACCCATTAATTATACTCATACGTTACCACATTACAATAGGTATAAGAAATACTTCAGAGTTATGCGATATTGTATTTAATTATCTGATTCTCTTCGAGGGCAAATAGTTAACATTCTCTGGGTTTTTTTAATGCAATTAAAGATTACATAGTAGTAATCGCCGCCAACAGACACTTGCAGTATCTGGGTAGCTGTCTATGCGTTGCCGACTTTGAGGGCCCTATTTACATGGTTCTGGAAGAAGCTCATGTTATAAATAACACAGCAAGTTACATTGTTAAAAGACTTTGGTATTTAGAGCTCTATGGGAGTTTTGAGTTTTTGGTAACCTTTACCGTTTTGATACTACTACTGTTGATATCCGCTCAAAAGGTATTAAATTCTTACAGGATCTGGGGAAACGGTGTTCACACAGACGAAAGTCGCGTGCGGCCGCCAGTGCGACAGAACCGTGTGTCGTGTCATCGATCAGTCCCACACGCCAACGACTGTATCGAATTACTAAAAAAAAAAACAATGAAAAAACCCATAGATGCGTTCCCGCATCCTGTCTTTAAAAATAATCATTGAGTTTACGACATTCACAATCAAGACTGCGTCTTCTATTAAAGGTTTGTTTAAGCTCTTTGACGCGATATTTTCATTTTAAATTCTCTTTTGAAGAGCTCGAACCGTAAAACTGTTTTGTAGTAATTTTTAATGTTGTTTGAGAGAAGAATGGCTCACGTCAAGTTTCTTGCTGGCTCTCAGTAAAGGCGTATTAACTATTTTAAGCGGAGTTGTTAGATCGTTTGCAAGTGCTTTGCTCTCAAGTCGTTCGCTCGCAGCTAGAAACATTTGAAAATGGGAACATCTCGGGTGGGCTGAACCTGTGACCTTTCGCAATCCGATGAGTTATTTTGCGAATTGAAAGGCAAGGAAAAAGTTTGAACTATCCACATGTTAGGGTTGCCAGATGGCCCGCTTTTTAACACCATGTACGGACAAATTATTTTGTGTCAAGCCTGTCCGGTTTTTGTTTGTCGAAATAAATTTAAGTACAAAACAGTATTTTTTAGGGCCAAATGTCGGCTAAATGTTGTGCCTAGTCCGTCTAATTAGGGTAGCGGCACCGGTTTTCGACAGGAACCAGTGATCGACATTATTTCCTTTATTCATTAATAATAGGGGCCGGCAACTGATTTTAGTTTTTAGCGATAATTCTTCCTAGCTGTCGTTAGCTGCTAGTAGCTAGCTGTAGTTAAATGAAAATCTAATTACTTTACTTTGCTTTTTCAGAAAATAATCGTCTTTTCTAGTGGTAAGAGTGTGTTAGTTAGACCCACTGACATAGGATTCTATTTTTGATAGTAGTGGTAGGGCTGTTCAGTTTGTCATTTTTAAGACTAAGTAAAATGCTAGAGTACTGTGTAGTGGTACTGTATGAGATTGTGAAATTTTAAACTGGTACCGGATGTAAATTTGCTAACTTAGATATTTTAATTTATTTTATTTTGTTTTTTACATGTTGTGGTTGTGTTTATTTGTAATGAAAAGTGTCCTGCTTTGATGAGCGTTTTCCAATATTTTAACGATTGAATAAAAGAAATTAATGCTCTAAAATTTTTTGCTGTTCTAAGCATAAATCGGGGCCAGGGGTGACCTCGGATTATATGGGACTCTTCTTCCGCCCATGTTCAAAGTCCGCGAGGCTAATCCAGGCCATAATGTTCAAAATATTATTCTGACCCCTGGGTTAAGAAGCCATTTCGTTTGTGGTTGACAATCCCGTCTGAAATGCACTTCTATTTTTTACAGTTTCGTCTCTAGGTAGGTATCAGATTAAGGGAGGAAGGAATCCTGGACTGCTTAGGAAATAAGCAAATTATATATTTTTTTCGAGCTTTTTGGTTCAAAAGTCCCGCTAAATGTTGAGCCGAGTCCGGCTTTTGCACCTATTTTAGGATTTGATGACCCTATCTCTACTGTAGGAGTAGGCACCTAAAATATATAACCAAAAAAAAAGTCGTCTAGCTAGGTAGGTAGTACCTACGTGTACCCTTTATGTTAGTACGTCGAACAATGCAGGTGGCTTAAATCAACAGAAATTATTTAAACGTTCACCGAAGCTTCGAATAATTTTTAAATAAAGAGTTTCATACTACCTATATAACATGCCTTTACAAACAAGCGTTTTTTAGGGTTCCGTACCCAAAGGGTCTGTCTGTCTGTCCGTCTGTCACCAGGCTGTATCTCATGAACCGTGATAGTTAGACAGTTGACATTTTCATAGATGATGTATTTCTGTTGCCGCTATAACAACAAATACCAAAAAACAGAATAAAATAAATAGGTTTTTAAGGGGGCTCCCATACAACAAACGTGATTTTTTTTGCTCGATAATGAATGATAACGGCAACAGGTAGACGTTTGTAATATTCATAGAATGTTGAGTTATATGTAGGTATACCTGTATTATTCACTCTAAAAAGAAATTATTAAATTAAAATAAATTTTATTATTTAAGGGGGCTCCCATACAACAAACGTGTTTTTTTTCCAATTTTTTTCTCGGTCTTAATAACGATAACAGGTAGAAACTTGATTATATTTTAATAGATAATAAAATTGTACGGACCCCTTCGTGCGAGAGTCCGACTCGCACTTGGCCGGGTTTTTTTATTTAAATCCTACTAACCAAGTGGTAGTTATAGGTACCTAGATAGGCAACATGTTATTCTATGTGCCTTTATTGTTTATGCTTATCAATCAAACCTAAAATTTATCACCGCGCAACAGGTAGGTCTTCGGTACCTAGTAGGTAGGTAGGTAGTCTGTCTGTCAAAATCATATGATCGGCCATTAGCCTATCAACTAAGAGGCAAGCTACGTAAGTGCAAGGTAGGTAGGGACCTATGTACCTACAAACACTAACTGTTACCTACATAAGCTGCTACAATAGTTAGGTTCCCTAACATATTTTTTCAGTGAGTAGGCAAACCGGCTTGACGGGGCTCGCGAGTCAACAGGTAGGGACGACGGGGCACTGACCTACACGCGCTGCAACCATCACTGGCAATGGCATCAAACCTTCAAACCAGAACGGCTGCTTTAAAGCATAATCAATTAGCTAATCGAACCATGCACCCGGCCACAGGGTTAAATCAACAAATCCATTATACAACTCAAAGATAATTAGCGATGGGTACCTATGTAATCTCCTGCTCAGTTTACTGCAAGATACACAAAACAATCACGTGTTATTTACATAAAACTGACGAATGCAGCGGTAACCTTCAAACAACGGTATCTTAACTGAGTTAAAGTGAAAGACGTGTAGGTATTACAGAGAAATTTAATGCAACAATAAAAATACATCTGGCGAAGATAACTGTAGTTTAAAGAGTACACACAAGCAAGTAATACAACCGAAATGCCACTCACCTTCGTCGCGCGGGCTGCGAGCGAAACGAGTCGTTTGAGCTAGTTTGCAAGCCGTCCGTGTCCTTATGAACTTAAAGGTCTACTTTCACCAGCCGACGCCAGCACCAACAGTCGACCGTATACGGCCCTCGCGATGCGATGGGATACATCTACTTACGCGCCTTTTTATTGAACGAAACAGTAACGTTCAATTGAAAACGGTAAATTGCGATCGCAAAAAAACGTGGGACACACTTCACAACACACAAGAGCTCACATGGAACGCACCGCACTGACGTTACTCCGACTACGCGGGTGTAAATCCGCCAAAGTTCTTTTGGGAGTAAGGGCCCGTACTAAAAAAAGTTGACAAACTTTTCGTGCGTCTCAGTTCGTCGGTCGACGACGAAACGTTCGTCTCGTGGCGAACGCGCCGCGCGAATACGGCCGGCCGCGGCCGGTCGGGTTGGGCGAGAACAAAACGACACGAAACTTGAGCGCGTGCGTGAAACGGAGCATAGCTACGAATCGTGAAGCGCGACAGGGAAGGAAGATGTGAACCGTTTGCTGCCCCCCCCCTTGCCCCCGCGCCGCGTGCCAAACTTATTTAAGGGGAAGTAAAACACCTGCCTGTGCTGTGCTCTCTTATTTATTTTGTCACTTTTAGTCTTATAACTTATAAGTCATGATAAATTAATAATTAAAAAAGATAACAATCTAAACTATTTTGCGACTTGGTAATCTAATGTGAATACAATATTCGTGTCCCGATTTAAAAAATAGTTATAACTTAATTTTAATTCCTTGCGCCAAAATAATGCAACTTCTCATTGCAGATGAGTATCACATGATATAGTTTACTTTTACACACTTAGATGCTGCATAAGTAACTGTTTTAAAAACAATAACTACATGTGATGTGATGTGACTATGCACAGTCTGAGACCTTTGCCGATCGTCGATATTAAAATTAGTGAATTAAAAAGGATTTTTTTTATCATTTGAACAAGATAATAAAGTATTACTATAGTATAAAAATCATACACTATTGATAATCCTTATTTAAAACATACTTCAGTCACATTTGCCTTAATATTTAAACACATTTACATTATTTTTTTATAATCTTTTCCAATACATGAATAATAAAAGCAAACTAGCAAATACTAAACAATAGAAAAAAAATAGATAAAAATAATCATAAAAGCACTAATAAATTGAGGTAATAGATTCATAATTTCATTGTTGCTTTATAATAAATAATATAAACATTTTATAAATTCCAACATAAAACTTTTTGCAAAATTGATATTTACCCAAAAATAAAAAAATTATATACATACACAATATAATCTCTTATATACAACACAGACTTACAAACCCTTAAAACTAAAAATTTCCTATTATCATTGTTTCACTAATTCTACAGGAACACTTAATTCTGGAGTAATTAATAAGGGATTTGCTTGTGGTAGTCTAAGTTTTGGTTCGGCTGTATGTCTATGCATAGAAATATCAGCTTTATTGTTAGTGACAAGCTGAGTCTTAATTGTCAAAACTATTGTATTAATAAATCCAACTACAATATAAATTCCACCTATAACAGAGAAAAGACGCAACATGAAAGTTAAGAGGTTTTCTCTTTCTTGATACACTTTAACTTTCAATGCCGCCATGTCATACTTAAAAAATATACCAGGCACTCCATGAGACCCTTGCAAGTGACTGATCGGCCTTTCTAACTCTTTAACTGCGTACTGGAACGTTTTGATCACTTCAAATGTCGTGTCAATGTCGGTTGGTACAACTTCCACAAAATATTGGTACAACATATTTTCGTCCTTTGCAATTTTTTCATCACCTTCAAGCGGATATATTATACCATTGGCTGGACTGCCAAAACTGAGCCTATTTATTCTATGACTGAAATTTTGGGGGGTATCATCGAATAACATGGTTAAGTGGATATGACCTCTTGGCAGTTGCAGACTTTTGCCTGCGGTTATGTGAAAGTTGCCAGCAACTTTGTTCAATATCAGCACACCATGAAGTCGACATGCATCCGGCCGTCTGTTAGGTTTGTGCTTTCTGTCCGGTACCGTAGCACGAACGGAACCGTGCCCCTTTTTCCAAAGCAGTTGCCACACAGAATGATACTCCTCTCGCAAATATGAATTCAAATATTTCACAGCGTCGAATGCATCCTGTTGATCTTGTGTTAGTTCGAACCACGTGTCTTCTTCTTGCAACTCTCCGAAACCGAAAACACTCTGAGATGTCGAGTCTAAGATGTCTGCTCCGATGTTGGAACAAGGCATGGCTATAGTAATATCAATGTTTATTTGAAGCTTTCCATCCATATCGGTATCTGGCATGAACTTGAACACCAAGTTACTATCAAAATAATAGCTTACTTCACTGTAGATAAGCCATAGAATAATGAAAAATGAAATAACAGAAAAGGTACCGCCTACCGGCGTACTGTCCACGTATTCCTCTGGCACTTTAGGGAAAGCGTCTAGTTCTTTTACTTTATCTAGCACCTTCTTCTTACCACGATATCTTATCATTATATTTTAATTAAAATTTTCAAGATAGAAATAAAAATAAAACTTTATCAATTTCGAGGGGTCGTTGACGTGTTTTTGACTTTTGGATATCTGTCAATCAGCAGGCTGTCAGTCGATATAGTTTATTTTAGTTTTGTTGTAAGCAAAGCAACTTTAAGTTATACGTGTTTTAGCATTACATAAAAGTGACAATAATTTTAACTCGCTATGCTCTAAGCTCTACCTTCGATCAACAATCTCGCTACCCATTGAAAAAAGAAAAATATTTTTTGATTTAATAAAAAACGTTCTTCATTCATATTATTAAACGTCTCACTAAATTCGAGTCATCAAAACTTTATCAATTTAAATTCTCAATGGCGTAATTAGTCTAAAAATTCACAGATCTCGTACCTCTCACGACCTTCGGAGACATTGGAAATGAATATAGACAAACCAAAAATGTTAAATCACCCCTCTGTCCGTCTATATTTAGTTTCACAGAACAATATTCTAGCTAGTCCCTACCGTCGTATCTTAACACAAAGACGACTTCTGACAGTAAAACCAACACCTATTATTTAAAAATAGCTTTTATTTTATTTCATTATATTCGAAGAACATAAAACTGTTAATATTAATGTTACAACTGATATTAATACCTAACTAATATTTTCTTTAAAAAAATAACTTTTACTTTATTTCATTATATTCTAAAGTATGTATATTTATTATTAATATAAACATATAAAATACAATCGATACTATCCGTGAAGGATGACAACAATTCTCGTCTTACACAAAACGAATTCGAAATACCAATAAGATACCAACGTTTGAGATATTTTTATAACTAATTTTTTTTATTCTTATCATAACATATTACAATTTTTAAAATGCACAATATTTTTACGTATTACGTACGGTCTTCTGCTCATAGCACGTACAATCTCTACAAGAAAATTATCAACCCATCTTTGGGTTCCGTAGAGTTGTCGTGTAAAGCTGATGCGAGTAACGCCTGGTTATCCGCCTGTCCAAATTCTAACTTACCATTATTACCACAATCTCAGAGGCAATGGGACGAGCCACTGTGCAAGCAAGTTCTGGAGGGGCTTTTATCCACTTCGAGTGATATGTCAGAACTCGCTCGTCTTACTGCCGTCTCCCAGAGAGAGTCAGGCCACTGGCTCCAGGCATTACTATCTGCCAATGTCGGTACCTTGTTGGACGGGCCGTCTCTCACTCTAGCGGTCTGTCTTCGTCTAGGCGCCAGGGTAGTCCACCCTCACCGCTGCGTATGTGGAGAAGCTGTTGACGAGCTTGGCCACCACGGCCTATCATGTGCTCGCAGTGCTGGGCGTATGCTGCGTCACTCCACTGTAAACAGCATCATCCGCAGTGCTTTTGCCACCTTTGGTATACCGGCTGTCTTAGAGCCAGCTGGTATATCTCGCAGCGATGGCAAGAGACCTGACGGGATGACCATTGGGCCCTGGAAGCTTGGCAGGCCGTTGGTGTGGGATGCAACCTGTGCTGACACCGTGGCTCCCTCACATGTACGCGCCACCTCTCTTCATGTAGGGGCTGCTGCGGTAAGTGCTGAAAATCGCAAACGGCACAAATACGCAAATCTGGGTCCAAATTATTTATTTGTTCCGTTTGCGGTGGAGACATTGGGTCCATGGGGGCCGGAGGCCAAGCAGCTTGTTAAAGAGTTGAGTGCTCGCCTTATTGAAGCCTCCGGTGACAAGAAGGCTGGCAGCTACCTCTGCCAACGTATTAGCTTGGCAATCCAAAGAGGTAATGTTGCTAGCATTCTTGGAACCGTTCCCATGAGCCCACAGCTGGAGGACATTTTTTATTTATAGGTTTTATTTTGTCTTTAGTTATCTTATTTCATTTTTTCTTTAATATAGTAAGTTATGTTATTGTGAAATAATATAAGTCATTACTAGAATTAGTTTATGTAGCTTGTAATATAGGTAAATTGTAATTATTATCAGTATCACATCTTATGATGGACAGTGTGTTTTTACAAAATGAAGAGGCAGTATGGTTGAATGCCTTGAATTAACTTAGGGAATGTCAGTGTCAGACATGTCAGTGTCAGTCAGTCATGTGAAGTGAATGTCATATTTCATTCCATTTGTCATTGTTGGTTCTGTTTGTCAGTTTGAAGTAAATTGTACGCGACGAAAAAATATAAATTTTCTATTTTTAACTACAACACAGGTTAATAATACTAATATTTATGCAGTCCGACGAGGAAGACAGTGCGTTGCATTCATGCTTCGATTCGCTAAAGAGCGCAGTCATGGGTTGCTGCTACAGTATCTGTCACAAAGAAAATGATCCGCAGGTAATTTCTATCTTCTAACACGTTTACTCTCTGTAATTTTCTTTGCGTTATGGTGAGTAATGTCTGGTTTTCTCAATTTAGCGCTCACAAACGTATTTTCGATGATAAATATTCAATTCTTTTGTAAATGCCGCTTGAACTTTTTATCTTAATTTCCCAGTTGACTGGCATTTTATCTATTGTTTCTTCGGATACTGATTACAATAATGCGTTTGCTAAACTATACAATATGCATTGTTCGCCTGGTGTCAGTGTTGTTATTGTGCACTGATGCCAGAAAATATTTAAATGCAAAGTTTATGCTTAATTCATACAGTAGTACATTTTGAAAATCACAAAATAAAGTACAAAAACGTGGTTTCTAACAACAAACAATCACATGGACTACTATGTAATGTACATCATAAATAGAAATATTTGAGTTTGCAGTTCATATTAATAATCATTAGTTTTTACTGTATTTCGAACTTGGGTGGATTTTATTTTTGCAATATTTAATTAGATTGCAATCTTATTTTAGGAAAACGTAGTAAATGAACGGACACACTTACTGGAAGTGCCAGAGCAACAGCAGGAGACTCCGGTGCCAGTGCCGTCTGCTTCAACACCGCCACGCAAGCCTGATGAACAAAGTGCCCTCAACAGGATACTACATGAGACCGCTACGTAAGTTACAGAATCTCTACTAGGGTTGTAGTGTTTGGACCTTCTCACTCTCATAATGATACATCTGTTTCGTATTAAGTATATACTGGGTATGAAAAGAAGTTTAACGAAAACGAAAAATACGAATTGTCCCCAGCCATACCTGAGAACCTGATAGTTAATGCGTTATTGAAGAACAAAGTCAAAACCTTTTTTTTACAGTTTTTGCGGAATCTGTTTAAAAAGGTTATTAGTACATTTAATTCTAAAGAAACAATTTAGCATTTTTCTTCCATTTTCAATTAAAAAGGGACGTTTCAAGTTACAAACCGCAATGAATATCAAATGCACACAGTGATGCAGCTCGCGGCCGGCCGCCCTGTATTGTACGCTACACGCACTCACTCACATGCACATTAAGTTGCACGCATTCCATTGTGTGTCATAAATAACACCTATTATTGATACCCAAAAATAAAAGTTGTTTCCCAGCAATTATTTTTAGTTAATGTTTCTTAGTTTGATGTACACTATGCGTATGTTACGGCTTCGGTGAGGTTTTTTTCATACCCTGTATGTCTGAACATATATTGTATGTTTATGAGTGTAAAGTGAGGTGAGTTACACTCACCTTTACTTCACTTAAGTTCATTGTGTAAACAATATTATATTTAATAAGTAAGAATGTATTTGTAAAACATTTGAGAGAAAGACAAGGCCTTAGCACAAAAGTGCGTAATAAAAGATTTCTTTTGGCAAAAATTTTTTTTTTATATTATTACTACAGTTACACACTGATTTGTTATGTAAGTCTTAACCCAGTTAATAGCAGAAATGGTGAAGTTATATTTACTTACTCTTGTTATGTTTTGTTATTATTTGTTGGAATCAGTGGAAAGGAAACATTGTCAAAATACAGATGGGTATTCATGGATTAATCACTTTGAATATACAGAGATTTTCCTTTAAAAATTGTGTCAATCCAGTTTGCAAGTTATTAATACATATAGTCATGCCTTTAAGCTTAATTATATTTGCAATGATTATGAGTGTCATCTATTGTCAAACTATATTCCACATGTGACCAGCCTAAAAATGTAAGTAAAACAAAATATTTTTTTATGTATCTTTGTAACAAAATGTTGAAACATGACAACATTAACCAGCTTGTAACCTTATCATATGAACCTTGTGTAGATAATTCAATGTTTATTGTAAATGGGTGTGCAGATAACATTTTAGGTTTGTATGTTTATTTATAGTGATCAGTTAGTTAATCAATTTGCCTAGCGCTACTTATAAATATTGGATAATTATATTAATTAATATGATAATAACTGTGTATCCTCCCTTTCACATTCACAGGGAGTATATTCCCACTATATTTTGAGCTTTATGTGATTGGGATATGATTGAAAACCAATGACATTTAAAAACATATTCTTTCTATTAATTTTATGAGATATTATATTCAAAGTTTAATTCTCATCAGCCTTTTGACATCCCACTGATAGGTCAGGTTTTTCTACATTGGACAGTAACCTATAAGGATTTTCTAATGATGCGTAACCAACTATCTCAACTGGTAACAAACTACTACCACTCGACTGGTAAAAAAAAAGCAAATACAGGTATACTTGACCTTATTTCACCTGATGTTAAGTGATGATAAGACCAAAGGAGAAAGGAGGAGAGAAACCAGGAATCCTTTTCTACTGAGACGCTGGCTATCTTATCTCTAGCTGCCGGAACAACAATGCTACTAATATTGATGTTATGGCGACATTTTTAGATAAGATAGTGATAGCTAGCCAGAGCGGACAAACAAGCTCTGCTACCAACCACCGAGTTCACAAACATGTGTCACTGCTGGGAATCTTGAAATCTTGGAAATTTTGATGCTCACCTTTTCTTTTTTTTTTTTTTGTGCGCCTTTTAGCGTAGGCCTCCTCCAACCCTTTCTATTTTTCCCTATCTCTGGCTACTTTTGTCCAAGTTTTCCCAGCTTACTTTGTTATATCATACTCCTCTCTTCAGTGGTTTCCGTCTTTTTCTCTTAAGATATAAGAATTCAATAACAATACCTACTAGTGGGTCGCCCGCAAAACTGCGCGGTTATTAAATTTTTTAGGAATTCTGAAACCTATGACAGGTTTCTTTATTTTTCTGCACATCTACGGCTGGAGCTCTACAAAATGAGACCATAACCGTTTTTTTATGTGCAGCTATCGCCCCATAATCACTGGAACAAAAATCGGCTTGCACTATTAATATATATAATTACTTGTCGTGTCCAGCAACGTGATCGATGTAGGCGCGCTCGGCCCGTACGCGCTGGAGCCGGGCGCGTACAGTGAACGCGTGCGCGCGTACACAGCGCGCGTTGCGCTCGCGCCCGCGCCGCCCGCGCCCGCGCCGCCCCGCCTGCTGGCCGACGTGCCGCACGCCGAGCGCACCGGGATACTGGCTAAACCGGGGCTTACTAGCGACGACAAAGATTTTGTAAGTGGCTTTTTCTGTTACAATTTTGAAAGCGCCTACGTCTCACCTGTTGGATACTGGCTATGCCCGGTCTTACCAATGACAGCAAGGACTTTGTAAGGAGCATTTGCATCCGCGCCGCCCCGCCTGCTGGCCGACGTGCCGCACGCCGAGCGCACCGGGATACTGGCCAAGCCAGGGCTCACTAGCGACGACAAGGGCTATGTAAGTAGATTTTTATTTATGTTTTGTTTTGTTTTTTTAAACATTTGGAAACTCTAACTCTAAGATTCGGCATCGGTGGCCTGATTTTGACAATTATTTTCTATATGTAACAATCCCAGCGACGATAAGGACTGAAGAATTTAGTATGTAGTTTTCTGTAAATACAACACTTGGAAGCGCTTTACTTTTCACCTGTTGGTACGATCGATGTGGTGACGATAAGGTTGCGCCTCTGTGCCTACTTGCTGATGTAACGCACACTGCACACAATGCACGGGGGTATTATCTACTATCTACTGATGTAATTTAGGGTGTGACCTGATAAGAGCGTTTACGCCGCACACTAGCGCCGCCAATGAAAAAAAAAACATATCTAGTAATTAGAGATAGAAAATCAAATTATGCTCAACAAACTATCTGAATGAAGTAATTTAGCATTTTTACGTCACCTAATGAACACCTGACATGTTATGGTTTAGTTAAATATGGCGTTATAGTTAAAAGTGGCCGTAACGTCTTATTTAACTAAACCATAAAATGTGAGGTGTTCATTAAGTGATGTAAAAATGCTAAATTACTTCATTCAGATAGTTTGTTGAGCATAATTTGATTTTCTATCTCTAATTACTAGATATGTTTTCTTTTTCATTAGTGGCGCTAGTGTGCAGGTTAAACGCTCTTAATGTACCTTAGTATATAATTAAATAAAACCCGGCTTTACTAGCGACGACAAGAACTTTGTAAGTGACTTTTTATTTGTGCATGTTTTTATACAACGTTTAATACATAAACTCGGTTCCTTACGTTAAACGTAGATACCTTTTTTTCTTTATAGATTAGTCCTACTACTAGGCAAAAGTCCCGATCCGATCCGAACCCTTCGGAGAATCTAGTAGGGCACGAGGACGCGCACTTTTAAGTGTGCGATGCCGTTCCCTCTAGAAAACCTCCGAAGGTGATTCGTTTCAACAGGGCTTGAGGTACCCTTTACGTACCTCGCCGCCCCCAAAAAGCCCGGTGACGCTGAAAATGCCGTTTGAGGCAATCAGCATTCTCACTCAAAAAGAAAAAGACAAAAGTCCCCTAAACGATCTCGATCTTTTACGGTCTCCCATCAAGCTCTTATATACTATAATTCGAGGTTTTCCCTCCAGTGCTAAATACTATAATTATGATTGTTAAACATTTCATACCTGAAAACTACTTTCCGTCTTTTCCTAAGTTAGCTCTTTACTAAAGTAAAACCTTTCAAAATTACAGATAACCAATTCAGTGAAGAAAGCGGCGGCAGCTATCTCGGAGCTGCGCGTGGAACATCACGAGGACCTGGTGGTGCCTTTTAGGGTTCCATAGCCCTACGGAACCTTCTCCCCACCAGTCGCGAGGAACTGACCCAAGTAATCCAGTGCTAGACATTCAAATTCAAATGTTGTTGAAAGATTAAATCTTCCTGAGTGTAGGCTGCCAATTCTCGCCGCTAGAGGCGCTGACGGCGTATGTGCTTTAGTATTTTTTTAAAATTACTTAAAAATTATTTGTTAATTCAGGTTATAAACATTATAAACATACCTGTCCCCTTATTCTTAAATGCATAGCCTATATAAAATATGTACTGTCTCACTGTTGGGCAAAGGCTCCTAAAATTTATATGTATTGACTTTATCACATACCAAGTGAACAAAAAAAACCATATCTATGTGCCAAGTGCGAGTTTTTTTCGATAGGTAACTATAATTTTTGTATAGGATTCAAAGCAGCGAGCGCCATCTATTGACGAACTTGTGTAAACAACTTTTAACTGTCTTGAGGCTATACAAATTCATTATTCTATTTAGTTTACTTGGTCGAATGGGAATGAATCGCACTCGGAAATCTGTCATTGTTACATGTTTGGAGTTAGAAAGAGACACACATAGTATTCATCGGAAGTGTTACAGGATAAAGGGCCTTAACGAACAGTCAATGTCACAGATATTAGCACATATAACGGAGGCGCCATCTATACAGACTTTTTGGCAGCAAAGCGGTTGATAGTAACTTAATTAAGCCTTCCTGTACTACTAGAGAAGGAGTTCTTGTAATGTTCTAGACTTTAATTCTCTCCACATTAATATTGCTATCAGAGATGTGTCAAAATATGAAATTTGTATGTGCGCTACAAATTATTATTTTAATGTTGTTTCTTATGTCTTATAAAACTATTAAGTTTCCTTATCATTTAGCTGGTGGTCAGTTCACGTCTAGTTTATACGGTTATGTAATAACATTAAAAAACAGGTCCTTCCAATTATGTGTAGAATCTCGTTGTTTGTTTATTTTTGGTCAGGTTTTTAAACAGATCGTTTGCATATAATGTGTATACATAAATTAATATCGTATGCATATGCGTTAAGTTGACGTTCGAGTAGTCAATCTGTGCCATTTCATATTTCAAATCGTTGTCAGTTAATTTAAAAAAGAAATATTATTTAATAAATAACTTTTCCTCATGGACAGTCGAGTTTATTAATATACATGTATAAGCACTTTGATTGCTAAGCGCGCTTACTGATTTAATTAAAGGCAAATATACTTTTCAATAACTACTAAAGTCCGGTAGCCGAGCAGCTTGAATTTCGATACTCAATCTTTAATTGCATTCTACAAGGGTAAGATTGTAAGTTAAATTACAATATGTACATTGAAGACCATGAAAATGCAATGATTTATAAGATATTGAAAAGATGACTTACGCCCGTTCCCAATAATTTATCTATCTGTTGTTTTGCTCTCAGAATAATAACTAAAGCTATAGAAACCGGACTAAAATAGCAACACAAATTCAACAGTTCGCACTATTTTAACTAATGAACCTAGGTGATGTATTGGAAAGAGATCGATTGTCCCTTTTCTTTCGTTATTTGGAAGGTGTCACCAGATTTGTGAAACGAACTGTCAGCTTTTAAATCAATGTACACACGGCGGCAGATCAACCTACCCAAACCTGTCAAATTTCTCCAATGAATACTGATCCTTATAACCACACAATGAAGTTCAAAATTGATTGTAGAAATTTGACAGTTTTGGGTAGGTTGATCTGCCGCCGTGTGTACTTCTGATAAGGACTCGAGATTTTATTTTTCTAATGACCGAATGACATATCAATACAAAAAATAAAAACTAAGTGTCAACCATTTGTCGCACTCCAACCTCCTTTTCTAGCCATAAGATAGAACGGAACTAAACATAGTTGCACAATTTTTATTTTAGCCATCCTTCTATAGCTTTAGTTATAGTTCTGAGGTTTTGCTTACTATAGATACAAATTTGACATAAGCTCCATATAAATTATGTCAAATTTCTAACTCCAGTAAGCAAAACAACAGACAGATAGAATATAGGGAACGGGCGTTACTCTTTTTGAATAAATTTATTTGTCACGTCATTGTACGAAATTCTCTCTGTTGCCGCGACCACACTTTAGTGAGATATTACTGAACTCGACTGTACCCTGTCCCTTTATCCGTGACGTTACAGGAAAGCTAGACGACGATTTTATATATCCAAACGTATGATCGATCACATGATTTGTTGTGTTCGCAAAGGTGACTTACATGATCAAAGATTAGGCCCGCCGCACACTGTGGATGCGTTTTCGCACGAATTGGACTCGTGTCAACACGTACAAATACGCACGATACATCCCAATCTCCGACTACGCCTACACATCAACCTATTAAAAACTGTCAAATTCCAAGATACCACCACCATAGCTCAATTGGGAGAGCGCCTGACCTGGTATGTCAGAAGAGTGCAGGTTCAAATCCTGCTCGTGAAATTTTTTTTCAACATTTGTGTTTTAGTAATTTGTTCGCAACAAAATTTGCGTTAAAAATTATCTAAACAAAACAAAAACATTTTATAAATAGCTTGTCTACTTCTTAACTGATCTAGTATTTGTGAAAATATTATGATCGGATGTTAATGACGGTAGTTGTTGACATTGAATGGGCGCCTTTGGCTTTCAAAGTAAAAAAGTAAATAGTGTTGAATAATTTCGGCGGGCTGGTTAGAACAACGATAGCTCAATTGGGAGAGCACCTGACCCAGTATGTCAGAAGGGTGCAGGTTCAAATCCTGCTCGTGGAAATTTTTTCAACATTTGTGTTTCTGTCAAATTCCTTCAATAAATATTCAACCATATTTTTATATACATTAGGTTCAAAGTCATTTATTGAGGAAATTTGAGAGTTTGTAGTAATCTGATCTGCAGGCGTGTCTCTTCGCACCTCGCACTCTAGTTGTGCGTGTACCTAGTGACTTCGACCCGTAGTAAGACTTAAATACAAACAAAAACGAATCCAAAGTGCGGCCGGCCTTAGAAAAAATGTTGCGGCACCATAGATGTGCCTTAGTTAATAGCAAATTGTTCATCTGTAGTGCCAAAAGTATCTCCTTTCAATCTCCAATTTAAAATTCGGGTTAAGAACGCAAGTTAATGGAATAAAACTCAATGTCCTACTGACTCTTAAAACGAGATTCGAAACCGTTCATTATTATGTTAAAACGAATATGTATCAAGTAAATGTTGCGACTTAATCGGCGTTGGACCAAAAATTATTTTTTATTATTATCGCAATATTTAAACAATAGTAGTTTAAGTAAGATAAACATAGTTAACCAGTATTTAATTCTTATTTTTATTTAGAATAGGATATTACCAGTTTCTGATGAGAATCAAATCTGTGGACAAACGGTTGAGTGTAAGAAACTATAGCGATGGTCTTGACGAAACTTCATTATACACATGACATGGCTTCGATACGAACGTCTCGGAGAATCTAGTATGGGGCGGAGACATGCTTGCGCGATGCCTTCCCCTCTAAAAGCTTTCTAAGCATGTTCGATCACCACGGCTTAATAAAATCCATAGTTTCTCACCGCCCGGCGCCCTTGAAAGTCTAGTTTCTCAGTAAAGAGCAAAGGTTGCCATATATGCTGAAATTACTTTCCATGTTTGCTTGATATTATTCACAATATTCTGAACTGGTTCTACCTAGCACAATATTAATGTTTGTTTCTAATCTATCATAATCATTCTTTCATCCGAAATGTAATATTATTTTAGTCATGTTTAATTTTGTTTTGTGTTAAATTTGATGTGGACCGTATGTAGAGTTGTATTGTAAAATAATCATATCAATCAAACTCAGTGATTAAATATTGATTTGTTCGTAAAATTACATTTTCAGTTAGTTTTTGTATATATGTCTTAAGGTGGGTGTCCATTATGTTCGCGCACTACTGCGCTCCGGGTTCCTGTAACTGAGTCTCGTAAGTGTTACGTTCGCGAACATGGAGCGTTCTACGTTGCATCATGGTTTTCTCGATCCGATCCGAACCCTCGGAGAATCTAGTAGTGCGTGATGCCATTCCCTTTAGAAACAATCTTACGGTGTTTCGATCATACGGCTTGAGGAACCCTTTAAGGTTCTCGCCTTCCCCTAAAAGTCCGGTGATGCTGAAAAGGCGGCATCATCAGGTCATCAGCAAACTTTTAAAAAAAGGTGTTTTTTTTAGGAGCACGGAGCGTGAAAGGTTCGCGAACACAGTGGACACTAATCTATACATATACACTGTTCTTTGTAAACCGTCTTAAACCTGTGGGTCGGTTGATCAGACCCTGAAACTGTTCAACTTACCCCAAGAAACACAAGTCAAAAAACGAGATATTTTTTTTACTTTCCCTTACATGGTTTGTATGGGAAAGTAAAAAAAAATATCTCGTTTTTTGTCCTACGTTTCTTAAGGAAAGTGGTTCAGTTTCATGGTCTGATCAACCCACCTGCGGGTTTAAATCCGTTAAAAAAGAACGGTGTATGTATACATATAAGTCGTTATGAAAATAATTTGTTACGAAGAAAATAAAATTTAATTTCTGGTAGGCATACCAGCTTTTTTGAAGTGTTGAAAGAATGTTTTACGAACGGGATTAGGACCCGCCAATTAGGTTATCGGGTCTGCCAACACTTTTTCGTATAATTTGTTCGCAATAAAATTTTAACAAAAATTATATATAAGTATGTATTTATTAATAAAAACAACTTTTGTGGTCTTGTAGCTTGTATATTATGTGTTTTATATAAATAAAGAAATGTGGTGAGAAGCAAGTATGCGACTGAGAATAGATATATTAGTGTATTGTACATATTTATATTATTATGTGTTTTAAGTGAATCATAACTTAAAGCTAAATGTGTAAAGATATTTCGTATGTTGATGTGTAAAGAGTTTTTATGTTTCATTAGTCTTGTTTGAATCGTATTTTCTTAAATATACCTATATTGCTACAATAAAACAAAATTTTACTTGAAATGAAACAGAATGTGTAAAAATTTACGCGATTCGTAAAAAGTGTTTAATTTCTATGTGTAATAATCATCGCGTAAACTTAAGAAAACAATATGAGAATAAATAATAATAATTAAAAAAATGTCGAAAAGATATTTAATTGTATAGCTATGTTATAAAGAGCTTATTGGTTTAAAGTTTTCAGTGTTGCCATTCAATATGTATCATAAAAATTTGTATAATATAAAGCGTACTTTGCAGCATTCTGTAAAAATATAATATTGTGTAAAAGAATCCTAACCATTTTTTTTATAATCGCGATAGTTGAAAACCGTTAAGTAAAATATTTTTAACATTGAAAATTGTCAAACTTTTTTATCATAAATATCTATGTTCAAGCGAGAAATATTTCATTCATGTTATTCTATCAATCCTATCATGACAATGGTTTCTGGTAAAGTTGAACAAGGTTACATTTGAATCAAGTCTAACATTAATAACAGCACTGTTCTTTAAAGATGTCTTCTATATGAAAATCTATTATATAATTCTGAATGTAGTCACACTTATTTAAATGACTAGGTAAAAATATTTACCCACCTAAATATCTAGTGCCTACACTTTTTTTTGAAGAGAGATTGCTGATTGCCACAAACGGCATTTTCAGCTTCACCGGGCTTGTTTGGGGTGCGGCGAGAAACTTAAAGGGTTCCTCAAGCCGTGTGAAACGAATCACCTTTGGAGGTTTTCTAGAGGGAACGGCATCACGCACTTAAGCGCGTGTCCCCGTACCCTACTAGATTTTCCGAAGGGTTCGGATCGGATCGGTATCTAGTACACACGCCCGCATCCTCAGATTACCACAATCTGTCAAATTTCCACAATAGACTTTGAACTTTATGTGTATGGTGATATGGTTGAATATTTATTGAAGAAATTTGATAGTTTTGGTTTAGTACAGGCGTCTACCATCCTTTTTTATTTTTTATGTTAAAAGGAGGCAAACGAGCAGGCGGTTCACTTGATGGAAAGTAATCACCGCCGCCCATGGACACCCGCAAAAACAAAATAATCCCAGATACGTTGGCGGCCTTGAGGAAGGAGTTGGATCTTGAGGAGGGAGTAGGAATTGGGAAGGGGGAGAAGTGAGAGATGGGCCTCCGGTACTTCCACTCACCGGACGAAACCATAGCAACGAGTGCCACTGTTTCACGCCGTTATTCTGTAAGAGGGTGGTATTACGCCGGGCGAGCCGGCCCATTTCGTGCTGCAACGCAGAGTGACTTTACCACTCAAGACAGTGTCACTGATTTAGCACCACCCAGGGTTCACGTGTAAGGTCTCAAGGGTAAACCTACGGACGCTAGTGACTTTAACCCCTTAAAATCCTTTCTCTGCCAAGGGGATGGCTCAGGTTTGACCGAGTTACACTAAAGACGCCTAGAACGCTAGGGACTTATTTTAGCAGCTACTCAAGGATCTGTAATCTATAGCTATGATCAATGTTATGTTTGATTCAAAAGTAACCCTGTACCACGTTATTCGCATATTTTGTAAAAGTTATTCTTAAAAGTAGATAGCGCAGTAACAAATTGTGTAGTTTAACGTTTTTAATGATTTTGTACTCTGCATCTTCCTATAGACGTTGGCTGAAGTCAGTACTGTTTTACTGGCTGTCTTACATTAGTACAGTTACTGACGCCAGTCGCTATACTGACCCTGTACTGTCGAGTAAACAGCTTACCAGTCCGGACAGCGCTCAGGGTGCCTGGTGCGAGTTTTAATTGTAATTCGATCACTTTAATGACACCGAGATGTTTTTAGTGGCACTAAAGCGGCCTTATGACAAACGAGATAAGACTCAATTTTGCCATTCAAATACTATTTCGCTAATGTGATCGATTTATTTTAAAGAGCTAGTTGTTGGCTTTATACAGTCTTTACAGCGCCACCGGATTTTTAGGGGGGCGAGAAACTCAAAGGGTTCCTCAAGCCATGTGATAGAAACACCCTCAGATGGTTTCGAAAAGGAATGCCATCTCGTAAGCGTGTCCCCGTTCCCATACTAGATTCTTCGAGGGGATCGGAGCGGGTGATCGAATGGTGAACAAATCTCGCAAATGGTGAAAATGGTTCATCTTTACACCAGTAACCGATCATAACAGAAAAGCAAATTTTACTTTTTATTTTTAAGTGCTAATTGCTGCACTGAAGCTGAAATTTAATATTTATAAAATACAGTGAATAAATTAAATGCCTACCCGACCCAGCCAGGAATCGAACCAGGCTTAGCCAAAGTAACATTAAGAAAACGATAGCGAAGTTCGAAAAGAATAAAATGTATGGGATTGACATAAGATTGACCACGTGATTAAGCGCGGCTCATGTCAATCGCATATCGCAATCCGGGTCGCTGCACTGACCATTATGCTACCGGGAAGGCTTAAAAATAAAAAGTGAAATTTACTATAGCGTTGGGTTATCTGTGGTATTTCATCTGTGAAGATGAATCTGCATAGCCATCGGTTGCAATAACCGTTGGATAGATGGCACTGTGCCGCTAAAAGCACTCAAAAATTAAAAATTAAGTGCTTACGTCAGCCTTCGGATTGCGGAAGACCCGGTTCGATTCCTGTCTGGGTCGGGTAAGCATTTAATTTTTTCACTGTATTTCTTAAATAATTAAAAAGCAACTGATGATCATGACAACGACGGAAGAGCGTTAAAGAAACATTTGTTTGCATGCGTATCAACTATTATTTTCCCTTTGTAACGTGAGGGTATGTTTTTAGACAGTGACTTTAGCCAACGTTTATAAGTAAGGTGGTTAATATTCATATTCGATTGTAATTAAGACTGTGCCTAAATTGTTATTGAAGGTGGCATGTAGGAACGTTTGATAGGAGATTCTGTGCCCTACCAACGAATGTTCCTATAATGGGTCTTGGTTGTCATTTTTTATCCAAAATACACCCTAGGATCATAAGTGTTCTCCAAGAATTTGCGCGGTTAGAACTCGTATTCTTGATCAAGCGTTTCCATATTCCACTATATGTGACCTTCACCGAAATGTCATTCGTTATAACTTTTATTCTTAATTGAATAAGAACTCCTTGATAAGTTAAGCCGTTAGACATACAAATTTTGTTAAAGGAATTTGAATTTTATGTTCTTTTTCAGAGAGTGCTTTTTTATGTAACAAGAAAGTCTCTAGACACATCCTTATACTGCAAAAGGTATTGGATTCTAAATACAGTTCTAAAATAGACCTTAATGCGTATTACATAAAGGCCAATTCAGCCTAATTTATTGATATGACAATGTTGCGGTGATCGTCACTTTGAAGTCTGTCTGTTCTAGTTGTTGTTATAATGGAGGTGTTTTGTTATAGATATTTAATGCTCTAAGTATGCACATGATTAATTAATGTAACTATTACGAAATAAAGTGATATGATTTATACTGCAATACTTTTTATTTATCTGGTATTCCAATTCCGTTTTTACGTACTTTTGTCACTAGATCGCGCTGCATAGATTCTAGACAAAATCTATATTTTTAAAGAGACAATATAGCCGGCCTTATAGATGCTCTGCAGACAGCAATTTTTGATCTCCGTGTTGCGACGTTGCGACAACATTCAACTCGCTACTATAGCAAGACCGCTTAACTGAGTCACAATACATATATTATGTGTATTGTGACTGAGTCCTCGACTGCGTTAGGTACGCGGGGCGGGAGGTACGTAGGACCTTTGCTACGAACACGAGCGACTTGCGACGCGGCGAACAGATTTCTAGTTCATTGCGTTTTTTCTATCACTGCTGACTATGACTGCCGTAGTATAACGCGCAATCAACTAGAAATCCGTTCGCCGTGTCGCAAAAAGCTCGTACTTGTGGCAGACGCCCTAAGTACCTCCCGCCCCGCGTACCTACCGCAGGCGAGGACTCAGTTAAGCGGTCTAGCCACAGAGTAGATATTATTACTCATGTGATCTAGCTATATTTGTTTTCATCCTAACTAATATTATAAATGCGAAAGTAAGTTTGTTTGTTACGCTTTCACGCGTAGGTAATCTATTTAACGATTTGATTGTTTTTTTTTGGCTAGAAACTAACATAAAGAAACTGCGCAAACATAGCAACTTTAGTGACAACAGTTCTCAGTTGCTGCGACTAGAATAGCAACATTTTGTACTAGTTTTTCAGGAGATATATGTACTCTGGTCTCTGTGCTAGTTGTGTCAACTTGCTACTAGCTAAAAATTTTTTTTCACGCTACAATCTAAAGGTGAACGCAGACCTGGGCGCACCGCATGCGCCGCAGTCGCCGCCTTCGAATTCTTATTATGAAACTTCGCACACCCATCCCCGCCGCCGCAGTTTCACACTTGCACAGAACTTCTTAGATGAATTCGAATGCGGCGACTGCGGCGCGGCCAGGTCCGCGTTCACCTTTAATTTATACTTTTTGCGGGTCTTGCTACGTGCTAGTTTCCCCAACTAGCAAACACTGACTGTTTACTATGGATTTAAGAAGTTTATTTAGAACTGCGGCAACCGAAAACTGTTGCTGCATCTAGCAACCTTTAACGAAACCTTTTAAAACGTTGATAGTTTCTTCAACTAAGTTGTTCTGTCTACGAAGCGTCTTAAGGACGGCTAGAAACTAAAAGTTCCTCAAGCCATAGTGTTCGTCAATCCCCAGAAGGTTTCTAGTGTGTTATTTATCACCAACGCGTGTCCCTGTCTACTAGATTCTCCGAGGCACACTAGTGCGTGATGTCGTTCCCACTAAAAAAACGTCTAACGGTGCTTCGTTTCACACGGCTTGAGGAACTCTAAGTTTTTCGCTGCCCCCATAATCCCCGGTGAAGACGAATATGAAGACTGAGGCAATCAACAAACTCAAAAAAAAAAGCCTCTAAAGACTATAGTTTTAAGGGTCGTCGGCTCGGCTCGGTTTGACCGAATCGTGGATGAAAAAGGTTACATGCAGATGCATAAATAACGAAAGCCTCTCTAATAAAGTCTACACAACAAGGAGTATATAATTTAAAATGTCATTTTCCAATTAAAATGACAGCGAGTATGTAAACTGTTGGAGATAGTAAATATTTTTATGATAATTAGTTTTACAACATAATAAAAATGTCTGTGTTCGACGGCGAGATTGAATTTCAATCCGTTTATATGGTAGACTATGCCAAGAAAGTTAAACCGTAAGTTTCTTGATGTAACCACGGTTTCTTGTAATGCTTCCTATCATCATAAATAATCATAATCATCATCATCATCAGCCTATATTAGTTCAATGCCGGATATGCCTCTAGGCGATTAACACACCGCCACGCACCACGCTGCATATCGACGCACCCCGCGATGCGCGTGGATGCATTTTCTGTGTGTTGGACTGTGCGTGTTTTCTATACAAACGGAGGTACTTACTTACAACTTACAAGCAACGTTAGAACGCATTCACGCGCTACGGTGCGTGGCAGTGTGTTTACTGCCTCAAAGTGCACGCTTCGCGGCTACTCTCATGCAGCAGTGCTTTTCTCTAAGCAAAATAGCGTCGACCTCGACATTGAACTCGCTCATAACTGGCAAACGAATATAGATTTTATTACTATTCAAAAGTAGGTTGAAATTCGTTTGCAAGTTATGAGCGACTTCAACGTCGAGTTCGATGCTGTTTTGCTTAGAGAATAGCGCTGCAGCTCTTATTTTTACCCGACTGCGTCATTAATATTAAAACTTTAGTTTATAGTGGTTTAGTGGTTGTTTACCGCTCTTAAACGAGAGATTGGGATTCGACTCCCATCGCAGCGAGGATAGGTATGTACCTATCCTCGCATATGTAGGAGAATAGTATTCTCCTCACTTTGGTTAGTGGCACTGTGGCAGACAAGCCTTTCTCGAAGTCATCATCTTATACACTGTCACAAAGTCACAGAAATCAACGCCTATCTGAAGACTGACCATGAACTTGTGACAGTTTGCAGAGATTTATTGTATGTAGATACGTACTTTTAAAATGATAGTTACCTACCTAAGTATTTAATATTTCCCCCGAAACTATCGACTTAACCAGACACAATGGAAATTCAATTGTTCTATGTCACTGTGGTTACATTGGGCGTCTAAGTATCTACGGCTGTTATTCCGAAATTAAAAGGCAATAGCACACATTTTTTTGCGGTAGTATTTATCATTAGGTATTTTGGGAAGCATTTTTTTGGCATAGGTACCTATAGAGTAGACGCCTACATATAGGGTTGCCCACTATTTTTCAGGTTTATTTTATTTTATATTGTACGGGTAAGCACAGTGCCTTGATTTCACCTGATGTAAAGTGATGATAAGGCTGATGGAATGATGGAAGCGCACTTCACCCGGGAACCTCAACTAGTGAGGCACTGGCTATCTTAACTTTACAGCTGCCGGAACACAACAATGCTACAAACATTGATGTTATGGCGACATATTTAGATAAGATGGTGGTAGCTAGCCAGATGGACAAACAAGCCCTACCACCAACCAAACCGAGTACACAAACATGTACCCCCCGCTGGGAATCGAACCCGGGACCTCTGGGTCTAAACCGGTGGCCTTAGCCACTAAAATACTGAAATACTATACTAGTTAGTGATAAATTAAAGTAAATCTATCACTAACTAGTATTAAAAAAAGGATTTAAAGAAAAAATAAAGTAACTATTTTCCAAATTTATTTAGGTATTTAAATGTTTAAAAACATATATATTTTTTTACTCTTGGAACTATCTAATATTTTTTATTGTTATATAGCGCGTTCAGAAATTAGCGTTGCGTTTCGTTTCACTTCACCTGAGTATCATTCAGTAGTTCAGAAATTAAGTCAACAGGAACATTCCGTTCAAACGCACGCATTAGTCGGAAATAAAGCTTTTCCATACTTTATTTTTATTAAAAAGAATAAAGTATACCTACCCAGCCAGGAAGGAGCCATTGTTCCTGGCTGGGTCGGGTAGGCGTTTAATTTTTTCACTGTATTTTATTTTTATAAATATTTGATTCATGTCTTTATCTTGAATTTGCTAGCTCAAATACACGGTTGTATAATTTTGACTCGATCATAATTATTTTCGAAAACACCACTAAAAATCACTGTTGTTGAAGTTACAACAACATACCTTATATTTATATGCTTGGAAACCACTCAAATATATTGATAACATCAATATTCGTAATTTATTTAGTAGCTGCATATTTTGATAACTAAAACCAATATTTTTTTAAAATATTTTTTAGGTTAACTATTAATTTGCGGTCTACATTGTCGCAGGCGCTACGTATTACGGGTCCAGGGCACGAAATCGACAGTCACAACATCGACGGTCGCTGTATCGAAAACGTTCCATTGACGGGTCACTGTAGCGAGAGTACACTATATCGATGGTACACTACATCGACAGTACACCATATCGAAAGTACGCTGCATCGACAGTACACCATATCGATGGTACACTGCATCGACAGTACACCATATCGATAGTATGCTGCTTCGACAGCCCGATCCAAGCCAGACACAAGTGTCCAGAAGGTAGAGGAGGTCTAAGAATTCTAGTTCGAACAAGTCTACTTAATTTTTTTATGAATCTAAAAATGTTTACTGAGCTTACCTGCAAAGGTACTGACGATGACGTTACATATTACAAAATTAAAAGAAAATTAAAATAAAATGCGCCAAGTTTTTAATTTAGGTCTTTAAAAACTTTTTTTTACTTGTGTCTGGCTTGGATCTGGCTGTCGAAGCAGCGTACTATCGATATAGTGTACTGTCGATATGGTGTACTGTCAATGCAGCATACCGTCGATATGGTGTACTGTCGATGCAGCGTACTTTCGATATGGTTTACCGTCGATGCAGCGTACCATCGATATGGTGTACTGTCGATGTAGCAAACCATCGATATAGTGTACTCTCGGTACAGTGACCCGTCGATGGAACGTTTTCGATACAGCGACCGTCGATGACCTAGACCCCGTATTACCGACCTTATGCCAGCGTAAGTAAGGATCAGCCTTTTTGAATGTTCACAAATCGAGGTGTCGTCTTAATCACCAAGTCAGTTCTTAAAGCTAAATGTCTGCTCCTGCTAGAAAGAGTCCGCGTCGTAAGGCGGTGGATGACAACTGTCTCATCGTCGGCCTGAGCCGCGCCGCCCTCAAGCCCAAGGACGCCCCACGCCACAGCCCCGACGTGCTCTGCCCCCTAGACCATGAGTACTACAAGAAGGCCGTTGAACGGGTGACTTAACTGGCATCTTCTACAGGGTGTTTGGTAATATGTCCCAAAACATAGTCATGCAGCCAAGTATAAATAACACCGTGGTAACATACAAAATCATATTTATGAAGATTTACTTTTCCATACAAAAACTAAAATTTATTTTATTACATTATTTTTGTTCAACCATTACATGTTTTGACTTCTGTTTCGATAGGATCGTGAGGTCAGAGTGAACGAGAGTGTGGCACAACAGGTTTTTTTTTCAGACATTTTCAATAGGTACCAACATAAATGCAACAAAACTCGCAATCGCGACATCCAAACCAAGAAAAATACGTGTATACTGATCGGCAGCGCTCATTGACATACTTGTTTTTCTCCGTTACCACAGCAACATATTACGCTGCTCGATCCGCGTTTGCGGGGACAGCCCGCGTCATCGCGTACTCCTTTCCCGTGCTTATTTCCGTTTGCTAATGTAGGTGAACTACGAGCTTGTGTGCGTGCCTTTCGGAGCGCTTGTATGAAGTTACCGCACTCTCGTTCACTCTGGTGAGGTTGTCGACCAAGAACAATGTAAGTATTAGCTCCACCTAGGGTTGTCACTTTGAAATTTTACTAAGCAACAAACAACCTTAATAGCTCTGCCATATGGTGCTTCTCAGGTATGTTTATAATTTTCCGAGGTGCTATGCTCTGTGCTCTATTTGCCATATTCGGGATTATACAGGTATTGCCAAACACTCTTTATATATTAATACGTGAAGAAAATCTTTGTATCCCTTTTTAAGCACACGTGCACGGGTGAGTCTGTCCGATCCGATCCGAACCCTTCGGAGAATCTGTAGGGCACGGGGACACGCAATAAATAGTGCGTGATGCCGTTCCCTCTAGAAAACCTCCGAAGGTGATTCTTTTCACACGGCTTGAGGAACCCTTTCAAGTTTCTCGCCGCCCCCAAACAAGCCCGGTAATGCTGAAAATGCCGTTTGAGGCAATCAGCAATCTCTCTCCAAAAAAAAAGGGTTAGTCTGAGATTTGGCATGAAATAGAAATAGAAATAGAAATATCATTTATTGCCAATACTGTGTACATATTGTGCAGATGGTAATGCAAAACATAAAAAAACATTAGACACAACAGTATACCCATACCGGGTATGCAATTAAATGCATGATTAAATTTCATAATGATGGAGGAGTGCGGGAGATAACTTTTATGAATTATGTGGTACGTAGGGTTGCCAACCCTACTATATAATATAGTATCCTACTATTTTAGGTGTCTAACTACTATTATTTAAAAAATATTTTATAATAGACCAAACTACTATATTTTTACTATAGTTTTCTGTGATGAACACAAAGTGGAAAGATGAGCACAACAGAGCCAGTATCGGTCTGATAAAAGCAGAGGTCATGGTGTTTTGTTACTTAAAATTAGATTGTAATAATAGTTACGAAGCGTTCCTTAAATATAAAAACCTATAAAAGCTCAAAGCAGCAAAAAATATTCAGTTAAGAAATAAAATAAATATTTTTAATAGACTATATTTTTTAATTAATCCCCGTCTTCTATATTTTTATGGGTACTTAATCCAAAAATACAATATTTGGTCTAAAAAAAGTTGGCAACTCTAGTGGTAAGGTACATTACGTTATAGCAAGTCAAGACCGCTTAAATGATTCCTCGCCTGCGGTAGGTACGCGGGGCGGGAAGTATGTATAGTGGCAGACCCATGAACACGAGCGACTTGCGACGCGGCGAACGGATTTCTAGTTCATTGCGCGCTATACAACTTCAGCCATAGTCAACGGCTATAGAAATACCGCAATGAACTACAAATCGCTCGCCTCATCGCAAGACGTCAGTGGTCTTGGCATGGCGGTAAAGTGATATACACGTAATAATTTTAACAAGATTCATCTGAAGATAAGCTGTTGTTAACAATTATAAATATAGGTGCTATACTTTTAAACCGTCCGAACATTTTTTTACCTACTATCCATTCAGAGCGTCTATATTTTAGCTATGGAGAAGAATGGAAGAATGGGCGCAAGAAACTGCACAGCTTTTATATAAGTAACGACATTTACAAAAAAAATTACCTATGTCGTTACCAAATCATGCAATATTACAATACATTTTATTACATACTTTTAATTACTCGCGCCCTGCGGGGTACAAGGGCGCGAAGGTAGGAGGTATTATATTCCCAAGATGAGTCGAAATATCTTCGGACATAAAATTAATAGTCAGTGCAAGCAAATGGCTTTTAACGTATACTAATTTAAAAAAAAAAAGAAATTGGATCCAAATTATGCTGAATATCAACAAGATATTCCTTTAAACAAAACTGAAGCAAAAGTTACAGGAATATCGGAAAAGTCTATATCTAGAATTGTACAACAAGGAAAATTATTTAAAGACAACGAAAAATTTCAATCACCGAGTAGATCAAAACAGATTCGCAAAAAAAGAATGGGAATAGACGATTTCACAAAAGGCGTGATGAGAAGAAAAGCCACTCAGTTTTACACAATTGATAATTAATACATGATATTGTTGATTTTATTTTTAACGTGCAGGACGATTCAGATGATTCTGATGATGGCTGCTTCGAAAGTGAAGAATCAAGTGATTGACTTATAATTTTGATATTGCTTAATAAATAGTACACAAGTTCATTACCATTGTATTTATCAAATATTATATAACAAATAACGGCTTCAAAGTAAAAAAACAGATATTTTTTATTACTTTTCTCAAAACAGTTGATTAACCAGGTAGGCAGGCACCTCTATTTATAATTGCTTATCTTCAGATGAATCTTTTTAAAATTATCACGTATGTACAACCTTACCGCTCGTCCACGACTACTGACGTCTTTGCGACGCGGCAAACGGATTTCTAGTTCATTGCGTTTTTTCTATCACTGCTGTCTGTATGACTGCCGTAGTATAACGCGCAATGAACTAGAAATCCGTTCGCCGCGTCGCAAAACGCTCGTAATCGTGGCAGAGCTCTACGTACCTCCCGCCCCGCGTGCCTACCGCAGGCGAGGACTCAGTTAAGCGGTCTACCTATACATTGTATATTTTGTGAATTAGGTAAGTACAACAATTACTAACAACTAGCAAGTTGAAATAATTTTTAGATGATTAGCTGTACAGACGCGCGCACGCGCAGCAGACTATGCAAAACTGTCAAATTACTTTAATACTAGTTGTCGCCCGCGATTTCGTTCGCGAAGACTACACTATCCCACAGGAACCTGTTACCTGTTTCCTGGTCATGGTCTGTCTATGTGCAAAGTTTCATCCAAATCCGTTCAGCCATTTTCACGTGATGCGCGGTCAAATAAACAGACAAACAGACAAGAATTCTAAAAACTGTTGGAATTTGTTTTGTTATCGATTCTAAGTATGGCAGCCAACTTTTTTTCGAATATCTTCCATGTACAGAGTTTCGACCCTCTTTAGCTTTATTATTTATATACTAGTTGACCCGGCGGACTTCGTATACCGATTTGACAGTTTCCTTGACAACAAAACAAACAAATCATTTTGAATTGGATAATTAAATTGTCGTATTTTAGTATTTTTCGTTACTTATTGTTAATAAGGACATGGCAAATTTTAAGAGGCTTGTTACATTATTATGAATTATTATATCTATACCATTATATAATTATATTGACTTACGAATTATTATTAAATAATATTCATTACAAAATAAAAAATAAAAATAAAAATGACAAAATGATAACAATAAAAAATAGAAACTGAAAATAAAAATAAAAATAATTGTCATAAATGTCATGCATGCATACATTAAAAATATTCCTTAAATTTAAATCATTAATTTCATATCTCAATATTGGTGAAATTAATTTACAGTAAAATATTGCGTTTTAAAATTATTATTAAAAATTATTTATGTGAGTATAAGTTAGTTAACTGATAAACTGCCTCATCCGTTGATAAGTTAGCTCTAAAACCAAATTGGTTATTTGACAAGAGCGAATTATTTTCCAAATAATGTACTAATCTGTTGTTTATATTTATTTCTAAAATCTTTGATATGGAGAAAAGTATTGATATAGGCCTATAATTTGAAATTTGATCTTTACCAACGACAGCTTTTTTCAAACAATTGGGAAAAACTCCTTCGGAGAGACAAAGTTGAGAAAAATATACGTTAGAGGCGTGAGCAGGATAAAAGCATCTGTTCAGCACTGTTGTTGTGACTGTTTCAGCATTTTGTTTGAGATGTTATTCCAGCCAACAGCACAGTCATCTTCCAAACTCATAATAATTCTTTCTACTTCTGTGGAGTCTGTGGCTAATAAAACAAAATATTTTACATTAGAACTGACTAAAACTTTTTGAAGTCCTGATTTTAGTTCTTCACTATCGAAACGAGATAAATTTTTTTTGTCACGCCATCGTAGACCCCCGTCGAGTCTACCGTGGACCCCTGGGGGTCCACCTGGACCACTTTGGGACTCAATAATTTAGATCATAAAGAAAAAAATCTGACATACCATTTGGTATCTCCCAGTTCGCGGAAGACCATCCGAAGCTCACGAAGATCTACATGTCGAAAGACATCGACCCTACGCCCATCGAGAACGCAGTACAGGACCTGAAGAGGACGGAGTATTTGTGCAAATACTGCTCTAGAGGTATTTACTTTTTTATTTTTATTATTTACCAGATACAAAACCTTTTTTAGGTTTCCGTACTCAAAGGGTAAAACGGGACCCTATTACTAAGATTCCGCTGTCCGTCTGTCACCAGGCTGTCTCATGAACCGTGATAGTTAGACAGTTGAAATTTTCACAGATGATGTAATTATATTGCCGCTATAACAACAAATACTAAAAAACAATAAAATAAATATTTAAGGGGGCTCCCATACAACAAACGTGATTTTTTTTGCTTGTTTTTGCTCGATATTGATAACGGCAACAGGTAGACGCTTGAATTATTCACAGAATATTTAGTTATATTGTTCACTTTAATAATAAAATAATTATATTAAAATAAAATAAATATTTAAGTGGGGCTCCCGTACAACCGACATGATTTTTTTGCCGTTTATATAGATAATGGTACGGCACCCTACGTGCGCGAGTCCGACTCGCACTTGACCGGTTTTTCATGATTGCCATAAGCAATCTTAAAGTTAGGAAAAGATACTGTAGAAGAAATGATACTTTCGACATGACCGAGAGCTTTAGACAGTGAACTGAAGAATAAATTACTGTGTATTTTCTACCCTACCTACCGATTTTTTAAGGTTGTGATGCCATCGAAACGTAACATACATTAATGTACCCTCGAATATTGTTGCAATGCGCCCTATCGACTTTTGTCATTTTTTTTCCTATAAGATAAGATTCTATGTCAGATCAGGAAGTTTTAAAAATGTGGTGGTTGAAAAATGAAAAAAAATTGTTCGTGGAGGTTTAGGTAGTCTTCTGATCGAAAGTAACATACTTTTATGCTAATTTTATAAATGTCTAACCTTTAGTTGACATTTTTTGTAAATAGTTTTAGATAAACCCTTTGGCATTGTTCTTTGATAGTAATTACTAATTATATTTATTTAGTAATTACTATTTTTACCTGTTTGTTTCATTCTATCATTACTTAATTAAGTAATGATAGAATGAAACAAACAGGTAAAAATCAACACATCAGATCTCATAACTTTAAAATATATGAGAAAAGTCTTAGTTAATATCCACGTCACAGATCACTGACCCCAAATCGTCCTACCTACTCCGATCACTGGTAATAACTTATGTTACCTTAGTTTACAGTATAATATTATAGCAATATCCTTGCACATGAGCTCTCCGTCATCACTGTTTCCTCTCAGAGCTGCCGTTCATGTCTGTGAACCTTGCACGCCGTGCGCGCGCGCTGCAGACCCTGCGGCTGCCGGACGACATCGAGATCCCGGACACCACCCAGCGCGGCTCATACCGCCCGCCGGCGCAGGAGAAGTACAAGGACCCGCCTACCGCGCTGTCCATGAGACCGAAGTTCGATAACTCCTTACAGAGTAAGTCCTGATACTCTTACTGCCTTTCCGCCTTGGTAGAGGTATTACAGGTTAGATCTTATTTCCCGAGCTAACTCCTTGCAGAGTAACTCTCTCTCTTCATGGTAAATCACGAAACTCTTTGTTCATTTTACTTAGGTAGGCAGTACAGGCTAGGTCCCATTTTCCGAACTCCTTGCAGAGATCTTTCTGTCTTTTCTTTGGTAGGCAAAACCTACTGGTTAAATCCCATTTCTCGAACTACCTACTTGCACAGTAAACAGTAAGTCACGATACTCTTTCTGCTTTTTCCTTCTTGGTAAGTAGTTTAAATTTAATCCCAATTCCTTCCTCCGCATATGCCTTCATACACACTACATACGCACAATGGAAGGATGTCTCTTGTCATAAGCCTACGTGGCTCATGACAAGAGACATACCGTTGTCGCTGGAGCTAAGCGCACTGAACCTTCTCTTCCAACTCTTCCAGCGCTACTTCTCTCCAAATATAATACATATTGTATACAAGATTTAGGTAAGACACCCACTTATTGCCAAGAACTACGAAAAGCCGTGATGAGATCCAACATCCAGAAGCGCCCACAAATTTTCCACTCTTTCGACTCAAACGTCGCTTCTAATTCTCCTCCTTTTTATCAAAAGAAAGACATCAATAAGAAATACCATTGTATCTTTATCTCTTCGTTTGCAGCGGAGCTCCGTCGCATTCTGCGCGTGGGCACTGGCGAGACCACGTACGGAGTGTGTCATGGGCTGCTCGGTCAAGTGGTCTTGGAGAAGAACCCATTCGGTCCCCCCCGCGAGGAACCCAAGTATGGCCGCTGGAGGGACCCCTACCTCTACACCTACTGGCTCTGACTGTGTTGTTTGTGTTAAGTAATTTGATGTAATTTTTTTAACGGTACTTTGATAAATGTATAGTTTAAATACTGTATGCCTTTTATTTTCTTTATTCCTTGTTGCTTTAGCTTTATTTGGTTCTTTAAGGTATGATTCCGAACTCCGCTGCAGGCAACGGTGTTGCCACAGCAGTGCTGTCGCAGCACTACTGGTCCCCATATATTTTCTACAAGTTTATATGAGATTACATTTCGAGCTAAGCAGCAATGTCCCGGCAGCAATGCAGGACCAGTAGTACTTGCTGACGAATTGTTATTATACTGAAAAACAGTGATGTTGACACTTTGGACAATCCTGTCCAAGTTATACAAGTTCTTTTATATTTGTACAAATATCAAAATATGAAGAAGAAAATGTCTTTAACAAAAACTTTTAAGTTTATTGTACGTAATTGTCGTTTAAAATTGGTCGCGCATATACCCAGTATTTGTACAAGTATAATTAACGAGTAGTACCTACATAGGATAGGGAAAAAAACATCGTTGTAAATAAAAAGAGATAGATTAAGCGAATGCGCTTCATTTTAACTAGCGCCGCCAAACAATTCATGCTCGTGAACGGGTGCCGCCTGTGGAGGCTGGTCTGCTCTTGCATACTTATCTTATTTTTAGTATTATTAATTACAGTTTGACTTTGTTTTACCTAAACAATTTTTGACTATTACTAGAGTACTGTAGTGGTGCTGTATGACATTGTGGAAATTGAAGCTTTTACATAATTATCTGATGAAAATTTGTTAACTTACATTTTTTATTTTGTTTTTTTACATGTTGTGGTTGTCTTATATATATTTTTTGTGTTTATTTGTAATGGAAAGTGTCCTGCTATGATAGGGCATTTTCCAATATTTTTGACGCTGTAAGGGAAAAAAGAGCTGGACACTTGCTGAGTTTCTTGCCGATTCTTCTCAGTACAAGATCTCCCGCCCAGAGTAGACTTACGAACCGATGGCATAGTGACATTCACAAGAGCTACTTGTAGCCTAAACTGAATAAATGATTTTGAATTTTGATTTTTTTTTAATTTTGAATTCGCGCTTCGCTCGAGACACTGATTTTACGGCTGATCGCTATAGGAACTCTTTCACTACGCTACTTTGATGTGTATTTAAAATTAAACTTGATTAGTTTGCAATATGGAACAAATTGTGATACCTGAGTAATAACTAGTGGCAGAATTTTTTTTTCTTTTTTTACCACTAGCGGCTTTATTTTCTATTTTCCAAATAGCCACCGGTGGCAGACTAGACATTTTCTAAAGTTTTTCATCTGGAAAAAATAACATAAAAAAAATAATCTAGTTGACAATGGTTGTCAAAATTAGACAACCACTCAAACCGTCTGTAAAACGATCAGAGTGTAACATGTAAACCATTCGGCAGACAAATCTTAAAATTCTCTGTAGTAATGTAAAATTTGTAACGGTGTAAAAAGCGTAAAACATCCATTATGGATCACTATTTGACCACCTACAGAAAGGACTACTTATGGCCAAACCTGCCCGGCGCAGGCGGAGCCGGCGGCGGGGCCGGTGGCGTAGCTGAGTATGTATTCTTTATTTATATATATTTATATCTCTCTTGGCCGATTTCGGCCACAGCGACCGTATGCACTGGATAGGCATAGGCTTTATTTATCTCCAGCTTATTTTATTTATTTATTTACATCTACAACCTTATTTTTAGTTTATACGAAAACCGAAACACGGGTCAAATATTTTCATTTAAAGAATCAGTACAAAAAAAATTAAAATAATATCTTGAAAGCTCACGAAGTTACAAGCTTTTTGTGCTGCCCCGTTGTGTGTTTTTAGTAGGGTATAATTTATTTAAGATTTTGTAAATATTATTTGGTCAAAATGTAACATGGTATAATACATGATCAAACGAACTTCCAAGTGAAGTTCGATCAGTATTATATGGTCACTTTATTCGAAGATATAGAATTGAAATATATGTATTTTAAATATACATATAATAGTCTAACAGGTAGTCCCTTTATTGTGTGAGCAATTATCCGCACGCTTTTAAGATTTTAAACTAAAATATTGTTAAATAAAAAAGGAAAACTATTTTAGACACTGGTCACCCCAGCGTCTCATTCGGTATTCCACGCTACTTAGCTTCATTTTTCAGAGTTTCTTAAATTTTTGGCAAAACTGGGCAGGGATGGGCCCCTATATCTTCGAATAAAGTGACTCATATAATACTGATCGAACTTCACTTGGAAGTTCGTTTGATCATGTATTATTATTTCGTCACTTTATTCGAAGATATAGAATTGAAATATATGTATTTTAAATATACATATAATAGTCTAACAGGTAGATGTTTAGAGACCTTTGGGTTTTGCCAAAAGATAACATTTGTCTATAATGAAAGTCAAAGACCCAATACGAAATCAGTTTATTTACAAAAGTAATTAATGCATAATATAACTAGTAACCTCTAGTAAAACAAAAATAACATTTATCTAACTTTAGTAGAACGGATCAGTTAGGATTTTGGAAACACACTGATCTAGCGAAACAGTCCTCATTTACAATTGGTCGATCATAGAAACGTGCAAATGTACTTGAGGTCGACGTCCAACCCGCCGTCTTGCGTATCACGTCGAGTGAGACGCCCGCGCCCCTGGCAGCGTACGTGGCAGCGTGGCGCGTGCTGTGTGCGCTGACCGTCGCCACGTCCACTCCGCTCTCGGCCAGCACCTGTTTCACCCACCGCGCGATCGTCTGACTCGTCGCTGCTCTGTGTGGTGGTTTGAACGTCAGCAAAAGTTTATCCATAACATCCGTCCTTAACTGTTCCGTTCTTGACAAGTAATCTTTAATGGCAGTTGCTGGACAGATATCTTCATTATCATAAAAATATGGAAGAGTTAACAATGGTTGAGCTCGCCCTGCAGCAGAGGTTTTTATTATATCTGAAATAGTGATTTTTATATCATGGGAACCTATTTTAATATTATTAATTTGTATGAGTGACAATGTCTGTGCTCTATGAGCAGTACAAAGTGCCAAAAGAATAGTGACTTTTTTTGTTAATTTTTCAATGGAAATCTCACTATGAGGCTTCCATTGTGCTATATGATTAAGAACCGTTTGAGGGTCCCATGTACCTACGTACTTGGGGAGAGCTGGTCTAAGTTTGTACACTCCTTTGAAGAATCTGGTGATTAATTTATAATTACCAAAATCACAATTTAATAATAAACTCAATGCTGACCTGTGGCTATTGAGTGAACCATATGCCGCCCCTTGGTTATAAAGATTGGTAAGAAAAGACAAAATTAGTGATTCGGAGCAAGAGTTGTAGGGATTTAAATCTAAGTCATTGCAATATGACCACCACAATTTGTACGTGCCACTGTACTGTTGAAAGGTATTTTGGGCTAGCGAAGACAACATAATATCCAATGCTGCTTCCGGGGTCCCTTTTCTTAAGAAAGATTCCCGGAGAGCTTCGCGACACCCAGGGTAAGTTTGAACTGTTGCCTTCTCCTGTAATAGAAATTTACAATGTGGTCATTAGCATCGAAATAAAGAATTTCAGATTTGCACATGTTTCTCAGAAATGGAAACCATGGTTGCTAAGGCCAGTAAGGAAACACGAATATTCCTTCTGCTCTATTAGTGTTGATCTTTTAAAGGCACTTCAAAATCAGAGGAAAGGGCGGAAAAGCATAAAAGAAATATGGTTGCCAATTTATGGTTAGGGCATCTACTAAAAACGAGTCAGGGTCTTGTTTCCAAGATATGTACTTTTTACACTTAGCATTGGCGCGAGAAGCGAAGAGATCAATGTCAGGTTCGCCAAAAGTGTCGGTAATTTTTTGAAACATGGTACTTGATATTTCTAATTCTATGTATCTATGTTCTTATTACGCGATTCTTGATCTGCTTCTACATTATCCTTTGTGTTAATGTACGATGTATCTAACCATATATTTCGCTTCTCGCACCATTGCCAGATATCTCTTGTAATCTCATTTAAATGTGGATATCGAATTCCTCCCATTCGATTTATGCAACTGATAGCTGTGATGTTATCACAGCGCAACAAAATAGAACAGTTTAACTTGTCTTGGGCAAAGGTTTTTAATCCTAGGAATGCTGCTTTGAGTTCCAAATAATTTATATGAAATTTTAGCTCGTCAGATTTCCATTTTCCACCAGTCCGCGAATTATTACAAAAAGCACCCCAGCCCTGTCTAGATGCATCAGAAAAAATTTCTAAGGCAAAAATAGGTTTTCTTAATTGATTTTTATGTATCAAAATATTTTTAGCCCACCATATAAGATCCGGCAAAATATTAGTTGAAGGAGTAAATTTTGCTTTGTAATTATTATTAGATTTACTTAAAGCCAAATGCTTTTCTCGTTCTAGCAATTTTGTGTACGTCCAGCTATAATTAACAGCTGGACAAGCTGCTATTAGCACTCCAATTAAATGAGCAAACTGTTTAATTGTACATCGAGGCAGGGCTAAATATTTTTGGACAAGAGCATAAATGTATTTCTGTTTTTCAATGGGTAAACTAATAGACATTTCAACAGAATCGAACACGAAACCTAAGTATTTACACTTAGTTACGGGAATAAGGTGACTTTTATCATAATTTATAACGAAACCAAGGCATTCCAGTATTTTTTGCGTTTCTGTTACATTGCTACGGCATTCTTCAAAAGTAGATCCCAGGCACAAAATAACGTCGAGATATATTACAGATTTGAAACCTCGGTTTCTCAGATAACCTATTACTACCTTCATTATTTTTGTAAAGGTTCTCGGTGCGACAGAAAGGCCGTAAGGAATCGCATTAAATTCGTATGTAACTAATTGTGAATCATCGTTCTCAAATTGAAACCTTAAGTATTTTTTATGTTTGGAGGTCATTGGAACTAACAAATATGATTCTTTTAGGTCTATTGTGGCCATGAAACAGCCCTCTGATACTAATAAGGCTACATTTCTGTAATCCTCCATTTTAAAATGTGTCGTTTCTACAAATTTATTCAATGATTTTAAATTCAAAATAAATCTATAATCGCCATTAGGTTTTGGTGCTAAAAATATATCAGATACATACTGGTTACGAGATGGTTCACACACAGACACCGCCCCGAGATCAAGTAATTTTTTAATAGCCTTATCCATCTCTATTTTTTCTTTTGGTAACCATACACGATGCTTATTTGTAACTAACTTTACCTTTTTAATAAAAGGTATCTGATAACCATTTCTAATCCAATTAAGGACTTGTCTATTATCTGTTATATCACACCAAGAACTGTAAAAATACTTTAATCTACCGGCATGTACCTTTATGTCCGAGGGCCTGTCCGAGCAGGGCGGTTCCATACTCGCGATGGGTTGAAACTGTTCGGTATCGACGAAAAAGGTCTCTGATTCGTGTAGGGGCCCTTCCTGGGACCTCCGGGCCCCCCCCCTGCTCGGCGTCGAGCGAGAGGGGCCTCTCCAGTTTCCCTGCGGTCTTGATGAACGAGCAGACGATGGACCTGGAGTAGCCTTATGGTCAGGTTTTTTAATCAGAGAACCTTGCTTTTCGATAGCTTTTGAGGCTTTGATTTTGTCGGGTAAATCCTGGCCGAATAGCATCTCGTCTCGTTCACAGTCTTGAATTAGATTCAAAAAAGATTTTTCCAAACCTTGTGTTAACGATTTTGTTCTCGTTTGGGTCTCTGAAGCATGTAGGTCAGATAAGACCCTGCAAGCGTGCGACAAATACTTTATAGCTTGTACTTTATTGTCGTTCGTAAGCAGTACTGTCATAGCTCTATTAATAGCTGTAAGACCTACGCCTAATTGTTGTTGGGAACTTTCAATTTTTTTATCCCGTGCTCGAGCAAACTCAGAAACGGCTGCAGATATTTCTGCATTTAATTGAGGAGCTCTAAACAACTTACAGTTTTTTGGAGTTGCATATTCCTTATACAATTTATCTCTCTGATCTCTATCTGTCAGACCTTTTCGGAGGATAGGAGCCCACCTCTGTGCTAAATCTGGGTGAATATCGTCACCATAAGTGACCTCTTCGGGAACTAGGTCTCCCAAGGCAATGAGCACATCTGGGTCTAACGTAGGCAATGTTTGCTCTGGTGCTGACGACGACGTCTCCTCTTGGGCTTCAATTTGGGGTAGCGGCTGAAGCTGATTCTCAACAAGATCATTATTCTCGGAATCGTTAATTACGACATCTAAAACAAATATTTTTTTTTTGTTATAAAAACGTAGGTAGTAGGTAAGTTTCAAAAGTATGCGTAAATGCGTTTATAAATTTGCAATGAAATACTAATGAGTAGTATTCATACCACCTAACCGGTTGACTCACGGTCAATTCTATGGTTAATTAGTTATTAGATACCTTTTGGTTAACTCACGGTTAACTCTCAGGCCAAACGTGCTTTTTGGTTAACTCCCGGTCAACTCTTAAGCGTCGTAATCCAATGAAAATTTAATTAATAAATAAGTGGGTAGTATAAAAATTATGCTTACCAGAATTTTCTTCGCAATCCGACGAATCCGAGTAAATGATAATACGCATACGCTTGTTTTCTTTACTTTTTAGCTTTTTAATTTTCTTTGTATAATACGCGATCTGATCCTCAGCACTACGTTTCGGCATTATGAAAAGTAGGAACGCGTGCGTTGCGTTGCGCGCACAATGAAAGAATGAAGCTAAGTAGCGTGGAATACCGAATGAGACGCTGGGGTGACCAGTGTCTAAAATAGTTTTCCTTTTTTATTTAACAATATTTTAGTTTAAAATCTTAAAAGCGTGCGGATAATTGCTCACACAATAAAGGGACTACCTGTTAGACTATTATATGTATATTTAAAATACATATATTTCAATTCTATATCTTCGAATAAAGTGACGAAATAATAAAAAATATTAAAATCGATTCTATTACCGATTCTGAACAAACTTTCAGGTTTTCAGGTTTTCAGGTTTCGTATAAACTAAAAATAACATTGTATAAGCTCACAGACATTACAATCAATGTCTGAGTACAGTAGCATTGGTTAATCTTAATAGCTAGACGGTAATCATAAACGAGTGTGTACAGCATTATATTTTGTATACAACTTGAAACGTTGTGTTGTGTTCTTCGATCAACAATGTTGTGTTACAACAATACCGGCCTTCAATAAAGTAATACTTAAAATGATGAGCGACATAAAAACCATGAGTATTACACTTATGGTTTTTATGTCGCCACTGCTAAGGCTGGAACTTTTTATGGTTGGAAACACCATGCAGAACGGGGCATAACTGTCCCATTGCTGGGCAAAAGCCTCCATCATTGAAATCAAGTCAATTCTAAATTCTAAATCTATACTAATACTAAAATTATAAAGAGGAAAGTTTTGTATGTATGTATGTTTGCAATGAATAAACTCAAAAAGTACTGGACCGATTTAAAAATTCTTTCGCCATTTTATTCGCCGTGCGAAGCCGGGGCGGGCCGCTAGTATTAAAATAAAACACTTTACAAATCTACTCGTGTTGAAAGTATTATTTGATTTGAATGGTTCAACATCTCGAAGTCAAAGTCAAAGTGTTCACGTTTCCATTTGTAGTGTCCCCAAACTATCAGGGCAGGAGCTAGCCTTCTACCAAGCATGCATGCAGCACACCAGACCGCCAGACTGTCGGTGTCCCCAGTACGCGGGGGGAGAGGCGCCTCAACTGCCTCCAGGGAAAGATGGCGGTTGGAGCCGGAATGAGGTAATCAAAAGTTTTTTTTTAATGGTAAAAGGAGGCAACTGAGCAGGCGGGTCACCTGATGGAAAGCAATCACCGCCGCCCATGGACACCCGCAAAACCAAAGTTATCGCAGATGCGTTGCCAACCCTGAGGAAGGAGTTGGATCTTGAGGAGGGAATAGGAATTGGGAGGGGGGAGGGGTGAGAGATGGGCCTCCGGTACTTTCACTCACCGGACGAAACACAACAGCAACGAGTGCCGTTGTTTCACGCCGACATTCTGTGATACCACCCGGTATTACGCCGGGCGAGCCGGCCCATTTCGCGCTGCAACGCAGCGTGGCTCTACCACTCAAAAAAGTTGTAAAAGTTTAAACTTTCCAAGTATAATATATATTATTATTAAATAAATTTTCTTAAAAAATGTATTATGGTACATTATCCAATACTCTGTAAAACGGTTTGTCTAGCTTTTTTTTATTTTATTGTGGCACGCCAAAATGGCCTCGCCCTGCCTGATGAAAAGCAGCCAGTGAAGCCCAAGAAGTGAAAGCGTTCATCACAGCGCTACCACGCTATGCCGAACGCTCACACTATGGCGGCCTGCATAACTGCTTTTTCACGCCCCGCTTAAATAACACGGGAGAGAAAGAGGAGGGAAACACGTGTGCGGGAAGCGCATTCCACATACGGGCAGTTCGGCAGAGGAACGATTGTCCAAACTTTTTGGTACATGTCTTGATGGTCAGCACGGTATGAGGGTGGCTTCTCAGACCTGCACGCGTCGATCTGGAAAGAAATGGAGAGGGAGGAATGAGGTCAAAGAGCTCCTCAGAGCATTCACCGTGGTAAAGGCGGTAGAAAGCACTAAGGGAAGCAATGCCCCTAAGCAGCTGTAACGGCTCCAGACTGGTCGTAACGCTCGTTCGTCTAGAAACTACAACTTTAACTACGATATCATTAACTAAAGGTTTTTTTTACATTATTTCTGTTAACTGTCAAGATTTCAGAATTCCCTTATACGTAGAAAGTTTTATCAAAATTGGAATGTTAGTATGAAAGAATCAGAACTTTGAAGTTTACTATGAGATATACCGAAATTTGAAATGTCTCTATAAATAAGTGTCGTGTGCTGTTGCATTGATCTAATATAACAGACTGTTACTACTAACTAACTAACTTACATATAAAATTAACATCATGGCTTCCGTGACGTGACCAAGAGCTTTGTATGTAAATTTGATTATGTATTACAGGTTATGGGACCCCTATTAGACCCGAAGCTGTATCCGGTGAGGGTGGCAGCCAGCCCTGAAACTTCCTCGTCGCGATATGACCAACCCAACGCGTTTCTGGATAAGGTAACTGGTTTGCTTGAAACTTTACTTTTTTAAGAAGTATTGCTACTGGTACTTTCACCTTTAAGTATCGCATAACCAAGGGTATGTGAAGGAGCTCGATGGCGCAGTGGTTAACGCCCGGTCTGCGAGTGCTAAGCAACTTTCGCAAAGGCCGGTTATCGGATGGGTGATCAACGAACTCCTCCGTGCTTCGGAAGAACGTAAAGCCGATGGTCCCGGCTGCATTTGCAGTCGTTAAACCACCAATGGGCGCGCGTGGTGGTTTGTGGCCCTCCCTATCCATTGTATTGTTTCTGACGGTATATAGCAGCTGAACAATCACTGGGGTTTAATAGGTATAATAGCTTTAGATAATTAATGGAATCAGGCGTTACTTTGCGGAAATCCATGGTACAAAAAAAAGTAATATCAATAATATGTAGTGTTAATTCCGCTAACTCACTTTAAGCGGCGGGAGGGCGGTGCGTGCGTATTTATTTTTTATTTAATTATTTATTTTCTCTCACATGGTAAATCTTAAACTATTTTAATAATTTTAGTATGTTTTGTGAGAGACTGGTACCTGAGATAGGTTTTAAAAAAAAAAAACCCCGTATTACAGTGCACCAGTGCCCCACTCCGCGGAAATTATGTGGTATAATCAAATTATAATACTGAAGCTTATAGCTTTTACAATCTAGGTTAGCATTATGTGAAAACATGTGGAGATAATAGTGGTGTAAAGTGAGCGTGAGTAGGTGTGTAGTGCTTGTGTAATGAGTTAGCTGTGTGGAGTGTGGTGTTGAGGGTGTGAAGTTGCCGGCAAGGTTGAATTGATGGGTTAAAAAGAAGTAAAAAACAAAATTAAAAAAATTTAAATTTAAAGAAAAAAAAAATTGGGTAACAAATAATAAGGTTTACGTTAAAGGGCAGGGGAAGGTTTCGGTATCATCGTAGTTCAGCGATGTGAGCCAATTCGTAATGAGTCTTTTGCATTTAGGTTTATGAAGAGGATAAATAGACAATATTTGGTATTGCATCCGAGCTGTATAAACGAGTGAGTTAGCAGAATTAACACTACATATTAATTATATTACAATGTTTTTTAAAGTACCCACAGTGCGACATTCTCGTAGAGGTATTGGTAACTTAATCCAAAGTGTTGCTGCTTGGACAGTAAAAGAATCGCCATACATGTTAGTGCTGCAAGGAGGAAATGCTAATTGTTTTTGTGGGTTTAGCTCCAGTCGAAGTATCCGATGCTGTACAGCATCCTGCAGAACGAAGCGTCGCCCGAGCTGAAGCAGCGCATCGACAGAGACCGAAACAAGACCACCTACCAAGTGGACTACTGCGAGAGTGGTGACTATGTTTTTTCATTATTTTGCTTTGTTCGAATTTATTGATCTATTCTTTTAGATTTTAATTAACTTAAAGATTTAAATGGATACAATCACTTTCAAGTGAAAGACGAAATTACCTACTACTTAGTGAAATCGTCAGCACAATTCTCAAGATAATATATTTTAGAGTCACGGTGTGTGGGTATAAAAAAAACAAAATTACTGCTAGTAAGGGAAAGTATAGGTGATTTGTTTGCAATGATGTTGTGAACATTTAATAAAGGCCAAATAAGTAAATAATGATAAGTATAATATAATATAAATATAGAACAAATTAACCTTTTTACCGCCAACAACTTCTATAGAAGTTCGAGATTTTCGTGCCGTCCACGCCAGCACTTCTATAGAAGTTCTTCTTTGTACCTACTTTATTAAAATACATTTATACGTTGGCGTACAGCGGGACATCTCGTGCAGGATAGTTGGGCGGTGAAAAGGTTAATAATTAGTTTGTTAGTGCAATGTTTGTAATGTTTTCTTTTTTATAATTGAAGTGTCTACATATGGATGCAGTAGTGTACAATAGTGCTCTAACACTTCGCGGTGCCCTTACAGGGTATCACTTGTCTTATGTACTTAATTAATTTTTTTTTACCTTTGTAATACCGTATGATACTTATGCAAATAAATAAATATGAAATATTTTTACACAACTTCAGATTACTTACTGTATGCACAAAAATGATTGATCAATGATCACCTGATCACCTACCACCACCTTATCTTATTTAGGTCTGGGGCCAACAACAGAGCATTTTGTGTTCGGACAGTAAGAGATAAGATAGCCAGTTCCTCAGTTAATGATGTGCGTCCATCTTCAACTTTATCATCACTTAATTTCACTTGAAATTAAGACTAAGGGCTTACCCGTACCGATTACAGTTAAAAAGCTTCGCACTCATCATCAGAACAGTCACTCAAATAACAACCTTCCTCCACAGGCCCTGGAGCCAAGTTTGAAGGTCTTCAGCGTGCAGCAGACGAGAGCGGCACGGGGCCGTGCGCGCAGCCGATGCGCCTGCCCGGAGACCCGTGCCGCGTCGGGCCCAAGCCCAGGAAGGCTGCTCCCAGGACCATGTCCAAGCAAGCCGGAGCGGGGGGCGCTAGCGACCCACGCGCCAAATGCGGTAAGAATATTACCGCATTCTGTTCCGCTTCGATCAATTATGCACTAGATTCAGTGTTGCCAGATCCAATTTTTAAAAATGCGTAGGGCTACGCTCAAAAATCCGCAGAAGTCCGTAGATTGCCTCTACAAAAATCCGTCGATCTACAGACATTTTTTAAAGCTAAACCTGACTATTTAGAGATCGACTGACTTTAAGCCAAGTTAAATGCCGGTAAAGAAATTGAAAAAAATTATAGGAAAATCGCCAAGGCAAAGGAAAAGACAATATTTTAATAGTACTTTTTAATTTTTTTTTATAAGTGGCGTTCACATCTCTATATATTGTACAACCAAAAATAAGTTGACATTGACAGTAGTAGTTGTAATATACGAAGGGAAAGGCAATGGTACAGAGCAATACAGCCAAATCTTGAGAAATCATTACAGACAAAATAACAAAAAACGAAACGCAAGTCGCAGGTCTTCCTTTTTTTGGAGTTAAGTTTCGTTTTACGCAAAATTTTATTTAATTTGAATATTCATACTTTTGTTTAGGTCGGGTGGATGAAATCCAAAAAAAATCCGTAGATTTGCGACTAAAATCCGTATGTCCGTAGACAAAACCTAAAGTAGATCGTACCGTAGATCTACAGACAAATCCGTAGATCTGGCAACGCTGACTAGATTCCCGATGAGCGCTTGAAATACGGTAGGCGTAGGTTTGTGGCGATGACAGTAATATTACATACAAATATTTTGCAACCTTAATAAATCTTTACTAGTGGGTCGCCCGCAAAACTTCGCGATTATTCAACAGATTTTTAGGAATTTAGGAACCTATGACAGGTTTCTTTATTTTTCTGCACATCTACGGCTGGAGCTCTTCAAAATGAGACCATAACCGATTTTTTATGTGCAGCTATCGTCCCATAATCACTGGGACAAAAATCGGCTTACGCTATTAATATGTAAGATGTTTAAGATTTAAGTTCACAGTAAGCTGAAGTTGTTGATGCTGTTGCAGTTGCAGTTGTTGATCCAATGTTATTCGAAGTTTAAATGTGTATAGGTATCAGCAAGCAGGCAGGACCTTTTGTTCCGGATCCTGTATCTAGTACATTTTTTATTATTTTTTTATAATTTTTTTATTACGAATTTTTATAAATTGTCCCCCGACGCGGGTCAGTGTCGGAGACTTTGTATAACTACATGTAATCTATGCCGTTTCTAATTCGGCTTTCCTAGGCTAGGAGTGGCTTTATGCCTACATTTTCTTGGCACGATTTGTGCCCTATCTATTAGAGTCGGGTTATCACTCGTCAGTTTCCCTAATTAGCCAGTTTCATGAACTCGCCAGTTACCTTATTCGTCAATTCCATGAAAATTTTTAAGTCATCAGTTTCCTCATTTGGTCTGTTCATGTAATTCGTCATGTTTCGTTAATTAGACAGTTATTGTACAGTTTCGTACAAATATAGAGATTTCTCAAAAGTTTATAAAAATAAAGTCTATAAGGTCACATTTTATTAACTGCAAATATTTTGACAAAACATCTAATTATATCAGAGAAACAAGGCAGATTTAAATAAAAATTCGTGCTAGTTTTTTTTTTACTTTTCCTGACACAAAAATTGCAATATTTTTAAGAGCGGCCTTTCTGTCGGCTCTTTTGAATGAAACTACGGGCACGTGTAAGCGGTGAAGGCATTGCGGCCTCTCTGTTTCGGCTCCTTTGAATTGAAACTACCGAAAGTGCTTTATTTATGGCCTAAGCAATAATAATAAGTTTTTTCAGCCTAATTTAATTTAATTTATCCTCAAAATATTTGCAGTTGATAAAATGTGACCTTATGTATTTATAGACTTATTTAATTATTTAATATGTTTAATTGTCTTTATTTTTAATTGTTTTTTAGTTTAAACCAGGTAGATAACCAACAACCTTAGAAAACAATGGTTTTCTAAGTTTTAACCTACTTTTAATAATGAATGTACCTATACGAGTATCATGTGTGTTTGAACTATGACAACATTAACATGACTGTACTAGACTGACGTCTTTCATAAATTGACCAGTTAAGTAAAGTGACGAGTTATAGAAACTGACAAAAAAGGAAACTGACTTATTGACGAATTTCGCGATACTGACGAATGAGATAAACTGACGAGTTCATGAAACTGGCTAATTAGGGAAACTGACGAGTGATAACCCGACCCATCTATTCCTCTATTATCCTATGCTTTGCTATATAATTTTACCTAAAACTTTTCCATTTTCATCGCACGCTACGTGCCCAACTCTTCCTTATTAAAGAGAGAGAAAAAATGTAGTACATTATTGATCGAAGCTGTTCCGTATACACTTTTTTTTTCCTTTATTTGATGGCTTCGTGCGATTAGCACATTTAGTCAGTTTCAAAGTAATTTTTCTTACAAGTAATACATAAAATAAACAATATTTCCTTCCTGATGATGCTGAATGATAATAGAAATGAGAAGTGAGAAATGATATACCCCCAACCCCTCGAGTATCTCAGTAAACATGTGGGGCTTTGCTAAGTCCTCACGCAGACTTTTTGAGAGAATTTGAAAAGTGCCGTTGCACTGTTTTGTTTCATTTGCTAACACTCATGCACACTCACGAAGACTTAACGGTTAATAATCCACCATTATTTCATATTAATATTCGACATAACACAAATTTTAGAAAATAAAACAAAACCGCAGACATGACTCTTCACTTTCCCGCCAAGAAGTCGTATACACTTTTAAATATTCGTGTTCCGTTTTTTTTCGCGTTTATAATATTAGTAGGATAGTGTGATGTGTGTTAGTTGGTCCAATAGTAAGTTGTTTATTTGTATGACGGGAGTCATCTCAGAAGGTTTGGACGGTGATACAAAAGTCACCTGTATACCAGTTCTTAACCTTTTAGCTTTGAGGGACCACTTCACTAAATATCTGTCTTGCCAGGAACCACCCAGTTGTTTTAAGTCAAGGTTGTCAAGACACTTGTTTATTGTTTATCACGATTACGATGGCTTCGCGGACCACTTGGAGTGCCTCCAGAGACCGCGGACCACCGGTTAAGAACCACTGCTGTCTACCCAAACCCAACATAATGCTCCCAAGTGAGTCGTTCCGTTACTCTAGTTAGTTATATAAATAATAACTTCGTTTCCAACAGAGACGACCTCCGCAACGCCACCTCTCGGCAAGAGCGAGTACCAGGACGGGGTGTCCAAGCTGGGCGCCATCATTATGCGCGACAAGTTGCATCGACGATGACCACACATTCGGACAAACATGGATTATATACAGCTTGACAGACATTGTGTGGTTTCATTTGCTTCGTTAAATAACCTAAGAGTTTTGTCGACAGGAAGGAACACTGGCTTCTGCAGTGCTATTCTCTAAGCAAAACAGCATCGACCTCGACATTGAAGTCGTTCATAACTTGCAAACGAATGTAGACTTTATTACTATTTCAAAGTAGGTTGAAATTCGTTTGCAAGTTATGAGTGAGTTCAACGTCGAGTTCGACGCTGTTTTGCTTAGATAATAGCGCTGCTGTTCCACAAGTTTACTTTTTTTCAGAAGCCAGGGCAAAAATTATAATGTAAACTGTGAAAAAAAGTTGGGATAAGATCAGAGAAATATTAATCATTTCGGTGGCGCAGCGATAAACGCGCTCAGCAGCGCTATTCTCTAAGCAAAACAGCGTCAAACTCGACGTTGAACTCGCTCATAACTTGGAAACGAATTTCAACCTACTTTTAAATTGTAATAAAGTCTACATTCGTTTGTAAGTTATGAGCGAGTAAAATGTCGAGGTTGACGCTGTTTTGCTTAGAGAATAGCACTGCAGTTTGCGATTGCTGGAGTAAAGCCACTTAGGCCGCAATTCCACCTGCAAGAAAACTAAGGCATTTTTGGTCACATCAGAGAGTGATCAAAAATGCATCATCTCGAGCTTTTCCGAGCTTCGGAAGGGCACGTGAGCCGTTGGTCCTGGCTGCATTAACAGCTTATGTTTATGGCCCCTTTTCCCGGTGGTGTTGGGAATCCACGGGTAAGGTTCAGTCATGGACTAATAAATGCATGGTTCAGTTAAGGCTTGCTAAATGTGGGTTGGTATCAAACCCGGACTATTTGCATCGCAAAATCTGTAACAAACTTTACCTGACTTGGGAATTTTTAATTTGCTGTAGGGAGGTGGCCAACCTGTTACATCTAATCAAGAAAGAAGAAGATAATAAATAGATGAGACCAACAGAGATACATTTCGCATAAAAATATACACGAAAAATGAGGGAAAGTTATTTTTTCTTTTTCCTACCTTCATCACATTATCATATACTCTGTTAAGTACCGAGTATTTTTAGTATTTTATCATCAAGTAAAACCACACCGTGATAAATAGACGTTTATGTATAAAAACACGTATATAATTTGTCATGTCGGCGGCGATCGCGCGCTTGAGATGAGTTCCCCTCTCTTGTAGAGGGTGGTGCCTTCTCTCCTCTCCTCTCTTCTGGTGCTCTGCTCCGTTCGTCTAGAGGCGTCTTCTCTCTTGGCGGTGTGTTCTTCTCTTCTGGCGGCATGTTCTTCTCTCCTGGCGGCGTGTTCTTCTCTTCTGGCGGCGTGTTCTTCTCTCCTGGCGGCGTTTTCTTCTCTCCTGGCGGTGTGTTCTTCTCTCCTGATGGAGTGTTCCTGGCGGGACGAGACGCGTGTCCGAACGTTGGTCTCGTCGTGTTGTCTGAGTACTACTGCTCGGGCATCCGACGTATTGCGTTCTCTGAAATATTTAAAAAGAGAATTTGGTTTAAAATGTAACTTGATCAAAAGAGAATTTGACGAAGCAATGGCTAGACGAATAGTGAATTTGACACATGTAATTTGACCCTAACTAACTATAATGCTATGAGAAACGGGCAGGAATGATCACATTCTGGAATGCTTTAAAGGTTCTACAAGTGGCTGGTATAGCCAGTTTTTAGCCACGCTCTCTTCGAAAGGCTTAGACCCCGATAGTTTCTTCTAAGACCACTTGCGACATGTTCACAATGCGGTTACATCATCTCAGCTTTAAGATTTTGGTTTTGATTGTGTGTCGTGTTCGTACGCCTTTTGATTAAGAGGGACGGCGATATACACAAGAGTAGCTGGCAGCAGTTTGATAAGAAGAGTTGAAGATCGGAGTTAGTGGTATGGGGACATACCCCTGGCCCTCGGCAGTTCCTGTCTTTTCTCCAAGAAAATAAAGGTCTATGTTAATCATAATCTGACATGCGATGATGCAGTTGCTTTCATGCTGTTTGGGGTGACGTCACATATAGCGGTATACGGTCGTGGTATATAGCCCGTTCTCCCTGTGGTGCTTCCAGCCATAGGGACGGCTCGTGCTGTAGCAGTGGGGACATAAAATGAGCTGGTGAAGTGGTGTTTTCATCTGCCCAACGCTAGCAGTCGGTCTAAATTAGCTCGCGGCGGCTGCGGCGAGGCAGGCGGCGAGGAGGGCGCGGGCGACGACTCGGAGTGGCGGCTTGGGTAAGTTTGGCAGTTATTAATAACTGCTAATGCAGCCGAAGCCAACGTCTTTACGTACCTTCTGAAGCACGGAGCAAGATGTAGGTAGAAACATATACAACGTCTCACCCTCCCAACGCCTGCAGTCCCGGGATGGATTTAGTCTGCTTCCCAAGTAAATGAAGAGAAGCTCTATATCAAGGATAGTATGACACGAGCTTCTACTTGCAAGCTGATGTTATGTTCGAGATGCAGCGCTACAAACATCTCGAATAACTCACCTGTCCAACGCCAGCAGGCGGCCTATGTCAGCAACACGAGATGATGCAGCTGATTTACTAGCAGTGGCCTGACAAGAGGTGAAATGTGGAGAGTTGCGACTGTTGAAACATCTGGAATATCTCACCTGCCCAACGCTAGCAAGCGGTCTATGTCAGCAACACGAGATGATGCAGCTGATTTAATAGCAGTGGCCTGACAAGAGGTGAAACGTGGAGAGTTGCAACTGTTGAAACATCTGGAATATCTCACCTGTCCAACGCCAGCAGGCAGCCTATGTCAGCAACACATGACGATGCAGCTGATTTACTAGCAGTGGCCTGACAAGAGGTGAAATGTGGAGAGTTGCAACTGTTGCAACATCTGGAATATCTCACCTGCCCAAAGCCAGTAGGCGGTCTAAATCAGCTCGCGGCGGCGGCGGCGGCGAGGCAGGCGGCGAGGAGGGCGCGGGCGACGCGGGCGACGACCCCACCGCGGAGTCGCGGCGCGCCGACGACTCGGAGCCGGAGGTGGAGCGGCGGCGCGGCGGCACGGCGGGCGCGGACCCGGCGCGGGCCAGCGCCGCCGGGATGTGGAGGGACGCGGTGATCACGCAGCTGTCCTCGTCGGAACCGCCCAGCGTCTGGACAAACAGCGATGTTGAATGAAGGGGAAGCTCGGCAGTAGTGGTTTCTCCACCCTCACGGTAAACCCGAGCCGGGATTAGGGCGTCCGCTGCGTCAAACGGGCACACGGCACGGACGCCCGCGCGCTTGCAGTTTTGTTTGTATTATTTTTTTGAGTTGTTCATAGGCAGCCTGATGGGCGAAACGCCTTACGCAGCGCAGCTCTATGAATTTACACGAAACAGGCACGCCGTGCGCCCGCTTGACGCAACTGACACCCTTAGGTCATGTTCTCGTCGTCTGCGGTGAGCGGGTTGGGAGCGGCGTCGCTCTACGCATCCATGGACAAGGGACCGTCCTCGTCGACAGAAGGAGCGGCTTTCCTGACGCTCTACGGTAATTCCGAGTGATGTGCCCGCCCGCTGCCGTCGAAGACAGGCATTCCCGCTCGCTGTCTCGCCATCGTTCCCGCCTCGCTCACTGCAGACATCCAAATTGAGCCTTAGAGGCGGCTTCGGGTTGTTCCACTCTCGTTTCCGATTCAACGCCTCAGATAAAACAAATTTTGATGTTGTTCGATCACCACGAATTGAGAAACTTTTAGTTTCGACCACAAAATTTGATTACGCTGTAAAGCCGCCTGCTGTATACTCAAAAATAAAAAAGATTATGATGACAGACATATAATAAGTGGTCAAAATATTACCACATTTTGATAATTTCTCCCTTTGTCCTGTATTCTGTCTGCCATCGAAAGACACTTTCCATCACAAATCAACATACAAAAGAAACCCTCTATATAAACTAACTAGTTGACTTTATGTTTTGAAAGAAAACTACATATTACAAAAATAATGTTGCTGTGGATCTATTTCATTTTCAGTTTGTGACTGTATTATATTTTTTTATGGCACTGCATATTCGATACCAGAAGTATCAATAAGGGACATTTTGGCCAAAATGAGTTTTATAAATATATTAGGATTCAGAATTTTCCGCTCTATCGATTGGTTTACTTAGAATTATATACTTACATTATTTTTCATAATTTTTTTTTTATTTACACCTTAAATGTCAGTAACGTAAGAAGCATGTTAACATTTATTTTTAATGTAAGTGTCCCTTACTAGCTCTTGCTATCTTTGAAACTGCTAAGTTTTATGAAACTTAACAACAATGATAAGAAACAGAAGATAAAACTAAGAAACGTTGTCCTGCACATCAATAAAATCGGTTAAAACGCTAAAAAGTTACAGACAGATATCGAAAAAAAAAGTATTTTGATTCTCCTGTAAAATCGTGGTTTGTCCCTTACATTAATTGATATTTCCGGTATCGATTATGAAGAATCGTCAGTTAAAAACGTGTACGTGTAGAGTGTGTGTAGTGCAGTCACCTCGTTGTAGTCGCTGGCGGAGTCGTTGGAGTCGGGCGCGGAGTCGCGCGCCGCGGTGCCGCCGATGCCGCTGCTGGCGCCCTCCTCGCTGCTGCGCACCTTGCTGCTGCTTCACAGATACACCAACAATATACTTACACCATTTAAACTAACAAACTAATAATTGAACGGATGAATGAGTGAATGATTAACCTTTGATATGCACGAGAGCTGATCAGCGCAAACAATGAAAATTCTATTGTGTCTGTATTCACGACAGACGACGGATTAAATAATAAAAGTGTGGCGGCTCCATCTACCGCATACGCCGCACATTATTCGACACGAAACAAACACCTTCTCAAACGTGTCAACAGATGGCGCCACAGACGCAAATCAACGACGTCGCCATACCACGACGTAAAAATAGTATGGGAAGCCTGCATCGCGGTAGCGAAGTTACACCATTTCCTTCGCTATATATAGCACCTCCATCTAATATCCGTTGGACCTTGGTCCCCGAGCTATACCACCCAGCTCGGAGGAAGATCTTCCCTTTGGCCTTCCTCAATGTGGCATTCTAACCTGCTATCAGCCTCCTTACAGTGGTGACCCCGACGTGATGTGATACCCTGCCATTGGCTTCCTACAGTGGTGTGACCCCGACGTGATACCTACCATCGGCTTCCCACAGTGGTGACCCCGACGTTGATACCTACCATCGGCTTCCCACAAAAGTTTATTTGACAGATATAAACAATACGGAAGAGATGACGCAATGGTTAACGCGTTCAGATTGCGATTGTTTGTAGATAAGCAACTTTCGCAAATCCGGTCATCCGGATGGGTGACCAAAAATGTATTATCTTGAGCTCGTCCGTGCTTCGGAAGGTACGTAAAGCCGTTGACAGGCTGCTTTAGCAGTCGATAACCTCCAATCCGCACTGGGCCCGCGTGAAGGCTTATGGCTCGTTTTTCCTGTGTTATTTCCATCCATAGGCAATGCTCTAGCCCCAGCAGTGGGAAACAAAAACGAGCTGGTGATGGCGATGGTGAACAATACATCAACACACAAATGAAGCACTTAAAAAACAAAAAGGATGTTTTTTTTTCTCGTTAATTTTTACAGAGGGCTTAATCACATTGTCACCCTCGAAGCACACTTAAAAAAAAGGATGTTAAAGATACGTTAAACGTGTTCTACAAAGTGATTATTTCTCCTATCTCTAACCTATCGGTAAGCGATGATGGCGTAGCGGTTCGCTAGCTCGGGTCTTGTAAGTCTTGTAAATCAAGCAACTATAATAATGCTTTATCATCAGATGGGTCAAGAATTTAAACAGGGTTTCGGCCTCGGTTGTAGTCTAAGTGACTTCTCACAGTAATAAAAACAGCGAGATCAAAATAATCCTGGTGATATAGTCAGAATGAAGTAACAAATGACCCTGTCTGTTTACCTGGTGACGACTGTGGTGATGGTGGACGACATGGACCCTGAGGACGTGTCGGAGGCGGTCTCCCGCGTCCTGCGGCTGCGCGAGTATGACTTCTCGCTGCGTCTGCCGGGAAAGGCAGCTCCATTAATACAGGTGATAGAACATACTTTATGACAGGAAATGTTAATTCCAGATTTCAATAGCCGCTAGTGTTGATAATGACCAAAGTGCCTGAATTTGACTGCCAGTCATTTACGGTCAAATTGGTCAGAAACAAATGCATATAATGACTTGTCCTGACTGACTGATTCATCGTCGCCGAGCCGAAACCACTGGAGCTAACTGGATGAAATTTGGACGGTAGGTTAATTGAGTGACGTAACCAGCCACTAAAAAAGGATTTTACGGAAATCATACCCTAAGGGGGTAAAGTTTGTATGAAAGTCCGTCAGTTTTGAAGTAAAATACATGAAAATTGGTATTTCGCTTTTTGAAAAGAAATAAAGAATGACATGTCTCAAGAATTTTGTATAATTTCCTATAATGGAGTAAAAAAGGAAGAAGGTTTTTTTGAGGAAATTGTTATTTTTTAAGTATTATACATAACTAGCTAACCGGCGGACTTGGTGCGCTTTGACAGTTTCCATGACAACAAAACAAACAAAACGTTGACAGTTTCCATGACAACAAAACAAACAAACCATTCATCCGCTTAAGAACACCCGTATCCCATGATGGAACCCTATAGCAGCGCCTCCTACCGGGTCCAATTGTAAATCTAAACTATTCTCGAATCCACTTGAACACACACAAAACATTTCATCTAAGTCTGTCCAGCCGTTTAGAAGGAGTTCAATAACATACACACGCACAGAAGATTTATATATATAAATAAATCTACCTTTAGAGATAATGAATAATTTAATCGATCTTTAAGAAGATAACCGATCTTCTATATTTTTTGTGTTTATTTGTAATGGAAAGTGTCCTGCTATGATAATGATTGATATGATTTTCCAATATTTTTGACGCTGTAAGGGAGAAAAGAGCTGGACACTTGCTGAGTTTCTTGCCGGTTCTTCTCAGTACAAGATCTCCCGCCCAGAGTAGACTTACGAACCGATGGCATAGTGACATTCACAAGAACAAGGGCTACTTGTAGCCTAAACTGAATAAATGATTTTGAATTTTGAATTTATAGTTTTTTCAATAAAAATAAAGAATTACATGTTTTTGCATTTTTCGAAAGAGGGGTGAAATAAGGGTAGAGAGTTTGTATGGAAATCTGTCATGCCCTAAATTTCGAAATTTGGCCTGATTAGAAATTATGATGTGTTTCAGGATTTTGGAAAATGATCCCTCAAGTAGGGGATGACAATTTGTACAGGAGGTTTCAAAATGGACCAAACACAGAGTGATCTTTATTACGTTGTTTTGTATTAGACATTTTTTACTACTTAATTCTAGCTCACATGGGCTTTTTAATGACAAAAAATTTCAGAAATTAAGTGACTTGTTTAGTTGTCTTACCCTTATTACTTATACCCTTATGATATTTACCTTTTATAAGTTTGGGTTTTATTACAAATAAACACAAGTCATGTAGCCCACGTGAGCAAAGCCGCGAACAAAAGCTAGTACACCATACACATAAACCGTCCGTTTCAGTAGTTGCGATAGTTTTATCTTGGTTTATAAGATTGATATTAAATATGTAACTTTACATTCTTCTCTGCCACGGCACAGTCAACTCGAGCCTAGTTCTGTTCTACGATATTATAATATTTCAAAATTAAAAAAGTAAAGATAAACATTTCCGAAATATGTAGAAGTATCCAGAAATTTGTAGAAACTTCCTTGAAATAATTAACTATACTATTTCAATATGAAGCTTATTTACATAATAATTATTATAAAACTTTTTTACTATTTATATACTAATAACATTAAATAGCATAATAATAATTATCAGTGTAACCTAGTATTTTATACATGTAAAGATACCTAATGGTGCATGACGGGTTCAAAGTTAAAGGTCCGAAGAGTGATGTATTTTGAAATAGATTCCGTCCAATGAGTAACGCGCCTGTAGTTAGAATAAATTAGTAATCAGATAGGATTGTATGTGTATATTTGACTCAATTAACAATAAATGACCGGTCATCAGTCATTTTACATCTCTAATAGCCACTCACCCACAGCATTGGGCTAGAGTAGTGGGCTAGGGTTAATCATAGCCCGGACTTTGTGGGTATACCTCTCTTTTCCTCCTGTCCTGCAGAGTCCCTCGGGACTCAGTGGGGCGAGGGGTGTCGGGTTGAGAGTCCCACATAACCATGCGTTTTTACCGGAGGCAGTGGCAAAAAATCATCATCTTGATCTCCTCTGCGCTTCGGATTAGTCCACTGCTAATCTGCACTGGGTTCGCGTGGTGGTTTATGGACGGTTCTCCCTGCGGCGTTTTCATTCATAGTAAAGGCTCGAGCCCTAGCAGTGGGGACATAAAAATGAGATAGTGATGTATAATATGAGGAACGTATTGTAGAACCTGTGCCGGAGGTCGGGCCCACCGGTGGCGGCGGCGGTGTGCGTGCACGCCTCGCGCGGCCACACGCGCCCCGCGCCCGCGCCCGCGCCCGCGCCCGCGCCCGCCCCCGCGCCCGCCACCGCGCCCGCCGCCACCTCCTGCGCACATCTGCAGAACAAGATCCTTGTTTACTTTGACGACTTCATGCTAGGAATTTTCTATATAAGCCAGTCAGTGAGGGGGTCAGGCAGGACTACGTCCACGCTAAACTTTTAAATGTTGCAGGTAGAACCTTATCATGGCGTAAGCAAGAGGTAAGAGAAAAGTCTCTCCAGATCACGAGTGTTTACGCGATCGGAGTCGCCTTTCATGGCGTAAGCAAGAGATAAAAAGAGAATTCTCTCTGGATCACGGGTTACATGGACTGAGTCGCTGGCAGATGTCCATGGAATACGATGACCACTTTACATCAGGTGCATCTATAGCTTGTTTGTCATATTTTTACATATAAATACAAAAGGTGAAGTGCTTTTAGTCATAATTGCAGTTTTCTCAATCGAAGAGATTCGATCAAACCAGAAAACAGCCTTCTGGTTAGCCTCGACAAAATTACATAGTGCAGAAAGCAGGATTTAATGCAGTAACTTCTAGAACTCACTCGGCCCTCCTGAGCAGCAGCGAGTCGAGGTGCTGCGGCGCGGAGTGCGCCATGTGGATGTAGGCCTCGTGCAGCAGCTCGGCCGGTAGCGTCCACAGCTCCGCCTGCCGCTCCACCAGCTGGCGTACCACGTTGATGACGTCGGCGCGCTCTGACAGCTGTTCCGCACTGGAAGAGAATTACCATAGCGTCGTTATTAGATATGAGTCTTTCCACATTGTCTTAATAAATAGCTGTTTATTTAACTAGGTTGCTGTTAGGATCGAACACCCTGAGATGGTATCTAGAGAGGATGGTATTACCCTAAGAGTCCCCGTCCTTACTCCCACTAGATAATTGGTGGCGTTTAAAACGGATCGAGAGCTGAACAACCCAAGGGCGTTTGTAAGCTCTAAGATATATGGGTTGACAGAATCGTTATCCCTGGTTGGTGCTATCGTTGGCGTGATTTATGAACGACGTCAAGAATATGCGCTGCTGATGATAAAGGTGAATTTAGTAAACCAACTGACCAGGCAGCTTCGCCAGGCTTGTTCTTGTGCAGTATAATGGATGCAAAGATCGTGGCCAAGTTGATATCTATACCAGAATTATACGCCGCTTTGCTTATGATAAAAGAGAATGTAATACCACGACGAACCTAGCAGCTTCATTAGACTTATTCTTGCGCAGTATATAGGTGCGAAGACCGTGGCCAAGTTAGCGGCATCCATCTTGTTCCCTGGCTGGTGCTGGTCGTTTGGCATGGGTAATAAACTGTACCAGTAAACGTAGCTGATGATGAAGTGGGACTGACTTAGCATCTTTGTTAGGTTTATTCTTGTGCAGTATGTTAGATGCAAATACCGTAGCCAAGTTGGCGGCGTCCATCTTATTCTCGGGCTGGTGCTGGATGATGAAGGTGAAAGTAAATATAATATAACTACTATCCTGGCAGCTTCGTTAGGCTTTATTCTTGTGCAATATATTTGGTGCGAAGACCGTGGCCAAGTTGGTGGCATTAATCTGGTTCCCTGGCTGTTCCTGGTCGTTGGCATGACCAATGATCAATTAAACTAAATAAACTAAACTAAAATAAACTGCACCAGGATAAAACGTAGCTGGTGATGAAATGAGACTGACCTGGCAGCTTCGTTAGGCTTATTCTTGTGTAGTATATTAGGTGCGAAGACCGTGGCCAGGTTGGCAGCGTCCATCTTGTTCCCTGGTTGGTGCTGGTCGTCAGCGTGGGCGGCCAGCTGTGCCAGGAACGAGAGGAGGGCGTGTAAGGTGTCTCTGTGCGCCGCTGGTAGGAGCTGGACTATCAGCCGGAGGGCTTCCCATTGGAGCCGCCGGTTGCGAAGCTCTGGAAGGAAGTAAAAGAATTAGTTAACGGAATTATTAATAACCATTTCCTTTTATGATGTTTTTGAGTATCCGATATTTCGATGGAAACGCTATTTTGTATGTTTATGTAAGGTAAGATGACTTCGCTCTACCTGTTAAGCAGAAGCGGAGTCTAAATGCCAAGATGCCAACACAACTAGTGGAGCAGGCGCAGTCCAGAGCAGAATTGTGCTTTAATAGCTTACTGACCCAAAAGTTATTTCTAGACACTCGTTCAAAGGACCCCATGTTGTGGAAAGTAAAGCTTCCGGATTATTCTCGTGTGCATGTGTGCTGTGCAAACATTCCCCCCTGTGTGGTAGTGTGACAAAAAAATGATTTATAAAATTTCTTTGTTCGCGACGTAATAGTGGTCACGGTAAATCGGTAACCCCAATAAAAAAAAAAAAAAAAAAAAAAATCGTTTATTTTCAGACCAAAGTCCATAGATATAGTAGGTCCGTAGGTTAGTACACAAAAAACTTAATCCTATGTTAGTAACAAAAACAAAAAAAAAACAAAAAGATTGTTAGTACACAAAAAACCTTAATTCTATGTTAGTAATAATAATAAAAATAAATAATAATAACACTCTTTCCACCAAAGCAATGACCAGCGCGCATATTACTATAAAGGATGGTTTCATTTCTTTTTTAATTAGGTTCAAATCAAAAAAAGCCTTGGTTCATATATGAGCTGTATCAAAACTCGGCGAGAAATTGGTTGTCAATGATTTTGTTCACACGTATACCAAAGGAAAAACTACCAACCAGTGTTCTTTATAATTGGTTGCGTGGCCATGTTTCGGGAATATACACCTATTACAAAAACATCCTGTAGATTCTCTAAGGAGTTGGAATCAGAACAGGGTAAAGTAAACTATGTATGTACTAAAAATAAAGAGAAAAAAATGTAGTGTCTCTTACTCTGCGTGTTGAGGAAGGCGATGTAGAGGTCCCTGCAGAGCAGCGGGTCCGGCAGGTCCCTGAGGAATTCCTTGAGTAGGGTGGCCACGTCGTGGGGACATACGGCCGAGTCTAGCGCGGCCTCCTGACCCCGCTCCCAGTCTTCACGGAGCTAGAAACAAGGAATGACTGATAAACACTGGGATTAGAGAAACAAAACAATTCAAGGCTTCGCTATCGTATTATATAGGGTTTACGTGGGCCTTAATACTTAATAGTATTAGTGTAAATTCAATAACGTCTCAATAGTGTTTCGGTAGTCTGATTATGAATAAGGATAATGGGAAAATCTCGCCACCGACACACGATTGTGGACGTTGTAAATAGATGAATTGAGGCCCCGTATAAAGATAGTTGAAAGAGGTGAATAAATAAATAGTTAAATCAAAAGTCGAGTCGATCTTTAGGACTGCCAGCCAGGAGGCTGAGACGTTACCATAGAAACACAGCAGTAATTAGTCTGTATCTGATTCAACTTTAGTTTTTTTGTGCTTAATAAACATTAAAAAGTCTTCTACAGTGTAACTTATTTAAAAAGCTAATAATTTCGGTTTAGTTTTCCTGTCAGTAGTATATAGGGTTGCCAACCATACTTTAAAATAACGTATCCTACGTTATTTTCCATCCCCATACTTTATTCTTTTTAATAAAAATAAAGTATGGAAAATACTTTATTTCCGACTAATGCGTGCGTTTGAACGGAATATTCCTGTTGACTTAATTTCTAAACTACTGAATGATACTCAGACTCAGGTGAAGTGAAACGAAACGCAACGCTTAAATAAATAAATTTAGAAAATACTTTATTTTTTCTTCATATCCTTTTTTATACTAGTTAGTGATAGATTTATTTTAATTTCCTGAAAAATTGTTGGCAAACCTGGTAGTATAACGCAGCTATGGGGGTTTAACCAATGGTTCTCGCATTCAAGCCCAGTAACTGTCCGTTCTGCTGCCGACGCTTTACAGTGTTAGGCCAGCCGCACTTTGGAAGCGTATGTAAGTGTATGTTAATTCTAATTAAACCAATGCCAAACAACGTCAGCTACGCCACAAGTTATTCGCGCACACTTAATAACATTTGGTAACGTAAGGATTTGGCCGTCGTCGATGTTTCTGGAGCGGCTACAGTGTTGCTGTGTTGTTAGAAAATAATCGATTCGTACGTCATAGCACTCGGCGGGTGCTGCGCGAGCGCAGTTTGTTATAAATCCACACAATTGGGTCAACGCCGCGATCCGGTAACACTAGGGTGCCAATTAGTTTTGAGAGCTCACTCGCGACACCATGCCTTATTATTTATTTATTATTTTATGTAAACTTGTATAGGATTACAAAATTTTACATTATTTATATTTAGTTTAGAAGCAGATTCAGAGTTATTTATTTGTGAGAGGTTAGTTACAATGAAGAAAAGCTACAATAATTGAGCTCATATGATTGACTGTCTCTTCGCCATCACCTCAAAACCTACAAGGTAAGAATTCATACGTTTCCCACCTTCCTATGACATATGGAGTCCATCAAACGAGGCGTATGCTGCGTTGTTTTACGCTGCACCAGTTGTCTTCGCGTCTGAACTCTATTTCCACTTAACATTAGGCGGAATGGAGTCATTTGCCGTGCAAACCATAAAAAAAATAGTGTCGTTAAAATCGCCTAAATTCAGTATAATTTAAACGTTTTCTACTATCGATTTAGATCTCTGTAATTTTCCCTGGCACTTTGTATGTATAAAACTGTAAAACGCACTTTAGAATACGTCTCGCCTATCTCCAAGCGCTTGGTTACCCTGGAAACGCGAAAAGCTTGTGGAAACATCTAATTCGGGCGCGCCGGCCGCTTCGCGCTCGCTGACGAGCGGAGCGCGCTCTGATTTACTGCACTCCGCTCTGTCACGGCCCCTTCGTTTTATTGTTTGTTTGAGGTTTAGCGTCCATCAGGTAATTGAGATTTATTGCGTATTTAAACTGTCGTTACTCAAACGTGTGGTAAGTAATGTTTCAATGATCGCTGGTGTGTTTTCTAAAGTTTACGCGATCATTTAAACATCGATTGACTTATAAATCTTTAATATTTATTGCATTTTCATGTAGTAAGTAGGTAAGTAAGTAACTATAAGGTGATAGGTATTAAAATAAGCATAGGAAACCCAATAAATGAAAACCAAATACAATAAATTATATAAAATAAAACTAAAAACTGAAAAAAAAAACTGTAAATCATTACTAATATTATTATCTACAAGTGCTTGCTCCAGGCTAGGCTACTTGATTGCCGTTACAGATTGTTCTTTTTATTTTTTTTAATAATTAAGCGATAGCTTTTCAGGCGGACTATAAACAACGGTGCGGTGATCAATTCAAAATTCAAAATTCAATATAAAAAAACTGTCGAATTGAATAACCTCCTCCTTTTTTTGAAGTCGGTTAAAAATATCGGTAGCTTTGTAATTTTAAGCCAAAACTTCGTGCCCTTTTTAAGAACACTGCTCGAACGGAAATATGTGAGAATTTGTAAAGCTAAAATTTATTATGGAGAACCACAAACCCAAAACACAAAATGTATGTATCATTAGTGTTACATTACTTTGTATAAATATTGTACATTTTGTGAACTACACTCGATATCGACCACTCGCTAGTATTAATAAAGGAGTATCGTATACCTGCCGTACTCTCTTCTTCGAGGCGGAGACCCTGAAGAGGCCGAGGGTGTGCAAGCCGTGCCGTCGCAAGTGCGCGAGGCAGGCCGACACTAGGCCGGGCACTTTTGGCCCGCCTCCGCCCGCCTCTTCTAGCCCCGCCCAGCCCCACTCGCCCGAGTCACAGGATTCACTCTGAAACATACCAACACTGATCAGTTAATTTTTTAATTATTAGACTGTGTGTGTCCCGCTGCTGGGTTGGGGCCATACTACACCAGATAACAATGGCGGGACGTAATGTGCAGGAGTTTTGTTAGGTAGCTCGCCTTCCCCATTGAGGTAGTCGGGAAGGGAGTTCCACATAACGATCTTCGTCTCCCCGGGCTACTATTGGGTCCTTACCTATAAAACAAATCTTTTTTTCTCAGTTATTAATAGGCGTATTCCTTCTAAAAGTCAATACCGGTTGTTAATATTAATATACACCTTTAATTAGGACTATGTTACTTAGGCTTCAGTAATAACAATGATTATTCATTTTGTGTCTTTATCGCCCAATTTTTTTTTTAAATTGACTTCTTTTTTTGTTCGCTGAATTGATCTTTTGTTTCATTGTAGCTTTGAAGGGTCTTGATTTTTTTTTCTTTTTAATGTCTGCTATATTTAGCTAGTGAAACAAACACACTACTTTACAATTTTTATAATGTTAACATAAATAGATGCTAAGAAAATTAAAAAAACGTTAGTATGAAAAATATAATTTTATAAGAAATCTTCATACAAAACGTCAATTTCTTATATTCTAATTACCAATAAATTTAACGACAATTAACCAAATATTTGGACTAAAGTCCAACCAGCACAGCACAACATTCGTACATCATGTAGGTATTTTGCTAAATTTCTTACGTATATTCGCTTGGCCTGATGGTAATGTCGATAACGCCAAAGGCGGAAGCATTTCACCCGAAATCTCCAACTGATTAAGAACTAGCTATCCCATCTCTAATTGTAGAACCAGGTCAACCACCAATCAAACCGAGCACATATATATGTACCCCCGCTGTGAATCGAACCCGACACCTCGGGCTCTAATACCGGTGGTTCAACAACTACACAACATAAAAGGCTATCAATCTCTGGGGTACATAAGCGTCATCACGCGAGGCCAAAGCACCAGGCGCGCATAGACAGCTAAGAAGTTTCAAATTATTATAGTGCGTTTATTTTCGTTCAGATAAAGATATCGAGATGGTTGGGCCGCGTCATGCGATAAATTTATCCCGGCCTTAATGAAAGCGAGCTTTGGAGGCCGGCAGGTAACCGGACACCCGTGACGTCATCGTGACGTCACCGTGACGTCAGCGTGACGACGAGTGACGTCAGCCCCCGACCCATTGGCCCTGATTGCATTATGCTATCGTTATGTCGCAACAGTAAAATTTATAGCGTTTTTTATACGCGAGGTTTCTCTGACGAACGGAACGTCGCGTTTGCCCGGTCACGATTAACTATACAACTCAGATTTCGTTTTATTTTTTTTGGAACAGTTAACAAATGACTCCGCGCTGTCTGATGTTCAACAGAAGCGGAGTCCAGATGCGAAGTTAGCTCACTAGGCTTCATTGGAAACGATGCAGCGAGAAATTGACCGGAAACACCAACAGGGCATGTCCCATCCCAACAAAATGTTTCATAAGGAGTTATTGAAGCAGTGCCTGAGGGGAGTTAACATTTGGCAATATAAAATCTTTCATCAGCTTATGCATGGAACCAATAGGATAGTTGACTGAATGAAAGTGAGTGAAAGTACCGGAGGCCCATCTCTCACCCCTCCCCCTCCCAATTCCTACTCCCTCCTCAAGATCCAACTCCTTTCCAAGGTTGGCAACGCATCTGCGATAACTTTGGTTTTGCGGGTGTCCATGGGCGGCGGTGATTACTTTCCATCAGGTGACCCGCCTGCTCGTTTGCCTAAATGTTTTGGATAGCGTATTTTTTATGTAACCGAGTGTTGATTTAATAATGGAAGTAAAAAAATGTAAAAAAGTGTGAAACTGCCAGTTTTAGCCATCTCTGTGGTTTAAAAAATAGAAGTCCTGACTGAGTGAAAATTTTTGGACGATTCAAAAGCACTTTTCTAAAGTTTATTTGAATAAAGAATATTTGACTTTGACTTTGACTTTACCCATTGGAGTCAGAGCCAATGGTCATGGGTTCGATTCTCAGCGGGGGGGTACATATGGTACTTTCAGTAGTTAAGGATACTGGGCGAAGTGTTCTTCCAGTTCCAGAAGTGTGATGTAAGCTAGCACTTTCCTATCTGAATAAAATATATAAAAAGAAATCTACGGCATGTACAGAACATGTTTTGTGACATGTCTCAGAAAAATCCAGGTCGTCATTACAAACAAAAAAGTTGTGAGAATTGATATGTTCTTTAGTTTGTGATGGTGGTATCATCATCATCAGCTCATATTATGTCCCCACTGCTGGGGCACGAGCCTTCCCTATGGATGGATAGAGAGAACAGGCCATAAACCACCACGCGGGCCCAGTGCGGATTGGTGGTTGTTAACGACTGTTAATGCAACCGGGACCAACGGCTTTACGTGCCTTCCGAAGCACGGAGGAGCTCGAGATGATAAATTTTTGGTCACCCATCCGATGACCGGCCTATGCGAAAGTTGCTTAACCTTAGCAATCGCAGACCGGGCGCGTTAACCACTGCGCCATCGGGCTCCTCGATGGTGGTATACTAAGTGGTAATTTCACCAAAGACACTCAACTAGGAACCTCCTGCAGTAGGAATCTCCCAGGTGTACCCCCACGTCACCGTGTCTTGGCTATACCACCAAAACTATTTCTGACCGCTCAAATGGCGAATGCCAGTCGCATTTACACGACCACTCTACGCAGAGCCATTGCATTTCGACTCGCCGCCCATTCCTCTAATAGAAAGCCATTTTTCAGACAATCTATCGGGTCCTCTTATTCTGGACATCAGTTCAGCCACCGGACTGGATACAAACAGAAATAGTCGAGTGATCCCAAACTTTTCAATTCATCAAACCTTTGATTCTATTGATATGTTTCTATTATTGTATTTTAATAGTGAATGACGATTGCCACGTGCCTTTTAAATCAAGCCCCAAACCGAATAGAGTAATAATTGACGAACAATAATATTTATAGTATAGGAATTTGCTTTAGCCGCTTATGGCTTTTACAGGGTGAGCGAGTTAATGGACAAGCTCTTCCTCCGCTACGGAGGGACCGAAAAATCTCCGCAGCATCTTTGATGACACTCCTCAAGGAGAAACTAGTTTCTTACTATGAATGTGGAGTTCTATAGATTAACGTCATTAAGCGAGCGAGCGCTGCAAATGAGAGAAATGAGGCCGGCAAGCCGCTGGCGTTCTGCTGCTGTCTCCAGGTCACTACGACAACGCAGCGCTACTCATCGAATAAAGAAGTTTCTCTTTCAAAGAGTAATGTTGACTCACATCACATCATCCCCGTTCTTAAGCACTCTGAGCGAGGACAGCGAGGCCCGTGCGCTGCTGCCGCCGCCAGGCTCACACCGTCTCCATGCATTTCGCACACTCCGTAGTATTTCATTTACAAAGTTCCATCGACTCACATCATCCCCTTTCTCGAGCGCTCCGAGCGAGGCAAGCGAGGCCCGCGAGCCGCCATGCTGCTGCCGTCGCAGGGCCCGCTCCGTCTCCACGCACTGCGCCAAGGTCACTCCAAACACGCTTCCTGGGGTGGTATCTGAAATAGGAGGTACTCTCATCAACAGGCGTGTTATAACGTTATGAAGCAATCCTATAGCTCCATTCGACTACAACTGAAGTAAATTAGACTACTGACGTGAATCCTACATAAAGATCTTTATAGAGAATCTTATTGATGTGTTTGGTGGTTGGTGATAGGGATTGGTCTATTCGCTCTGTTTCTAGAGTTGCTTGGACATAAATAGTCAGTACATCAGGAGTTGAAGTAAGAGTAAAGTGTGAAACCTTCGACCACCCACAAAGATGTGGTTACAAGAACGAAATATTTTAACCACCATCTTCGACGACCTCCTTGGTCGAGTGGTTTGTACACCGGTTTTCATGGTGTCGCCATCTCTGAGGTCCCGGGTTCGATCCCCGGTCGGGTCAATTTAGAAATAATTTTTTTTCTAAATTGTATCGGGTCTGGGGGGGTATTTTCTATAATAAGTATGTATTTCAGTATTTCAAGTATGTTTATCCGTTGTCTAGTAGGTAACCATTTATTGAGTTTCATAACGAAGCTTCTCTTGGGCTAGATAATTGGTGTGAGTGTAGGAAAGTTTATTTATTTATTTATTTATCTAATATAAGAATAAATAATCCCATAGAGCCAATACATCAGAGGTTGAGGAATCCAGGTGAATTGTACGTGGGGGCTTTGTGAAATAAAATTATAAATTTTTACTTAGCTGCTATGGAAACCTTGGTAGATAGTACATGGAAGGCATGGTGTTGAACCAACTAGCTGACGTCATCGGTATCTGCAGGGCGCTCGCGGCTTCGGTAAAGGTCGCGTCTATTCCAGGCATGTTCTATTCCAAGAGCTATGTTAGCGCACAATAACGCCTACTTTGTTATTTTCTTGAGTGGGATTTGGGCCAGCACCCCTTGAAATTCCAACCCGTGAAAAATGACCAACACTATCTACTCTACAAAGCCACTATCATGGTTTTAGTAACTTTCTTGGAGAGCCTTTGCTGATTGCCTCAGACGATATTTTCAGGGTCATCGGACTTTTTTTTGGGGGCAGCGAGAATCTTAAAGGGTCCCTCAAGCCGTGTGATCGAAACACTGTCAGAGGTTTTTAGAAGGAAAGCCCTCACCGTTCCCTAATAGATTCTCTAAGGGGTTTGTCAGAACGTTCAGGTACAAAACCCGCTACTCATAACACTCTTATCTATCTATATATATAAAAATCAATTGCTGTTCGTTTGTATCGCTAAAACTCGAGAATGGCTGGACCGATTTGGCTAATTTTGATTTTGAAATATTTGTGGAAGTTCAGCGAAGGTTTAATTAAACGCTGAGAAACATAAATAATAAAAGTAACGAAAAATAGTAAAAACGACAATTTTTAAAAAAAAAAATTATTATTTTTTTTTAAATTTTCCAATACAAAAAGATTTATTTGTTTTGTTGTCATGGAAACTGTCAAAGGTACTAAGTCCGACGGGTCAGCTAGTTAATAAATATACATTTAAATTTACAATAAACTGACATGGTGATCTTCGATCGTGATTAATTCCCTCTGATGATCCAACGCACGTTAACCATGCTCAGCCTATTTGCTTGGCCCCCATTGCTGCTCAATAACAAACATGACCCGATTCCACGCGTGATAAGGAACAAGTAGGATTCGCTACTTTTGCACATTTGGCACACACTCAATAAAAAAAATAATGGCTTTAAACTACATATGTTGAAAGTCATAGGTACTTTGGTAAACATTGCATTATTCAAATTCAGAATGTTCTGTCGAAACTATTTATTAATTTGTTTTTTTACATCTCGTGATTATGATCTCACCTGTTAAAGAGGATAGAGTAGAAAGTCATGTCACTCTGAATTCAATAAGGATGTTCACAACAGCAATAATTAATTTCAGAACATTAAATGTATAAATGTAATCACGTAACAGTTTTCAAAAAAATATAAAACTTTTTTATTCACCTAAGACCATCTTTATATCTATATAAATAAAAATGAATCGCTAAATGTTTTGCTAAACGCAAAACTCGAGAACGGCTGAACCGATTTGGCTGTTTTTTTTTTGTTGTTTTTGATGAAGTCTAAGGAAGGTTCTTATGGAGAGAAAAAACGTTAAAAATACGAGGAAAATAGTAAAAACAACAATTTTCTTTTCCCATACAAACCACTCTCTACAGGACCGATTTAAAAAAATTCTTTCACCATTAGAATGCTATATTAGCGCTGAGTAACATAGGTTATATAAAAAAAAAATTACCACCCGTGCGAAGCAGGGACGGGTCGCTAGTAGGTATATAAATCTTCTATGCGTGTGTTTTTTTTGTAAGTGAACTCCTTCTAACGGCTGGCCGATTTGGATGAAATTTGTTTGTGTGTTCAACTGGATTCGAGAATGGTTTAGATTTACAATTGGACCCGGTAGGTGGCGCTGTATAGGGTTCCATCATGGGATACGGGTGTTCTTAAGCGGACGAAGTCGCGAGCGGGCTACTAGTCCTACTAATATTATAAACGCGAAAGTTTGTAAGTATGGATGGATGTTTGTTACTCTTTCACGTAAAAACTACTGAATGGATTTGGATGAAATTCGGCATACAGATAGTTTATAACCTGGATTAACACATAGGATACTTTTTATCCCGATATTCCCACGGGAACGGGAACCACGCGGATGAAACCGCGAGCGGCCGCTAGTTAACTATAAAATTTAAGTTAGTTTTTGGCGACGAAAACTGTGTCGAAGACTGGGCTTAAAGTTTCGACCACTGGTGCTACTATCCTACCTAAATCCGAAAAAAAACGTTGAGTTACACCTGTTTTTCACATTTACAAACTGAATAGACGATTCAACATTCAAAGCTGCTGATTTCTGCTGATCGTGTTTAGAGAAATTAATTTCGCATTCCATCATAAAATGTTACCGTGGAAAATGAGAATTGTTTACAGAACGAATAGCTAGTTTTCTCGGAAGAAACGGCCGTGTAATAATAAGCTTACGTAGTACGCTGATTTGCGAGCATTCCGCCCACACGGCCAAATGCTCAGGTGGATTTTGTTAATTGAAAAAAAAAAATTACGTCGTCAGTAATCATTCTCGAAGATAGAAATATAAAGGAAGATTGAACCGCTTTTGAAGGCAGCCGCTGCTATATTGAACATGACAGCGATGATCCCGTTAAAACATCTTAATAAGCCGTTGTCTCGCCACAGCAAGTTGTATAGACTTCATGTTATTCTCGGCAAAAATGGCTTATGACGCTATCAGGTCGCATTGGAGCAGTTGAAGAAGCAAGTGGAGTCACCAATTTTCCAATCGTACTTGACGGAAGACACCCAGAACGCATGAGTCCCTTTTAATAAATGCTATTTACTAGAAAATAATTCACAAATACAAATAAGAAAATAATCCAAGATAATGATAAAAATATTTTATTGCTATAATATTACAAAAAGAAATTACTTAACTAAAAAAATGTTGGCTAAGGGCAACAGTCGCAGCAAAGTCACAAAATCTCTATAATAAGAGGAAACACTAAGGTCGACTGAATTGAAAAATATGTATGAAAAGTAGACAAAACCAACGTTACGTAGTCCCCTGATTCCTTCTCCAAAACTGGACTGATTCAAATACTTTTTTCATTAAAAATTAAAGAAAGCCTTTGGCTTTGTCCCTATGTTATGCTTTTTTTTATATAATCTCGTCAAATTTGGGAAACACAGCGGAAAATTTGGCCAATTTTTAAGGTTTTCAAAGGTTCATATCTGTTTTAATAATTCATTTATGAAAAAAGGGATCGCCTTAGGGTCGACTTGCGACCAATGGGCGACAACTAGTCTTGATTAATTGATGATGATCAAGCATTACTTTACGGCAATCGAGAATACAATGAAGATACGTGTAGGATAATACGTATAATTAGTATGACGGGTAATGAATAAGTTTTTATTATTACCCTGAACGGTATTCATTACCATTGTGATTCATCACAGTAGAAATGAACACTTAATTTTTTTGTTGCTTTTAGATGTTTATTAAGGTAATATTAATAAAATTAATTGTGACATTACAAGGACTGCCTTTTGACATCATTTATTAATACTTTTTGATTTCTTATGTCATTATTAACAGGTTGAACGCCGTCGGGCCCAGACACAATAGCAATTCAATTGTTTATCGGTCAAAATCGTCAGAAGATCCAAAAGGGTATTAGAAATTTTAAATGCGACCACGACGAGACAGAAGACTCTTTCGGTCGAAGAAAGAACAAGCAAGATTAATTAGTTACTTTCCTTTTTAATCTAAGGTTTTATAATCAATAAATTATTAAGAATCATACAGACGAACTTATAAATAGATATTACTTGATACAATTTTACTAGAAAAGTCAACCATCTCAGGAAGCTTGAGTGGGAATCATAAAGTTATTATACCAACAACGATATAATAACTTTATAGTGGAAATTGAACCTTTGGATAACAGGTTCAATGCACTGTCCGCTGACCTGCCGAGACACCAAAGACTCGTTGAATTTTTCTAGTAGGTACTTTGTGATTTACACTGCAAACCAGCGTATTACGTCACTGTTAAGTTTTTACCTTTACAGTTGAAAGAACACTTTTGCAAATATTTAACAATCGGTAAAGACGTAAATCCTTATAAAAAAATATTATTACACGACTGCCAAAAGAAGGTGTGTTATGTTTTCAGGGTTCATGTATGTATGTATCATGTGATGTTTCTTTATTCCACCCATAACTTCTAAACGCCTCAACCGATTTAGATATATGAGGTATTTGCAATCCTTGCATCGTACCGAGTAACATAGGCTAGTAAAAAATTGTTATAGTTTCCTGTTTTTTGAAAGTCAGCTTTTTGGTTAAAAATTATTTTATTACTTTGTATTTTATTCTATCGAAAATGTATAATTCTCTATTTTGGAAAAAATAACATTATTGCAAATATAGTCTTTTCCAACATATATTTTTCTTGGTGTTATACTCGTACGTTGTATACTTAAAGTATCGTCTCCAATATCCGTCCAAAGTAGGATCCCTGCTTCCACCGAGGTCGATCGCTAGCAACGGCTCTGGCCATCAAATATATGTATATGTATATGTAGGTATGTATATGTTTACAACAGTAGTACGGCGTAGAACAATATATCGTTCCGCGATGAAAGACAGTTCTCATACTCTGGTGGTACTATTTTTACCGGTATGTGCACAGCTTTGGTGGCGCCTACACTATTTTCAAATTCATAATTCCCCGTAAGAATTTCGGCCGAGTTTTATAGTGATAGCCGCCGGTTGCTAAGGCTTCTTTAGTGTCTAGACGGGAGTGAATTTCAAACGCGCTGTAAATATAAGTACCATTGTCTGTGTTGGCACTCGATATTTGGTTTGGGGTAACAGATTCATCATTAATAACATCATCACGCTGCTAGACAAATGCATCCCCCAAGGATCCCTACTACCACCCGCTTTGAATTTAACAATTAACTAGCGGACGCCCAGTGGTCGAAATTCGACCGTATTTTTATTAAGGCTACACGGATTGTATTGTTCCTAAGCAATGAAAAATAAAAAAAAAGATAGAATGTGAGTTTGGATTGGCCTTGACAGATTTCGGCCGCTCCTCTTCCATTTTTGAATTTTTGAAAAGAGTATTATAAGAGTAAGACGTTGCGGCCACTTTTAACTATAACGCCATATTTAACTAAACCATAACATGTCAGGTGTCCATTAGGTTACGTAAAATGCTAAATTACTTCATTCAAATAGTTTGTTGAGCATAATTGGATTTTCTATCTCTAATTACTAGATATGTTTTTTTTTTCATTGGCGGCGCTAGTGTGCGGCGTAAACGCTGTTAAGTGTGTAGAAAACCTCCGAAGGTGATTCGTTTCACACGTCTTGAGGTACCCTTTACGTACCTCGCCGCCCCCAAAAAAGCGCAATGACGTTGAAAATGTCGTTTGAGGCAATCAGCAATCTCTCTCAAAAAAAAAAACAATCCTGCTCCCCTAGGTTGTATCGCATCTGACTCCGCTTCTGCCTGACAACTGCAGTTTGAAGCATCGTTGTGTTTCGGCAGCTAGAGATAAGATAGCCAGTACCTTAGTAGTTAAGGATTCCGGGTGAAGTGCGTCGGTAAGATGAAGGCAATGCGCTTGCATACCCGTTAGATATTTAAAAAAAAGTTGGAGCGGAGTTATTTACCTTCTATTTTATATACAACGCGTAACAGAAAGGTGTGGTCAAAATTCAAATATCTAAAGTGTATCCGATCTTGATCTTGTATGCAGAGTATCTAAGGCATAATTATTAACTTTAACTTGATATGCAATTTTCAGTTAAATAATTCTATTGTGATGTCACATCAAAATAAACAAGTCCCAGCCCTTGTGGTTTAATAACCTCTGTGTTCTTACATCACTGCTACTTGCTTATGCGCGCCTGACGCGCATGAGTTCACTAATATAAACGTTTAATTTAAAATTGCATAACAAATTAAAGTTAATAATTATGTCTCAGTAACAACACATACAAGATCTATATCGGATACGCTTTGGATCTTTTCATTTTGATCACACCTTTCTGGGACACGTTGTATAAAAAAGAATAGAAAAGGTATTGTTATTATTATGAATACAATCCTTTTACTTGCAATCGGATTCCCACTGGTTGGAACATTGAGACTGCAATATCATTTGTAGTAAATACTTTTTTGTTAAAATCTTTTTTTATCTAAACAACACAATGAGATTCACCGTGCATTAGATAGTTTGAAAGCTAGATTGCGATCGACCTTTGAATCAAAAAGAGTGTTGACGTTACCGAGATTCGTTCAACACTTGGCAAGGATTCAGGCACTATAACAATACGGCAGTAGAATAACTCATTCTTTTGTGTTACAAAGACTTTATATACTTTTAAACTATTGTATTTGAGAATTTAAAAATGCCTATAAAAGTATATTAGGTATCGTAGGCATACCATAACGGAGTGTACAAGTTCAAAAATGGGTCTGGGTGTAGAAAAGGGGGCACCAAAAAATAACACATTTTTTTTTACGAAATGCCAAAAAACATAGCTAACGAATAGAGATTTAATTGTTTTGATTTTTAATATATTTTTTTAAATTTTTGTATGGAGCTAGATTTCTGTTGTCTAATAAAAAAAATAACCTCGAAATTCAAGACAATCGCTATGCTGCGCTTCGCGATTGTCTTAAATTTCTAACCTATCACGTGACCTATAGCAAAATGTGAAAAAATTTACAAGTCCTAGCTCCATACAAAACATGATCGAAAAATCGGCTGTCTCGGACCCCCTTTGCTACACCCTTAGGTGTCGGTAATTAATAAGTCCCAAAGCTCGAAACAACAGTTTATTGCGTTTAGCACAAAGCACACACAAATAACAAATAGAAGGTGAAGAGAAGAATACCCAAAAATAATGTTCAAAATGATCTTCATATGTACTTTTTGAACGTCAATGCAATGCCATGACTTCGTAAACCCTACGGTGGAGACTGGTGGAGACCTTGTACCGAGAAGAAGCCGCAAGAAACTCGGCAAAGCCTGTTTCTTACTCCGGTAGTGTTACAAGCAATATAAATTTATTAAAAAAATTCAATAAAAATACCACATTTATTACGGTAAATTTGTTAATGTGTCTATATCTATCTATCTATATCAGCCTTTGGGTTCGTCTTCGAACATAGGCCTCCTCTTCATCTTTCCAGCGTTCTCTATTACCAACCACCTGCATCCAGTTAATTCCGGCTTGTTGCCGGATGTCGTCTGTCCATCTTTTAGGCGGTCTTCTCCTGCCGCGGGTGTCATTGCGGGGTCTCCACTCTAAAGTCCTTCTAACCCAGCGATCGTGGTTCATCCGTGCAATGTGTCCCGCCCATCTCCACTTACGGCTCTCAATCTCCTCCACCACGTCGCGGACCCGTGTCTTTTCTCTGATCCACTCGTTTCTCCTATGATCTTGGAGAGAAATGCCAAGCATCTGTCGTTCCATTGCTCGCTGTGCAACTCGGAGTCTTTCAGCAGACCTTTCTGTCAATGTGTTGTCTTGTTAATGTGTATGAACAACTATATCCATATATTTTCGTCATTAACATAATCAACCACTTTTTAATAACTTTTACTCTGCTTTACTTACCTTTACTTAACTATACCTATACAGCATTGTGAATGCAAAATTCAAAATAATATAAAAAAGCTTTACTAAAACATTATTCTTTTGACATGTGCTTTAAATACAGGTTGTAGATTTGCATTCCCGCCATAAATTTACAGCTGATCGTAATTGGTACACTTAATGACTAAAAAATACTTTTAACACGGAGAAAGTAATAAGGAACCGATTGATTAATAAAATGATCTCAGTGTAAATTAGAATAGCGACCGTCGACTGACGAGAATAGGGGTGCAGACCGTAGTAGGTACATAAGAGCGCAGCGGGCGGACATTAAGTCGATGAACTTACGTAAACTTGTAGGTACTATTATGTATTCTGTGGTAAAGTGGCTTACTCTTACGCATAAGTATACTTTGTTGCAATAAACTATTATTAGGTACTTACTGATCATGTTTAAGATACTCGCAGGTACTGCTCAAAGTGGGCACCTTCACGTTCTATGCACAAATGAGCACGGCGCCTTAAGTTTCTAGGTAACTTTTGCAGCACACTACGATTTGACCTTACACTCTCAAAAGCCATTAAAATATTTTGTTTTAACTGCACAACACTCGTGATTTCGTCTTTATAAACCATTCTTTTTATGTCTCCCCACAAATAAAAGTCACAAGGAGTCAAGTCTGGCGACCTCGGAGGCCAGGGCACTGGCCCACCTCGACCAATCCACTCGGTTCCGAACACTTCATCCAAATAATCGCGCACTTGGCGTCCATAATGCGGAGGCGCCCCGTCCTGGTGGTAAAAGAGATTCCGGTGAAGAGCTAGTGGCACGTCGTCAAGCATTACGTCAACTACGTGCTGCAAAAGTTGCAAATACGAGTTGCTGTTGAGATAACCCTCGATGAAATAGGGCCCGAGTAAATGTCCACCAACAATGCCAGCCCACACATTGATGCTAAACCTATGCTGGAACGAATCTTTTTTGGTCTTATGCGGGTTCTGTTCGCGGTGAGCCCACCAATGTTCATTGTGGACGTTGTAAACACCGATGCGCGTAAACATACACTCGTCCGTCCATAGAATGCTGGCTTCTCGGTGTTCTAGTACCCAGTGACAAAAAGTGACCCGGGCGGCATGATCTTGCTCGTTCAATTCTTGAACTCTTCTGAAGTGGAACGGGTGCTGTTGCTCCGACTTAAGAAGCCGCCAGACTGTTGTGTGGTGGACATTGAAGTGGCGGCCAGCATCACGAGTACTGGCACGTGGTTCCCTCTCGAAGTATTCGAGTATTTGCTCTTGCAAATCGACTGAGAGGCCCACACTGCCGCGACCCTGCGCATGTCGAGGAACGTTGAACTGGCCATGATCCCTCAGTCGTTGCGTGGCAGCAAGCATTACCTCGCGCGATGGAGTTGGTCTGTTTGGAAACATTTCCACAAACATGACCACGGCTCGACGTAGACTGTTCCCACTAATTGCGTATAATCGCACCATCTCCACAAGTTCTACGTTAGAATAATTTTCCGTCATTTTAGTTTTTTTACACACACAAACAACACACCTAAGAACACGTTTCGCTCCAAATTCGCTAGGGCTAAGAAATGTGTCACTCGTTCGGGGTTGCGCGGCACACTGGCTTTGATGCGTGCGGCGTGCGCCCGCCGCCCGCCGGCCGCCGGCGCTCGCCGCGCCGACAAAGCTGCGGGCGCGCCGCGAAGCTCGAGCTTGTTGCTACCTACTCGTGGTCGGGTGAGCGGGCGTACGCGAACGAGCGTTTATTTTTTAGTGCTACGCAGACGTGCGATTCGTATTTACAGATTTTGAAAATATGATTATTATTTTTTCATATTCTTTTTATAATTTATTTGTAATAAGTATAAGCAATACGACTGCTGCTATGAATATGGCGTGAATGCAAATCAACAAGTTGTATATGTTAGCGCATTTCAACAACATTTAGCGGAAGTTTATTTTAAAAAGTTAAACATTTACCTACCCCAAAAACGAGGTTTTCCACGAAGCACACCCAAACGAAGCACACCCAGACGAAGCACACCTAAAGTATTCCACGAAGCACACCCATGAGGTGTGCTTCAAATAAAATTTTCGGGCCACCAGTTTAGAAAGCCTGAGTTTATTCTAATTGCGAGTGTTAAAACTACGAAGGTCAAAATTTTTATCAAATGTATTAAGATATTAATGACATAAGTACCTATATATAATGTTTTCCATGAATATATTGTGATGAAAAAGTTAAGATTTTTATTTCCTTAAATAGTAAAGGACATTTTTAAGTACACGTAGTTTAGAAAGAACTTACTGTTGCCCACCTGTGGATACAGTATAAGGCGACACACTGAAAAACAGCACTAACTTTCGTCGAATAGTTTAAGACTATGATATGACTAACAAACCTGAAATGTTCAGATAGGTAAACTCATGTCTGTATTTTGAATTTGCTACCTCAAATACACGACTGTATAATTTTGACTCGAAATTTATTTTCGAAACAACCTCTAAAAATGAATTTTGTTGAAATTAAAACGAAATTACTTAATTTATATTATTATGCTTGGAAACCACTCAAATACATTGATAACATCAATATTCGTAATTTAGTAGCTGCATATTTTGATAACTAAAACCAATTAATTCTTAAAAATATTTTAAGATTCTGTTAATTTCTAAGCAGTCTCAATCGTCGCAGGCGCTACGTATTTTCGACCTTATGACAGCGACTGTAAGGATCAGCCGTTTTTGAATATTCATGAACCGAGGTGTCGTCTTAAGGGGTCGAGTAGCTTGGTGGTTTCTTTAGTCGTAGTAACCAGTAACCGATCGAACGCCGGTGGTTTTCTAAGGGTCGACGTCACACGAGGGCTTGCCAATCTCGTGCACCATTGTAGATTTTAGGGGCATTCGAGTCAGATAAAAAAAGAATTCAAGAGACTTTGTGAATTAACTTGTGTGCGAGCATTAGCATTAGCTCTACTTTTGACAAATGTCGACTCTTATTACTTTGTATTAAGAATATTTTATTTTACATGTTTACACTTTATTACCTAATTGCGTTTATTTTACTCTATATTATTTAATCCTGACGTTACGCACCTTTTACTGGGTCAGTCGTTACGGTGATTGATTATTTACATATTTTATTTACCATCAATTATTTCAAAATTCAAAAATTCAAAATTCAAAACCATTTATTCAGTTTAGGCTACAAATAGCTCTTATGAACGACATTTTATGCCATCGGTTCGTAAGTCTATCTACTCTGGGCGGGAGATGTTGTACTGAGAAGAACCGGCAAGAAACTCAGCAAGTATCCAGCTCTTTTCTCCCTTACAGCGTCATAAATATTGGAAAATGCCCTATCTTATAAGGACACTTTCCATCACAAATAAAAACACAAAATGTAAAGAACAATCACAACATGTAAAAAACACAAAAAAAATAACTAAATAAAATATTTAAGTCTGCAAAAACATAATTAGCATATGGCATATACGTTTTCATTTTGTAAAATAGAATAAAATTATAGTGCCATAAATAGATAAATAGTAAGAGAGCTGTAGCAAGAAATTATCCAAGACTAGCTCAATTTTTACCTAAAAAGGTAAAATATCGATTTTTACTTAAGAAACTTTTTTAAGACGAGACAAAAAAGTCTAGTTTTTTGTTGTTACTATACTTTACGTTCACGTTTACTCGAACACATTGAAACTAAACTACTAGGTACTCGTGTTTATTCTACACATTTAATTAATTTAAAAATTATCCCGACGTTTCGAACCCTTTGTAGGGTCTTTGGTCAAAGGAAAGATGAAGTGTTGGTCGTCTCATAATTTAACATTAAATTAAATTAATGTGTGAAAATAAACGCGAGTAGATCCGTAAAACTGTTTTAATTTCAAGGAACATTACTTTATCTTGAAGTTCTAAGGACAATAATTGTGTAGGCAAAAATAAAACGTAAAATATGTTAAAAAAAACCATGAATGGACAAAGTGTTTCATTTCGAACATAACCTACCTTGAATCATGCACTATGCGACGAGCGAAATATTTCAAGTCTGCCCCCGCAACGTCTTCCGTTTTTAATACGAAAATTAAGATTGTCCGATGTGAATTAATTCCGTACGCTTGTGTTGTGATCGGGCGGCCTTAGGATTGCCAAGGGTAATCGAGAAATATTTATCTAATGGCAACTGTGCGTTAATCATGTTTTTGATGTAAGAGACTATTATAAGATTTGGGTATTACGTGGACTCTCGTGTTATCTTTTTAACTTAGGTAACCTCTGGGGACATCGAGGTTCATTTCATAAGGTTTGGATATTTATAATACTAGGATCCCGTTTTAGTGGTCTTGAAGTAAGAGATATTACATAAGAGCATTCCTGATACAGATTTAAATTTAGCTTAAAAGGAGGTTTACTGGTCATAAGTTTAAGATGCCCAAATTATTAAAGCCAATAAAAACTAATTTTATTTAATTTTTATTTTTATTTATACTCAGACATATTCTAAAATAATGTTATAGTTTTGACCAACAATCTTGACACCGCCATTAAGAATTATAAAGAAAGCGTAAGCGTAAAACATTATAACAAAAGAAAAATTGAAATAAATTAGGAAAACAATCCAATTGAACAAAATGATAATAGAACGAGACGTCTAACAAAACAATAGAGAGTTAGCAAAAGCTTTTGAACAAATATAAAAACGCGTTCGCGTTCCATTTCAAACAAAGTTTTCAACGGGATCTATTGCAAACTACTTAGTATACCTAGGTATCCTAGGCACACATTCTCATACCCGAAGGCGACGCAACTGACGTTTCCACCTAGACTTTTTAAACATTTTATGCGCCATTTTCAGCGTCACCGGATTATCTTAGGGGCGCGGGCGGCGAGATACTTAAAGACTTCCTCAAGTCGTGTAAAACAAAATACCGTCAGAGGTTTTTCGAGAGGGAATGGCTTCACGCAAGGGTGTCTTCGTTCCCTACCAGAATCTCTGTGGGTTACGGATTGGTTAAGCGTAAATTATAGAAAATAATATGTTAAACCTTATTTCTAAAATATAAATTAATAAAATACACTTAATATGTCGTTAGTCAATGTCGTGAGTCAGTTCAGTCGTCAGTAGTCATGGGGGACTTCAACGCTAAAGTGGGAGTACAGAATCGCCACGAATCGGTAGTAGGATCCCAGGGGGCAAATGCTTGTCAACTTCCTCGAAAGACAGGGGCTTTTCTTGATGAACTGTTTCTTTGAGAACCAGCCCCAAAGAAAGTGGATGTTGCAGAGCCATGAGCCCGACAATATGACAAAAAATGAGATAGACTTCATCATGATTCATGGCCGACAAAAAGCAAAAGCACATATTCAGAGACGTCTCGGTGATCAACAGGTTTAATGACAGCATTTTAACTGCGAACGAATCACTAGCAAAATTATGAACGATCTAAAAGAGAAATAAATCGGCCAATCACGTGATCAGAATCACATGCGATGCGTATACAAATCTCCAGAGTTTAATGACACATTAACGTCTCAATAAAGGTAGGTCGGTGTCGGCGGGCCGCGGCTACCCGGCTAATGAATAAATACATCACGCTGATTTACGGCCGGCTTTACTGACTGCGCGAACAATAAAACCATTTTTACAACCATGAACGATTGGAGAGCGCTACTGCAGTTCTGCAACTGAGCATAAGCTATAAACTGAATTGAATAGTTAATGTAAGTAATAACAGAATAGTCCAGAAGATTCACTCTGCAAAAACATTTAACTAAAGTGTAATTTAGCTCGTTTTTAACTGTGTTTGTTAATTGTTTACAAAATAATATTGAATGTCAGCTTATTTTATGTCCCCACTGCTGTGGCACGAGCTTGCGTTATGTATGGAATCATCGGAATCATCACAGGAAGAAGGGGCCATGAACCACAACGCCTAGCCCAATGCGGATTGGTGATTGTTAACGACTGCTAATGCAGCCTAGCGGACCAACGGCCTTTCGTGACTTCCGAAGTTAAACATTAGGTAACGCTACCTCTATTATATGAAGATAAAGATAATAGCAAGGGTAACGTTAGCATGGTATCGTTAGCTGGGTGGCATTTTTACAGGTAAATTAAGTAACCACTCTACGCGGTTGATACGAAAAAAATAAAAACGATACTTATAATGGAAAGTTGGTAACGGTATCAAGCCCTGGGAGGAGCTTGAGATAATAAAGTTTAGTTCAACCATCCGTTTACAGGCCTTTGCGAAAGTTGCTTATCTTCAGCAATCGGCAGCAGGTCAGCAGACCAAGCCGTTTACCACTACTGCTCGCACTATCAAACTCCTCTAACTCCTCTTTAAATGAAAGCTAGTGATAAATATACACTATGAAGCATTTTGTTTTTTAGTTGATGGCTTCGTGCGATTAGCACATTTAGCCAGTGTCAAAGTAATTTTTCTTAAAGTAATATATAAATAAACAATATTTCCTTCTTGTATAGATGATGATGAATGATAATAGAAATGAGAAGTGAAAAATGATATACCCCCAACTCCTCGAGTATCTCAGTAAAGATGTGGAGCTCTACGAAGTCCTCAGGCGTACTTATTGAGAGAATTTGAAAAGTGACGTTGCACGGTTTTGTTTCATTTGCCAACACTCATGCACACTCGCGAGCACTTAACGGTTAATAATCAACCATTCTTTCACATTAATATTCGACATAATACAAATTTTAGAAAATAAAACAAAACCGCAGACATGACTCTTCACTTTCCCGCCAAGAAGTCCATGAAGCATTTTGTATTTGATAGTAGTAGTTTTTTTTAATCCCATTTTTTTAGGGACTTTAAGCAAGCCATCAGTCCCATCATAACTTATACTTACTACATCAAGATAGTAGTAGTAGGTACTTGGCATTATTCAGATTTTTTGTAGGGAATCACCGATCTTTTTCATACTACAACCTTATTTTTAGTTTATACGAAAATCGAAACACAGGTCAAACATTTTCATTTAAAGAATCAGTACAAAAAAAATTAAAATAATATCTTGAAAACTCACGAAGTTCCAAGCTTTTTGTGCTGTCCCGTTGTGTGTTTTTAGTAAGTAAGTAAGTAACATGGTATAAAAAATATTAAAATCGATTCTATTACTGATTCTGAACAAACAGTTTTCAGGTTTCGTATAAACTAAAAATAACATTGTATATGTTTTATAAACTGTGTTGCAAAATATAATGACCGTTTTTTCTACATAAAAAAATAATCATCATCGTCATCATCTCGGCCAAAAGACGTCTACTGCTGGACAACGACCGGTTTTGTGCTGCTCGCATCCAGCGGCTATCCCTTCACCAGATCGTCGGTCCACCTTGTTGATAAAAAAGTAAGTAAATTAGTAGCTATGCTGACGATCGTCGATCGTTTCGCCCATGCAAACAATAACGCTAGATAGTTAATAGTCAGATACCGCATTGGCATGCGGTCTGGGCGGAGTAGCTGATAAATTATTGAAAAATACGGTGGTTGTAAATTTTACAGTTTACTGTCCTAGCTTTTGGCAGAAGCTCCTGGTAATCGTCACGTCTTCTATGTCACGTGGGAACTGTAACGTGTAAATAACCAAACGCATAAAACTATCCAACAGTACTTAAAACGTAATTTTATGAGCGTTCACTCATTTCGATATCATGTAATTAAACTTTAAAGTTTAATTCCTTATTTTTATACCAATAAGCCATTTCTAAGAAAACTTTTTATACTTAGAGCGTTTACGCCGCACACTAGCGCCGCAATGAAAAAATCAAATTATGATCAACAAACTATTTGAATGAAGTAATTAAGCATTTTTACGTCACCTAATGAACATCTGACGTGTTATGGTTTAGTTAAATACGGCGTTATTGTTAAAAGTGGCCATTTTTAGCTGTAACGTCTTATTTAACTAAACCATTACATGTCAGGTGTTCATTAGGTGACATAAAAATGCTAAATTACTTCATTCAGATAGTTTGTTGAGCATAATTTGATTTTCTATCTCTAATTACTAGATATGTTTTTTTTTTCATTGGCGGCGCTACTGTGCGGCGTAAACGCTCTTAAAGAAAATACAGAGAACTAGTGAGTCAGTAGAGAACATAAACAAAAGGACCGGGTTATTGTAAACTCGTCATACCGCCTAACTTTAAAAAAAATGTCAATTAGTTTATATCTTCATAACGTTGATGAAATAACGTTTCAAGTGATTCATATTACAGTATCGACAGTAATTAGCACGTTATCTGAGTGAAATTACAACATATTAGCGGCCGCTCACGGTTTCACCCGCGTGGTTCCCATTCCCGTGGGAATATCTGGATTAAAAGTATCCTATGTGTTATACTAGGTTATAAACTATCTGTATGCCGAATTTCATCCAAATCCATCCATCCCTTGCAGCGTGAAGAAGCAACAAATATACGACCATACATACACACAAACTTTCGCATTTATAATATTAGTAGGATAACTCAATGCAATAAGACTTTTCAACGAAGAAATGACTGTAAAGCAGTAGCAGAAGCGAAGAGGTTCGCGAACATAGTAGACACCCACCTTTCCATGACTTCCATGCCAATATAAAAATGTCTGAAATCGATTCAACAGCCGATTCTTAACAAACTACTTTCAGGTTTGAAGATTATGAACAAGGGTTTCAAGATGCTGGCACATCGAGCGATCGGCTTACATCCTATCATTGATTTTATTTATTATCTATTTTATCTCGGAGCTCTACTTTGACTATGCTATATGTAGCCTTGAGGTCACTAACGGCAAGTTTTCTCAAAATTGATGATCTTGATTAGGGCAAATCAACATAGACATATCAACATAGATAAGTATATAAGTATGTATGTAATTTCAGGTTGAGCATTCATTATGTTACGTACATTTATAAAAAAACTATTGGTCGCCCAGAGGTCAAAATTCAACCGTAATTTTATTAAGGCTGCACGGATTGTATCCTAAGCAATGAAAAATTAAAAAGATAGAATTTGAGTTTGGATTGGCATTGGCAGACTTCCATTAATGAAATTTTTGAAAAGAGTATATATACGTGTGTTCACCAAGTTTTAATTCATATCTTCTACCTGCCAATAAATTTTTTACTTCTACCGACCAATATTCAAAATTATAACGTGTCTCGTTAATCACTCGACATTGGCGGAATTATGTGTGTTGGAAAGACACTCCAGAAGCCATAACACAAGAAAATAATAATAATATATACGTGTGTGTCAAATACATGCTAATGTTTGATTGTTTTATTGATTTATTGTATTTTTATGCATAATTTAAAAAAAAAAAACATTCGTATAACTTTCTATATATAAACTTTAAGTGTGCGAAATTTCATACTCCTCCGTCCGCGCCATTTTCGTAAAAAAGGGGTACAAAGTTTTTGCTTCACGTATTAATTTAAAGATACTGCAATCGATTCAGCAACCAAATCCTGACATACTTTCAGGGTAGGTATAACTGCTATGTCACACGTTGTATTGGCAGACATTAGCAGGCAAGACGATCCACAGTATTGACGCGGTTAGTCACACTGTCTGTCCGTCCGTCTGTCACGTGGCGCGCCGCTTGCGAGCCGGGTAAAGTGCAACTGTTACTGCCCGCAGCTATTTACAAATGCCGTCAGCGTCGGCCTTTGATGTCTTCATGTGTTTGTTTTGATTGGATACTCTGTGCCGCCGTGAATTCGTATTGTTGGTTGGAATTGATCGATCGTCTAATCTTCGGCTAGGTACAGACTTTTATTTTCGAAAAGTCTGTTTGCTTTTCGTGGTTGTCTAACTAGCAGATCTATATATCTTGTCGATTCAGAAAAAGTATTCAGCACAAAAAATCTACGAGTCGAATTAGAGCTTGGAGCCAATTTTAAAATGTTTATTCTCCACATTTTAATGGTATCTCCATTAAATCTCATGCATCTGACCCGGTATGCCACAGGGTGCGGTCTTAGACCCAGCTCAAGGATTTTTTTAGTACTTTTTATAAAAATATAAGTAGATATTGTTTTCTAAAGTTTACGCGAACACTACACATTGAAATGAAACAACTTTTACGGATCTACTCGCGTTTATTTTACACATTACTTATTTATTGTTTATCCTGACGTTTCGAACCCTTTGCAGGGTCCGTGGTCACAGGGAGACTGAGGTGTTGGTCATCTCATAATTAGTTGGTAGCTTGTATACCCTCATTTAAATTTAATCAGGTGCGTTCCGTTTTACGCAGAAAGAGCTTATTGTATCTTTTGGTCTGGCAGTATGGTGTCGGGGCTGGGATTTAATATTTTGTATGATGGGATCCCAGGCTGGTGGTAGATTCCAACCATCTTGTCTATTAAAATTAGGATGTTTTTTAATTTCAATAGCCTCGCGTATCATCCTAGGGATGAATCGTTGTTCTTTAACGAGTATTTGTGGTTTATCAAATCTGATGTAATGGTTGGGCCCCTCTAGGGAATGTTCGCATACTGCAGACTTATTTTCGCGCCTATGCTTGACGTCGGCTATATGTTCTTTAACACGGGTTCTTATACTTCTCTTTGTTTGCCCGATGTAAGAGAGCCCACAGTCGCAGTCCAGTTTGTACACGCCAACACGAAGAAGATCAACCAATTTTTACGACCTGTTAAGTGCAACATACCCCTTCAAGATGCAGGCGTGTACAAGCTGAATTGCGACTGTGGGCTCTCTTCCCGAGGTCGAGTCCCGGGTCTTTTAAGCGGGGCGTGAAACGGCATTTATGCAGGCCGTCATGAATGGGTGCGCTTGATACCGTGCTTGTTCCACGGTGAGGAGCTCTCTAATTATTTTGGACTGCATCGGCTGCTTACCATCAGGCAGGATGTAGTCACTATGACGTGCCAATATAAAAAAAAATGCGCTGGAAGGATTACGTAATGAACCATCTTGACTCCATCCTTCCTTGGCGATCCCGCCAAGAAACTGGATGCGGGATGCACAAACCAAGACGAATGACGGCAGCTGAAGGAGGCGTTCACCAATATGTTGGTTGATAATGGTCAAGAAGAAGAACAACCACCAATTTGCACTGGGCCCGCGTGGTGGTTTATGGCCCATTCTTCTTTTAATGTTTCCATCCACAGGAAAGGCTCGTGCCCTCAGCAGTGTTACATATGATGATTTGGTGAATGATACACATGGTGAACATATAGACAATGCTGGTTCCCTTACCTTTGTCCTTGTCGTCCTTGGCCCTGCTCTGGTCGAAGAAGCCGGTTGTCAGGGCCTTCCTCTTGAGGAGGTACGCTCGTCTCTTGGGCTTCGTCGACGCTGCCACCGCATTCTCTAAGGAAACAGGTGCATCACATTAGTCTACCATCATCATAGTCAACATTGTTTACACCAAATAACGATTTGGTACAAAAATCGCAAAAGTTGAGCAACCTTTAGCATGGGTGATAGCAGAAAATGAAAATGTAAATACTAGAAGATTGCAATCTTTACAAATAACCATCACAGAGTACTGAATGGGGGCTGCTTCAATATTAATACTAATGCCGTATTATTTTCAAGTGATGTTAAAAGTGACAACATAAACAGTTATAAGTATTAAAGTTACAAATTAAACAATTATAAGTATTAAAGTTACAAATAATATAAAGCAGTTTGAATGCAAAATAACAGTAAAACAATAAGCTTTACATAATGTGGTTTTTTGAACGCCAAGGCTTCGCAGCCTCTGACCGAGAGATACCAAGAAGAATCCGCAAGAATTTAGGTAAAGGTACCTAAATTAATCCTTGTCCTTTTGTCCTTCCCCCTATCGCTCGTCCCCAGACCAGTAAAAAAATACTTGCTTGGAACGTGTAAAGTTCTTGGCATGTAATTTTTAATAGACTGCGAAGTAATCCATAAATAAATATCAGCAACAAACAAGAAGACGTGTAACCCGACATGGCGCAACGCGACACTTGTTTTGATAGAAAATTGCGCACGCGCCGACCGCGCGGCGACCCACTTCAGAGATTATTAATTTTTAAACGGAATGTTTAACGGCGTTTAACCCTTTCACAGAGAGGATATTCCCACCACAGTTTGAACTTTATGTGATTAAGATAAGATTGAAAATCTTGTGTCAACCAAACATGTCTGTTAAAGGGTTGACGGTTTACTTCCAGACTTCCTACTTCATACATGAGTTCCGACATTCAAAATGTATGTATCAAACTAGTTACTAGTGTCTCGCTCGCGGCTTCGTCTGCTTCATTGAACACCCCGTATCCCGTCGAAAACTTTATTTTGATACAAACATTGTCCTGCCAATTACGAACACAACAGAAACAATATGCCAAATCGGTAGAACCGTTCTCAAACAATGCTATGATATACATGTGGCAATTGATTTTTATTAATATACTAGTGGGTCGATCGCGACTTCGTCCGCTTAAGAACACCCGTATCCCATGTGGACCCTATAGCAGCGTCACCTACCGGGTTCAATTGCGTTTTCAAACCATCCAGGAACATTGAAATATACACACAAAATTTCATCCAAATCGGTCCAGCCGTTTAGGAGGAGTACACACACACGTACAGAAGAATTAATATAGATAGATTTTTTTTTGACCAGAACAGGGTAGCAGTGTAGGTGGTGTAAATAAATTCATGGAGGTTTGGGAACGATATAGTTTAACGCCTAACAGACTTCTTTCTATTTATAGGTATATATAATATAGGTATAGGTATCCTACGCTTAGCTTTTTGTATCCCCAACGTGTCATTCAGCCAATGGCCGACCACGGCCTGTGTAACTTGGTCGAAAAGATGGGTTAAAAGTTAAAGGTAACGTTGGAACGAATTTTATTTTAAAATGGAGCGTTTGTTGTGGGAAGTTATACGGCAAACCAGATGTAAGTGTTTATTTTTATTTACCTTCTATATTTTTGAATATGTTGAATATGTATAAATATTTCAAACCATTCTATTTATTGTCTGTCGCTTTTACGAGAAGCCTTTATCTCACCTACCTGAGGGCTAAGATTTTAATTAATTACTTATTACCTTAAAATACATTTTTTAATTAAATTAAATAAAAAAATATTCTCAACCCCTGCAGAACTGGCTATCGAATCTCTAACCGTCACACAACACATAGGAGGTAGTTGACGTGTACAAAAGTAGTTTCGTTTTAATCAAAATTGCTTTTATCTCCATTCTAAATCGGTCCAAGGTAGAAAAACATTGAAGAATTTGTAATTTGTCATGCAACATTAAAGTTGAGTGTTGTGTCTTCCCACTTCGCTTGCGTGTGTGTGGGCAAACGAGTCGCATACACTGTCGTTATTTATAAAAACACATTACTGCCCGTCACCTGTGATAATGTCACCTGGGCCAATACTAAGAGGCAGGTACATAATATACGCCTGCACATCGGGCAGATCGGACTACCACAATAGCTGTCAAAGGAGATTGCTCTGGATCGCCTTAAAATTTACAAACATTTGAAAAATACGTCATGTTGTAATTAATTGAAATAATAATTTTGACAGTAAGAATTTCAAGCGGACACTGTTTATTATTTATAAGACTTTTAAAAGTATTTTTTTACCACCATACTCGCCATCTTTGTTTGTCAATATGTCAGTACTGATAATAATTATCAGTATATTATCAGTGTACAGACCTACCACCTAGTGATGTCTCCGTTCGATGTTTTCAGTCAATCAATAAGTGTAATTGATTACTGAATTTACGTAAAAAATCGAATTTGGTTTTGATGAAAACTTCGAGTAATAAGATTGATGTTTACACATAAAACATCATTGCTGCGCAGCATTTTAGTATTTCGGTTTTATTCACGTTTTTAAACATGTTTAGCATAGCCAAATACTTATAGATTTATTAACTTTCAATATCATTTGTAGCAATGGAACTTGACAATTGAGTAGGCCTTAAATTGCTATACGTATCATTAAGGATTTTTATTACAAAGTAATATAACGAGCAGGCCGCTCACTGCGTGGTAAGTGAAACACCTGCCCATGACAAATTATTATTATATTCCCAAATATTTTCCCTTGTCATATCGATACTGCGGTAGTACCTACCTAGACAGCTAGGTATCAGACCTACCATCTAGTGATGTTTCCGTTCAGCGCTACCAAGGGGAAATTTGTTGTAGGGCATAGTAGTAAAAATATAAATATTTATAAGCATTCACTAAAGTGTTTCCTATGACTAAACATAACCTCAAAATCGGTCCTTTTTATTTAAATAACTGTCTTCTCAGAAGTGTCCGTCATGAAACTTAGTTCTCATGGGCTAATACAGGCAATTCATTACTAGAAAATGAGTTTTCCTCTGCAGTTTATTTTGAGGCGAGCAATATATGGACGCAGAACAATCTCCTTTCCTCAATAGATATTCAAACTAGGAGGTCGGGCTATTCGAGCAATTTATAACCTAAAAGCTGTTAATTCTCTCAGGGAGATATTTAAAGATATTAATTAAATGACAGTTGCATCACAATATATTTACGAGAACCTAATGTATGTTTATAAAAATATTTAAACTTTATCTAAAAACAGTGATATTCACAATGTAAACACTAGAAATAAAAAACAAACTAGCAGTACCTTATACTAGGCTCCACAAAGTAAATAATTCATTTAGAGGCCTGTGTGTACGTTTTTACAATAAAGTTCCAAGTAATATCCAAAAACTTGATATTAATAAATTTAAAATCGCCATTAAAGAAAAGCTTTATAAAAAAGCTTATTATAAAGTGTCTGATTACATTGAAGACAAAACAGCATGGGTTTAAAATGCTCTCCAATCACTCCAACAGGTATTTCTAATTTAAAATATTGTTAAGGTTTTTTAAACTGTATAACTTGGTAACGGCATATAATTTTGTAAATGTCGTTGTGGAGTTTCTTGCGCCCATTCTTCTCCACAGCTAAAAAATAGACGTCCTGAATGGGTAGTAGGTAAAAAAATTTTTGGACGATTCAAAAGCACTTTTCTAAAGTTTATTTGAATAAAAATATTTGACTTTGACTTTGACTTTAAACTTTGTCCTCCTTATTCATGAAAACTATTTAAGCGTTATTTAGTTAATCATTGTTTTGTCTCTTTTTCTCAAATTCAAAATGACGTTTGTGTGACGTTGACAAAACAATATCTAACTAAATAATGCTTAAATAAATTTTATGAATAAGGGGGTAAGTATATAATATAGCATATGGTTAAAAATTTATCAAAGAATTTTGACCGTTTTGGAAAGGTGATCGCAGGCGTCTGAAGAAAGTTTAAATTTCAAAATGCTCTTAGCTTTACACTGAATATTTGGTTGTTTTTTTTTTGGCTTGATCATCATACTTGCTAATTGCGGGTTGGTGATCACAAGTATGGACCAGGGTTTTGTACAGGATCAACCTTCCGGTTATCGGTCCGAGCACTATGCCACTTGATCAAAGTCCTGTAGATTCCTACTGCCCTATGGAATTAAAATCACCATTACAGTCTGCTACCTTACTACATCTTACTACATCATACTACCCACTTTTTTTTTTTTTTTTTTTCTATGCTCCTCCAACGTTATCGGAGACTTTTGTATTTCTATTCTCTTTCATACTATTTCTCGCATTTATTCCTCTCGCACTTTCATACTTCATACTTCACAGCCATTCATCATCTTTTACTCTTTTACGGGTGGGACTCCCGTTTTACTACTTTACTTTACTTCTAATTAACATCTTTTCTTCTTATTTTAATTTGGTGAAATAAATGTTTATATAATTTTTTAACACAAATTTTGTTGCGAACAAATTACAAAAACACAAATGTTGAAAAAATTTCCACGAGCAGGGTTTGAACCTGCACCCTTCTGACATACTGGGTCAGGTGCTCTTCCAATTGAGCTATCGTGGTTCTAACCAGCCCGCCGAAATTATTCAACACTATTTACTTTTTACTTTGAAAGCCAAAGGCGCCCATTCAATGTTAGTTAATGTTTAACTGATCTTTAGTATTTGTAAAAATATTATGATCGGATGTTAATGACATTAGTTGTTAACATTGAATGGGCGCCTTTGGCTTTCAAAGTAAAAAGTAAATAGTGTTGAATAATTTCGGCGGGCTGGTTAGAACCACGATAGCTCAATTGGAAGAGCACCTGACCCGGTATGTCAGAAGGGTGCAGGTTCAAACCCTGCTCGTGGAAATTTTTTCAACATTTGTGTTTTTGGTGAAATAACTTTTTTCAGCGAGCTGTTCAGCTCAAAAACTTTCTTTTTTACAAAGGTTTACATGACTAATAAATTTTCTTACGATATTCTTATTATGTTCATTTACTTACAGTTTATTTCTATTTAACTATTTCACACTATTTTTAGTGTTGGTGGCCTCTTTTATGTCGCTGTACATTTTGCCTTATATTCTACTTTTAATAAATTTATAAACTTATTCTATATTTATTTTCTTGTTTGCTTATTATTACTAGGAAACCTCAAATATATAACAATATATTTGTGTTGTCCTTATGCTAATCTTACTACTAATGTTATATGCTAGTTAAGTTTTATTTCTAAGTATCACAATTTCTGCAACTTTGGTACAGTATTCTATAAACTTATTTCTATCTTTGCCATCACCAGCCAATATCGTCGCGAAGTTTTTGGGGATGACTCTGGTGCCCAAGTAGGCCTCGATGTTGTACCTCTCCAGAGTGTGTATAGGGCACTCTGAGAGGATGTATATGATAGTTTCATCTGTGTTAAGGTCGCAGGCACACGACGGGCTGTCCTTGCACTTAAAGCGATTTAAGTACGCTGAGAACCCGCCGTGTCCTGTGAACACCTGTGTGGTGAGTTGTGTGGGGGTGATGTGGCGCGTGATTTTGTAAGCGGCAGTGATGTCAGGTAAGAATAGTTTTGTTACCTCGGCTGTGCTGCCTGTCTGGTATCGCTTGTTCCATTCCTCAATCGTCTCCTCTCTGATGAGTCGCTTGACGAAGGAAACAGGGCACCTGTCGTAGTCAGGTTTTCTCTTGGAGTGTAGAGCGGCGTCCTTGGCAAGCTGGTCGGCCCTCTCGTTTCCCTCTAGTCCCGCGTGTGCTTTTATCCAGTACAAGTCTACAGACTTGTCCTGTCTAAAAGCCAGCCCAAGGTTTTGCCTTGTGCTAACCGCTAAGGAGTGGAGGGAGGAGACATTCACGACCGTTTGCAAGGCTGCCATGGAATCGCTGTACACTCCAAAAGAAATTTCCTTTCTACTCAGCACCACCTCCGAGGCTTTATTGAGTGCTAGTATTTCTGCTTGATTTACTGTGGCGTATGGCGGCAGAGTAAGTTTGACGGCTTTGGTTTCAGCGGTCCCGTCCCATAAGGATAGTGCCGCCCCCACCATGCCGTCAATCTTACTGCCGTCAGTGTAAATGTAAATGTTGTGTGTATGTGCGTGTATCTGTGCGTCTTCGGTGATGTGTTTAATGTCTATGTTTATGTACTCTGCTGGGTGTGGTGTGTGTAAAAATGAGTGTGGAGTTTCTATGTCTCTACCCCGGAGGTCTGACCGGGGGACCCCCCTTCTGGCCTTGTAAAGGGCGGCTGCCTCTTTAACTCGAAGGTCCAGTGGAAGCGTTCCGGACAGAACCAGGGCAGAGTTGATTGCTGTTGTGCGATATGCTTTGCACATTTTTTGTGCGAAGCCCCGCTGTAACATATTCAGCTATTTGCGTGCAGAGATCTTCTCCGCGGCCGTAGCCCAGACGCCAGCTGCATATGTCACAACTGGTTCCACTGCCGCTGTGTAGATTGTTTTTTGGATGTCTGGGTTGAGTCCCCAGTTAACCCTGGCCGTCTTTGAGAGCTGTTTATAAAAGCCGGCTGCTTTCTTACAGGCATTCGCGATGTGCGAATTAAAGGTTAGTTTGCTGTCGACAATTAGTCCTAGGATTTTTATTTCAGGCTTATGTTCAATTTCCGTTCCGCTCATGTTGAGGCGAGGGGTGTCGTATTTCAGCTTTTTGGTGACAGTCAGACAATTCGTCTTGTGTGCTGCGAACTTCAACTTATTTTGTACACCCCACTCCTCAACACGAGCGAGAACAGGATTTGCCTGGCTGGCTATCTCCAGGGCCGTGTTGCCCACAAACAACAGCACAACATCATCCGCAAACGCCTGCACCCAAACCTCGCGACTCTCCAGTTCTTTCAGGAGAGGGTCCAACAGTAGGTTCCACAGGATGGGTCCAGCAATTGATCCCTGGACGCATCCCTTTGTGGTTTCCCTGTGGATCTCCTCCCCCGCGTAGCGAATCGCGACGCTCCTATCTGACATATAGTCGCTCAGGACTCTCCGGATATTCAAAGGGCATTTTTCTTCTTTCAGCCTCACCCTGATGGCTGGCCACCATGCACTATCGAATGCTCCCACGATGTCGAGGGAGACCAACGTCACTATTTTTTTGTTTTTTACTTCTTTCCTAACCTCATTTACAAGGGCGAAGAGTGAGTCCTCGGTACTTCTTTGGGGCATTAACCCATATTGGTGTTTGCTGAACTTAGGCAATAAGTGATGTTTGAGCCTTCCGACTATCATCTTTTCATAGATCTTTCCGAGGACCGGAAGCAGGCCAATCGGACGGTAAGATTTAGAGGCCGAGTAATCCGTCTTACCTGGCTTCTTGAGAACCACTACCGTTGCCCGCTTCCAGTCACTCGGAAAGGATCCGTATTCCAGACATTTATTCACAATGCCCAAGTACAGATTGGGATCATTGTAAATAGCCATCCTACAAATGTCGGCAGTGAGTCCGTCTTTTCCCGGAGCCTTCTTCGGATTGAATGCATCCACAGCCATTCGCAGTTCTGTGCAGGTGAAAGGGGGGTCAAATGTATCACCATCTGTCCCCACATTTGCAGTCTTTGCTATATTGCGCGTCTCCGTGTGTGTCGCCACTTTTAAAAAACGACGTACCGATGACATAGTGGCTATAACCGCTCGAGCCGATATCCGGAGGCTTTCGGTTCAATTCTCAAATCGGGAAAAGTGTGTTTCGTATTTTACAAGTTTTTTTTAAATGCGTAACCCATGTTAGTGATCACCAACCCGCATTAGAACACCCATCAATTGAAAGTCAAAGTTAAAGCCAATTTTTATTCAAATAAAATTCGGAAAAGTGCTTTTGAAACGTCCAAAATTTTTTTACCTACTACCCATTTATTTTTTAGCTCTAGATAATTGTAGCGATGAGTCGATTTTACTGATGGAGGTATTTGCCCAGCAGTAGGACTTTACATAGGCTGTTACAACATCACCAGCTCTATTTATGTCAGTATAGCTGGGGCAGGAGCCTTACTTATGAATGGATATGGAGAACGGGCCATATATATAGGATTGTGTATGTTCTTTTAAATAAATAAATAAATATACCACCACGTGGGTCCAGTGCAGATTGGTTGGATTGTATTGGTTGTTGAAAACTGCTAATGCAGCCGGGACCAACTGCTTTACGTGCCGTCCGAAGCACGGAGGAGCTCGAGATGATACATTTTTGGTCACCCATCCGATGACTGGCTTTTGTGAAAATCGTATGATGTTTTCTTTTAATAATTTACTGGAAAAATAAAAAATTACAAAACTTCGTCGAGTGAGTTCGAGTTATCGTGGTAGAGGCACATGTGACGAGCCACCAAAGTAAATAAGCGTAGCGGCGGGCGCCAAACTACTAATACGTCGGCTGCATCAGCCATCGACTAGGTAATTACCACAGATGATTTATTACGAAGACACGAACGACAACTTAAAGGTGAAATTACAAAATTAATTACCGAAAAAATACTTATTCGTATAAAAGAATGAGTAACTAGTGATGAATGCTTTATGGCTTTCGTAATATTTATAGGCAACAGGATATACCTAATATTGTGTCCCTTTAAATAAATAAGATGAAAGATTTTATAGAGAAAATTTCGATTTTCTTTCTAAAATCAACTGTTAGTGATAAGACCGCCCTTCGTACGTGTACTTTTATGTAATTTTATGTCAAAATGTCTTTAGGTGTACTTATTTATAAGTAAAGTTTATTTATTAAAATATAATGTATAAAGTGTATTTATCTTATCTTATGTATCATGTAGGTACCTAACATTTTTGTTTTAATTGCTTAAACAATATGTTTACCAGAATTTAGGTACTGCCATTTTCTTGACACTTCACCAATAAAACCCATATATTAAAATAACTGTGGGTGTTGATATACAAGAGACTCGATTGCTTTACAGCGTAAAGCAGTTCAATCGACGGTCCGGGTTTGATGCCCGCTTGGAGCTAAATCACGAGTACCGCATCGGCGAAGCAAGCCAAAGCAAATATTGTAAATAACCTAAGCGGTATGAAAATAATTTACCTTGCTAAAAATACACACTGGATTGTATGTTAACTGAAAATAATTCCGAATAACAAAATTACATAATTTTAATTTGTTGTTTTTTAGTTCGCGTTCGCGAGAGATTTTTTAACTTTTACAATTTTACTAACAGAAAAACCAAAATAGCTTTGTTTTTTGTTATTAAATAAAAAAAAACAATATAAACGGGTTAGCGATTTGGCTAGATAATAAGTGATAGACAACTGATTGTTGTTATAGCGACACACTCTTCTCTTATCTCAAATTGGTGTAAGTAAAGTATCAAATATTTCTAAAAGAAAATATTTTTTAAAGAAGAATTGGCAAATGACTACTCTCTGCGATGTTAAGTAAAAGCAGAGCCCAGTTGGGAGGACAGCTGGTGGATGGAGTAGGATTGTGCTTTGAAAAAATACTAGTGGTCGCCCAGTGGTCGAAATTCAACTGTAATTTTATTAAGGCTGCACAGATTGTATCCTAAGCAATGAAAAATTAAAAAAGATAAAAGGTGAGTTTGGATTGGCATTAACAGATTTCGGTCGCTCCTCTTCCTTATTTGAAATTTTTGAAAAGTGTTTAAATGCGTGTGTGTCAAATACATGTGCGTGTATGTCAAATACATTGTAGTGTGTGTAATTAAATGTTTTTGTTTTGTTTATATAATTTTATGTTTGATGTTAATGACGGTAGTTGTTGACATTGAATGGGCGCCTTTGGCTTTCAAAGTAAAAAGTAAATCATCATCATCATCATCATCATCATCAGCCTATATTAGTCCACTGCTGGACATAGGCCTCTCCTAATGAGCGCCATAGCGTTGAAAAGTAAATAGTGTTGAATAATTTCGGCGGGCTGGTTAGAACCACGATAGCTCAATTGGAAGAGCACCTGACCCGGTATGCCAGAAGGGTGCAGGTTCAAATCCTGCTCGTGGAAATTTTTTCAACATTTGTGGTTTTAGTGTGTCTAATGTTTCTTTTATTAAATAATTTAAAAAAAAATATTAACATTCAGATAACCTTCTCTATATAAACTATAGGTGTGCGAAATTTCATACTCCTCCGTCCGCGCAATTTTCGTAAAAAAGGGATACAAAGTTTTTGCTTCATGTATTAATATATAGATAAATACATGCGAAAAGTTTTTACTCAATCTCTAAACATACACAAACTACCTATTCTCACGACAGCAAGCAAACCACGTAGGTCGTACCGAGCACCGAGCGCATGATAGCAACACTTACCTACACTATTTATAAAGAGGAAAAGTTTTATCAAGATAAAGATGAAACATAAGACATCCGTCATGGCAAACCACCAAGAGCCCTCTTGATCCATCACTCGCGTGGGAGAAAGTCTTCAAGATAGCGATCGATCCTATAAAAATATCTGAAGCTGATTCAGTGTCGATTGGCATCCCGGCACGCTGACGCATCATCGATCATCAAAATACCAGGTGCTTAAGAGCTTTGTAGAAACGTTTTAGTCATATTATACTCGTACCAATTTTTTTGAGGTTTTGCTAACTGGTCAGACGGCATTGTCCGCTAGGGTTGCTAACCATACTTTAAAATAACGTATTCTTTTTAATAAAAACAAAGTATGGAAAATACTTTATTTCCGACTAATGCGTGCGTTTGAACGGAATATTCCTGTTGACTTAATACTGAATGATACAACGAAACGCAACGCGTAAATAGATTTGGAAAATACTTTATTTTTTCTTCAAATCCTTTTTTTTATACTAGTCAGTGATAGATTTACTTTAATTTCCTGAAAAATAGTTGGCAACCCTATTGTAAGCGTCGCTAGACTTTTTTGGGGGTGGCGAGAAACTTAAAGGGTACCTCAACCCGTGTGAAACGAAGCACGGTCGGAGGTATTCTAGAGGGAACGGCATCACACACTAGTGCGCGTCCCCGTAGCCAACTAGATTCTACAAGGGGTTCGGAGCGGATCAAGAGCAGAACAGCCCCAAGGCGCGCCTCTAAAGGCTAGAACCTCGGCTCGGGTTGACCAGGTCGTGGGGATGGGGAGCAGCGCCCAGGTACATGTCTGTACCTATAGAGCGCGTGTGAACCGGGTCGTCGTACCCCTGTTCTACGAGTACGGTGTCTTGTGCCTAAACTAGTCTGTATGTTAAGATAGATAGATAGATAATACTTTTATTGCAACACAATAAAACATAATAATGAACAAAAAAAAATTAATAATTTACAAAGTTACAATTTGGCGGTCTTATCTTTGTTAAGCGATTTCTTCCAGACAACCAGTCGGATGGTGAGAGCTAATAAACTGTAAGATCAGAGGTGAAAAGGGTTTAGTGTATCATCTAAATGTGTAGTGGCATTTAGAGGATCGGGCGGGTCTCGTGCTTATGTCAAAAAGCGTAAATAGCCGAACGGATTGAATGCGAGAGAACGCGGTTAAATCCCCATAACTTTGTTAGACTACCGACGTGACCCATACCTATACCTAACACAAGCATAATAATAGGTCTTTACCTATGAAATTGGAGATTTGTATGAAGATTTTTTATAAAATTTTATTTTTCATACTAACGTTTTTTTAATTTTCTTAGCATCTATTTATGTTAACACTATAAAAATTGCAGAGTAGTGTGTTTGTTTCACTAGTTAGCTAGTGAAACAAATACAATATATTTAGCTTAGCAGACATTAAAAAGAAAAAAAAATCAAGACCCTTCAAAGCTACAATGAAACAAAAGGTCAATTCACAATTCGTCAATGAAACAAAAAAAGTTGGGCGATAAAGACACATATTGAATAATCATTGTTAGTCCTGAAGCCAAAGTAACATAGTCCTAATTAAATGTGTATAATAATATTAACAACCGGTATTGACTTTTAGAAGATACACCTACTAATAAGTGAGAAAAAAACTCCAATTTCATAGGTAAAGACCTATATTATTATTATTAGCTTTCTAGATGCCTAAACAGGGCTGTTATTAATGGGATATTAGAGCATTTAACAATGTTAAATAGATAAATAAAGTTTTGCTAGTCACATAAGGAAGAATGTGACTACGGACCCTTTAAAGGTTTCGAAATGCCATCAAAATAAAATCCTTCTTAAATATTTATAAAAATATTATATAATATTATTAATTAAACAAAAATAAATAAAAACAACCACTGCTCAATCAAATAACCCTCCCCGCGCCATTCCAGGTGCAAAGGTGCCCAACACACTTGCCGCGTTTCCGCGTTGAACAGCGATAGACAACCTTTGCATCAGGAATGACTCGGAGCGAGGGTCAAGACCCCTCTCTCGTAGACGGCGCCCCACTTCCCTGAAAACCAGTTTGGCCTCTGAACCCCAACAACCAGTTGTTTCTACTGCAAGGGGTACAAACAAATAGTTTGTGAAAAAAAAAATTCACTGTATTTTTTATAAATATTTAATTTAGCTTCAGTGCAGCAATTAGCACTTGAAAATAAAAAGTAAAAATCCTTCTTCTTTCTGAGGGATCCTCAAATGCTGAGTCGTTGGTTTAAAAATTTCGAGTGAAGTGCGCTATACTTTTTGGCCTTTGATAATAATAGTGAAACGAAGAAAGGCGATTTTCCATTGTGGTTTAATAAAGTTACTCATAAACGTAAATATTTTCAAGAGTGCCCAAAACATATTCGTGTTATTAACTAAAAATAATTATTTACTATGAAAGTGAATGTTTGTGACCTTGCTCAACAAAACACTCATTTTGTCGGGCTGTTTATTGTGTCTAAATTCATATTAAATGACAAAGACGGTAAATTACTAAACGAGGTATCTTAGATTTTTTTTTTTTCGATTTGACAACTGTAAAAATAGTATAGTTGGCGCTTCCTCATTCTAATTGCCTGTGCAAAAGCATTGCCAGAGCTTGATCATTCGATCCGATCGAACCCCTCGGAGAATCTAGTAGGGCAACCCTGCTATACACTGCTTTAAAGTTTATACTAACACCCCCTACCAACCTATCGGTTACAAAGTAGGTGTCAGACATCCTTACGCAAGCGCAAGGGACCATCTACGTCAGGTCATAACGCCAGATCAGAACACGCCAGTACGCATCCTTCATCCAGTACTTTTAAGACTAGTGTCTCAAGCTAGTTGCCCCGTGGACACGTATAGTCCACTACCTATTATCCAGATAGGTCACCGGAGTTGTAAGCTCGCTCACGTAAAGTCGACTACCGGGGAAACGTACTAGTGCGTGACGCCGTTCCCTCTAGAAACCTGTGATCGTTTCACACGGCTTGAGGAACCCTTTAAGTTTCTTGTAAAGTTGTAAATGCCGACAAGGCAATCAGCAATCTCTCAAAAAAAAAAAACTTGATCACCTACACCCGCGTGGTTCCCGTTCCCGTGGGAATATCGGGATAAAAACTATTCTATGTTTTAATCCAGGTTATAAACTATCTGTATGCCGAATTTTATCCAAATCCATCCATCCGTCGCAGCGTGAAGAAGCAACAAATATACATACATACATATACACACTTTCGCATTTATAATTTTAGTGTGATAACTCTTTACAAAAGTTTGGTTCTCCTCTCGGTCTAGTTATATTATTTTAGAAATGACACACTTGATTGCTTAATAAAGAAGCTTTGAATAGGGTGCTTGTTACGCCTTTCCCTGTGATGGAACAGAACCTTTAAAGGGTTCGAATCGTCAGGATAAAACAATCATGTAAATTAATAATCAATTAATTAGTTTATAACTCATTCTTATTCTTAATAGCAAGTAACTACATAGATGCGTATGCAGTGTTCATTTCCATGTAGTGTTTGCGTTTATAAAATATATATTACTTTTTTTCATTATTATAGGTATTTTAATTTAAAATTGTATTCATTAAGTAAATAAAAAAAAACTTATATTTCATATAAATAAAAGAACACCTTTAAATATTTATAAAATACAGTGAAAATATTAAATGCTTACCCGACCCAGCCAGGAATCGAACTTATGGATTATAGAGTAACTTGCTATGGGTCTTCCGCAATCACGGCGGCTGCCCTGACCACGGAATAGATAAACTGTTCTGTGGCCCTGACCATTATGCTACCGGGAATTAAGAAGCAGTGAAAATTCAGTGCCTACGTCAGCCTTCCGGTAGCATGGTCAGTGCAGCCGCCCGGATTGCGGAAGACCCAGGTTCGATTCCTGGCTGGGTCGGGTAGGCGTTTAATTTTTTCACTGTATTTCAGTGCAGCAATTAGCACTTAAAAATAAAAAGTAAAAGAACACCTTTAGTAATAATAAAAAATACTTTGTATATATTTTGTAAAAAAAAAACTAATAAACAATTATAAATAAATAAACGTTGGGACTTCTTGGCGGGAAAGTGAAGCGTCATGTCTGCGGTTTTGTTTTATTTTCTAAAATTTGTGTTATGTCGAATATTAATGTGAAATAATGGTGGATTATTAACCGTTAAGTCTTCGTGAGTGTGCATAAGTGTTGGCAAATGAAAAAAACAGTGCAACGTTACTTTTCAAATTCTCTCAAGAAGCTCGCGTGAGGACTAAAGCCCCACATCTTTACTGAGATACTCGCGGGGTTGGGGGGTATATCATTTCTCACTTCCCATTTCTAATATCATTCATCATCATCTTATAAGGAAATATTGTTTATTTATGTATTACTTGTAAGAAAAATTACTTTGACATTGGCTAAATGTGCTAATCGCAAGAAGCCATCAACTAAAAAAAAAAAAAAACTTTGGGTTAATTAATGACGTCACAATACGATAGTCTGCCCTTGTCTGCCGTCGCACTCGCACCCATGTGGACGCATTTAAGACAACGACCGTACGATCAACAAATGTTACAGATTCCGCGCTATTTATAGGAAAACTGCGATTGTAGTACATCTGTTGGGCGCGTAAACGCGTTGCTACGTGGAAGCGTGCGAATTATACGCGTCTGTGTGTTTTACGTCTATGCCAATACATGTAAGTAATACATACATTGGAGGACTTCAGGCTCTTCGCTCTTAAGGACGTTGCCAGACTTATGGCATCTATCTTTACAGAGGAGGAAGAGTGAAAGGATGGGGTTGCACAAAAGATCCCAATGGGTCGAAGTGTTACTGGGAGGTGGAAACCTCGGCAGGCCCCACTAAGATACAATAAGATAATATAATACATACATTACTAATAGCCTCTGTGGTCTAGTGGCTAAGACCACCGGTTTAGACCCAGAGGTCCCGGGTTCGATTCCCAGCGGGGGGTACATCTTTGTGTACTCGGTTTGGTTGGTGGTAGGGCTTGTTTGTGTTCGCCTGGCTAGCTACAACCAACTTATCTAAATACTAGCGGCCCGTCCCGGCTTCGCACGGGTGATCATTTTTTTTCAATATAGCCTATGTTACTCAGCGCTAATGTAGCATTCTAATGGTGAAATAATTTTGAAATCGGTCCAGTAGTTTTTGAGTTTATTCGTTACAAACATACATACAAAAATACAAAGTTTTCCCCTTTATAATATTAGTATGATGTCGCCTTAACGTCAATGTTTGTAGCATTGTTGTGTCTTGGCAGCTAGAGATAAGATAGCCAGTGCCTCACTAGTGAGATTCCCGGGTGAAGTGTGCTCATCATCACTTAACATCAGGTGAGATCCCTGCACTGTGCTTAGCCACAAAATATTTTTAAAAAAAATACATACTCTCTCGTCCTTCTCCCAAAAAGGGGTAGACGACATCAAAATCACCAGTTTTGAGATACTCGTCATTAGTGTCCTGACAGTGACGCCACATCTATACATATAATAAAGCTAAAGAGGGTCAAAAGTCCCATGTAGGTACATGGAAGATATTCGAAAAAAAGTTGGCTGGGGATACTTAGAATCAATAACAGAACACGTTCCGACAGTTTTTAGATTTTTGTCTGTTTGTCTGTTTATCTGTTTGTCTGTTTGACCGCGCATCACGTGAAAATGGCTGAACGGATTTGGATGAAACTTTGCACATAGACAGACCATGACCCCGATTAGGATATAGAATACTTGTTATCCCGGTAACAGGTTCCTGTGGGATAGTGTAGTCTTCGCGAACGAAGTCGCGGGCGACAACTAGTTAAACATAAACAAAGTAAATTCAAAATTATTTATTCAGTTTACTATGTAGTCATATATTTTTGCATTTGTTATTGCTATCTGGAGCCATAGATAGCTATGCGAATTTTGATGATCCATGGTTTCCTACAAAAATAAAAGAATAATGACAGCGCCAGCGGTTCTTCGGAGTTCGAATTCCGAATGAAGTGCAATTTCTTCTCCGATCTCATTGTCACCATCTCAGTCGGATTAGTCGAATACTAAACGTTTCCACTCCACGTGGTGAAATAAAAAAAAAATAACAACATATTTTTTCAAACACAACCAGATATGCAGTCCTCCCAATTTTGGCAAATACTTTAAACCACGGGAGCAATCAAACTGTAATGAACGTCTAAGCGAAGGAGTGATTTAAGTCCCCGATCTGATATGTCGCCCACAACAGATTCTAAATCGAAAATAATCTCTTAACAGACTCCGTAATCATGTGATCTCAAGCGACGCGCCGCGCGACTGCCAAGTGATGTGTAAAGGGTGTTGTGAAAATAAAGAATGACGTTTGTACAATCAGAACATTATTTCAGTTAGAGAAACTCCTCATCACCATCATCTTCACCATCACCAGCTATGTCCCATTGGTGAGGCATGAGCCTTCCCTATGGATGGATATAGGGAGAACTGGCCATAAACCACCACGCAGGCCCAGCGGATTGGTGGTTGTTAACGATAGTGCTAATGCAGCCGGGACCAACAGTTTTTCGTGCCGACCGAACACGGAGGTGCTCGAGATGATAAAATTTTGATCACCCTGTCGAGGGCGTGCGTTTCCGATAGCCTTCACAGCCCTTATAAAGGCTAATGGCAAACCCCGGGGGTTTTTTACCGCGGTCGGTCTTAGTACCTTCTTAGAGAAGGACAAGGCAAGCCCCAGATCCTACGTGAATCTGTTTGCAGACTTTTCCCCTGGGTTGACAAAAAAAACCCCTTGATCCTTTAAGTTTCTCGCCGCCTCCAAATAAGTTCAGTGACACTGAAAATGCCGCCTGACCCAATCAGCAACCTGTCTCCAAAAAAAGATACAAAAATAAATATTCGAAAAAATGTCTTGAAAGCTTGATGCAAAACTTTACAATTAAGTATGGCTTATGTATTTTTCTGCATATAAAAAAATAGTACACTGAAAAAAAGTTATATAAAACCAACATAATTTTGTAACTTTGCCACTGGCTAGCTAGATGTGCAAACCACATCGAGCGGTAGTCGTAAAAAAACAATAATCCGCCGCCTGCGCACGCGCACCCTGTAGCAGCGAGTAGCCGGCGCGGGGCGTCGCGTCGTGACGTCACGCTTGCGTAACGCACGTATTTATTTAAGGCCGTCATTTTGAAAATAGCCGTGCATTTCTCGCTTGTGTCCGCTATATATAGACCATTGTGTTCGCGAGTGGGTCATATTATGCGTTAATTTACTACATTTTTACGCTCATTAGTGTGTTACGTGCGCGTTGCAATTGTAGCGCATTTTCCCTGCAATCAAAGTTATGAGTTTGTTTGTTTTTTACGGGTAGGTACGATTTCGTAGGTATGTTTTAGAACAGGAGTTTATGTGCAGTTGCATCACGTAACCACGTTGCATACATAAGTTTGTTTACACTTACGGTGCTTTGAATCGAATCTCTAAGTTCTAACATTGATCAAGGCTCAAGGATTCTTTAAAGTTGTCTTCTATATACGAAATAACGGTATAAATTTGGTTGTCTTTTTTATATTAGAAGGAGGCAAACGAGCAGGTGGGTCACCTGATGATAAGCAATCACCGCCGCCCATGGACACCCGCAAAACCAGAGGAATCGCAGATGCGTTGCCAGCCTTAAACTAGAGACTCTCTATAGGTTTGTCACACTAGAGACGGCTAGAACTAATGGATCTGACATTTAATTATCTGATTTATTTTTAATAATTTATGGATCTAAGTTATTTTTTCTTTATTTTTACAGAGGGTTTAATCACATTGATTATGTCACCTTCGAAGGACACTCAAATCCATAAATTAACTTCTACGCCATATAAATTAAACTAAACATTGTTGTACTCGTATGTTTGTTGTTCATAATTAACATTTATTTGTTATTTATTTAGCTACTTAGAATCATCATCATCATCATCATCGGCCTATCCTAGTCCACTGCTGGACATAGGCCTCCCCTAATGAGCGCCATAGCGCCCTGTCCTCAGCTTGACGCATCCAGCAGCTACTTAGAATAGAATCGTATTTTTGCATGTGATAAGATAACATAGTTTTGCTAGAACTTTATATTAGTATTTTTTCCTGAAAAATAGGATAATCCTAGTTCAGGCACATTATGGTGTTATTTTTGTCTATTAGTATGTTTAGTATTAAATTATTATATTGTAAAATGATTATTTAATAAAGATTTTATTAATTTATTATTATTATTTATTACATCCTACTAATATAATAAACGCGAAAGTTTGTAAGTATGGATGGATGTTTGTTACTCTTTCACGTAAAAACTACTGAATGGTTTTGAATGAAATTCGGCATACAGATAGTTTATAACCTGGATTAACACATAGGATACTTTTTATCCCGATATTCCCCCGGGAACGGAAACCACGCGGGTGAAACCGCGAGCGGCCGCTAGTAACTAATAGTACTACGTTGTACACACGGCGGCGGCAGATCAATCTACCCAAACCTGTCAAATTTCTCCAATGAATATTGATCCTTACAACCTAAAAATAAAGTTCAAAATTGATAGTAGAAATTTAATAGGTTGATCTGCCGCCGTGTGTACATCGAAAATAAACGAACCACTTTGCTTGACCAGGGAATTAGACTTAGGATAGCTCCGGGATACCCAAAACGCGTTGCCCTGCCACCGTGTATAAGTTTAGGTCTCAATAGAAGTGTTCAAAACAATTTTTAAACGCTGAATATGGAATAAACTCTTGAATAAAAGACCACCACCACATATGGAAAACCGAGGTACGTAAAGGAATCACCTTCGGAGGTTTTCTAGAGGGAACGTCATCACACACTTTAAAAGTGCATGTCCTCGTGCCCTACTAGATTCTCCGAAGGGTTCGGATCGGATCGGCTGACCGCTGAGCTACCGATGCCCCAGAAGACACGTTGAATTTTTCTAGTAATTTGTGATTTACGCTGCAAGTCAGCGGTGTTCCGTTCCGGTGGTTCCGGTGCACCAGTTATCCAAAGGTCGTGGGTTCGATTTCCATTTGAGCTTCCTAAGGCAAGTGGGTTTTTTTTCTATTACATTTTTTATCTTGTAACTAAATATAACATTGTGAATGCAAATTTCAAAAGAATAAAAATATCTTGAATAAAATAAATGCAAGTATCCGTAATAGTGTTACATTTTAAGAGGAAATACCTACTAAGGTCGACTGAATTGAGAAATATGTATGAAAAGTAGACAAAATCAACGTTTCGTAGTCCCCTGATTCCTCCTCAAAAACTGGACCTATTTAGTTACTTTTTCCATTAAATAAAGGCTTTGGCTGTGTCCTTATGTATTCCTTTGTACAACACGGACTTGTGTTTATCAACCCGCTTTAAAATATGGTCAGCGCGCAGCGTGGTGAATAAACTTAATGACTTGATTTTAACGATTTAGGACGCGACAGTAACGCTATTACTACTTACTAAAGATACATACATGTTATACATATTATTTATAAAGCCCAACAGTGGGACATTGTGGCACGGGGCGTTACTTTTAATATTTCGTCCTGATGTTTCGACAAGGAGACTGAGGGTCCCAGAGAGATTCTTTGTTGTTTAAATGAAATTAAATAGAGGAAAGCTTATATACTCAGTGCGCGGTTCGGCGCACGCGCAGGTGTTGGCCCGCCAGAGTGCAACACGACGCCCACCGCACGCACTATTTTCAGACAGACCCGGACGGGGAACATGTCTCTCGAACGGCCAAACAAATTAATAAACGCATGCCAATTTTGCTGGTATCACAGTCACAGGCGCGCAGGCGCAGAGAACAGCCCGTGGTCGCGTAGGGTAGGGTAGTAGAAGACACATTAAGACCAGTGTTCGACCAAAGAGAGAGACCAAAGACAGTCGAGGGGATTCCTCAACGATTTACAGCAGTTACCTTTTGTTGGGCTTACTTCATACGGTTCAATATGCCAAAATGTTCAGTTCGTACAAAAATAATACCTAATTAGGATTTAAGTTTTACATAGGAATACCACTACCTACCTACTAGGCCGTAGTTTCCTCATCCAAGAAGCATCCTTGTTACCCATCACTAAAAATCGTAATATAAAATAAATTTTATTTCAAAAAAACAGACTTCAAAAAAAGGAAACTAAAAAAAGTAAAAAAGCTGTAAAAAGCAAGAAATAATATTGAAATCAATTACCTACATACGCATATCAGTTTTAAAGAAGGTCTATTGAAGTCGTGTGGGGCTTTTACAATAAAAAACTAACAACTTTAAAAGTTTAAATGAAACAAAATGAACAAAAAAAAAACAAAATAAAACCTACCACCCGACTTCAATAGACCTTCTTTAAAACTGACATGCGTATTAGGTAATTAATAATATGATTTCAATATTATTTCTTGCTTTTTAGAGCTGTTTTTATTTTTTTTAGTTTTCTTTCTTAAGTGTTGAAGATCCAAAATAAATAAATAAATATAATAGGCATACCTTTATTTACTTGCGATGTTTCGACCGAGTTGCAAGCAGTCAGCCAGGAGTCGCGGCTGCAGCCAGTAAACCCGACTCGGTCGAAACGTCGGGTTCAAAAAGGGTATACCTATTATACCTATACTAATTTGTTTAACAATGATTTTCTTAAATACGTAAATTAATATAAATAATATTTCGGGAATAATGTTTGTGTATTGACAACTACGGTAGTAGAAGTGGGTCGCTAGTGAACCGACCGCCATCTTTGTTCTTCATTTGTTTGCGTTTAATCCGGTTTAATACTGCTTAATAAAACGCGAAAGTATAAAGAGAAGCAAATGCACAAGCTATGATGTCTATAAGTAGCAGCTGAGCCCAACGGTTCAACGTAACATACGCAACACATCCGAGTACCGCCCTCACCTGTGTAACTTAACATTTACGATTGTAAAAAGAGCACCGGCCTCAATAGAACGAGTAACATTATAGGTTTCGTCTTTAATGTAAATATCGGAATGGTTTGTAGCCCACAAATTGCCGCAACGTAGGTCGTTAAAGTCGGCGGGCGCGCGGTGAGAACATTAGTCAGTCGTTAAACGATTCCTGAACGCTCGTAGGTTTAAGCCAATTATACGCCTATGATACTTTATAGTACCTAATTAAATCAATCACTCGATAGTGAGCAGAATTTAAACTTAGGTATCTATTTTGCAAAGTTATGAAAAGTTACAATACATAGTCGTACATACTAACAAAAGTTTTATTTCTAAGTGGACCATTTTAGTCCGAAAATAAGCGGCAACTCTGTTTACTGCTGCAGAAATAATAAGAAAATTCCTGAAAATCTTTAGGATGCACCTTTAAAAACAGTTGACATAGGTAGTCTTGTACACACGGCGGCAGATCAACCTACCCAAAACTGTCAAATTTCTACAATCAATTTTGAACTTTATCGTTTGGTTATAAGGATCAATATTCATTGGAGAAATTTGACAGATTTGGGTAGGTTGATCTGCCGCCGACTGTACATTTTTATTTCTAAGTAGATATTGAATGTGATATTGTTATGGTGTGTCAAAGTACACCATAACAAATAAATAAATAAATACCTTCTGGAATCTTGATGTTGGTGCCGAGGTTGATCTGCTGCAAGCGCGCCAACGCTGCCTGCTGCAGCGCGCGCCGCTCCACCTCGCTCAGCGTCAGCAGCGACGTGTCCGTCAGCCGCACGCAGCGCCCGCTGCCGTCTGTCCAGCGACAGCTGCCCTGCACATAACGCGTGACGTCATCACACCGCTAGCTACACTGCGCCCCGGTGGCTGACCCGGTTTGTCCAGCGACAGCTGCCCTGCACATAACGCGTGACGACATCACACCGCTAGCTACACTGCGCTCCGGCAGCTGACCCCCGCCGCGGGTCAGCCGCACGCAGCGTCCGCTGCCGTCTGTCCAGCGACAGCTGCCCTGCACATAACGCGTGACGTCATCACACCGCTAGCTACACTGCGCCCCGGTGGCTGACCCGGTTTGTCCAGCGACAGCTGCCCTGCACATAACGCGTGACGACATCACACCGCTAGCTAAACTGCGCTCCGGCAGCTGACCCCCGCCGCGGGTCAGCCGCACGCAGCACCCGCTGCCGTCTGTCCATCGACAGCTGCCCTGCACATAACGCGTGACGTCATCACACCGCTAGCTACACTGCGCTCCGGCAGCTGACCCCCGCCGCGTGTCAGCCGCACGCAGCACCCGCTGCCGTCCAGCAACAGCTGCTCTGCACATAACGCGTGACGTCATCACACCGCTAGCTACAATGCGCCCCGGTGGCTGACGCCGTCTGTCCATCGACAGCTGCCCTGCACATAACGCGTGACGTCATCACACCGCTAGCTACACTGCGCTCCGGCAGCTGACCCCCGCCGCGGGTCAGCCGCACGCAGCGTCCGCTGCCGTCTGTCCAGCGACAGCTGCCCTGCACATAACGCGTGACATCATCACACCGCTAGCTACACTTTACACTGCCACACGCACTCGTCGAAGATTAACTGCACATAATACATGACGTCATCACACCGCTCGCAAAATACGTGGGCGCATATGGACAAAATGCAGTCATCATTGAAACCAGCTGCATATCGGTAGCAAAATTGCTTGCATAACTTTCGTACTTACTTAACACAATACTATAGGTTATTAAAGGTTAACAGTTAACAAAACAAACATTTTAAAAATATCACACACATACACAACTCACACAAGTATTAGAAACACAAAGTCGAAGAAAATCCTTTAAATAAAATATTATGCTGTGAAACATTCACAGCCTGTTAATGTTTGCCAAAAATATTAATGATTTTTTTTTATTAAGATGTCTTAGTCCAAAGCTTTGAAGGATAATATCGTAGAGTAATTATGCCAATTTTATTGGTGTATAAAAAACAAAATTTAATGTACTAACGGGTTTTGTCAAATAAATACATCGAAAGCTTAAACCTATGATTAACACAAAGGCAATACCACGCTTTTCCAAGTGGCCGATGATGAACATAGCATTGTTTGATGTACATGAGCTCAAGTTATAACATCTCATAGATTCGACATAAAAAGTGATAGCAATATGATATTTTTTTACTAAGCGATAGCGTGAACTCTTTATTAGATCCACAGTAGCAGCCAGCACCAGCCAGTTCCAGTCCCTCAGTAGTTGAGGATTCCGGATCAAGTGCACTTCCACCGGCCTTCTCTACACTTACCATGAGATGAGACGGAGGCCAAGAGCTCCCCTGTTTATAATCAAAGAAAAAAGGAAAAGTTCAGATCATTAATCGGAGCTGTACAATCTACTTTCAATGAAACAGTCGTAAAAACTCAATACACGAGTAAGATCAAGGTCAACATTTATTGACAAGAACGCGCAGTATCAAAATAAATACAGTTTTTCCTTTTAGTTTTCCAGGCAATGTTTACTATTTATCTCTTTAAAAAAAATATTATTTACTACTTTCAATAGACAGGTTAATGTTCTTTTAAAGGAAATTAAATAAATGCGATCGAATTGAGCCTTGTGGTATCCCCAGAGCACTGGTTTGGTTGCGTATAGAACGCACTTTTATTCAGTAGCTTTGAAACATAGATATTTTTTCAAAAACTATTTTTTTTATGTTAAAGAGAAAATAATCGACGCATCAAATTACCCTTGTTGGATCCCGAAACACTTGAAATGGCGTATAGACACTTCTTCCAGGTATAATTCAGCAACGTAATGTTTATTGAAGAAAATCTGCAATATGGTGTGCCTTTATGTAACTAGGGTCAACCGTCGTTCGACTCGAAGGCGTCAGTAAACCTAGTGGTTGGGACTCGCATTTATGACTTCAAGAAAACCTTCGGAGTCTGTACCAGGTTACGATGTGAAGGCCCTAGGCGGCTACCATTAAATTTATTCATTTAAGGACAGCTCGATGGCGCAGTGGTTAACACGCCCGGTCTGCGATTGCTGAGGTTAAGCAACTTTCGCAAAGGCCGGTCATCGGATGGATGACCAAAAATGTATCATCTCGAGCTCCTCCGTGCTTCGGAAGGCACCTATAGCCGTTGGTCCCGGCTGCATTAGCAGTCGTTAACAACCATTAATCCGCACTGGGCCCGCGTGGTGGTTTATGGCCCGTTCTCCCTATCCATCCATAGGGAAGGCTCGTGCTCCAGCAGTAGGGACTTTATGAGCTGATGATGATGATGATGATGATGATGATTTAAGGACAACCAACATAACAAACGCTGTTCACATTTACAATAGACTAGGACTTTACTCGCGACTTCGCCCGCGTGGATTTTAGGGTTAAAAAAAAACTCTGCAGCATTCTATCAGTGAAAGAGTTTTTAGAATTGGACCAATAGTTCCAGAGATTAGCCCCGACATACAAACAAACAAACATAGTCACAAACTATACCTTTTCATTATAGTACCGTCCACGTAGATTTCGTATTTTTTCGTACAAAAATCGATACTACATCAAAAAATAGAATTATTATAGAAACTGTTTCTTTTGCATGCATTCCGCATATAACCGCGTTTGCGAAAACACGGCGGTGATGTGAGACTTCCACTCTCTCAAAGGTACTGAAGGGGGGAGGGTTGTTATCCAAACTTAAGGATGGACCACATCCAATAAGCTTTAACTCTAAATTAAATAAATAAACTCTTCCCAAAATTACCCATCACAGCGATGGCCAGTTATGGTCTTTACCACCCTGACCAGTGAGGGATCGGAGCCAATTACCGCCGGTGCGGCGTTGCTGCTCCCAAGCCGTGCGCTCTTGCTCGCAACGCTAAGCAATATCTGTGGCAGTATCTTCCGGTATAACGTGGAACAATGGGCTTGCCTCTCTCTTTAAGCGATCTCAAGCAGGTACTTCAAAAAACATCCGTGTCCTGGCAGTACCTGCACCAGACGAAATATTAGTGCTCCATGTTTGCGCTTGGTCCAGGATTTAAGGAATGGGCGCACCGCGTCCTATCTTGTAGTACCAATTTAAATTTTCGACATATTTTATTTTTTTGTTTTACTTCATTATTCTATATTACAAAGCTTCTCTATGAACAATGTTTATTGTTTCTTGTTTTGGTAGAAAAACTATGATAGCACTCGGGTTAACCAAAATAGTTGTTCATGGGAAATGCACCCTTTTCTCAATTACCTTCCTTCCTACCCGTGCGAATGTTTGTCCCTGTGACTTATTTTAAAAATAGGAAAAAAGATCTAAATAAGAATATGCGTTGACCAGCTCCTGATCAGGTTGAATATGTCGCCATAACATCAATGTTTGTAGCATTGTTGTGTTCCGGCAGCTAGAGATAAGATAGCCAGTGCCTCACTAGTTGAGGTTCCCGGGTGAAATGCGTTTCCATCATTGGCCTTATCATCACTTAACATCAGGTGAGATCAAGGCACTGTGCTTACCCGTTAAATATATTTAAAAAAGGTTATAATGATTGCTACGATTAAATTGTCTCGCAAAGCTTTTTTTTTTTTTTTTTTTTTTTTGTTTAATAACTGTACCATTACCTGTACATATTATTATTAGCACTATTAAGTATGCTGTCCCACTGCTTTGCATCATCGCTACAACTGATAGATTTTGGCTTAATCACAAAGCTTCCGTAATGCGGGTTGGTGACCACAAACGGACCTATGCTTCTGAAAATCAGACACACATTGCCGACCTGGAAACTGAACCTAAGACCCACCCAACCCATCTAGATGATACTTGGCCTCCGACGATATAGGTATTAGGATATATTGCGTCCACAAAATGTTCCATATCTACTTTGTACTTTGCAAGCCAATTTATTGTCTAGTTCGATTTCAGCGTCACTGCCATTAGTGCTGGAGAACGGATTTTTTTTTTTCCAAGTTGAAACAGCATTTGCCTCTACAGTCCTACTGGTTAGACAACCAGACCTAAGGTCTCGGTTACGATTTTAGGTACGGCTTGTTTTAAATCTGTAAGGCTAGTTACAACTATCATATTTAAATATGTTTTCAAAACATCAATGTAATGCAAAAAAAAGTCTTATCTTGTCTTTAAGTAGATGGTCAAAGAGATAAATAATAAAATGTACACAGGATTTTTCTGTGAAGTATTTTTGATTTCGCAATATTTCTAGAACTAAGCAACCAAATTAGACGCTGTGAAGAGCAAATTTTATTGTCATGAAATTACTCCGATGACGAAACTATTTAATTTAGTAAAGATTAATATATCGTGCCTAATGTTGGTTTAATGCTCTAAGCTAATTAGTACACTTAAAAATCACCTTGAAAAATCTAATTAATTTTTAACATGTAAAACGTTATTGTAGCTTAAATATAAAAGCTAGATATATCGTGTCGCTGACTTTTTATTAGATCTTTTGATGACTAATAATTGTGTAGTACATCATTATCATGTATACTCAACCGTTTAGTCAGCGCACGCCAATTAAGAAGCCAAGCTGCGCTTTTTTTCCCGATTTTAATTACAAATTTTAAGATTTGGAAGTGTAAATTATTGTTTATTTACGTCACCTAATGAACACCTGACATGTTATGGTTTAGTTAAATAAGACGTTACGGCCACTTTTAACTATAACGCCTTATTTAACTAAACCATAACATGTCAGGTGTTCATTAGGTGACGTAAAAATGCCAAATTACTTCATTCAAATAGTTTGTTGAGCATAATTTGATTTTCTATCGCTAATTACTAGATATGTTTTTTTTTCATTGGCAGCGCTAGTGTGCGGCGTAAACGCTCTTAAAACGCTGTCATACTTTAAGGCTATATTCTTTACAATCATCACAACATGAGTAAAATATTCTGGTCCCAGTTCTGGCTAATATTGGCAACGGAAGCAGCTCATTCTATCAAATTGTCATTCTTCTGCAGTGCACGCAGCTGTAGTACTTCTTTTGTACAAGTGGAACACACTTTTTTATCTCGGTCTGTTGTAATAGAGAATCTAAGGAAAATCATAATTTGCCTGACATGATCCCAATCTTATTTGGGGTCGACGCAATATGTTTCTTCATTTCGAATTTGAAAAGAATAATAATCGAAAACCAATAAGAAAATTATGTAAATCAGGGGAGGTCTTTGTCCAGCTGTGGACGTCTTTTGGGTGAGGTGATGCTGATGATAAGAAAATGCAACCTGGAAGATCAGTTTAATCCGAAAAATATTTTTTAATAGCTACGAGGAATAAGGATCTTCTATGCGTGTGTATGATATTGAACTCATTCTAAACGGTCGGTCTAGCTGGACCGATTTGGATGAAATTTTTTGTGTGTCCAAGTGGATTCGAGATTGGTTTAGATTTACAATTGGACCCGGTAGGTGACGCTGCTATAGGGGTCCATCATGGGATACGGGTGTTCTTAAGCGGACGAATGATTTGTTTGTTTTGTTGTCATGGTAACTGTCAACGTTTTGTTTGCTTTGTTGTCATGGAAACTGTCAAAGCGGTACGAAGTCCGCCGGTCAACTAGTATTAAATAAAATAGATGGCACTAATTTTCACCACATTTTTATATCTGTCGTGTAAAAAGATAATTCACTTAAGGGATTCTGAGAGCCTACAACATTACAAATGACTTTGCCGATCAATATATCAACAGCTATCACATTTAACATGACTGAACGCTATAATCAGCTATCTAAATAGCCATCAATATATCATAATCTATAAACTAAATGGTATGAAGACGTTGACACGTAGCACATAATTCTGATATTTATTTTGCGAGAAATGAAAAGGCAAATGGTAATATAATAATTCTAGTGGACAGAGTTGCCAACATGATTTCACCGTCGTAACAGGATTTTCCGTCGTATCAAACGAATTGGGATTAGTTAAATACGGACAAATTCTTCGTATAACGGCAAACGGATTTTCTAGTGGTGAAGGAAATGACAGAAGGCTGAAGGCTGAATTGATATTGTTTGTTTTTTCTGATACGTCCCACCAGTGCATGTCGTGGCGACCTATTGAGACAACATTTTAAAAATATAAAATGTTTTTGTATTGTTTAAATAACTTTTAACGCAGATTTTGTTGCGAACAAATTACAAAAACACAAATGTTGAAAAAATGACATTGAATGGGCGCCTTTGGCTTTCAAAGTAAAAGTAAATAGTGTTAAATAATTTCGGCGGGCTGCTGGTTAGAACCACGATAGCTCAATAATTGGGAGAGCACCTGACCCATTATGTCAGAAGGTGCAGGTTCAAATCCTGCTCGTGGAAATTTTTTCAACATTTGTGTTTTTTTTTACAAAAAAATATAGCTTCTTTCTTGTTTTAATGTATGTCTTGTTGGTTGTCCTATTTAAATAAATAAATAATTTATAGCGCCATCTAGTTACATATGAAACGTGTCATATGTTGACTTTTCAACCTAAAAGTTGATATATATAGAGATTTTTCACAAAGCTGTAAATGTTTTGGAATACTAACTGAATTTTTGACTATCATTATCATCATCTCCGCCAAAAGACGTCCATTGCTGGACAAAGCCAAGGATCTCCACAACAGCTGGTTTTGTGCTGCTCGCATTCAGCGGCTGCCCGTTACCTTACTTAGCGGTATTTATAATAATAATAATAATAATAATAAAACATTTATTCGGCTTTTCAATACATTAAAGACATGAAAAAAAAAAGTAACACAAAAGTTATAAAAAAAACTTAAAATTAAAAAAAAAGAGTTAAATTTCACAATTTATTAATAACAAAAATAAACAGAAACAAACAGAAATAAACAAATACACTAAAAGCCGAATGGGCTATTCAAAATTATTATTATTAAATTATGGGTATTTCAAAATTATACTTGGCCACACTGCTAGTGAAGCCCGGTGACTCAGGATGATTGTAAAATATGTGTTTTGTCTCGATCCACGCCTACGAACGACGCGCGTTTATTTTTTATAAGCCGTGCCGTTTTGCACTGGAAATTGGGACGCTTTAACATGACGTTAATACAGATATGATAAATATACTATGTTAAAGAGCTTTGTTTTTTAAAGCTTTTACAATAATGTAATGTCTAGGAAAAAAGCTGTGAAGCATGACCTATCTAAGAGCGTTTTTATTTGGGTATTGCAAACAAACTTCAAAATTATTCAAATAAACAAATCGTAATGAATTTTGTTTTGCTTTATTTTTTAAATCTACTACGTATACCTATCCTCCTAAAAGTAAAGGTATACTTAATCTATACTACTATATAAATCTGTGTGGTGCCAGGGATAAAGAATTGCACCACCCCATCTCAACCCGTGGGTGTCGTAAGAGGCGACTAAGGGACCATTCCAGAGGATGGGCAGCAGCATCTCTCTGAGGTTACTTTCAACCTACTGCGATCGCCAACCCGCCTGCCAAGCGTGGCGATTATGGCAAATACCCCCCATCTTGGGGGAGGCCTTTGTCCAGCAGTGGACGTCTTTTGGCTGAGATGATGATGATGATATAAATCTGTAGGCTCTGTGTGTACTTGCAATTTTTCTGACAAATTTTGGGATAAATATTAATTTTATGACTGACACAAATTCTACGATTTTTGAAATTGTTGTTTGTCTGTCTGTATGTCTGTATGTCCACTTTTAACTCAAGAACGGCTTGACCGATCTTGATGAAAATTTGTATGTAGTAAGAACATGCGATTGTGCAAATGATAGGCTATAAAAAAAGGGAAATTTTATTTACAAGTTTAAGCGGGCGGGTGACGGCTCTTGATGAAAATTTTTACGTAGTAAGAACATGCGATTGTGCAAATGACAGGCTATAAAAAAAGAGAAATTTTATTTACAAGTTTAAGCGAGCGGGAGAGGGCTCTTGATGAAAATTTGTACGTAGTAAGAACATGAGATTGTGCAAATGATATAGGCTATATATGATGTTTGTAAACCTAATAATTATTTTAATTAGCATTCATTGATCCATTAAATTTGCACAGCGAAGCGGGCGGGTGACGGCTAATTATAAATAAAAGAATGAGAAAATAACACAATAGAACATACAGCAATGACGATGGCAAAAGGCAGCGAAAAAAAACAAAAAAAGGTTGACAGTTAGAGAAGTAGAAAAATATTAAAAGTATTGAACTTTTAAAAGAGTATTTACTCCGCAACAGTACACTTATCCTGGTGGCCACATACTCGTACGGCCTTTACGGCGGATACAGCGTCACCGGACATCATTGAGGGGCGCGGGTGGCGAGAAACTTAAAGAGTTCTTTAAGACACGACTAACGAATCTTGTATTAATAATTTATCTATCTAGTTATCTACCTCAAGCCATGTTATCAAAACACCATCAGAGGTTTTCTACAGGGACAGGCATCTCTCAATCTAGGGGGTTCGGATATGATCAGGAGCGGAACAAACCCCAGGGCGCCGGTTGAGCGGGTCGTGGGGGTTACATATACAATGTTATTTTTAGTTTATACGAAACCTGATAACTGTTTGTTCAGAATCAGTAATAAAATCGATTTCAATATTTTTTATACCATGTTACATTTTGACCAAATAATATTTACAAAATCTCAAATAAAGTATACCCTACACACATAACGGGACAGCACATAAAGCTTGTGACTTCGTGAGCTTTCAAGACTTTTTTTTTGGACTGATTCTTTAAATGAAAATATATCGCTCAAGGGTAATTCTATGAACAGGAGCAGGCTCTATTTGACCCGTGTTTCGATTTTCGTATAAACTAAAAATAAGGTTGTATACACCGAGACATTTTAATGGTGGTTTTCCCGCAAGTGGGTAGATCAGACCATGCAACTGAACAACTTTCCCCAAGAAACATAAGTAAAAAACGAGATAATTTTTTCACTTCTCTATACAAAGCTTCCATTGACCGAGCATGGTTTGTATGGAAAAGTTAAAAATTACCTCGTTTTTTGACCTACGTTTCTTGGGGAAAGTTGTTAAGTTTCATGGTCTGATCTACCCACCTGTGGGAAAACAACCACTAAAATGTCTCGGTGTATAAGAGCTGAATGAGATGAGAGTAGCCGCGGATCGTGTGTGAGACGCCTATGCCCAGCAGTGGACTAATGTAGGTTGATGATGATAATACTTTGTAGTTTGTTACTCTAATAAATTATTTCTATTCTATTCCGACGATCTCGAGTGGTTTGTACACCGGTTTTCATGGTGTCGCCATCTCTGAGGTCCCGGGTTCGTGCCCCGGTCGGGTCAATTTAGAAATTATTGTTTTTCTAATTTGTCTCGGGTCTGGGTGTTTTCTATGTATAATAAGTATGTATTTAAGTATTTTAAGTATGTTTATCCGTTGTCTAGTAACCATTTAACGAGTTTCATAACGAAGCTTCTCTTGGGCTAGATAATTGGTGTGAGTGTACGAAAGTTTATTTATTTATTTATTCTACATCGAATTTAGAGGCACGCCACTACATTAATGCATGACATGTGATTTTGTCTTGCGAACACAAAATGGAGTATAATCATTATGGACTATGACAGTATAATTTCGTCTACTATTCGCGTTTTCATTTGCGACTGTAGTCATGGTCACCTATTAGAGTTACGGTTAATTATTAACGGGAGCTCGATGACGCAGTGGTTACGCCCGGTCTGCAAGTGCTGAGGTTAAGCGACTTTCGCAAAGGCCGGTCATCGGATGGGTGACCAAAAATTTATCTTCTCGAGCTCCTCCGTGCTTCGGAAGGCACATAAAGCCGTTGGTCCCGGTTGCATTAGCAGTCGTTAACAACCACCAATCCGCACTGGGCCCGCGCGGTGGTTTACGGCCCGTTCTCCCTATCCATCCATAGGGAAGGCGCGTCACATGTGCAGTGGGGATATAAAATGAGGTGATGATGATTAACGGGATTCTTATCCGTTCCGACCCGAACCCCTTGTAGAATCTTGTAGAGAAAAGGGACACACTGACGAGATGCTACTCGTACGGTGTTTCAATCACACGGCTTAAGGAACCCTTAAGTTTTTTTACCCTCTTTCTGTCAGACTTTCTTCGCATTGAACCAATGTTTGCTGTCTATTGTGGTTTTATTGTTTTCGATATGGATGTTATTTAAGTTTTTAGTCTACAATACTTTGATTATTTGATTGATTAAGACAGAACCTTAATTATTGAATTACCTTAGTAAATTGCAATGTATTACTTTATAATGTAATGGCTCAAGAGAAAAATCGTAACGAGTGTAAATTTCTCATGTAAGTGAATTTAATAATTCTTATGAGAAATAAAGATTCTTAAAACTGAAGTTTCTTTCCGTCCCCAAAAAAGTCCGGGACGCTGCTGTAAGCCAGGCTCGTAGGCCAAACTCTTTAAAAAAAATTTTTTTTTGTTTTGGTTTTTGTGTATCACATATTTCGGCGCAATGATGATGATCATATCGAATACTAGCGACTGTAGTAATCTTTAATCAAAAAAACCGCATTAAGTTTGTTTGAATTCTTACTTTCGTATATTTTGTAATTTTCTACTTCTGCTAAATCAATTAAAACATGGGCAGATCTACTATGACAATAGTACCTTATTATACAAAGTATGATTATTTGATACACCAACAAAGGTAAATATCACGGTACTATACTTATCCATGCCACAGAGCAAATAGATATAACAAACAGACCTAATCTCAACTAAGTACCTAGCTACCAAGGCATTGGTTAATATTTCGATATAAATACAGCATTACGAATGCAAAATAACTTCTAAAACTACACTAAGAATAACTATTTAAAATAAAACACAAGGTCATAACCGCGTCAGTAATTAATCAAACTCTGAAAACTACCGATATCGTTTCATAACAGGCAACACACAGAGGACATTGACACGCAATCCAATAATCACAATTACATTTGCGTTTACGTAATGTTCCCCGATCAATCCACCAGCAGACTTAACATCCGCGGGCAAACAACATCAAAGGTCAGACAGATGTCTACAAAACAAAACTAGTCTAGCGATTCTGTTAGACTTTATCCGATTTACTCAGACGCCGTGTTACGAGGAACAAGGAGTTTGTTAGCTGCTGCGATGGTGAATCTTTAAATCATAACATTCAGCAAAGAGATGGAATCAATTAATGTGTGTTCATGTTTAGGTGAAGACGAGTTCCATTTTATTTTCAAGCAGCCCCATTGTGGTCTGCTTTAAAACTTTCTAGTTGGCCATATGTTACCTCCATTGCATGTCAGGTGTTTTTTTGAAAGATATTGCTTTTTTTTCTAATTTGTTCATGACCATGGATACTTGTCCTTCAGTCGAAAACTTAATTGATACGTATAAACTCTATATAGAATGATGATGAATGAATTTTCTATTTAGAAATGAGAAATGAACATACCCCCCAACCCCGCGAGTATCTCAGTAAAGATGTGGGGCTTTACTAAGACCTCACGCGACTTCTTGAGAGAATTTGAAAAGTGCCGTTGCACAGTTTTGTTTCATTTGCCAACACTCATACACACTCACGAACACTTAACGGTTAATAATCCACCATTATTTTACATTAATATTCGACATAACACAAATTTTAGAAAATAAAACGAAACCGCAGACATGACTCTTCACTTTCCCGCCAAGAAGTCCAAAAGATATTGCTGTTGGCCTGTGTTGCCAGAATTTAGGGGCAGCGAGAAACACCAACTTAAGACGTTATGACCCTAGATTTAAGGCGTTCGGATCGGAAGCGAGAGCGAGAACAACCTGGGAGCGCCTCTTGAGTCTAGGGCTTCGGCTCAGGTTAACCGAGTCGTTGGGGTGGGGAAAAGCGCCTATGCAAAATGTGCATGAGTATTGCACATATCTCTCCTGTACTAGCGCGCGTGCCAACGAAACTCTTGTTCTACGAGTACGGTGTTTCAGGTATGTCCGATTATCTTTGAAATGGTTTGTTACAAATACAAGCGCCACTCGCCTACGTGGAACTCGATTTGTCATAAAAATCTTTACCGTATGCCCTGGAAAATTGTAACTATACTACTGCCTCTCTCTGTACTGCCTCTAACTATCTAGTTAGAGGGCCAGAAAATGCCATAGGTTTTATTCTGCTCAGATACTAGATAGTTAGATGCCAGAAAATGCCATAGGTTTTATTCTGCTCAGATACTAGATAGTTAGATGCCAGAAAATGCCATAGGTTTTATTCTGATCAGATACCTTTCACAGAGATCTGTGCAAGACATCACGTCAATCCGTTACTCCGATTTAACGTAAATGAAGGAAACATTCACAAACAACCCATATTTTCGATTTATCAATATTAGGTAGGTTAATACTTATTAGATTGTACAGCATTCTTGTCTAAAATCTCCCAAACTTTTGTTTTGTACACCACTAATACCTACTCCAGCACATTCCCTTCTAGCAACGTTAATGTTTACAATACGAAATTACCCACTCGCGCGAAAAATAATGTGGTATGCACACATTGTACAGCATGCCGCGGGCCGCGGTATTCTCGCCGAAGTTATTACAATAACGGGGCAGATGAAATATATTGACATTAACTAAATACAAAGCGTGTTTTAGTTTCGTTCACAGTTTTAGTTAAAGCTGGTGAGAAAAATTTCTGCTAAAATTACAATGCTTTCGTAAACAGCTCTCGATATTTTTTTTATTTTTTTGTTTTTTTTTATATTTTACGGGTAAGCACAGTGCCTTGATCTCACCTGATGTTAAGTGATGATAAGGCCAATGATGGAAGCGCACTTCACCCTGGATCCTCAACTAGTGAGCGCTGGCTATCTTATCTTTAGCTGCCGGAACACAACAATGCTACAAACATTGATGTTATGGCGACATATTTAGATAAGATGGTGGTAGCTAGCCAGACAGACAAAAACAAGCTCTACCACCAACCAAACCGAGTACACAAACATGTACCCCCGCTGGGAATCGAACCCGGAACCTCTGGATCTAAACCGGTGGTCTTAGCCCTATACCACAGAGGCGGTTAAAATAGTTATCTATGGAAATTTCATTCATAACCCTTACGTCATTCTGCGAAAAAGGAAAAGACAGAGCATCAAAACAAAATCACCAATTTTGAGTCTATTAACTCGCTGTTAGTGACCTTAACGCAACATTTAGCATAAATCAAAGTAGGGCTTCGAGTTGGAATCGATTACATCACTGATAGGTTGCTAGCTGATTGCATGATTTGCGAGCATCTTGGAACCCTTGCCCCTTAAGGCGACGCACCGATAAACAATAAATCTCAAACGGAGCATTTGCGAACTGTGCCATAAAAAAAACTATTTTTTTTCCTTTAAATTAAAACTACAAATTATTTAAAAAAAATGAACTACGTTATTGAAGTGTGTGTTAAGACTAATCTACTAAGAAAATTTAGATGCTTAAATCGGTCTGGTTAGCCTGTAAAATGCAAATCTATGTTTTAAAAGAGGTTACTTTGATATTTTTTTCTCTGTTATAAAAGTTGACAAACCGTGTTTGTGAAACTAGCAAAATGAAGTTAATTAAATAAAAAATCATGTCATCAAATATCACTTTCATATGTTTTGTAATTGTTGGGAAAAATCAAGATCCCCGCCACGTAAATTTCCTATGCGTCGCCTTAATCGGTTCTACGATAGCACGGAAAGTTAGCTACTGATATATTATTTTTTGTCCCAGCCCAGCATGGGATGGAACTCTCATTGGGAATAGTAATCGTCGTCGTGCTAAAGTATGTCACTATAAGTATCGTCATGATGAGAGGTTAGAAAGTGTAATTAACGGAGTCACTATTATAAATAGTGTAGGTGCATCTACAGATAACATAATTTAGTTCTTCGTAAATGTCCAGAACCAATTTAAATAAGATTTTATATCAGCAAGCATACTCTTGGAACCATATTCAAATAGTTGGAATTTTACCACCGGTAGTACCTACATAAAAAAGGTTTTTATTTAAGCTCATTCTCAGATCGCATGATTCTAAGATCATTCTGCATAACTTGACATGCCAAACCGCACCGATTCGGATTGCTCATCTATAGAGCAGAGTCCGGCAATAAACTCGATAGTGGTATTGCAAACATGAAGCGGTAAACGTGCACGTCGGGAAAAAATATAGCTGCCCAATTCGATACAAGAAACTATCTATCTTACAAACCAAAACAGTATTCACATCAACAACAACATCAAAGTGCTGATTAGAAATCTTTGGCAAAAGCGTAACGTTCCGTTAGCGAGCATCATTCGCTTGTTTGGGCACAGCACTCCAAAACAAAAGATGGCCGATCAAGATTAGGTTACTTTTATACACCGTAAATCTGAGGCGTGTTTAATGAATACAATTTTAGTGTTCCTCTGCTTGGTAATTCTAATAAATGTTGTGTGAAAAATTTTAATATATAACCTTGAGTTAACACCTAAAAAACTATTTTAATGATACTATATATTGTTTCTTGAATACAATGGAAAGAGATGGCGTTAATAAGGATAATATACAAATACTAAATAAGTTGTTTATGCATATAAACAACATTACATAACCTCTACAAGACAGCAGGATAGCATGGTTAGTCACATACAATCACAGAATACAATGCGACTGACCTGAGGCGTCCATGTGGTGGCAGCGCGGCTGGAGCTGCGGCTCCTGGTGCGCCAGAGCCGCTTGCTGACGCTCTGCACCACGCTGCTGGAGGACCGCGACTTCTGCATGCCACCTGGGGGTGCCACAGCTGGAGCACTACGCCCCAGCAGCGACGAGAGGAACGAGTGCGACGCGGAAGGCGAAGGAGGTGATGTCGGCGTTGAAGCCACAGACGTTAATTGCAACTCCCTATACGTTAATATCCAACCCTCCTCGGTCTGACAACCCTTGTGCGGCCCGTCGTCGTCAACTTCCCCGGGCGCTCGAGGCTTTATATTCCTCAAGTTCTTGTCGTAGTTGATACGCTTAAACTGATCCGCCTTGTCGGCATCCACGCTCTTCTTACGAGCCATTCTGAGGTACCGCTTGATCGTGTCGCTCACGGACTGCGACACGTCCTCGTGGTCCACGCTGGAGCGGCGCCGCGTCGGCTTGCGCTCCGGCGGCGGGCTCGTTGGGCTGGTCGGCGCAGTCGCCGCCTCCAACTTCTCCCGGTACACTCTCTCGATTTCAGCCAACACTTCCTCCGGTATCGGAACCGTTTGCGTCCCGCAATCCACAAACTTATCTTCCAACGATTCTCCGAACACTTCGATGAGTGGCGGCGGTGACATAGGCGGCGATCGCATAGAGTCTTCGCCATCGCTAACACGGGAAAAACCACCGATTCGAGTACGCGGCGAACCCCTCACACTAAGGCTTGGCGGAGCCGTAAGTCCACTAGGTCCGTAACCACCACCACTACCACCGCTTCTACCGCCTCGATAAGGTTTCGTCTTACGGAGGTCATGATATAGTCTTTTCAATAGGTTCCTATCGGTCAATAGGTCCTGCACTATGTGATCCCTGTTCGGCGAGCGGCAATAGTAACGCCCGAGGTTTTCGAGCAGGGACCGCTGCGTCGGGTCCGGGTCCGAGTCCACGGGGACGTTATCGGCCTGCCTTTTCAGATACCTTCGCAACACACGCACTAACTCTTCGGAATCTGATACCTTCGAGACTCCTGTACTCTCCTCTAATTTCAGGTACTTTCGCAACAAATCAACTAGATTACTATCATCGTCTTCTTCTGCGGGCGTTGTCTGGCTGCTACCGTCGCGCAATGAACTGGTCGATCCAATATGGAATTTTACGCTCGATACGCTCGACCCGCTTGCTCCGGAGTGGAATCCTGATCCGGAACCGGATGGAGATGCCGGTGGGGCGGCAAAAAAGTCTCGCCGGAGCTTTGCAATGTCAAACCGGCCGCCCGAGATGTGTGGAATAAAAAGCTCTGTAGGTCGCGCCGGCGCCGTCTGCACGTCGTCGGAGGGCGAGCGAGCGCGCACGGAGCCGCCGCGCTGACGCTTCTTGCGGCGCGGCTTCGGCAGCGCGCCCGGGTACGAGCTTTTGCGCCACAGCAGGAACCGCGGCTCCTTCGCACACACGTCCTGGAAGTACGCCTCGATGCGGGGCACGTCTTCCAGCCGGTTCTGCGCGCCGTCCGGGATCAGCCGGCGGCCGGCATCCGACATGTACTTCCATGTCTTGCGGGTGAGCAGCCAGCGCTCGCGCGGCTTCTCGCGGCGGCGCGCCACCTTCGTCATGGGGTCAGGCGCGTCGATGCGGGAGGCGCGGCGGCGACGCTCCATGGCCGCGGGTCACATCGGGTCAGGGGGTCCGCATCGACCTCGGCCCGCGCACCTGCCCGCGCGAAACTGAACACTGCTCTGCACCGTTCGGTATATTATGCGCCGAAATAGCCGTCTGTTAATAGAGCGGCCGTGAACTGAATATAGGGTGCGCGCGCGGCGGCGGTCCGGCGCTCGCGGCGGCTGCGCGCGGGACTGCCGCCCGTAAACAAACAGGGCCGCCCACGCGCGCCCGCCCGCCCCGGCGCCCGCGCCGCGACGCCGCCCAACCAACCCCGCGCTTCCTTGACCTATGCGACAACCTCCGATAACCGTTGATGATGCTCCTTATATAACCCTAACTCCACGCGGCATCCTTCCTGCTATTCCTATTCATAGCGGTCGTACGCTTGAATGACTAAAAACGGTACCAATGTCTAATTATAGAGCGCTGTATCGGGAATGTGTCATCATTGACACACGGGACATGCCAGCTATTATGTGTGACACAGTTTCATTTTAGTTGCGGAAGACAGGTGATTACAACGGCATACAGAAAGTAATGTAAGTTTTGGCAATTCATTGTTCATAAGAAAGATAGTTTAGTTTATGTTGGATGTTATGTGCTATATCTGTATTTCAGACTTAAATATTAATAACGTTGGCTCCTTTAGATCCAGGCACAATAATTGTTTAATTGTTTTGCTTAAGTATTATTCTTTTAAATCATTTATCTCTCGTGATCCAACCATTTTATCTGTCCGTAGATAAACTATGGGTCTGCGGTAAGGCAAGACTATGACTCCATCCTTAGATACGCATGGCATGATTCATAGAGAATATAATGCTAAATGATAATAATATATAGGACATTAGAAATAAGTAAAATAAAAAAAGAGGCCCTGTCACAGCATAAGGGTTTGCGTGCCTTCTGAAGCACATGGAGCTAAAGATAATTAAATTAAACCGGGTCCTGTTACCAGTGATAACATATGTACATACTGTGTGTAGAACTTAACAATAGATAGGAGATACCTTTAATTAGTTTAGTAGTAAGTTAATATTTGTTAACGTGGACGAAACACAACAGCAACGAGTGCTATTGTTTCACGCCGATATTCTGTGAGAGGGTGGTATTACGCCGGGCGAGCCGGCCTATTTCATGCTGCAACGCAGCATGGCTCTACTACTTAGACTGTATTATTAGACAGTTATTTTTTGTGTTTATTTGTGATCGAAAGTGTCCTTTTATACGGCATTTTCCAATATTTTTGACGCTGTGAGGGAGCAAAGAGCTTGACACTTATTGAGTTTCTTGCCGGTTCTTCTCAGTACGCCCAAAGTAGACTTACGAACCGATGGCATAATGACGTTTATAAGTGCTATTAATTTGTAGCCTAAACTGAATAAATAATTTTGAATTTACTTTGTTTAGGTTTAGTGGCGTCGCTGTTAGGACACTAATGACGAATATACTCAAAATTAGTGATTTCGATGCTCCTTCTACTCCTTTTTGGGGGACGTGAGAGTATGTAATGTGTATGTACATGTGTTGGCACAGAATTTCTTTTATATATATTTTACGGGTAAGCACAGTGCCTTGATCTCACCTGATGTTAAGTGATGATAAGGTCAATGATGGAAGCGCACTTCATCCGGGATCCTCAACTAGTGAGGCACTGGCTATCTTATCTCTAGCTACCGGAACATAACAATGCTACAAACATTGAAGTTATGGCGACATATTTAGATAAGATGGTGGTAGGTGGACAAACAAGACGTACTACAAACCAAACTGAGTACATAATGACGTTCATATATAAGAGCTATTTGTAGCCTAAACTGAATAAATGATTTTGAATTTGAATTTGAATTATTATGGATATTTCATAGTTTGGGGTAGTTTGATGTGCATGCGAGTGGTTCCTTAGTGGCTGAGGACATCTCGTGAAGTGCTCTTTAACCTTCAGGTGAGGCTGCCTAGTTGAATTTTAGGCCAGAATTTTTAAAATATTTCGGAAGTGTTGTAAAAATTATTAACAAAATTAAACCAATCCAACCAATTCAGTAGGCAGTGGTACAAAAAACTTTTATGAATCATATTCGAAGTTGTTAAAACACGATTTTTCGTCAACAGTCCCCCGCTAACGACTGTTAAACACACGTGGCATTTCATAAAGGGCTTCCGCCATCTTCCTTACAAAAATGGCAAAGTCCCAAGGCCGCCGCTGGATCACGAGCGCAGATAAACCAATCAGCCGCGAGTTATTCGCCTCAGTCCAGTTGGCGTCAGGCTCGGCTTCGGCATCTTTATGGGGACAGCGGAATCCGGATAGCGAGCAGGTAGGGTTGCCAGATGTAAAAATGGAAAAGAAATTATTTTTTAGATGAGTGTAGGCAAGTGTCTCTGCTCAACCTGATGTCAGGCAGAAGAGCCATCCTCACCTTGGCGACAAGCAAGTTGCTTTTTCACACCTTGTTTTCGCCTTGATGTAGGAATAAGGAAATACGTGAGGGTGAGGGGGTTGGGGTGGGGGGGGGGAATGCTCCATAAATTCAATATATTTTTCCCGAAAAAAGGAGAATTACACGAGAGGTGAGCCGATGAACCAATGTGACGCTATTCGCTTCAGTGCAGTTGACGTCAGGCTCGGCTTTGGCATCCTTATAGGGACCGTGGAATCCGGAAAGCCAGCGAGTAGGGTTGTCAAATGGAAAAATAGAAAAGGAGCCGCGATTTATTTCCCTAAAAAAAGATTTAAAAAAGTGGAGATCATAAAAACTATACAGTGAGCCCGGCAGAAACTTCTATTGATTTTAGTTTTTATACAAAATAATATTAATTATAATAGAATCAATTAAACCCAAACGCGACAAAAGAAAATAATTGAATAAAATTTTAAAAAGGAAATTATAAATAAAATTATTTATTATTTATTTGGTAGATGTAAAAGGAGATCTTCATGATAAAGAGGAATTAATCCTATATGTGGATACCTTTTGACAACCCTAGCCGTGAGAACACAACCAAGACGTAACAAGGTCGAGCTCCGAGTCTACATTCAGGGAGACAGATAAATATACGATGTGTTTTGTTTTCAGTTTAAATTTTCATTTTTCTACCCCCGTCTTCTGCGCTCATTTATTATGTTCTCATGATCATGTTATTCATAAGAGGATAAAGATCATCATCATCATCATCAGCATATACAAGTCCACTGCTGGACATAGGCCCCTCCAAGATCTATAAGAAAGAAAGATCTAAAGATTTTAAACATTAGATTAGGGGAGGACTCTTATAATTTTATTTACCGTTATCTCTAAAAACAGTAAAAGTGAAGTAAATAGCGTAGTTTATACTGTCTCAAATCGATCGAATGGCCCACGCCCAACTCTAGCCCTTTCAGACCTGAATTATTTTACTTTTTTTTATTTTAAGTGCTAATTGCAGCACTGAAGCTGAATTAAATATTAGGTCTTTACCTATGAAATTGTCGTTTTGCATGAAGATTTTTTATAAAATTTAATTTTTCATACTAACGTTTTTTAAATTTTCTTAGCATCAATTTATGTTAACACTATAGAAATTTTAGAGTAGTGTGTTTGTTTCACTAGCTAAATATAGCAGACATTAAAAAAAAATCAAGTCCCTTCAAAGCTACAATGAAACAAAAGAACAATTCCGCGAACAAAAAAAGTACCTAGTCAATTTAAAAAAAAAATTGGGCGATAAAGACACAAAATGAATAATCATTGTTATTACTGAAGCCTAGTAACATAGTCCTAATCAAAGGTGTATAATAATATTAACAATCGGTATTTACTTTTCGAAGTTAGTTAGTTTACACCTATTAATAAGTGAGAAAAAACGTCAATTTCATAGGTAAGGTACCCAATACTTATAAAATATAGCGAAAAAATTAAACGCCTACCCGACCCAGCCAGGAATCGAACTTGGGTTTTCCGCAAGGCGTTTAATTTTTGCACTGTATTTTATAAGTATTTAACCTAAATTATTATTTGACTGCGTGTGCGTGCTGACTTTGCCTACTACTTTGAAGCACGATTGACCTAATATTTGTAGATACAATCTATCTTTTTACTGCTGCAATACTTATCGTCCTTTATTAATACAGAAGTGAAAACTTGAATATTAACGTTGTGCATTTTTGATATTGGAATGGTTAGGGAATAATTTTGCACGAATTGCTTCAATTATCAGTATAAAAGTACTATCATTTATGTGGTAGAATACAATATTTATTTATTGCGCTATCGTACACAAACAAGACAATTTATTCGCGCAAGCGCCCTGCGCCGCCTAAACGAAACAGCAGGCATACATTTTCGTCGCGCCGTAGAAAGAGAGGGGGATACTTCCTCTCCTACGCCGCGCCGGCTGTCTACTCTCCATCCGTCTTCCGAATTTTCGATCAGGTCACGTGTCCTGACGCGAATTTAACATTTTTTACCCATTACAAAAAAGTGTACAACGCCGCTAAAGAAGTTTTCACTTCAAAAAACCATATATCGAGTTTCTTAAAGAAGCTTTTCTTGGACCTAGATAATTGGTGTGAGTGTGGGAAACATCTAATTTTTATTTATTTGACAACGGGAAAGCTCTTTCCTTTTAGCTCACCTGATCGTAAGACGATAATGCTCAAGGTGAAAGCGCATTTCACCCGGAATCTTCGTCAACAGAGGGACTGGCCATCTCTATAACATTCATCATCATCATCAGCCTATACTAGTCCACTGCTGGACATAGGCCTCTCAAGTGCACGCCACCGAGCACGATCCGCGGCATAACATTGCAGCACAAAATAAGGAGAGTGCAGAAGGAAGCTTCATACTGGTTCGAGATGGTTCGAGATTCCGTATCCGTAAGTTCCTTTCTCAATAACTGAGAGACTGGTTATCTCTATAACATTGCAGCACAAAATAAGACTGGAGAAGGTAAGCTTCATACTGGTTCAAAATGGTTCCAGATTCCGTATCCGTAAGTTCCTTTCTCAATAACTGAGGGACTGGCCATCTCTATAACATTGCAGCACAAAATAAGACTGGAGAAGGTAAGCTTCATACTGGTTCAAAATGGTTCCAGATTCCGTATCCGTAAGTTCCTTTCTCAATAACTGAGGGACTGGCCATCTCTATAACATTGCAGCACAAAATAAGACTGGAGAAGGTAAGCTTCATACTGGTTCGAGATGGTTCAAGATTCGATTTTTTTTTTAAATATATTTACAGTCTGCAACAAGCAGGCGGGCCGCCTGTTGGTGAGCGGTCACCGCCGCCCATGGACATCAGCAACATCAGAGAGGTTGCTTTTGTGTTGCCGACCTGAAAAAAACCTCTTTACACCCCTTTTAAAAGAGCCCATGTCGTAGCTTAATGGGAAAACCTCGAATGGCAGCTCATTTCACAGTTTGATGGTACGTGGAATGAAGCTCCTCTGGGAGCGAACCGTTCGAGCGAACAGCGGCTCCAGGAAGTGTGCGTGTGCCCTGTTCCGATGGCGAGCGGTGCGATAGTAGAAGGAGGAAGTAGGCACCAAATCAAAAAGTTCCTCAGAGCATTCTCCATTATACAGGCGGTAGAACACACACAACGAGCCGATATCACGTCTCAAGGCTAAGGGTTCTAACCGGTCTGTGAGCTTGACGCTTTAGAACTTTATTTAGAACTCTTTCCTTTCTTGGATAGTCATGTTAAATTGATAACAATGATAGCAGTCGATAAAACCCACCAACTCACATTAGGCCACTATGACTACTTATGGCTCGATGTTTAAAATGCCATCATTCATGTGGGATGGCCTGGCTGACCCTGAAATGAGACGTTTGTAGCTATTTTATAAATTTATTTTAAATTAGAATTATTTAGTTGTATAGTTAGATAAACTAGCGGCTCGTCCCGGCTTCGCACGGGCGGACATTTCTGTTTTAATATAGCCTATGTTACTCAGCGCTAATGTAGCATTCTAATGGTGAAAGAATTTTTTAAATCGGTCCAGTAGTTTTTGAGTTTATTCGTTGCAAAACATACAAAAATATAATAAGCTATCCTCTTTATAATATTAGTATGATGGGATAATTTTTTTTTGTTACTATTAGGATATCTAACATGGGAGATAAAAGGCGTTACCTAAACGCTAGGCGTATATTTTCGGAAGCCTAAATTTGGACATTCAGAAAATAAACGTTAATTATTTACATTTAATTATTGAGAAGTTTTATAATAAATTTAAATGCGTTACATCGACATTATCATCACCATCATCTCTGCCAAAAGACGTCCACTTCTGGACAAAGGCCCCTCTCAAGGATCTCCAAAACTACTGGTTTTATTAATCTAAACGGTTGTAAAAATCTAATAAGGATTATTCAAAATAATGAAAGTTAATCAAATGTCGCAAGTAACAAAGAACACTTGCATAACAGTATAAAAATAGAATAGGTACCTACAATACAAATTAATCCCGTTACAACAATACCGCATCGGTCACACGTATACTAATGAACGCACGCCAAGAAATCCCATAGACTGAAAAACATATTCAACAAACATTTTATTGGCATTCTCAATCAATAAAAGTGTAGCGTAAGAGGTTTGGAAGAGTCTCGATAGCGGCATCAACGGGCTGCGCACGCGACTTCCTTGGCCACTTATAAATCGTTCCGTTTTAAAAATAAAGTTACGCCATTAATATAAACAACATTATACGGCGAGTGCTACGCCTCGCAGCGTACTACTAACGCCATCTAGAGTGCCAGACGTAAACAAAAGAAAATTGAAAAGTTGCCAAAGCATGCGATTTTCTTAGCGCGCGCGGTGTGCGTCTGTGCTACCGTTGTTTGCGAAGCTGTTGATAGATGGCGGTACGCGTCTAGTAAGACACGTTGTTACCTATACTCGTGTATAAAGCTTTAAAAGTTTGTGTTACATTATTTTTTTCGTGATCATCTTCTATCGAATCATCATTATCATCCGCCTCTTACAATCAATCCATTACTAGATTAATGCCTTTTCATAAAAAAATAACATATAATTATGAATTTCGAGTCATAGGTAACCATAATAAAAAATTTTTGCTTGTAACTAATTATAGCATGGTGAATAATAAACAATAATAAACTTTCCTACACTCACACCAATTATCTAGCTCAAGATAAGCTTCGTTATGAAACTCGTCAAATGGTTACTAGACAACGGATAAACATACTTAAAATACTTAAATACATACTTATTATACATAGACCATGCTAGCCCATGCTAGACCATGCTAGCCCATGCTAGACCATGCTAGCCCAACACGGATTGTTGGGTGTTAACGACTGTCCAACAACAACCGTAGCAACGGCGCACCTGGCCCCCCAGTATCCTCAACTTCTGAGGAAAGGTAGCCAGTTCCTGAGTAGTTAAGGATCCGGGAGAAGTGCTTCTTCATCTTTAGCCGTTATGAGCTGCTTAGAAGATTCTTGGCATTTGAATTACCAGAACCAATTACAAAGTCTTGCTATTTAGCCTTACTGACTTCATTGATAGATATATTGTTTTTTTTTTGTTTTAAGAGAGGGGTTACTGATTGCGTCAGACTCACCTTCAGCTTCACCTGGCTTTTTTTTGGAGGCGGTGAGAAACTTAAAGGGTTCCTCAAACCGTGTGAAACGAATCACTTTCAGAGGTTTTCTAGAGGGAACGGCATCACGCACTAGAGTGTGTCCCCGTGCCCTACTAGATTCTCCGAGGGGTCCAGATCGGTTCGGAGCGGAACAACCCGAGGTCGCCTTAAAGGCTCGAACCTCGGTTTGGGTTGACCGGGTTGGTGGTGGGGAGAAGCGCCCAGGGTTAACTACCAAGGTTTTTACTTAGCGGTGGTGCAGTGTATAGACTACTCTGTTCTACCTATAGCATAGGTAGTCAAAGGAAAGCGGTTGTGTACCCATAATTCGACAGTAACAATAAACATTCCATTCATAACGATTGTTTGGGTGGATATTGGCATGCCCAAGCGCATTGTGTCGCGAACTCGCGGCCCGATCTTAACGATTCCATATGCGACGGGTTCCAAATAGAATGGCATTGTTTCGGCATGAAACAAATAGGTAGATGACTGGTCAATAGAAAAACTTTTTAGCTATTGTTAAAACGTTTTTTTTTCCAGAAATTGTATGGAAAAGCAAACTATGACATCACTATTTTGTTCTGTCAATTGAGTGTTATTAATAACTTTTTACGTCACAGAAATTCATGCTGAAGTCAAATAAAAAAAAATGGTTAATGCTTTCAATACGTGATTTCATTGATACGTTTAAACGTTCTGAAATTAAATAAGGTTGTGAAGCACAAACTTTCTACCATCTGTCTTAAGCGTGTCCTTGATTACTTCGGTCACATTGCCAGGAAAGTAGGCGACAACCTGGTAAACCTAATAGTGACAGGCAAAGTCGACGGCAAAAGAACTCGAGGTCGCAGCCCGATGCGTTGGTCCGATCAGATTCGCACTGCACTCGACACTTCAGTCTACGACGCGTTGCATGCCGCCGGGGATAGGGGACGATGGTGAAACATCATTAGAGAAAGACTGCTTGGAGGTGGTGGTCACGACCCTCAGATATGAGGAATACGATGCGAAGGTTGCTTAACTTCAGCAATCGCAGACAGAGCGCATTTACCGGTGCGCCATCCATCGACCTTCGGCCTTAATATCACTTAACATAAGATGAAATGAAAGCCAAGAGAATATCACATAACATGCACACTAGTTTAGGCACAAGACACCGTACTCGTAGAACAAGGGTACGACGGACCGGTTCACACGCGCTCTATACCAGGTACAGACATGTACCTGGTATAGAGCTCTCCTCCGGCCCGGTCAACCCGAGCCGTGGTCCGAGCAATTAGAGGCGCCCTCGGGTTGTTCCGATCCTCGATCCGATCCGAACCCTTCGGAGAATCTAGTAGGGCACGGGGACACGCACTTTTAAGTGTGTGATGCCGTTCCCTCTAGAAAACCTCCGAAGGTGATTCGTTTTACACGGTTTGACGCTCCTTGGTGAGTTCCTTGGTGAGGACCCTCGCCGCAAAAAAGCTCGGTGAAGCTGAAAAAGCCACCTAAGGCAATCAGCCATCTCTCTCAAAAAAAACGGCTTGGTGATCAAAAACCCTGGCATATGCATCGAAACATCTGGAAAAACACATTGCCAGACCTGGGAATTGAACCCGGAACCTTCGGGCGTTTTATTTACGTACAAATTATTAAATAAGCATAAGGTATCGAAAATCTAAACTATTTCTGAGTACTGTATACATTGCATGTCAGTACGTTTGGTGTTGTTTGTTGGTTTAGCAATCCGCACTCAATTTTGTCGAAACTTAATAATGCGCAAGTAACGTACATTTCAGTATTATCTGGTTTCCATAACGATACATTTGTTTGATTATTTTCAATACAGTGTTGTGTGGCTTTATTGTGAGAGTTTATTGTTGTCTGCTTCTTAACAGACAAACAAATAATTTGGAAAATGCAAAGCTTATACGAGTAGTATAAAATATAAGCTTTGCATATTGAAATTCGCTTTGATGGGTGGTTTTTAACCGGGCCAGCTTTGGTGTAGCTTGTCTTCCATTGTTTATGTGGTCCAGCAATAAGACGTTCATAAGTTGATGATGGCACCAGTCTCTCACAAATGATAGGATTATATGTAGGTATCTTCATAGTATATCTTAAGCCTTTTAACTCCTTATTATGAAGAAAAAATAAACGTTTATTTTTATTTTTTTTATTTTTATGATGAATTGATGATGATAAAAAACTGTACAAGTTACACATTTTGCCTTGGACACAAGCAATCCAATGAAAAAATAAATAATTGTCGGGCAGACTGTTGAATAGCCTACCAGCTAATCAGAACAATATTTGCGTAAAATTGTATCTAAATAATCATAATCAGAAATAGTAATTATTAAGGTTTATCGAGTCGGTTTTATTGATTTATATTTTCGCTGTAACTATTCGATTACTTAGAAATATTTGTGAGGGTTGTTGTGTACCGAGCGATGCGTATTAATAGCTCGTTTAATTATTTTATTGTGTGAAACGTAACCTAATGAGTAGCAAACAAATTCGAACTGTTATCCCAGTAGATTCCAACAATCCATGACAACATCTTCACGTGTCTATTCAATTTTTCGACGAGCGCGTTCAGAAAAATCGGTCCGTACGTCCACCAGTTCAAATTGACAGATAGTTTGAAGGCACGAAACACAAACCGTGTGCCAACATTTAGCAGGTTGGCACCCGAACACGTCATAACTTGTCAGTCAGCTTCTATTGTGGAACAAGCCACATGCCGCTGCGTGTGAGGTTGGGCCGCTAGACCCAATTGCTTGGACATTAACTCCAGTTCTCCTTAACACTGTTTGGTTGGTGTGCCTTACGCCAATGGTCCATTTATCACTCACGCGTGTTGTCCAAACGTAAACGAGCACGTTGCCGACCGGCGGCGTCGGTGGCGAGTTTTCTAAACAACACCCAAATGTCGAAAATATTGTTTGGATTTGCTTTGTCTCGACAAATAACGTTCGTTAATGAAACTATAAATATCATCATTGCTTCATAACGACTTAGTTGTTCTTAAACCAGACATAATAGAAATTCAATTTTTCTATGGCACTGTGGTTACATTGGACGTCCAAGTATATAAGGTGATTCAGTTTTTAAGGAGTTTTTGGGGGTTTAAGGTACTCGCGTCCGTAGGTTTACCCTTGAGACCCTACACGTGACCCCTGGGTGGTGCTAAATGAGTGACCCTGTCTGAGTGATAGAGCCACGCTGCGTTGCAGCACGAAATGGGCCGGCTCGGCCGGCGTAATACCACCCTCTCACAGAATATCGGCGTGAAACAATGGCACTCGTTGCTGTTGTGTTTCGTCCGGTGAGTGAAAGTACCGGAGGCCCATCTCTCACCCCTCCCCCTCCCAATTCCTACTCCCTCCTCAAGATCCAACTCCTTTCCAAGGTTGGCAACGCATCTGCGATTGCTTTGGTTTTGCGGGTGTCCATGGGCGGCGGTGATTGCTTTCCATCAGGTGACCTGCCTGCTCGTTTGCCTCCTTTTAACATAAAAAAGGAAGTTATAGATCGACCTACACAAGATACACTTTAAGTAAGTGTAACCTTTTGAAAGCCTAACAACAATATTACGAGTATAAGCCCACACCTTTCTGCTTACCATCCGGAATACATTACTTCTCTTCTTAATGTAACTTATAGACGATAAGAAATTAAGTCTCTAACTTTGCTGTTACTTCTGCGATTTTAGGTACGTCTTTAACTCTGTCGCCTCAAAGTCTTCCTTGGTTTCCGTTCTTCTAATGTTTCTTTAGTAATTTCCTGGCTTGACTCGTACCGAAATCTTTCCACCTTGATAAAGCATTTTCTGATTAATGCCATATTTGTTCTGGTGTCCCCCAATGTGGTGTGCACTCTCCTCTACTTCTATTTGTTTAACTCTGCTACTAAAGTTATTTCCTCTATCTCCAATGCTTCCGCAGAAGACTTGCAGTACTGAAACTTTGCTCAGGATGGTGCTAACGTGGATGTTAGTTGCAATTATTGCATCAGTGCATGGGTTAGTTCGTTTGCGTTTGGTATCTTATTAAACCAAGCAAATCGCCACTATTATTGAAAGTAAGGGTAGCCGCATTATCTATGCTACATCTTAAAGTACCTAGTTACTTGTTTTCTTTACCATATTTTGTTACTTTTAATCATTTGTGTATCACACGAATAAATTACTAGCGATCGGGTCGCACAAGGGTTAAAAAGAGACAAAGTATTTGACAAAACTTCAAAAATGGATGCCACCTATATCGATTAATCCTCATTAAATCAGTTAGACGGCCGCACTCGTTCCTCAAGGTCGCGAACACATATAAAACACACAAATAAAACCAACAATGAAAAAACACACACATGGGTAAATAGACGATTTCCTGAAAAGCTTATTAATAAATCCGTTTGATCTCGCCACTATTATCGCAAGATAAGATAACAGCACTCGCATTCGGAATATTTCCGTTTGCCATGAGACGGAATAGAATTTCAATCATTTATTTCTTCCTTTTTAATTGGGTGCTAACATAGGGCTAAAGCTTTATAATAGGTCCTTACCTATGAAATTGCCGTTTTTTTCTTACTTACTAAATAGGTGATTACTTCTAATTAAGTCAATACCGGTTATTAATATTATTATACACCTTTAATTAGGACTATGTTACTTAGGCTTCAGTAATAACAATGATTATTCATTTTGTGTTTTTATCGCCCAATTTTTTTTTTTAAATTGACTTATTTTTTTGTTCGCGGAATTGACCTTTTGTTTCATTGTAGCTTTGGAGGGTCTAGATTTTTTTTCTTTTTAATGTCTGCTATATTTGGCTAGTGAAACAAACACACTACCTACTCTACAATTTATAGTGTTAACATAAATAGATGCTAAGAAAGTTAAAAAAACGTTAGTATGAAAAATATAATTTAAAAAAAATCTTCATACAAAACGGCAATTTCATAGGTAAGGACCTAATATAAACAAACATTAGGCGCCTTGTGCGTGCTAGTACGAGTTTTTATTGACATGCGATCACGTTAACGAAAACGAGATTGGTACGGCAAAATTATTTTAACTCTTTTTACTTTTATTTTCAAGTGCTAATTGTTGCAATGAAGCTAAATTAAATATTTATAAAATTTATAAAATACAGTGAAAATTTCATTTGCAAAGATGAATCTGCATAGCCATCGGTTGCAATGACCGTTAGATAGATGGCGCAGTGTGGTGCTATTAGCACTCAAAAAAAAATTAAAAAAGCAGTGATAAAATTCAGCGCTTATGTCAGCCTTCCCGGTAGCATAGCGGTCAGTGCAGCCGCCCGGATTGCGGAAGACCCAGGTTCGATTCCAGGCTGGGTCGGGTAGGTGTTTAATTTTTTCACTGTATTTTATAAAAAAATTATAAATATTTTAACTCTTCCCGTTTTTCACCAGACACGCTGCTTCAATGCCATAAAAGTCTAGTTTTCGTTAACGTGATCGATTGTGAAAAAAAACTCGCACAGACTTCTACTATTCTAATTCGTCACAATCGTGTCTCAGTGATCAGGGGGGCGACTTTTGAACCAGTGACTAAGTCTCACGCTATGATCAATTACAGTTCGCTTTTTTCTCTTATTTAAAGTCACTGACAACCTATTTTTCCCACCGAAAATCATCGAATGATATGTATCAATTAATTAAATCATAAATAATGCAAAAATAAATATAAATTACAGTGTCTGATTATGACATTTGAACTATAGGAAAAATGTGAGAATCAAGGCACTGTGTCACGATTGTGGACTTTTTACATAAACGCTCAATATAGACGATGGCCGAGCCCCCGAAATGATGGTAGATACAATATTACGATATCTGGCGTTCAATAAGAAGTGATGAAACTGATCGAAGTGTGAACTTTCAAATACTTATAGAAAAGCCTGTCACTTATAAATTAATAATACTTACATGCACTACTATTATAATTGACAGTGTTCTCAACTTGGATTCCCATGTTTTGACTAGATACAATCACGTCATAACGCGACCTGTGTCACTTCACTTCACTTGCCGGCTCAACCAGCATTATCCACTAGTTCACTTCACTTCACTTTACAAAATCACTGGTTCACTTCTTACCAACATTTTTTAGTCTGCGGGCATTGGCATTAATTGTGTGGCATTAATGTTCCATAACTGTTTAAAAAAAGATAGAAAATTAGAAAAATATGTATTAAGTATCTATCCTCAAAACATCAATACATTTTAAGTCTAATGGAATTGAGAAAAGCTTTCCAGTAAACAAAATTAATAGATAAGACTTAAAAAGTTCAATTCTTTTTTGTACAAATACAAATCTATTTAAATTGTATTTTGTACTAGTCTCTTTTTGAAATTCGAATCACAATAGACGATTAAAATACTAGTTAAATAAAAAAAATAACAACAAAGAGGTGGTATACCTTTTAAAAATAAGGTTTTCATTCTACGATTTTAAATTGAAATAGTAAAAGTCTACTTTGCTAATATTTTTTTTTTAAAAACACCAAAGCCATTGAGATTGTAAAATAAACAAAAGAGGTTAATCAAACTTTTAAACTCAAAGTTAAAGCTAGTATTGATAAAAACTAAACTAACGCGGCAAAGATCCGTTGTATGTAGCGCGCTTAACTTGAATTTTCGAACGCGTTCCACGCAGCCAGCCGCATGCGCTCCCGGTCTGTCACTGCGCGGCGGCCATCTGCAATCACAAAGTTTTCCTTATTATTTTCCCGCCATTTTCGTGTAACACTAAGGGCGCGCGCGAATAATCACAGATATTCAATTTAGGTCACATTGAAGGTCAGAATTCGACATGAATCTTTTTAGAATTCACACAAACATGTCATTCATAGTCGAATTAGTAATAGTTTACAAACATTCTGCTGATTAATGTTCGGCCGCTATATAAACTATCAACAGGCGTCTACAGAACTATTAAATAACAGCCTCACTATTTTCAAATTCAAAGTCAAACCATTTATTCGAAATAGCACAGTTGGACAAAGGTTCTAAACTTAAATTAACTAATATTAATATATATTACTATTTCATGTTAATACTTACAGACAGAGCGTAGTATTAATAGGCAATGAAAGCATTTATATTTTACTAGCGACCCGCCCCGGCTTCGCACGGGTGCAATGCTGATACAAGCAACCGCTATGTCCCTGCATTTTAAATCTGTCATATCTTCGAAAATATTCATTTAAATTACATGCTGTAAAGGGCCATATTGATCTATATTAAATGTACAATGTATTTAAGATACTTAATTGAATAAGGATTAATGCTGTATTGCTTAAAATCGCTTCGTAAATAAGCCATTATTTCTCGTAAAAATTGAAAAATAAAAAATGATTATTATGGGTTATCCCTAAGAGATAGACATATACCATCGCGGACTTTTTTGTAGACCTTTTTAAGGTGTATTATTATACACCAAAATAATGTACTACAGTATTCTGATAGATCAAAATAATGTACTACAGTATTCTGTAGTACATTATTTTGATCTATCTCGTAGGGTTCAGCCAGCGTTTGCAATGTAAGCGCAAAAAAATGTAAAACCTCTTAAATTATCAGTGTTTCTCTACTATATTATGCATCATGCATGTATTTATACATAATATAAACCTTCCTCTTGAATCACTCTATCTATTAAAAAAACCGCATCAAAATCCGTTGATTAGTTATAAAGATTTATGCATACATACATACATAGGGACAGCGGGAAGCGACTTTGTTTTATACTATGTAGTGATTGTAAATTACCTGGGTAGTGGAACCAGTAACACAATTTTTTTCGGCAAAAAATAACTTAGTTTTTACTCTAATTTTACGGGATAACATTTAGGAGCAGATGGGCTCTGAATTCCATTGTTGCTAAATAACAGTTAATGATAACCCATTTAAACCGACCAGGCGTTTGTGTATGGTTGTAAATGAAACTTTAAAAGTATTACATGGGTACATCTATACAGGGTGCCCCAAAATTAGCACGTCACACTGACACCAAAGGGAAGGTGGGCCTCAGATGCGTCGAACAAGCCTAACTTGTCCATCGAAAAGTTTCATGATTCTAGAGATATGACCAATTTCAGGTATTTAAAAAAATCACCAATTTTAGATAATTTTTGTATCAGAGTTTTTTTAGAGAGCCCTTTATTTAACTTTATTTACGTCTTCTCCTTATGATGAAACAACATTATTTACAAATTACAATTTACAAAAACGATTACAATTTTTGCATTATTTACATTACAAAAACGACAAATTGATAGTTTCACTTAACTTTATTATCACACAAAAACAATGGCTTCGACTTTGAGCTGCAACCGTGAAAAAAAATTACTTCAAACTTTTCTATGGACAAGCTAGGCTGGTTCGACACATCTGAGGCCCATCTACATCCGGTGTCACTGTGACGTGCTAATTTTGGGACACCTGTATAATCTTATCTTATCTTAGTTGGGCCAGCTTAGGTTTCCTTCTCCCAGTAACATAGGGATATTTGTGCAACCCCATCTTTTCACTCTTCCTCCTCTGTAAAGATAGATGCCATAAGTTTGGCAACGTCCTCAAGAGCGAAGAGCCTGAAGTCCTCCGGTTTCGGATAGGCCGACCCCAGGAGTCCCATTCTTTTCTAGTCAGAGAGTCGCAGTCACACACTAGGTGCTGCATTGACTCCGTTTCCTCTCCACATGCCCTACACAATCTATTTGTTGAAAGGTGCATTCTGTGAAGCATTTGTTTTGTGACATAAGGCCCTGTCAAGGCACCGACGGTTAATCGGGCCTGCCTTCTGTTGCCTCCGCATAGGAACTTACTCCTTCCTAAGGCGTTTTCTCCTAGGAAGGATTTGGAGTGTTTTATAGCCGGCTGCTCTTTCCATTCGATGCTGTGCTTGTTTTCGATGTAATCTTTTAGGCCTTGTTAAAAGTACTTTGTGCAAGTGCCACGAAGACCAATAAGCTGGGTCTCTGAGCCCTCCGTGGCAAATGCATCCGCTATCTCGTTGCCGTGGATTCCCATATGGCCTGGAACCCAGATCATTCGCACCTTGTTTTGTCCACCTAGCTTGTTTAGAGCTTTTGTGGTTTCCAGAACAAGGCCAGAGTCGATTCGGGGCGATATGAGTGACTTGAGCGCGGCTCAGGATGAATATATTGCACTTTGTCATAGCTAACTCTATATTCTGCTTTGCGTATAGGAGAATTGCGAAAGTTTCTGCTTGGTAAACAGTGGCAAATTTCCCATGCTTTGACTATGCTTGAAGTCGTTATTATAGACGCCTGCCCCTGTGCCTGACTTCATTTTTATCCGTCGGTATACCAGATTAGGCTGTCTTTTTCCGGAGACTGGACGGCCCTCGTTTCCATTCGTCCCTGGAACATAAACTTTAAATTTCTTTTCGAACATGAATATGGGGGATATTTTTATCGCATCCCATTTCCATGATCCTGTCAGGAGCGTCACTTGGTTCCCATTTTGTGTGTCTGGTCAGAGGTTTAGATGCGTCCCATAGTCCGACCACTTTTAGTATATGTAACGCTTTCTTTGCCTCTGTTTCTATTACAATGTGCAGGGGTGGAAGGTCTGTGAGGACCTCCAGCGCTGCCGTTGGAGTGGTTCTAAAGCTACTAGTGATTGCCAGACAAGCTGTTCTCTGAAGTTTGCTAAAAGCATTCTTACAGATCTTCAGATTGGTTCTGGGCCACCAGACGATGCTGCCATATGTGAGGATCGGTCTCACCATCGTCATATAGATCCACCTAATGATTTTGGGGTTGAGTCCCCACAACTTGCCATATGTAGACCGACACATGCCAAAGACTCTGTAAGCCTTGGCTATGGTTGTGTCCATATGCTGTTTCTAAGTTCCCTATCCAGCGTTAAGCCTAGATATTTCCCTTCATTGGAGAGACAAGAGTTAGGTTACCCAGCCCCGTAGTGTTTTTTAGGGTGTTGATGCATACTTTTAGAGGTGTCACCCGGTCGGACTTATTGGGTAAGGAAAAACAAGTCGTTCACTGGTTCCTGCTGAACATTGTTGCCGTACGTAGGGACGTATACTACTTACATATAAAAAGTTGTATCTACACAAAGAATGTGACAAGTTATGACGCCCGCAGAATGTGGGCTATGCTGTTAATAATTAATACTGCTCCCATTCCATCTCCGCGAATATTTATCATTTGAACGTTTCAAAATTAGATAGCTGAAGACTTTTACAACGGCAGGAATGTTTTGGTGGTCGTACAAAATACACGTGGCAGAAGGTTGAAAGCAGGGGGCGATTTTTTAATCTCACCGATAATCTCGAGATTGAAAGTGGCATGAAATACACTATGAAATTTATAACTAGTAATTTTTGCATTTTTTACAATTTGATAATTAAAAAAAAAACTTATAAATTAAGTGTTTAAACTAGGGGTAGGAGAGATATAATTTAAACCCTCCTAGTTTAATCACCAGAAGGCTCTGCTTTAAGGGTTTACAAATTCCACACAAAAGTTAGTTTATTTTTTAGTAAGTATATTCAATTTCAATATCGTATGGAAGAGTTAAAAAAATATTTCCACGAGCGGGATTCGAACCTGCAGTTACGCTAACGTGACACGATAGCGTAAAAGGTAGCGCACCTGATCCCGTTCGTCAGAGGGTGCGGATTCAAATCTTGCTTTCAACCCTTTTCAAAATTTGCGATTTTCATTTCAAGTCCATGATTATTCAATACGCCCTAAAAATCGAACTCGATATCTCTGAACCCGTAGTATAGCTACAAGCTTACAACGACGTTTAAGAGCCTGTTTACACTCTGCAAAACCGTGTAAACTAAACTCCTCAGCCAAACCTGATCTCAATATATCCGCGAACAATGACACAGACGCACGGAGCAACCCAATTAATTAGCTCATTAAATATTGTTCCCAAAACAACGGTTCGGGAACGCAGCCAAGACTACTGGCACAAAATAACGAGAACTGAGAAGGTAAGCTTACAAATACATACTGCGCTCGAGCGATCACGAACCAGGAGCTCTATTTGTGATTCCTTCGCCTGGAGTCGAGCGCTTGGTTTCTACTAATTTTCGTTCGACATTTGACTTTCCATATTTTTGAATCGCTCGACCGCGGCGAGTGCCCTCCCTCACCCACTCGTTGCAGTCGAGCGACACAAAGCGATTGATAGAATAACCGTCAAAATCAATGCGATGTGTCAATGTCATGTCACTCGTTTGTTAGTATAGTAAAATTTGAAACTGCCAAAATAAGTAAATACAAGCAAAACAGCTTTTCGTTCATCAACAACAGAAGACGTTTTTACATTTTTTCTTGTGTTATGACATTGATATCTATTAAAAAGCAAAAGTTTTTTTTTTAACAGCCAATAGAAACTGAGATATTACGTTCCGTTTTCATTGCGGTTTTTACCGGTTTTCTCTAATTTTGCTTGGAACGGATAACAACCAACATTTCGTATTTTGATGGCAGCACCGAAACGAACGATTCAAAAATACGGAAAATCGGCGTCATGCGACTTGGAAGACTTGTGTGACTTAAGTCGCATGCGACAACACAATGTCAGGCATGGGATTCAAAAATAGATCCCCAGTCGGAGCGATAAAGTGTCCTTTTATGATAGGGCATTTTCCAATAATTTTGACGCTGTAAGCACAGAGTAGATTATTTACTCATGTGCTGTAAGGGAGAAAAGAGACACTTGCTGAGTTTCTTGCCGGTTCTTCCCAGTACAAGATCTCCCGCCCAGAGTAGACTTACGAACCGATGGCATAATGACGTTCATAAGAGCTGATATTTAATATTTTTTTTATATAGATTTGTAGCCTAAACTGAATAAATGATTTTGAATTTGGTTTTTTTTTTTAGTTTAGAGCGCAGCTATTGCGAGATTCCGTGTCCGTGAGAATTGTTTATGTGTGCGTTGCTCAAGGGCGTTTGTATGAAGTTTCCCTTCTGCAGACTCCTTTTTTTGTGCTACTGGTGACACCACATGAGTAGATATATACATCTACTCATGTGTTGACACCGTGTAGTACAAGCGAAGCGCGTTGTAATGCACACCCATCATTATTCGGTACTCATTCGATACCGGAAGTATCAATTAATGTAAGGGACAAACCACGATTTTACAGGAGAGCCAAAAAAACTTTTTTTTTTCGGATATCTGTCTGTAACTTTTAGCGTTTTATCCGATTTTATTGACGTACAGGACAAAGTTGTTGTTAAGTTTATAAAACTTAGTAGTTTCAAAAATAGCATGTCCCTTACATTAAAAATAAATATGTTAACATGCTTCTTACTTTATTGAAATTTAAGGTGTAAATTATTTTTTTTTTACTTTTTATTTTCAAGTGCTAATTGCTGCACTGAAGCTAAATTAAATATTTATAAAATTCACAAAATACAGTGAAAAAATTAAACGCCTACCCGACCCAGCCAGGAATCGAACCTGGGTCTTCCGCAATCCGGGCGGCTGCACTGACCGCTATGCTACCGGGAAGGCTGACGTAGACGCTGAATTTTGTCACTGCTTTTGTAATTTTTTAGAGTGCTAATAGCGGCACAGCGCTCCATCTATCCAACGGTCATTGCAACCGTTGGCTATGCAGATTCATCTTTGCAGATGAAATACTACAAATTTGATAACTGTACGGTCTCACCACCGTACATATTAGCTGACATAGCGACCTACTTTGGGTCGCGCCTAATTGTTGTTTACTTTATTATTAAATATTATTTCATGTAGTAGTACGCAAATACGCTTGCACTGAACAGTCTAGCAAAGAGTTACCTACAACTTAAATACTATTGGAGGTTTAAATAAACAAACCGTTTAACTTTGGTGATTTCTTTATCTGCGTGCCACAACTACAACTACTGCAAACAACTAACAGCATCCTCAAGTGTACGTAGTCAAACTGGCTCGTACATTTTAATGGTCCTTCGAGAGTTATTAGTGTTTTAGTGCTTCTTGTGCGTTTGTGACAGTAGCAAATCGGTTTCACTGGCCTCCCACAAGCGGGTCTCACCAGTCGAATTGAGAGGTTGCATATACTGTTACGGGGTGAGTAGAACACTAAACACTGACTATCAGCGATCACTTCGAGTCTACAGCACTGACTTCAGAGCTACGATTCAAAGTCAACTTCGTGTTAAACTAACACAGTGCAACTTCAAGCTTATCTCTTTCAACGTGAACTGCGTGTAAGGGTCAAGCCTTTGATTCAACTTTTACCAACTGATTTGTGAGCTGCGGAAGATTTTGCCACCATCAACATGGACAAACTACAGCTGCAGCAAGCTTGCTTTGAAAACATCAAAACTTTGTGTACGAACTATAAGAAAGACTCTAACTTTCGGAAAACGGAAGACTACTTAACAAAACGTATTGTCTCTCTTGACTTGCAATGGGACGATTTTGCGGAGAGACATGAACTTCTTTTGCAAGAAATTGACGACAAAAATATAAATTACTTCTCGGACAACATATATGAAAAAACTAAGAACTTGTATGAGACAACTAAGGATGATATGCAAGCTTTACTGGGCCGAGTAACTAAGGAGGTAAAGTTTGATATAGCCGGACTAGTAGGCGAAGATTCAACGGAAAACATCAAATCCTTATTGTCCAAACAAGAAAATAACTTCAAAGCCATCGACAGAGCTATGTCTAAAATAGACTTAAAGAAAATTTCTGAAAAATGGGAATTCGAGGATCATCTTTCAATACTCAAATCGAAATGGGAACTTATTGAGAAGCTTCACTGGGACATTGAATCATCACTGAAGGGAGAAAGTGGTGAAAAATACTACGCTACCTTTGTACAAGTCGAAGATAAATATGACGAACTAAAGAAAATGCTCAACAGTAGAATTTGGTCGACTGGGCACTATGAAAGATCAACACCGCGCATTGAAGTGCCCGAGTTCTCCGGGAGCTACACGCAATGGATTTCCTTCAAGGATCTTTTCTTGGAAACCATCCATAAAAACCCATTGATCAATAAAGCCCAAAAGATGCAACATCTGAAGACCAGATTGCGTGGAGAAGCTGAGAGATTGGTACAGCATCTGAGCATAAATGCAGAAAACTACACATCATGCTGGGAAATACTTCTTCAACGCTATGATAACACGAGACTACAATTTACGTCATACGTTAACACAATACTCAACTTACCTACTATTCAACAGCCTGATGCCTACAACCTGAAACGAATGATGACGTCATAAATGAATGTTTAAACGGACTGGCCAACATACGAGTCGACACGTCCAGCTGGTATCCACTAATCGTTCATCTTATGACTTTAAAACTTGATTCCAACACACTGAACGAATATGTAAAGGAGCTTCCAAACCATAGAGACTTGCCAAGCTTAAATGATTTTCTATTTTTCCTTGAAAGCAAATTTATGGCATACGAGAGCCTGAAATCTTCAAAAAAAGAAACATACAAGCCAACTACTAACTTTCCTATTCCGAAAACTTTTAACAAGAGCTTTCATCCGAAGAAGTTTAACTATCAACATAAAAGGAATGACAACTCCAAAGTCTATCACTCTGCCTACGGACAATGCCCTCTATGCGAGCAAAACCATGTGCTAATGCAATGCACACGGTTCATTGACATGGATACAGCGCAGCGAGCAAACACTTTTGCGAAATTGAATTTATGCAGAAATTGTTTATTCAGCCATGGAAACAAAGAATGTCAATCGACGAAAAAGTGCAAAGAATGCAATGCAAACCATCATACATTATTGCACAACGCTAATGTAAACAAATCGATTGAAACTAGAAATAACGCTAAAAAGTATTCAAGCCAGCGGCCAGCTGCATCTACTTCTCAACTCCAACGGCAGCAAAGCTCTAATCATTTATATGGAGATGAAATAGAGGTTTTGTTACCAACTGTACAACTCAGTGTCTTGTCCGCAGACGGGACAAGTATCACACTTCGAGCCTTGTTGGATCAAGGTTCGCAGGTTAACTTGATCTCACAAAACGCCGCTCAACTGCTAAGACTACCCAGACGAAACCTTAATGCTACAGTAACTGGAGTAGGTTCCGTATCTGGAAATTGCAAAGGTCAACTACAACTTACCTGCAAGTCGATACACTCAGATTACACTCTAAAAGTTCAAGCCTTAGTAATGAGCAAACTAACTAACAACTTACCTAACTGTACCTTCAAAAAAGGCGACTGGCTACACCTGGAAAATTTGAAGCTTGCAGATCCACAGTACAACCTCGCAAACACGGTAGATCTCTTATTGGGAGCTGATATCTACTCTGAAGTTATTTTGGATGGGGTCCTGAAAGGCAGTAAACCTCAATCACCTATTGCGCAACAAACTAAGCTAGGGTGGATTTTATGCGGGAAATTAAAAACATACAACTGTCATGTAACTTTGCTCGATTTGAAAGAGCTAACCAAATTTTGGGAAAATGAAGATATCAACCCCGGCAAGGACGATGTGTCTGCAAACGATCAATGCGAAACATACTATTCCCGAACCGTTCAACGAGCTTTGGATGGAAAGTACATAGTAAAGATGCCATTTATACCTGATTTTTAAGAAAAAGCTTGGAAGCTCGAGATCTATAGTCGTTTCCCAATTTTTACAACTAGAAAAAAGACTCGAGCGCAACGATAAACTCAAGGACATGTACAAGGAAAAGGTCGTAAGGGAGTACATAAATTTGAACCACATGAGACCAGCCACTACCTTGAAAACTTCAACAACACAATGTTTCCTACCTCATCATGCGGTACTGAAAGAGGATTCAACTACTACTAAGCTGAGAACCGTCTTTAACGCATCTCAAAAGACTACAAGCGGTTATAGCTTAAACAGTTTACAAGAAAAGGGTCCGAATCTACAAAAAGAAATAATCGCTCTCATTCTAATGTGGCGAACCTTCAAATACGTCTTCACCGCTGATGTTGAAAAGATGTACCGCTGCATTTGGCTAGCCGATGAGCAACAACCTCTACAAAAAATCATCTGGCGGGACTCGCCCCATCAGCCGCTACAAGAATACCAACTTAGCACCGTCACTTACGGGATGAAAAGTGCACCTTGGCTGGCTATGAGAACTCTGAAACAGCTAGCTATCGACGATGGTCACCTGTACCCGGATGCTGCTGAAGTCCTGCAAAACAATTTCATCGTCGATGACCTGCTGTATGGTCATAGTACGCTCCAGGGTGCTCTGAAACTACAACAAGACTTACTTACCTTGTTGAAAGGCGGTGGGATGAATCTACGAAAGTGGTTATCTAACGATCCTGCTTTACTGAAAACACTGAATTATAATCAAATTTCTACACATAATGTATTTGATTTTAAGAACGAAGAATCTACTAAAACGCTCGGCCTTGGTTGGAATCCAAAAACAGACTCATTTTTATTCAACTGGAACTTGGAAACTTCAAATGAACGAACGCTAACTAAACGGCAACTACTCTCAGAAATTTCAAAACTGTATGATCCTTTGGGGTGGTTGTCACCAGTAACAGTGGCAGCTAAACTACTTTTTCAAAAAGTTTGGATGAACAATAACATAGGCTGGGACGGAACATTATCAACTGATATACAAGATGAATGGCATAATCTGAAATCGGAGCTACCTATAGTAAGAAACATAAAACTGAACAGGTGGATCGGCGGCACGAGCCGCGAAATACAATTACTCGGCTTTGGCGACGCAAGCGAAAAGGCATATTCCTGTGTCGTATACAGTCGCGTTATCAATGAACAAGGAACACCGACTATAACGCTACTTACTGCGAAGACTAGGGTTGCCCCCTTATCGCAGAAAGCTACTTTACCCAGGCTAGAGTTGTGTGGAGCATTACTTTTAGCCAAACTCATAGAAAAAATAAAGGAATCACTTCCCGGATACAATATCACGATCAAGGCATGGAGTGACTCTCAAGTTGTCTTGGCATGGCTACAAGGTGATACATCAAGATGGGAGAGATATGTAGCTAATCGCGTCACACAAATAAAGCAAGTGATCCCTGCAAAACTATGGCACTACGTTCCATCAGAACAAAACCCTGCAGATTGCGCATCCAGAGGGATGCATCCAAAGAAACTTGCCAACTTCAACCTTTGGTGGAATGGTCCAGAATTTCTCAAACTACAGCATGAACAACAAGTACAAGAAACAGTGACTTGTTTGTTTACAACTCAAACAGACGTCGCTACAACAGAAGTGACAACCCTAGAGAACAAATGGAAAAATAACTTTATTTATGAATTGCTACATAAACGCAGTTCATTAACACGAATACAGCGAATCATAGCCTGGATTATGCGCTTCGTCGGAAAAATTCGCCACATTACGAAACAAAACACGCCATACCTAACTTCGGCGGATATAGCGGATGCGACTAAAATGATAATTATATTTGTACAGAAATCACAACTTGGTGACGATTACAAACGTCTACTCAAGATGGAGCCTGTTTCAAACAAGAGTTCAATTTTCAAACTATATCCTTATATGGATGAACACAAGATCATTCGTGTTGGAGGAAGACTGGACAACTCAAGGTTACCATTCGAAACAAAGCATCCCATCATTCTACCACATCAAGGAGTGACAAAATTCAGCGTCTACGTCAGCCTTCCCGGTAGCATAGCGGTCAGTGCAGCCGCCCGGATTGCGGAAGACCCAGGTTCGATTCCTGGCTGGGTCGGGTAGGCGTTTAATTTTTTCACTGTATTTTGTGAATTTTATAAATATTTAATTTAGCTTCAGTGCAGCAATTAGCACTTGAAAATAAAAAGTAAAAAACAAATTTACTATAGCGTTGTGTTATCTAATTTGTAGTATTTCATCTGCAAAGATGAATCTGCATAGCCAACGGTTGCAATGACCGTTGGATAGATGGCGCGCTGTGCCGCTATTAGCACTCTAAAAAATTACAAAAGCAGTGACAAAATTCAGCGTCTACGTCAGCCTTCCCGGTAGCATAGCGGTCAGTGCAGCCGCCCGGATTGCGGAAGACCCAGGTTCGATTCCTGGCTGGGTCGGGTAGGCGTTTAATTTTTTCACTGTATTTTGTGAATTTTATAAATATTTAAGTTGTAAATAAAAAAAAATTATGAAAAATAATGTAAGCTGCTAGAAGCTTTCGAAAAATATACGTTAATTTACTGTAAAGGATAATTTTAGTGGTGAAATTTAATGTAAGTGAATAATAATCAAATATTTTTGCTAAAATCGTTCTAGATTGCCTGAACATGGTTAATGTTAGGGACATTTTTTTAACGATAGAGCAATTCTAAATATATCAATCGATAGAGCGGAAAATTCTGGATCCTAATATATTATATAATTCATTTTGGCCAAAATGTCCCTGACGTTAATTGATACTTCTGGTCGATACTAGAAGTTCATACTCGTAAGTAGGAGTGCAAAAAGATAAACACACATAGGTAAACACACTGTACGCATATCGATATATGTGTACAGTGTGTTTACTAATAACCTATAAACGTTTTTACCAATTTATTATCACAAGTGGTCAAAACTCGATAGTTTCATAAAATAGGTAGGTATGCAATGTTTGTACAATGTAACGTAACACAATATACCTACATAAATCTTATTTTTTTGCACTTCTTCTACTTACGAGTATGAACTGTAACATGCTCTTTTTATAAGACTAATGCTCTCCCAGTTTTACCCAGTCCTTTAAACGAGATGTCAAGAAGTCACTTCAGGTCGGCAAGCTGAGAACGGCTCGTGAGAGGCACCTTTTTTGAGAGAGATTGCTGATTGCCTCAGACATCGTTTTCAACTTCACCGAGCTTTTGTGGGGGCGGCGAGAAACTTAAAGGGTTCCTCAAGCCGTGTGAAACAAATCACCTTCAAAGGTTTTCTAGAGGGAACGGCATCACGCACTAGTGCGTGTCCCCGTGCCCTACTAGATTCTCCGAAGGGTTCGGATCGGATCGGGGAGCGGAACAACCCGATGGCGCCTCTAAAGGCTCGGACCTCGGCTCGGTTTGACCGGGCCGTGGTGGTGGGGAGAAGCGCCCAGGTACATGTCTGTACCTGGTATAGAGCGCGTGTGAACCGGCTTGTCGTACCCTTGTTCTACGAGTACGGTGTCTTAGGCCTAAACTAGTGTGCATGTTTAGCGTATTCTGTAAGTTTGTAGTGGCATTTAGAGGATCAACAATTTTCGCATCTGGACCCCACTTTTGCTTAACATCAGTAAAAGAAGAGAAATTTTCATACTCCTCTACAAAAAAGCTACTAGTTTTTAAAAATAAGAGATCTGTTCCGTAGATAACCCGTTATCGGAAATGTCCGTATAGCCGTAGCGTACACAAGCTCCAAAAATATCCGTCTAACTGCATCGGAGTCCGACAACAGCGCGGATTGCGTAAACTCGGCAAATGTTAACTGACGAATATATTTGGGTGACGACGCGTCACGGCCGCCGCCGCCCGCGCCGGTGACCGCCGATCTGTGACGTCAATGTGATAGAAGATAGAGCATCAGCAAAAATAAGGAGACTGTAGAAGGTAATAATAATAATATATCTATCTATACTAGTGGTCGCCCAGTGGTCGAAATTCGACCGTAATTTTATTAAGGTTGCACGGATTGTATTCTAAGCAATGAAAAATTAAAAAAGATAGAATGTGAGTTTGGATTGGCATTGACAGATTTCGGCCGCTTCTCTTCCATTTGAAATTTTTGAAAAGAAGTTTAAATGCATGTGTGTCAAGTACATGGTGTGTGTAATGTTTGTTTTATTAAATAATTTTTAAAAAATATTAACATTCGAATAACCTCTATATAAACTATATAAGTGTGCGAAATTTCATACTCCTCGTCGCGCAATTTTCGTAACAAAGGGGTACAAAGTTTTTGCTTCACGTATTAATGTATAGATATAAAAAATCAATTGCTGTTCGTTTGTCTCGCTAAAACTCGAGAATGGCTATACCGATTTGGCTATTTTGATTTTGAAATATTTGTGGAAGTTCAGGGAAGGTTAAAGCGGTGAGAAACATAAATAATATAAGTAACGGAAAATACTAAAAACGACAATTTAATTTTTCCAATACAAAATGTTTCTAGCTGTGAAACATTTGATGTCTTTGTTTGTTTTGTCGTCATAGAAACTGTAAAAGCGGTACGAAGTCCGCCGGGTCAGCTAGTATATAATATAGAGCTTCATACAACGGTCTTGGTTTGTTTGTTTATGTTGTAGGTATAATAAGTAGGTAGTCAATTTTCGTTTAGGTCAGTTTGTCTAAAATGCATGTTTTAGGAATAGTTGTACTGTTAATTCTAATCGTATTATTATGAGTAATGAAATGTAATAATTTAATGTTTTATTTAATGTGATTTTGGAATAACTTGAGTCATTTAAAATAAATATAATATAAAATAAATGTAATATTAAGTAATTTAATATAAATTTTAAATATTGTAGTGCCCTAACAGGGTTCATGTCATGCCTATAATGTACCTATAAGTTAATATCTGTACACCTGACGTGAGACAATAAAATTATGAATTATGAATTATGAATTACAAATGCGGTCGAGCAACGCGCACATAGACCAATCTCGCAACATCTCGTTCAAGTTTCCGTGTCTGTTACGTACTCAGAGACGTCACTTAACTTTAATGGACAATTAAATGTCTTTCCTTCTCTATTTACCACTATACATATGAAAGTGACAGCAAGAGACTTAATTGTCATTAAAACTTAATTGACGACTCTGAGTGCGGCCATTTTAGAGCATTAAACCAACTTAATACTAAGCCAGGGATGTGCAAACTACGGCCCGCGAGCCATCTCCGGCCCGTGAATGACCAAAGTCCGGCCCGCGACCATCAAACAAAAATTCAAGTGCGTGCGTGTTTCAGAAAATGGTATGCATTTTCTGTATCAATATTTTTATTTCACAAAAAAATATTTATTTATTGAAAAAATTCAATAACCTGGTCCGCCATAGATTTTGTTCGTAAATATTGTCACGCGAATGAAAAAGTTTGCCCATCCCTTCTCTAAGCTGTGAGAGAGTCTAAGATCTTGCTTCTTTTTTTATATTTTACGGGTATATATACACAGTGCCTTAATCTCACCTGATGTTGAGTGATGATAAGGCCAATGATGGAAGCGCACTTCACCCGGGATCCTCAACTGGTGAGGCACTGGCTATCTTATCTCTAGCTGCCGGAACACAACAATGCTACAAACATTGATGTTATGGCGACATATTTAGATAAGATGCTGGTAGCTAACCAGGCGGACAAACAAGCCCTATCGCCAACCAAACCGAGTACACAAACATGTACCCCCGCTGGGAATCGAACGCGGGACCTCTGGGTCTAAGCCGGTGGTCTTAACCACTAGACCACAGAGGCGGTTAATTTTCTTATTGGAGCGTGGTATGTATTAAGCTTATTTTCTCCAGTCTCCTTTTTTGTGGCATCAGTCCATGTGGCTCGGTTAGTCACGCAGCGAGGATAGAAAGAGTGTCGCTGGCCGGCTGCTACTGTCATTCAAAATACAAACGGAAAGCAATGACCGCGCTTTTGAAGTGACAGAATCGGATTGGATAGCGACAAGCATAACACCTATTTGTGTGTATCTGCTGCCAAACCGCATTGTTACGCTTCGCTTCACGGTTTGAAGGGAGCTATCGTGGTGGCTCCAGTGTTTGACACAGTAGCACCAGTTTTCGTCGATCAAATTCATTTTAATTTTACTGGATGACGGGTAGGAAGCAGGTATATTAAATTGTTGTTAAAGTCAAAAATCAAAACTGACCCTTATTTTAATGATTAAGGAAAAAAAGAATTATGAAAATCGGTCCACAATTGACAGAGAAATCGATGAAAGTACCTACATAAAAAATACATACAGTGGAACATAGGACCTCCTTCTTTTTTGAAGTCGGTTAAAAAGTGTTACACACTTCCGATTCCTGTAGAACACCCTAGATCCTGTTGAGTTATATAGGGTTTGAAAGCTTAAGAACTGAAGCTCCAAAGTACGCAAGGCGGGCGTAGGGTGGCTTTCGGGTGATAGCAAGGTAGCTAAGCAGTGTGTTTAGAACCAATCTTCAAATACGAGTAGGATAACTTCATTTTACAACGCCCAAACGAGGCAAGCAACATATAACAACATAATTACTTATACACAATTTTTTTTTATTTTCTAAAGCTGAATTAAATAATTATAAAATATAGTGAACAAAAAGAAACGCCTACCCGACCCAGCCAGGAATCGAACTTGGGTCTTCCGCAATCCAGGAGCCTGCTCTGACCATTAAGCTACCGGGAAGGCTGACGTAAGCACTGAATTTCATCCCAGTTTCGATTCCTGGCTGGGTCGGGTAGACACTAAATTTTTTTTTTTTACTATAATTTATAGTTTTTAACATATACACACCCAGATCAACAAATGAACCCAAACAAAACTAATTTAACCCGATTAGTAGTATCCACAACTTTAGAATTGGCCTACTGGATTGCAATCTTGGCACGCGCCGTTGTCGTCGGCCCGACGACGCAGGCGCATGTGATCTCCACAAATATTAAACGCGTGTGGAAACGGAAAAATCTTCGCGTCTCGTATAAACGTGTCAACGCTTATCATATTGAGTGGGATTCCTTAGACGAACGAAGGAAATGACGTAGACCGAAATGTTTGCAATAAACAAGGTATAATGGTTTAGGGTGCGGTCCCATTGAGCCCTATTAACTAGTAATATCAAGGCGCTATTTTCTAGTTCAACATGAGCTAAACTGCAATTCGATTTACAAGGTTCGACTTAAGTAAGTAAGTAGCCTATTTACTATTCCACTGCTGGGCAAAGGCCTCTATCATTGAAATCAAGTCATCGCTAAAATTGATTAACTAATATGAGCTATTTTGTAGTTCAAAAAGAGCTACACTTCAGTTTTTTTAACAAGGTTTGACAGAAATGGCAATATAATAGTTTACTAGTTTTCGGTCACGTTATTAGCTACTAAAATGCCAGCAAAGCTATATAAGCTATATAAAATTTGCAGTTTAGCTCTTCTTGAACTATAAAATAGCTCCTAGCTACTTATTAGTAGGACCGGATTCCTCGTTTGACGGACCAGAGTAAAAATAAAAAGTAAAAATTTAATCTAACTAATATATGATTTCGATTTATTTACGTATTGTATTTTAACATGCTCGTAATTTAATATAACATTTTGACGAAAATAAAGTCTGCCTTAAGTTAAGGCAGACTTTATTTTTAGGTTAAAATACAATACGTAAATAAATCAAAATCATATATTAGTTAGATTAAATTTTTACTTTTCATTTTCAAGTGCTAATTGCTGCACTGAAGCTAAATTAAATATTTATAAAATTTACAAAATACAGTGAAAAAATTAAACGCCTACCCGACCCAGCCAGGAATCGAACCTGGGTCTTCCGCAATCCGGGCGGCTGCACTGACCGCTATGCTACCGGGAAGGCTGACGTAGACGCTGAATTTTGTCACTGCTTTTGTAATTTTTTAGAGTGCTAATAGCGGCACAGCGCGCCATCTATCCAACGACCATTGCAACCGTTGGCTATGCAGATTCATCTTTGCAGATGAAATACTACAAATTTGATAACACAACGCTATAGTAAATTTTCACTTTTTATTTTCAAGTGCTAATTGCTGCACTGAAGCTAAATTAAATATTTATAAAATTGATAAAATACAGTGAATAAATTAAGCGATTCCTGGCTGGGTCGGATAGGCATTTAATTTTTTCACTGTATTTTATAAATTTAGTTATATTAGATTAGATTCAGTTAATCTTCTAAAAAGATTTTTAAAAAAAATACTTTTGTTGCTTCCGATTATACTACTAGCTAGGCAGTTGGAACACTGCCAATGTATTAACGAATAATATAAATTGATAAAATAATGAAAAAAAAATTCCTAATTAAAGTATTAAAATAAATGTGTAAAACCAAACCATTAGTAATAAAAACCCACCAATCTGCATTGGGCAATCGTGCTACACCACAATACCAATGAAATAAAACACATTTAGCACATCTCATATCTTCATCTGCCACTTAAAACGCTTAACTTGTAAACATCAATATCAATCCATCAAAGTGACAGTTGGTTTAATCATTTAATGGAAATTGCATTAGCATACTCCGAATGTCAGGGTAAATTAAAGTATTCATTTGGCGTCATTAGTACCTGAATTTTATTTGGATCATACTTCACGATCAAACGCGCAACCTGTTTCGAATATACACTTCTATAAATAATAAACAAAAAAAAGATTAGATTTTTTTTAAACACTCTGTAGCCGCCTCTGTGGTCTTGTGGTTAAGACCACCGGTTCGAGACCCATTGGTCCCAGGTTCGGGGAGTACCTACATGTTTGTGTACTTCCTTTGAAATGAAACAACTTTTAAAAATAATCTACTCGCGTTTATTTAAATATAATTAAAATTAAATTAAATTAAATATTATAAAACTAAAGAGATTGTTTGTTTGTTTGTTTGGTTGAGCGCGCTAATCTCAGGAACTACTGGTTCGAATTGAAAAATATTTTTTGTGTTGAATAGTCCATTTATTGAGGAAGGCTATAGGCTATATTACATCACGCTATGATTAATAGAACACGGGTGAAACCGCGGGGCACAGCTAGTTAATGTATAAAATAAATGCGAGTATAGATCCGTAAAAGTTGTTTCATTTCAATGTGTAGTGTTCGCGTAAACTTTAGAAAACAATATGTAATTCGATTCGTTGGTGGTGAAGCTTGTTTGTCCGCCTAGCCTAGCTACCACCATCTTATCTAAATATTTTTATGTCGCCATAACATCAATGGGAAGCTCAATGGCGCAGTGGATAACGCGTCCGGTCTGCGAATGCTGAGGTTAAGCAACTTTCGCAAAGGCCGGATCGGATGGGTGACCAAAAATGTATCATCTCGAGCTCCTCCGTGCTTCGAAAGGCACGTAAAGCCGTTGGTCCCGGCTGCATTAGCAATCGTTAACAACCACCAATCCGCACTGAGACCGCGTGGTGGTTTATGGCCCGTTCTCCCTATCCATCCATAGGGAAGGCTCGTGCCCCAACAGTGGGGACATAAAAATGAGCTGATGATGATGATGATGAATATCAATGTTAGACACATTGTTGTGTTCAGGCAACAAAAGATAAAATAGCCAGTACATCATCAGCAGGTAGTTAGGATTCCGGGTGGTAGATGTGTTTCCCGAAACCGGCCTTAACACCACGTACGATGAAAGCCAAGTGGCCGTAAGAAATTATAAAAATTATGAATAACATCTCGTAGCTTTGGAGCACGCCATGAGATTTCGTAGTACAGCTTGGTTCGCTATGTAGCGATACTTGGTATTGTTCGGGTTGCTACGAGCTACGAATGTTACACCTACGTAATACATAGCTATTCTATGTTTAAAGTTTATTATATCACAAGGCCATTATGATATAAACTTATCATAAAAAAATAAAGGTGATCATAAAAAGAAGTAATCATATTTAAAAATCTAAATATTTAAACTTTGCGTGTCATCCTATTAATTGTATTATAAATGCGAAAGTTGTGTATGTTCGTATATTTGTTGCTTCTTCACGCTGCAACGGATGGATGGATTTGGATGAAATTCGGCATACAGATAGTTTATAACCTGGAATAACACATAGGATACTTTTTATCCAGATATTCCCACGGGAACGGGAACCACGCGCAAGCGGCCGCTAGTTAAAAATAAATGTTTTAACGGGTTTAACTTTAGCTTCGCTATTTGTTTTTTCATGTTCGTATTCGTTTGTTATGGAGATTAACGAAAGGTATTCCTTTTTAGGCAAAGCTAGGATAGTTGCACCGGCCTCGTTGACGAAATCTTTACTCGTTGGTAGCGGGCTGACGCGATGTTACACTTTCGCTTGCGCGGCGGAGTCAGAGCTAGATTAAGCCATGTATTGTACTGTTTTCCTCTGACTGAGGGGCCCCTCAGCAACAAAGGGCCCATAGCCACATGCCTTTTTTGCCTTTAAGTTAATCCGGTACTGGGCAGAGTCCTCATTACCGTCACATTATTTATCCAACTACCATCACACACACCACTATCGTTGCCGTTATTGTATAGAAGCCTTATTCTAAATGCCTAGTGCGAGTTTTATTCACCAATGATTACGTTTAAGAAAAGAGGAAAAAATAAAGGAAAGGAAAATAGGATATAGAGTGGCATTTAAGCTGCGCCTCCTGGTGGCAAAGGAGAGTTAGAAGTTAGAAGGAGAGTTGGCTAAAGAGCCAGACAGGATCACATAGCGACCACATCAAATTGAACCTTATGTACTCTCGATAAGATTTAAAATTACAACTTATTCGGCATGGGTAGGGGTTAAAACATTGCATTGCCATATACTTACTCGTAAATTATAGTTTTTGTTAACGTGATCAAATAACATGTCAATCTCGGGCTAGACTAGGTTGAGACCAACCAATATGCATTTCAAAAGTACAAATAAAGAAAGAAAGTGAAAAATAAATGAATTACTATTAAAAAGCCCTACTAAATACTTATTTACGGTATGTTTACCGCCCCGCCAGCTCGGTGGGCTGTTAATCACAAAACATACGCTGTTAAGCTCTTTATGACCGTTTTATATACGCAAATACCCCCCTTTGTCTGTCTGTTGTCTCAAGTGCATGGCTGGGTACACCGAAGACGGATGCGATCGTAACGCAATAAGTCCACTCCTCCCGACTTCATGTAAAGCATATTTCGGACATGAGTCTAATTTATTAACACGAATTATGTCGAAATAAATCATTCCTTTGAAGCTTGGGTGGTTGGAGGCGGATAATTAATATTGGGTGATTATTGTGTACTGTAATTGAAAGTGTCTTTCCAATTATACAATGCCTAATTTTTATTTACAGTTCTTTCGTTGCCGCTGCCGGAAACTTAATCGCCACGGTGCTCAGTGGCGTTGTGATCGTGGAGAGACCATTCCAGGAGTGGAGTAATGGCTGATGATGATGATGATTATCGATCGATGGATTAAAGTGCTGAATGCAAGTTGTACTCCGTTCTACGTGATGTTTAGCATAAGCAGAGCACAAATTGAAAAAAAAATATTTCTTTATAAAGACTTAAATAAATTATCTAGTTATCGGAGCCTCCTTTTAGGCATATTATAATGGCCTGTTTCAAGAGGCAACACTCTGCATAACATTGGTCTTATTTTAACTAAATTCTTAATAGTCTAATTTTATACCGACGACGACGTGTGTTAGTATGTGTAAGGATGTGTTGTGTAGTGTGTTAAGTATGGTACCTATGCGAAATGCGAAGACAGCTAGCAGGATTGTAGCTCACCAGCCGTCGTCACCTTCCGACTCGCACGTAGCTTCTTCATACCTCGTTTAAAGGACCCCATGTTGAAGAAAGGATAGTACGTGTGCTGGAAGAGAATTCCTTTTTTTGGTGGTTAAATGCCTTTGCTGTGGGTTACCCACTGCTGGGGCACGAGCCTTTCCTATGGATGGATAAGGAGAACGGGCCATAAACAACCACGAGAGCCCAGTGCGGAATGGTGATTGTTAACTGCTAATGCAGCCAGCACCTCCGAAGCACGGAGGAGCTCGAGTTGATAAATTTTTAATCACCCATCCGATGTTGGTTAACCTTTGCAACCTTTGCCAAATTTGCTTAAGCTCAGCTCTGCAACGGCAAACGGGCGCGTCAACCACTGCGCCATCGAGCGCGCTGCGCATGAGCATCTGCGCCATCGAGGGTCAATATAATAGTCATTTGCTGAGCTAAGTATAAAAAAATGACACAATAAGTATCCGTAAAGGGCTACAATGTTGTAGCGAGTGACTCACTCTCTCCCGTTCTCATTGCGACAGTAATAGGTATCACGACTATTTTTATCTCGCACATTCCTCAGGCAACGCACTTGAAAAATTCCAGAGTCACTATTATACATAATAGAAACATATTGAACACTGTCCACTTTCATTCACTCATAATCATTTTACGAAGCGATTTTTTAATTCTAATGATATGGGACTATGCCTAGAATTTGACTGGGTTGTGATTGTGACCACGTTTATTCTGCCTTCACACTGCATAGTTTTGCATCGCCTGTGTTCCAGTTTGAAAAGTAGAAACAGACGAATGAATTCGGTGAAATTTTAGGGCTTAGAGGCGTATGAGCTGAAGTTTTTGGATACTGTTGACTACTGATTAATAAATTTTTACTTTCTTTCATTAATGTTTCTTCAAATAATGCTATTTAATTTCATGAATGGAAAGGACACAAATTAATTGAACGAAGGAAATCTACAATACCTATTATGAAAAAAGGGTATAATAAATAATAAAAATTGTAAAATTCTTAATCATACAAATAAAATAATAAAATAATATAAATATATTGTCGCCATTTTAGTTTTACATATTAAGCACAATAATCAAAGGTAACCACGTAATAACAAATAGCGTAATTCTATTGTTATGCATTTTTTTAATAGTATTTTTGAGCTGTCAATTCTTTTTTATATAAATGGATCCGTTTAAATTTTATTCAAAAGTCTTACGTGAGGTTGTTACCTAAAAATGTTACCTATAAATTAGCCTACTCTTTACTAAGCAATATTCTGTTAGTTATTTGCATTTATTTTGTACAAAATGGACTTAAGTCCATTATAATATTCAAGTACTGAATGTATTACACTCTACATAACGTTAGGTTTAGCAGTTCTAGTTATTCCGTAATTCACTGTATTAGTCATATTTAAGATCTGATACATCTTATGTGTACCACCCTATAAATACGTATTACTCATCAATGTGAAACTCGGTGCAGACGCGCACTGAACCACTATTTGTCTGAGCCCTGCAAATAAGGTTGCCACTGGTCCTACAATAACACACTAACAATAATACACTACTAATTTGTTATTTTGAAAAAGATATGTTGGCAAAACTACGCGATTCCTCATGTTACTCCGGAATCGTACGGATGAGTAAAACAGACTTTGACTTCGATTACTTACTTCCTCAGGGAGCAACTCAGAGAGACGTGGATGGTTATGTGGTGAGGTTCTGAACAGACCTAAGGGTCTCGACAGGGATTCGGGAGAAGGAGGGGCTTACCCACTAAAAAACCACTGTAGATCCCCTTCACGTGCCACTTGGGAGACTGGGACCATCGGCTTTTTTTATAGTTAAATGGCAAATGACTCCACTCCACCTGATAGTAAGTGGAAATGAAATTGAGACGCGAAGAAAACTGGTGCAGTGTGAAAACAACGCAGCATCAGTCACCCTCACGCCCTTCACGCGACACGTCACGTTTGAAGGATCCCATAACATAGTTATTTTACTAGTGACCGCCCAGTGGTCGTAAATTCGACCGTAATTTTATTAAGTGTCCAAAAAACGAAAGATAATCCTTTAGCTGCGGGTGGGTCGCATCATGTCCTACCACATATTGGAATTTCAGTTTAATAAAAGTCTCACGGTTTTCGATATATCGTTTCTTTTTCATTTTTTTTAGAAAAAGCTTCCCTCGTTTAGTTTATTTCATGCCATTTCTACAAATGATAACTTTTTTAAGCCCCATTTTTTTCAAATACTCATGGTTATTTGCTTCATCTAAAACAATATTCTTTTGATCCCTAAATTACTGCGAAAACCACATAAAAAATATCTTATGCAAAGATTTCATACAAACTAAATCAAACGGCTGACTTTGAAAGCCTGTGGTTTAAAAAAAATGTACGAGGCAGACCGTGCCAATTACTTTAAAACATTGCTTAGTTAATGTTAATTTAAAAATAGTATTAGTGTTTTAAATTCCTTTTTAGTTTTAATTTTTATGGTAATTTAAATGCACGAAGGTAGCAATTTCGGATTTTATTAAAATAAAAGTCAATTAAAATTTAGTTACCTTACAAGTATTATTTCATGATTTGATACATGTGAACAACGAAATCGTAGAAAGGTTCGGTACCTGACATGCTTCCATGAAGTTTTGACCTTGACATTTCATTGTTTTTTTTTTTTTTTTTTTATATATTAGAAGGAGGCAAACGAGCAGGCGGGTCACCTGATGGAAAGCAATCACCGCCGCCCATGGACACCCGCAAAACCAGAGGAATCACAGATGCGTTGCCGGCCTTTAAGGAAGGAATAGGCTCGTTTCTTGAAGATGCCTAAGTCATATTGGTCCGGAAATACCGTCGCTGAGAGCTGGTTCCACAGCACTGTAGTTCGTGGTAAAAAATTACGTGAGAAACGCACAGTAGTAGATCGCCATCCATCAAGATGGTGTGGATGGAAAGACAGTCGATTGCGTGTAGTGCGTTGAAGGAAATCAGCGGCAGGGATCAAACCGAACAATTCCTCAGAGCACTCCCCATGATAAAGGCGATAAAATATACAGAGAGATGCAACGTCTCTCCGAAGGGCCAGTGGATCGAGCCGACCAGAGGTTACCACGTCGCCGACAACTCGAGCAGCTCTGCGTTGAATGCGGTCAAATGGGAGGAGTTGATACTGGGGCGCTCCAGCCCAAAGATGGGAACAGTATTCCATATGAGGCCTGACCTGTGCTTTGAAAAGCTGTAAGCGATGGGTCGGCGTGAAATACTGTCCCGCTCTATTGAGCACACCCAGCTTTTTCAAAGCTAATTTAGCTTTACCTTCCAAATGACCGCGAAATTGAACGTCACTCGAAATATCGACGCCAAGGATTCCAATGGTCGGTTTGGTATCAAGGGGAGCTCCTTCAAAGTTTATAGATACGACGAAGGGATGTTTTTTAGCGGTAAACACGCAAACTTGTGTTTTGGAAGAGTTAAAATGGACTAGATTAAGTCGGCCCCAATTCGAGACATGACTTAACATGTTCTCAGTGTCAGTCACAAGTTTATTCCGGTTCTCGATGACGCTTTCCAGAGAAATATTAGTACGTCCGGTGTAAAGCGTATCCCCAGTACTGTCGTAGAAACAGTGTAGGCGACAGCACACACCCCTGCGGGACTCCAGCATTCACGGGCTTCAGGTCAGAGCATGATCCGTCAACTACGACTTTGATGCTACGCCCAGAAAGAAAGCTGGCGACCCACGCACACAATTTCTCAGGAAGCCCGTATGATGGAAGTTTCGAGAGAAGAGCCCTGTGCCATACCCTGTCGAAGGCTTTCGCTATGTCCAAGCTAACTGCCAGTGCCTCCCCTTTCCTCTCGACTGCCTCCGCCCATCGGTGAGTGAGGTACACTAAAAGATCACCAGCCGAACGACCGCGGCGAAAACCGTACTGGCGATCGCTTAGTAGCTGATTCTCTTCTAGGTACCTCAAGAGCTGGCAGTTTGTAATGGACTCCATTACTTTGGAGAGCAAAGAGGTGATGGCTATAGGCCTGTAGTTGGACGGATCTGAGCGATCACCTTTTTTGGGAATCGGGTGGACAAGGGCTGTCTTCCAAGAACTCGGGACAACGCCAGTCGTGTAAGAGAGCCGGAAGAGGCGCGTTAGAACCGGCGCCAACTCAGGAGCACACGTCCGAAGCACAATGGGAGGGACTGCATCAGGCCCACTCGACTTATGAATGTCAAGGGAAAAAATAGCCTTACGAACTGACCTTTGCAGGAACCGAACGTTTGGCATAGAACAAGCGCAATTCGGTATTGTTGGTGGCGAGTTTTCCCCATCGTCCAAGGTCGAGTTTGATGCGAAAAGAGTACCCAAGAGATCGGCTTTCTCTTTTGCAGTATGGGCAAGGAAGTCTTGTGCAGTGGTGAAAGCGACGGTCGACAGAAATTCCCCAAGACAGCCTTGGCGAGAGACCAGAATGCACGCGTACCCGAAGGAAGACGCACTAGCCTCTCCCCAATTCTACCTATAAATGATGACTTCGCCTTGGCAATGTCCTTCTTAAAAGACCTGGCAGCAAAGTTGTACTTCTTTTTGAGCACACTGTTACTTGGATCCTCTGATGACACCGCATTAGCCCAGGCTTGGTAATGCTCGCGCTTCTGGCGGGATGTTATTTTGCAACATCGACCAAACCATGGTTGGGATCTGCCGCCAACGGGAACCACATCAACGACAGAATCGGCGGCGAAATCAGGATCATCCAGCGAGAAGCAAACTCGCCACCATGGGTACGACGCAAAGAAACTTCGCATCCCATCCCAGTCCGCTGACCTATAATGCCAGACCCGACGGCTGACCGCACGTTGCGATTTTAAAGTTTCCGTGAGAGGCACTGTGCTCCGAATCAGGCAATGATCTGATGAGCCTAGTGGTGCATCAACGGACACTTGCCCTCCACATCTGGTACCCGCGTAGGCTCGGCAACCAGTTGGGACAGACTGTAGGCCAAAGCGAAGTCATGAACGGCTCTACCCGCGTGGTCAGTAGTGCGTGAACCAAGCCATTCGACGTGGTGGGCATTAAAGTCTCCCAGCACCACGATCTCGGCAGAGGGGATCCGTTGGAGAAGGGAATCTGTGGCCGTTTGGACGCTCTCGACAAGTTAGTCAGTCTCAATGTTACTGCTGTGGGACCTATACAGGCACGCGTAGACGCGAGGGTGGTGTCCGCAGTCGACGTGCAGCCATAAGATGGAGAGGTCCCTAACTTCAAGATTGCCGAGGCGACGAACGCACATATCCTCCCTGACGTAAGCACTAACACCGGCGCGTGGCACAAACGAATGCTCCAGATTGTATCCCGGGTAGCGCAAGTAGGAGACGTCAGGAGGGGGGGATATCTGCGTTTCAGTAAGGAAAAGCAAGGCCGGCTTCTCCGTCTCAAGGTGGTAATGGACGGCGCTTAAGTTGGAGTGAATTCCCCTGATGTTGCAGAAGTCCACGCGAAGCGTAGGAGGGGGTGCCGAATGTCTTGCCTTACTTCTGCCTGCAGCATGTGCTGATACGAGCGGACTTTTGCCCTCCCCAGAATACGTAGGGCAGCCTTGTAATTGCATTGTAATTGAAATTGGCAAAGAAAATATTCTTTTTTTTAACAGGTATTTTGGGGTTTTGGTGTAGTATGGCTACAAGTAAAACACAATTAAAACGAATGAAATTTTTATTAAATTATTTACAGTTAATGCTCAAAATGGCCGCCATTTGCCCTTATGCATGCTCTACATCGTTTAATAAAGGACCTTTTAATTCGGCGAGCATAACCCTCTTGCGTAATTTATTTTTGACTGATATCACCTCCGTCTCGTACATCAGGTTTTTCAGGCAGCCCCAATAAAAAAAAACCAGTGGATTTAGGTCTGGCGACCCTAGTGGCCATAAGATAGGGCCGAGACAAAAAAAGAAAAGCACAGTGCACTACACTTTAAAAAGGTATGAGTACCCACATCATGTGAAGCGTGTGCAAACTTTACAACCTGTTGACTACCTGCGAAGAGTAGAGTTTTGTCGCACAATGCTTAGTAAAAAAAACCAAGATTGGGTTTATTACAACAAAATTTTGTGGAGCGGCGAGTCTACGTGCCGAAAAGATGGCTACTTAAACATGCATAATCTGCATTACTGGGAACTAGAGAATCCCCACATTATACGGCAAGATAGGTTTCAAACCCAGTTCAAAAATAATTTGTGGACTGGGATCATAAACGGTGAAGTGATAGGCCCGTATGAACTGCCACCATCGTTAACTAGAACAACCTACCTGAATTTTCTTTAACATCAACTGCCATTACTTTTGCAAGATGTGCCGCTCTCTACAAGGCAACACATGTGGTTGCAAAATGACTAACCAAAATGAATAACTATAAATAATTTAATAAAAATTTCATTCGTTTTAATTGTCTTTTACTTGTAGCCATACTATACCAAAACCCCAAAATACCTGTTAAAATAAAGAATATTTTCTTTGCCAATTTCAATTACAATGACATGTCAAGGTCAAAACTTCATGGAAGCATGTCAGGTACCGAACCTTTCTACGATTTCGTTGTTCACATGTATCAAATCATGAAATAATACTTGTAAGGTAACTAAATTTTAATTGACTTTTATTTTAATAAAATCCGAAATTGCTACCTTCGTGCATTTAAATTACCATAAAAAATAAAATTAAAAAGGAATGTAAAACAGTAATACCATTTTTAAATTATCATTAACTAAGCAATGTTAATTGCATCTCTTCCCGTGGGTGTCGTAAAAGCCGACTAAGGGACCATTCCAGAGGATGGGCAGCAGCATCTCTCTGAGGTAACCCTCAACCTACTGCGATCGCCAACCCGCCTGCCAAGCGTGGCGATTACGGCAAATACCCCTCATATCCTTGGGGGAGGCCTTTGTCCAGCAGTGGACGTCTTTTGGCTGAGATGAGGAAAAGCAATGTTTTTAAAGTAATTGGCACGGTCTGCCTCGTACATTTTTTTTTAAACCACAGGCTATCAAAGTCAGCCGTTTGATTTAGTTTGTATAAAATCTTTGTATAAGATTTTTTTTTATGTGGTTTTCGCAGTAATTTACGGATCAAAGAAATATTGTTTTAGATGGAGCAAATAACCATAAGTGTTTGAAAAAAATGGGGCTTAAAAAATACCAAAATCGCGATAGGTATGCCTACAATATTCGAGGAGTTCCCTCAATTTCTTGAGGATCCCATCATCAGAACTGGACCAAATTAAAATGGGACCACACGGGAAGCACCAGCTTTCAAATAAAGAAAGAATCATCAAAATCGGTTCACTCAGTCGAAAGTTCTGAGGTAACAAACATAAAAAAAAAACTAAAAAAAAATTCAGTCGAATTGATAACCTCCTCCTTTTTTTGAAGTCGGTTAAAAAGTTATCATTTGTAGAAATGGCATGAAATAAACTAAACGAGGGAAGATTTTTCTAAAAAAAATTAAAAAGAAACGATATCTCGAAAACCGTGAGACTTTCATTAAACTGATATTCCAATATGTGGTAGGACATGGTGTGACCCACCCGCAGGTAAAGGATTATCTTTCGTTTTTTGGACACGCTGTATATGCGTGTGTGTCAAATACATGGTGGTGTGTGTGATGTTTGTTTTATTGATTTAATGTATTTTTATGCACAATTTTATAAAAATATTAATATTGTGTACTCCTTCTTAAAAGTGTGCGTTTCATACTCCTCCGTCCGCGCGATTTTCGTACAAAGTTTTTGCTTCACGTATTAATAATAGATTACTGTCATGTCATGTTCTGTCATGTTCTTTTTAATATAATAATTTTTGTTTTATTTTGTTCTTTATATGACATGCAATAAATTTTTAATTATTTCTCGAGTAGGTCTAAATTGCCTAAATAAATGAATAAATTTATTTATAGGAAGAATGGAAATTGTGTGCTGGTTTAAAAGGTGGCAACCCTGCGTTCAAGCCGTAGTTTACTAACAGCGAGTCACGCGACGACTGACGCTGTGACTGTGACAATGACTCTGTGTCCGAAAACACTCCTCGGACTCGGCCACAAAGTAATTAGTGATATTTCATATAAACAAAGAATTCAGCGGGGTTTAGCGCAAACTACTTCGTATATATTATGAGGAGCTCGATGGAGCAGTGGTCAACGCGCTAATTTGTTCCCCCGATATCAATTCCCTGCGTATCGACTTCCCGCCGTATCGACATCCCCCGGTATCGACTCCCGCCGTATTGACTTCCCTCGGTTTCGACCATGAATTGGCTTAGAGTACAGTTAATGAAACAAGTGTTTTCGATTTTGGTCAAGAAATTTAAAAAACTAAAATTGAAAACGTAACACGCTAAGCCGTGCAATCGTCTATCGTTTATATACGAGTATATCTCTTACAAATGATGCGAACAGTTAATTTAAAACGCAATTGAACATCTCACACCGCAGTCCTAGAAGTTGTAAAAATATGTGCGCGCGCGCAGTACAGCGTGATCGACAGGAAGTTTACAGAAGTCGGCGCGAATGATAGATGCTCCGATGTTCGGTGTGATGCGGCTATTTGCGGTGGCGATACCACTCTGGTGCACTGCGCGCTTTTTTTTAACTCAACTGGATGTCTAGTGCGTGTTTCATTCGCCATTTCGCTAATTATCGTAGCAACTCTTTTGCCATCAGAGTGTCCAAACTGTATAATAGTGTTGATAAGGATATGAACCTGGTCTTGTTTAACTCATCCCTGAACCAGTTTAAAAACTAATTTAATAATAACTTCTTTTTGTAAAAAAAAAGTCTTACCAACATTTTCCATTGGAAATCGAAGAGATTTGAGTAATTTAATCTGTATTAAGTTATAAGCGGAAACTTGTAATTGGCCGTATTTAATTTATAAACACTTTTCATTGATGTATTAGCTGTAAGTTTTCCAAATAAATTAAAAATAAAATAAAATAAAATAAAATAAATTTACGTTAATGCAAAACGAAAAATTGTACGGCATCGAAACATCGCCTCCGGCTGAAAAACGTATAGTAACGGATAGTTAATACAAATTATGGATTTCGTTAGTTAACGTGATTGAGTGGCGAATAAAACTCACATTAGGCACCCTCAACCGGTAATCGAGCAGACTTATGGAGTTGGAATCAGAAAATAAGCATACAGGCTTTTTTTTAATTACAAGCCTTTTACTATAATATTTCTTGCTCATCCGAAATTTGGCTGGAAGAGATCGCTCTTGTGATAAGACCTTTGTACGTTTACTTTTACGTAGATTTTATATCAAAATTGTTAAAATGATTCATTTTATTATTAACTAGCTGTGCTCGCGACTTCGTCCGCGTGGAATAGTGACTTTCGGCAGCATTTTTAATTTTTTAGGCTCTTGTTCCCGTTTTTACAACATTTTTCACTGATGCTTCGCTTCTATTGGTCGCAGCGTGATGCTATATAGCCTAAAGCCTTCCTCGATAAATGGACTATCCAACCCAAAAAGAATTTTTCAGTTCAAACAGTAGTTCTTGAGATTAGCGCGTTCAAACAAACAAACTCTTCAGCTTTATAATTAATATAGATATAGATAATAACTGTGTCTTCTTGTTTCTGATTTGTCTCTTGATTCGAATTCCATAAGCCTGCTGTTAAGTGAAAGTCCCCGGTGAAATTCTTTACGAAACGTTCAAGGAGACGGGGCTGTTATGGTCCGCAGCAAGCTTGCACAATTTTTCCCTTTTTAACACTACAAAAGTTAAACCTGATTTTAATGCTTTTGACATTTTTTTTAATTTTTTATTTATTACCATAATAAAACATGCATAATAACAATTATGTTTTTAGTCGCATTGTTAAACCACTAAGGTTTGTCATAATGCGACTACATTCACAATACTCTTAACTAAAGACATTTAATAAGTAAGTAAGTAAATAATTTAAATTTCATCATCATCATCATCTCAGCCAAAAGACGTCCACTGCTGGATAAAGGCCTCCTCCAAGAGTATCATGGGGGGTATTTGCCGTAATCGCCACGCTTGGCAGGCGGGTTGGCGATCGCAGTAGGTTGAGGGTAACCTCAGAGAGATGCTGCTGCCCATCCTCTGGAATGGTCCTTTAGTCGCCTTTTACGACACCTACGGGTTGAGATGGGGTGGTGCAATTCTTTATCCCCGGCACCACACAGGGAAATTTTTATTTAATTTAAATTTACTTTAAAGAAAATAGGGTAACAACATCTACGAAATATTTTTAAAGTTATCAAGAAAGTAGGCCTTAAGTTTACTTTTAATATTGACATCAGACAAAGTACCGCATAATTCATGCGGCAGCTTGTTTATTAATCTTGGTACAAGGTAGGCGGCAGTACACATTATCTTTCGCCGTACACATTATTCGCACGACACGTTTGGAGCCGATTGTTAGGTACCGCGCGCTACAATTGAAACACTACAGTGTTAATATAATATCTTTTTGTTGTATAATTTCTTTTTGTTTTTGATCACGAAGAAAAAATTTGCCTGCTACTCTTCTAATGGTGAGTGGCGATAGGGCCGCAGATAGTGGCGCATTTCACCCTGAATCCTTATCACTGTGGACCACGATTCGTCGTCAATGAAGAATCAGGTGTGTCAAGTGTAAGGTAAGAATCACCAATTTTGTGAACATTCTTGTCATGGTGACAAACTTATATAAAACATGGTAGCTAGCTAGCTAGGAGAACTTAGAAAGTGTCCTACGACCATCCCAACTGAGCACAATAAGCACCACTGGGAATCAAACTCGGGACAGTTGACCAGACTACAGAAACGGTTCCTGTCTCACTTGAGCGGCGACACGGATATACGCTCCAATTTCATGCAGATAACATCTAAACAACTAACTAATTAATTCCTTCAATTTAGATCTTCACTCATTCACTCCAACATCCAACAATACCCGTTCAATCAGCGATACAGACAGCTAAACAAATAATGACATTCATTAGGGCAAGCATGAACCAAGATTGGCTTACATGACGTCCAAACGTATGTTTACGAGGCCGTTTAACAAACAAACAGCTGCTAAAACGTTGTGTACGTCTACAGGACCGGTGTGTACGTCTACAGGACTGGTGTGTACGTCTACAGGACGGGTGTGTGCACGTCTAAGAGACGGGCCCGATACCGAAATCACTCAACGAAGGTCTTTCACAACCCGCAACACACTTGAAATGGGTTTACGATCGCTAATAAACGCGAATGCAGATGTTGGGTGGGGTGCCACTATCAGCGATAATAGTTGCCCAATGTTTCGGCGTTTAGTAAACATTAATATGTAATCGGTGTACAATTGGAGTGCAATGTAAACCGTAAATTTAAAAGAATTAAGTAAGTATTATTTATATATTTTATGCAGATTGTACAATATCGGTACAAAAACCCAAAAACCACGAGGGGAATTAATAAAAACTCCAAACACAGAACGGAGGCAAACTTTAGTATAAACTGACAATTACTTTATAGTTTTAAGCAAAAACACTTTAATAGCGCGATTCACAACACATTAACACGGCGCTATCTCTTGGTGAAAACTCGAACTAAACATTCAACACAGATTATATTGCTTGGACGACTTTGCCCAGCATTGGAATTATACATCGTAATTTTTATCTTTTCGTCTACCAAAAAATTATAGGGAGAGGTATAACCTTAAAAAATGTCTAATATTTAGATAAAAGTTTGTATTAATAATAATACACCCAATTTTTTTAATAAACTAACAATTGCTATATAAGTATATTAAGTATATTGCTATATAAGTATATTACGAACTAGTTTATTATAATAAATGAAATTTTACGAGTGGTAAATACCGCTTCTTCTACGCTCCGGGTTAGCATTTAGGTAATAATTCTTTTCTTCTTGTAAACTACTACGGTTGATTTTCTGTAGATTGTTCTAGTCGAGACTTAAGTCCAATGCTAGTCAAGATTAGTTTCAAGACATCTACTAGCTAGCTCACTTGTATTAACTGCTACAACTACACTACTAACTACTACAACTAGTTCTTCAACGGTTATAGCTAAGAAAAGCTAGTTCCTCATTAGTTAATTTCCTTAGTCTGTGCCCCAATACTGGGCAAAGGCCCCCCCCTTAGGGGGGGTCATGTCCCCCCCTTAGGGGGGGGTTATGTCAGTTAAAGGACTTATCCTTCCATAATATCTTTTACGAGGATAACGTTTCATAATTTCCCTTCGATCGCATCGTTCATTACTAACGTATTCTTCGATTTATATTTTTCAATTAGCTTGAATGGTAGCGATTAGTCCGCTACCCGCCGCCACTGCAACCACCGGCGGCACAAGTGGTAGACTCGTAATGAAACATGCTCTGACGTCACGTGTTTTCAGATGTGCACCAACACAGTCTGCGATCGACAATCTCAAATTATGTTTGTTTCACGAGTGCACACACTCTGTCCTTCCGAGCTGACGACTATTTATAGCACGATTGTATACCTAATGTATCTATATACCTACTAATCATTTTGCTTTGCTTTTATACGTTTTATAATCGTGATTTTTTGATTTTCCTTGAATGATAGTGGAAAGTGCCCTACTGTGGAAGATTGAAAGTGGTCAAATGCGCTTAAAATTAGTTTTTCGACTAAATTTATACGATCTAAAACTTAGTCTTAATTAAATGTTTACTTTACATATTTTCAGCCGTAGAAGCATCAATCAAAGTTTCAATAAAAAAAAGCTTATTGGGTTAAAAAATAGAGTTTATATGGGATTTCGAAATGTATGAAAGCTCTTCTTGCTTACCTGACCTCAAATCTAACCCTTAATCTGTTGGCAGACAAATATCTCCATGTGACAAAGGACACTACACAAAGGACAGGGCGAACTCTCAGGATAAAATCTTCATGATAAAATATGTAAAATAAACGCGAGTAATACCGTATAAAGTGTTTCATTTGAAGTATTATCAAAACTGATTGACCAGCTTCTTTGTAGACTGTACATGCCTACAATTGTTTTGATAATAAAACGGATTTGTTAGGCAAGAAAACACATTATAAGCCATTTCGATCTCGAATTGACGACGTAATTGATCGAAATAGATATACAGCTGAAGGTTTTGCGGGTTTTAGAGGTTTGTTTGGTTCGGTTTTGAGGGTTTTAGAGGTTTTGTATTTAGGTTTTAGTTATACACACACATAGACACAATCGCGATCGTTAATATCTCATTGGGATCCCTAATAGGTAGGTACTTGGTGAACTGTATGTCAGGATATTTTGTTAAATACAGATTTATATGGAAAATAAACCCTTCAGTAAACAGTCAGTCTATCGCTTGTCACACCAACACCATAACTAACTGGTTCACTGTCCCACAGACCACATTATACATAACAAATTTGTTTAACCATTGTTATATCTTTGGGAACTGTCCTTGTGTGTGTGTATCTGGATGTTTGTGTGTTGGTGGCGGTGTAAAAATAAGGCTTATTAGAAACCACAGACTGGAACAATATTCTACAAACCAGATAGGTTAAAAAAAATCGTTACAAAATGTCGTTTTAGGTTTAAAGAAACGATTTAAAAAACTTTAAAGAAACTAATTCTCATAAGAATACAGAATTCACGTACATGAGATTAATAATTATAAAAAGTAATTATATTGCCTTGTGACGAAACATGCATTTAAGCTAGGCTATACATAATTTTAATAATACAAAAACAGAACAAAACCAAAAAGTCAAATTAAGTGGGTAAAAAGCTTTTATAACAAGTAATTTGTTAGTCAGATCACCGAACGAGTCCATCAAATTTAAACTGATATACCCTCATTGACTCAAAAATCATAAAGTCACTGTGTTGTACGATTCACACAGAACTAGGGTCTCCACGGAAGATCAGCGTTGTAGTTTTTGTTCAAGCAACAAATGCTTAGTGGAGTCCACTGCGCAGCTTCGTAGGCAGCGGTGCAATGTGAGTACGAATAGTGCGTGTGTGCGTGACAAATAGTGCAGTGCCGCCGGTTCTGTTACATTACAACAAAACAATAAAAATAAATTGGTAAGTACTGTAGTGATCGAGACTACTTGGTTGGGCGAGCCTACTGGCAGCCGTCGCGTTCTGCGTATGAACGTAGTTGTCCATTAAGAAGAAACGCATGGAAGCAAAAAGAAGACGACCGCGGTTCTTCTACGCCTGCCAGCGGCCTCTGAAATGAAAAATTGAAATTCTTTTAGCTTTACTTCAATCACTGTTTTAATCTAACTCCAACAGCATCTGATTGGTTTCAAAGTTATCTGAACGGGCGAAGGCAGCGAGTTAGTTTTGAAGAGAAGATCTCTTCATGGTGTGACTCGATGGCTGGTGTCTCTCAAGGTGGCGTATTGTCTCCTCTTCTGTTTGCAACCTTCATCAACAGTATTTCAGAAAGGCTTTCTACTTCTTACCACCTATATGTAGACGATTTACAAATATGTTGTCAGGCACCACTGGTCAATCTTTCCGATGCTATATTGACCACCAATGCTAATCTGGGACTTATCGTTGATTGGGGTCGAGCCTTTGGTCATAGAGTCAATCCTAGAAAAGGATGCTATAGTAGTTGGCACTTCCAGATTGCTCTCTAGGGTCGACTGGGAAACCCTCCATAAAGTTAACTTTGATGGCATGGACATTCCTTTCAGTCAATCTGGCACAAATTTGGGTGTGGTCATTGATAGTTGCATGGGTTGGGGGCCACAACTCCAAGCTGTTAGCCGCAAGTTTTACGCATCATCAGCATCCTTGAGGAGGCTGCGCAACTTTTTACCCACTGTCACTAAAATTGCGCTAGCGCAATCTCTGCTGCTTCCAGTTCTAGTTTATACTGACACCTGCCATCTTGATCTCACAGAGGACCAGCTAAATAAACTTGAGCGTCTTCAAAATGTTTGTATTCGGTTCATATTCGGCTTGCGCAAATATAACCATGTTTCTGAGTACCGCTTTAAACTCAAGTGGCTTCCTATTCGACTTCGCCGGAATACTCATATAATTTCCATTAACATATTGTTTAATCCCACCTATCCTTCTTATTTTAAAAAACGTTTCAGTTTTCTTAATTGTTCAGGTTCGCGCTCATTACGGTCATCAGAAAACTTAAGCCTTAAAACACCCCCACACAGCACCACCTTTTAAGATTATTCTTTTACCGTCCAAGCTGTTCGTCTCTGGAATTCGCTTCCAGTTGCGATCAGGCGTGCGAAATCCATTCACATATATAAAGAGCTCGTGAAAAAATTCTACCTTTCCGATTAACCCTGTCCTGCTGCAAAACTGCCAAATCCGTTACTTTCCTGCCTGAAACTACTATTATGTTTAAGTAGGTCATTTATATATATGGTATTTATATATATATATTATTATATATATTTATCATTAATATTATTATTTTGCTTCATTTATAAAATACACATTATTCTAGTATGTTTTCATAGTTTCACCTCTGATCTTAAAGTTTATTTATTAGCTCTCTCCATCCGTCTGGTTGTCTGGAAGAAATCGCTTGAAAGCGATAAGACCGCCAAATTGTAACTTTGTAATTTTTTTTCTTTTTTTCATGTTTATGTTTTATAGTGTTGCAATAAAAGTATTATCTATCTATATAGCTATCTATCTATATATCTATCTATCTATAGTATAGTAATATCATATGTATTCCACTTTTATTTCATGTAGGTATTTATTTAAACTTCGTTTTGTGTAATCTGTATATAAATACTTTAGTAAATAGTGTTTTGATATGTTAGTATAATAATAGTAGTAATATTTTTGTAGTTAGTAGATTATTTTAACATTTCAATATTAGTTAAAATTTTATATAAACTTATTAATGTCATTTTATTTTTGTTATATCTTGTTGCATTTCAATTGTTTTATATTTTGTTTTCGTTATGGCAAATGTGGTGGTCGAGTGACAAATGAAACTCGCACTAAGCACATATATATATTGTACTTATTCGGACATATACGAATACTACAATTTCATAATTATTACTTTTCTTACATTTTCAGAACGACATTTCAACAATTTTAAGCTCAATTGTATTTTTTTACTGCTATTACTCTTGTGACAGAAAAAGATTTTTTTATAGTCCGCACAGTAAATTACTCCTGATGTTATGTGGAAATGGAGTCCAGACGTAAAGACAACTGGTGCAGCGTGAACGCAACGCAGCATCAGTCACTCGCACCCTGCCAGCCCACAAGGTGCCTCTTCAAGCCTCGTTTTGAAAGACCCCATGTCATAGGATCATCTTTTGGAAGTGCGACATAGAAACGAGTCACCAAATTTCTTTGTGCGTGATAGAATGTTCGAGACAGTACAGCGGTGATTAAACTAGACATTAGAAATAAACACTAACAGAGAAATTTAGATTTAAGAACTCATTGCCGAACGATCGGCGAAGGCTCTGATTTGAGGGTCATTCCAAAATAACACAAGTGTAACGTCATCAAGTATGTTCGGACACATTACGGGTGCGTTTCGTTTTAAATAATCTATAAATCTATTTAAAAGAATGAGACATGCTTTCATGAGACTATTCGGCGATGTACGATATCGTACGTTTATTATGCTAAATAACATCATATCTAATAATGGTTTTTTATAATTGGATAAGCTTGCATTTGACTACTATCTGTATATATCAAACACTTCAAATTATTTTACTATTAAGTGTTTAGTTTTAATCATAAAATTGTCAGTTGTCAACAATTCATAATTAAGATTCGTACCAGTTCGGACACATCCTTTAATTCGTATTTTGCATTTCATCTATTCGACATGTTTCTATTGAGATTCGTACGAGTAAAATGGCTCATCAAATTTAATAACAGAATGTATCAAATAATATATCAGAATCAGAAATATAGTCAAAGTTTCCTGTAAGAAGAATTTGGTTTCCCTAAAGCATCAGCCTGCCCAATTAGAAAATCTCCGAGGACTGTTCGATCACTACGGCTTAAGGAAAGACTCAAAGCATCTAGCAGGACACGAAGACATGTTTGCGTGATGCCAGCCAGTCCCTCAAGAGAACCACCGAACTGTTCGGTCAATATACGACTTGAGATACCCTAAAGTTTGTTGCCACCTATAAAATCCAGTTCCACTATAATACCTACGCGGCCAACAGAAAAATCTTTCCTGAAAGAATAATCATCACAAACTGCCACCTCATTTCATGACTCAGTGCTGACGTTGACCCATCTTCGATGACAGTAGCCGTTTCTATAACATACGTAGGATAGGTTCATAATAGCATTCTATTTAAAACGTATCGACGAATAGTGCGTCCACATTGGCACAATATAAAGAGACCAGAAGATAAGCTTGATGCATACCGCGCTCGAGCAGCTCACACATAGACCCTTGCACGGACACGAATCTCAGCTCGGAACCACATGAGTAAATATATTCACTACAGAGTACAAGCTCTTTAACAACGTGCAAAGTTGATACATATTCTTATAGAGCTGACACCTGTTGCACGTTAAAAAAGTTAGGAAGGAAAAATAAAATAAGGAAAGTACTTAACACATGTATTTCTAAAGGTATAAAATAAGGTTTAGTGTAATTTGATACACACTAAAGTTAAATTAGTTTATAAATGGCTAACCCTAAATAATTTATTTATATTATTTTTCTTCAAGTATTTATTATTTATTTTTAACGTGTGGTACAGTCTGAATCTAATATAAATTAATATCCTCTAATCCTCTAATAATATCTATAATCTAATACTAATTTCCTTAAACAATTGATCGGAAAACATTCGCATGGCATGTCAAACGATAACTTTAATTTTTTATTTAAATATTTCATTTCCAATATTTTGAATTCTCACGCGCACATCGCATCGGCCGCGTTATGTATGAGCGTACCGTACCTGCAGCGGACCGCTTATAGGCAGCTTGTACTCTGTAGTGAATATATTTACTCATGTGTCGGAACAGTCCGCAACTGTTGCGAGATTCCGTGTCCGTGAGAGGTTGTCTATGTGTGCGTTGCTCCAGCACGTTTGTATGACCCCGACAGAGAGCAGTAACCTTCTGCTCAGCATATAGAAGAAGTCATCATGTCACATCCATCTCCCTGCTAAACGAGCAGAGCTGAACCACATGAAGTAGCCGTGAGTACAAACATCGGATCACGTCGGGGTCACCAAATATACCGGGGAACAGGGAGTGTAATTGAACCGCAGATAATAATATGATGTTAATACACTGATTTATTTAGTACGTCTAACCTTATATATTGAATACAACATGTCTTAGCTCTGTTTAATCTTATTTTAAATATCTTAATTAATTTACTACGTGAGACTAAGTGAGTACGTGATGAACCGGCACACTTACATTCTGCAATGTCTTTATTTTGTGAGACTGGATAGTATGCATGTTCTCAGAACGATCTGATCAACTCGTATCTGGCAAACTTTGATGCTGCGGTTTCTTTTATTAGATTTAGTTGTAAGTCTACTTACAGCACTAATCCCCATGTCGGAATCAAGGAAAATTGTGTAAGAAACAAGCTCGGTAGCGTCTTAATTAAATAACTGACTCTCGTCGTTTGCCTTTCGGGTTCCATAAATGTTACGTATCATATATTTATAGCGTCGTAGTGCAAATTTCCTCAAGGAAGCGCTCGAGGAGGTGATCGATGGCGCTGTGGCTAATGCGCCCGGTCTGCGATTGCTAAGGTTAAGCAACTTTCGCAAAGGCTGGTCATCGGATGGGTGACCAAAAACTTATCATCTCGAGCTCCTCCGTGCTTCGGAAGGCACGTAAAGCCGTTGGTCCCGGCTGCATTAGCAGTCGTTAGCAACCACCAATCCGCACTGGACCCGCGTGGTGGTTTATGGCCCTTTCTCCCTATGCATCCATAGGGAAGGCTCGTGCCCCAGCAGTGGGGACATAAATTGAGCTGATTATGATGATGATGATGAGTGCAAATTTATATTCTCGCAGACAGAACCTAAATAAGCTCTCTGATATGTAAAAGTCTTAAAGCAGCTATAATTAAACTTCTTCCTTTAAGAGAATTGTACTGGGATGCAAGTTTTGATTTTCACCAATTAACTTGAACTCTTAAATGTTATTTAAAAACGATGTTTGCCATTTGTAAAGTTACATCAAATCCAGAAATTAAACTACTGATAGAGTTTAACAAAGAAACAACTCCGTAGAGAAAAAAAACAAAAACATCATAGCGCGGAAAGTTACATAATATTTATTAAGTGCTTCAACGTTTTTTTTAAAGCCAGCAGATGTAGTAGGTAGGTAACTATAGTAGAAGTAGAAATCTAGTAAAGTTGTTTGTTTTGTCGCCTACATTAAAAAACGTGTCATTGCTGAGCTCATCTTACAGGTGATTTTGTAATAAAAATGACGATGAAATATGTAGTGGTACCATTTTTGAACTATTTACAATTTGTTTAGGAGAATTTAAAATTTGCATTAACTCTCATGTTGCGTACGAGCTAGCTAGAGTGTCTAAACTTCTATTTTCTACTAACAAGTCTTTTGCGTTAGACCAGTTGCTACTTAGACCCTGTTGCGATTTAGACCAGTAGACCAGTAGACCAGTTGCGTTTTAGACCAACTGATACTAACTCTTTTTATTTACTACTTACCTATCGCTATTTTTTTATCTAATTGGGAAAGTAAGTAGCTATATTCTTCAATGTCCTTTAAAAAATGCTATCCACATTCAGTTCTGTTATAAAACACACCGTCCCAGGGGACTGAACCTGTATAAAAAGGATTGAACTTGACAATATTTCCGTCAAGGAAAGGGGGCTGTGCAGAAATAGCCGGTCGATTTGTACGCGGCCGGCGCGGCGTCACCGCGCCGCGCTTTAAATAGCGTCGCATCACCCACTTGCGCCGCGGCCCTGCACCGGTGGCAACGCGTGCGTGACGCGGCGTGACGCCGCCGCCGCCGCTGAGTTTTAGTTTAACATCATCAGCATCACCAGCTCATACTGTCCCCACTGCTGGGGCACGAGCCTTCCCTATGGATGGAGAGGAAGGTCGGGCCATTAACTACCACCCGGGTTTGCGGTTGTTAACGATTGCTAATGCAGCGGGGACCAACAGCTTCACGTGCCTTCCGAAGCACGGAGGAGCTCGAGATGATGAATAGATCGTAGGTCAATAGAAACATCACATCGGTCAATAGAATCATTACAGTAGAAAATCACACTGATATTATAAATACGATCTCCTTGGTCGAGTGGTTTGTACACCGGTTTTCATGGTGTCGCCTTCTCTGAGGCCCCGGGTTCGATCCCCGGTCGGGTCAATTTAGAAATTATTGTTTTTCTAATTTGTCTCGGGTCTGGGTGTTTTCTATGTATAATAAGTATGTATTTAAGTATTTTAAATATGTTTATCCGTTGTCTAGCAACCATTTAACGAGTTTCATAACGAAGCTTCTCTTGGGCTTGATAATTGGTGTGAGTGTAGGAAAATTTATTTATTTATTTATAAATGCGAAAGTTTGTGTGTATGTGTGTATATTTATTTGTTGCTTCTTCACGCTGCAACGGATGGAAGAATTTGGATGAAATTCGGCATACAGATAGTTTATAACCTGGATTAAAACATAGGATACTTTTTATCCCGATATTCCCACGGGAACGTTAACCACGTGGGTAAAACCGCGAGCGGCCGTTTAATCATAAATATAAAATTATTAAAACTTGCAATTATATTCTCTTGGGAGTATTAAGAGCATTTGGACATTGCGATGTCCCATACAAATAACAAAGTTCAATAATGTTCAAATAATTAACTTTTTAATTAAGACAATAGCACAGAAGGGAAAATAATTCTTACTATACCTAGTCTTGTTGATTTGTTTTAAAAACAAATACTCGTACAGTACTTCAAGTGACTTCACTGACATCTGTCAAATCCTTGATTGGTCAAGTTAGACATTCGTCAAATCCTTGATTTGTCAAAACAGATACTCGTCAAATCCTTGATTTGTCAAAACAGATACTCGTCAAATCCTTGATTTGTCAAAACAGTTAGTTATTATTCTGAGCTTCAAGGTAAATAATGGGCATCGACTAATTTCGTGTTCCCGAAGATGGCCGACCGAAACTAGGCAGTACACAGAACAATAAAAATTGTTGTGTGTAGGCAGTGATGTAGAGGTACTCTTACTAAATTGCCCTAACGATTATGTTTACTACGAGAGAGAACGATATTGTGATTTGTGAGATATTTATGTGATTTGTAACTGTCATATTACATAACTCGATATAGGTAAATAAAAAACCATTTGAATTTTGAATACATTATTGTGAATAATATTGTAGGTAGGTAGGTTCCCTGTGTGGTGCCGGGGATAAAGAATTGCACCACCCCATCTCTTCCTTTGGGTGTCGTAAAAGCCGACTAAGGGACCATTCCAGAGGATGGGCAGCAGCATCTCTCTGAGGCTACCTTCAAACTACTGCGATCGCCAACCCGCCTGCCAAGCGTGGCGATTACGGCAAACACCCCTCATATCCTTGGGGGAGGCCTTTGTCCAGCAGAGGACGTCTTTTGGCTGAGATGATGATGATGATGAATATTGTAGGTAAATTAAGTAAATCAACTAATACTGTGGATCATTCAGAATCTAGGATCATGTCTTTTCTTGACATATCCTTCCATATTCCTATTCATTATCCATATTCCTGACATACTTTCACTTTCCTAACTGGTAGAACCCATATTTATGGGAAAAGTGTCAGTGATATTGACAAACTGTGGTTCAAACTTTCTGTATTCGTCTTCACATTTTATGGCACACACACTCACTCACACACTTTCTTCCAGGCTTCCGGTCCCGTCATAGCAATTTCAAAAATGATTTGTTGTCTCGAAGCACGCAGCGTTCTGTGTGGCCAGTATAGGGTCTAACAATATCAATAAGCGAACGTTTAAGGGGAGCATCTATACATCACACTGAGCATGCTCACCAAATTTGGTTCAAAACTACAGGCTCGTTACCGAGATAACCAACAAAACATTATCATAATTTACCAAAAAATACACCCTTTCCAAACCCGTACAGCGGTACTACACGCACACAAAGATAGCCGTTGTGTCGTGTATCCGTACACTATCTTTTTATCGACGCCTGCGTGCGTGTTAGTAAAGATACAGCATGTTTCATGATGTGCATTTTTTTAATTGATTTAGTTTGCTAGAAAACATAACTTTGAAAAATCATATTCAGAATGATGTATAGATACCGCCCTTAAACGTTCGCTTATTGATTTTGTTAGACCCTGTATATCTAGGCGCATAGCCTAACACCTAGCGTAGCATCAAGCGAAGCAACTGCTGTGTGGCCTAACCCTAACGGTATCGGCGTCCAACCGACGATTGTTTAGTTTAGGCTCAATACAATAAATTGTTGAATAAAACAGCGCTCGATGACCTAATGTTATTGTAACTAGCCTTCGTATCTGTCCGCGTGTAACGATTATTGAGACTTTACACGTCCGTCGTTGTTTAGTTTGGTCATGTTAAACGGGGTCACTTCAGAATCAAAGGTAACATTGACAGTATCTCCAGATTCTTTAAGTAGGGTAAAGAAAGAAAGAAAGAAATACATTAATTGGCACACGCTAAGTACAACACAAATTAAATAGTACAGTCAACTGCAAAAGTAGATGATGTTTACTAGATTTCAAAATTAAGTTTCGATAGTGTAAGTCGGTATTTTCTATATAACTACAGTCAAAGTCTGCAGGTACTAGTAGACACTCGAAGGTTTTTCGATATGCGTTTAAATTGTTTTGGTTTTCATACTGATTTCATTTTTTGAAACTTGACCGATCATCAGTTACCTTTGCTGTTGACTGTACTAGATGTGTGTCTTCAAGAGATGAGTTGGTGCTGGAGGAAAATGCTGCGGATACCCTGGACAGCACATCGGACCAACGCATCGATACTCAAAGAGCTGAAGATCACTAAGAGATTATCTACCATCTGCCTTCGAAGGATCTTTGAGTTTTTCAGCCATATAGTCAGGAAAAACGGGGCTGGGATTTAATATTTTGTATGATGGAAAATCTATGTTATTAAAAACTTTGCCAAACACTGTTGCCCTAGTTGATTAGCGGTGAACCTGGAGTCCTATGCATCCCTAGACTGACCAGTGGCGGTAGCCAAAGTAACATTAAGAAAACGATATCCAAGTTCGAAAATAATAGAAAGTCTAGTATTGACATAAGCCGCGCTAAATCACGTGGTCAATCTTATGTCAATCCTATACATTTTATCCTTTTCGAACTTCGCTAACGTTTTCTTAATGTTACTTTGGCTACCGCCAGAGCTCTGTGATCGTGTAGGAGAAGTAGAGTAGAGTAGTACATGTAGAAGAATCACCAGCTCATCTACGTCCCCACTGCTGGGGCACGAGCCTTTCCTATGGATGGATAGGGAGAACGGGCCATAAACCACCACGCGGGCCCAGTGCGGATTGGCTGTTGTTAAACACTGCTATTGCAGCCGGGACCAACGGCTTACATGTCTTCCGAAGCACTGAGGAGCTCGAGTTCATACATTTTTGGTCATGCATCCGATGACCGGCCAACCGACCAATCGCAAGCCGGGCGTGTTAACCACTGCCCCATCGAGCACCGAGTAGCAGAATGAAACCATCAAAAGATGTTGTGAATTCAACAATGTTTTAAAAAATAAGCCCGATTAATTGAACCTTATCGTTTTTGTAATATGTAACTTATCTGGAAACGTTTTTAAGTTGAACTTATATGGATAACTTGAGGTCTCATTCCTGTTTCTTTTTCAAAGCAGTAGGGTAACTGCCACTGTGTTACCACCATCTCAGACCCAAAGGTCCTAGGTTCATATTGTTTTACTCAGTTTGGTTTGTGGCACGGTTTATTATTAGCCCGCCTGGCTAGCTACCACCATCTTATCTAAGTTTGTCGCCTTACAACCACGTTAGTAGCATTGTTGAATTACCACATTAATGTGAGAGTGAGCCATCTTAAGATAGCGGTTCCTCAGTGGCTGAGGCTTTTGGTTGAAGTGCGCTTTAATTTTTCAGCGTCACTTATCTACTATTACTAATGAATAAGCAGGTGGGAACCGGCTATAGTGAGGCACAGCCTTGATCAACTAGCTGCCTTCGCATCTGGACTCCGCTTTTTCTGATGTTCATCACTCAGCTAAATTGATGGATATTCTAGATTATCTCATGATTACAAGGGAAATGTGATTAAGAAAGCTCGAATACAAGGAGCAGAATATGGTGAATTACAAAAAGAAACTTGTTAAAAAAGTGGAGATTGGTGATGATTGTGGGTGTAAAGCAATGTTGCAACAAAGTGACCGAAGAAGACCGTTTATCTATATTTCAACAATTTCGACGTATGCAATCTAATAATGAGCAAGTTATCTATCTACAGAGCCTAATAGAACGGAAGTCGCTCATAGAAGACCAAGACAACAGTATAATACTGAGAAGAAACATTCATTCATCATCATCATCATCAGCTAATTTTTATGTCCCCACGGTTGGGGCACGAGCCTTCCCTTTGGATGGATTAGGAGAACGGGCCATAAACCACCACGCGGGCCCAGTGCGGGTTGGTAGTTGTTAACGACTGCTAATGCAGCCGGGACCAACGGCTTTACGTGCCTTCCGAAGCACGGAATCTGATGTTAATCAGCACAAAATAAGGAGGACCAGGTGAACAGAGTCACTTGCCTACTCTTGGAGACTTAAACCAAAAGAATGCATCACAAACCACAATCACACTAATTTCCTGTTGTTTAAAAAAAAAATAGACTTGTTTACCGACCAAATTTTAGATAATTACTATAACAACTTTCGTAGCAACAAGAGGGAACGTTAGCAAATGCGCTTGCGCAGCTCCGAAAACCGCACGATGGCTAACGACCAGTTTTATGCGTGTTACATGCGAAATAACAGGCATTGTTTAAGACTACGTTTCATAAAAAAAGCTTTGTTTGCCCTTCGCAACACGCGAAAACGTTTCTTCAGTTAATGACATAACCTCACTACAAAAATTGCCTACGTCAGCGAGACGATTTACTGCTGCAGTAGTGTGTTAGCTTTTATCCTACTAATATTATAAAAGCGAAAGTTTGTAAGTATGGATGGATGTTTGTTACTCTTTCACGTAAAAACTACTGGATGGATTTAGATGAAATTCGGCATACAGATAGTTTATAACCTGGATTAACACATAGAATAGTTTTTATCCCGATATTCCCACGGGAACGGGAACCACGCGGGTGAAATCGCGAGCGGCCGCTAGTAAGATATAGTAACGCAAGATATTCAAATTCAAAACGTTTACTTGATGTAGCATAGTTGGGCTTAGGTTCTAACAATAAACTATTGATATTATTTTACTAGATAATACTATTAGTAAAATAGGTACATCGAAGTTAGGGCTAGGCTGGGATGACAGGTTTTCCCTTCTTCTCTCTCTCTCTCTCACAGCACACGTTTTCATTCCTTCCTACAATATTGGGTCCTTCCTTTAAACGAGGTGTGAACTTCACACCTGGGTCTGTCATCCGGGGGACTCAATTCCCTTGTCGATAAAAGTGTCTTTAGGATTTTTCAATGTATATAACCCGGGTTCGTGATCACCAACCCGCAATTGGCAAACGTAGTGATTAACCCATCCCATCAATTGTAGATCGCTACTTTATTTCAATGATGGAGGACTAGGTATCTATTAAGTAAGTATTCAAAACTTTAGTTAATCATAATAGCCTTGGATCGTGCTCAGTGGAATAGCCGCAAATGGTGCATAGTGGCGTGCACTTTATGGCCATCATCATCATCATCAGCTCATTTTATGTCCCCACTGTTGGGGCATGAGCCTTCCCTATGTATGGATAGGGAGAACGGGCCATAAACCACCACGCAGGCCCAGTGCGGATTGGTGGTTGTTACGACTGCTATAATGCAGTCGGGGCTTAACGTGCCTTCCGAAGCACGGGCTTTATGTCCAGCAGTGGACTAATAAAGGCTGACGTTAAGCATTTTCTTTCTTACTATTACTTGTGTACGTGTCACCTCGATAGGTGTCACGTTCGTATGTAGCGATTCGCGTCGTTCCGTCGACGTGTGGTATCAGTAACCCGAGTGGCGACGGGCGCTACGGCATCGGTGTTGTATCAACAATGCGCCGGCGCAGAGGCTATTCGCACCCGGCGTTAGGGCTGTCGACAGCTGCTAGCTAACTGTCGTCTTTTATAAATATCTGCTTCAATTTTACGCAAATATATTTGCAAACAAGTAAGAAAAGTAAATAGCATAATGCCACTGCTCGCTTGCCAGGTTGATGATCACAAGGCCGGGCATCAAAAATTTCCCTTTGCCCGACCTAGGAATTGAACCTGGGTTCCATCGGGTCGAGCGCTTTGCCGATCGGCCACCGAGGCGAACAAATTAGGTACAATTTGTAAAAGTGTTGATTTTTTTATCCACGATCGGCCACGATCGTGGATAAAAAAATTTTACCACATTTTACCAACTGCAAATATTTTGAGGATAAATTAAACAACATATATATATTATATACTATTTTTATTTATATACTATTTTTATGAAAAGCCTTAAATTTTTATACGCTAGTTTTCAGGAAAAACGCCAAAAGACGTTTCGATTAAAAAGTAAAATAAAGCACTTTCGGTAGTTTCAATTCAAAGGAACCGAAACAGAGAGGCCGCAATGCCTACACCGCTTACACGTGCCCGTAGTTTCATTCAAAGAAGCCGACAGAGAGGCCGCTCTTAAAAATATTACAATTTTTGTGTCAGGAAAAGTTAAAAAAAAATTTGTTTTGTTTTTAAATGCTAGGGCCTTATTTCTCTGATATAATTAGATGTTAATAATTAATAATTAGATCATTGAAATCAAATGATTGCTACAATTTCGCTCTTCGGCTAAATTGCCAAGTTGTAATTAATCATAATGCTCGTCAAATGAGGGTTGGAGGGTTTCGTTCATCGAAACACACTATGCCCGACATGGGAATGGAACCCGGAGCTCCAAATATCGGGCCGAGCGCTACACCACTCCACCGAGACGAGTAGAAAAATAAAGAACTCCGTCAAATATAAAAGCTCTGTATTTTGACAAAGTTGGGTTTCATCGACCAAAGCACGCTTTCAGAGTTGTTAATTTATTTCTTTGATCAATGCTGTGTACAATTTGTGATTGGGATATAGGTATATTGTATTTATCATGCACATTGTACATGTTTCATGTAATAATGTATTGGTTTATCTTCTGTATTTTGTATCTTCCGAAATATAATAAAAATAAAAATATCATAGAAGTAATTAAGAAAGGTGTTGAAAAATATTTACAACAAACGGGATTTGAACGCGCACAGTCTGACATACTGGGTCAGGTGCCTCTCTCCAACCCAATTCGAGTAATATTCATAATCAAGTAAAACCAAGCACTAAACCTGGAACCTCTTCTCCTAAGCTGGTGGACGTACTACTGCACCACAGAGCCTGTGTAAGTCCTTACTTGTGAAAGTGAGTATCTAAGGCATTGATGCTGTAACGATACGTGACTGCGTGCACGCAACGCCACGCGTGCTCAAAGAGTAAAAATCAATTCATTATTTTAATGCTTGTTTACGGATCTCTTCTTTTTCTGCCCTGGTCTCTACTCTTCCTACCTTATGCACCCTTACGGGTCGGGACAACACGTCTTTTTCTTACACTCTCCGCTATCAGTCGTCACCCAAAAAGCCACTCTCTTTTCATTTATACCAGTAAATTAATACAGTTTGAATTGTAATTTGGTGGAAAAGATTGAGAGAGAAAAAAGCCTCCTGCGTTTTTGCCAGCTTTTCCTTCTTAGTTGAATGCTTTCAGTAAAATTTAGTTTAAACAAAAACATTTATTAGGATTTTTTATAGTTTTTGCCGTCAAAAAGTGTCTGTAAAGGTTTATATTGAATAAACGATTTAACTTCGACTTTATCATCCCTCTCACACTCCATCCATGTATTCTTTGACCTCCCTCTTCCCCACCATCAACACAATTATGTCATCACTTTTTTAGATACATACCATTCATCCCCTCTCATCACATACCAAGTTCATTTACGTATTCCGATAACTTTGCATTTTCTTTTGTCCTTTCCATTGTTATCTATACGAGTATTTGTTTATATTGAAAGAAAAGTCATGACGCGCTCACTACTTGACTCACTTAAGCCTAGCCTACACTTTGGACCTAGAAAGCTAAAATATTGCACTGAGAAACCGTTTGTAATGTAACCAAAGAAAGAATAAGGCTGAATTTTACAAGTACCCAAGGGGCAAGAAACCCCATTTTTTACAGATAAAGTCGTGTCCCTAGTGTGATAATCGCAAATAGATCCGTATAAAATGTTACATTTCAATATGTAGAGTTCGCATAAACATGAGAAAACAATAAATGCTTCTCATTAATTTAAACTATGTGCTTTACAAATAAACAAATCCGAATAGTTTTTCCTTGTTTGGTTCCTGTCATGTAAACGTCATAAAAATTACTAGCGGCCGCTCGCGGTTTCACCCGCGTGGTTCCCGTTCCCGTGGGAATATCGGGATAAAAACTATTCTATGTGTTAATTCAGGTTATAAACTATCTGTATGCCGAATTTCATCCAAATCCATTCAGTAGTTTTTACGTGAAAGAGTAACAAAAATCCATCCATACTTACAAACTTTCGCGTTTATAATATTAGTAGGATAGTAAGGGCTGATTTTTCAATCGTCAGTTTAAGTTTATTCATTGAATAAGTTTGACATAATGACACATTCTCTATAGAAAGTATGTCACAAATTCGTTGGATATTTACTTGGAGACTTATCTGAGAATTGAAAAATCGGGCCTAAATAAGACAAAAGACAGAATAACTATTCGAAGCTTATTCTTTATTTGTCAGACCCTATAGGTTTTATTTAGACATTCCTTATATTATGCTGATCCACTGCTGGGCAAACTGCCCACTCAGTTTTATTAGCTTTTCCTACTTTCGAAAAAAAATAACCACTGTACTATAAATGTATTCCTTTATCTAAAAATTATTACATTTTGTTTACATTTATTACAGAGGTATATATTTATTGTATGTCTGTGAGCTCACCTAGTGTTGTATATTTTTTAAATTAGGTAATAAAAACAAGTAATCAACAGATTATTTAAGACTGCATTCGTGATGCTTTTGTACTGAATGTAATCGTTTGCGTCTACCTCTGTGGCTATATAAGCTGTAGGACTGCTTCAGCCCTAAAGTGGTGTAAGTAAAGTCTTGAAAAGAAAATTGCCTACCAAAGTTATCGACTTTTAAAAAGACTCTGTATATGTGATAATAAGGATGTTAACAACAACAATAATTAATTCCAGATCAGTCAACGTATAAATGACATCATGTAACAGTTCATTAACGGAACCTGACGGAATGTCTCTTGTGCCTTGGAGCATGGGGAGGAGTCTGGTTTGGGATGCGATGTGTGTGGACACTTTAGCCCCGTGTCACATTGACACGACATCATCCCAGCCATGTGCGGCTGCAATCACAGCAGAATTTAATAAAGTACGGAAATACCGGGATTTGGGTGAGACATACTTTTTCCTCCCCTTTGCTGTGGAGACGATGGGCCCATGGGGACCTAATGCAAAAATGTTTTTAAAAGACTTAACTGCTCGCCTGTACGAGGCGACGGGTGACCCGAGATCAGGTAATTTTTTCGCACAGCGCATTAGCTTGGCCATTCAAAGGGGCAATGCCGCCAGCATTTTGGGCACCTTGCCTCGGACAGGCGAGTTAGTTGAGGTTTTTTATTTATGAATTGTATTGAATATAATTAGAATGAAAATAAAATATATGTATATGTTCATTAAAACATCAACCTATTTTTGATGTGTAACATCTTTCCACTCGCCTTCTATACAGGGTCTAACAAAATCAATAAGCGAACGTTTAAAGGCGGTATCTATACATCATTCTGAATACAATGGCAACAAATGGGCTACAGTTTTATATTGATTTTTCAAAGTTATGTTTTCTAACAAACTAAATCAATTAAAATAATTCACATCATGAAACATGCTGTATCTTTACTAACACGCACGCAAGCGTCAATAAAAAGATTTTGAGAACACAATTGAAAAACCATTGTATGACATTCATACACCCACGGCTATCTTTGTGTGCGTGTAGTACAGCTGTACGGGTTTGGAAAGGGTATATTTTTTGGTGAATTATGATAATGTTTTGTTGATTATCTTGGTAACGAGCCTGTAGTTTTGGACCAAATTTGGTGAGCATGCTCAGTGTGATGACTATAATGTATAGATGCTCCCCTTAAACGTTCACTTATTGATATTGTTAGACCCTATTATATATACAATTTGTGAGAGTGATTTTGTAGAAAAGGTTCCGTCCCGTTCGTAGGGTCGTAACAGTGTGATCCTGTAACTGTTACGTGTTAGTCGGAGAAGCCACCAGTTATCGACACTTTCAGCCAAACGTCCGTTTTAGGTCGTAATATTTGTGGGAGTGATTTAGTAGAAATGTGATCGTAACAGTGTAACAGGATAACAGGTGTGACATGTCTTTTAATGAGTATTTACTGCATTCTCTTTATGATTTGTAAATCTATATTCTATTTTCTATTGTAATATTGATTTCAACCATTTCGTGTGTAATAGACTTTTAAACAATATTTAAAAAAAAAGATTAGTAAAAAAAAGAAAAAATATATGTCATTTCTATTGTAATATGTATGATTTCAAAAGGCGAGATTTCAAATATTACACATCATATGCGACTACTGTACGCATGAATCTGTAAAAAATCGAACGAGCCTTACAGTTATATCTACAGCCTCGTTCGTTTTTTAATTGACCTAAGCATGTGTTTTGAATGTAACCTAAAAAGTTTTTATTATACACTCAATTGACATACAATTTCTATATAAAAAAAAGTTTTGACATTTGTTAAGAAGTTTCTCTATTGACTAACTCAAGTCAACTTCCCAATTAATTAATATTAATATTACTCTTAAAAATCCTATTAAGAAAAGAAAAATTATGTAATACACCTCGCTAATTAAAAACTGTCTGTATTATAGAGTTGTAGGTTTATTCCCCGCTATTTCATACGAATGTCATGTTTGAATTGTATTGTTTCGAACTACAACATATTATTGCTAATAAAAAAGCTATTTTCAGAGCAATATACTCATAAAAGGTATTAGGAACGATGTAAAAAACGCTTACAGCCCAGTGAACATGCATAAATCTTTCAACTGTTCTTTTACAGCCGAGCTATAAATCGAAAGCCACTAAAAGGCATCGCTTTGATCCCATATTATGTTTACTTGCTAAAGAAAACTGATATTCTTTTTGGTTGTAACTAACTAGTTTTGTAAAAACTTCATTCTGTAAAATAGCCAATTCAACGCGACTCATCAAGAATTCCTTTGGTTTTATTTTTTAAATGTCATTTCCCCGTAGTATTCTTGTCCTTGAAGTCTCGCCAAATAATTATAATGAATTGGTAAACTATTTTCGATATCATTAAACTACATTTGTGTTACATATATAAACATAGGACTGTATGACAAATTGCAATTAAACAGATATATAAATTACCTTCACGCCCGCGCGTTCTATTCAGCGGATGTAGCAACCAGACTCTGCGGTAAACAAGGAGATTGCTATTCAATCGCGACACACGTTCGAATTGTTAATAAATGTTTTTTTAAATCGAAATTTTAATAAGTACTTTATTTTTTTATTCACTAATAAGTCTTTATTATAATAAGTCCGTTAGTTCATAGAACTTGTTTCACTTAAAATCGTCTGAAAAACAACACTAGAACAGAATCGTCTGAAAAACAGCACTGGCAGTTTACAAAAAAATAAACCAAACTGAAACTTCAAAATTGTAGCGTAGTAATTCGGCAATCGAAATTCAAAGCGGTTGTCACTCGCGGTCGCTTGGGCGGGAAATTCGGGGGGCGGTCCGCCCGGCGCACGCGCGCTTGCCACTGAAACTGGCGGTTACGTGCCAAACGTTGCCATTGCACACGTCATGGCCAACGTTTGCGCGACGCCAATGCGCCAACACGCCAACGTTGACACAAACGATTTGAAAACTCACCCGCATGTTTACAGTTCGGTAATCGGTCGGTGGTTTTGCAATTCGTCGAGTGCGCCGTATTGACGGTCCAACGTTTCGATTCAAACGTTTAACGGTACATAAAACAGTGTTATTTTGATGTTACGGCCGCTTATTATACCGCTGATACTGCAGCGAGGACGCGGCCTGTTCCGGATAGGTTGAGTCGTGTATTTTTGTTGACATCGCCACTCATACCCTTTTCCTGTTTCGCAATGCGAACTCATTCGTTACATCAACAGATCATAGCTGTTAATGTTTCTATTATGACGGTGATTAACATGATTATATGATACATATTGTACAGTTTTCACACATTAAACTTATTTAATAAATACATTTAGGATTAAAAATAGTGTCAGCTTTATAGCGTGCTGAGATTTTTTTTAGCAAACAGTGACACAAGGTTTAAATACTTTATGTTCTAGCTAGCTGATGGAAACGATTTAAATTTGTGTAAACTAACAATAAGTCATTTAAATTTATAAGTAGACCAGCTGTGCCCCGCGGTTTCACCCGCGTTAAATAACGACTGCTCCACTCCTATTAGTCATAGCGTGATGTAATATAGCTTATAGCCTTCCTCAATAAATGGACTATTCAACTCGAAAATATTATTTCAATTCGAACCAGTAGTTCCTGAGATTAGCGCGTTCAACCAAACAAACAAACAATTTCTTCAGCTTTATAATATTAGTATAGATAGTATAGACTATCTAATGTATAAAACAAACGCGAGTAGATCTGTAAAAGTTGTTTCATTTCAAACGAAGTACATAAACATGTAGGTACTCCCCGAACCTGGGACCCAGGGGTCTGGGGCCGGTAGTCTTAGCCCCTTCTCTCATTACGATACGCACAGGCGACCAGTATCCTACTCGAGTCTCGGAGACTAGTTGCTGCGGAGTATGTCACATACATTTGAATTGAATGAAAAAACTTTGATACCGATATCCTACGCGTCCACGACTGGTCTCGCGATGCCGGTCGCCCGCGAGTCGCGTCTTCTTCGAGTATCGACAAAATGGCGGAGGAGCAAGAAACTAATATTAAATTTGTGCAGGAAATTGAAAACTATTATTGTCTATACAAATAAAAATTACCAGAATACAATCATCAAGATTCTTTCTTCAGCACTAACATACTCTCTAAATATGGTATTTTTTTAAGAGCGTTTACGCCGCACACTAGCGCCACTAATGAAAAAAAAAACATATCTAGTAATTAGAAATAGAAAATCAAATTATGCTCAACAAACTATTGACGTTACGGCCACTTTTAACTATAACGCCATATTTAACTAAACCATAACATGTCAGGTGTTCATTAGGTGACGTAAAAATGCTAAATTACTTCATTCAAATAGTTTGTTGAGCATAATTTGATTTTCTATCTCTAATTACTAGATATGTTTTTTTTTTCATTGGCGGCGCTAGTGTGCGGCGCTCTTAAGTAGTGTTTTAGTAGCAAGATGCATATAAGACCCTTTTTATCGTTTGTTGTAGTTCTTTTGCTGCCACAAAAGCTCTACAATTTATGTTTCTTTCAAGGTAGGGATGAATCCAATTTTTTGCGTAGGCAATAAATGATAAAAATAGTTTATTTTCAGTAGCGTAATGTGCGATGCACGGATCGCCAACTAGTTTTCGACTCGATTTATCGTATCTTTTGGGTCTTGTAATGAGAGAAGGGGCTTACACAAACAAAGACAAACAAACTCTTCAGTTTTGTAATATTAGTATAGAAGTATCTAGATTTATATTTATCATAGTTGGTATTTGCTCTCTCTAAAATAAATAATAATGTGGCGATTCACTAGCTATGCGAGTGAATACCACGCTGAGCAACGACCCTTTTGAGATGCTGCGGCACACACACATTTTTGTATTTTTAATACTTGTGTTATGAAATTATGTTTAGTGTAATTTTTATTTACGATTGTATATTGTGTGTGTCTATAGTGTCCAAATAAAGACGTTATCTATCTATCTATCTATCTATTACAATGCTCCAATAAGGTGGACCGACGATCTGGTGCAGGACGCGGGAAGCCGCTGGATGCGAGCAGCACAAAACCGGTCGTTGTGCAGATCCTTGGGGGAGGCCTTTGTCCAGCAGTGAAAGTCTTTTGGCTCAGATGATGATATTACAATATATGTTACAAGTACAAGGGGTTACAAAAGACTTGTAATAACTATTAGCTTTTTTAAAGATTTTTATTATCGCGACAAAGCGCTCGGCCATGACCGTCGGGTATCGCGACGGTCCTGAGTTCAATTAACTGATTAAGTAGTTCTGTTAAACCTTCCAGCAAGCTTGTGTTAGGAATAGGTTCGGTTTTGCGTCCAATAATTGGTTTAAATTAAACAAACAATGCAACTGCTTAATTTGAGCTCCTACCAGGAAGTCCTTTGATTCGCCGTTAACTCTCACAACAAAGAGTTCCTTTGTGGTATCAACTGCAGGATCAGGGTTGACTGTAGATAAGCCCAACTTTTATGCTGCTCGGTTTCTGAAATTGTTCTAAATCAAATCTAAAAACTAAAAAAGTTGTAGAAATTATCTGTTACGAAATTACAACTACACATTTCTGTTATTTTTGCTTAGGAAAATAATTTTGATTGAGTTTTCTAATTTTTTACTTTTTATTTTTAAGTGCTAATTGCTGCACTGAAGCTGAATTAAATATTTAAAAATACAGTGAAAAAATGGCATAGACATCGGTTGCAATAACCGTTGGATAGATGGCACTGTGCCGCTAAAAGCACTCAAAAATTTTAAAAAAGCAGTGTAAAAATTCAGTGCTTACGTCAGCCTTCCCGGTAGCATAATGGTCAGTGCAGCCGCCCGGATTGCGGAAGACCCATGTTCGATCTGGCTTGGTCGAGTAGGCATTTAATTTCTTCTTAAATAATTTATTTTTAAGGATTTATCATACAATTCGGGAAGTTTACTTTCCTCCTTTTTCTTTTAATCGTGAATGGTAACTTATCTTTGATAACGTAAATTCTCAAACGGATTATTATGTACTTATTGAAAATAATTTAAAAATTATTATATTTCATAGTTTAGGTATTTCATGACTCTTTTAATTTAAAAAATTTAAAATTGCCTCCTTGTAGCCCTATGATCGATGTCCTCCCAAGGATGGTGGCATGCGTATAATTTCATTAAAAAACAATTTAAAAATGCTTACACACAAAATAATTGGGAAAAATCTGCTACTCGACAAGGTGGTGAGAACCTAATTATGTTTGTGGCAATTCTTTAGAAACTAGGTTCTTTTATATTTATCAATTCACATTTCTAGAATAAAGTCATATTTTAAACAGCTTTGACATTAGGATATTTACGCGGACAGAATTATGGCTACAGATAATATATTACAACACACAAATACAATAACTATAATAATAAACATATAATAAGAAATACAATAACTACTACTACTACTACTACTACTACTGTAATACAATAAGAAACATATTTTAAATCATATATTTGAAATACAGCTCTCCATTACAAATTACCTACGTTGTATGAAAAAAAATCACATTACCGTGGAAAGCGGTATCCACGCAGGACACTGGAAGTTTTCTTTGAAGTAATAATTCAGAGATTTAGATCAAGAGATGTGCGCGAACATGCATACACCTATATAGAAAAAATAGAACAATGAACCTAAAACTAAAAACCTTAAAAAATATAATATAAAAATAAAATCTAGGTATATATGTTTTGTTCTATTTGTTCATGTGTTACATTATATTATATTAATTTTCAATAGATTAATCATATTAAGAAGTATATTCATATTTTGTGTAAATATGTGTGGTTGTCTATAAGTTACATAAATATTATATCTCACTATATAGATGTATACACATCCCAATTGAGAACCTCCTTTAAAGTCACTTAAAATATACACATTACCTACTTACATACATGTACACTCTATTATATTTCAAGTTTGTATGCAGCATGCAATTTAGGCTTTATTGAGCTCTATCAAGGCCATAGGTTCGCAAGTCTAAGGGCGGGAGACCTTGAGAAGAATCGGCACGATACTAACAAGGACATTTCTTTACTCCCTTTTCCTTTCATCATCTCAGCCAAAAGACGTCCACTGCTGGACAAAGGCCTCCCCCAAGGATATGAGGGGTATTTGCCGTAATCGCCACGCTTGGCAGGCGGGTTGGCGATCGCAGTAGGTTGAGGGTAACCTCAGAGAGATGCTGCTGCCCATCCTCTGGAATAGTCCCTTAGTCGGCTTTTACGACACCCACAGGAAGAGAGGGGGTGGTGCAATTCTTTATCCCCGGCACCACACAGGGCACCTTTTCCTTTACAGCGACAATAATTGGACGATACCCTTAAGGGTGCGCCGTCCGTAAGTGACAAGTGTCATATGTTTTATTTGAAATGTCGTCGTCCATATTTATTTGATGCCGAGCGGCCATACTAATTTTGTATGGGAAATTTAAGGTGCTTAATAAAAAATAACTATTTAAATAACCACTTGATGAATCAAAAATGTAGTCTAGCAATTTGTAGTTTATCCTTTGATGATTGTTTAGACAAAATCAGAGGTACAATAATTTAGATAAACTATAAGAAATCTACTAAACGCCGCCACTCGTTTTCATGATTTTTGCCCAACTTTAAATGATATTGTAGAAAAAACTATAAGTAGCGTGTTATGAATTTATGGTTCTGACAAATTGTAAACACGTTCCCTATGATACTAAATATATATTTTGTTCACTTAATACGATAGTATTTTCAATTATATTTACTTAACCGAAACTGCATTTTTGGCATTTTTTGGTCGGCGCACCCTTAATAATGTCGAAAATTCCATTAATAACCTCGTAGCTTAAAATTCGTTTTATTGAAGGTTTCAAATAAACAAGCGCTTAATTTACCATAGGTCTATTGATTGTAATTGGTGATTGTAACTCAATGGAGTTACAATCAATGGATATAATACTCATACGATCGAATGTAAAGTGTGAAAGTTCCGCAGGGACTGACGTTCCATTACTGCAAGTTTATAAAACTTCTGATTTAATACAGCAATTCCAACCGATATAGAAAAATCACACAGACCTAGGTAACAAAAAATCTAAAGTTTGAATTAACTAAAAGCTATTGTGCAGTTTATCTTTTTTATTTAAATGCGATATGTGTAATTAAATTTAGATTTAGGATTGTATTGTACAATTATTTTATTTTAAGATTTTACCCCAAAAAATATTCATTCCGCAATTCTGTGAAAGAGTTTTACGCAAAATGGTTCTGGGAAGGTGAATGACCCTTCCCCGTCCCAAGAACAAGGAAATAATATCACGCCCTACACATTTAGAATGATTTAGATCGCACTCGCCAGAACTGTGGCATTGAATTGTCCACTTTAACGCTCAGGATATATATTTTTTAATATTATATGAGACAAATGACTGTAGAGCGGGAATAGAGTCCAAATGCATCATCATCCTCAGCTCACTTTTTATGTCCCCACTGTGGCACGAGCCTTCTCTATGGATGGATAGGGAAGGCCATAAACCACCACGCGGGCCCAGTGCGGATTGGTGGTTGTTAACGACTGCTAATGCAGCCGGGACCAAAGACTTTAAGTGCCTTACGAGGAGCTCCCGCTGACAAATTTTTGGTCACCCAGCCTTTGCGAAAGTTGCTTAACCTCAGCACTCGCAGTACAGGCACGTAACCACTGCGACATCGAGTCCAAATGAGTAGACAGCTAATTAGGTACAGTATACAATACAATGCAACATTTGTCGGCCTCACCTTGCCGAACCGCAATATTCTTCTTCACGTCTCATTTAAAAATACCCGTTAAAATAAGTGAAAAAAAATTCGGACCCGTGTTATTAATAAAAGAGTCGCCACTATAATAAAATGGTGTATAAACGTTAATTTAATTAAGCAAGGAAAATAGCTAAACATTAGTAACAAAACGCCCTGAATGGGTAGTAGTATTGTACTATAATTCTGATCGGAGACGATTTTCAGTACCAATGTGTAGGAAACAAGGGCCTCTTTCACCAAGTACGATGACGATGAAACACGACGAATATCTTGAGCTTAGCTGGAACGAGCCAGGATTGGCACAACATTGAACTTCCACAACAATGCATTTACGATCTACCTCTCATCAGCAGCCAACGTTACGACTAATTCGTCGACAGAAGCGGCATATTGCAGCCAACCAGGCCTGCGAGTTAGGGCCGTTTGTTAATGACATTATTTACATTATTAACAGACAGGTGTCGAGAGGTGTTGGGTATTCGGTTAGGACAGCTTTCGTGTTTGCAATCATTAAAATTCATATTTCATTATGAATTCGTTTCCATTGGCACACGACTGTCCATCTAATGTATGTAAAGTGGGTCGGATTATCCCCGGCGTCATTCCCATTGGCGGGCCGTCACACGGTGGAATTCTTAGTCTGCTGTCCCGATTATCTGTCGAGGCCTTCGGAACTGTACTTGGAGGCGAGAGCTTGGTGGAGAGTCACCACATAACTAGCAGGCTTCCCATCCGTAAGATGGATTTCTTCTTATACAACCTTATTTTTAGTTTATACGAAAACCGAAATACGGGTCAAATATTTTCATATAAAGAATCCGTACAAGAAAAAAAATATCTTGAAAACTCACGAAGTTACAAGCTTTTGTGCTGCCCCGTGTGTGTTTTTAGTAGGGAATAATTTATTTGAGATTTTGTAAATATTCAGGTTTCGTATAAACTAAAAATAACATTGTATATAAAAAAGGTAAAAGTAATACGTGTTCCACCTATCCTAATATTTATAAATATCGAATCTAAATACATACCTAATCCGAATATTTATGCAGTATTGCCAAAACTAAGGCTTCACTGCTGGAGTCATAAAATCTTCAGTCAACTTCCAAATGTCCTCTTGGTATCGTAGTTGTAACTGCTACACTTGCTAACAAATAAGAATACTTCATAATACTGTGTTGATGAAAGCAAAGATGAGAAGCAATACGATTTCAGGTCACAATGGAGACGCGCTGGCAGTCGGCCAGACAGGCGATCGTGTCTGCAGGGCTGCCTGTACTTTAGCGTTAAAATGTATTAATTATTCTTGATCTTGATGGCGCAGTGGTTTGCGTGTCCCCTTACCATAAGCTCTTAAAACAGTACTGCTGCAATGTTACCGCAGTTGTGAAAACGAGACGAGTCTACCCCGATCCGATCCGAACCCTTCGGAGAATCTAGTAGGGCACGGAGACGCGCACTTTTAAGTGTGTGATGCCGTTCCCTCTAGAAAACCTCTGAAGGTGATTTGTTTTACACGGCTTGAGGTACCCTTTACGTACCTCGGCGCCCCCAAAAAGCCCGGTGACGCTGAAAATACCGTTTGAGGATTGCTGATTGCAGCAATCTCTCTAAAAAAAAAAGAGACGAGTCTATATACGCTGCTCTACACGCGTTTCGTTTTTTTATCCGATCAGTGTTGTTGCAACACTGATCCGTACCCCTCGGAGAATCTAGTAGGGCGCGGGGACACGACCTAGTATGTGACGCCGTTCCCTCTAGAAAACTTCTGACGGTGTTTTGTTTTACACGGCTGGCAAGGGTTCCCCTTTAAGTTTCTCGCCGCCCCGCCCCCAAAAAGCCCGGTGAAGATGAAAATGCCGTCTGAGCCAATCAGCAAACTCTCATACCCACCAGGGAGTAACTTACGCAAAGTTAGGTTACTAGATGTGGATGGGTGATCAAAATTTAATATATCGTATCAGACTGTTCCATGCTTCACGACACATTAAACCATTGGTCTAACTCACTTATTTATTGCACAAAAAACACATACAGAGAACAGTTTACAAACAATGGTGAGCAAAGGTGGACTTATCTCTAAAAGAGATCTCTTCCAGCCAACCTAAGGTGTAATGGGAGCGTCATGTTTAAAAGGAAGCGACAAAAGTGCAAACAAAAAACAATATTAGGTACAATACATATCAAAACATGTACTACAATATTATTAAAAACTGCATAAACATACATAATAATACTACATAAATATGAGCATATATAATAATAAACATGGATATAATATAATATAGTGCCTATCATCGAGATGACATAAGTACAGAAAGTGATCCTTGACTTCTTTTTAAAGGATATAATGGACGAACTATCCTGGATGTCCGTAGGAAGCCTCTTCCATAGCTGCGCTGCTTTGACTGCAAATGAATCACTGCTCACTGATAGGCTCAGGTGAGAACTATCTGCGTCTCCCAAGGCGCAGTGATAAGCCTAAAGCATTTTCTCATGTATTTAAAAAAGGAGTTTAGCAATCGGATGGGTCACCAAAAATGTATTATATAGAGCTCCTCCGTGCTTCGGTAGGCACGTAAAGTCGTTGCGTTGGTTCCGCCTGCATTAGCAGTCGTTGACCAATCCGCACTAGGCCCGTGTGGTGGTTTGTAGTCCGTTCTCCATATCCATCCACAGGGAAGGCTCCTGGCCCAACAGTGAGGACATAAAATGAACCGGTGATGATTAAAAAAAGGGCATCTAGTAGTCTAATCGCCACAGAGGCGTGTAACATAACGTAAATCTTCAATGAAAATATAGAAAAGTTGGAATAGTAAGTACAATTTGACCTACACACGAAGATCACCAATGGAAATTTCTATCATTTCATGTGTCACGCAAGCCGATATGGTTTACTTGCGTACAACACCACGCTGTTTCCGATATAACACAGATAAACTTTAACTTAGCCAGTAGGTGCTTAAGTTATCGTGTAGTAAGCACATGGCTTAGCTCACGTGCCACCTGGATGTCTAATGTTATATACTTTTCTATATAAATGCGCTTACAGCAATATAAGTAAGTACCTACTGACGCACAGACCTTGGTGGCCTCACAATGTTTGATAGACTAGAATCCTTTATTGTACATTGATATTACAGTATAAAATAAATTATAAAAAAACATATACAAGGGTGAGCTTATCTCTAAAATAGATCTCTTCCAGCCAACCATAGCTGTAGTTGGAAAAGAAATTCTGCGGGATCACGTTAGGCAGCCCTGAACCAAATCTCTCTACAAAACGAAAGCCGTGTGTGGTCCTTTGTCGATGCGTACGCACTACCCAGATGTTCAGGTTCAGTAGCATATACATATTTCGGTGCTCTGATCGCCCATTGTGCGCGAATATTCCTGGAAAGTCTAATTTGCCGCGCTTTTACTGGACTCGGCTCGAAGTGAGGAGTGACGGGCTTTTTTCGGGGGAACCTTAGCATTGATCTTCGTTTTATTTGCGACGGCGCTAATTTCTTTCAGGGAAAGTTTTGAATGAAGCTTTCCAGTTTGTAGTTTTACGGCGGGTTGTAAAAAAGCTTCTTCATGTAAGAGAACGTTGTTTTTGTTCTCTTTTCAAATTTTTATGTCCTTACACGTAAATAGTCTAAATGGGTTAGTAAGGAGATTTTTTTTAAGGAAAATTACACAAAAGAAAATTACATAAAATTACATAAAATTACACAAAATTACACTAACTGCCGTACTCAGAGACGTCAATTAAGTTTTAATGACAATTAAATATTTTGCTGTCACTTTCTTATGTATAGTGCTAAATAGAGAAGGACACATTTAATTCTCATTAAAATTAATTGACGTCTCTGAGTACGGCAGTTAGTATTCTACTATGTTAAAAAATAATGTTAGGTATTGAAAAAGAGGGTGTGTCGAGGGGGGCTGATCATAATGATTTGATGATGATGATGATGAAAATTTTACTTTTTAAACAAACAAAGACGGAAGACGACTTCCTTCGTTATGACTTCTTTCGTTTATTCATGTAAAAGCCTTTATGGCTTGCGTGCAACTATGTAAGCCCACACAAATAAAAAAATCTATATAAAAGTTAAAGGTCTCGGTCGCGGCAGAACCTTCCAGAAGCGCTCAACTGTTGTGACAAAAAATTTTAGTACCTAATGACTTTGCTTTTAAGGTTTTTTTGTTCTAGTTTTTCATACAACAAACAGACAAAACCAATATTAAATTAAATGTAGAAACACTAGAAGAAATATGTGTAGTGTTGCTTTCTGCCTTTTATAGTTACCTCAATATGATTAAATAATATTATGAGTGATATAAAACATTCTAACTATACAATTAATTTTACATTATACATACATACATACAAACTCTCACGTCTCTCTCCCCCAATAAGGGGTAGACATTGCAATCATAAATTTTTAGTGTATTCGCTTATTTGTTCATTAGTGACCCGACGACGCAACGCCACATTTAGCATGCAAAGAAAAAATTTCATAACGTATGTGTTTATTACTTTTAATTATTATTATTTCGCCCTGGACATTTCGAGTCCCTTGCGCAGGATCCAAAGTAAGGTTGCCAGATCGGAACTTACCGAGTCCGGGACAATTCCATGTCGGGCCGGCTATGAATATGTAAAAAAATAAATATAAATATATAAATTACGGAATATTTAGTTTTATATTTGTATTTATTAGGAAAATACATTTTATTTTTCAAATGTATAGGTACTTTTATTATTATATGTCCGCCTGCCGTGTCATATTTTGTTATTTTTTTAATTATTTAATTTTTTCGGAATCCGGGACAATAGATCGAATTACTGGACACGGGACAATACGTAAAATTCCGGGACAATCCCGGAAATCCCGGACATCTGGCAACCTTAATCCAAAGTGTTTCAATTCAATGTACCACAGTGTACGCGAAAACTATAAAACAATTTATATCGAATAGAATAGAATAGAATATTTATTGGGTACCAGTACAAACAGAAAAAAAACAAAAAAATAAAATAAAACAATGAAATTAAACTAAAAAATAAAACTAAAATAATAAACATCAAATGTAGGTACACCAAATAGGCCTCTGCTCAGTTGAAGAATAGTTCATATGATGAAGAAGCAACAAGCCAGTTTACATACAATAAAAATCAGGGTGTCTCTAGCCATAGTATTCTATATCAATACAACTAAAGTCTTGTTGCAATTTTAAAAGTTATAAAATTCCTACATTAACTGCATCAGATAAATACTATGTATTTGATAAGTATATGTAATTGCTTTACTAACAAAATCAGCTGCATTATTTTAATGAAGCGAAGATATTTACTAGCGCAAAAATGTTGACGACATCAGCTGGATAAGGTCGCGCATAACATGCAAAACCACGATAACGCAAACTTGTTATTGGCGAAACTGAAATAAAACCTCAGGAAAATAATGCAAAGAAACTCAGTCGTCCCCGTAATCCAATACCATCAACATTAAATAGATCCTGTCTTCGGAGTTAGTTAAAATCTAAAAGCAATTGCAAAGCCTTAGTAGACAATAAAAATACAATACAATTGTCAAGTACAATATGTATTCATTGTAATAAATCCTTTTTCAAAATAATAAATCTATCCATAGAGTGATTATTTGTTTTTAATTTTTAATTTACAACTTTTTCCTTGTCATCATTTTGACTTTTTGTCACAAAACAAACATAACAACTTAGATTATTTTTAATCTAAGCATATCAACATAATATTTTATTCACAATTTTCAAGTAACAAGAAAAATTAACGGTTTTATTAGTGAATTACAAGTGTTAACCAAATTTTAGCAATGTCCTTTCTAACGGAGTATTTTGACGAGTTCCGGCCCCACCCCATAAGAAAAACAGCAATGTTAGTGTATTAGTTATTTATAGCCTTCAATCATCTGATGGTAAGTTACGATAGGGCCAAAGAGGGACGTGGAACGTTCAGATTCAGTGTGGGCAGGCCTCCAACAAGGTGGAACGACGATCTGGTGAAGGTTGCGGGTAGCCACTGGAGGCGAGCAGCACTAAACCGCTCGTTGTGGAGATCCTTGGGGGACTCCTTTGTCCAGCAGTGGCAGAATTTGGCTGAGATGATGATGATGAACTGCCCCCCGACCGCCTAACCGATCGCTTTGACTACGCGTATAAATATATATAGAAAGCAATATCAAAAGCTAAAGGCTATAGCTTTCGATATTGCTTTCATAGGCGGCACGAAACGACAAGATGACGTCATAAACCACACACGAAGTCAAAGCGATCGGTTAGGCGATCGGGCCCCTGGTTCTTACTACAATGCTACTAGCTACCTAGTGTCAGTTTCATTTTCCATACTATCACGTTTACGTAATCGATGCCCTACACATTTTCGATTTCGTTACGCACTGGGGACTGTCACTAACTAACTCTGTAACTCAAGCCTAGGTGATCTAGTTCTAAGACCGTTGCGTACAAGTCAAAGTACAAATCTACATCAGTCATCAGTCCATATCTCTTATGCATGCCACTGAGCCTGAGCTCGATCTTCGGCTACTGCAGGCACCAGATGGATGAGACCTTTACGTTGTTACATTTCCCTTGTACCACATTTGAAATAGTAGCCATTACAGGTCTTAAAACTAAGCAAAAGAAACGGTTCAAAGAATAACCCATTTACATCTGCGATAACTTTGGTTTTGCGGGTGTCCATGGGCGGCGGTGATTGCTTTCCATCAGGTGACCCGCCTGCTCGTTTGCCTCCTTTTACCATAAAAAAAAAAATACTTTCACTATTTTTTAAAATTATTTATGAAGCAGTATCGGCAGTGGAATTTAGAGATAAGATAGACAGTCCCTCAGTAGTTGAGGATCCTAAGTGAAGTACGTTTTACCATTGGCCTTATCATCACTTAAAGAAAAGAAAAAGAAGAACCGCGTAACGAATAGAGTGATGATACTGCAGATGTCCATGAACGGAGTCGACCACTTCCCATCAGGTGGCTCGTATGTGTCATTGTACATTTTTTTTAATGGTTTCATCGTAATCTAACATGTTACGTTGCAGCAAAATGATCCGGTCAGTCCCCACCTTTATGATTCAATCGATGTGCAAGAGGTGTTCAATTGTATATTCATGAATAATTGTTTATTTGTAATGTGTTGTTAGGTGTCGTCCAGAAGCGAGATGGGCCAAACTGGAGGGCAAATGGTTGGACCCCAAAGTTGGCACACAAGAAGTAAGTAGGTAATTCTCGGGCAATTAATTTTTAATACTACAGTTACATATTGTTAGGTCCTTACCTATGAAATTTACGTTTTGTATGAAGATTTTTTATAAAATTTTACTTTTCACACTGACGTTTGTTTGATTTTCTTAGCATCTATTTATGTTAACACTATAAAAATTGTAGAATAGTGTGTTTGTTTCACTAGCTAAATATAGCAAACATTAAAAAGAAAATAAATCAAGACCGCGAACAAAAAAAGAAGTCAATTTAAAAAAATAAATTGGGCGATAAAGACACAAAATGAATAATCATTCTTATTACTGAAGCCTAAGTAACATAGTCCTAATTAAAGGTGTATAATAATATTAACAACCGGTATTGACTTTTAGAAGTAATACACCTATTAATAAGTGAGAAAAAAAAACGTCAATTTCATAGGTAAGGACCCAATATAATATTACTAATTACTTATATTCATAGGATCATCATAAAAATCATAATCAGCTCATGTTATGTCCCCACTGCTGGGAACGAGCCTTCCCTATGGATGGATAGGGAGAACGGGCCATAAACCACCACGCGGAGGAGCTCAAGATGATAAATTTTTGGTCACCCATTCGATGACTAGCCTTTGCGAGCGTTTGCTTAACCTTAGCAATCGCAGACCGGGCGTGTTAACCACTGTGCCATCGAGCTCCTCAATGACACAAGTAACGTTTAGAAATAAATAAAATAATAATATGTACGAATAATATATAGGGTCTTTTTTAGCCTTTTAAAGGCAATGGCGGTTATGTTGCCACAAAATATTGAACCCTATGCACTTGTAATGAGATTGAAAGCAATGAAAAATTGCAACTCTATTGCTCTATAAAGAGTAAAGATATAAAGATATAAGTAGAGATATAAAGAGTCAACGACGTATGAAGATAGATCTGTAAGGAACACAGTATCGTCGGGAAGGTGAGGACGGCCAATGAGGCACAAATCCTGGAGCGGAGTCAATTGCTAACTCTTTTGTACACCAATTTATTTTAATTTAATTTAATGTAATATTTGTATGCTAACATGTTAGAGGGCGCCTCTAAAGGCTCGGACCTCGGCTCGGGTTGACCGTGCCGTGGTGGAGAGAAGCGTCCAGGTACATATCTGTACCTGGTATGTCGCGGCTACATGTGCGATTCTCAACCTCACACTTACCATCACTATAATGTACCGCATTTAATACGAATAAATGATTTGATTTGATTTGATGTACGTAATGCTGAGTCGAGACGATTTTGGGACAAAACTTTAACTGTTCCCTCAATTTTCATTGTTTGAATGTAAATGCATGTAGTTGTCATGTGTTTTCATTATTTCTTTATTTCTTCTTTCTTTTGTAAAAAAAATCTCCTGAGCACAAAATAAGGATAAATAGGGGTCTCCTAATTTTGGATCCTGAGTCACTCTCTCATCGCCCATGAATCGACGCTTTATAAAATCAAATGTCGGGTTCGGAGATTGTTCTTTGTTTAGTTAACCGTGGTAGGGCTTGTTTTAAATCCGCCAGGATAGCAACCGCTATCTTATCTTAGTGTGTTGCCATTACAACAATAATTATAACAACACTATCTTATCTAAGTATGTTAATAACATTGTTACGTTCCGGCAGTTAAAAAATTTTAACGAAAAACAAAACCGACTCCAAAAAGTAGTGCACTAAAAAGTAAAAAATAAGCGTTAGACTTATATAGACAATAATTTTAGTAGGAAAATATACAGGTACAATTATTGTTATTTTTGGAGCCGGTGCCAGTCCGCGTTAGTAGTAAAAATTTCATGCATAAGATTGAGTGTAGGTACTACTTATTATGATTTTAATATATAGTATGTCGTTAAATGTTTATGTTAAAGTTACTTTGGCTGGCACCGACTCCAAAATAACAATAATTGTACCTATATATTTTCCTATTAAAATTATTGTCTATATATGTCTAACGCTTATTTTTTACTTTTTAGTGCACTACTTTTTTAAAGTCGGTTTTTTTTTTGTTAAAATTTTTGTTTATTTCTCGCTTTTTAGTGATTCTTTTCGATCTATTTATCAAAAGCGAATATGGGTAGACCTACTAAACGCGCTGCTCGTATGAGACATCGCCGTTTAAATGAGACAAGCGAAGAAAACGAAAACGCCTATCTCAAAGTAGGAAATCAAAAACTGAGTTCCGGTGCCTGCCTTCTTTTGCTTCGTCATAGTCGCTTAACTATCTTAATCGAGATATTTTATCGCCACCCGTGAAATACTTTTCATTGAGGAGTTCCGATGGCAGTCTGTGGTCTTTTTCATCAGTTACACTTCATCAAATGATACTTTCTGAATGCAAATGCTTGACTTACTTCTGAAAACACTAAAATCGCTATAGGTATGCCTACAATATTTAAGGAGTTCCCTCAATTCCTTGAGGATTCCATCATCAGAACTGGACCAAATTAAAATGGAACCACAAGGGAAGCACCAACTTTCAAATAAAGAAAGAATCATAAAAATCGGTTCACCCAGTCGAAAGTTCTGAGGTAACAAACATAAAAAAAAGAAAAAAAAATACAGTCGATTTGATAACCTCCTCCTTTTTTTGAAGTCGGTTAAAAAAGTAACATAGGTCAGCTTCTCAGTAACTGAGGATTACGGGCGAAGTGTGGTTCAGTCATGAAGGCGGAAGTGCCAATATTAAAAAAAGGCAATCAAAATCGCTTTTTAGTCTAAAATTGTTTTATTTATTCCTTAGACAGCCAACATCATAATGTCGTCGGTTGAAACGAAACGGTTACCGACGACATGATTTTGGCTTTTAAACTATTTGAAGGTTAAAGTGATTTCCCACAATGTGAATATTATTAGTTTTTCCACTTGTTAACTGTACTTGTCAAATAAAAAACTTACTTATTACTTACTTACTTACTTACTTACTTACTTACTTACTTACTTACTTACTTACTTACTTACTTACTTACTTACTTACTTACTTACTTACTTACTTACTTACTTACCAATTGATTTTTGGTCCTATAGCAGTTCGCCCTTTCAACCGGTCTCATCCCCACCCTCCCATGATTCCATTTACGTTATATACTTTTGACCAGTTTTGACTCTTATTCCATTGTATTAAGAGTTACAATGTTCACACATTAATGCTCGCGACTGTATGTATTGAACACAAGGGCGGCCATACACGGGCAGCTTTAAGCAGCCAGGATCGACTGCTTCAAGCTGCGACTGCATAGTGAACTACATACTTCTATTTACAAACGCACATGGTATCACTGAAGCAGTTGTGACTGCTCCGGGCGGTCAGCAGCTCGGTGTAATGGCCGCTTCACTACGACTGCTCAAACAGTCCGTGTATTTTGATCACTGGTTAACTGCTCGAGCAGTGTATGATGAGCCTAAATGGAATTTAATTAATTCCAGAAACAATGGACGGACGAGGAGGTGAAAGCATTCATCAAGGCGACTATGAAGAGTCTGCGCAGCCAGTCCACGTACTACAACGACTATTGCTCCTACCTGTCACCAGGTGCGTTGGCTGAGGCCAGGGCTAACAGGTCCTACTGCCGGAGGAAAGGCTGGGTGCCATAAACACTTTTATCTAAAAAAAATACAATTTAGGTGTAAGGTCTCGGTTCTGAAAGATCTGCTGCAAAAGAATACGCTTGACGATTCGTTCATTTGTTTTCCATTCACACTAATGTTGTCGTAAAAAGGCCATGTTGAACGATTCATAATTTTCTGATATGATTAGAAATATTATTGTGTGACAATACCGGTATAAAATTTAAATTATTTATTGTATTTACACTAATGAATGACGATACAAAACATTTGTACAGCTTGTAACTATAAGTGTAATAACAATTAGTTTAAGTACATTTAAATGTTATTTTTAGTTTTTTAATTAACTTGAGGACACAATGTTGTATTAGTAATTATTAATAAGTATTTGTGGTTGTGGAATCACGGTTTTGGGGTATACGTTTACTCCAAACGCGCGCATCTTGTTTTGCATGAAGGATGCGCGCTCACTGTTAGCTGCGCGGCGATGCATTAGTGAGATGCTCCGCTAAGTTGTGTTAGTACTTTGTTTTTTTTTTTTTTTTTTTTTATATACTTAGCTCGGCAAATGACTCCATCCCACCTGATGTTAAGTGGAAATGAAGTCCAGACGCGAAGACAACTGGTGCAGCGTGGAAACAAACGTAGCATCAGTTAACTTCACTCTGCCGGCCCACAAGGTGCTTCTTCACGCCTCTCTTGAAGGACCCCATATCATAGGAAGGAGGGAAAACGTGTGCTGGTAGACTATTCCATCTTTTGGAGGTGCGACAAAGAAACGAGTCACTAAATTTCTTTGTGCGTGATGGGATACTTGAGACAGTGAATCGGTGACTCCGAAGAGCAGCACGTGTACTCCTATGAAGAAAGGGAGAAGGTGGGATGAGGTCAAAGAGCTCTTCAGAGCACTCGCCATGGTATAAGCGGTAAAACACGCTGAGTGACGCAACGTCTCTACGCAATTGCAGAGATTCGAGAGTATTTACCACTTCTGCATTGCCGATAATGCGTTCAGCGCGACGCTGCAATCTGTCCAAGGCATCGAGAAGGTACTTAGCGGAACCGTCCCAGATGTGCGAGCAATACTCCACGCAAGACCGTACCTGTGTCTTGTACAAAAGGCACAACTGGTCCGGCGTAAAGAATCGCCGCACTCTGTTCAGAATTCCGAGTTTTCGTGAGGCTGTTTTGATCACGGCTTCGATGTAGTCCCTTTGGTTCAGATCGCAGCGTATCGTCATACCGAGCATGTTGATACTGCTCTGCAGGCGTAGAGATGTACCCTGAAAAGATGGAAGGGGAAGGAATGGTGACTTTTTTGCCGTGAACGCGCACACCTGTGTTTTCTTGGCATTGAACTCAACCAGATTATTGGTGCCCCAATTAGATATGAGGTCCAATACCCGATTGAGCTCAATGACAAGATTAACTCGATTCACTTCGGTTTCGACCCGCCCAGCCGCTGGGTGACCGTTATATCCTCCATGGACCGTACTATCATCTGCATAGCAATGAATATTTCCAAGTGGAAGCATATCATTGATATGCAGAAGGAACAGCGTGGGGGATAGAACGGACCCCTGAGGGACACCAGCGTTCACTGACATGAGCCGCGAAGCGCATCCATCAGATATAACACGAATTTTGCGCTCATGCAGGAAGCCAGCGACCCAGTTGCAGAACTGAGCAGGCAGACCGTATGCCGGGAGCTTGGAGAGAAGAGCTTTGTGCCAGACCCGATCAAAAGCCTTGGCTATGTCAAGGCTAACAGCCACCGACTCACCACGCTTGTCAATAGCCTCACCCCAAAGATGTGCAACGTACGCTAGAAGATCACCCGTTGACCGTTTCGGCCGAAACCCGTATTGGCGATCGTGAATTATGGAGTGTTCTTCTAGGTAGTGAACAAGTTGTTTATTTAAAATGCGCTCCATTACTTTGCACAAAACTGAAGTTACGGCTATGGGGCGGTAATTCGATGGATCTGACCGATCTCCTTTTTTGGGGACCGGTTGCACATTAGCTTCTCTCCAAGATTCCGGCACACAACCTGAAGAGAGCGAGAGACGGTAAAGGCGCGTTAACACGGGGACAACTCCGCTGCACACATTTTTAGGACTATTGGAGGGATGCCATCAGGACCATTAGCTTTCCGGACATCGATTGACTGCAGCTCCGCACGGACGTCACGCTGCCTGATTTTAAAATCGGGCATTGTGTGGCCACAGTGAGAAATTGTAGGTGGCTGTGCATTGCAGTCATCGACTCGGGAGTTAGCCGCAAAGAGTTTGGCCAGGAGATCGACTTTCTCCTGCGGCTTGTGCGCTAAAGTTCCATCAGGACATCTCAATGGTGGCAGCGAGGGTTGGCAGAAGTTCGATTGCACGGCTTTGGCCAGACGCCAGTAGCTACGGCTGCCCGTAGGATGCGTCAGTAGTTCTTGGCCGACTCGTGCAACGCGCTGGGCATCTGCTCTAATGTAAGCTCTTTTGCAGGACTTGGTGGCATTATTATAGGCTGCTTTCAGCGAGCGGGTTTCGGGATCCCCAAGAGCTTTACCCCTGATCCAAGCGCGGTATGCCGCCTGCTTGTTATCAGCAGCGTTGGCACACTCACGGTTGAACCAACGGTTGCGCCTGCCTTTGCCGATGAGATAGGAGTGCGGAATATAGTATTCCATCCCTAAAACTATCTCATCAGCAACTGCAATCGCACTAGCTGTCGGGTCCTTCCCACTGAAGCAGCGCTGCCCCCAAGGAACGGATGCGAAATAGTCCCGCATACCATCCCAATCTGCCGACGAGTAGTGCCAAATCTGGCGTTTCGATACCGCTGAAGGCGGTAGCGGAGCCAGAGACACTTTACTGGATACCAAGCAGTGATCCGAAGATCCCAAAGGAGCTCGAACCTCCACTCGGTAGCCAGCTGGGCGATTCGTCAGCAGAAGGTCCAACAAAGAGGGCGCGTGACCGACTACGTCTGGGATTCTGGTGGGCTGGTTCACCAGTTGAGTCAGGTCGTGCGTGAGAGCGAAAGCATGGGCAGTTCTACCAGCATGGTCAGTTTTGGAGGAACTTAACCACAACTCGTGGTGAGCATTGAAGTCCCCCAAAAACACCAATTCCGCCGATGGAAACCGCTCCTGCGCATCATCTGCTACCCGACTAAGATGGTCCAAAAGTCGAGTTGTCTCCATGTCGCCATTATGGGATCGGTAGACGCAGACGTAGACACGGCTATGTGAGTCCAAGTCGACGTGTACCACAAGGAGGGAAAAGGAAGGGTCCTCCAGACAGCGCAGACGGCGACAGCAAACATCCGTCCGAACGAACAAGCAAACTCCGGCTTTGGCTTTGAAGGATTCTTCAAGCACAAAGCCCGGATAGTGCAGGTAGCTGGTGTCGGCCGGACAGATTATTTGCGTCTCCGTCAAAAACAACATTGCTGGCCGTGCCGTCTCAAGATGGTGGTGGACGGCATTGAGGTTTGCATGGAGTCCGCGGATGTTAGCGAACTCGACCTCAAACGGTATAGTTGTGGTGGGGGTGTGCACCGCTGTAGGACCAGTTTTATTGTGGTGGAGAAAAGGAGGGAGGCGTGAATCGAGGAAATGCTACCGCGATGCAAATAGTCAAAGTGCAGCGGCCTGTTTCACCAGGGATCTGCCAACAGAAGAGTATAATTAACCCGCCGAACGGAAGGGCCCCCGAACCCCCCCGGGGATGGCCGCCGGGACCCCACCTTCCGGTCACCAACCGGCACGACGGACCACCCCGAGATTATGCGTGGCATGGTGAGGCAGCCTCACGAGCTGGTTAGGCTCGCTTGGGCCCCTGTACTGTGCCACGGGCGGCCAGCGGGACAGCCGTTTCTACGGGTCTCCCTGGTCGGCGGGTTAACGAAGTCCTCCTGGCACTGGTTTGACGGAAGCCTCCACAGACCAAGTGCATCGCAGTAACATCCACTCGAGCTCTGGTTATACGCTGGCTGATCCCGAAACGCGACCGACAAGCGGTCACTTGACGGGTTTTACACCATGCGTACGGTGGTCACTAACCAGACGGGCAAGCCCTACCATGCAGTGGAGCATATGGAAGCTCGAAAATCCGTTAGTCGCCTCTTACGACACCCACCGGAGGAGAGGGGCGGAGAATAGTATTCTTTCTCCGTCTCCGCACGGATAAAATTATGTTATGTGTTTATTTATGTAAGTATAATATTATGAATGTTATTTATTATTGTCTATAGTTAAGAGCGTATACGCCGCACACTAGCGCCACTAATGAAAAAAAAAACATATCTAGTAATTAGAGATAGAAAATCAAATTATGCTCAGCAAACTATTTGACTGAAGTAATTTAGCATTTTTACGTCACCTTATGAACACCTCACATGTTATGGTTTAGTTAAATAAGACGTTACGGTCACTTTTAACTATAACGCCATATTTAACTAAACCATAACATGTCAGGTGTTCAATAAGTGACGTAAAAATGCTAAATAACTTCATTCAGATAGTTTGTTGAGCATAATTTGATTTTCTATCTCTTATTACTAGATATGTTTTGTTTTTCATTGGCGGCGCTAGGTGCGGCGTAAACGCTCTTAATTGATATTAATGTAATGTGGTAAATTTAATATGTAGTTTGTTGGGGTTGCCACATATTTATTAAGTATACCAACAAAAATATAAAACTATAAAAGGTACGTAAAGATGATTTTTTAGTTTCATTAGAAAAACAATTCCTTCCATGAAAACACCGCAGGGGAGAACATTCCATATAAACCACCGGGGGTCTAGTGCGCATTGGTAGTTAACGACTGCTAATAAAGACGTGCCTTCCTGAGCTCTAGATGATACATTTTTGGTTCCCCATCCGACCGGCCTTTGTGAAAGTTGCCTAACTTCAGATATCGCAGAAAAGTGCTTGTGCCACTGCGCCATCGAAATCCTCAGCGGCATCGAGTTCCTCAGTAGTCGAGGATACAATGGGTGAAGTGCGCTGTCAACTTCGACTTTATGGTCACTTCCATCAGGTACGACGAAAGCCAACGGCAAACCGGTTGCGCGAAAAAGAACTTCAATTATCTCTTGGATACATGACAAAGTTTGTGCTATCTTGAATGCCTACCTGCAGTATTCAAGATTACGATTTTACAACATTTAGTTGACTTACTCGTCAACTGGCATGTGTGGAAGTGCCGAGTGTGCGCGAGTTGACACCTTCCGGTTTTATCTTTTTTTTTCGTCAACTCGCTCGATTGTAAAATTCTGACGTAGTATGTACAGTCAGCTACAAAAACGTTTTAATAAATTTAATATATGTAACTTCTTTTATTGTACCAGACACTACACGACTTAAGTTTAAAATAAAACAAAATAATTAACAGTAACACTTAGGCCCGATTTTAAAATCCTCAGTTACGTCCTAACCAAAGAATAAGATTGTCATTGTGACATATTTTCTAAAGAGAATCTGTCATTATGTCAATTTATTCAATGAATAAACTTTAGCTGACGATTGCAAAGCAGCCCTTCGTCAGGTAAACTATTAGTCAGGTTAATACTCAACTGCCGACGAACTTGAATTCAAAGTATTATTCCACACAGAGTTCAAAACGCGTCCGTTCAAGCCTCGCGAAAAGAAGAAGCGTCCATGCGTCGACAAAGGCTCGGAGGTCAAGGAGGAGGAAGCGCCCCCTCCGGAACAGAAGCTGGCCATCAAGGACACCGAGCTCATGAAGGTGGCCCGTGAAATATACGAGCGAGACATGGACAAGCCCACGCTCGAACCACTGGCCACGCACCAGAGGAGTTAGTTCACTTTTACTACTTTATTACTAAATTTAACTTTTTATTTTCTAGTGCTAATTGCTGCAATGAAGCTAAATTAAATATTTTAAAAAATATAAAATATAGTGAAAAAAAAATCCCCAGGCCCAGGTTCGATTCCTGGCTGGGTCGGGTGGACGTTTAATCTTTTAATTGTATTTTATAAATTTCATAAATATTTACTTTATTAGTCGCAGAAGCTAGGCGTTAAGGACACCGAGCTCATGAAGGTGGCCCGTGAAATATAGGAGCGGGACGTAGACAAGCCCACGCGCGAACCTCTGGCCATGCACCAGAGGAGTTAGTTCACTTTTACTATTTTATTAGTCGCAGAAGCTAGACGTCAAGGACACCGAGCTCATGAAGGTGGCCCGTGAAATATACGAGCGGGACGTGGATAAGCCCACACTCGGATCTCTGGTCACGCACCAGAGGAGTTAGTTCACTTACTATTTTATTAGTCGCAGAAGCTAGGCGTTAAGGACACCGAACTCATGAAAGTGGCCCGTGAAATATACGAGCGGGACATGGACAAGCCCACGCTCGAATCACTGGCCACGCACCAGAAGAGATTAGCTCTTATTTCTTTAATAATTGTGTAATAACCCCAGAATAAGCCTTACCACCAACCCAACCGAGTACATTAAGTAAGTACCCGCGCGCCGAAGTGTTTAGCCTGCCTAGGTACTTAAAATCCCAGTGCTACCCCATCACTATACCACAGTATTACTATTTCATATACCGCAGGTTTGGTTTGGGACCGCGAACAACGAGCACCGAGTACCACACAGAGGGCGTGTATCCTGCTACAACTTATTATTACAAAACGTTACTTTATCTCTCCACATGCTATTCAGCAGTTTACCCACGAAGTCGTGTAGTACGTGATTTCATCACATCACCAGCACGTTTTATGTCCCCACTGCTGGGGCACGAGCCTTTCCTATAGATGGATAGGGAGAATGAGCCATAAACCACCACGCGGGCCCAGCGGATTCGTGCTTGTTAACGACTGCTAATTGCTACTGCCGGACCAACGGCTTTACGTGCCTTCCGAAGCACGGAGGAACTCAAGATGATACATTTTTTGAGCCATCCTATGATCGGTCTTATAAAAATCGCAGACCGTGCGCGTTAACCACTGCGCCATCGAGCTCATCGAGCATAGTAATGTATCTGATTCTAGATATATCAAGTGAATACGTAGGCGCGAACACGCTGCGAGCTGCAAGTTTTTGTGCAAATACATCAAAGGCACTCGCAGTGTTCGAAGGGTCGTGATAAGCCTAGATACGCATAAACTTGTGGACGAGACGTACACTCTCATAGGTTGATGATATGATACAGTATCAGATACATTTGAGGCGGGTTGCGGACGTCAGTAGGAAACTGCTCCCGTGGCCCTGCCCAAAATGCGGCGAGGGTCTCCCGGCGTTTAGTGGGTAGACGGACGCCATATCATGGAGGGAGTCCAACATAATCGCCGCGTCTCCCCGGGCGCGGCGTATACTCTTAGTGCCTTACAAATAAACAAGGAATAATCTCCGAATAGTTATTCCGTGTTTTGTTCCCGTCATGTAGACGTCATTTCGAATAAGTGTAACAGAGACAAAACACGGAATAACTATTCGAAGCTTATTCATAGTTTATGTTATAGCCGGTCAAAAGTATTTGATACATAACTAACGTGACCATACGTCCCGCTTTGAGCGGGACAGTCCCGCTTTCAGGCTATCTGACCCGCTGTCCCCAGCGAGAGACATGGTCCCACTTTTGACCAAACGATAATTTAAAATTAATATTTTTGAGCGACGCGGCTGCGGAGGGGAGCCGTTTTTTCTCAAATTAACAAAATATGGACAATTGATAAAACACAGTTAAGTTTCGCAGTAATGAACGCTATTTTAATTATAAAGATAAAGATAAATATAAATAAACCATGTAGTTCCTATATGTCTCTAAAAAGAAGACCCGATATTTTGAAACAAATGTGCTCAGCCGACTAATACAAAAATACCACCTAGAAGTCACGCTACCGGGGCTTATTAACTATGCTGCCTACTTAACTATTTTGTGTTAAGTGTACCTCCTATAATAAAAATCATGTAAAACACCAAAATTTTTTTTTAAAGTACATAATTCCGCAGACGTCCCGCTTTGACAAAAACAATAAATGGTCACGTTTAGGGTTGCCAACTATTTTTCAGGAAATTAAAGTATATCTATCACTAACTAGTATAAAAAAGGATTTGAAGAAAAAATAAAGTATTTTCCAAATTTATTTATTAAAATGTTTAAAAACATATTATTTTTTGTACTCTTAACACTATCTAATAATTTTTTATTGTTTTATAGCGCGTTCAGAAATTAGCGTTGCGTTTCGTTTCACTTCACCTGAGTCTGAGTATCATTCAGTAGTTCAGAAATTAAGTCAACAGGAATACTCCGTTCAAACGCACGCATTAGTCGGAAATAAAGTATTTTCCATACTTTATTTTTATTAAAAAGAATAAAGTATGGCGATGGAAAATAACGTAGGATACGTTATTTTAAAGTATGGTTAGCAACCCTAATCACGTTATACATTACGTGCTACACCAAGCAGCTAGCTTTTGGTGTTACTATGTAATAAGAATAGTATAGTCGACCATGAAATTGCTTTATCACTTTTGACAAAAACTTCCATTACAATAAAATGTCGCTAAGGCTCATTGTCAACAATGACAACGTATCTGTCACTTGGTCTTTTAAACAAAAATAGAACTTGTTGTTTTATTATACGCAAACAAAATTCACTTCTAAGGTGGTAAAGCAATTTCATTGTCGACTAATACCTTTTGTCACAATATAAGGAAACTGCAGAAGTTAAACTTCATACAAACAGTGGAACAGCTCAACACAGTCCAAGCATACGCAGCTGTTGCGGAATTCCGTCTCCGTCAGAGGTTGCCTGTTCTTTTTTTGGACAGTTTTTGCTGATTGCCTCGGACGGCATTTTCAGCTTCACCAGGCTTTTTGGGGGCGGCGAGAAATTTAAAGGGTTCCTCAAGCCGTGTGAAACGAAGAACCTTCGGAGGTTTTCTAGAGGGAACAGCATATCGCACTACGGCATAGTCTCTCGGGACATCACGTGTTGTCAAGCAACATGTCGCTCCGTTTGTCCCCTAGTGTAACTCTTTGGAGCATGGTGATTTTTTTGACCACATATTTCATTTGGTTTTTAATCTTATCTCATCACATAAAGTTTAAAATGTGGTGGGAATATACATCCCTCTGACCCTGAAAGAGGCTTACGTTCTGGGTCTCCTTATATTGTGGCGTTACTATGTAACAAGAAGTACCTATATTGTGTTCTTACACCGCATCCTCCGGGCTGACGTCAGCACAACGCGCACGGGTGGGTACAGACGCTTGCATCTCAACCTATCCAAAACTGTCAAGTTTCTTCAATAAATAATCAACCATATGCCGTGCACGTAAAGTTTAAATTCTATTGAGAAAATTTGACTGTTGTGGTAGTCTGATCTGCAGGCGTGTGTACTTAGGTACTGCTATTTTATCCAAAACAAAAGCGCCTAAATAAACATTGAGCTTTTGTATAAACACAAGATGTTGAAATATTTTCATGAGTGACGTCACATTAAACGTTTTGTAAATACTCGCCAAAGTGTAGTTTAGTCGATACGCCGAGTAATGTCGTAGTTTACATAAAGCTTACACAAAAGCTCTTATCGTAATGGTACAGAGTGTTCGACACAGTAACCCAGTCTTCGTCGCCAAAAAATAAAATAGAATTTCATTGAAATACTGAATGACAGCCAGTATGAAAAGATGGTCTGTACTAAATTGTAGCTGAAGTGGAAAATCTGTTGTTAACCCTTATCTATATACATATAATGACTTGTCCTGAGCTGACTGACTGATTCATCATCGCCGAGCCTAAACCGCTAAAGCTAGTTAGATGAAATTGAGACTGTAGGTTAATTGAGTTACGTAACCAGCTACTAAGAAAGGATTTTTCTGGAAATCGCACCCTATGGGAGTCCAATAGGGGGTGAAAGTTTGTATGAAAGTCCGTCAGTTTTGAAGTAAAATACATGAAAATATTTGAAGGTATTTTTGGCTTCTTGAAAAGAAATAAAGAATGACATGTCTCAGGAATTTTGTTTGTTTTCCTTTAAAGGAGTAAAAAAGAGAAGATGGTTTTTTTGGAGAAATCGTTAGGTATTTTTAAAGTAATAACTATCAAAATGAATAATTGCACTTCAACAGGTGCGCTTGAATTGCTAAAGACTACTTCTCAATGTTTATTAAGTTATACGACAAGATGGTTAAAATATTAACTGTATTCGTATAGCAGTCGTGAAAGTGTTAATATTAAATATTAACACTTTCACGACTGCTATACGAATATTTATCGTATAACTGATATTAATAATTATGATTGTTACCTTCCTAGTAGCCACTAATACGACCTTGACACGATCGCTATACGAATAAAAGTTTTATAATTTCCGCCTTTTTCGTGTCATATTTACGTTAATATGACAGCTATATAACCTAAACGGTCCGACCTTAAGTTGTGACGAAAACGTTGTCCCGAAAACTAAACGACCAAATTTTGTTAATCCTTCCGCAGTCAACGGCTACGTCCGCCCGTGCTTATACAAGACCGGCATCAGCGACTACCAGGGCGGCATAGCCCGGCTGGCGTACGAGATGGTACGCGACGACCGCCTGCCGCGCTACCACGCGCACAACGGCTGCCGCCCGCGCTGGGGTCTACCGCCAGAGGGCACCAGGCAGCCAGAGCTGGACGGAGCGCCCTACGACGGCGAAAGACTTTTCTAAAGCACCCATGTTAGGGAGTGCGCAGATGTTGGACTTTTATGAAGTTGTAAACGTGCGTATGTGTTACTCGATAGTCGATGAAGTTGTAAGCGATCTATTTTGATGGACAAGTCCGTGGACAAAAGTCTTTCCTCTCCGCACTTCCTTAGGCCACAAACTGAGCGACAGCGGGCAACGCGTGCGGTGAGTATGTATGGGCAGTACCGGATTAACCTGAATGCAAAAAGGCACGGGCGTATGGGCCCCGCGTCGCTGAGGGGCCCCTCGGTCAAATAAAAGGATTTTATTTCCTAAGCCTAGGGGGTAGGAGCCGTGAAACATGCAATGTGCCTATCGCGCCGACCCACGCGCTGCTGCCGTTGATTACAGCATATGGGATTAATTAAATTTTTCACTCCAAGAAATTGTTGGTAATAAAGGAATATTGTGAGGGCCTGACAAACGAGATTCAAATCAACTTTGTTGCGCTCCACAAAGTTTTCAAGATGGTCTTTTAACCAAGACATTATAATCAGATCGCGCGAGCACTGCCGTCGGCATCGCTGCTCTGCCTACTGTCTTCCAGTTTGTGGCCTCTAAAAACTTTTTAATATTCAAAATTATTTATCCAGTTTAGGTTACAATAAACAAAGAAGATGTATCGGAGATTAACGCAAACTAATTAGTATACCTAGGTATCGCATATGGCGTATCTACCTTTTTTATTACCTGTAATATTTATCTAAGCCTGTGACTTTTCGTTCGACCATGTTGCACACCGGCAGCTGTGGCCTTCGTTCTGATCTGAACGCCTCGGGGAATCTAGTACGGAACAGACACGCTTGCGTGTAGGCATTTCCTCTAGAAACCCTCTGAGGATGTTTCAATCACACGGCTTGAGGAACCCTTTAAGTTTCTCATCATCATCATCATCATCATCAACAAATCGGTTACGCTGTACCTAAAGGAAAGTTAAGGCCCACTGCTAACATCTCTTTCCAAAAACATGGACAGACTCCAGTCAGTTGTTGTATGAAATAGGTATGCCTATGATACCTTTTAATTTCTTTGCTACCTTGAGGAGTGACAGTCATCTTTCTTAGTAAAACGGGGGGAAAAGGGATGCAGGGGGCAGTAAGGACAAACTCGGGATTTTTTTTAAATTGTCTTCATTCATTCACCATAACAGGTCTTAAAGAGATTTTTTTCTACATAAATAATAGAATTATTATTTTCTATAAACTGGCAACATAGACTTCCTAAAACGTCAAAAAGACAGTGAAAAAGATATTCAAAGTCAAGACTACGGGCGCGCCAAATTATTGTTCTGAAAACATTTCAGTTTACTCGGAAGATATCAGTGTTTGTGTGATAATAGGGCTTTGTTTTGACGGCTTATTTACTTAGGGACGCAAAAAAATTCAAAAGTTGAGTGAACTAATAAATATTTTTACTGAAATTATCATAATTTATTGTAAGATCCTGCATTTGCTGATATTTTTGGGGAGAAATGGAACGGGTGAGGGGAGAATTGGGACGGGTGAGGGGAGAATTGGGACGTAGAATGTCTTGGGGCAAGAATGGGGTAACTTAGGATGCCTTAGAGGTGAGTTGAGACGACTGAGAGGTGGAATGGGACCATATAATAGGGTTATCAAAACCATTTTAAAGCAAGAATATTAAAGTAAATAAAATAAAAATTGTGCTGTTTACGACCAAAAGTATAATAATAATGAAAAGAGTTAAATTTTGAAATAGCTTCTTTGTAATGTTTTTTTAGTTTTATGTTATTTTTATCACGATTTTGATAATTATAGAAATTATTACACAAAAAAAAGGGTCTCATCTCCATTGGGCTCAGGCGGGAAGGTCTCGCGGTCTCGGCAGTAGCCCGAATACGAATCCCACCTGACCCCAATGGAGATGAGACCCTTTTTTCTTGTGTAACAATTTCTGCACTTAGTTGTTTCTTTGTTAATTTATAGATCTTATTTAATTGTAAGCGTTATTTAGAAGGAATTATCTGTGATTTTAAGTTAATTTGTTTTAAATTTTCACTTAAAACGTCTCAATTAGATAAGAAAGAATATTTAATTTGTGTGTTTCTTTTAATTTCATATGCTATTACGAGTATTCTTAGGAAGATTAATTTTGTTTTATTTTTTTTTTTGCTAGTAAGTTATATAATAATTAAAGCAATACTGCTTATTTGATATAAAAAATAATAATATCTAGAATTTTTATTAAAACTATCTCTTGTTCTACAAACTTTTCTCATTCTTTGATATCCTACCTACCTAGCTTTAAAGCGTAACTTGCTGCATTATAGTTGTAGTTACCTAAATACGAACATCATTAAGCTATAATTGGCCGTAAAAATTTGCTAAGTACCTATATACCTATGAAATAAACACTACTTACTTTCTTTTCAATAGGTTAAAATAAATGGCAGCCCTACTGGAATTCCCGCCGATTCACCCCTCAACTGTTCCTACTGACCTCGGCCACGAGGTGAATAGGGATCGACAATATTTTTGCATATAACTCGTTAAACCTGTAGTGAAATGTATAGTAACTGCTTACTATTTATAGATTTAATCACCGGAAAGTAAATAAAAGCTACCTCATGTTGCACAGAAGTCGATTTATTGGTAAAAATCTATTCTAAAGTTCAAAATTGTCCCTATTCACCTCGTTTTACGGTACTGTTGTTGTCATAGTAATGAGCTCAACAGACAACAACTTTAGTTGCAGAAACTATCAACTTTTTAAAAGTTTTAATAAAAGGTTGCCAGTTTCTGCAACATATGCCCAGTTTATGGTTGCCGCGATTCTAAATAAACATTTCAAATCCATGATTGACAGTCAGTGTATGACAGTTGGGAAACCAGGAATTTTACACAACTGGTACACAAATTGTCAGATAATAGTTGAGGCAATTTGAAAGTAATTCTATCATCAAGCATCGAGTGCAGCCACAGAACTGTTGTCGATCATCGAAACTCAGCTATGTCTACGCAGTTTTTTAGGTTATGTGGACATACATAGCTACACACACACATCAAAAATGTCTAAGGGTACTGTACATTTTTAGCGATAAAAAAAATCTAATAATATTTACTTAATCTGTTTTCCAGACTGGCTCCTTGCTCTATTTTGTATGTTTTAGTAAACAATTTTATCCCTATTAGGAAAAAATGCAATTTTAGCAAATTGGGGAAAATTAGCTTCATCATCATCATCGGCCTATATTAGTCCACTGCTGGACATAGGCCTCCCCTAATGAGCGCCATAGCGCCCTGTCCTCGGCTTGACGCATCCAGCATCTGCCTGCAGTCTTTCGCAGGTCAAAATTAGCTTACGTTAAGGTAATTACCTAATTGGCAAAAAAAAGCAAGAACAAGGTTGATTTCTTTTTATTGTAAAAATAAAAAACTATTTCTAGTCTACCATTCACATCACACGAATCACTCACACAAGCACAGCGATTTGGCATGCTTAAAGTTATCCAAATTAGAGATGCGCAAAATCGTTCACTGAAGTGAAAAGAGTGATATAGTTCAGTGGGAGTTAAGGATATGTATCACTCATCTAGTTCAATTAGTTCATTTAGTTCAGTAGATCTAGTATTATAATCTAACTCACTACTACTTCATATTCAGTTCAATTGCATTGCATAAATGTATTTATCGTGGACAGATCTATTCTAATGACTACTAATTAAACATTTAGAAGATATCAGCAGTCAAGAATTACGATTATGAAACGTATTACATATTAATACCGAAAATATTACATAGAAAACTGAGCAAGGCCAGTGTCACAATTGCAACTAGCAAATAAATAACAAAAACAAACAAACTCTGTGGTAAATCTAAAAATCACATTTGACATCCATCTATCATCGTCAATGAATATTAACATCTATGCTCAGCAGGTACTGAAACCATAGTAGTAAGCCTTAAATCATAGTCGTTAAAGAATATTTCCGCTTGCACTGTCTCAAATTTTAAGGAGTCAGATTAGGCGCAATACTAGCTAGAACTCTCACCGGGGTCACGCGAGCCGGGCCGTGCATCTGTCTCGCTCTTGCAGTACTAACAAATATATCCGTACGTTTTACTCTCATATCACTGAGTTACTGAACTTAATGAACTGCTTTGCACTAAAATGAGTGAGTGATACATACGGACTAGCTATGTGAAGTACCTCAATTGTATCACTACAGTTTAGCAAGCATACTGTGGTATCACTCATTCAGGAACTACCCAAGTCTAATCCAAATCACTTTGATGAATAGCCGCCTACGTTCTTTCTAACAAGTCAAAAAGTTGTTGTGGGGTGTGCACGGTATCCATACTCGGCAGAGCTCTTCTTTGGAGCATGTCCCATGCATGCTCAATTGGGTTGAGGTCTGGTGATTGTAAAAGCCACGGCACAATACGTTGATATGAGAATCGGCAAGAGTGCGTGTTATGACTCTAGCCGTGAGTGGACGTGTATTATCATGCATTAATCGAAACGAATCACCCAATCGGCCTCGCAAGGGGATGATCACATCTGAAACAATTCTCTCTGTGTAGATTTGAGCATTGAGGTTGCCCCTGATCCAAATGAGATCGGTTCTCCACCGATCCAAATACCAGCCCAAACCATGATTGTTCCTCCATATGGATGAACTTCCTGACAAAATCTCAAGCGTTCTTGACGTCCAGAGGTCCTTCGAACTCGAGTGTGTCTTGTATCCGGCCTCATACTGAAACATGATTCATCAGAGAAGCAAACACAGCGCTAGTCTTCTTCCTTCCGATTTCGGTGTTCGAAGCCCATTTTAACCTTTTCACCGCCCAACTATCCTGCACGCGATGTCCAGCTGTACGCCAACGTATAATGTATTTTAATAAAGTAGGTACAAAGAAGAACTTCTATAGAAGTGCTGGCGTGGACGGCACGAAAATCTCGAACTTCTATAGAAGTTGTTGGCGGTAAAAAGGTTAACGGGCCCTACGATTGTGGGGTGCTAGCGGCCTTCGGGAACGCAGACACACTTCGCGTAAACGATTCCGGATGGTTTGGTCGCTTATCAGCAAGCCTGAAGCGCGGTGGAGCCGTGTGGCCAGCGTCATAGCGGTCATGCCGAGATTTCAACGAGTATTATTTTGGATTTACCGGTCGTCTTCAAGGTGTGGCACATTTTGGCACGGCCACCATCACCAACCCGAAATCTGAGTTTACAGATAATTAGTGGATAATTAGTGGGAATTAGTGGATAAATCTCAGAATTAGTGGGGCCATGGTTCAAAAGTTATAAGGGATACAAGGTGGCCGTGCCAAAATGAGGCTCATTTTGGCACGGCCACCTTGTATCTCTGAAACCACGGGTCGTAGCGAAGATCTGATCACACCAATAATTAGTGGATAAATCTCAGAATTAGTGGGGCTATGGTTCAAAAGTTATAAGGGATACAAGGTGGCCGTGCCAAAATGAGCGCTCATTTTGGCACGGCCACCTTGTATCTCTGAAACCACGGGTCGTAGCGAAGATCTGATTACACCAATAATTAGTGGATAATTCGTGGGAATTAGTGGATAAATCTCAGAATTAGTGGGAGCTTCTGTGAAAAGTTATATCAATTTTTCATTTTCCCATAGTAGATGTACTATCGCGTACATGAAGCTTATTGATAATTTAAATTAACAACTTAAAATAGAAAGGTATAAAGAATCTAGGTATATAGAGTGCAAGTAAGTAAATGAGAGATAGAATCGGTATGGATATAATTGTACATGACATTAAATTAATGTCGGGAACCAAAAAAAAACTAATTAGTATATAAATGCATTTCTTTAAAAATATAAAAAGGCTCATTTGAATTCTTTACAATTTAATTATTAACCGACTTCAAAGAAAAGAGTTCTTTTTTACTATTGTATGTAGATAAACTATGTCCGTCGATATCTCCATCAATTGTAGACCGATTTTCAAAAGTCTTTTAATTCCATTACCGAGGTGGTCCCATTGTCACCAAGTCACGATCTGATGACGATGAAAGCACATAAGTCAAACGATTATATGCATACATAATCGTTCGACTTATGTTCTTTAGTCTGCCGAACCTTTATTTGTAGGCACACACAACGCGTTACTTATTTTTTTTCTAATGATATTAAAGTACCTATTTGCGTCTGATTGATAGTCATCTTCCCATGTTGATTAGCTGGTGATGGAAGGTACCCTAAAACTCCTCAACGGTTTAATTCTTTATATCGTAGCTTTATGATTGAGCGCTGTTCTAATGGCGAGTGGGCCATTAAAAAATTATAAAAAAAAAATATGTTTAATAGATAAGTATCAAAAATTCCCGCATTACACTAAAAAGCAAAATTTAAAATAAAAGTTTAAAAAACAGCTTTTAAAAATGTAACTAAGATGTTAGAAATCATTTACTTAACTTACATACCTACACGATTCCAATATTTACAATAATCAGTAATTTTTGTAGTCAGTGCTAGTAATCTAAAACTAATTCATGATATGCTGGCACCGACTGATGTATTCGTGTTTGGTGCTTTGACTGTATTATGTTACGCCTATATTAAGTACTTACTTATATTAAGTACTATCTATTTATTTAATTAAGTTCAGATTTTTTTTTGATTAGGTATTTAATATATGTGGCAACTACTATTATTATTATTCAGAGGTGGCAAAAGTGACAACACCTTGTTGTACCTACATATTCATTCAAATTCACACAAAATTTAGGACAGTGTCCACAATCATAATAAAATTGCACCTAGACAAACTTTTGTACAACTAAGATATTTATCCACTGAGTAGTCTTTATTCATCTTTTAAAACAAAGTACTTTACCACAAGTTAACAAAAAAACTACATGTTTACACAAGTGTGAACGACTTTATTTCGTTCAGCACAAGGTTCACAATACCTCATACACAGATAAAGCAATCAAAACAATGCACTTCGCTGCACTTCTACTTTTTCAAAGACGTAACAGATGGCGCTGAATCCATTAATTTCATTTCCAAAATAACCTTTACAGTCTACAACTGAATGATCAATGTTGTATGACAATAAATTCAAGTAATAACTAAATGCTTATGTGCGCGACTGCACATGTTGTTTTTGTATGGAAAAAAGAAGTTGCTATAACTTTTGAACCATGGCCCCACTAATTCTAAGATTTATCCACTAATTCCCACTAATTATTGGTGTAATCAATATCTTCGCTACGACCCGTGGGTTCAGAGATACAAGGTGGCCGTGCCAAAATGAGCGCTCATTTTGGCACGGCCACCTTGTATCCCATGGCCCCACTAACTCTGAGATTTATCCACTAATTCCCACTAATTGTCCACTAATTATTGGTGTAATCAGATCTTCGCTACGACCCGTAGTTTCAGAGATACAAGGTGGCCGTGCCAAAATGAGCCTCATTTTGGCACGGCCACCTTGTATCCCTTATAACTTTTGAACCATGGGCCCACTAATTCTGAGATTTATCCACTAATTCCCACTAATTATCCACTAATTATCTGTAAACTCAGATTTCGGGTTGGTGATGGTGGCCGTGCCAAAATGAGCCACACGTCTTCAAGTGGTGATACGAGATCTTCCTCAATGTCGCTCGATTACACTGCCCGTGCTACGATAGCGTGTCCAGAGGCGGCCTATGACACTCTCCAACACTGCCAATAGCGGCAGCCACAGTACGTTGCCTGGAACCAGCTTCCAATATTCCAACGGCTCTCAACATCTCTTCCCTTGTCAAATGACGCCGTCGCGTCGCCCCATATCGTTACAAACTTTTTCACTTCCAATGCAGAAATTGTAGTTACTGCTTTTGTAAAATTGCCATTACGCTCTTTTATAGGAATTCAGATTGACTGACATTTTTCTACCGAAGCTCAGCTTTCAAGATCATAGATAAACGCGCTAGCCGCTACGTCAACGAACTCAGCACGATCATACCTACAATTTGTATGAGATCAAAACACCTAGCAACGAACTTGTTAAACCAACTTTTCACAAAATGCTCGTTTCGATCACATATAACCCATATAATAAGATATTGATATAGTCAACAGTCAGATAGAGATACAGGTTAACAATACAGGATACAGGATACCAATTCCTACATACCTACTGATAAAGTGAAATTTATATAAAGGATATATATTTAAACAAAAATTCATAATTTATAATTATTTATTTATTTCATATTACCATGTCAGTCATTTACACATTGAAATAATGAAAAATTTTGATGTTAGGTAATTCTCAACACTTCGTCCGTAATGATGATCCAGTAATGTATATTTATCATAAGTTTTTAAATGCTACAACATTTAGTGATTTGACATTGATACTAATTGTACAATTAAAAGTGTTTTTGGAGCACACATTAAAAGATATATAATATAACTCTTTTCTATTTGATTTTGTCTAATTATAAACTGAGAATTTAGACCGAACGCTAAAGTATATAATTATATTATAAGCTCTTACTGTTATGAGTCGTCATTGTAACGAAACGTAAATGCAACAAAAGTAAGACACTTTGGATAACTATGTACTAACATTTATCAACTTTTAGTGAACCTTAGACCTAAAAGTGTTTGTACACTTACTTTAAAAACTAAATTACATAAAAATGTGCTTACTGTCAATTCATTTAAGCTAAAAATATATCACTAAAATAACTAACCAGTATTGGAGAATTATCATAGAGGTCACAATCTTAAGATAAAAAAGTTGCGCGTACAGATATTGGTAAATCAATTCACCAGGGTATCAACATAAGTCTGGGACGGAATTTGTAATAGTTTACAATGAATACTTAACAAACTATTACAAATACTAGTAAAAATGCAGGCAATATTGCAAATAAATTAGAATATTTACTCGTTCAGTAACGAAAGGCAGTAAAAATAAAAGTAGCGACTGAAATTATTTAAATTTAAAATCATTATCAATAACTTAGATATATCTATTGTTTCCTAAAGTTTACGCAAACACTACACATTGAAATGAAACAACTTTTACGGATCTACTCGCGATATAGAGATAGAGATGCGATATAGGTTGGATATATCTACTATACATTATTAAAAGACATCACCGAACTTGATTTAACCACAATATGCCTGCATATTCTCAACTTAATGCTACAGATAGAACGCGTTGATATATTGTTCGACACGCGAAAACACTTGCGTCTGTATACAACAAATAGTTCCGACATTTACACGTACAGTCACGTGCATAAATATGGTACCATTTACAAGTGTTTTGTATAGGTGTATAATACCGAATTATAGCTATGCAACTAAGTAAAAAGACCACCGTGATGATAATATTCAAAATCAAAGTCCGGGACGCTGTACATACAGGCCGCCTAAGGCCAACGGCAAACTCTTTCCAAAAAAATATACAAAATCATAATTACGTAGAAAATATTGCATCTTAAGAATAAACCCCTACAGTGCCAATTAATTTTTATAAGAAATAACATAGGATGAGTAATGTGGTTAAACAAAGGTTCTCAGAGAAACAATTTTATTACATTATTTTTTTAAACCTTGACACGTTTTACTTTTTTTGGACTGGCCCATTAGGTTGACGACCAAAAACAGTGTATCTGCTAGACGTAGGGTTATCACTTAGCAATTTCACTTTGTTACAAACAACCTCAATATCTTGGCTACATGGTGCTTTTCAGGTATGTTCAAGTACATTTTCCGGGGTTCTATGCACGGTACCCTAACTACCATTTTCGGGATAATACAGGTTACACAAGTTGTCTTCATATATTTTCGCTTCAAATTTTATATGCCTCTGCTCTGATGCTAGAATTACAAGTACAGTAGCAATCGTAAACAGAAATTGTTGATTACTAATTTTTTTTCAGTTATTGTTATCGATTGATTCAAGGTACCATAATTATGCTCGTAACTAACTTTATAATACGTAGCACTTTTTATATAATACCAGAGTACGAAATAAGGTCATTCACAGTTATTCTCTAATTTTTTTCGACGCTTCTGTGAGCACTTAGATTTGGACACCATCCTCTTCTATATTATACAAAATAATTCTTAGTAAACGAGAACACATTTTGATCGACAATTCACCAAGAAACCACTTTTACTACAAACAGAGACTTAATATTTACTTTTGTTTCACATAGAATCTCTAATTTTTATTTCAGGTTACCTACTTAAATTGTTATATTATTAATAATATTCAAAATGTCCACGCGATTCAAGAATTAATCTTTCTTCCGCCACATAAATGTTATAGAAGGTAACAAATCACTGTCTCCCTGTTTATACCGCCACTAATCACCATTTTGGTACCACGCCAACGTAACATTTTATCATAGAAAAAGTAAATAGGTAAATAGTATATAGCCTATACACTGTCCCATAGGGTAAAGGACTCCATTATTTAAATCAAGTCATCCTTCGCTACAATTGATGGGTAATGGCTTAATCACCACACTTGCCAAACGCGGGTCGGTGATTACAAACCCGGGCTATGCTTCGGATAGTCCGAAAAACCTAGGAATTGAATGGAGCTTAGCTATTCACCCACTGAAGCATTTTATTTTATTATAATGTGTAGACATAATTTCAACGGCATCGTTTATTCAAACATCCTTATCAATATAGTGGAACACATTATTATTAGCTATGGAAAACAGACAGAAATAATTGTACAATCTCTTTTAGTGTGACAAAATTCAATTGATAAAGTGTTTGTTTTAACAAAATTTTGGTTAACTCTGCTAGATTAAGCTTTAATACTTTACTGAAGACACCCCGTGTTATCGTTATACTAGCGACATTGGTAAAATCTGCAGAACATTCTAAATTATTTGTAATGTTTTTTTCTAAATGCCCAATAGAGGAGCTTTCGAAGGTTAAGAATGTAGATAATGTTAGAAAAGTTCCATTTCCAACGGTCGAACTTTTTGGTTTCAACAATCTATTTTAGATATGTGAAAAATTAAGCACAAAGAAAATAGTAACTGCTTGATAATTAGAATTTAAAATTTAGTGAAGAAAATTTAATTTATCCAGTTCATAAATAAAATGTTACAATATTGAATGGTGTCGTCACAAATATTAGAATTTTTATAAACATGGATTTCCCTCATGTTTATCGTTACTTGAAAGGAAGCTATCAAAACTATGGCGAACTCGCAACAAACAGGGTCTAACTAGGGTCAGTTCCACTAATTGTGTAGTAAAGTATAGTCGATTCTCCAAGATACATTTGTCCCTTTAGAGATGCTTTTATAAAAAGTTCCTGTAAGTTACAATTTTTAATATGTTGATCAGTGTTGCATTTCATAGTGTAAGCAATGCATTAAAAATATTTAAACATGTCATACTTATTGTGTCTACATTGTGTAGGTACCCATTGCTGGGCAAACTTTTATTTTATATTATTTAATAAACACACAGTACTGTACTAGACTAAAGTGAATTTATAAGGAACTTTTTGAACAACTATAATATGAAAGCGAAGAAAGATAAATACATTGGATCAATGGGACAAATATCAATAGTATACAATTTAAAAAAGTATACAAAAATTGCAGTGAATTTTACTGGTGATAATAATGTACATAGCAGTTGTCCCAATAAGTGCATGAAAAGTTACCGTTCAAACGAATTTATAAACCTTTTCTTTTTAATTTATAGGCCACTAATTGCCTTTACAACGTAACCGATTTAATATGAAACTGGCCCTCAACACCATAGTGACAGTAAAACTAAACAAGAGTCTCAAAATGTACCGACAATCTCTTCAATAGCGAACAGCGTCACAAGAACGAGATATAGAAGCCACATGAGAGCGTCGAGGCAGGATCAGAACCTTGCTCGTATGTAGACGGCGGCGACGTCGTGGTTCGCGTAGCCGAGCCGCTTGGCGTGCTTGAAGATCTCGTTGGTGGTGGCGGTGAGCGGGAGGGACTGCTCCAGCGCGTCGCCCAGACCGAGGGCGAGTTTCAGGTCTTTCTGCATATGGGTTAGCGGCTGGTGCGTGGAGTAAGACGACTCTATCATCGCTGTAACAGATAAAGAGTCGGTTAAGAACAAAATATTTTTTGAATATTGTTCATTGCAATAACACATCGGGGTCCTTATAAAATTGTCATTCGAATAGATTGTATAAAATAACGACTATTGTATCATACAATAGTACTACTACTACTATAGTATTATATATTCTATTTATTATATTATTTTGCTATCTTATATTTTAGTTATATAACTAGCAAATTATAGAGCTTATGTTGTTTAAACAAAAAATATATTAAATTAATAGCTGCGGTCTTTGGTCGTTTTAGAAATTTTATTAAAATTATAATCTTTAAACATGAAGGGTTTCAATCCAAGTCTGTTACTTTTAAATTGCTCTTTTTGTAAATTTAAAATTTGCCTAAATTGCGATTTTTATTATTATCTTATCTTAGTGGGGCCTGCTGTGGTTTCTCTCTCCTAGGAACACTTCTACCCATCAGGATATTTTGTGCAACCCTTTACAGGGGAAGAAGAGGTGAAATGATGAGTCATTTTCTTCTTCCTCTGTAAAGATAGATGCCATAAGTTTGGCAATGTCCTTAAGAGCGAAGAGCCTGAAGTCCTCCGGTTTCGGATAGGCCGACCCCAAGACCCATTTTTTTCCTAGCCAGAGAGTCGCAGTCACACAGTAGGTGCTGCATTGACTCCGTTCTCTATCCACATACCTTACACAAGCTATTTGTTGATAGATGCATTCTGTGAAGCATTTGTTTTGTGGCATAGTGCCCTGTCAAGGCACCGATCGATGGTTAATCGGGCCTGCCTTCTACTGCCTCCGCATATGAACTCCGTTCTAAGGCGTTTTCGCCTAGGAAGGATTTGGGATGTTTCATACCCCGCTGCTCTTTCTATTCGATGCCGTGCCTGTTTTCGATGTAACCTTGTTAATGATACTTGGTGCAAGTGCCACGAACGGCTCAGGATTCCCATATGGCTTGGGACCCAGATCAATTCTCACCTTGTTATGTCCACCTAGCTCGTTTAGAGCTTTGGTGATTTCTAGAACAAAGCCAGCGTCGATTCGGGCCGATAAGTGATTTGAGCGCAGCTTGGCTGTCACTTAGGAGGAGTATATTGCGCTTTTTCATAGCTAATTCTATATTCTACTAGCGCTATAACACTAGCGCTTATCTATCTTGTATCTATATATAAAATTCTCGTGTCGCATGTGGGTTGTCGCAAACGCTCGATCTATTTTTATGAAATTTTATATGTATATTCGGTAGGTCTGACAATCGGTCGTAATCTATTTTTTATACCCCTAAGTGATAAGGGTGGTCCACCCCAAACATTTTTTTTTTAATACAAAATGTTCCACGATTTGTTTGTTTTGTTGTCATAGAAACGATTTGATTGCTTTGTTGACATGTCCGCCGAATCAGCTAGTAATTAAATAAAAAGCAGTTAAAAATTCGACCACCGACCCATAACACCTAAATAAAAACGGTTACAACAAAAAGTTGTAGTACTGACCGCGTCCCTTCAGTATGAGGTGCGGCGAGGCCAGCGGCGTGAGCGCCAGCACGTCGAGCAGGTCGGCCTGGTTGAGGCCGGCGCGGTCCGCCAGCGCCAGCCCCTCGGCCAGCGCCGCCAGCGACACGCCGCCCACCACTTGCAGCACCGAGTTCATTTTGGACGCGTTGCCGATGTCGCCTGGGACACAATGTGACGTTTGGAGGTCGGACTTGGGAAAAGCGTATTATCACATGGCACCGGTTAGCAACAGTCGCGAGTGCACCGTATTAACGCTTACGTAGCAGACAGAGAGACAGACAGACAGACTGTCTGCGTCCGCACGTCGTCGCTACGGTACTGTATGTAATACTTCCTTATTTTGTAATAATCAGCATATATTTTTTACGATTTCGTAGTTGGTCCCATAGTAAAGGTTTTGTAAAATGATGGGTAGTAAATAATAAATTGAAATTAGCTTTATGTATGACTCAATTAACATTCTAACACAGGCAGGGTTTTCCAACCTTTTTTTCGTCGAGCCTCCCCGGATTATAAATAACATTTTCATGCCCCCCCTTCATTTTTTCATTACAAAAACAAACACTTTTTTAACGACATTTATTTATTTTAATTTTAAGTGATACAAAATAAACTTTAATCAAATGTTTAGCTTTTTTATTGAAATTATTTATTTGAGTACTAGTGAGATACTTAAGCTTGCATGCTCTGTACCAGTTGGTCGATTCTAGGTTCATGTTTTGTCAGAACTATTGTCAGATCGCTATCGACGGCAAGACGATTTCGCTGTTTAGTTTTGATTAAAGCCAGAGCTGAAAAGCCTGTATCATATAAATAAGTTGAAGAAAACGGAACAAATGTTCGCAAAGCAAAAGAGGCAACTTTCGTATTAACAAGGAATCGTTTGATACAAAATTTCTCCAATGTCAAAAGATGGAAATCATCTTTCATGGTCGAATCGGCCTTCATTTCTTCCTGAACTTCTTCTGGTAATTGTAAGGCATCGACAACAAATGGTTTCTGATGATCTGCCATATCGGTGACTCTGAATTAATGTCTCGTTAGTATCGCATGGAAAATGTAAACGTATGATGCCCAATTATGAAACGAAAATGCCCCCCTTGACATCTCTCTACACCCCCCCAGGGGGGCGCGACCCCTTGGTTGTGAAGTCCTGTTCTGTGAAGCATTGCAGCATAACTTGCAGCACCGAGTTCATTTTGGACGCGTTGCCATTGTCGCCTGGGATACAGGGTGACGTTTAGAGGTGGACTTGAGAGAAACGTTTTGTCGTTAAACTGACAATAGCTATAAAATATAATATTTAATACTTAGTCTTGTTGCGAACAAATTACAATCAGGGAAAGTGTTGATAGAAATTCTACGACCGATTCGAAACCTTTCGCTTACAAAGTAAGAAGAATGGTAATAAATTTGCACGGGTCGGACAGAGCTATGATAGCATAATTGGTAGACACTACCAGGTTCGAAAGCGGCTCGAATTCTTTGAAATAATTTTTGGAAAAAACGATAATACACAACAAGACAGAAAATACCTTTTAAGTGTGTGTGAACTCGCAAAGGATATAGCTCTTTTAACACTGTATTTTACAATATGACAACAAGCCTTTGACTTCAATTTAATTAAACACTGCTGCTGGCTATCGGCTATCTTACCGTAAACTGTCCAGAACAAGCATTCATCATTATCACCACAAGCTCCATTTTAAGCCCCCATTGCTCGGGCAAGAGAGAAAAAAATAAAAATACTTTCCTACACTCACACCAATTATCTAGCCCAAGAGAAGCTTCGTTATGAACCTCCTTAAATGGTTACTAGACAACGGATAAACATACTTAAAATACTTAAATACATACTTATTATACATAGAAAACACCCAGACCCGAGACAATATAGACAAACAATTATTTCTAAATTGACCCGACCGGGGATCGAACCTGGGACCTCAGAGCCACAGAGTACAACAAACCACTCGACCAAGGAGGTCAGCCGAGCAAGAGCCTTTTATATGGTTGGATAGGGAGAACGGGCCAATCGGGCCATAAACCACGACGCGGGCCCAATGCCGATTGGTGGTTGTTAACGACTGCTAAAGCAGCCGGGACCAACGGCTTTACATGCCTTCCGAAGCACGGGGGAGCTCTCGATGATACATTTTAGCCACCATTCCGATGAACGACCTCTGCGAAAGTTGCTTAACCTTAGCACTTGCAGATCGGACGCGTTAACCACTGCGCCATCGAGCTCCTCGAACAGGCATTACCACCAACCAAACCGAACACAATAGAATACTCCACACTAGGAACACAACCCAGTGTAACCACTTGACCACGGACGGTTGAACTGATAAGAGTTTTGAATATTCAATTTAAATCAATTACAACAATGTAATTATCTAATGGTAAAATAAAAAGAATACTTACTTTATAACTATTTAAACTACCATGGTCACTTGCAATAGAGTAATTATTAACGGGATTCTTACCATGTTTAATATTTGTGGAAGTAAGTAATTCCGTGATCATGGCGCATGCAACTGTACCGAAATATCGGATACTCACAAATAATAAACATGGTAAGAATCCCGTTAACAATTACTCTAATACTTAATTTGCTTACCGAGCATAATAATATTATCATAAAAAATATAACCTTGCAGCACACACTAACTTACAAATCTAGAGTATCGCTAGTTGTTAGTTGAGTAGTAAGTGTGTACTTACAGTATTATTTATAAAAGTAATTATTTTACATAAAAAAAAAGCTTTAAGATAAATCACATGCATCATTCATAACGGTGGAGACTGACCGAAGCGAGCATCGTAACGTGACCGTAACGTACCATTCGCGCCGAGCTTGATACGTCATGGCTGACTAAACGGCGGAACTCGCGGCAAGCGGCTCGGCTAACTGTACTGTCTCAATCCGATCCGAACCCTACGGAGAATCTAGTAAGGCACTACTAAATGCTATCGTGGCAGTGTCGACAACTACGTCATCAACATCCGATCTTAATATTTTTATGGGCATGTCATGGGGTGCCGGGTTCGAATCCCGCTCGTGGTTTCTTTCAACACTAGACTTTTTTCTAATCGAACATGTTACGTTAAGATGATCCGCTATGGTTAGTCTCCACCACAATAATATGTATAGTCGACAATGAAATTGCTTTACCACCTTAGAAGTGAAATTTGTTTGCATATAATAAAACAACAAGTTCTATTTTTGTTTAAAAGACCAAGTGACAGATACGTTGTCGTTATTGACAATGTGCCTTAGCGAAATTTTATTGTAATGGAAGTTTTTGTTAAAAGTGGTCGACTATACAACGAAATGTCTCTATATCTAATAGACGCTCGGATTTGACAGATGACACTTTAATAAAAATAAAAAAAACAATAACATAACAATAAATTAACCATTCGAAAGTACAATGATAATAAAGAACATGTTTACACTAGCATGTAAGCGAGAAGTTATATCGATAATAATATGTGCAATACCAAGTCTAGTGCATGTAAAAAAACGTAAAAGAGTATTAATAAAAACAGCATATACATCCATGCGACCTTGTATCATAATTTAAACAGGGAAAAAATAAATTTAATAGAATAAAACAGCTAACCCCCCAACTATCATTCCTTATACTTAATCAACTAACATAAGCTATTTTACGAGTTCATTTTATGTCCCCACTGGTGGGGCACAAGTCTTCCCTAAGGATGGGTAGGGAGAACGGGCCATACACCAACACCCAGTGCGGATTGGTGTTGTTAACCACTACTAATGCAGAAAGCACCAATTTATCTGCTGAATTTATCTGCCTTCCGAAGCACAGAAAGAATTGGTCACCCATGCGTTGACCGGCCTTAGCGAAAGTTGCTTAACCTCAGCAATCGAAGACCGGGCGCGTTAACCACTGCGCCATCGAGCTCCTCCTCAGGAGAGTGCTTGGCTCTAATCACACCAACCACAAAGGGACTGGCTATCTTACGTCTTGAAAATAATGCTACTTACAGTCTACTTACAGTATAGTCTGGCAGAATAAGAACGAACGTTCCCAACTAAATCGAGCACAATATTTCCCATAACCCAATCCAAGCTAACCACAAAACCACAGAAGCGGTAGGTATGGTAACGCATTCAAAATAGCCGCTAAGTGCCGCGGTGGCAGCACTTCAGCGATATAGTATAGAATAATAGTACTAGATTCCCGGTAATCCCTTCAAAAACAATTCGCGAATTCAAACCACAAATACTCTTTTGTCGGCTTATTTCAAATTAAGAAGGTCGATAATAGTATTAATATTTGACTATCTTAATTATATCTTATATATCAAAACGTCGTCTACGTCAGCCTTCCCGGTAGCATAGCGGTCAGTGCAGCCGCCCGGATTGCGGAAGACCCAGGTTCGATTCCTGGCTGGGTCGGGTAGGCGTTTAATTTTTTCACTGTATTTTGTAAATTTTATAAATATTTAATTTAGCTTCAGTGCAGCAATTAGCACTTGAAAATAAAAAGTAAAAATTTAGTTGTATGTATTTAGATGTATGTATGATCATTTTCGTGATGCAAGTAGCCGCTTTGCTTTTGGCTGCAACCGTGCGAAAACTGCGCTTCGTCCTAAGTATCTATAAATTCTCAAACTTCGGTCAATTATGTATTAGATTCCCGATGGCGCTTGGAAAACGGTACGCGACTTTAGGGCCACGGAGCCACAATGATGTCTAAGGCGATGACAGTAAATATTAAGTACAAATATTTTGCAACCTTAATTTAATCTTTATTTTTTAAACTTAAGGTTTATAGTAAGCTGAACTTGTTGATGCTATCCAATGTTATTTCAGATTTTCTTATTTGAAATTTAAATGTACAGGTATGAGCAAACAGGATCAACGCCTCGGTGGCCGAGTGGCAGAGCGCTCGGCCCGATACCCGAAGGTCCCGGGTTCAATTCCCAGGTCGGGCAAAATATATTTTCGGATTTTTCGATGCATAGCCCGGGTTTGTGATCACCAACCCGCACTTGGTGATTAAGCCATTACCCATCAATTGTAGCGATGACTTGATTTCAATGATGGAGGCCTTTGCCCAGCAGTGGGACAATTATAGGCTGTTTACTAAACAGGACCACTTTTTAGATGCATTTTAGTTCTGGATCCTTAGTCTAACACACAATTGATCGAAGCTCTCAAACCAATCACATGCCAGTGTAAATAGGAATCGAGCTAAAAGTGTCAAGTGGCAAGTTTCCTCGCGCCTCCAACCGGATAAGCTGACTACTACCAAGGTAAAAGGAGTTTTTGCTCATCGCCTTGAAGCAGGACTGGCAGTCGTCGAAGAGGGTGCGGTCGCCAGCAGCCAGGAGAATCAGCGTGCCCTCCTCCGCTTGCGTCTTGGACCCCTGGATCTGGAAGCGAAACGAGAGTCAGCAATAAAGATTGAAAGATTGAAGGAATAAAGGTTCGAAGGAGTTAGCAGTTTCTTGGTTAATAGGAATACTGAAATTTTTATTATAGAAAGAGTTTGCCGTTCGTCGCCTGTCGCTTTTAAGATGAAAGTTCCTTGGGCAAAGCTGTTGTTCAACGTCAAGAATGGAACAATGTATGAAAATTTTGACAATGATTCAAAAGTCATCCTATAGGCCTCGCATGAGCAACTATATCACATTCGAATTTGCCGTTCTTCGCCTGTCGCTTTTAAGATGAAAGCTCCTTGGGTAATTTTGACAATGATTCAAAAGTCATCCTATAGGCCTCGCATGAGCAACCATATCACATTCGAATCATAGCGTAAAATAGAAATCATCATTGTCATCATCATCTCAGCTAAAAGATGTCCAGTATGGGCAACAAGGTGGACCGGGGCCCGACCGCCTAACCGATCGCTTTGACTTCGTGTGTGGTTTATGACGTCATCTTGTCGTTTCGTGCCGCCTATGAAAGCAATATCGAAAGCTATAGCCTTTAGCTTTTGATATTGCTTTCATAGGCGGTGCGAGGTGGTAAGATGACGTCATAAACTGTACGCGTAGTCAAAGCGATCGGTTAGGCGGTCGGGGGGCTGGTGTAGGTCGGTAGGCAGCCGCTGGATGCGAGCAGCACAATACCGATCGTTGTGGAAATCCTTGGGGAGACCTCTGTGCAGCAGTCAAAAGACGTCCCTTTTAGCTGAAAGTAGGAATATAGTATGGAAATAGCCACAGCGCCATCACCACAACGTCCGTAAATGGAACTAATAATCAACAGACGTCATTTCATAGATTTTATAGTTCATGATAGTTCGTGCTAGGCCTGCTGTATAAAACCATCTGACACAGTACCTGTGCCTCTAGGTAGCGGCCTCCCTTGCCGCTGATGGCTTCGACGATGTCGTGCGAGGTGTCCGCGTCGATGGAAGTCATCTCAACGTAGCCCTTGGACTCCAGCGATGGGCAGTGCAGCACTCCGCAGTTGCCGAAAACCATCTAGAATAATTGAGGCTAGGTTATGTTAAATTCTATTTAGAGGGTTTTTTAGTACACACGCCTGACTTCAAATTACCACAAACTGACAAATCTTCTCAATATGCTTTGAACATTATGTCTGTCGTTTTTAAGGTTGAACATTTATTGTAGAAATATGACGGTTTAGGATAGTATGACGTGCAAGCACATTTTATACATTTTGTATGTAACAGTAAGTAACTTTAACACTAAATGAAGTACAACGAAGAGACCTTTGGTTTAAAAAAAACCTAAACCTTTGTACCTACTGCTTTAAATGTGTACTAGTGGTCGCCCAGTGGTAGAAATTCGACCGTAACTTTATTAAGGCTGCACGGATTGTATCCTAAGCAATGAAAAATTAAAAAAGATAGAATGTGAGTTTGGATTGGCATTGACAGATTTCGGCCGCTCCTCTTCCATTTTTGAAATTTTTGAAGAGTTTTTATTATGCGTGTTTGTCAATTACATATGCGTGTGTGTCAAATACATGGTAGTGCGTGTAATGTTTGTTTTATTGATTTAATGTTTTTCTATGCGTAATTTTAAAAAAAAAATAACATTTTGTACTCTTTCTCTATTATAAACTATAAGTGTGCAAAATTTCATACTCCTCCGTCCGCGCAATTTTCGTAAAAAGGAGTAGGTAGGTACAAAGTTTTTGCTTCAGGTATTAATATACATATAGATTAGATTATATGCACAACAATTAATGAAAACGCAATATGAATGAGAAGCTGTTGTTATCACTATACTAATAAAATTATTCACTTTTAATTTAGTAATAACAGCTTAATATAATTTAAACGGTACTATACTTTGCACTTCTGAAACCATTAATAATAAATGAACTTTAGTTTACTCTTAACATGTCTTATAATAAATATCCAATCAACCGATATACCGGAATGCCATAAACGGTTCACTTATATAAAGTTAAATTTACACCTTAACGTAAGATTGTCATAAAGGTCAACGGAAAGGTCGACAGCGGATCAGTTTACTGGTCCTAAGGTGACCTTTCGCCAGTACATGCAGCGATAAACGAGTATGCCACGTAACTACAATCGGAATAGTAAAAGTGTTAACTGACTTGTCACTGAACATTATTGTTACATTTGAAGGGCGCACGAGCTTCGTGACACAAGATAAGTTAACACCCCGCCCACAGAAAGTAAGATTAAGGCGACGCATTGGAAATTTACGTGGCGGGGATCTTGATTTTTCCCCAACAATTACAAAACATATGAAAGTGATATTTAATGACCTGATTTTTCATTTAATTGACTTCATTTTGCTAGTTGCGGAAACAAAATTTGTTAACTTTTATAACAGAGAAAAAAATATCAAAGTAAACTCTTTTAAAACATAGATTTGCATTTTACAGGCAAACCAGACCGATTTAAGCATCTAAATTTTCTTAGTAGATTAGTCTTAACACATTCTTCAATATGCTAGTTCATTTTTTTAAACATATTTGTAGTTTTAAATGAAAAAAAAAACAGTTTTACTTATGGTACGGGGGGCGCAAACGCTCCGTATTAGTTTAATTGTTTAGCGATGCGTCGCCTTCATAGATCACCGCGTTCGAGCATTTCTCACTGACACGAATACACGAATATCGGAACAGCTCAGCAGGCTTGTTACCGAAAAAAGCAACTACATAGTTGCTAATTGCACAATGGCAACGCAACTGCTGCTATAAGTGTAGGAACACACTATGCCGAAATTACGCGACCGAAGTTCGGCATGATTACGCCTACAATGCTATTTGAATTACTGACGACACATAATACCGAAATTACGTTGCGTTATAGCGTACAGCCGAACTTCGGTCGGGCGTAAGTTCAGCGGTAACTTATTCTATAGAGCACACATTATACGCGACCGAAGTTCGTTTCGATTGCCTACGAAGATCCGGGGGCGGGGCGTAAGTTCGGCACTTATGGTGTGTCATATCAGCCGAATACGTCGGAACGTAAAATCAGCCGCGGAACTTCGGTCGCGTAATTTCGGCATAGTGTGTTCCTACACTAATAGTTGCGTTTGCTACAATCGGCTGGTTTACTCTATAGCGCCGGCGCGGCGGTCATGCAATTTCAGTTCGTCAATAGCTCGCTTGTGGCGCTACCGTCGCGTTCTACGTTCCGTAATACGAATAATGTGTTTTGGTACCGATAAAATTGCGACTGTCACTCAAAGATCGGTATAAGCCTGCGGAACAGTCCGAGCGCAGCTTTTTTTTTTATATACCTAGCATATCAAATGACTCCATACCACCTGATGTTAAGTGGAAATGGAGTCCAGACGCGAAGACAACTGGTGCAGCGTGAAAACAACGCCACATCAGTCAACCTCACTCTGCCGGCCCACAAGGTGCTTCTTCACGCCTCGTTTGAAGAATTCCATAGCATAGGAAGGAGGGAAAACGTGTGCTGGTAGACTATTCCATCTTTTGGAGGTGCGACAAAGAAACGAGTCACCAAATTTCTTTGTGCGCGATGGGATATGTGTGACAGTGAAGTGATGACTCCGGAGAGCAACACGTGTACTCCTATGGGGGAAGGGAGAAGGTGGGATAAGGTCAAACAGTTCTTCAAAGCTCACGCCGTGGTTAGCGATAGAAAACGCTGAATGACGGTATATCTCTACGCAATTGCAGGGGTTCGAAAGTATTAGTGACCTCTGCTTTGCTTTGCGTATAATGCGTATAATGCGTACAGCAGCGCGACGCTGCATGCATCTGTCTAAGGCATCGAGAAGATACTTTGCGTGATTCCGATTTTGCTCGAGCGTATTTGTGCGAAGCTTACCTTCTGTGGGTGGGTCTCTTTAATTTGAGACCGCGTGGGTAAAGTTTGGAAAGTTCAAAACGTGAAAGTCGCAAGTTGTGATTTGTGACGTAGCACAACACAATTAAGGACTAGTTTCGAAGTCAATTTTGCTGTGCCCTAAATCGTTATTCACAAGACCAAGTTTTGTTACCAAATTGTCTAGCCGAATAAATAAAGCTTACATTTCAAAGAAACTAGATATCGATCAGGGCTAAGAATAACGTAATTGTTATCGATCGATACTTCTGTCAAACGAAGATACCAGTAAAAAAAAGTAACGGTAAGCTTGGTGTCGTTACCTGGGTATTTACGGGTAAATTAACTAACCGCTTTTACTATTCGGGTTGGCTAAAGCGCAATATTTAACGAAAAAAGTAGCGATATTTTTCCAAAATGCTTTTGTTTTGTTGTTGCGAACAAATTAAAAAACCACAAATGTTGAAACAGTTAGAAACACGATAGCTCAATTGGGAGAGCACCTGACCCGGTATGTCAGAAGGGTGCAGGTAAATCCTGCTCGTGGAATTTTTTTCAACATTTGTGTTTTTGTAATTTGTTCGCAACAAAATTTGCGTTAAAAAATATATAAACTAAACAAAAACATTTTATAAATAGCTTGCCTACATCTTAACTGATCTATAGTATTTGTAAAAATATTATGATCGGATGTTAATGACGGTAGTTGTTGACATTGAATGGGCGCCTTTGGCTTTCAAAGTAAAAAAGTAAATAGTGTTGAATAATTTTGGCGGGCTGGTTAGGACCACGATAGCTCAATTGGGAGAGCACCTGACCCGGTATGTCAGAAGGGTGCAGGTTCAAATCCTGCTCGTGGAATTTTTTTCAACATTTGCGTTTTTGATACTTTTCCAGATAACTTTACTGTATTACCGGTACCAAATTACCTTTATAAAAAATAACGATACTTACCGGTAATTTGGTAACAGTATCAAACCATCTCGATATACCTACATACTTAATACCTAAATCTACTTATGTAGCTATAGGTACATTGCTGATTTTAGCAAAAATAACGATAATGACAATTTGTAGATTGTTTGTTTTGCAACGGGAGCCATTTCGGTCTTTCGTCATAATGTAGTTTGGCATAACAGTTTCAGCATAAAGTTTTCTCGCATAAATTATGATAAGCAGAGTGTTATAAACCCATAATGGTTTCATCGGCATAATTTTAACTTAATATAATTGTCTTTATCTACCTATATCTTTATATATTTTGATATATTGTCTTTATCTTTATATATTTTTTAATTTTAATCAGCATAAATGTAAAGTACATAATTGCTATACGTCTAAATTTATTGTATTTATAAACAACAGAAATACTAGCTGCCCTACTTCTGTAGGTCACGTGATAGGTTAGAAATTTAAAACAATCGCGAAGCGCAGCGTAGCGATTGTCTTGAATTTCGAGGTAATTTTTTTATTAGATAACAGAAGTCTAGCTCCATACAAAAATTGTAGGATACGTTATTTTAAAGTATGGTTGGCAACCCTAGATGGTGCCTAGTGTGAATTTCATTCCCCATTTTGATCACGTGAACTTAAACAAGATTTTTGTATAGCAATGAAGCACCGCCTCCTAGTGACAAACGAGGAGAGTTAAAAGTTTCCGATAAATATTCATTTTTTTTAAATATTCTCATTTTTTTATTTATTCATTACTTGTAAGCACTTGGCGTAGATCTCACCTGATGTTAAGTGACGATAATCCCGGCGAAGGTGGAAGCGCTTTCGTCCACGTTTTCGCTAACGTAATCGAAAGGCAAAAAAAACGAATGGCAAATAAATGCCATTTCTATTTGTCATTGTTTAAAAGAGAAAATTTTAAGGGCAATTTAATAGCTAGAGCGATAAAGTTAATGCTTTTGTACATACCTCCTTGGCAGCTTGGGGGTCGGCCACGCACGAGAACGTGATGTCCGCTTCCTCAACCACGTCGCACGGCGTCACCGCGATCGTGGCGCCCACCTTCTCAAAGTCCTTACACTGTTGACAATGACAGAGGAATGTTAATGGAATTGTACTTTAAAAAACAGTACATTATCATTATCAGCTTATCCCAGTTTCCATTGCTGGGCTGAGGCTTTCTTACATTTCACTGCAAATGGGAAGATCTGGCCATAAGCCACCACGCTCTAGCCCAATGCGGGATGGTGTACGAATAAACTAACTACAGCCACATTTCTTAATACCATTAACTAACGGCAACGGCTTAACGTTCCTGCCCAAGAACGAAGGACCAATAAACAATTGAATTTCTATTGTCTGAGTTTTGTAACTAATTATAAGATCGTAATCTAAAATAGTAAGTTATTACAATCATCTGTATTATTGTAAATAATTTACTAGGTGACTTTTTAGAACCACTGTATTGTAGATTCGTTAATGAATTAATAAATTTTGTTCATTAAATATATTCCCGAGATTAGAAACTAGACTAAAAATACCCTGCTCGTCGAGAAGCACGAAGCAGCGCCATCTTACGGACTGAACCGCAAGTTTCGTTTCCAAACGCACCGCTAGATGGCATGCAAAGTTTTTGCGCCGTACAAATCGATGGCCGGCCGCCCCTCGCCCCGGCGCGCGTCAACGACCGCACGCATGCTGGCCGATCGTCGCGCCGCGCGACGCCATTTTGATAACGGCTTTTCCTTCAAGCGTTACACAGATCGACACTGTGTAAAGCTAACCAAACTAAAGACTAGAAAGGCTCAAAAGGCTCTTTGAATAAAATTACAGCTGGAATTGTGTGAAAGAGCAGCGTCACCGTCAGCGGGCGTCTAAACATAGAGCTATTAAATTAGATATATTAATTGTAGGGCGACTGTCATTGTTATGGATGTTATGTCAATGTTACATTTACGACATTTTTACTACAGAATCCTACTTTATAAATGCTTTAGGATTTGCACTATTATTTATTCTGTGCTTTAGGTATTTGCCTGTTTACGGCAAGACTGATACCGATGGAATTTGTACACAGGTAGAGCCGGGTCCTGGATTACCAGATAAGATATTTTTACGCTAAGAAAATACCTTATTCCTTTAGTAGGTATTGACAGAATTATTTCATGCAGACAAAGCCGCGGAGGAGAAATTTTACATTCCTTGATGTAGATAGTATGCTATCTAAATTAGTTTTTTATAATACAACAATCATTGTCCACCTACTCCTTTTATTCTTGAGTAAAACGACTTTGTTAGACTTGGAACAGAATTTTCCCATTATTTATTTATATCTCTAATAGGTACCTACCTATCTAGAGCTATGAGAACTATTACTTGTCAGTCATCACAAGTGGTTTTTTCACGTAATAATACCCACCCATAGTAGGTACTATAACCTTACTGTATCTGCTTTTGGTCTTGCAGTGTGGGGTTGGGATTCTTATAACCTGTATGATAATAGGATTTTTTTTCACAAATGTTTTTTGTCTTAGCCTAATTGCACCCACCATGTTATATCTGCACCACCCTATAGTTGACTGGTAGTAAATGCCTCAGGCATTAAGTCCGTGTCCGCCATGTAATTTGTTGCAATTTTTTTAAATAAATAAATAAAATAAATAGGATCTCAGGCAGGTGGTAAATTCCTTATATTCCTATGTTAATATCAATGCAATATTTACTTTTGTGTGGTCAAATAATGACAATCATTACCAAACTTCAAATTGGTTGCACTCAGAGGTGACCTTCCACGGCATCATGTTAATGTTATCTTTAGCAATCAAATCCAAAACCACACGTGTTTGCATATTGGACAAGCTGGCAGTTTATATTATCGAAATAAAAGTATCAAACTTATCGGTTAGACTTATAATATGAAACCTTGATGAAATCGTGTATCGAGTGGTGCCTAATTGAATATTTCAAGAACGAAAAAACAGACTTCAACTGTCATCTATTGATACGCGTTGGGAACACTCAGGACGACTTCGTCATTTTCTTAAACTTGACACTTTCCTAACTTGTCTCTTTTTTAACTAGGCTCTTTCTTAGTTGGTCTCTTTCTTAAACTTCACACTTTCCCAACTCGTCTCCCCTCCGGACGACTTCGTCATTTTATTAAACTTGACACTTTCCTAACTGGTCTCATTTTTAACTCGGCTCTTTTTTTTAATATACTATCAATATACAATCACATAAGGGGAAAGAAGAAAAACAAGTTCTTTAGTATTAAGTATTATATTTATTAATTTTTTCGAATTTTTATAATGCGTAACCGGCGATCTTGTTAGTTGAACCTTAACAGTTGAACCTAGGTGAACCACGAGAAAAAAAATTGCCCGTAGTTTACCTAGGTGAACTGATCCGGTGGACCACGGCTAAGGAGAGAGGAAAAACAGCGACTGAGAAAGAGCCGAGTTAAAAATGAGATGAGTTATGAAAGTGTCAACATTGCAAAAGAGACCAACTAAGAAAGAGCCGAGTTAAGAATGAGACGAGTTGGCAAAGTGTCAAGTTTAAGAAAGAGACCAACTAAGAAACAGCCGAGTTAAAAAAGAGACAAGTTAGGAAAGTGTCAAGTTTAAGAAAATGACGAAGTCGTCCTGAGCGGTTGGGAAATGGTGAACGACCGCCCGTCTTGTAGCCCTGCTCGGGGACTAGAACAACCTACACTCTATCACCACTCACCAGTCACTACTAATTGTGCCAGTCGATTAGGTAAATTTTACAGCACAGTATACATAATTTTATGGATATACCTACCTACGTCCCGCCGTGCCTGTGTGTTCTAGTGCTCCGACACAGGCCTGAGACCTTTAAGAGTATTGCTAGACTCTTCCTATACTATTGTACTCTCTTTGGTTTGTAGGAAGACTTGTTTTAAACCTACCTCCTAACTAGCTACCACTAGTTTGTCACTAAAACATAATTTTATTAGCGTTGTTGTTGTTGAGATAAGATTCATCAGGGAATATGAAGCGTTTCCCTGTTGTGTCTCAATCTTAAGTTTTGCCAAGGCACCTTCAACTTCATATATAACCATTAGGAACAATTTACCATGACCACATTACTTAATGTTAAAACATTAGACTAATACGCAGGCTAACTAGATAACGATGCCGACCTCAGCGATGCGGGCCATATTATTATCCACCCACGCTTTAGCGTTAGCTGCCCTGCATTCCACTTATGTAGTAACATTTTTTCTAATATTATTATAATAGCAATCAAGGCCGAAAGGTCAAAATGCGGTCGATGCTTTCAGAAAGGCACTTGTTTAATAAAAGTTAACAAGCGCCTTCTGGAAAGAGCACAGTTGTTACTTTGGGGGTTAAAGTTACTCGCGTCCGTAGGTTTACCCTTGAGACCCTACACGTGACCCCTGGGTGGTGCTAAATGAGTGACACTGTCTGAGTGGTAGAGCCACGCTGCGGTGCAGTACGAAATTGGCCGGCTCGCCCGGCGTAATACCACCCTCTCACAGAATGTCGGCGTGAAACAATGGCACTCGTTGCTGTTGTGTTTCGTCCGGTGAGTGAAAGTACCGGAGGCCCACCACTCACCCCTCCCCCCTCCCAATTCCTACTCCCCCCTCAAGATCCAACTCCTTTTTTCAAGGCCGGCAACGCATCTACGATTACTTTGGTTTTACGGGTATCCATGGGCGGCGGTGATTACTTTCTATCAGGTGACCCGCCTGCTCGTTCGCCTCCTTTTAACATTAAAAAAAAAAAAAAATAAGTTGTCGGCAACGCATTTCGTTCCGTGAGCATTAAAAAGTACGTAACAAATTAGCTACTTGGACATACAGGAGGACTAGCGGACCCTTTTGTTTGACCATCACCAGTATAGTATTGGGCAACTCGCTCGAGACACTAGTCTTAAGAGTTCCGGATGAAGAATGCATTTGGCGCGTCCTGATCTGGCGTTATGGCCTGACGAAGGTGGTCTCTTGTGCTTGCGCAAAGTTGTCTGACATCCTACTTATGACTTGACCGTTGTTGGTGGGAAGTGTCAGTGCACACGTACGATACGAGAATTTGTGGAAATTGTCTCGTTTCGTTTCATACCTACACCCTGCAGCACACTGGCAGAAAAATAGTGACAGCGGCGACCAGCTCCAATAAAAAAAATCGATATGCAAGCAACTTTACGCCGGCCGCCTACACTAAAATACTTTTAACACCGGCAGACGCGTCCGGACGGTAAAAAACTAAAAACTATTTAAAATAATAAGCAACGTATTGGCATGATATAAATAGAGTATGTATGTTATACTATGATTAACACTGCGGTGTCTGCTGCTTTGGCTGTTTTTCTATAAATGCAATGCAATAATATAATTAGCACCGGGTGGAAAAAAACATACTTGTAGAATACACTTTGTTATCGTTTGGTATTTTATAGTACCTACGGGATGATTTACTGTATTTTCTACGTTCTAATTCTCAGTTCTAAAACTCTGGGTTTTTAATAAAAAAGATCCCTTTACAAAGAGCAAAAGAGCACCGTCATCAAGATCCCACTCCTGGACTAATACTAAGCCACACATAGCTCACCATACCTACGTGACTATATTCATCATCATCATCTCAGCCAAAAGACGTCCACTGCTGGACAAAGGCCTCCCCCAAGGATCTCCACAACAACCGGTTCTGTGCTGCTCGCAGCCAGCGGCATTCCGCGACCTTCACCAGATCGTCGTTCCACCTTGTTGGAGGCCTGCCCACACTGCGCTTTCCGGTACGCGGTCGCCAGTTGCCACTCAAGGACTATTCCGCCCCAGTGGATCAGTCCTGCAAACAATGTGCCCTGCCCACTGCCACTTGAGCTTAGCAACTCTTCGGGCTATGTCGGTTACCTTTGTTCTTCTGCGGATATCCTCATATCTGATTCGATCACGCAGAGAAACCCCGAGCATAGCCCTCTCCATTGCTCTTTGAGTGACCTTGAGCCTTTTTATGAGGCCCATAGTGAGCGACCACGTCTCAGTCCCGTATGTCATTACTGGCAAACCACACTGTTCAAAGACTTTCGTCTTGAGACACTGCGGTAACTGCGGGACGAAAAGATATTTCGTAGCTTACAGAACGCTGCCCAGCCTAATTAGATTCGACGATTGACCTCTTTGCTTGGACCTACTTATAGATGGACCGTTTGTCCCAGGTAAACATAATCGTCCACAACTTCAAGGGCAGACTCCCCAACCTTCAGAGGAGTGGGCTTCAATCGAATCAAAGGCTTTTTCATAGTCCACAAACGCTAAGCAAAGAGGCTGGTTATACTCTTTGGTCTTCTGTATAACCTGGCGCAGCGTATGTATGTGGTCTATGGTGCTGAAACCTTTTCGGAAACCGGCTTGTTCGATAGGCTGGAAGTCATCAAACCTGCGGGCGAGACGATACGTTATGACTCTCGAAAACAGATACGTTGCTTGTACGATGCTTGTACATCCACAAGCTGTTTTCGAGAGTCATATAACGGCTTAGAAGTGAGATGGGCCTGTAGTTTTTCAAAAGGGTTTTGTCGCCACTTTTGAAGAACAATACCACCATACCTTCGCGCCACGTCTCTGGCATCCTGCCCCCTAGTACGACGGAATTAAATAGCTTCTAAAGAGCTACGAGTACCGGTCTTCCATCTGCTTTCAGAAGCTCGGCCGTAATTCCGTCAGCACCTGGTGCCCTGGCATTTTTACGTGATTATATCATATTTTCAATAAATAAATGTAGAATGCGTAAATCACTGGCTCATCGTCACACCAAGTAATACAGTATATTAGATGCTCGTCCAATCAATCTTGTCGCCTTTACTCGACAGATTGACAACTATCATACTTGTGCACATGAGGCAATGGACTATTTAAATTGTAAGATACACAAACACGTCAATACCTGCTAATTTTGCACAAAACTAGTGTGAATCGATATGTAGGTGCGACAGTGCAGCTTCCTGGCGTGCCGCGTCAGAAATAGCCGCTCAACGACGACGCCGCAGTCGGGTTAAGGCCGGGTTCAGACGCTGCGGACATGCGGACGTCACTATGACACTGCTCCTGCGGCCACCGTCATCACCATCACTAGTTAGCTTTATGTTGCCACTGCTGGGGCACGAGCTTTTCCTACAGACGGGCCACCACCGTAGAAAGAACTACCTATAAACCACCACGTGGGCTCAATGTGGATTGGTGGTTACTGTGTAATACTATACCATGTCTTATACTATATCAATAAGACATGGTATAGCATATGAAATTACCTAACCAGTTTAACGGGAAGTCCAGTTAGTAATAAGAGGGCTCGATTTTTACGCAATCACAAAGGTAAACTGGTTTGGATTCCTTTAGTATTTGCGTAGTGCACACGTCTGAACCCGTCTTTTGTTATAATTTTAATCGACCTATAGGTTTTCTCCTTAAAAGTCGTTTCATTTCAACGTCCCTATAGATATTTGTTGTCGTTGTCTTACCCGCGTATCGATTCTGGGAGTTTCCTTTGACAGTTCTTTAAGCATATTTATTTTGTGGAAGAGCTAAATTGATTGTTATTGATGTGTTAACAGCACATCGTTATCGTGTTTCTTGTTAGACTCATTTCGACCGTACTCTTACAGTGTGTTAGACAAACTCAACTCTTGAAAGCAAGATTTCTTTTGGTCTGCACTTTGGAGCACATATTGATAGGCGACTCCCGTCAAAATGAAGTTTATCGAATTGAGTTTGAAATATGAACCGAAAGCACTTGGAATATGAACCGAAAGCACTTGGAATATGAACCGAAATGGAGTCCAGACGCGAAGGCAACTAGTTCATCAAACCGAGATCTACTGATCAAACACGATTTAAAACCTAAAATAATTTATAATTTTACCACATTCTTAATAAGGGGTCAATACTACATTATTTTGCTCCTGCAGTATTGTACTTCTACTATTGCTACTAATGTTATTTTTATTTATTTAATCTACTATAAGGGCTATCTTGATTAGCCAGTCAATGATAACGACATTTAAATGCCTAAGGATTTCCCACTAGTCTGAAATCGTAATCACGTTCGACACGTGTTTCAAGCTTCGACGAACGGCAATCACTAATCCAGCTGCTCAGCCCACATCACAGATAGTCGTAAAATCTACGTAACAATCTACGATCATTGACGATTGGCCCTTGAACTCTACTGCCTACGATATAGAGGCGTCGGCCGTTAGCTATTCTGATATAGCACAATATCGAATTCGCAAACTTTACAGCAGGGTTGTGCAACATGTTTAACACAATTTGTGAACCCAAACGCAAACCTTTAACAGTAAAGACATAATTACGTCTTGAACATTCCTTTAGCTTTGTGTCAATAATAAAGCGACACGTAGACTGGTGCGTGCGTAAAACGTGACGTAGAGGACATTATTCTATAATGACACTTGTTCACTTTAATCTATACGACTATAATGGCTTAGCCAACGATGCCAGTTTTCCGGGTCGTCGCTAGTATGACGAATGATATCCTATTTATAACAAGATAAAGACTGGTTACATAACACAATTAAAGGATAACTTTACAAAGACGATTGCATAATAAAGACTTGATTCAACTACATCTATACTATATTACTTACTCAATGAAGTTGGGAAGTTGTAGGTATAACAACAACCGTCAAATACCAATTTCATTCAGGGCTTCGATACTGTATTTTTTTTTTATATTTAGTCATTGGGGAAGATGTCAGAATCATGTTAATTAGACACGATTATGCAATTTTAAAATAGCAAAATGAAGGCCCTGAAATTATGTCAGTTAGTCAATTCTAAAGTTTGCACTCTGTCGTACAACTAGAGTTTGTATCGTACGTAATAGCACAGAATAAATAATAGTGTAATAGCTCGTGTCGTTAGTTTTTAACTAACAACACAGCATAAGAACACTGTTACTGGTGTTAACAACAATAAACAACTAACCGTGTAGTCAGTTGTTTACTAACAACACGATTTTATGGACTCTGCCTGAAATAAATAATTTGATATTACCATTATAGGATATTACATCCTGGATTGATTAGGAATATGGCATTTTCTAGAAGTTGGTGGAACTGGGCATTCACGTTTGAATTTCGTTCTGTAATATACCTTCCTAACAGTAACATAGAACCTTTTCACATTATCATTGTCATCTTGTTGATGTTTAAGGTATCACAATTGCTTACTTGGACGCCCAAGGTAACCACAGTGCCATAGAACAATTGAATTTCTATTGTGTCTGGTTTAAAAACAACAACTTAAACAAAATTTTTAACACGTAGGTAATATGTTCAATAACAAATAAATACATAATACTTAAACTTGCTGGTATTAATAACTCCTATGACGAAGGGTTCCGTTCCGAAGTTACATTACTCATAAGGAAAACTACTTTGGGTACCAGCTAAAAATTGTCAACTTAACAATCATCTGCGGCTTCATGTCTCTTCTTTGACTTATAATCCACCGTAATTGTAAACTGTGTGTGTGGCAATGACGTATATGTTTAGTTGTTGACATTGAACTTTGGCTTAAAAAGTTAAATACAATACAATTTTATTTATTCAAGCAACAAGGACTCATAGGGTAAGTAACAAATGGACATATGAACTATGTTAGTACATAAATAATATAGTTTACATTAAACTAGGCCTGACATAATATTATTATTAAGTTAAGAGTAGTGTAGTTGTAGTGTTAAGAGTAGTGTCAATAAATTTGCACGGGTCGGACATCGATACGATATCATAATTGGAAGTGCACCTGACCCGATATATCAGAGGCTGTGGATTAAAATCGCACTCGTGGAAATTTTTTAAGACTTGAATTTTCAATATTGAAGAATTAAAACATTCTCGTCGACAGCCCTAGCTTGCTCCATTTAGAAACTGCAACGATTGCGATAGTGACACAACGCCCGAGTTTCGCTACAGACGGGCGCAAACATTTGCGTTTGTTTGGAGTGTCGGTCGGAAAAACGGTAATCAAATGACTCTCGTATCCAGAATGCTGCTATCGACGATTGTCTTACGCGCGGCCGCTTAATCGATGCCAGTCTAATGAACCGATGCTCATTTGTCATATGACGACGAACATTAACGCAGCTGTGGTTGGTTGCCAGCTGGTTTTAACTTTGCAAAACTTGATTTTTTATAAAGCTGAGCCGACTAACAAGCCTACGACCAATGGTAACTGAAGTAAATACTTAATTAAATCTTATATTATTTATTATTCAAGAATCCACGAACAAATCTCTATAACTGGTGAAAGCTAGTCGTCACATTTTTCTCTTCATGTCAAATGTTAGTTTTCTTTGCATATGTCGCCTTGGTCATAATGTCTTGGCAACCAGTCAGTTACCAAGTAAAAGGAGAGAGTTCGTAGCACAATGATAGTGTTTTGGCAATTGTATCTATGGCACGTTGCGTTGCCGACCGACTCTAACATCCGTATTTATAAACGAGTAAAAGCTCATACTGAAGCTTAAGTAATTGCTTAAGTAAAAAAATGTATTCATTAGTAAACCGATGAAGTTATAAACGTCAAAAGACTAGAATAATTATATTTTTTTTATTTAATTAATTAAGAAAACTTCTCTTCTAACATAAACGTTACTTATTTATAAAATGAAATTAGATCTAAGTGACATTTCTAAGAACAAAGTAGGTAATTGCTAAGTAATAGCTTGTTTATAAATACGGTAAGGTTTTAGATTGTTTAGATTCAGTATTTTTTGTGGATCATTAAATAGTAACAGGAATCATGAACACAGAGTTTGCAAAAACCCTGCTACAGGCTGTTCTTCAAGGATCATTTGTTCTCGGTTCTTAGCCCCATCTGCATAAAACGTTTGGAGTTGTACTCGTTCGTATAACGGCACATAACGGACCAAAGTTTAAAGACTTGTTAGTGAATTAACAGGAAACTAGAGTAAAAATGTTACTATTTTTTGCTTTGATAAAGACAATGGCGCGGAAGTGTAAGCAATAGACCGAAAATCCGGTTTTAATGTTAGCTATGGTGAAACTGGAAACGTTCTTGGTTATGTTATGAGTCGGCATGACGCAAAATGAATATGTTAATCTTTGTAATTGTAATAGTGTGAGTCTGTATCTGTATTCACAGTGGCTCGTTACATAAATAGCGTTTTGTTGCGAATATATTTCAACACTTGTTCTGTATCAAATGTAAATAAAGTCGTTCATTATTTTGATAGGAAATAATTTACTGCCGAAATGTTGGATTCCTAATTAAGTACTGCCAAAGTATAGCATTTGTTTATTATTCTCAATACAATAGGTACGGTTACGTATAACATATTATGAGTAACAGGCTATAAAATTATATTAAATTATATTATTGTTATTCAGTATTTATATGTGACTCAATTATAACCAAACACATGTATATCTATACTAGTGGACCCGGCGGACTTCGTACCGCTTTGACAGTTTCCATCAAGTGATTAAATTCTCTTTGGTTTCCATGACAACAAAACAAACAAATCATTTTGTATTGGAAAATTAAATTGTCGTTTTTAGTATATTTATAGTGTGATTCCCGTGGGAATATTTGGATAAAAAAGTATCCTATGTGTTATTCCAGGTTATAAACTATCAGTATGCCGCATTTCATCCTAATCCATCAATCTGTTGCAGCGTGAAGAAGCAACAAATATACGAACATACATACACACAAACTTTCGCATTTATAATATTAGTAGGATTGTTTTCCAAGGTTTACGCGAAAACTATACACTCTCTCTATTAGCACACATACCTATTTCCTCCTTCCTACAATGTGGGGGTCCTTCAAATGAAGTGTAAAGAAGCAATGTGAGGATGGCTAGTGAGGCACAGTCTTGTTCCTCTAGCTGAGCTCGCATCTTGACTTTGCTTCTGTTTAATTAACATCAGGTAGAGTAGTCATTTGTTAACCTAACTATAATAAAATAAAATAAAAACTTAAATTGAATTTTAGCCTGGCCGTTCAAATCCTTTGCAGGATTCGACGACCACACTTGAGTATTCGTTAGGACGTCTTTTTTCAATTATTTTTTAATCAAAATTACATCGTTAATCGATATAAAGATCGAGATATATAGCATATATAATATATTGTTGGTCGATATCTATAGCATCTCTTATATATTTTAAACAAAGAAAGTTGTCGTTGTCTTAGGAGGCCTATCACAAAATGCGCGGGCTCGCGCTTTCTTAGTACTACGAGCGGCCGACGCATCGCAAAGACGTAGCATTTTGTGCAGTTTTAGTTACATTTATTTGTAGTTTACGTCCACTGCTGAACAAAGGCCTCCCCCAATGATCTCCACAACGACCAGTTTTGTGCTGCTCGCATCCAGCGGCTTCCCGCGACCTTCACCAGATCGTCGGTCCACCTTGTTGGAGGCCTGCCCACATTGCGCTTTCCGGTACGCGGTCGCCACTCCAGGACTATCGCGCCCCAGCGGCCATCAGTCCTGCGAGCAATGTGCCCTGCCCACTGCCACTTGAGCTAAGCAACTCTTCGGGCTATGTCGGTTACCTTTGTTCTTCTGCGGATCTCCTCATTTCCGATTCGATCACGCAGAGAAACCCCGAGCATAGCCCTCTCCATTGCTCTTTAAGTGACCTTGAGCCTTTTTATGAGGCCCATAGTGAGCGACCACGTGTCAGTCCCGTATGTCATCACTGGCAACACACACTGGTCAAGAATTATCGTCATGAGACACTGTGGTATATCGTAGTAAGATATTTCGTAGTTTACCAAATGCTGCCCAGCCTAATTGGATTCGACGATTGACCTCTTTGCTGAAGTTGGACCTACCTAGCTGGACCGTTTGTCCCAGGTAAACATAATCGTCCACAACTTCAAGGGCAGACTCCCCAACCTTCAGAGGAGTGGGTACGACACATGAGTTTGACATAACATTCGTCTTCTCCATATTCATTTTAAGACCCACTTGTTGAAAGACTCTGTTGAGGTCACCGAGCATTGCGCCGAGGTCTTCCAGGGTCTCAGCCATGACCACTATATCGTCAGCAAATCAAAGGTGAGTGATGTATACGCCGTTGACGTTGATGCCGAGTCCTGGAAAGGACTGGACTGGAAAGTCCAGAAGCTTGAAAACATCTTCCAGTGCAGCAGTGAACAGTTTTGGAGATATCACATCTCCCTGTCTCACTCCTCGCTGCAACTGGATAGGTTTCGAGCTCTGGTCCTGAAGACGAACTGACATAGTGGCGCTTTCATACAAACAACTCAACACTTCGATGTACCGATAGTCAATTTGGCACCACTGCTGGAGAGACTGTAGCACGACCCATGTTTCATTCGAATCGAAGGCTTTTTCATAGTCCACAAACGCTAAGCAAAGAGGCTGGTTATACTCTTTGGTCTTCTGTATAACCTGCCGCAGCGAAGCGCAACATTTAATTTAAATGTAAGCTTTCATATTGAAGATCTTAATAAATAATGATTACAACAATACTTGTTTTATTAAATAATAAATACTAGATTCACAGACGCACACACACAAACATACGCAAATACACACACACACAGAGACACTCACACGTGTATAGTAAATAAATTGTTATGACTATTTATTACTGTATACTAGTTCAACTATCAACGGTTCACGTAAATTTGAACCTGTTTGTAATGTTATTTTTTTTTTACCAGTAATTTCTTGGAAATAAAGCACTTAATAAAAAAGTAAAACTGAACAATCCACTAAAAATATCAAAATTCATTATTTATTCCATACTATATTTATTCGTTACCACCTAAATGTATATAAAGTTTGTCCTTTAATGTCCTAATTTTATACAGATACGTAAGTGAAAATAGACTTACACTTCAAGTTTAAAAAAAAATGAAAATTCAAGGGGTGTAAAGGACATTTTATGTTAATTTCAAGGGCATAAAGGAAATTTATCTCCTTAAGTATAGCAGCAGGCCAATTGTGGGACACACCTTCGGAAAATACATGAAATTCTAAGAACTTTGTTCCTTGGTATCGAAAACATAGCTCAAGAAACAAAAAAGTTATACTCAAAAGAAGTTTTAAAAAATGGTTTTTTGCTTCTCCTGTAAAGTAGCCTTTTGTCCTTTACGACTTTTGAGCCCAGAGGTATCGATATGTGATGGTTTATTATTTATCCATCCATAGGGAAGGCTCGTGCCCCAGCAGTGGGACATAAATGAGCTGCTGCTGACATCGATGCTGATGATGATGATGACGATGATGATAAAGGAGATATTTAGAAACATAGAAAAACCCAATTACTAACCCTAGTTAACTAAATCTATCTATGTTTAAGTAATACGTATAGTGAAATTGTTTGTTTACCCTAATAAATGAAAAAAAAAATACAGCTAATTCTGAACGTTTTATAGCTTTGAATGTTATTTTTTTTGTAGAAATTCCTTTCATATTTCGAAATTCCAAGGCCGCTACTACTATTTAAGAGATATTATATATTTTTCATTTCGTTTGCTTAGTACAGAGTTCAATCCATGAGCTTGAAAATTGCCGTCAGCGTATTTAATTGAAAACTAGCTTCGGAATTTTGGCTTTGTATAAATAGATAATGGAAAATTGCAAAAATGCGAGGCCGCCACTAATTATACTAATAACTATTCTCCACAATACAATAAGTCAAAATTGTCTAAGGCTTTCAGACTCTCTGAACAAGAACGCCGAAGTTGGGCATTTTATGAAAACATCACGGTCAAAATGTAATAGGCCCCTTAAATAAAAAGTTAAAAATTGCTGGGTACTTATGTTTGTAGCAGCGAGCGAGACAGAACCACAACAATTGATAATTGATGACAATTTCATATGAATGGTTGTTTGTAAATTGACGATAACGAACCTCATGTTATTGCATTAGTTATATCACCGACGTTGTACTGTCAACCACATATCTGACGTAACAGAACGGATAGAAACTGTACCACCGAAGAGAATAATTTATTATCAAGTTAATAGGTAGGATCTTCGCAAAGCTCCACAGCTTACACAAGATCATCATCATCATTTAGTGCCATCTTCATACTGAAGTTTGGAGATCAGTATACAAAATTTACTGCGATCCCATATAGCTTGTTTTAATTGGCGATAACTAAGTCCAGTCCACTTTTACACAAGATGGGTTATTGTAAACTCGTCACATAGTAAATTCGCTACACAAAAAAGTAAACTCGTCATAATCATTATGATACCTTTACATACAGTTTTGGATGCTTGTTAAGCAAGCATACAACAAGTTGTGAGGTTCCGTTATCCCTACAAGATCATTCATCTGATGTTGAATGTGCGTAAGGAACGCGAAAAAACGATAAAGCAAGACCGCTAAATAAAATGGCTACTACTATGTACAGTTTTGATTTATACTAATATCTACCTTTTTAGTGATTTAAAAAAAATGTAATTTACTTAATTGGAAGAACGAGGACAAGGAAAAAAACACCAAAGGAAAAGGGTAAGCAGCAGATATAGATGTAAAAGTTAAAAACGGTAACCAAATCAGAAACCTATTAAATTACAAACTATGATGACCATAGACATCTTCCTAAAAAGCATCTCAACTTCTTTCCTTTTAATGTCCAAAGTCGCGTAGTATAGGGCATAGATGATAAATGAAGCTACATTAATTAATTGTGCGAAGTTCGCGCGAGATATTGCAGAGGCGAACGTGAGACTTGAATAGGACAGGGTGACGCACAAAATTAATATACTGACGGCTGGAGACGTTTTAGCGAGAGAATTTTTGGCGTCGGTTCATGCTTCATAGACAGCATGATTTACGTTTGGAGACAGATAGCTGTACCTCGCATCCGGTCATTGCGCAGGTGAGTCCGTAATAGTTCGTATACCCTTCTATACATGCAAATATACGAATATGTATGCATACTAACGCGAGTAATGTAGTGTGTCAACCACAGTCTTGCATTACTACAACTCATTATTGACTGTGACACAACTAACTGCTGACTTAGATACATACTTATATTGCAGTATTAATGTAATCCTAAACACTCACTTACCAAACGCCATACAATAGAACGTCCATAGAACACCTGTCTTTCCCCTCCAATGGACCATCATCGAACCTACGACTAAGAAGAGCCTCTGCAAAGGCTCCCTCCATCGTGCCTCACTGAGCATGATCCAGGACTCGTACATAACTACATGAAGACCGTGCAACTCGTACCGACGACGCCTGCACGACAACCTATCGTTGCAGCGGCCTTATGTCGATGTAGCATGTGCTGAGGCCAGTGGGGCCTAGTTGGCGCTCTTTGTCTTATGTTTTTATTATTATTGTGATATGTACTTTTGAGATTACATTTTTTTACATGTAATTAATTTTTGTTGTAATGTGTGACATTACATGTATTTTCTTTTTTTCTTTCCATCCAAAACTGTCAAATTTCTTCAATGAATGTACAACCGTATATGCCATATATACATTAAGTTCAAAGTCTATTGAAAAAAAAATACAGTTTGTTGTAGTCTGTTGTGCAAGCGTGTGTGCTTTATGGCAACCCAACCTGCCTGGCATACCTCCATCATTACATGGCAAACCTGCCTAACGTACCAGACCCTGCCAGGATACCATTACAGTATGAAGTAACCGAACCTGCCTGGCATACCTCCATTATTACATGGCAAACCTGTCTGACGTACCAGACCCTGCCAGGATCCATTACAGTATGAAGTAACTGAACCTGCCTGGCATACCTCCATCATTACATGGCAAACCTGCCTGACGTACCCTGCCAGGATACCATTACAGTATGAAGTTATTACTAGGTACTCAAAACAATTATGATGATGCTATCCACGTGCACTAATAGATATAATAGGTCAGTATCATTAAACAAGACATTCAGAGAGCTTGTTAGAAAAACAATTCTCACAACAGAAAAATTACAAAGAACTAAGAAAAAAACCAAGAACAACGTTCGTCCATGTTCCATTAGGGAATAATTACTGGCATAGATCGTTCAGATCAGACTTCAGTCTGATGGCGGTGGTTATTGATCACGTTAATTGTAGTGTAGCGCAGACAGAGCAAGTGGTAGTTCTATAGACACTGTTACCTACTCCCATTTTCCAGGCCGATCCTCTAAATTCCTTTACACATTCACATGATACACTAAACACACCAGGGTTCCTAGTGTGAGTTTTGTTTACTATCCGTATTCATTCGAATACGTTTACGAAAATGAAAATAAGTATGGCATTGAAGCAGCGCCTCCTGGCGGCATACGAGACATTTAACTAAACAAAAAAAAAATTTTATAACATTTTTATTTTAAATTTTATAACATTTTGCCATACAAATTCTCGTTTTCGTTAACGTGATCGAATTGCGAATAAAACTCGCACTTGGCACCCAGAATGGGCCCAAGACACCGTACTCGTAGAACAAGAGTACGAAGACTACGACCCGAGCAAAGGTCCTAGCCTTTGGCACCCTCGGGTTGTTCCGCTCCCATCCCGATCAGACAGAACCCCTACGGAGAATCTACTAGAACGAGGACACGCTTGGGTGATGCCATTCACTCTAGAATGAATCAAATCAATCCATTCAGGTGAGATCAAGGCACTGTGCTTACCCGTAAAATATTTCTATAAAAAATACCTCTGATTGTGTTTCCATCACACGGCTTGAGGAACCCTTTAACTTTCTCGCCGCCTCGAACAAGTCCAGAGACGCTGTAAAGCCAATTCTAAGCGCAAACATTCTCAAAAACACAAATTTTTCAAGTTTTATTTCGAGAGAAAGCCCTTACGGAGAAGATGGGTTGAGCTGGATTCTTGCAAGTGATTGGCTCTAGCTCTGGATAGAGGCAGGTGAAGAGAGATTGAATCCCTTGCCCTGCAGTGGGAAAGTAGTGGTTAATACAAAAGTGTATATGTTAAAGAAACACTCGTGAATTGTATTTCTGTACTCCGTCTGGTAAATCTAACTTTGAAAACATTAATAGACTAGAGTTGGCTAGACTAGATTATACATAGCAAAAGCTAATGTGTTTTACCGCTACATGCTGTCTAGCTTGGCAGCAAATACTAATGTATGAAAATATCACCAGGTCTGCTTGTGCGTTATACAGTATGAGGCCTAGAAGCGGGGATAATATTGAAAACAGACTCTCTAGAGCAGGAATGGGCAAACTACGGCCCGCGGGTCATCTTCGGCCCGTGAATGATCGAAATCCGGTCCGCGACCATCAAACAAAAATTCTAGTGCGGTGCGTGTGTTTCAGAAAATACATACCTATCAATATTTTTATATTACAAAAACATATATTTATTTATTGAAAAAATACAGCAAAAAAATAAATAACCTGGCCCGCCATGATTTTGTTAGTAAATATTGTCACGCGAATGAAAAATTTGCCCATCCCTGCTCTAGAGTATTAGATTTTTTTTTTCTGTAAAGATAACAGTTAACCAAAGCCTATGCATTACATACAATAAGAATTTAAAGTTACGATTCATAACCAGTGTATTATTGCAAAACGATATTATCGCTAACGTTGTCAATGTCGTGGTACAGGAGATTGACAAGTTGTGTCACACACCCTTAAATTACTGTCAAAGAGACGTTGTCAGAATGAACTCAATCGATCGAGTTGAGCGGAACTATTGCATTGTTTGCATTACATTGAATTTATGATTAAGTTTGTTAGAAAAAATCAAAAGTAAAGTTTTGATTATAATTAGTTCAGACCATAATGATTCAATTACTAGTGACCTATAGAATCTCTGTTTTCAATATTATCCCCGGTTCTATGCCACACACTGTATATACCTTTTCGGAAATCACAGTTGTAATGATTGTGACTTTAAACACAGTCGATAACAAATCACATCAATTTAGTTGTGTAAATGCTTACTGACGTATTCGATAAGTTCTAAGATCTCTAATAAATACATTAAATTGGTTTTGTATTTCAAAGATATTAATGTCTGTGAGGGACAGTGAGCCAATCCTCTTCATATGTGATGATAACATATAAAATAAATAAATAAAAATATCCAATGACAACTTTTATTCACAATACTAACATTAAACAAAACATAATCAATTGTAATTGATTGATTGATTGATTGAATTGACATTGACATGCAAGTAACACTAATAAATTACGAGGTAGACAACTAAAACTTACTTTATATGACGGTTCTTGATCTACTTATCTTTAGCTTAGGACAGAATTATTAGGACATGCACTGATTAATAGGCTTTAAGGTACTACTAACTAATATTGTATTACTAATTTTGGGTAATAAATAATTTATCCTACCGCATTATGTACAATAATTTAATGCTCCAACATTACCAAAATCATATTGCGATGAATTTAACTTTCATAAACATCCTAATATGTCTTCGAAGCGTTGTTGGTACTCTTACGTGCTCTTACTAACGAACTTGCAGTTGGTAAGTAGTTGGCAACGCGCCCATTCGCATTTTTCATTGTATGTAAAATCGACTACATTTTCTTTCCTATTATATTTTCTAATTTTGCAACGATTTTACAAGATTTTTGACAGTGTCAATTTTAAATATTATTGTTTTTACTGCCTGCCTATTGATTTTTATTTTCCACAATTTCACGAGTATTACTTTGTAACTATTCTATATTTTTTTAATAATTAAGTTTTACAGTATCAGATCAGCATTTAAACAATTGACTTAAGGTCTTTGATGAAATCCGTGTGACCTTTCAATGTACGCACTGTATTTAAAGAAGCACTTCAACTGTTGATCTAATTCTATTTTATGTCGAGACACGTTTATGGAACTATCATAATTAATAATCCTATTCTATACGGGGGATAGAAGACCTAAGAAAAGATGGATAGGTTGTGTTTGAAAGATAATATAGCAAGGTAAGGAGTAAATATTGAGATGGCGGCTGATCGATCGCGATCAATCAGTCGCATCATCTTAAGCAAAGAATGAAAGACGAAAACATATTGTAATAACCATCAATAAGACATCCATGCTGGTCTGGGTCGTGAAAAGAATGTTTCAACTGCCTTACTTCCCATGCATGTCGTAAGAGCCGCCTAAGGGACAAGAGTTGGTAAATAAAATTGAAAACAGCGGAGAGTTAATGATGTTAACTACGAGTTAAGAGATTGTAGCTACAAGATCCTATTCTGTAAAATCAGCTTTTCTTTTATATTTCATAACGCTGAAGATTGCATCTCACAAGATGGTAAGTGTTGATAAGGTCAAAGGTGAAAGCGCATTTCCCACGGACCAAGAACCCTCACTACAATGAAACGGGCTTTAATATCTGGGTGCCAAGCGGCGAGTATCATTCGCAATTCGATCACGTTAACGAAGACGAGAATTTGTATGGAAAAATGTTAACTCCTCTCGTACCATAATTTTCGTTTTCGTAAAAGTGATCGAATGAATACGGAGAGTAAACAAAACTCACACTAGGCACCCTGTTAACTGTCCAAACAACAAAGCTACTAAACATTGTTATTATAGCGACAATTGAGTTGTTTTCTTCCTAATTAGTGATCAACTGCAAGGCTAACCTGGGGCCCGACCGCCTAACCGATCGCTTTGACTTCGTGTGTGGTTTATGACGTCGTTTAGGCGGTCGGGGGGCTGGTGGCAGAGTTTAACAAGCTACCTACGTCCACGCCTATGGTATGCCGCAAGAGTTGTTTTTATTCAATGGTCACCTAACACCACGTCCTAAGTAGCTAAACTTCTACGATCATAGCTAAGTACACATGGCCCCAAAACTCCTTAATGTCTTTCTTTAGAGATGTAAAGTTGCTTTCATTTTGAACATAGACGTGTCGTGACAATATAAATAGTTCGCGTGTGGGTGTGAACGGTCACGTGACAGGCATCAAGAAGCTACACGTGAGGATACAGCGCGTCTTATCCTAAACATGGCTACAAGGAATGCTTCACAGGTTTTATTCTTACGATTTGAACGCCACGGAGAATCTAGTATAGGAGGCCGGGGACACTTGCGTGATTCCATCTAGAAACCCTCAACCGAAGAAGTTTGGCCACTCCCCACGGCCACAGAATAAATAATAGTACTACGCCACGGTAGTAAAAAACCTTAAGTTTTTTCTCCGCTTCTAAAATAATATTACGCCGTATATAGGCCCACACCACACAATGTCCACAAGCATTTTAAAATTAAAAAGTTTATATTGAGTCACGTTATTGCCACTCCGGGAGTCGACTAATATTAATACGCTATTAACATATTGATAATAGTCCTGTTATCCCTTTCACTGGTAAAGGCAATAAAGATGCCACCATAATTTGAAGCTTATGGAGTTGAAATAGATTCGAAAAGCAGTGAAAAATCCTGTAAGCTGATACGCTTGTGTAAAGTATGGGTTCACATGAGTAGTCTTTTAAACGGAGCAATAGTAGAGATTGAATCACATTTCTGGCATTCATTCCGAGGATCTATTCGTTCAGGTAACAAACTTTTAAAATTTGTTCGACGACCTCCTTGGTCGAGTGGTTTGTACACCGGTTTTCATGGTGTCGCCATCTCTGAGGTCCCGGGTTCGATCCCCGGTCGGGTCAATTTAGAAATTATTGTTTTTCTAAATTGTCTTGGGTCTGGGTGTTTTCTATGTATAATAAGTATGTATTTAAGTATTTTAAATATGTTTATCCGTTGTCTAGTAGCCATTTAACGAGTTTCTTAACGAAGCTTCTCTTGGGCTAGATAATTGGTGTGAGTGTAGGCAAGTTTATTAAAGTTTATTAAAATAAAATTACATATTCGCAATAATTCGCATACGAAACACTTTTACGTCACGTCTGTCACGTTTACCTGTAGGTATTTTTGAACCATTCGATAGTGGTGTCAGTCAACAAAGTCAAATAAAATTGGTTCTTAACTTATCGCAGTAAACGTTTCATTAATAGGTGTGTAATAAAATGAATTGAATAACCATTAGTAAACGCAAAATGTACAAAAATCTGGAACTGTGTTGATTTAACATTTGTTTGACACTTTCTATCAATAGCATACGAGACTTGTATATTAATATGAAATCAACACCTCAACATGAATTTAAAATATTACGACTCTTGTATACCTACGTATGATATAAAAAATAGGCTTGTGTTTATGTTTCCAGACGATTCCAACGTCTGGTAATCACGCTACGAGCGAAAATTGGAAAAAGTTCGACAAGAAGAATTCAAGGAAAATGCACTCTTATGAGCTCACTTTTAGGTACATATTGCAGCATGTCGCAGCAGATTGGTAGAAGCCTTTGTGCTCTTAGTCTATCTAGCGTGGTATTGCGCATACATTTCTCATTAATTCAGACTGCCTCACCTTTAGAAGCACGGAGAATATGTTACTAATGAAGATGGACTAATAAGGCATAGAAATTCAAAATGTTACCGGCACCGGTGTTAGACCTAAACGGCTCTCGGGTTGCCTATTCTCAGTAAAATATTATTATGATACTTGGTGTGGTTAGTCGTAGGATTCGTTTTGAATCTGCCTGGGTAGCTACAGCTATCTTACTGAAGTCTGACGCTATGAGATCAATGTTAGTAGCACTATTGTTTTCTGGCAGTTAGAAATGAAAATGCCGTTGCCGAGTACCTTGCCGGTTTTTTAAGTACAAAGTCTCCCGCCCGGCCCTGTTGTCTTCACGTCTGGACTCCATTTCCACTTAACATCAGGTGGTATGGAGTCAATTGCCGTGCTAAGTATATAAAAAAGTAGACCTACGAACCGAATGGTATAATTACATTCGTAAGAGCAAGTTTTTGTAGCCTAAACTGAATTTTAACCTTTTCACCGCCCAACTATCCTGCACGTGATGTCCCGCTGTACGCCAACGTATAAATGTTTTTTAATAAAGTAGGTACAAAGAAGAACTTCTATAGAAGTGCTGGCGTGGACGGCACGAAAATCTCGAACTTCTATAGAAGTTGTTGGCGGTAAAAAGGTTAAAAAAATAGCATAGCCTGTTCTAGTAGTTCCATTCCGGGTGAGCGTGCTTCTACCTCCGGCCTTATCGTCACTTAACAGCAGGTTAGATAAAGGTGACTATTAGTGACTATGACTCTTGTGGAATAAAATAATCTATTTTTGTAATTAAATTGAATTCGAGTCTTTTCAGCTTTAACATTAATCAAGCCGAGAGGAACAAAGCACTTTAATTTATTGTCACTACTGGTCTACTCATTAAAAACTCAATAGGTCGAATCGCAAACGAATTCCGACGTGCTATTTTCGGAGTAGGTACCTACAATATTGTTCCGATTCATGCAAGCGAACTCATTTAAAACCTCTCAGAAGAATAAAGAATTCCGATTGGTCGTTTTCGACCGGTAGTAAAACGCTTATAAATATTGCTAGAAGATTAAATTTTTCCTGCCTACAAGAAAGCAACTAATTTTGAATTCCATGTTCGTGGAAAGGCGAGAGAAGTACTGTAACAGCTCCGTGTTTTATTGGACTTTGAAAATAAATCTCGTGTTGAAAAATATACTCAAGTATACCTCAGTTAGTTTACCGACGATAATTTGCTAATTATAATTTTGTTGTTTACTATAAAAACATAATATGATAGTATTCCTAAAAACGGCATGAATAATTTCGATTTCAATTAGTAGAAATAAAAATATATTAAATGGAAAGAAGTTTAAAATCTTTTTCGATGTAACGATGAACGGAAAAAAATACATATCTAAATGCTGCAGGGGATTAAATATTTTTTTACAAATTAAAATTTCCTAACTAATTTTTATTTCGCAATATCCGTATGCTGAGATTGATGATGAATGATGATGATGAGTAAAGGTTACAATACTGACAAAGAATTAAGTAAGCTACATCACGATGAATCTTCAGAGCCGATGGAATATGAGAGTAATGGATCGCTTCGACCTTGGCCGAATAAGCCAAGCTAGTAATAAAAAAATTGCACACAAGATTTCCGTTGTTATCTAATGTTTCCATAAAAAATAAAATAACTTATTTACGAGTTGTAGAGCATTTATTACATCGATCGTAACTAGATTTGCTACATACATTCAAATACAGCGAAAAGGCCTTCAATAGATGTAAAAACTAGGTACTAAAAATGCATACGATGAGACGTTTTATTTCGAGAGCTCCTGAGCGAATCGAACCTGACCGGGTAACCTACTAACAAACTTCTGGCTGCTTAGCAGTCGGTTATTTATCAGTGTTGCACGTGGCGTAATCGAGTTAGGGCATTACATTAGGGGGCTATTCGACGATTCGACGATTGAATGAGTGAGACGCCACGTGCCGAGTTATATAACAACTACTTTAAACATTACGCGATAAAAACTGGGTGCTTGTGCGAATTTTAGTTGTCATTCAATCGAGCACGTTAAAGAAACAAGATGCGCAGTGGTTAACGCGCCCGGTTTGCGATTGCTTAGGTTAAGCAACTTATAGGGGACCAAAAATATACATGTTTGGTCGTTTCGGAAGGCACGTAAAGTCGTTGGTCCCGGCTGCATTAGCAATTGTTAACAACCACCAATCCGCATTGGGCCTGCGAAGATACTACTAGGTACTATTGTAAGGTTACTTGTATGTATAATTTTGGCAAAGGTATAATTATATTGTATTTTATATAGTAAACAATAATGTAATTTTTTGCCCTATATGTTGGTGCTGTCCCAATTACTTACGAGTATATTGGAATGATAGCCATTGTTGTTTAAGTTTCCCAAAGACTGACGCGTTCATTCATTTAGAAATATCTGTAGATCTGAGTTTATAGTATAAAAGAACGCCCGCGTCGTAAATTAAGTTAATTATGTCAACAATACAGAAGTTATCATTTATCATATAAATAAGTTATTTATACCTACTAGAAGCTCAAACTCAAGTGAGCATTATAAGCGGTCGGTCGTTACAGTTATCTTATCGCTGAATAAATGACGTGGACCATGGTTATCAGAGTGCCTAAATGAGAGTTTCATTTGCCATTTTATGACGTTGACGAAAACCAGAATTCGTATGCCAATTTTTTTGTTAATCTCGTGTGTCGCGCTGCTTCAGTGCTATACAAATTATTGCTGAAGTTAAGCCACTTTCGCAAACTCCGGTAATTGAATGGGGACCAAAAATGTATCATCTCGAGCTTTTCCTTGCTTCGGAATCGGAAGGCACATAAAGTCGTTGGTCCCGGCTACATTAGCATTCGTTAACCACCAAGTAGCAGTGGCCCGCGTGGTTTACGGCCCGTTCTCACTGTGGTGTCCATCCATAGAGGATGGTTCGTGTCCCAGCAGTGGGGACACGAACCGGTGATGGTGGTGGTTAATGTAATTAAATGTTGAATGAAACTCGAACCCAGTAAGCCGTATCAGATAAGTTAAACGAACGTAGACATTTGCGTCATAAACACGCCTGCTCCCAACAGCCAGCGATGCGCAGACGCAGACGTCTTGCGCTCCTAAATCTTTTGAAGTGATTTTATGAGTTTTAGTAATTTTCAATACATCATAAACGCCATTCATACTGCGCTTTATAAGATGTAGAGCGTGTTGAGTAAATGTAAACAACAAATAAAATATGTTTTCTGTCAGTCATATACCTATCAAATGTAAGGAAATTAAGTATGGATTTACAAGTAAGAGATTGTGATTGTGAGTTAAAGCATAAAATTTTTGCTTAGTTTTTTTTTCACCAAGCGATTTCATTTAAGAATATGAATCAGCCAACGAATAAGATGGCTGCTTGGTTGGCTTTATTTTGAGAAACCTAGTTTGCTGATTGCCAGCTACACCAACTTTTTTGGGGGAGGGTGGCGAGAAACTTAAAGGGTTCCTCAAGTCGTGTGAAACGAAGCACCGCCAGAGGTTTTCTAGAGTTAGAGGGAACGGTATCACACTAGTGCGTGATGCCGTCCCCTACTAGATTCTCTGAGGGGTTCAGATCGGGTCCGATGCTTGGAATACAAATACCTAGGTATAGTAAGTTACAATTTTGCTATACAACTTCTCGTTTTTGTTATTGAATCAGCACTCTGAGGTAAGTAGGTATCATAAAGTAAAGTTTAGAGCGAAAAATGTATTATTATGTTTGAAATAATGTATTATTATACCTACCTAAGACATTTAAGATTTCTAACAAAGGACATTATTTCAAACATCATTGTCAACTGTCTAAAACCTAGTACGTATTGCGTGCAAAAACACACCGCATTAAGGAAACGAAATATATTTCTTGCAATTTTAGTATTTTTATTAATTTATCCTATTTCACACGGAAACTTTTGAACAACATCGCGAATAACAAGAAACAATCAAACCACGTCATAAGGTCATGTCACGTGAGATGTATAAATAAATCATCGAAGTTGAATCTGTCAAGGAATCAAGTTTTTTTAAAACAACAACAAAATACCTATTTTTATAAAGCCACGCACGGGTAATAATAGCTTGGCCTATGTCACCTGATGCTAATTGACCATAAGGCCAAAGATGGAAACGCACTTAAGCAGCTGAAGGTTTTAAGCTGCAAAAATGTTACAACTTACAACAATCCAATTTTGCCCCGATCCGATCCGAAGTCCTCGAAGAATCTAGTAGGCAACGGGGACACACTAATGCGTGACGGCATTCCATCTAGAAAACCTCTGCAGGTGTTTCGTTCCATACGGCTTGAGGCACCCTTTAAGTTTCTCACCGCCCTCAAAACAGTCCGGTGTCGCTGAAAATGCAATCAAATCACTATGTGACGGAAGTTGGACGTAACAGTGTGACAGGAAGTGGGGGAAGCGCGAAGGCGCGCTTGCGCGCATTTTGTAAATTTAAAATCGATAATAAGAACAAGACATATTATTAATGTTGTGACATATTGTGTCTTGTTCTAATGAGTATTTACTGTATTCTCTTTATGATTTGTAAAAAATATACGTAATTGTTAATTCTCTATTCTATTTTCTATTGTAATATTGATTCCATTTCGATCATTGCGTGTGTAATAGACTTTTAAATTATATTAATAAATATTTACTGTTGATAATAAGTCTCAATAAAGTGCAGATCATTGATAAAAAATCCAAGTAAGTAATTAATGAATAATTATTCGAATAAAATATTTCAGTTTAAAGCTTTTTTAAATTTTGAGGTTAATTTCTGTCACTGCCTAATGGAAAAGTTTCCGTATTTTATGTTACACATCATATGCGACAACTGTAAGGCTCGCTAGTTTTTTATTTACACATGTGGATAAGATGACCGACTAATTGATATCTATTTTCTTTGATTATTGTCCTATCTGATAGATTATTCCAAATTCAAATCGTATTGACTAACGTTACTTTGCATCCTTTGTTTTGTATGCATATCAGTCACTCATTAGTTCATTACCATTGTTTTAAGGAAGTGTTTGCAATTCCTTGAAAATGTCTAATTGATGTTTTGCTCATAAGAATCAGAACATTTAACCTCATCAGTATTATCACCTATACCGCATGCAATTTAACCGAATAACAAGATGTACCTACCGACATATGAATACGGGTACGTATATCTAAAAACAAACTCGCATTGGTCCAGTTGGTGGGTTTTGTAAGTGGGTGGTTTTGGCGGTGAGTGTAGGTAGGTACCTATTGTTTGATATGGGAAGCCTTGGGATAGCAAAAGTCAGTCTAAAGGCTGATAACATAATGATGGATGATATTAAAAAAAACATAAATTGGAAAGGTAATCGACCGGATAACAAAAGTCTATAATTTTACAGTCTACAATAGCATTATTGTGAATGCTAAATAACAATTAAGAGGTAATTAAAAACAGTTTACGTAGGTATTTTAGGAATCCAATATGATGTAATTAAATAAGTATGTTAACTTTGTCTAACGGCATTTATGCGAAGTAGTCATGTGACAATTTTATTAGCGTTCCGTAGCCAAATGGCAAAAAACGGAACCCTTATGGATTCGTCATGTCTGTCTGTCTGTCCGTCCGTATGACACAGCCACTTTTTCCGAAACTATAAGAACTATACTGTTGAAACTTGGTAAGTAGATGTATTCTGTGAACCGCATTAAGATTTTCACACAAAAATAGAAAAAAAAACAAAATTTTGGGGGTTCCCCATACTTAGAACTGAAACTCAAAAAAATATTTTCATCAAACCCATACGTGTGGGGTATCTATGGATAGGTCTTCAAAAATGATATTGAGGTTTCTAATATAATTTTTTTTTCTTAACTGATTAGTTTGCGCGAGAGACACTTCCAAAGTGGTAAAATGTGTGTGTGTCCCCCCCCCCCCCCTTGTAACTTCTAAAATAAGAGAATGATAAAACTAAAACAAATATATCCTTATAATACCTTATAGGTACCTTTCATTCAATCAAGGCAATTAAGTATAAAATTTTAAAAAAAACATTTAATTTCATAAACATAAACGAATGAACTACAAGAACTTTTATATCATGTTACTTGCTGCTACGGAACCCTTGATGGGCGAGTCCGACTCGCACTTGGCCGCTTTTATAATAACTAGTGGTCGCCCAGTGGTCGACATTCGACCGTAATTTTATTAAGGCTGCACGGATTGTACCCAAGCAATGAAAAATTAAAAAGATAGAATGTGAGTTTGGATTGGCATTGACAAATTTCGACCGATCCTCATAAATTTTTGAAATTTTTCAAAAGAGTATATATTATGCGTGTGTGTCAAATACATTATTTAGTATTTAGTTTTATTGATTTAATGTATTGTATAAAAGTTGTTTCATTTCAATATAGATAATTTCCATGAATTTTGAAATGTTCTTGACTTCTCAGATGACTTTGCAATAGCATGACGCAGACTGTATTGACCCCTCTGTTTAGACTTTAGATGGTAATACTAAAAATTGTCTAATTGTAAACACGCCTGCAGATCACCTATCCAATACTGTCAAATTTCTTCAATACATTATCAACCATATTACCTAGACATAAAGTTTAAAGTATATTGAGAAAAGACAGGTTGATGTGGCAGGCGTCTGTACTTTATTTTATAACCTCTTATATCCGGTTGCTGAAGTTGCCTGTTAGATTCTCGATAACTATTGATCAGATAAAGTTATGTAGTCTAACCGTCGGTTAAACGTTATTGCGTTTTTTTGCACTTGATTCTTATAAGCATTACAAAATTTTATTGCTCTAAGCTAAGTGTGTTAAGCTTTGTTCAGTGAATCGTGATTCGTGACTAAGAACTACAATATAATAATATTATTGTATAAGTATGTATTTTTTTATGATATCTATTTTAATACGTAGTTTTATAATGTATACATTTCTTATCGTCGCAAATTTTGCAACGCCAAAAGACCTTGATCTTTTGAGACAGAATTGCGCGTGTGATTACACTTGCTAATCCAATAATTTACGGGACATTCATACTTTCCTCTAGCAGTTTCTATGTACAATATCAATAACACAACAAGCGCCAGATTTGAAGAGCAACTATGACACATATCACGAAGGAATAGGGTTAGTCAAAAAGAAAAATGTTATGCTTTATGCGCCGCTAACAAAACAAGTGCTGGCTCTAATTCTAAAAGCCAAAGATAGGCAACTTCAAGAATAAATTGGCAGAAGAAATCAGTGACGCTTTCGTGTAGCCTGTTAGGCCGTTTTTCCTTTGGATACTAAATCGAATGCAGTATCTTTCCGCAAAGATAAGGTGGTACAAGCGTCTAAACGACCTTGAGCCAACAATATTTACTTTTACGTTGGCGATGTCGTCACTATACGGTTAACGGAGGGAGCCTCGCCTGTCTCGTCGCCACAATGAGCTAGGTAGCACTAAGCCATTCATTTTGCGGAGAACCTAACCTATCTTGCTGTACAACAATCAAATAAACTGCGGTATTGTAGGTACCAAGCACTCGTAAAAATTATAAATTCGTTGCAGTAAAATTTTAGTTTCATTGACTCCGGTTTTTATGTTCAGAATGTCATTCATTGTAAGCAAAACACATTCGACATTATTTATGAATTAGGTACCTACTCCGTATAGCATTGCATACCTACTTACTCGTAGCTAGCAGACACAAAAGCCACTATTATTTAAAGGTAACAGTTAATAATTACTCTAGTGCAAGTAGGGTTGCCAACTATTTTTCAGGAAATTACAGTAAATCTACTTATATAAAAAAAAGGTTTGAAGAAAAAATAAAGTATTTTCCAAATTTATTTATTTAAGCGTTGCGTTTCGTTTCATTTCACCTGAGTCCGAGTGTCATTTAGTAGTTTAGAAATTAAGTCAACAGGAATATTCCGTTCAAACCACAGTTATCAGAAAGTCAAACGCACGCATTAGTCGGAAATAAAGTATTTTCCATACTTTATTTTTATTAAAAATAATAAAGTATAGGGATGGAAAATAACGTAGGATACGTTATTTTTAAGTATGGTTAGCAACCCTAAGTGCAAGTGACCATGATAGTTTAAATAGTAATCGTTAAGAATACCACTTCAAATTACAATTAAAAGAGATGAACGGCATAGGCGTATTATGGATATTGACAAATATTAGCTTATGTAAAAGCATTATCATTATCAATTATTACCACCCCTGAGCATACGCTGGATCAGGTTTTTTTTGGCCCAGGGTGAAAAATCTGCAAACAGATTTCCGGAGGATCCCGGATTTGCCTTGTCCTTCTCTAAGAAGGATTAAGACAGACCTCGGTAAAAAGATCAGGACTTCCTACGTGGACAATAATTATCACAAGAGATCAGGAACTCCCCACTAGTCTATTGATCAGTGGGTGTTAACGACTGTCTTCTCACAATCAAAGAGAATAGAATAACAATCGGAATCGGAATCGGGCTTTAGGAGGGCGACCAGGTTGAAACGGAATCGGGACGTACGGATTATTGGCTTAGTACCGATACGAGTCGAATTGAGAAACCTCCTCCTTTTTTGAAGTCGGTTAAAAAACAAGAGAGCGTCGCGTGCATAAAACAATAACAAAAAAAAAGGCTCAGACAGTGCACACGGCATGAGGTGAGGTCTTGCAATCTGAAATAGCAAATCATACCGTATGTAGGTAGACGCACTTGACGTAGCGTACCCACTTGGAGGTGTAATATAACTGAAGATGTAATGTAACTGATACTGTATCAAGTGAGTACGTCGTCGACGCAAACCCGCTGCAAAAAAGGGTCGCCAGATGGTATCCAATCCAAGGGAGGACATTTCTTTCTTTTTTACATTTTGACCTCTCGTCCTCCTTTGCCTATCGTATGTCCTCCATTTAGTAAACGTTTTTGTTGCGTGCTGAAAATGCCGTGCGCCATGCATGCGTGGCTACTCGCTAAGAGTCACAAAGGCGCTGGGAGTCTAGTGTGGGTTTCATTCGCCATTCGGTCACGTTGAAGAAAACGAGAATTTGTATGACAACAATTTAACTCTTCTCGTATGTCGCCAGGAGTCGCTTCTTCAATGCCATTCTCTCAACTCATACTAGGCACTCTGGTGTGGATTCGAACGGTCATACCTGGATACGCAGTAACTTGTGGACGACGAGGCATACACACTTATAGGTTGATTATGATTACGTTGATACAGTATCAGATACATTACGCGCGACACCGCCAAGTGGGTACCTGCTAACGTTCACCCGACCAACGAAAGCTGCGAAGCCACGCAACTGCAAGGCCAAGAGCTCGCCCACACCACAATTGACAGCGACGGAGTAGCACTATCCCTTTCTTCGGTGTTAGCTTCATATAAACGAAAAGAGATAGAAAACGAAAGGTGTGCAACTACAGGTAACATTTAACGGTTGATAATAGAACAGCTTGGCTTAGAATAAAAGGACACGTGCTTGTTATATTTAACGACTACTCGCCTGTAATTGCGTCTTTTGTTTTAATAATTAATTGAAACTAGATAGATAATAAAACTTCCTCAGTATAATAAAAATCTGAGTAATTAATAACGGGACCATTACTTATAGAGTTCACAGTTTTGCATCCGTAATTTCAGTAAATCCGTGATCATGGCGCGTACCTACCCGTACAACTATACCGCAATAATACTTAAATGATTTCATGAACAGCAAAAAACATGGTCCTAGTCCCGCTATTAATTATTATTAACGCTATTATTATGAGAATAGTCAAACGATGATCAATTAAAAAGTTAATTGATTACTATTAAACTGAATTAACCTCTCACTACAACATTTTTACAAAAATTACATAACATTTAACAATACTTACTTAAAACTGAAACCCATGGAGGTAATTAGAGTAAGAGGTAAAACTGGAAGTTTCAATCATTCCCACTACTGTAACATGATAATGTCGAATATATTTTGCAAATATAACTGTGTAATTACTAGGTTATGACGTCACGCGCTGATTCTTGCGTACCACTGTGGTACAAGAGCATTATTATCAGACCAATAATTAACCGGCTCCTTATCATTAGATTCGCCTTTGTTGTCGAAACCGAGAGTTATATTAGAATAACGATGGATATATTGGTCTGTCATTCATTATTAATATAAAGTTTGTATGACTATTATTAGTTCATATTATACTTACCTACATAACGAATGATTGTTGGCTGGTGGCTTACCACAGTACCTACCTATTATATTCATATAGGGCAAACAACGACTCTGTCTGAATACCGTAAGAATGTATTTTAACCCTTGACCAATGACGTGTCATTTTGTGACCTACTTCTGACGATGACGTACGAGAATGACATTCCTCTCTGTTTTTAAAGGCTCTGGAATGGACCGACTTTAATAGACATTTTTTTAAACTGACATGCGTATCTAGGTAATTAATAATATGATATTATTACTTGCTTTAAAGAGCTGTTTTTACTTTTTTAAGTTTTCTGTTTTTTGAAGTCGGTTTTTTTTTATTAATAAAAATAAAGTATGGAAAAAATACTTTATTTCCGACTAATGTGTGCGTTTGAATATTCCTGTTGACTTAATTTCTGAACTACTGAATGATACTCAGACTCAGGGTAACTATTAGGTAATCTATGCTCAGATGAAGTGAAACGAAAGGCAACGCTTAAATAAATTTGAAAAATACTTAATTTTTTCTTCAAATCTTTTTTTTATACTAGTTAGTGATAGACTTACTTTATTTTCCTGAAAAATAGTAGGCAACCCTAGTTAGGTCTGTATTTTGTATTAAATATTGAATGAAAATGTAAGAAAAGTCGAGATAATAAACGGAACACGTGTATAAATAAAAAATCAATAAACGTCATTAAAGATACATTCGCTTAGCACCGTCTGTCTATAAAATACCAACATAACTATTGCCAACGCAAATGCTTAGTGTTTCACCAATGGCTTCAATATTCTAGTTTATTTTGTTCACTCGATAACAGTATGATGAGTCTAGTGATCGGAAAATCGGATGCATAGGTATTTACCTAAAGTTGAGGTGTTGGCTAATATGGAATGCACCTTTTTAACGAAAAAACCTCTAGAAATAATAACTTCCTTATAATTTTTCATTTCTTCAACTACTTCTTCAAGTTTCAAAACATCTTAAACGAATAATAAATAATAAATTACAAAGAAAAACAAATTCTTGATTATTAACGTAAAACAGCATCACCAACAAACTCCCGCGCTCAACTGACAGTATCGTATTAAACGACTAAGTTGAAAGTTAGTTACTTACAGAATAGTTTTGCATTCCCGAATTTTCTGGAATCCCAGGATTTAAGTATATTTTAAAAAACATGTTTTAAGCAGCCGCTTCCATAATTTCCTAGCCAAAAATTAACTTAGGTAAATATGCATCCGATTATCCGATCACTTGATGATGACCCACAATCAAATGTTGTTGTAAGTGAAGTAACAAGAATATTTTAAAAGGAGCAATATACATACATGCTGAAACATTGGGTGCGACTACACACCGTCCTCTAACGGTGGCGTTGCGCCAAGCTCGTTTTTGTTTTGTTTTTTTTTGTTTAATGTGCATTTTTATTTTTATTTTTTCCATGTAACTAACATTAGTGTTTAACACGTTGACTGCCGCAAAACCAGACACAATAGATTTTTTTTTTGTTTGTCGGTCATCGCACCGGTGACCACCACACGGCGCGGCGGGCGGCGCGGTGGGCGATTAAAGACTTAAGGTCTTTACTAACAGTCTATGGAATTATTCTGAAATAAATACTTATTATTATTGTATTCTTTATTTATTTTCTTTCTTAAAACTAGATTTTTACAATATTTTAATATAAAAACCTAATCCTAGAGTACCGCCAGCAGCAGGGCAGGGCCCAAGCTACCGGTGGTGGTCAGGGCTGCAGAGGAACCTCCTGACAATACGTGCCGTGTCAAGGAGTACTGCTTTCTGAATCTGACCCTTGATCCAACCATCAAGAGAGAGCCTCTTAAGGTGTTGGTCGAAGCTCTTCGCTATCAGACCGTTCGTTGAAACGACTATCTGGACAATGATCGTCGAACCAACATTCCACATGGCGGTCACCTCGTGTACCAAGTCAAGGTTGCCGAGTTTGTCCTTCTCAGCTTTCACGAGGTTCTCGTCATGCGGAATGGTGATGTCAACGAGCACCGCCCGACGTTGAGACCGGTCTACCACCACGATATCAGGCTTATTGGCAACAATAGTCTTGTTCGTGATGATGATTGACCGGTCCCAATAGAGCAATGCACGACCATTTTCAAGACGCGCACCGGTGCGTACTTGTAGTACGGCACTTTAGACTCAACAATAGGAATTATTATACTAGCGGCCGCTCGCGGTTTCACCCGCGTGGTTCCCGTTCCCGTGGGAATATCGGGATAAAAAGTATCCTATGTGTTAATCCAGGTTATAAACTATCTATATACCGAATTTCATCCAAATCCATTCAGTAGTTTGTACGTGAAAGAGTAACAAACATTCATCCATACTTACAAACTTTCGCGTTTATAATATTAGTAGGATTATAAGACAAGTGAGATACTCAATTCACTGATGTCGGTTTGTCGCAACGCAAGTACTTCTGCACATCAACTTATCCAAAACTGTCAAATTTCTTCAATAAATATTCAACCATATTACTTAAAGGTAAAGTTCCATGTCTATTGAGGAAAAATGGCAGTGTCATAGTCTGATGTGCAGGCGTGTGTACAAAACTGTTTAGTTGCCAGATTCACGTAGGGTTGCCAATTTTTTTTAGACCAAATATAGTATTATATATTGAATATAATACTATATTTGGTACCCATAAAAATAAAGTAGATAGGGAATTAATTGAAAATTATAGTATATTAAAAAAAAAAAATCTATTTCTTAAATGAATATTTTGTGTGTTCTGTTTTAGAATAGAGACTGATTTTAGCGACTTTGCTGATAAAATATAGTAGTTTCGATTTATTTTTAAAATAATAGTAGTTAAGGTTTAAGACACCTAAAATAGTAGGATACTTACTATATTATAGTAGGGTTGGCTACCCTAGATTCACCAATGGCTTCGATACTCTAGTCTAGTTAACTCCTTTCACTCGATCGATATCGGTATGATGATGTTGATGATCCACTCCACTATCAATTGTTGTGAGTTGTGTGACGTAACAAGAATATTTTAATAGGCGCAATATGACAAGTGGTACTCAATTCACTATCGTCGGTAGCAAGGACAAAGCCGCCGAGTTGTCTCCACTTTCGATCTCGATTATGTCGATGCAATGAACCGGATTTACATCGTATAGGTATCCAGCTTCGCTTATTGAATATCATTTCATATGTTTATTTAAGCGATTTAAAGTCTACTACGGAAAGTTTCTAATCGCATTAAATCAGTCGAAAATATTTTTGTTTTAATGCTTTCTATTAACTATCCACTGTCCACATCTATGTATTTCCCCCCGCCCGATTCTCTAAATGCCACTACACATTTACAGAATACACTAAACATGCATACTAGTTTAGGCCCAAGACACTGTACTCGCAGAACAAGGGTACGACGAACTGGTTCACAGGCGCTCTATACCATGTACAGACATGTACCTGGGCGCTTCTCTCCACCACCACAGCCCGGTCAACCCGAGCTGAGGTCCAACTCCGAGCCTTAGAGGCGCCCTCGAGTTGTTCCGCTCCCCGATCCGATTCGAACCCCTCGGAGAATCTAGTAGGGCACGGGGACACGCACTAGTGCGTGCTAGTGCGTGCGTGATGCCGTTCCCACTAGAAAACCTCCAAAGGTGAATCGTTTCACACGGCTTGAGGAAGCCTTTTAAGTTTCTCGCCGCCCCCAAACAAGCCCGGTGAAGCTGAAAATGCCGTCGGAGGCAAACAGCAATCTCTCTCAATAAAAATGTATTTCCCTAAGCATAGAAAGTTTCATTAAAATTGGCTTATTGGTTTGAGACAATTAGAACTTTTAAAATTTATTTGTGCTTTGTACACATAAACAATCGAGTTAATAAAAACAATCAAGTACCGTCTCGTAACAACTATAGTTTTTAGGTGGTACTAGAAGTTGACAAGCGTCTGTTTCATTCTTTAGTTGCTTCGGCTATGACAAAGTACTAGTTTTATTGCTGACTGTACCTATTCAATCTCCTTAGTTCAAAATAGCTCAGGGCAGGGACGAGTTGCTGAACATTGAAAGTTATTTCCATAAATCGCTACGCTCAAATAATATGTAGGCACGTCTATGTAAACTTAGCTACAACAATTTTGTAAGTAGGTACTAACAAATCCATCGATATCTAATCTGTGTACACGATATATGGTAATCGATAAAGACTCAATAAGCATTGATTGTCATGTGAAGATTAAGCGTATGTGTTTATAAATACTCAGGTACAGTGACGAGCAAATATATGTAAACACTTAATACAGTCAGTGGAATAAGTGTATACATACATAATATCTATGGTCGTGCGTGACTGTATCTTTCTTTACTAATTTCTACATGAGATTCAAGACACCTACTCTTTAACAAGCTGTGATGATAAGATAAGGAAAGGACTCACAACAAAGCATAAGAATCAAGAATCTAAAGTCATACATAACCGGATCTTCAATATGAATAATTAGTTATTTTTACTCAACTCAACTTTACTCAACATAGCAATTTTGTCCGACTACAAACAAACCTGACTTGTTTGATAAAATGAAATTAATGAAAGACTCCCAACTCAAGCTACGAAACGAATACCTAATAAAATTGATAAGATAATTACAAAAACACAACTGTTGAAAATAATTCCACAGGCAGGATTTGAACCGGCACTTTTGAGCTGGGTTTTTTCGGCGGGCTGGTTAAAACCACGATAGCTCAATTGGGAGAGCTCCTGACCCGGTATGTCAGAAGGGTGCAGGTTCAAATCCTGCTCGTGGAATTTTTTTCAACATTTGTGTTTTTAATAATTTGTTCGCAACAAAATTTGCGTTAAAATTATATAAACAAAACAAAAACATTTGATAAGATAATATTAAGGCGACACACTGAAAAAATGCACCAACTTTCGTATTTACGAATCTGAAATTAAATTCATGTCTTTATCTTGAATTTGCTTGCTCAAATACCTACACGATTGTATAATTTTGACTCGATCATAATTATTTTCGAAAACACCACTAATAAAAAATCACTATTGTTGAAATTACAATGAAATTACTAAATTTACATGCTTGGAAACCACTCAAATATATTGATAACATCAACATTCGTGAGAGTGAGTAAAAAATTAAAAAAAAAATGTTTTTTTTTTATTTAAGTATTTTTTTAAAATATTTTTTAGGTTAACTGTTAATTTGCTACAATATAGACATATTGTAGCAGGCGCTACGTATTATCGACCTTATGCCAGCGTCAGTAAGGATCAGCCTTTTTGAATGTTCACAAATCGAGGTGTCGTTTCACCCAATGAAAAAGAATAGACTGAGGTACAGACGTAGACGTAGACGCCTGCAGCAAAGAATAATTACACTACCACCGGTGCCTAGAGTGAGTTGTGTTAACTATCCGTATTCATTCGATTACGTTGATGTAAACGAAAATTCCCCCGAGTGGTGCCGGGGATAAAGAATTGCACCACCCCATCTCTTCCCGTGGGTGTCGTAGAAGGCGACTATGGGACCAATCCAGAGGATGGGCAGCAGCGTCTCTCTATGATTATTCTCACCCTACTGCGATCGCCAACCCGCCTGCCAAGCGTGGCGATTATGGCTAATTCCCCTCAAAATAATTTATCCTTGAGGGAGGCCTTTGTCCAGCAGTGGACGTCTTTTTGGCTGAGATGATGAAACGAAAATTAGTAATTAAATTAGAAACAATGCTACAAACCTTAATGTTATGGCGACATATTTAGCTAAGATGGTGGTAGCTAGCCAGGCAAACTAACAAGTGCTACCACCAATCAAACCAAGTACACAAACATGTACCACCCGCTGGGAATCGAAACCGGGACCTCTGGGTTTAAACCGGTGGTCTTAACGACTAGACCACAGAGGCGGGTAAACTAATAGACTAACTTTATGGCTGTAGGTAGAAGTGCACTCAGCTTATATCCTTAATTATTGAGGATATGGCTATCGTATCCTTTATTGTCGGTGCACAACAATGTATCTAACCTAAGAAAAGATAGCTTGCTCTAAGTCCGTCTGGCTAAGTACTGTAAAATAGTGATCGAGATTACTTGGTTGGGCGAGCTTACTGGCAGCCGTCGCGTTCTGACGTAGACGACATTTATGAGGACACGGGGAGAAGGCAACAAGCGAGGTGAACTTCCTTGTCATCTGCGGTTAGGACGACATCTATTTTATTATATTCAATGTTTTCTTGAATAACCAATATAAATATCAATCGATTGAGTAGTTCTTATTTTACGCCCCCGTTAGTTTATAGATTACAACCACGTCGGTTGTAATAGTACCAAGCTAGCCATAATAAATATTCAACCATATTACTAGCCTGTAGCCGTACGGACTTAAAACGAGCCGTACCGTGCCTACCACCAACCAAAAAGAGGGAATCGAACCCGGGCTCTCAAACAGGTAGTGAGGCGTGAGCCGGCAGCATATTGTGTCCGGCAGAGGGGTGTAAGTGTGAGTGCGACGTAACTGATGCTGCGTTTTTCAACACGCTGCACCAGTTGTCTCCGCGTATAGACTTCATTTTCACTTAACATCAAATGGAGGAGTGGAGTCATTTATCGATCTAATTATAATAAAAAAGGTTAGCATAACCAAGCACTAGACAAGCACAAAAAGGTGGTTATGTCTTTCCTTGTATAAAGTCCACTGTTCAAATAATAAAACAATGCAATGCTAGAACAAATTGTTATGAATTATAATATTGTCTGCCTGCGGGACAGTGAACCGGTTAATAATACAATGATGAGCATAGGTATGAAACTAAAGTACCTATGAGCTATGTCACGTAAGACCCTTATCTTATCACAGAATAAATAATCCCTTATCCTATATATATAGGTAGGTATATATATTTATACCTTATATATACCCTAATCCATATCTAAATAACAGTATCCATCTGGGTCTTTGTACGCAGTGCGAATTCAAGTTTGTTTAGATGGTGTCATAAAAGGTTGTGTAAGTAAGTATAATATACTTACGAGACGTACATCTAACTACCTCTCTTCTGAAAGGAACGAGTGCTTAACCTATTCTCTTGTGTTAATAGCACTAAATTCGATAAATGAAATTCAACTTTACTGCAACAACTGTAAAGACGGTGTTAAATAGCACACACAATTAGAACAGCTGTATGGAAATGTTGACAAACGTGTCGCCTACCTGCCTATCCTACCTACCTAGGTAGGTAGATACCTAATAGTTTTTATTTTCAAATGAAAACTTTAAACAAAGCGGGGCGAAGAATGAGTCGAAGAACTTAATTTAGTAAATATTTATTCTTTCTTTTGAAGTAGGTACCTATGTGTAGGCACAGATTACCTAATAGTTGTGTAGGTGCTTGTATCAATTTTAAACTATTTTTTTGTCAAAGTTATGCTAAATAAAGTACGTACACATAACTACTGCATAAATTCATGCTGTTTTAATTCATTTTATTATGCCCTCGCTCGGCTTAAGATTCTCAAATAGACTTCCTACAAATAGGTATAATTTGTAGGCAGCCTGCCTATTACCTAAAAGGCAGACTGATAACAATTAAGTAATGATGACATGAATACAGGTCAAGCACTTTACATGATTTGTTCTTTTTAGTAATCAAACATTTTATAGTGACGACCTTCTACAACAACAATCGGAAACAAGACTGTATTACAAAAACCTACACTATTAAAGTTCAAAGGGCAACCGAACACGCTTTTTATAAATTAAATAACGAACGGAACGGAACCCCCATATAGCAGACAATTGGTATCCAAGAAAATCTACGTTTACTTGCAAGAATGCGTACTGTGGCTAGCCGGGGCGACGAACACAGCCACAGCGCGCCGCGCTTCCGAAAGAACTTTCGCCTCCGTTCGGCTGCACTCGGCCACAGTCGCTCCCCACAGCTGACTGGGCCAACGTGCGAGCGAGAGGCGAGCGGCGCAGACTTAACAGTGTGACAAGGACCGCGCACCGCGCAGCCCCGACGGCCGCCATTAATTTCTTTCAGTGCTCGACTCCGTCGTAGTGACAGCGTATTTCATTATCAATAGCGGAGAGCCAATTCGTTTTACTTGTGAAATTTATGTATTAAATTTTATGCAAATATTGTAAAACTAGTGTGTATACGGTGTGTGATTATCTACAATGGAATCAAATGTGTCTTATTGAAGTGAGGGCTTCCCAATCGAAATATGGCTAGCTCGATCGCATCTGTTGTCAACACAAAATAACGTGGATTATGCAAGTTGGATTAAAATGTGAACGAGTTTTAGGTAAATGCCATTTTATGTACCGTTTAAAGCATAATTGTGGAAATGTTCGTGTGTGTAAGTGTGGAAATACAATACTTACTTACAAAGTGGGAATTTTCTAGGAGTTGTGACTCGTGCGGTTTTGTGCAAGGTGAGACAGACAAGTTACTTCTTTATAGCTGCTGGGCTGTAAATAAGTAGCGTCTTACATGCACGAAGCTACAATTAAAACGAATGTTGTGGCTCATTGTGCACTGTCGCGAAACATCAAATTTGGAGTGTCTGTAATAAATGCAATTGAGCTACTTTATCTAAGTACCTATCTACCTACTTAATGAAGTAAAATGTTACTAGTTACATACAATATATATATTTCTGGAACATTGCAATTTACCATGTAACTTAAATGCATTTATGACTACACATTATCAAGCCCATGACACAGTTAAAAGTACAGAACAACTCATGATACTCCAACCATACAGAGAATTTAGTACCACACAGTAATAGCTAAGAAGTCTATAATGTTAAATACCTCTGCAAATAATCAATTTTGATACCCTTGACACAGTAATGGAACAAAGCAATTATGTATAAAATCCTCCTACAAATTGATTTTCATTACTTTTAACACATAATATGAAGAAACCAAATAAATAATTATGTAACAGTGTACTTAACTTAAATATTTACCTAACATAAATTAATAAAAAAATAAATTATTGAAATTATGATAATATTTAGAATATACAAGCAAACAACACAACATTTTCCTGTATATACACACAGATTGAGCCTAGTTTTTTCTATTGTTACAGTAAATAGGACTATGAGGGTTGTAATATAATGCATTGGCTGCACAAAACATTGGCGCTGGCAATAATTTGCACAGCTGTGGAGGCAGAAGTGTGCCCTACATCGTGTTCCTGCTCATCCACGCGGCTGTCATGCAACGCCACAGTGGTCCAGCAGAACAACCTGACCAGAGCACTCCTAGCTAACTTTGGCTCCAACCTCCAAGCAATCTCTTGGACAAATTCAAACATCAAATACATCAAAGTAGGCGTCTTTGAAGGACTTTACAACCTAGAGTACATCGACTTGAGCAGAAACGAAATAATAAGGACTGAAACAGCACTCTTCGGTAATCTAACCAGCTTAACACATCTTAATATATCTAGGAACCATCTCATTGATATACCAAGATTGACGTTCAATGGTTTAGAAAATTTGACAGTGTTAGATGTGTCTCACAATGATCTCCAGGTGATACCATTCCAGGTGTTTGCACCACTGACTAAATTGCAATATTTGGATATATCGTCTAACAGAATAGCTACATTCTTAGATTACAATTTTAATCCTAATAGAAAACTGAAACAACTGTTCCTAAATAATAATAGCCTAGTCAAAATTACTTCTAATGCTCTAGTCAACTTAGATGAATTGGAAACATTGGATATATCTAGCAACAAATTAGATTATATACCTAAAAATATGTTTGATAAGTTTGAAGTATTGCAGCACCTAAATCTGAGTTATAATAATTTTCTGAACATATCAAATATTGTTTTTAAGAATCTTAAAAATTTAAGGTGGTTAGATATGGGCGGTAATAGGTTGAGAGTATTGCCACCAGCACTCTTCTTTTATAATGATAATCTACAGACTCTTTACCTCGAACACACTGAAATAACAGTTATACAGAATACAAATTTCAAAGGATTGAATAATTTAAAGAAACTGTATTTAAGAAATAACAGCAATTTACGAGAAATAGAACCATTTGTTTTTCAAGACACACCATCAATTACTCACTTGGATATAAGTGCAAATTTTTTATCTTTTTTACCTTTATCTATGAAAGACCTAGAGCAATTAGAAGAGTTGAAAATATCAAACAATCCCTGGGCTTGCGACTGTCGAATGGCATGGTTTGCAGGCTGGGTGGACCAGAGACCTCAAATAATAAAACCAGACCTGAGTTGCGGTCCTCTATCATATCCAAATGATATGTTGCTGATTTTAAGACACACCAATTGTAGAGGGCCTGAACTGGTGAGCAGCAGCCCTTTGACTTTATATAGATTGCAATCGGATGCTCTATTGGAATGCAAGTTCAGTGGCAACCCCGCTCCTTCATTAACTTGGATCACCCCTACTAGTGCGGTGTACCATTGGAACCCTGACCCCCTGGTACCGGACATATACCATAAGCACGGGGTTGCTCACGACCAGTATTACCATCTTATAGACAATGTGAAATCTCGAGTAAGAATCCAAGATGACGGATCGTTGATCATCAGTGATATCCATAGAGAAGACTGTGGAACATACATATGCTATGCAACGAATCCGTCGGCCAACGTGTCGGCTGAGGTTATCCTGAATATAGACCCTATGACAATGTTCGAGATCAAGATAAAAAGTCTAATATGCGGCGCGCTATGCGCTGCAGGTTTTCTTGGTCTCACTTTGTTAGTACAGTTTCTACGATACCTCTTCTACAGGTCAGTATTTATGTATTATGCTCTCAGATAATGTGAAATTGATAAGACAATAAGATGTGTATGTTACATGTGTTTTAATTCAATTATAAATAATTCCAGGTTTCATTTAATGGAGACTTGCTGCAGTTGTTGCACATGCGTCAGCCGAGACGCGCCGCGCACCAGACAGATTTACAGCATGTTAGACAACATAGAAACGTACAAGAAACAACAGTTGGACAAGCTAAGGGAAAATTATGCCGTTCAAGTAAGTTTACACTTTGCCACTAAGATTTAGGGTACATTTTATTGAATCTTGCATATCAAGTACTCATTCTATTATTCTTTTTATAGGTACATCGAATAAAAGACAACTGTACTCAGCAAATGGAATGGATACAGAACAGCTACTCGTCCCAAGCTAGCCATATACGCAATATACGGGACATAGGAACCAATCACTTAACGTCTATGAAAGACCAGTATTATGATCAGGTAAGATTTTAGCTTTACACATAACAATAGAACACAAAATTTACTTTCCTTTTCAGTTTACATTCATGTAGGTGTGAACTGTGTCAGCAATTAAGCATCTTGGGAGAAAATTATTCACAGTTTCCTAACTGTAATACCTACGTATTTGCAATGTAAATAAATAGAAACATGTATATAATTTTTTTTAAGTAAGATGTTAAACAATGTTTCACGTTTTATTAACTGAGTTAACAGTTATCATAATTAGCAACTTAGCTAAATAAATACTTTTAATTGGTGTTCTTAAGTTTTTTATACTTATTTTTTTTTCTAAAGTGTGTTTCTTTTGTGCAGGTAAAACGCGTCAGAGATTACTCGACCTGCCAACTAAACTGGGTGCGGGAGAACTACGTATTCCAAAGGAACAAGATCAGAAAGTTTAGCGCTCATCAGATCCTGCGGCTGCGGGAATCGTACAAGTACCAACAGCAGACCCTGAACAAAGTTCTGGAGAATCTTCCGAGTTTGTACTTCGAGAACTGCCGCAGCGGTTCGTGCGGCCGCAGTGACTCCATGGCCTTCGACCCTGATGTCGAGGTGATAGACATGTATCTCAAGACCAAGATCGAGATGCTGGCGCATCTACCGAGCCCGATCGCCGACGACGAGAGCAAAATGTCCGTGTACTACACACCAACGGAAAGGTCTGTCAACTCACGCAGAACCTCTCCCGTTCTCTTTCCAGAAGGGATACACATAAATATGATCGAGCGCGGCCCGCCGCGTTTGCTGGCGATGATAAGGCCTTTACAATGCGCGCCTCCACCGACTGAAGACACACCTTCGCCTCCCGGATCCCCCTCGCCGACGACGTCCAAATGCGGAGTGCCCGTGCGACAGCCGAAGTATGAGCGCGGGGAGTCGTCCAAGCCTTCGAGCGAGCCGCTACTTGGCCGCGAGCACGTCATCATCGAGAGAGGTCGGCGCAGAGGCTTGATGCCTTCGAGCGCGAGCTCGCCGGAGCTAAGCTGCGAGCGAGACGAGAGCGAACGGCAAGCTCTGCACGAACAGGCGCGCGTGCTGTTGGCGGTGGAGCTGACGAAGCCGGAGTGCCAGATACGGCACGACGCCGGGCAGCTGGTGTGCGGCGAGTGCGTGAAGCTTTGCGAGAACACTCCCTTGTAGTACAGGCTGCTGACACGCGTGTTCAAAATCTACGCGTTGTCGGGCCGAAGTCTCGCGCGGCACCGTCCGCCGGATATGCGCCTCTGCGACTACGGCGGCGGGCCCGCCTCCTTCGTGTAGCAACTGGCTAATGAGTGAGAGGGTGGGCCGTATGGACGCTCGCCGCCCGATGCGAATACCGCTTGTACTTCTAAGTGAGCTGTGATAGACTAGATTTGAATTTACGTACGTTTCGAACGGTCGTTCCCGCGATCGTCTAGTGGTAGGTTGTAAGGAGTATACTGAATTGATCTGTTATCGATCGTGTAGTGAATCGGATCCCGTTTAATTAAGCGTTCTGTGGGTAAATAGGTCATGTAAATACGTCTTTGTTTCGATCATTTTCCATTTTGATGTATACTTAGGGTAAACTCTTAGAGCATTATGCATTTTATATTTGTTTAACTTAAACAGTAGAGGTAATAAAGTGAGGTATAATGAAGTTGTTACTATCTTGTTGTATTGTTGCGCGGTTGTCGAGCGCGGCATGCCCGCTGTCGCCGCTTGTCACTCCACTAATCATGTAAATTCCTTAGTCTACTGACATTCGTCAAATTTGGATTATCGTAAATATAAAAAAAAATATTTATGTAAACTTATATTTTGTAATAATGTCGTACAGTTTGAACGTAACGAGTCTTGCAGTGATATGCCAAATACTACAATCCAGCAATGATAATTATAACGTTTCTTAATATAAAATATACAAATATTGTTGAAGATTTTCTAAATATATAACAAGAGTAATCAGCTAATCATGAAGAATAAATTATTTTTCAATGTATTTTTGTATCATTTTGAAACTGTCTAATTAGTGTACCCGTAATTAATTAACTGTAATTATAAATTACGGTGTGCATTATCGCCATTGCGACATTATTGCTAAAAGGTAGTCATAATTATTGATAAATTAATGATCAGCGGACAATTGTTCCATTACCATTACCATCCATTGACTGATGTGATGACATAGTCTCTATAAAACTTTAATTAATGTTGGAATATTGTTACTTATTATAAATGGAATGGATTAATAAAAGTTACAAATAAAACACTTAGTTCTTTCTTAAAAATTTATTTGCGCGAAATAGATCACTACAATTATCAAACTTTGAACTACAAAATGTGCTATCAATAATTTTACTACAGTGCAGCTATAAATAAATTTATCTAAATTCGCTGCAATTTAATAGTTTTATATTTGAAATCATAATGTAGACAAAATATCACTTTTGCCAACGAACTTGCTTAAAACTCAGATTAGTTTAATAATAAATAATAATCATTATTCTATGTACAATCGTATAAAAAAAACCGGTAAATAGTTTGCACCGGTAGGAAAAGTAAAAGGATAGACTACTTTTCGCATTCTCTAAAGAAAATCTCTACGCTTATTATATATTGTTAAAAATCGTAAAAAATCTAAATATATTTATAAATCACATCTATAAATTAAGCAGTTGTAAAAGATTAGATATTGTTTTCATTACATGACTAGAATATTGAAATGAAACAACTTTTACGGATCTACTCGCGTTTATTTTACACATTACTTATTTAATGTTTATCCTGACGTTTCGAGCCTTTGCAGGGTCCATGGTCACAGAGAGACTGAAGTGGTCATCTCATAATTAGTTGGTAGCTTGTATACCCTCATTTAAATTTAATTAGGTGCGTTCCGTTTTACGCAGAAAGTGCTTACAGTATCTTTTGGTCTGGCAGTATGGTGTTGGGGCTGGGATTTAATATTTAGTATGATGGGATCCCAGGCTCGTGGTAGATTCCAACCATCTTCTCTATTGAAATTCTCTAGAAAAGCAGATACTTTATCAGCTGGTAGGATAGTGAAAGTATCATCTCCGTACCGCTTGTAGAACCTAGGGGTTACCGGTGCTGTGCTCAGGGCCCTCTCCTCGAAATCTTACGGGTGAAACAGGGGAACCCATGGCAACACCCTCTACCTGCAGGAAGTAAATGTCATTCCACAAAAGGTAGCCAGATTTTAGACAATGCTCTAATAATACTGCATATTCATCAGGCATATCTTGTTCTGCTAGACGTTTTTTGGTAATTTTAATGCAATCCTGTACTGGTAGGCATGTAAATAAGGACTGCACATCAAAACAACCATAGTTTCATTGTCAGCGAGATGTAGATCTTTGATATCGTTGACAAAATGGTAGGAATCCTTCACATAAGCTCCCAATTTGTCAACAATAAAGTATCTGCTTTTCTAGATCATCTTAACTCCATACATCCAAAAATACAAATCACAATGGATTTAGAGGCAGATAGTAAGCTAGCTTTCTTGGATACTTTAATCATCAGGAATCCGGACCATAGTTTGAGTTACACTGTGTATCGTAAAGTAACCCATACAGATAGGTACCTCAATGGTGATTCTCACCACCATCCTAGACAGTTGGCTACTGTAGGGAAATCTTTGTTTCAGAGAGCACGCGGCATCTGTGACACCCAACACTTGGCTGCTAAGCTTTAGCATGGCAAGCACGTACTACAGGATAATAAACTGAAAGTACCACGGCTTCGTCACAGAAAACGCAATAAACCAACCACAGTCGAGCGCCAACCTGCTGTACTTCCATATATGAAAGGTGTCACTGACAAGCTTGGACATATCTTAAAGCGAGCTTCAATCAACACTTACTTCAAGCCGCCGAAGAAGATCAACCAATTTTTAAAACCTGTTAAATGCAACATACCCCTTCAAGATGCAGGCGTGTACAAACTGGACTGCGACTGTGGGCTCTCTTACATTACGCAAACAATGAGAAGTGTAGGAACCCGCGTTAAAGAACATATAGCCGACGACGTCAAGCATAGGCGCGAAAATAAGTCTGCAGTATGCGAACATTCCCTAGAGGGGCCCAACCATTACATTAGACTTGATAAACCACAAATACTCGCTAGAGAACAAAGATTCATCCCTAGGATGATACGCTAACGCGAGGCTATTGAAATTAAAAATATCCTAATTTCAATAAAGAAGATGGTTGGAATCTACCACCAGCCTGGGATCCCATCATACTAAATATTAAATCCCAGCCCCAACACCATAGTGTCACACCAAAAGATACTGTAAGCTCTTTCTGCGTAAAACGGAACGCACCTGACTAAATTTAAATGAGGGTATACAAGCTACCAACTAATTATGAGACGACCAACACCTCAGTCTCCCTGTGACCACGGACCCTGCAAAGGGCTCGAAACGTCAGAATAAACATTAAATAAGTAATGTGTAAAATAAACTCGAGTAGATCCGAAAAAGTTGTTTCATTTCAATGTAGTGTTCGCGTAAACTTTAGAAAACAATATGACTAGAATAACTAAACGGGAAGCAAAATTTGTTAAGAACTTGTATTATCATCTCATGCAAAAGACGCCCACTGTTGGACAAAGGCCTCCCCCAAGGATCTCAACAACGACCGGTTTAACTTGTATATTAGATAATGCTTTTAAAACTTCACCTAATTATTGGCAAAAAGTATTGAAAAACATTCCACGAGCGGGATTTGAACCCCACGGGGTACGGGTTCAAATCCCGCATGGGGTGACTTAGAATTCCGCTCGTGGAATTTTTTACATTTTCAAATTGTAATTTGCTCGCAAAAATATTTGCGTAAATTATATTTAACCATAATCATATATAAAGCTTACCTAACACTCTTAACTTATCTTTAATATTTGTAAAAATATTAGGATCTGATGTTGATGACGTAGTTGTCGACATTAAATAAGGCTCCTTGGGCTTACAAATTAAGAGTAAATAGAGTTGGTAAATTTCGGCGGGTTGGACAGAACCACGATAGCATAAAGGTAGTGCACCTGGCCCGGTATGTCATGGGGTGCGGGTTCGAGTCCCGCTCGTAGAAATTTTGAAAATTTTGAAAGAGTTTGTGTAAACTTAATATAGTTATTTACTATTTTGAAAATTATATTTAAGATTCAAGGCGATCACTGTCGCCGGGTTGCTAGGCTAGAAGACTTTTAGCTAACAAATAATGTTACTTTAAGTTTTTAGACAGAATACGTTCAACCAACAAATTTGTCTTCGACCCTTCGCAACCTTTCGCTAGTCAACAGTGTAACTTACAAGGTTTAAAGGCTTAAAGCGCGCTTACTTGGGGCGACGACCAGCTGGACGCCCAAGTACCGCTGGATAGACGAAGTCGCCAAGGACCTATTTAAGCTCCTGGAAACCAGCGACTGGCAAGAGATCGCGCAAACCAAGGAGCAGTGACCTTGAGTCGGGAGGCCAAGACTCGCTTTGGGTCGCTGAGCCATTGGAGTAAGTAAGTATATGTCAAGGCGGATCATGTTCAAATGAAAAAATTTTACTTCGGCCCTTAGTAGCTACCTAGGAATGTAGAAACCGGGATATCAGAATCACCCAAATCTTGCATTAAAGGCTCTCATATATAATTTGTTTCTTGACAGATCATGACTGTTCAAATTATTTTTTTCTTTCGCCCTTAGTAGCTTAATAGCTATATGGAAAACGGAATAGTATTCCCAAATCTTCAATAGAGGTCTATTCGTTGGCCAATTAATTTACTTATATTTCTAGACAGACATTTACTTTGGATCTTAGTACAGATTCCATCGAATCTTCCAATAGCTACACACACTCAAATACATGTACACAAACGAAGGTTCAAGACATACTACGTCGAGTACGAAGATCCTGTTCTCACGCGCGCTTAACCAAGCTCATGCATGTTTTGGGGGCTTTTTTATACAGACATTTTTTGTCCAGTAAATAATGGATAACCTTCCATATGTGGATAGGTCTGATTGCTCTCTAATATATGACAAAATTTCGATTTAGTAAAAACAGCATTTTTCGAGAAAAAAAATTCTCTTTTTTTAAAGTTGGGCTACTTTAACACTACGTGTCTTGCTATATCTACAAATTATAATATTTTCTTTTTTTCTAATACTTACAGATGTATGTTTTTGTTGTGTTTGTGTGTGAAAGTTTTGTTAAAAATATATTAGAGAGCAATCAGACCTATCCACATGAAAGGTTATCCATTATTTACTAAACACCTTGTATAATTCGCTCGACAAATGACTCCACTCCACTCCACCTGATGTTAAGTGGAAATGGAGTTCCTGACGCGAAGACAACTGGTGCAGCGCGAAAACGACGCAGCATCGGTTACCCTCACCCTGCCGACCTACAAGGTAGCTTCTTCACGTCTCGTTTGAATGACTTTTTAAGGCTTATGTTCTCAACAATATACGTCAACAATAGCGTTGGATTTCCAAACATTCCAAAATCAATCTCTTATTTGGAGTGCTGAAGTGGCGTTAATGGAGTGCCCGTGAAACGGGGGCCTTATACGAGTAATACTAGCAGCGTTACTATTCATACTGCCATCTAGTATTCTTGATGCAACAGCGAATGTCCCTTACAACTTGTTGCTAGAGAAGTCACCAAAGTGAAAATAGAGAGTTGAGCCAGGTGAGATTAAAATTTTATAGCAAGAAACATAACATAGAATGAGTTTTTGAAATGAAAAGACCTTTTGGTAAACAAACATACCTTGTTCTAATACATATCTTGATGCAACAGCGAATGTCCCTTACAACTTGTTGCTAGAAAAGTCGCCAAAGTGAAAATAGAGAGTTGAGCCAGGTGAGATTAAAATTTTATAGCAAAAAATATAACATAGAATGAGTTTTTGAGATGAAAAGACCTTTTGGTAAACAAACATACCGTGTTCTAATACATATCTGCTAACACTATTCTGGGGCTAGTTTGTACAAAAAATATCTAAAGAGTTAAAATTACCATCACAGACTATCACCAAAAGCCTTGCTTAACCATCACTACGGCAATTTTTATGTGCAGGTATCGGCAGCACTACCCACCTCGCTTGTCAAAAACAAATATTTAGGGTGGATTGCACCATCCAACGTTATCGTCAAATCAATAGTTTTGCGAAAAATAAGTTGCACTGCACCATGTAACAATATTTCGTTAAAATGACGATGATAGATGTCATATTTTTACATTAACCCTAACTGCTCAATTTTGGCCGGTTAAAGCTAATGTTAATGTCAAAGTAGCAGTCAAATGTCAATAATTTTTATTTATAACCAAATTTATAATTATTGCATAGCTATTAAAAATCTTATATTAAGGAGGGGTCCTTGCTTTGGGGACAAATGATTCTCTCATTTGACTAGCAACCCTTTTAACTTTAACGTTACTTTACCAAAGTATTAATGATGCAACGCATTGTGCTAGATGCCTCTGTTAGTGATGATCGTGAATGTTACAGTTATCTTTAACAGTAACATTAACCAGAGTTTTGGTGCAATCCACCCTTACTGTTTAAACTTTACTCAACAATTATTAATAATAAAAAGTAAATGTTATTATAAAGTATTATTATAAGTAAATAATGATACTTTATAATAAAAAGGAAGGTCTCCATTCCTTCTTCATTCCGCCGGCGGCGGCGGTTTTAACCACTCTGTGTCATAACTGCTCGCTAACTTAAGTAAATTACTCCTACCTATTCCGATAGATAACTGATTATGAACTTCCACTGCTGAACCTACAATACCCCAAGACCTTTCATCAATGACCCGTCGTGCGTTACTAGAGCCTCCACTTAGTATTCAACAATCCCTAAATTAGATTAGATTACTTTGTTTTTATCATCATTATCATCCTATTATCGTCCAAATAGTTCAAGTCATCCCAAATAAAAGTAAAGTAAATATACTGTCCCACTGCAGAGCAAAGGCCTCCAACATTGGAATCAATTTACGCTAAAATTGATGGAAGTTGGCTTAATCTCCACGTTTGTTAAATGCGGGTTGGTGATCACTGGGGACCGGATTATATGCAACATAAAAAGCTTTTTATAAGCATGCAAATATGCATGAACAATGCTTGAAATATGCATGAAAATACGTAAAATATGCAAAATTAAAAGTAGCATAGCAATAAATTACATTACAAATTTCTCATATTTTCGTAAAAGTAAACAATCAAGTATTGTTCCAAATGTTCAGTAGTAAGATTGTGTCGTCGGTCAATATATTTTTAAGTGGCAAAGGATCGCTCCACATCCACTGAGTTAACTGGGCAGAATCTGAACTTTGGTGCTATGTTAGCACCATATAGTTTCTGGCAAAAGTTCTGCCGCTAACAAAAGACGCGTGGCTGGTGAGTGCGCTGCGCTCGAAAAATATTGTAAATGTATCAATAATATGCATCATAACTAGATCTTAAGTAAAATATGCAATTACCGCTGAGGATGGTTTAAATATGCAAATGCATATAATCCGGTCCCTAGTGATCACAAACCAGGGTTATGTATCGAAAAGTCCGAAACATACTTTCCCGACCTAAGGCGGGCTTTGCTGTTCGGTCACCCGAGGCGTTCCCAAACAAAAAACTATTCCCAAATAAATAAAAACTAGCACAAGGAGAGATCAGACCACAATCAATCTTGCTGGCCCAATGCGGGTTGGTGGGTTTTAACTTACGATAAACTATTTTTACATAACTTGCTTATAAAGAAGCATGGAAAAGTTTAAGATAAACCTATATTTCAAATTATGAGAATGCATGGAGATCACATCAAACTTTTCTTCTATCAGTTTCAGCATTGGGTGAATGCGTTACATAGTCACGGATACGTGTAATTCACGGACGACACAGCTAGATCGAGAATTTTTGACTAGTCTAGGTAGACTTAAAAATAAAAAAAAATAAATAATAGTAAAATTTTACTATTAATAGGTATTAATAGTAAAATTTTAATCGGTTACAAATTATTTTAATACTTTCGTAACATTTTATCTTAAACCGAGGCACACATGTAGCAAGCACTTCAACAAATCAGCATTGCAGTTTCTTGAAGCTGCAACACATCCTATTCGTCGTAGTATCAGTATATACTTGTAATAGGCACATATTGCTACGTCAAATAAATGCTTTGACTTTCAAAAGCGGGCGGCAGGATAAGAACGGCTAGTGGGGTACACTCCTGCTTCACTAGCTCGCGCCTAAGTCCGCTTCCACTTAACATCACATAGAATAGCTTCATTTGCGTACTAGTCCAATAGCGAAAAACAAAAACAGTCAATGTGTTACGCCGGCAGCACTTTGTACACGTTTTCGTACGAATACGCACGATACATGATGATCCTGCGACTACAATGATACCTTGCACACTAGAATAGAATAGTTTCGGCATCCGAAATCAATCCCAACTTATTCGGTATTTTTATGCATTCGTGCGTTAAAAATACAATCAATTAATGGATATAGAAAAATACATGTCACCGGCCAAGAAGGGTAAGGGTAGGTTTCAACTGAGAAAAATGCAACCTGTGAGCGCATTCAATTGGTGCCTACCGCTGGCAACTCTAACAAATTATATTACTATTATTAATTGCAAGCAACACTCACTCTTCCACCGCACGGTTCGTTCGTTAATTGTTGTATGTGGTTCAATAAATATAAATATACATTATTAGGTTATTGTTTGAAAGTTACTGATGAAAATGCCACCACCATCAGGATATCTCTTTACGTATAGTTTTGTCTAACAGTGGTCCTTCGAGCCAGATAAATTCGTATACAATGTGCAGCCGGCCTCCCTATTTTAAAGTTCACTTACCTTGGCCGCCGTTCTGTTCCACACGAGCACCTTGTGGCCAGAGTTGAGCAGGTTCTTGACGATGCCGCTGCCCATGATGCCCAGACCCAGGAAACCGAACTTCATCTGGCTCGCCTTGATGTTCTTTTCGAGAAGAGTCTCGGAGACGTTCTCCAGGTCCAATGGTGGAGTGTCCTGTAAGAAGTGAATTTGAAATGAAACACCTTTTGCGGATCTACTCGCGTTTTGCACAAAGCATCTTGATGGGTCGAAGTGCATCTAGAATAGGGAAACCTCGGTCCTACTAAGATTAGATAAGATCTATTCCCGCTTCTTTACCCTTGCTGCTCAGAGCGTAAGGAGTGTACAATCCTGGGAGTCATTGCGAACATGTAATATAAAAAAAAAGTAAGTTAGTAAATATGTTTCACGCATAATGCTACAAATGTCTCAGAATTTTGCAGCGACGGTGTACCAGTCTGATCTTCTTGGAGAACGAGTGTTTTAATAATGAAGGCTTGTTTTCTTCTTTTAGTTGATGATTTCTCACATTTAGCCAGTCTCAAAGTTATTTTCTTAAAAGTTATATAAATAGATAATATTTCCCCCAACCCCTTGAGTTCACATAGACTTCTTGAGAGAATTTGAAGAGTGACGTTGCCCTGTTTTGTTTCCTTTACCAACACTCATGCACGCTCACGAACACTTAAAGGTAATATTAATATTCCACCATTATTTCACATTAATATTCGACATAACATAAATTTTAGAAAATAAACCAAAACCGCAGACATTACTCTTCATTTCATTACTCAATTTTCAAGCATTGAAGGTTCATAAGTAGTGTCTAGGTGTAGTAGAAGTTTAACCGACTTACAGGAGTTAGGATGTTGGAGGGCCGGTTCAGTAGACTGGACTTCTTGGAGAACGAGTGGTTCAGCATTGAAGGCTTTTCATTGGCCATGTCAGAGTCGGTGTATGAACGAGACATACTGGTGCTGCTTTTAGTCTTCTTGCGAGGAGTGCTCTTCATTCCCGCAGATGACGATCGTTTGACAGACTTCACCTTGGAATTGCTCAATCGTATCTAGGGAATATACATGACTGTAATTAGTGGCGAATCATTATAACGAATACCACTCCCTTCATTTGCTTTTAACAAATTTTGCTTCTGATATTTATATTTTAGTTATTCTACCCCTTTTCAATTCAATTTCAGCAATCTAAATGCGTACGAACCAATTTTATTTGATCTTATTTAAGAGCGTTTACGCCGAACGCGAGACCTTAAGTTTAGGTTTTTAAGTCCAAATATCACGCACACAGAAGCGGGCTGTGAGCGCGCGCGAGTGTGTGCGTAGAGTAGGCTAGTTCTGCTCACTATAGTCAAACTCACTACTTTGATCCGTTCGAATTTAGTTTTTCGGTATACTTAGAAATTATTGAAGTGAAAACTTCTTTTGCGGCGTTATACATTTTTTTTGTAATGGGTAAAAAATGTTAAATTCGCGTCAGGACACGTGACCTGATCGAAAATGTAAGACGTAAAATCGTAAAACGGATGGAGAGTAGACAGCCGGCGCGGCGTAGGAGAGGAAGTATCCCCCTCTCTTTCTACGGCGCGGCGAAAATGTATGCCTGTTGTTTCGTTTAGGCGGCGCAGGGCGCTTGCGCGAATAAATTGTCATGTTTGTGTACGATAGCACAATAAATAAATATTGTATTCTACCACATAAATGATAGTACTTTTATACTGATAATTGAAGCAATTCGTGCAAAATTATTCCCTAACCATTCCAAAATATCAAAAATGCACAACGTTAATATTCAAGTTTTCACTTCTGCCGGCACTCCCGGAGTGCAACCCGTCGTTTTTTTATTTTTAACTATGGGCGTAAGCAGATGGCTAAACTACAGATACATGAAATAAGTACCTATAATATTATACTGTATGTATTTTTATTAATGTTGTAATTAATCTTATATCACAAAATTATAATCAATACCTATCTGTTCCTCAACGATTTATTTTGGACGAATTGATTTGACGACGACAAATTTTATTTTATTTTATTCATAGCTCGGCAAATGTCTCCACTCCACTTGATGTTAAGTGGAAATAGAGTCCCTGTTGTTCCCTGCATGACGTTGACAGTTGACAGTTTGTTGATGGTTTGAGATACGAAACATTTAAAAATCCTTCTTATTTAAGTTTTTCTTCCAATATTTTACAAAGAAATGATTAATTGTATGGGCAGTCAAATAAATTGACCGATTTTTTAGAATATATCAATAATAATATGTTGTCTATTACCAAGCCCAATTTTGCTAATCTCCTTTTAAAATAAATTTTGTATAAAAACTACTTGGAAAATATGAGCCACATAAGCACAAAGCGCATCATGCAGCAATAAAATAGGTGCTGTCAAAACTCGGTCAAGTTATTTGACTGCCCATACAATTAATCATTTCTTTGTAATACATTGAAAGAAAAACTTAAATAAGTAGGATTCTAAAAAACATAATAATAGGCAAGAATACTTAAAAAAATTAAAAAAGGAATACACTTACTAACAAAAAATATAATTAGTCTACAAAAGTCGCACTGCTAGGATATGGCGAGGAGATTGGGCCATAGCCCATAGCGCACACTGGCACGGGTGCGGAGCAGTCGTGACAAAAACTGGGACCACCGGTTTTACGTGTCTTGCAAAGGATCCCCTCCTTTTCACTCCTTCCCTCCTCCGAGAGAAACACACATAGATGGTATTTCCCACCCATCCCGTGGGCCAGCATTGCGAAAGTTACTTAAGCTCACTTCTCACCACGCCCGATTCGGAGGGGGGGGGGGGGTTTCGTTGAATTTATTACCCATTATCTCTGCAACATAATATACGTTGTCAGTTTAAAAAATTAATTTGTTTATGCTCTCACCAATTATCTAGCTCAAGATAAGTATTCTTAAGAAACTCGTTAGTATAGTAAGATAATATGGATAAATGCATAGACATGGACATGCATGCAACATAGAAAAAACACCTAGACCCGAAATAAATTTAGAAAAACAGTCCTTCTCTAAATTAACCCGACCGGGAATTGAACCCGGGGCTTCGGAGACGGCGCGACGCCCGACCCGGCGCGCTAACCACTCGACCACGGAGGTCGTCCAATTTAAAAATGTTGCAATTCATCAAAAGTAACATAAAATAATTTATTCACTAAAGTACTAAGATTTGCTTATCGCGCTATAAATTTGAACTATCTTCGAAATTACGGCAATTGTTCGAAAATCGTCGGGTAGAGCGTCGAGCGTCGTGACCACTCTCTCAGAGGCCTCGCGGCGGACTGATTTGATACTAATAGAACGCAGAGTTTTGTAGTAGTTTTAGAGCAGTTTTAAAATATTTATAGAAAAATTATAGAGCTAATTTAGTAAAAAGAATTTTGCGCATAATTTAAAGAACACTTTTTTCCATAGTAAAAAGCTTTTATCTTATATTTATATAGTAAGTTTAATAGAGAAAACAATTATTTTATCACCTATAATTTCTTTAAAAATTCAAAATGTTCGGATTTTTATAGTTTTTGTTAGTAACCAAAATCTAAAAATGTTTTCAACAAACTATTTTGCTGAAGATCTTTCAAATTGAAATAAAATTTTTGTTCTTAGGTTTGTCAGTAATTTAAACACATTTTTAAGCTTCGAAGTTGACGCGGAAAGTCAAATTATGAAAACCTCTGTTCAATTATCTGGTTATAAATTCCAAAATATCCACAAATCTAAAAATGTTTTCAACAAACTATTTTGATGACAAGATCGCCTAATGATATAAGTAATTAACATATTTGTAAAGTAAATATTCATAGATATTAAGAGGTTTGAAAAGTACAGTTTTTGAGCAAAACGGCGTAAACGCTCTTAATGAAAGAACCCATACCGGTGGGCAAACTGGAACTACTCGTAGTGAAACTTTAAAAGTATTTCACTATAAAAATCTGCTATTTCACCGACAATTATGCCAAAGGAGATAAGGTAATTTGTGTCTGGAATCTATGTCTAATTTATAGATATGATTTTAATTACTTTGGATACCGTTTATCCAAAGTAATTATGACCACATTCTGACATTCATTCTTTTTTTATGGCATTTTAGAGTTCTCGCTCACGTCCGATAATCGGTGACCGATTTTTTAGTCGGTAAAAATGAAACGTATGGAATTCTATGTTGCAACGCACACGTCCTTAAAAAGACGGTCACAAAATAGGTGATAGAATCGGTGAAAAATCGGTCCGATTGTCGGTCGTGGTCGTGGGCACCGTTAGGCTTATGAAATGTTTTTTGCTTTTCTTCGTTTAGGCCTTTCTATTTTGAAATGCCAGTGCGGATTGGGGGTTGTTAACCAGTGCAAGTGCAGGCGGGACCAACGTCTTTACGTGTCTTTCGAAGCACGGAGAAGCTCGAGATGTTAAATTTTCGGTCACCCATCCAATAACCGGCCTTTGCAAAAGTGGCTTAACCTCAGCATTCGCAGACCGGGCGCGTTAACCACTGCGCCATCAAGTTCCTCCGACTAACAAGGAATAGACATAGACATTTATGTATTTACTACATATGAATCAGGTATGTTACCTTAGGTGTAGAGCTCTTCTTCTTGACTTCGGGGACAACACTTTCTTCAGGTTCAGCTTTCGTTTCCCGACTTTCTTCCTCGTCCTTTCCCTCTTTTAGTTTATCGAAGTCTTTTTCCGCGTTACGAGTGTGATCATCCAGATCGCCGAATTTCTAAGAAATATAATTGCAAATAAGTTTATTTACATATTTTTCTGATCCTAACCTGCTACAACTTGTAGTATGGGTTAAAACAAAGCCGCTATCTCAATACCCAGATCTTACACAAATTAATTTGAATTAACCCGTACCAGGAAACTTTGAGATGGCAACACTGACATTTTGTAAGAATTTGTGACCAGTAGTGTAATTATTGCTTAAGACTGTTACTGTAAATATTATCAATGAAGTAATTTTTACTAAACGTACAGTATGCAGTTCAAGGAGTTGGTAGAGTTTTTTTTAAATTTTTAATAATTCTATTTTTAACACTTAATATTATTTTATAAACTCTAATATCGCAATTTAAATCGTCCTTCGAGCAGGATGTATATTATTTATGAATGTATAAATGCTTCAGTTGGGAAGTAAAGACAAAAAAATTAAGAGAAACACACATTACCTACTAAACTAGATTTATATGTAGTGATTTGAAATAGTTACCTCAGGGTGTATAATATACTCTTCGATCTGGTTGACAGCTTCCTTGAAAGCAGCGGTCTTGCAGGACTTGATCAGCTGCTCTTTGTACTCCTGGTACGGTTTTATGTTGTTATCCTCGATCCAAGCACTGTTGACAACATAAGTTGTAAGTATTTATTGAACAGTGTTCACATTTACAGCTTATAATTATTACGTTTCGAACCCACATTAAATCCCAGCCCCATCACTACACTGCCAGACCAAAAAATACCATACCACCTGCACCTTTAAAATAAATATGGTATGCAAGTTAATTATGAGACGAGCAACACCTTAGTCTCCCTGTGACCACAGACGTTGTAAAGAGTTCGAAAAGTCAGGATAAAATTAAATAACATCAATATGTAAAAAAAAGCGCGAGTGGATCCGTAAAAGTTTTTAATTATTTAAATAAACTGGTAACCTATTTGAAATGAAATTACTTTTACGGATTTAAACTAAATTTTACTTCTCGTGTTTAATTTACACATTAATTGGATTTTATGTATTCGCGTAAACTTAAGAGAAGAAAACAATATGATACTAATTTGTTTCGAATGTAGTTACATTAGTACAAAACGATAACTAGATGGGCGGCCAATAATCGACGAAATTCATCCGCTTGTCACGTATACTTCTTATGGCAGCAAAGGAATGACATAAAGATTCCAGCATTGGATGCCGTTGTACCTTTTCTGACGCATCTCAATTTATAAATTTTAATATTCTGCTATTCATGTTCAGAACAGTTCTTAATACATAACTTAAAACGTATATCATCATCAGCTCATTTTATGTCCCCACCTGCTGGGGCACGAGCCTTCCCTATGGATGGATGGAGAACGGGCCATAAACCACCACGCGGGTCCAGTAATGCAGCCGGGACCAACGGCTTTACGTGCCTTCCGAAGCACGGAGGAGCTCGAGATGATAAAATTTGGTCACCCATCCGATGACCGGCCTTTGCGTTGTTAAAGTTGCTTAACCTCAGCACTCGCAGACTGGGCGCGTTAACCACTGCGCCATCGAGCTCCTCAAACACGACAAACACGTAGGTATATAACGTCAACTACTCGACGTACGACTACGACGACGACGACGACGGAGCTCATGACGCGGTGTTAAACGCGCCCGGTCTGCAAGTGCTGAAGTTAAGCAGCTTTCGCGAAGGCCGGATCATCGGATTGATGACCGAAGGTGTATTATCTCCTCCGTGCTTCGGGGGGCACTCAAAGCCGTTGGTCTCGTCTGCATTAGCAGTCGTTAACAACCACCATACCGCATGGGCCCGCGTGGTGGTTTATGGTCTGTTCTTCCATAGCCTTCCATATGGTTGAATAGGTACCATATGGAAGGCTCGTACCTCAGCAATGGGGACACAAAATGAGCTGATGGTAATGATGACTCAACGTTTCGCTCAGAGCTCCAAACGGGCTTGAGATCAGTGTGCCTAGTGTGAGTTTTGTTTATTATCTATATTCATTCGATTACGTTTACGAAAACGAAAACTAGTATTGGCATTGAAGCAGCGCCTCCTGGCGACATACGAGAAGAGTTAACATTTTGCCATACAAATTCTCGTTTTCGTTAACGTGATCGAATTGCGAATGGAACTCGCATTTGGCACCCAGACCGAAACTCCAAAAAAAAGCCGACAATTTAATCAAAACGCAGAACGAGTTGTAAATGAGAACGAGTAAGGTACACACGCCTGAATATCAGACTACCACATACTGTCAAATTTCTTCAATAGACTTTGAACTTTACTAATATGGAATAGGGTTGATTATTTACTGAAGAAATTTGATAGTTTTGGATAGGTTGTTGATGTGTTGGCGTCTGTACTACCATTTAATGCTCAGTTAATAAGTGTTATTTGAAAGCCTATTGTAAGTGTCCTGCTATGATAGGACATTTTCCAATATTTTTGACGCTGTAAGGGAGAAAAGAGCTGGACACTTGCTGAGTTTCTTGCCGGTTCTTCTCAGTACAAGATCTCCCGCCCAGAGTAGACTTACGAACCGATGGCATAGCGACATTCACAAGAGTTACTTGTAGCCTAAACTGAATAAATTATTTTGAATTTGAATAAGACCTTTAAGCACATTGCACGGAGCAGAGTGAGAATTGGTACAGTTAAAGTTTTTATGGAGAAGGAGTTACGAAATATAAAACGTTTGTACTATGTGTTACATTACACAAATTGCATAGTATATTTTCTCCATTAAAGTCGAATTTCAATCACTGGACTATCATTAGTATAAATAAGTAAGTCTTAGTGAGTAATAATTCCGTTTAGCCCACGCGAGCGTTGAATATTACTATGAAACATCAATCTGTGACCCAGAAAGGGATGCGTACTGCAATGCAATTCTCTATTTGGTGTATCATATTCCAGGAATATCTACGGGAGAATCGATAAATTCAAACCGGGCCACGGTAAAAGGAATACGCTTGCTGACGCCCTGCGCAGTGCAAACCCGCCCTTGCACGCGAACAGGGATAGGCAACCCAACTAAGTACCTAGTGCAAGTTATATTCGTCAATGAGAACAAGAATTTATTGTGACAAACGACGAGAGTAAATTTTTTGATATCGCTGCTGGCGTGATCGAATGGCAAATAAATTTCGCATAATGAATGTATGTCTGCTTTCGGCCCTCTTTAGACCCACATCTTAGAGTATTTAGACAACTATATATTTTTTTTAAAAGATTTTGCAATTAACCGGTTATGGACATCGTAACCGTTGTTAATAAAAAATAAGACCAATACCTACCACAGAATACATAATAGTCCAATACCAGTTTTATTTCTTTTAAACATTCTTAATTTTTTTTTTTACATGTAACATGCAAATAAATGGTATGATTTAATTTTGTTTTTTTTAAAATATGGATTACAGAGACATACACATGTAGGTATTTATTTTATTACACTTACTACGCAACGATTCCTTATGTAATCTAAATCTTGTTTAAGAGAAAATCTGTTCCTATGATATTCTTATAAAACTGAACTAAAAAAGAGATAGTGACAACCCTATAATTCTAGCCGCTAAAAGCAGGCTAATTAGTTTGCCTCGGCAGTCTGCTCTCGTCCCTACCTGTCGAATTCAATTAATTGACCTCCCCTTATTTTTGAGCGAGAGGAAAGGACGATTTTTGCCTTCCCTTTCTCTCAAAGCAAAAGTAAAAAAGGGGAACGAACGGACGATCACACGTAACGCATTTTCTAGTTAAAAACGGCTAATGTATCGCGCGAGAGCAGTAGTTGGCTTCAATTTAGAATATTGATTATGAAATATCAACGTAGTAATCAAACTGTGACTTAAGACCGAAAAATATTATTATGCTGCAGCCTTACAGCCTACCATGGTTACGTACGGGTTGAAGAGGTTGTTGAATAATAATAAAATGATTTTATTGTGAACAAAAACCCTTTGTATCTTTGAATGTAAGTATGTATGTATGTTTGCAACGAATAAACTCAAAGACTACTGGACCGATTTAAAAAAATATTTCACCATTAGAATGCTATATTAGCGCTGAGTAACATAGGCTATATTCAAAAAAATGTCCACCCGTGCGAAGCAGGGGCGGGCCGCTAGTTTAACAATAAATTAAAGATACTATCCGCTTAAGTACGGAAGGCATCATAATATCATATGATGCCAAGAGCAAAGTAGATATATATACCCTAATGTGATACTTTTAAAGTTTCATTTACAACCTGTTAAGTTAAAAACTGTGTTGTGGTCTTGCGAACAACAACACAGGGTGCCTAGTCCGAGTTACATTTGACATTCACTAATTTAGTATGGCATTGAAGCAGCGCCTCCAGGCGGCATACGAGAAGAGTTTACATTTTGCCATACAAATTTTCATTTTCATAATCATAATCGAGTGAATACGGGTAGTAAAAAAAATTCACACTAGACACTCAAGAGCCCAACCCCAAAATAACGAGACTGCAAAGGGTAAGCTTCCAACAAACGTGCTCGAGCAACGACGACACAAACATCTCACGGACAGGGACTCTCGCAACAGCTACGCTCACTTCCGAGTGAGCGTAGCTGTTGCGAGAGTCCTCAATTCTCCTATATTCTCCTCAGTTCTCAATTCCTAACACTTTGGCTAAGCCTACTGAACAGTCCGCTGTTCAGTAGGCTTAGCCAAAGTGTTAGGAATTGAGAACGCAACCCTTATCTTGTCATGTTGGCAATACATTGTTGTACGCGTTTGTTGGCATTTCCTGTTCTGTCACTGCTTCATGGTTAGATTACACGTCATACATTTTACAGTTGTCTCGCGTTTTATTTCACATTATTATTACCCAATAATCCAACATGGTAGCAGAGCGTGGTTCCGATCCACGGACCTCTGCTTTTAATGATTTTTAAAACATTAAAAAAACGATAGCGAAGTTCGAAAAGAATAAAATGTATGGGATTGACATCAGCCGCGCTAAATCACGTGGTCAATCTTATGTCAATCCCATACATTTCATTCTTTTCGAACTTCGCTACCGCCACAGGGTGCCTAGTGTGAGTTTTGTTTACTATCCGTATTCATTCGATTACGTTCACTAAAACATAAATTAGTATGGCATTGAAGCAGCGCCCCCTGACGACATACGAGAAGAGTTAACATTTTGCCATACAAATTCTCGGTTTCGTTAACGTGATCAAATGGTGATTGAAACTCACACTTGACACCCTGAGCACGGAGCGCTTCTGAGATTCGGGCCCGTGCAAGGGGTCTCTGTGCGTTGCTCAAGCGAGGTATGTATAAGCTTACCGTCTGGCTCCTCGTTATTTTGTGAGCCCAGAACAAATCCAGAGGTAGTCAAACATCTACAAAATAAATCCATGAACGATCGTTCGTTTGTGTTAATGATGGCCCGCATGGTGCATCATTCATTTCCTTGGTAACGTACATTACAACTAGGAATATAATTTTTAATTTAATGTTAAGTTCGAGCATTCCGGACAAACCTCAGTGGTTTTTGGTCTGCTATGATGCAAAAATATTGTGTTTTAATTTAAATAAATAAATAAAAAAAATAAAAAAAAACTAATAGCTGTTGAACATTGTCGAAATGGGACATTATTATTTTAGATTTTAAATTTTCGTCTTACTATTTTGGGTGAACTAAAAGACTCGTTTAAACACAACTATGTAGCGATGACCATTTGAAAAGGTAACGACTTTAATAGGTACATATCATTCTAATATTATAAAGAGGAAAGCATTGTATTTTGTATGTTTGCAACGAATGAACTCAAAAACTACTACACCAATTTAAAAAATTCTTTCACCATTAGAATGCTACATTAGCGCTGAGTAACATAGGCTATGTTAAAAAAGAAATGTCCACCCGTGCGAAGCCGGGACGGGCGGCAAGTTGTACAATAAGTATAGTTTGAAAAACGATATTACTTTCAATTAAAAATTATATTCTTTGACGTATAATTTAAGGCCATAAGTGACGATAAGGCCGAGGATGATGGAAGCGCACTTCACCCGGAATCCTCTGAAAATGCCGTATAAGGCAATCAGCAATCTCTCTAAAAAAAAACTGTAAAACGATTTATATAGAAGAAATTGTATGGGAATGGCAAACTATAAAGTCACTATTGTGTTTCGTCCTTTGAGTGTTCATTCAAAACTATATATTTAGGTTACAGAAATTCATGTTTGCGTCTAATAAAATATAGATTTATATTCTAAAGAACTGTTACTTTACTTGATGTCATTTATACGTTTAATGTTCTGGAATTTCACCGCCTCTGTAGTGTAGTGGTTAAGACCACCGGTTTAGACCCAGAGGTCCCGGGTTCGATTCTCAGTGGGGAGGGGAGGAGGGAGGGGGGTACATGTTTGTGTAGAAAACCACCATGTTATCTAAATATGTCGCCCTAACATCAATGTTAGTAGCAATATTGTTCCGGCAGCTTGAGATACATGAGTAGACATGAGTAGAAATGTGTTAGGGATTTCGGGAGAAGTGCGCTACCATCATCCTCGGCCTTATCATCACTTATGGACCCCGCCTTAAATTATAAGTCAAAAAATATAATTTTCAATTTAAAGTAATATCGTTTTTGAAACTATACTTATTGTACAACTTGCCGCCCGTCCCGGCTTCGCACGGGTGGACATTTCTATTTTAACATAGCCTATGTTACACCTTCTTTCGGCCTTATCATCACTTAATATCAGGTGTTAACCTTGAGATAAGTGCTTACCTGTTAGATATTTAAAAAAAAGTTGTTGTCAACTTTCCTATTATACAGGACAAATTATCTGCTTTTACTTTGGGAAAGATAATGATCGTGCTAATTAAGTATTACTTTACCAAGATTTATGTGGCGGGACGTAATACCGCAGAGTTGTATAGTCTTATCTATCTATACATACGAAAAAGAGAAGTCCAAAGATAGAAGAACGATCATAATATAACAGCCTACTTCGCTGAACTTAGAACAACAGATTTACGAATAGTTTCTCTAGAACGCTGAAATTTTGTAAACAAGAAGAGATAATAAGATTTTCCGCAGTTCCCGGGATCATGAGATACGGGTGTTTGCGCATACAGGGCCGCGGCACAAAATAAGGATAAAACCTCCTTAATTTGTGGTGGCAGGCAGTCGCTAGTTCGTAATTAAAGGTACCAGTTGGTATCCGTAGTTGGTTTTTTTTCAAAATGATTTTTTCCGATTCTGAAGAAGATAAACTCATAAACCAGGTGGCCCAACATCCCGCACTGTACAATGTCAAAATTGCAATCACTATTCTTTAACACGTCAGACATCTTGTTTCACGGAACACTGGAACCAACTGGATGCTGTCTGCTGTTGCCGTCTGCAGTCGGGTTCGAAATCATGACTGCAGCGACATGACGCAACGTGTCGTGGGCGACACTACTAGTTTCTATGTATTTCTACGACGACGACGACGCCGAGCGACGTGTCGCTAGCTACGGAGGGAATTTCATAGAAATACATAGAAACCAGTAGTGTCGCGACGACATGTCGTCTCCTGCTACTGCGTGGAGTCGGCTGCCAACTGGTACCTTAATGCTTTTAGAGCAGCGGTCGGCCACCCGCTGCCTTTTGGCACATTATAAGACGACTGTACAGAAGGTAAGCTTAGTACAAACCAGGAATGGGCAAACTTTTTCATTCGCGGGACAATATTTACTAACAAAATCTATGGCGGGTCAGGCTATTGAATTTTTTGCTGTATATATATTTTCAACAAATAAATATTTTTTTTGTGAAATAAAAATATAACACACACGTATTTGAATTTTTGTTTGATGGTCGCGGGCCGGACTTCGATCATTCACGGGCCGGAGATGGCCCGCGGGCCGTAGTTTGCCCATCCATGGTACAAACGCACTAGACAACCTCTCACGGATACGGAATCTCGCAGCAGTTGCGCTCGGACAGGGTGCCTCGTGTGAGTTTTGTATACTATCCGTGTTTATTTGATTACGTTTACCAAAACGAAAATTAGTATGGCATTGAGGCAGCGCCTCCTGGCGGCGTACAAGAGTTAACATTTTGCCATACAAATTCTCGTTTTCGTTAATGTGATCGAATGGGGAATGAAACACTAATCTGAGATTTCGTGTCCGTGAGAGGGTATATGTATGTATTTATTATCAATCCTCTCCTGGGTTGCCTTTTAACCTTTTTACCGCCAACAACTTCTATAGAAGTTCGTGATTTTCGTGCCGTCCACGCCAGCACTTCTATAGAAGTTCTTCTTTGTACCTGCTTTATTAAAATACATTTATACGTTGGCGTACAGCGGGACATCGCGTGCAGGATAGTTGGGCGGTGAAAAGGTTAATGATAAGGCCGCCTTTTGTAAGACTCCAATTTTAATTTTAAATTGTTTGTTAACATGTATGTGTTTTTTTATGTGTACAATAAAGTATTTTATTCTATTCTATTCCATGTGTGCGGTGCTTGAGCGCGATATGCATTACGCTTATCTTCTGGGTCTCGTTATTTTTTGTTACTGGTAACTGGTAACTGGCACTCCTCACCCCAGTGCGTGGTACGTAAGGCCCGTTTGATGACAACTAGGCTAGGATAACAGGATGTTTGCTAATACCTGAATAATCCCGAATATGTTAACCTTTTCACCGCCCAACTATCCTGCACGCGATGTCCCGCTGTACGCCAACGTATAAATGTATTTTAATAAAGTAGGTACAAAGAAGAACTTCTATAGAAGTGCTGGCGTGGACGGCACGAATATCTCGAACTTCTATAGAAGTTGTTGGCGGCAAAAAGGTTAAATAGGGTAAAGTGCATAGAATCCCAGAGAATTATGAACATGAAACAACATTTACGGATCTACTCGCGTTAATTTTACACATTGATTTTATACTAATTTATCCTATCCTTGCTCACAGGAGACTGATGTGTTGGAGAACTCTTAGAGGGTTATTTATCCCTTTGCAATTTTACTTACAAGAACAAGTACTTGACTCTAGCTGGAACTATCCAGCTGATACTTTGTTCTTGTTCGTCAACCTCATGGTCCAAAATAAACAGAAGTCAACACATGTAAGGGTTGAACAAAAATAATGGAAGAAAAAGTAACAATAATTGTACCTATTTTTTTTCTTAATAAAGTTATTGTCTATATAAGTCTAACGCTTATTTTTTACTTTTTAGTGCCATTTTATCAGTCAAATTTTTTGTAGTCGGTTTTTTTTTTGTCAAAATTTTTGTTTATTTCTCGCTTTTTAGTGATTCTTTTCGATCTATTTATCAAAAGCGAATATGGGTAGACCTACTAAACACGCTGCTCGTATGAGACAGCGCCGTTTAAATGAGACAAACGAAGAAAACGAGAAACACCTATCTCAAAGTAGGAAATCAAAAACTGAGTTCCGATGGCTGTCTTCTTTTGCTTCGTCATAGTCGCTTAACTATCTTAATCGAGATATTTTATCGCCACCCGTGAAATACTTATCATTGAGGAGTTCCGATGGCAATCTGTGGTCTTTTTCATCAGTTACACTTCATCAAATGATACTTTCTGAATGTAAATGCTTGACTTATTTCTGAAAATACCAAAATCGCGATAGGTATGCCTACAATATTCGAGGAGTTCCCTTAATTCCTTGAGGATCCCATCATCAGAAATGGACCAAATTAAAATGGGACCACACGGGAAGCACCAGCTTTCAAATAAAGAAAGAATCATCAAAATCGGTTCACTCAGTCGATAGTTCTGAGGTAACAAACATAAAAAAAAAAAAAAAAAATACCGTCGAATTGATAACCTCCTCTTTTTTTGAAGTCGGTTAAAAATGAAAGAGTTTTTGTTTGAAAAAGTAAATCTACGTAAATATGTTTTTTGCATGTTATCACAGTGTTCTTCATACTTGGTTGCATGGCTATGTTTCAGAATTATACCAAACACCTGTAGACGTAGTTACTATTATTTTATTTATTTATGCCAGAAGCGGTAGTGGTGTAAATAAAATGAAATGTGCACGCACGCACGCACGCACGCACGCACGCACGCCAGCCGGCAATATATGGCTAAATACTATATTTTTTTAAACTGGGACAGTATTGGGAATTCCGAATCTAAGGGAGATACAGGGAATCTGTCTTAGGAACTACTTATGTCTTTTTATATGAAAACTATTTTGACGTATCAAATTTTTTGGTCAAGTGTAAGTTGTACATAAAAATGTGTATGTATTCTCAGCAGAGAGAGCGAGCTCTATAAAATTCTCGTGTCACATGTGGGTTGCCATACTCCTCCGAAACGGCTCGATCGATTTTTATAAAATTTTATATGTATATTCGGTAGGTCTGACCAATCGGTCGTAATCTATATTTCATACCCTTAAGAAACTGTCAAAGTGGTATGAAGTCCGCCGGGTCAGCTAGTAAAGAGGAAAAGTTTGTGACTTTGTTTGTTCGAGGAGGGTAATCTCCAGAAATTACCCTCCTCGAACAAAAATAGAAATATTTTTTGGAATTGTACCTGTAGTTCCAGAACTACAAATAATATTTCACTTATAGAATGATACATTCTTTGTGGGTAATATAGGATAGGCTATATTTTAATTTGATAAAAATATTGGTTTTTATAAATACATCAACGAGGACGAAGTCGCGGGCAAAGTCCAATAATAAAGTCCGATATTCTATATCAGGGTGGAAATACAATTGGCAATAATTTGATGAGAAATGTTAACCCATTTTTATGATAATGAGTATCTTGTGGTTATACCTTTATAATTTATATATCATACTAATATTATAAAGAGGAAGAAAGCTTTGTATTTTTGTATGTTTGAAGGAATAAACTGAACTGAAAAATTACTGGACAGATTTAAACAATTCTTTCACCATTAGAATGCTACATTAGCGCTGAGTAACATATAAGCTATATTAAAAAAGAAATGTCCACCCGTGCGAAGCCGGGACGGGCCGCTAGTTTAGTTATATTTTTATAAACTATTTTGTCACATTTTTTTATAGTTTTTATACAACAATAAATTATTATAATTTATTATTTAATCTGGTCAACTTATACTTAACAGTACCTTAAATATTTACACAATAAAGAATTTCAGGTTGATAAAACGATGTATTTTTAATAAAAATTGTTAATTTAGTTCTAAGTAACATAAAGGAATAACACTAGTCCAATTTATCAGAATTATACTAAGTTTGTATTTTATTATTTACATATAAACTTATATTCGTTGCATAGCAAAGGGTTTTCTAGAGTTTGGGTTTTTTTCTGTCAAGTATATTTTATAGACATAATAAGTGATGTGGATAAAAATGCATTTATATTTAGAAAATTGGTAGATTTACTTTTCTGTCTAAATGTAAATCTGGTTTGAATATTTCCTAGTATACTATTATATTTATTGATTTATAATTAGGTACACAAAACAAATTAAAGTCATAGTTACTAACAAATATTGAAGCGCACGATAATGAACTGTACAAAAATTCACAAACATTGAAATAAAAAAGATTTTCTACTTCAATTCAATTATTTAACACAAATTTATTACAAAAAAGACACTCACTGCTAGCTGCAGGAACAGAACAATGCTACAAACATTAATGTTATGGCGACATATTTAGATAAGATGGTGGTAGCTAGCCAGGCGGACAAACAAGCCTTACCTTACCAACCAAACAAACATTTACCCCCCGCTGGGAATCGAACCGGGGCCTCTGTCTGAGACCGGTGCTCTTAACCACTAGACCACAGAGGCGGTTATAGTAGTATATAGCATCATAATTATATATTTATTTTTGAAACAAATTCTGCATCTTCTACATCTTCTTTTATGTCAGCGAATTAATTGGATTCTTCCCAACCAGATGAAACAGAAAACTTCACAAGCAGAAAGTGGCCACGTCAGCAGCCTTTTATTCGGCCTTAACCAAATTGTCTAGTTTTTTTTAAAGATTTTAATTATTGCCACTGGTAATTTTCAGCTTCACCGGTCTTTTTTAGGGCCAGCGAGAAACTTAAAGGGATCCTCAACCCGTGTGGAACGAAGCACCGCCGGAGGTTTTCTAGAGGCAACGGCATCACGCACTAGTGCGTGTCCCTGTTCCCTACTAGATTTTCCGAGGGGTTCGGATCTGATCGGGGAGCGGAACGACCCGAGGTCGCCTTAAAGGCTCGTACCTTGGCTCGGGTTAGCCGGGTCGTAGGGGTGGGGAGAAGAGCCCAGGTACACGTCTGTACCTGGTATGGAGCGCGTGTGAACCGGCTCGTCGTCTTGTTCTACGAGTACGGTGACTTGGGCCTAAACTAGTGTGCATGTTTAATGTATTCTGTAAATGTGTAGTGGCATTTAGAGTATCGGGCGGGGTCGTCTATAGTGCAGGCATAAGGCTGCGTCTTCGACGTGTGCCATAAGCGGGGCGGGAGCGGTGGCGGTGCGGAAAGCGGTGACGCTCTACGCATACATTGACAAGGGACCGTCCTCGACGACAGCACACGACAAGGTGCCCCAGAGGGAAGCTTATATCGTACTCAAGCAACGCAACAGCTGCGCTTGGACTGTTCCGAGATTTGCGTCCGTGAGAGGTTGTCTATGGCGCAGGCCACATATAAATGGCGCCGGGCGCGGACATGGCACGGGCGGCTTCCTCTTCCATTGAAATTTCATACTAAGTGCATGGAAATAAAGCGAGTCGCGAGCGCCGAAATGGCGCGTCATACCACGTCAGAGCTACGACATAGCGTGTGTCCTAAATTGCGCTTTATTTCCATGCACTTAGTATGAAATTTGAATGGAAGAGGAAACCGCCCGTGCCATGCCCGCGCCCGGCGCCATTTATGTGTGGCCTGCGCCTTAGTGTGCATTGCTCGAGCGCGTTTGTATGAAGCTTACGTTTTCCAGTCTCCTTATTTTGTGACGACAACGAGAGTAGCGCAACAAGAGAGCGTTACAGTCACTAACATTACCATGTACACGATGTAACTTTTAATACAATGGAATAAGAGTCAAACTAGTCAAAAGTGTTTACATGTTACATTACATGCTCGTGACTGTACACGAGCGGCGAGCGACTGTCGAATGTTTCGAGTCTTTTTGACGCTGCGATAATCAGGCAGGTGACTGGTTAGTCAATACCTATAGAAACGTTTAAGGAACTGTCAAAGCGATTTTTTGTTATAGAAATTGTATGGGAATTGCAACTATGACGTCACCATTTCGCTCCGTCAATTGAGTGTTCATTAAAAAACTTTTAAGGTTGCAAAAATTCATGCCAAGGTCTAATAAAAATAGGTTGTTTTAAAGAACTGTCACATGATTTCATTTATATATTTACCCTTAATTTAATTATTATTACAACCCTATTCCCGCTGCAGTCCAGGACAAGCAATTCCGCTCTCCTCGCCGCCACCGCTGCGCTCACCGCAGAAGTCGAGGACGAGACAGATGAGTAGCTAAGCAGGTGTTCCATCGACTGCGGCTGCACACTCGCATAGAAAACTGTACCCCCTTTAAGGCCTGTTTTCACTTTGATTAGTGCGAGTGCAGGTGATTAGTAATTGCGAGTGTTTAGTGCAGGTGTGTAGTGCAAGAAGTGTCCAATTTTGTCAAGTGGCTGTGTTTAGTAAATTATTAACGGGATTCTTACCATGTTTATTATTTGTGAGTATCCGATATTTCGGCACAGTTGCATGCGCCATGATCATTCATGCCGAAATATCGGATACTCACAAATAATAAACATGGTAAGAATCCCGTTAATAATATCATGAGATAGCTCCTATATTGGCTAAACGAAACGTCGGGTCCTAATCACTGGATTGAGTTTTTCAACCCTCAGATAATTTCGACAGAACGCCACTACGTACCTAGATTAGTGAGAAAGCGATTGAAATTCCAAAATACAAAAATTTCAATCGTTAAGATGGATTCAAACTGTCACGTGTCTGGAATCCAATGATTAGTCTTGTTAAAAACCGCAAAAACAACAATAAATCCGTTTCGCGTTCCGATACTGTGAGTGTAGTGTGTCGTGAGCAATTTCGAGTGAATAGTGACTTAGAAACCGGTGGTACGGTACGGGCATCGAGCGCAAAAAACGACTAAGGAAGGGGGTAGATCGTTTTGTCTGCTCATAAAAAACTCACCTACATTAACTTCAGTAATTCCGTGATCATGCATGCAACTGTGCCGAAATATTGGATACTCACAAATAATAAACGTGATAAGATTCCCGTTAATAATTACTCTATTGCAAGTGACCATGATAGTATATAGTTACACAATAAAAGCGACATCGAAAGCACAAATGATCGACAGTAGAAATTGAGCGATTGTTGAGTAAATGAGTGTTGACCGTTTAGGCGCGGAACGGTAGAAGAGCAAATTGGTAAAGTGGTCGCAAAATGGTAAAGGAGTAAAATGGTAAGAGAGCATAACGTCAAAAGCGCATAATGGTTAAAGATCACATTGGTAATACAGCAAAAGGGTAAAAGCGCACAACGGTAAAAGAACCATTTCTTTATTAGCACATGCACAGTTCTGTTACTTTCCTCAATTATAGGCTGGGAAAATACGGGATTTTTAAGAAACAGATGAATAAAAGAAGTTTTTTTAAATAATATACATACTTACTCGTTTATATCATAAAATATTTTTTCAATTTAAATTTTTATTAACATTTAAGCTAGAACTGGTATTAAAATCAATTTTTACCTTAAATCACTTGGAGACCCAAATTTTTATTGATACATAAGAAATATGTAGGTAACTTTATTATGACTATACATAATTGTAAAAAAAATCATCATCCACTACCATAAACATAACTTATATCAGAAGTAACATAAAAGTGTAACTATCAAAATCACGTTTCTTACAGATTAATGATATACCTAACAAAAAAAATCTTAATTCAAACAATATCAATTATAATTGTAAATAATCATCATCCGCTACCTTAAACATAACTTTTATCAGGAGTAATATAAAAGTGTACTTTTCAAATCACGTTTCTTTCAGAATAATATACCTAACAAAAAAAAATTTCTTAATAAAAATCAATAAAGTAAATGTTGTCCACACGGCGGCAGATCAACCTACCCAAAACTGTCAAATTTCTACAATCAATTTTGAACTTTATGGTTTGGTTATAAGGATCAATATTCATTGGAGAAGTTTGACAGATTTGGGTAGGTTGATCTGCTGCCGACTGTACTATATAAAAGTGTTTATTCTACATAATTTAATTTTCTTTATACAAAATTGACTTTTATTTGTGTTTCTTAAAAATCTTTTATTTTTCAGTGTATTTTAGGAAAGTAGCAGAGAGCTGTGCATGTGTTAATAATTTTTTTTTTTTACCTTTTTGCGTTTTTACCATTTTGCTGTATTACCAATGTGATCTTTAACCATTATGCGCTTTTGAAGTTATGCTATTTTACCATTTTGCTCTTTAACCATTTCGCTCCTTTACCATTTTGAAATCGTTTACCATTTTGCTTTTTTACCGTTCCACGCCTAAACGCCTCCAGACAAGGAGAACACTCACTCATTTCCTGTTGTCAACACTCACTTATTTTTTGTGTTGTCAACACTTGTTTAGGCGCGGAACGGTAAAAAGCAAAATGGTAAACGATCTCAAGTGGATCAAAGCAAAATGGTAAAGTCTCGAAGTCTAGGGATGTCTCTGTACTTTGATCCTGGGTAGTCCCATGTCCCAGGACTCTGAAATGTCGAGGCTTCCCAAGCCCTAACAATATGAATGGTTTATTTTTATTAATTGACTTTATTATTTATTTCCACTTTAGCTGCCTTACAAATAAACAAAGAATAAGGTCCAAATAGTTATTCTGTGTTTTGTTCCTGTTGTGTAAACATCATTTCAAATTAGAGTAAACAACACAAAACATGGAATAACTATTCGGACCTTAATCTTTGTTTATTTGTAAGGCACTAGATGTTTTATTTAACATGTTACATCAGCTACTTTGGTCTTGTCTCAGAGTATACTTATTGTCTATCTTGTCCGTTATTACTTTCACATCATACATCTTTCCATAGCTTGCGGTATGGTGAGTAGTTTTTACCAGCAATTTTGTTATGCCCCAGTTTGACAGTCATATGTGAGGATAGGTAACTTACATGTGCTAAATAACTTACTCTTCTTTCATAGCAATGGTTCTTCTACAAATTTCCTATCCTGTTGCCAATTTCCTTGGATATCAAGTTATGGGAGATAATGTTTGGTCCAAAATATAATTTACCAATATCATTAATCTAAACAGTGATATTTTTTTCAATACAATATAAATAATAGGTATAGCACAATAGCAAGTAATTCACTAAAAATCATTGCCAACAAATTTCTTAGGGTAAGATAGTAATTTAGGTAGGAAGTAGAGAAAATGAAAGAGTTAGGAAGGAATACAGTACTTTAAAAAACTGGACAACATATATGAGTATTATATTTTACTTACTAGTTATTAGTTCCAAAGAAGTAGATGCATTGGATGTTGGTAGCCTTCTTAGGCGGCTTCAATTCAGGAGTAGGAATGGCTACCTGAAACACCAGTAACCAAACAATTAGGTTTAGGTTAAGTACTAATCAAAACATCTTCAAATCTTCCACTATCACACGCCTTATAAAAGAAGAAAATTATATTATAATAGACTTGTTGAGCGACATGGTATTGGTATTGGTTATTTTGGTAAAAAGTCAGTTTAAAATTTTCCCGCCTATAGGTGAATCTGTCAAAATGTATCAACAAACACATAAGTGTAAAATGCAACAGTAATTCGGACGTGCCGATTAAATTGTGTCCACAACTATTCTTTACTTTCAATGTTCATTTACCACTTAAAAATAAAAATATGATGCCACTTACCCGGCCAGGCCACGGGCTAAAACCCTTCATTTTGGCCCTGAAACAAAGTATTGTTTTGGATTATTTTAGGCTGGAATTAATAGTAACTCCTTATGTTCACATAAGGCCTAAATTTTCATTACATACCAAACTAGATCACCAAGTTTATAAGGTTCAGTCATTATACACGTCTGTTCTGGACGAATTTCCACGACGAACTAACCAAAGACAAGACCAGACAGACCATAAAGCAAGGTAAATATACCAGCAGACGCATCAATCAAAAACTTAGCGTCCTAAACCGTAGACTAAACTGTCTATGATTATAGAATCGTCCTTTTGTAAAAACGATTTTTATCGTAAAAACTTTTAAAACAAATGCTATCTCTTAACTATTTCGCTACTGCGAGTACTACATTATTTTTCAAATGGTTTGATTAAGGTCATACATTATAAAATAAAAACTAATATAACAATCTTTACATAAACGCAAAAAACTAGATGATCTTGAAAATTATTATTTATAATAGCCTGTCATAGCAGTAATTAAGTTTATAAGCTACCTACATTTTACCTAGTGTAAGATCTTAAGTCTCAAAGACTCAAAACGTATCTGACGTCATCGCTCGCTCTATTTCACGACATTGGCGAGTTTCAAATAACGTGAATTATCAAATGCTTGTTACTACAAAACTACTCAGTTTGATTGAAAAATTACTTTGACACTGGCTAAATGTGCTAATCGCACAAAGCCATCAACTAAAGGAAAAAAAATACATAGAGATGCCCAGTAAAATATTTTGTTTCGATATATCGTATGCGTTTGTATCTATACACGATTATCGTATCCTTTTGTATCGATACATACAATATTTCCGACATTTTGAAAAATTCAAACAAATATTTTGTGCATGATGATGGCGATACTAATTTGGAAGTATTACTGCAATCCAGTGTCCCCTTATGACGTCTTTTGAAATGAATTTCCAAAAAAGTAGTTTTATTTTTAGTTTTCATAAAAATATGGTACAATTTACATTCACCGCCATTATTATTTTTTTATAAAATAATTCCAAACATTCGACTTTACTGGCGGTTCCATAATAAAATGTGTGCCAAAGTTACTTGAACAGAATGAAAACCCACAATAACCTTGAAATTTTGAATCAAACAAAATTGTCAGTACTGTAAGGTTGATGTATAATAAGAATAACAGTTTCACTTAACTTTGTGTATTTAATAAAAAACATTACAGTGTATTATATCGATCTCCGAGCACCTCGGCTTATAACCGGGCTATCTAGCTCCTGTCAAACCGTTACAAACCTTTTTAATTTTACATGTTCGATGATTCAAATCCTCATCCAAACTGAAGAGGCTTACATACAAATACAGTAAACTAACTTTTACTATGAGCTGCATATAACCTCCTTACAATATTCCCCCCTCCATTCAAATTTTAAACCCAAATTTTTTTTTCCAAAGTGATAGATAACTCTAATATATATATTTCAATCACATATTATGAGGTACGAATCTTCAACAATATAAACCGAGGTACCGTACTACAAGTATGTGCCCGACCCAGTTCTCGAAAATGACCTGGGGGGTAACCACGAGCTCTTATAGCAGTATTATTGCAGTTGTGAAAAAGAGACGCGTGTAGCGGCGAATATATGTTCGTCTCTTTTCCACAACTGCAATAATACTGCTATAAGAACTCATAGTCAGGGGGCATGTCACGTTGTACTGGGATCGATCTCTAATATGACGATGATGATGAATGATAAAAGAAATAAGAAGTGAGAGATGATATACCCCCCAACCCCTCGAGTATCTCAGTAAAGATCTGGGGCTTTACTAAGTCCTCACGCGGACTTCTTGAAAGTTGAAAAGTGCCGTTGCATTGTTTTGTTTCATTTGCCACACTCACGAACACATAACAGTAAATGATCCACCATTATTTCACATTAATATTCGACATAACACAAATTTTAGATAATAAATCAAACAAAACTACAAAACCGCAGTCATGCATGACTCTTCACTTTCCCGCCAAGAAGTCCATTATTAATTAACAGGTCTATTCTTCTAGATAAAATGACTGACAAGCTTAAACGTCCTAAACGTCCTTCGTCGGCTTACTTGCTGTGGCTAGATACTGCAAGAGAACAGATAGAGGCTGATAATCCCGGCATAAAAATCACGGAAATCGCCAATAAAGGAGGTGAAATATGGAGAGCAATGAAGGATAAAAGTGTATGTACCTTTATATTAATTGAATTAATTTAATTTTTAACTGTATTCTGAAGTTGTGGTGCCTTTTTAAATAAATATTTTCTAATTCTATAATTTATTATTCTTTGTCGTATAATTACTCATTGTGAATTTTCTTCTGTTCAGGAATGGGAGGAAATAGCTGCTCAAGCTAAAGAACAGTATGCAAAAGACCTAGATTCATATAACACCAATGGTGGTGGTTGGGAAGAAGGTACCTAGCTAATAATAATAATAATAGACATATTATTTCTGGCTGTTCTCGTCTGGCTAACGGCGAGTACTTGCACAGGCATAATCAAGTGGCCAGGATTATCCACCAGCAACTTGCTTTGAAATACAAACTTGTGGATTCTGAGGTACCGTACTACAAGTATGTGCCCGACCCAGTTCTCGAAAATGATCATGTCACGTTGTACTGGGATCGATCTATTATCACCGACAGGACTATTGTAGCCAATAAGCCTGACATTGTGGTGATCATATATATCGATGGTGGTTATAGATCGATTAGCGCGCCGCACGATGATTGTCGATATCACCATTCCCCATGACGAGTACCTCGTAAAAGCTGAGAAAGAGAAACAAACCAACTATCTCGACTTAGCACACGAGGTTGTCGACATGTGGAATGTCGATTCGGCTGTCATCGTACCGATTGTTGTTACGGCCAACGGCCTGATGGCCAAGAGCCTCGATCAACATCTATTGAGGCTCTCGTTAGGCGGCTGGATCAAGGGCCTGATTCAGAAGGCAGTTCTCTTCGATACGGCACTCATTGTGAGATTTGTGAGGAGGTTCCTGTCTCTGGAACCCTAACCACCGTTAGCTTGGACCCTGGTCCCGATGGCAGCAGACCCCTATTTTTATATTTTAAATGTTTTATTTATTTTGTTTTTAGAAAATATTTAAAAATGTAAATTTATATTAGAAAAAATAAGTAAAAGCATTAATAATAATAATTATAAATTAAAAAAAATAGTTAATGTTACTTTTTGCACCGTCTCGTCTCGTGTTACTTTTGACTATCAGCCACTGGCAACACTTTTCCTTTTCCCTTGTATACCTCCCTCCATCTCAATTCAATTTCTTGAAAAATGGCTCTCGCTACGATTTAGCCAATGTCTAGTTTTAGGGCAGGTTATTAGTGTTTTGATATTGTCCGTAACTCCATCTCTCTCGTGACGTAGGTATTATGTTGTGAGTTTTTCGAGCCCTCACCAGAAATGCTATTTAAGTACTAAACTAAAATATAAGTAAAGACCGCACATTTTTTTATTTGCCATGACATCGTCCGCGAGGAAATGCTTGTGTAAAGTATTAAAATAAAGATTTTAGTAAAATAACGTTTTTTATTTTACAAAGCTTTCGGCCTTTTTTTGATTTATGTCCTGGCCGTGGCAACACTGACTCTGACAGAATGGATCAATGATTATCAGTTTTTTTTTTTTTTTTTTTTATTTGATGGCTTTGTGCGATTAGCACATTTAGCCAGTGTCAAAGTAATTTTTCGTACAAGTAATACATAAATAAACAATATTTCCATAAATGATGATGAATGATAATAGAAATGAGAAGTGAGAATGATATACCCCCCAACCCCTCGAGTATCTTAGTAAAGATGTGGGGCTTTACTAAGTCCTCACGCGGAATTCTTGAGAGAATTTGAAAAGTGCCGTTGCACTATTTTGTTTCATTTGCCAACACTCATGCACACTCACGAACACTTAACGGTTAATAATCCACCATTATTTCACATTAATGTTCGAATTAACACAAATTTTAGAAAATAAAACAAAATTGCAGACATTACTCTTCACTTTCCCGCCAAGACTCTCGATTATCAGTTTAACTTTAAGGGGACTTCTTGGCGGGAAAGTGAAGCGTCATGTTTGCGGTTTTGCTTTATTTTCCAAAATTTGTGTTATGTCGAATATTAATGTGAAATAATGGTGGATTATTAACCGTTAAGTGTTCGTGAGCATGCATAAGTGTTGGCAAATGAAACAAAACAGTGCAACGTCACTTTTCAAATTCTCTCAAGAAGCTCGCGTGAGGACTTAGTAAAGCCCCACATCTTTACTGAGATACTTGAGGGGTTGGGGGGTATATCATTTCTCACTTCCCAATTCTAATATCATTCATCATCATCATCATATATGAAAATATTGTTTATTTATGTATTACTTAAACTAATGACATGGCAGCATGGTCTATGACCTTAGCCGGTTCCTCAAGGAACAAACTACACTAAAAAAAAAATTATCAGTTTAATTTAAACTATATTATACTACTACATTGTTAAGAATACTACTAGTCTTTACTATTACCTACCTAGAGTTATTATTCTGAGACTTATTCTGTGTTCATAACATAGTTAGTTATGTTTTGCATCAGGAAAAAAGTTGAAATGACTGACAAGTGCAAGCATAAGCGTCTTATGTCGGGTTACATGCTGTGGCTGAATACTGCAAGAGAAAAGACCAATAATCCTGGCTTAAAAGTCACGAAAATCGCCAAAAAAGGAGGTGAAATATGGAGAGCAATGAAGGATAAAAGTGTATGTACCTTTTTAATTAATTGAATTAATTTAATTTGGAATTGTATTCTGAAGTTGTGCCTTTTTAATAAATAAATAAATATTTTCTAATTCTATAATTTACTATCCTTTGTCGTGAATGTGATGTGATGTGAATTTTCTTCTGTTCAGGAATGTAAGGAAAAAGCTGCTCCAGCTAAAGAACAGTGCGCAAAAGACCTAGAGTCATATCGTAACACCAATGGTGGTGGTGACGAAGGTACCTAGCTAATAATAATAATAATAATTAGGGGGGAGAAGCCTACTTTGAGGGGGGATAGTTGGGTCAAAGTACTAAAACTCGGAGAAAGGTACATGCTTTTTTAAAAGATGTTTAAAAAAATATCTCCGGCGCTGCGCTGCGGGAAGTGCAGCCTCTGTGTAACAAAATGCAGGTATTACCTAAACACCTGCTTGTAGCTCAGCGGTCAGAGCATTGGACCAGTTTATCCAAAGGTTCAATTCCCACTCAAGCTTCTTGAGACTGCTTGATTTTTCCTAGTAAAATTTTATCTTATGCTTGTGTTAGGAAACAACGTTGTCTGTAATCTGTATGGACATTTAACCACCATTACAATAGTGGCATATCCCACTGATTAAAACATACCCTCAGAATAATAGCGCTACGCCCTCACTATCGCAGCGCAGCCGTTGTGAGCTTCCGCAAACAGCTCTGCATCACCATGGCAGCAGCCCCAACAGTACCTTCAAGGCTGTTACTGTGTGTGTACCTGTTTTAGACTCATGCGGCACTGCTAACCCACAGGCTGCACAAAAAAACTGCGCACTCTCTCAATGTCCGTCTTTAAAATATTCTGAAACCTAGCATTCAAAGTACTTGAAGCTCTGCACTCGCTTTGGAGGCTTACCACGTAGTAACCCAATCACTTTACTAATGTTATAATTACGGGATTATTTTGTAACTAAATCATCTTCAGCTATTGCGTATTTCAAGACAATAAATATGTGATAACGAAATGGCTTGTTCATACAAAACAGATTAGGACCATTGAACTGGTTGGGGCGATAAATATTTTCATTAATTTTAACTCATTTAGACCAGTTTTAGTTCTACTTTTTATAGAGTAATGCCTTATTAATTAATTGGAATCAATCTATATTATGTAGAAAATGGCAAATGCGTTTCCCGACAAAACGCCACCCTATTTGTGTCTGTGAAACGAGTGTTAACCAACTCTTTAGATAGCGAAAAGCAAGGTTGTTATTTAAAACCTGTTATCTAGCATTTATTTATATTTTGATTTACAGAAGAAGAAGTTGAAATGACTGACATGTTTTTGGCTTACGTGCACTGGCTGAAAACTGGTGTATGTACATTTCTTAAATCTATGATTGATTATCCTTTGTCTGTTTAATTACTCATTGTGAATTTTCTTCTGTACAGGAAGGGAAGGAAGAAGCTGCTCAATTAGAAAAGTACACAAAAAGCTTACGGTCATATAACGCTAACGGTGGTGGACGTAGTTGTGGTGAAAGAGTTGGCATTTCTTGCGGTAAGATCATTAGTAATATTTTTTTATTTACCAGAAACATTTACAAAATGGAAACACCAACTTAAAGCCTATAACTATTGCTATGTAGATTTCGTATACAATTATTGTAGCATCTGCTACCGAACTGGGATGTTAGTCCCGTATTTCAGCATACAGCGACTCTATCCTCGGAGTAAGTTTTACGCATCACTTATAATAAGCCACAATATTAAAATTATTATAACATACTTATATAAGTATGTAACAAATATTTTATAGTAAGAGTGTGAATGAGTGGATGTATGTGAGAGGGTGAGTAGGTGTAAGAAGATAAATTTACATTATAAAATTAATGATGGATTCTTAGTTTTATATTAATACATATTGTAGAATTTTTATAAAGTTAGTTTAAATAGCATCACAACTAGATACCAATGAGGTTCTCTGTCTCATCATAGGACTTTGTCATAAGGAAAACTGATACAGATTTTTTTACTGCGATTTTATTCATACTCATGTTTTTATTGATTTTATTGTAAACGATAGGGCCTAAAAAGGGGAAGAATCTATGAGCCCAAGCAGTTTTTGCCCTAAAGGACCTATTACACACAGCGAACCATCTAATCAGGGGAGTACTCTAGCATAGAGTGTTGCTTGAGAATAATGCTGCGTAAGAATAATTGACGCACTGTCAAAAGCTCACAGTACTCGTAAAGAAGCTTTGTTGGATATAAGAAAAGCAGGGTTTGAAGGTACATATTTTGAGAATCGTTCTTTGCGATACCTCAAGTTTCTTAAGAGTAGTTTTAGGAGCACCACCCCAGGATGTTATGCAATATGTAAGCAACGACTGTCACAAGGCATAGTAAATCCTTTTTAGTGTAACGGGAGGGACAACGTGTCTCAAATTCCCAAAGACATACATTAGTCTGCGTATTCCATTGACCAGCGTATCTTTATGTTGTTTAAAACTAAAATGTTCATCAATTATGACGCCCAAGTATATCATCGAGCTCACACAGTCAGTTGGCAAACATTGACATTGCGTGTCATTACGAAAGTTGGAAAAGTTATGAGCAATCAGGTTAAGTTGATGAGAATATTTGCGCAAAGAAAAGCTACATATTTGGTTTTAGCAGTATTTAATGTTAATACGTTGTTCTGGAGCCATTTCTTTACCACTTTGAGTAGATCTATATGTTTCTTCCCAAGTTTTGGCTACAAAAATAAGAGCTGTATCGTCTGCATAAGAGATAATTCTTCCTTGAAACGGGTCTTGAGATAACAAGTCGTTAATATAAATGAGGAAAAGGGTTGGTCCTAAAATAATGCCTTGCGGCACACCGTATGTAATGGGAAGATCAGAACTAGTATAAGAACCAATCCTTACACATTGAAGCCTATCTGTTAGGTAGTCAGTAAAAAGATCTAGCTCGTTGCCCCTAATTTCAATTTTTTCCAGCTTCTTTAGGAGGATAGGGACCGACACCGTGTCGAAGGCCTTTGCCAAGTCCATAAATATCGATATACATTTGTTACCTCTATTCAAATTAGCAGTAGCTATAAAATTAGTAAGATTATATACTGCATCATCTGTGGATCTACCTCGACGGAATCCATATTGGAATTCAGATAATAAACTATTCGTTTCAATGTAATTAATCAATCAGTCTGTTATTCATTATTTTCTCGAGTATTTTTGAAAGTAAGGGAAGAATCGCTATAGGCCGATAGCTGCCGAATTGGTCTCTATCCCCTCCTCTCTTATATATTGGGCGAATTTGAGATATTTTTAGAGTTTTAGGAAAGATTCCGTTTGACAGACACATATTAAAAACGTACGTCAAATGTGATAATAGTATGTCTTTATGATCTTTGAGCAGTCTGTTCGATATGTTATCCCGTCCCACTGAACATTCGTTTTTCAGAGACATAATGAGACTATTTACTTCGGATTCGCTTGTTTCAGTGAAAACAAAAGAGCCAAATGTTACTTGAAGCGTCTGGGATAGAAATAGATGGTGTAGTTGATACAATTTTTTCTGCCAAAGATTTACCCACATTTGCGAAGTAGTCATTTACGAAATTTATTGAGTTTTGAGGACAACCTGACACACCTAATAATTCTTTAGGAAGAAGAGTGTCTCTGGTCGTATTTGTAATGGATTTAACAGTATTCCAGAGCTTTTTACTGTCATTACCTGCTTTTTGAATAAGGTCTCTTTCATAGACACGTTTGACTTTTTTAAGGATCTTACAACAAAAAATTCTGTAACGAATATAGGTTGTTTTTAGAACAGAGCTTTCAGGGCAAGATTTAGACTTTTTGTTTTAATGCATCGCAGAAGACCAGGTCATCCAGGGCTTTATGATCTTTTTTCGACACGATAACAAAACAGTTTTAGAATTTATTTTTTAATCTCACTTATTATGTCATTAATTGGATTTACTCGCATATGGACCAACCTACTAATACGCATTAGGACCACTACGCGAATAGACCAATACTTATAAAGACCAATACTCAATTGGACCAAACGCATTAGGACCACTACGCAAATAGACCACTATGCAAATAGACCAATACTTATAAAGACCAACACTCAATTGGACCAAACGCATTAGGACCACTACGCAAATAGACGAACACTTAAAATAAAGACCAATACCTATAGAAGTACCAATACCAATAGTTAGACCAAAACGTTGGGGTCTCCAGTCCATACAACGAACCGCTAGACTGACCAGTCTAACAACTAGTTTAGGTATTAAAAAGAGGATGGTAAAAAAATTAAATTTAATTAAATAAATATGAAGTTATATTTTTTTATTATTATTATATTTTTTTATTTAATTTAATAAAATTTTGGTCATAAACCGAAGTAAAATGCCAGTGTGCGTAGTTAAACTGTGTAAAAATTATACTACAAGAAATAAGAAGGACATCATTCTTACACACACTACAAAATTGAGTTGCCGCATTCACGGAGATATTGTTTCTAGGTAGCGCGGTATCTAGTCGAGCGCAGCGAGACCAATCATTCATCTAAGGAATAAACATTATCTGACGATTGAAAAATCAGGCCTTAGTTAAGAATAAAATGCAAATAGGTCTTTGTACGTATTCGTCGTTATGCGTATTAGTCGTCTCACATTTTTTATCCTTATGCGAATAGGTCTTTGTTCGTATTCGTCGTTATGCGTATTGGTCGTTACACATTTTTGATCCTTATGCGAATAGGTCTTTGTGCATATTGGTCGTTATGCGTATTGGTCGACATGCGTTGTGGTCATAATGCGTTTTTGGTCCATATGCGAGTAAACGATTAATTGCCCTATTACAGTCGTTCATTTCATAAATGAGATTAAAATTGATATAACGTATATATTTGGTCAGACCGTCATTGTCAATTATAGTGCGGGTAAGTGTTGCAAAATGACGGGTCGGTTGTGACTCATGATTACAGTCTTGTGATCTGTTAGCGTCGACTGTACACCTTTTTTTTTTTTTTTTTTTTTTATTGAGAGATGGGCTTGCTCTTGGCCTCATTCTAATCCCTAGGACTAAGAAGAGGCCGACGATGGAACAAGCTTGCCCAGAAATAGCCTATTCACTCGGGCTTTAAAAACTTTAGGGTTATATGCACTCGGGAACACAGACGCCGGTAGAGAATTCCACTCTTTGGCTGTACGCATTATAAATGTAGAAGCAAAACGCTTAGTGCGCAGAAGTGGAATATCAACCAGGTAAGGGTGGTAGCCAGCCGTACGTCTGGATTCTCGATGGTAAAATGGGGAAGGTGGAATGAGCTCATGCAGCTCAATAGCACACTCCGAAGTATAGCCTGTAAAAGACCGACAAGCAGGCAACTGTGCGGCGGTGAGCGAGACTGTGAAGCTTAGTTTTAACAAGCTTATCGTCACCTATAATTTTCCTGGCTCTGCGTTCCACCGAATCAAGCGCGGCGAGCTGGTATTTTGCTGAACCGTCCCAAAGGTGGCAGCAATACTCCATGCACGATCGGACTTGCGCTTTATATAAAGTTAGAAGCTGTCCCGGCGTGAAATATCGCTTAACCTTATTTAGGACACCCAGTTTTTTTGCCGCTGTTTGAGCCTTAATTTCGATGGTGTCACCGAAGTTCATACTGGAAGTCAACTTCATGCCTAGGAGATTAAGGTTGTCGGTAATCGGTACAGTCATACCTCGGAAAGTAGGAGTCAGGTTAAAAGGACTCCTTTTGGCAGTGAACAGACATGCCTGCGTTTTGGTGGCGTTAAAACTAACTAAATTACTGTCACCCCATTGGGAGACACGACTAAGAGTCAAGTTTGTCCGCTCCACCATGGCCTCTCTCAAGGAACACAGTTCTTTCATGCTGACTCTAGCTCTGGACAAGTATCTTTCTGAGACCGTGCTGTCATCTGCATACCCAATAATTCCGGGCATGAGCAGATCATAAATGTGCAGCAAAAAGAGGGTCGCAGAAAGGACGGATCCCTGAGGAACCCCGGCATCGATAGCCATGAGGTCAGAAGAGCAGCCATCAATGACCACTCTAATTGACCGCTCACTCAGGAAGTCTAATATCCAGGCACAAAAGCCTAAAAACTAAGGTCAATGACGGAATTAATGTTCTCAAAAAAGCATGATCCAAGCAAGTCCCATTATTCCGAGTTGGTAGGGTGTGAGAAGGAAGTAGGCGGTTTGGACAAGATATTTTCCTATTATTTATTATTTTATTTTACATGCCAGCTAACAGACTATCCCCCTTACAAATAAACACTATTTAAGCATTTATTTAGTTAATCATTGTTTTGTCTCTTTGTCTCTCTGTGACCACGGACCCTGCAATGGGTTCGAAACGTCAGGATAAACATTAAATAAGTAATGTGTAAAATAAACGCGAGTAGATCCGTAAAAGTTGTTTCATTTCTTTTTCTCAAATTGAAAACGACGTTTGTGTGACGTTGACAAAACAATGATTAACTAAGTAAATGCTTAAATAGTGTTTATTTGTAAGGGGGTATATGTCCAATGCACAGGCAAGTTATACATTAAAATACAAAATACAAAAAAGAGTTCACCAATAGGAATAAATAAAAAATAAAAATAATAATAATACACAATAAAAAATTATTACATTTAGAAAATTGGAAAATTAAATTATATGAAAATTAAATTAATCAAAAATAAATTACATAAACATATGAAATTCAACTAAAATACCTAATGTCAATAAAAGTTCAATTTAGCAGATATTAAGAAACTGGTGAGTCACTGCCACCAGCCGTCTCAGACCATCCGCAAAAAGATCTAAGTCCAATGACTCAATACAATTATTGAGCGAGCATGTCCCCAATCAGGCTGTGCGCGCGCACGGTTGGTGCTTGTGCGGCATGGTGGGTCCGCGTGGCGGGCCTTTGCAGTAGGCGCGGCTGGCGGCGCGGTGCCACCAGGCCTGAGGCGTCATGGGGAATTTGCAAAGGCACTGAGAGGCATGTTCTCTCAAGCACATACCGGCAATCTACCTTATGGTATAATATGGAGAGGTAGTGCACCATAAGACACAGTTTTCTTCTGGAGGCAAGCGTATCGAGACCCACCATTCCGTATACAAACAAGGATAGATAAAGGAAGGAATAGTACCCGTGAATCCTTTTAAAACAGCCAACGAGCAAACTTTCGTTGAATTTTTTCTACCATAAGACTGTACTTGTCCTCATGGGGATCCCAAATGACTGATCCACATTCGAGTTTGCTGCGCACATACGCACTGTACAGAGCTTTAGCCACCAATTCATCATTAAATTCCGAGGATGTCCTAATAAAGCCTAAAATTCTACTAACGGACTTACATACATTTGTCACATGTTTGTGAAAGTCAATCTTACTATCTATAGTTAAACCTAGGTCTCGTATTTCGTCAACTCTTTCCAAAGGAGCGTCAAATTATGTGTATTCAGTCTTTAGAATATATTTCTTACGTGAAAATGTAATCGTCTTGCTTTTAGCTTCATTAAAAAGAAGTCGATTGTTACCACTCCAGGTGGCTATAGCATCTAGGTCACTTTGCAGCGCCTGAGCATGAGGCTCTCCAGCTATGCCAACATATAATTTTAGGTCGACTGCGAATAAAAGACATTCCGAAAATCTCACAGCCTGAGGCAAGTCGTTGATCATAATTAAGTGTCAAAGTAATTTTCTTACAAGAAATATATAAATAAACAATATTTCCTTCCTAATTATGATGATGATGATGAATGATAAAAGAAATAAGAAGTGAGAGATGATATACCCCCCAACCCCTCGAGTATCTCAGTAAAGATCTGGGGCTTTACTAAGTCCTCACGCGGACTTCTTGAAAGTTGAAAAGTGCCGTTGCATTGTTTTGTTTCATTTGCCACACTCACGAACACATAACAGTAAATGATCCACCATTATTTCACATTAATATTCGACATAACACAAATTTTAGATAATAAATCAAACAAAACTACAAAACCGCAGTCATGCATGACTCTTCACTTTCCCGCCAAGAAGTCCATTATTAATTAACAGGTCTATTCTTCTAGATAAAATGACTGACAAGCTTAAACGTCCTAAACGTCCTTCGTCGGCTTACTTGCTGTGGCTAGATACTGCAAGAGAACAGATAGAGGCTGATAATCCCGGCATAAAAATCACGGAAATCGCCAATAAAGGAGGTGAAATATGGAGAGCAATGAAGGATAAAAGTGTATGTACCTTTATAATTAATTGAATTAATTTAAATTGTAACTGTATTCTGAAGTTGTGGTGCCTTTTTAAATAAATATTTTCTAATTCTATAATTTATTATTCTTTGTCGTATAATTACTCATTGTGAATTTTCTTCTGTTCAGGAATGGGAGGAAAAAGCTGCTCAAGCTAAAGAACAGTATGCAAAAGACCTAGATTCATATAACACCAATGGTGGTGGTTGGGAAGAAGGTACCTAGCTAATAATAATAATAATAGACATTATTTCTGGCTGTTCTCGTCTGGCTAACGGCGAGTACTTGCACAGGCATAATCAAGTGGCCAGGATTATCCACCAGCAACTTGCTTTGAAATACAAACTTGTGGATTCTGAGGTACCGTACTACAAGTATGTGCCCGACCCAGTTCTCGAAAATGATCATGTCACGTTGTACTGGGATCGATCTATCATCACCGACAGGACTATTGTAGCTAATAAGCCAGACATTGTGGTGATAGATCGATTAGCGCGCCGCACGATGATTGTCGATATCACCATTCCCCATGACGAGAACCTCGCGAAAGCTGAGAAAGAGAAACAAATCAAATATCTCGACTTAGCACATGAGGTTGTCGACATGTGGAATGTGGACTCGCTGTCATCGTGCCGATTGTTGTTACGGCCAACGGCCTGATGGCCAAGAGCCTCGATCAACATCTCATGAGGCTCTCGTTAGGCGGCTGGATCAAGGGCCTGATTTAGAAGGCAGTTCTCCTCGATACGGCACGCATTGTGAGGAGGTTCCTGTCTCTGGAGCCCTAATCACCAGTAGTTTGGACTCTGGTCCCGATGCCGGTGGACCCCTGTTTTTATATTTTTAAATGTTTGTTTTGTTTTTTAGAAAATATTTAAAAATGTAAATTAATATGTAAAAAAATATATAGAGAGATAATAATAATAATAAGGGGGATAGTGCCCCACCCCCACTATTCCCCCCTTTAAAGTACTAAAACTCGGAGGTGCATGCTTTCTTTTAATGATTTTTAATTTTGCCAAAAAGAGATGTTTAAATGTCTCCGGCGCGGCGCTGCAGGAAGTGCAGCCCCTCCGCGTAATAAAACTCAGGCATTACCTAAACGCCTTACATTAAGGATACTAGTGTGTTAGTTGTGTGTTATGTGTTAGTGACCATAACCTTACGCTTGTAGCTCAGCGGTCAGAGCATTGGAACAGGTTATCCAAAGGTTCGATTCCCACTCAAGCTCTCTAGTTGATTTTTTCTAGTAAATTTTTATCAGCTTGTGTTAGTAAACAACGTTGTCTGTAATCTGTATGGACATTTAACCACCATTGCAATAGTGGTATAATATCCCACTGATCAAAACATACCCTCAGAATATTGTTAGCGCTGTTAGGGCGTACCCTCACTATCGCAGCAAAACCGTTGATATGAGCTTCCGCAAACATAGCGCTGCATCACCATGGCAGCCCCAACAGTACCTTCAAGGCATTGCTGTTTTAGGCTCATGCGGCGCTGCTAACCCACAGGCTGCATGTATAGAAAGACTGGCAGTATGCTTTAACAAGTGTTAATATAAAGGACCTAATATAACGCAATATAAACTGCGCACTCTCTCTCAATGTCCGTCTTTAAAATCTGAAACCCAGCGTTCAAAGTACTTGAAGCTCTGCACTTGGTTTAGAGGCTTACCACATAGTAACCCAATCACTTTACTAATGTCATAATTACGGGATTATTCTGTAACTAAATCATCTTCAGTTATTGCGTATTTCAAGACAATAAATATGTGATAACAAAATGGCTTGTTCGTACAAACCAGACTTGGACCAATGAACTTGTTTGGGCGATAACTATTTTCATTGATTTTAACTCATTTAGACCAGTTTTAGTTCTACTTTTTTATATAGTAATGCCTTATTAATTAATTGGAATCGTTCTATATTATGTAGAAAACGGCAAATGCGTTTCCAGAAAAAACGCCGCCCTATTTGTCTGTGAAGCGAGCGTTAGCCAACTCTTGGATAGCGAAAAGCACGGTTGTTATTTATATCCTGTTGTCTAGCATCTATTTATATTTTGATTTACAGAAGAAGAAGTTGAAATGACTGACAAGTTTTTGGCTTACGTGCACTGGCTGAAAACTGGTGTATGTACATTTCTTAAATCTATGATTCATTATTCTTTGTCTGTTTAATTACTCATTGTGAATTTTCTTCTGTACAGGAAGGAGGAAAAAAAGCTGCTCAATTAGAAAAGTACACAGAAAGATTAGGGTCATATAACGCCAACGTTGGTGGACGTAGTGGTGGTGAAAGAGGTAGCATTTTTTTTCGTAAGATCATTGTAAGATACATGTTAATGAAGTCATATGTCCATCAAGAAGTTCTATTCCAAATACTGGTGATCAGTTTTATTTAAATATTCGCGAAGTATCCGCTGCACCTACTGCTTGACTCCCCGTGGCATGCGTTATACTTACGGACGTGTCAAGCCAAGCCAAGACAGGCAGCCCTACTGCGTGTTCACGTACCGAGCGGCCGTATGCCGAAGCAGAATTAAAATAATGTTGACTTATTTATACTGTGGTAACGCTAAGGCCAGAGAACGAAAGTAATCGACATAGCCCTCGGATCAGCAAGCTGAAGTGGCAGTGGGCCGTTCATATTAGCCGCTGAACTGACAACCGTTGGGGTAAACGAGTTCTCGAGTGGAGACCGCGTATCGGCAAACGTAGTGTAGGACGCCCTCAGACTAGGTGGAGCGACGATACTCGCAAGGTGGCTGGCAAGAGCTGGATGAGAGTAGCCGCGGATCGTGCTCGGTGGCGTGCACTTGGAGAGGGCTATGTCCAGCAGTGGACTAGTATAGGCTGATGATGAACGCTCCTTAGGGCCACAATGTGCAGAAATTCCGTTACATTTCATTGCATATAATTTACACACACACACACAGTCACCCTTGTTTGTACTGACGGCCTTTCGAGGACTATGGTTTTATATCACCCATCCAGGGACTCTTTCAAAAACTATGTTAATGGCTTTGATTAGCCCATTTGGCTATTTAGTGTCAAAGTAATGTTTCTTACAAGTAATATATAAATAAACAATATTTCCTTCTCGATTATGATGATGATGATGATGAATGATAAAAGAAATAAGAAGTGAGAGATGATATACCCCCCAACCCTTCGAGTATCTCAGTAAAGATGTGGGGCTTTACTAAGTCCTCACGCGGACTTCTTGAAAGAATTTGAAAAGTGCCGTTGCATTGTTTTGTTTCATTTGCCACACTCACGAACACATAACGGTAAATAATCCACCATTATTTCACATTAATATTCGACATAACACAAATTTTAGATAATAAATCAAACAAAACTACAAAACCGCAGTCATGACTTCACTTTCCCGCCAAAAGTCCATTGTTAATTAACAGGTCTATTCTTCTAGATAAAATGACTGACAAGCTTAAACGTCCTAAACGTCCTTCGTTGGCTTACTTGCTGTGGCTAAATACTGCAAGAGAACAGATAGAGACTGATAATCCCGGCATAAAATTCACGGAAATCGCCAAAAAAGGAAGTGAAATATGGAGAGCAATGAAGGATAAAAGAGTATGTACCTTATAATTGATTTAATTTGTAATTGTATTCTGAAGTTGTGGTGCCTTTTTAAATAAATATTTTCTAATTCTATAATTTATTATTCTTTGTCGTATATATACTTATTGTGAATTTTCTTCTGTTCAGGAATGGGAGGAAAAAGCTGCTCAAGCTAAAGAACAGTACGCAAAATACCTAGATTCATATAACACCAATGGTGGTGGTTGGGAAGAAGGTACCTAGCTAATAATAATAATAATAATAAGGGGGATAGTGCCCCCCCCACTATTCCCTTCTTTAAAGTTCTAAAACTCGGAGGTGCATGCTTTTTTTTAATGATTTTTAATTTTGCCGAAAAGAGATGTTTAAATGTCTCCGGCGCGGCGCTGCAGGAAGTGCAGCCCCTCCTCGTAATAAAACTCAGGCATTACCTAAACGCCTTACACTAAGGATACTAGTGTGTTAGTTGTGTGTTGTGTTAGTGACCATAACCTTATGCTTGTAGCTTAGCGGTCAGAGCATTGGACCAGGTTATCCAAAGGTTCGATTCCCACTCAAGCTCTTGAGACTAGTTGATTTTTTCTAGTAAATTTTTATCAGCTTGTGTTAGTAAACAACGTTGTCTGTAATCTGTATGGACATTTAACCACCATTGCAATAGTGGCATATCCCACTGATCAAACATACTCTCATTATATTGTTAGCGCTGTTAGGGCGTACCCTCACTATCGCAGCAAAGCCGTTGATATGAGCTTCCGCAAACATAGCGCTGCATCACCATGGCAGCCCCAACAGTACCTCCAAGGCATTGCTGTTTTAGGCTCATGCGGCGCTGCTAACCCACAGGCTGCATGTATAGAAGGACTGGCAGTATGCTTTAAAAAGTGTTAATATAAAGGACCTAATACAACGCAAAAAAAACTGCGCACTCTCTCTCAATGTCCGTCTTTAAAATCTGAAACCCAGCGTTCAAAGTACTTGAAGCTCTGCACTTGGTTTAGAGGCTTACCACATAGTAACCCAATCACTTTACTAATGTCATAATAACAAAATGGCTTGTTCATACAAACCAGACTTGGACCAGTAAACTGGTTGGGGCAATAACTATTTTCATTGATTTTAACTAATTTAGACCGGTTTTAGTTCTACTTTTTTATAGAGTAGTGCCTTATTAATTAATTGGAATCGTTCTATATTATAGTATAGAAAACGGCAAATGCGTTTCCCGAAAAAACGCCGCCCTATTTGTCTGTGAAGCGAGCGTTAGCCAACTCTTAAATAGCGAAAACCAAGGTTGTTATTTATATCCTGTTGTCTAGCATTTATTTCAAAAAAATTGTAATTTAAATAATATGTAGTGTTAATTCCGCTAACTCACTCGTTTATACAGCTTGGATGCAGTACGCATGCACCGCCCTCCCGCCCGCAAAAAGTATGCACATGCAGGAGAAACAATGCGTGCAAGCGAAAATGCACACCAACACCGATATCCGACACGTGTTTCGCCCCTCCACGGGGCATCCTCAGGAGCTGTTGACTGGTCGAGAGCTGCGCACCGACTGTTACGGCTACGCAGCTCCCGGCCGCTTTTATAAAGCGCCATCGTTTGACATTTGTTTGTTTGACAAATGTCAAATGTGCCCCGTGGAGGGGCGAAACACGTGTCGGGTATCGGTGTTGGTGTGCATTTTCGCTTGCACGCATTGTTTCTCCTGCATGTGCATACTTTTTGCGGGCGGGAGGGCGGTGCATGCGTACTGCATCCAAACTGTATAAACGAGTGAGTTAGCGGAATTAACACTACATATTATTTAAATTACATTTTTTTGTACTATGGATTTCCGCAAAATAACGCCTGATTCCATTAATTAGCATTTATTTATATTATACTAGCGACCCGCCCCGGCTTCGCACGGGTGCAATGCTGGTACACGCAACCGCTATGTCCCTGCATTTTAAATCTATAATATCTTCGAAAATATTCATTTAAATTACATGCTGTAAAGGGCCATATTGATCTATATTAAATGCATAATGTATTTAAGGTACTTAATAGGATAAGGATTAATGATGTATTGCTTATATTTACTTCGTAAATAAGCCATTATTTCTCGTAAAAAGTAAAGGATAAAAATGATTACTGTGGATTATCCCTAAGAGATAGACATATACCATCGCGGACTTTTTTGTAGACCTTTTTAAGGTGTACAATACTGTAGTACATTATTTTGATCTATCTCGTAGGGTTCAGCCAGCGTTTGCAATGTAAGCGCAAAAAAATGTAAAACCTCTAAAATTATCAGTGTTTCTCTACTATATTATGCATAATGCATGTATTTATACATAATATAAACCCTCCTCTTGAATCACTCTATCTATTTTAAAAAACCGCATCAAAATCCGTTGCGTGGTTTTAAAGATCTAAGCATACATAGATACATAGGGACAGCGGGAAGCGACTTTGTTTTATACTATGTAGTGATTTATATTTTGATTTACAGAAAAAGAAGTTGAAATGACTGACAAGTTTTTGGCTTACGTGCACTGGCTGAAAACTGGTGTATGTACATTTCTTAAATCTATGATTGATTATCCTTTGTCTGTTTAATTACTCATTGTGAATTTTTTTCTGTACAGGAAGGGGAAGAAGAAGCTGCTCAATTAGAAAAGTACACAAAAAGCTTACGGTCATATAACGCTAACGGTGGTGGACGTAGTGGTGGTGGAAGAGGTAGCATTTTTTTTCGTAAGATCATTGTAAGATACATGTTAATGAAGTCATATGTCCATCACGAAGTTCTATTCCAAATAGTGGTGATCAGTTTTATTTAAATATTCGCGAAGTATCCGCTGCACCTACTGCTTGACTCCCCGTGGCATGCGTTATACTTACGGACGTGTCAAGCCAAGCCAAGACAGGCAGCCCTACTGCGTGTTCACGTACCGAGCGGCCGTATGCCGAAGCAGAATTAAAATAATGTTGACTTATTTATACTGTGGTAACGCTAAGGCCAGAGAACGAAAGTAATCGACATAGCCCTCGGATCAGCAAGCTGAAGTGGCAGTGGGCCGGTCATATTAGCCGCTGAACTGACAACCGTTGGGGTAAACGAGTTCTCGAGTGGAGACCGCGTATCGGCAAACGTGGTGTAGGACGCCCTCAGACTAGGTGGAGCGACGATATTCGCAAAGTGGCTGGCAAGAGCTGGATGAGAGTAGCCGCGGATCGTGCTAGGTGGCGTGCACTTGGAGAGAGCTATGTCCAGCAGTGGACTAGTATAGGCTGATGATAAACGCTCCTTAGGGCCACAATGTGCAGAAATTCCGTTACATTTCATTGCATATAATTTACACACACACACACACACACACAGTCACCCTTGTTTGTACTGACGGCCTTTCGAGGACTATGGTTTTATATCACCCATCCAGGGACTCTCTCAAAAACTATGTTAATGGCTTTGATTAGCCCATTTGGCTATTTAGTGTCAAAGTAATGTTTCTTACAAGTAATATATAAATAAACAATATTTCCTTCTCGATTATGATGATGATGATGATGAATGATAAAAGAAATAAGAAGTGAGAGATGATATACCCCCCAACCCTTCGAGTATCTCAGTAAAGATGTGGGGCTTTACTAAGTCCTCACGCGGACTTCTTGAAAGAATTTGAAAAGTGCCGTTGCATTGTTTTGTTTCATTTGCCACACTCACGAACACATAACGGTAAATAATCCACCATTATTTCACATTAATATTCGACATAACACAAATTTTAGATAATAAATCAATCAAAACTACAAAACCGCAGTCATGACTCTTCACTTTCCCGCCGAGAAGTCCATTGTTAATTAACAGGTCTATTCTTCTAGATAAAATGACTGACAAGCTTAAACGTCCTAAACGTCCTTCGTTGGCTTACATGCTGTGGCTAAATACTGCAAGAGAACAGATAGAGACTGATAATCCCGGCATAAAAATCACGGAAATCGCCAAAAAAGGAGGTGAAATATGGAGAGCAATGAAGGATAAAAGTGTATGTACCTTTATAATTAATTTAATTTGTAATTGTATTCTGAAGTTGTGGTGTCTTTTTAAATAAATATTTTCTAATTCTATAATTTATTATTCTTTGTCGTATAATTACTTATTGTGATTCTTCTGTTCAGGAATGGGAGGAAATAGCTGCTCAAGCTAAAGAACAGTACGCAAAAGACCTAGATTCATATAACACCAATGGTGGTGGTTGGGAAGAAGGTACCTAGCTAATAATAATAATAATAGACATATTATTTCTGGCTGTTCTCGTCTGGCTAACGGCGAGTACTTGCACAGGCATAATCAAGTGGCCAGGATTATCCACCAGCAACTTGCTTTGAAATACAAACTCGGGATTCTGAGGTACCCTACTACAAGTATGTGCCCGACCCAGTTCTCGAAAATGATCATGTCACGTTGTACTGGGATCGATCTATCATCACCGACAGGACTATTGTAGCTAATAAGCCAGACATTGTGGTGATAGATCGATTAGCGCGCCGCACGATGATTGTCGATATCACCATTCCCCATGACGAGAACCTCGCGAAAGCTGAGAAAGAGAAACAAATCAAATATCTCGACTTAGCACATGAGGTTGTCGACATGTGGAATGTGGACTCGGCTGTCATCGTGCCGATTGTTGCTACGGCCAACGGCCAGATGGCCAAGAGCCTCGATCAAAATCTCATGAGGCTCTCGTTAGGCGGCTGGATCAAGGGCCTGATTCAGAAGGCAGTTCTTGATACGGCACGCATTGTGAGGAGGTTCCTGTCTCTGGAGCACTAATCACCGGTAGTTTGGACCCTGGTCCTGATGCCGGTGGACCCCTATTTTTTGTATTTTTAAATGTTTGTTTTGTTTTTTAGAAAATATTTAAAAATGTAAATGAATATGTAAAAAAATAAATAAAGAGATAATAATAATAAGGGGGATAGTGGATTTTTTTTCGTAAGATCATTGTAAGATAAATGTTAATGAAGTCATATGTCCATCTCGAAGTTCTATTCCAAATAGTGGTGATCAGTTTTATTTAAATATTCGCGAAGTATCCGCTGCACCTACTGCTTGACTCCCCGTGGCATGCGTTATACTTACGGACGTGTCAAGCCAAGCCAAGACAGGCAGCCCTACTGCGTGTTCACGTACCGAGCGGCCGTATGCCGAAGCAGAATTAAAATAATGTTGACTTATTTATACTGTGGTAACTGGTAACGCTAAGGTAAGAGAACGAAAGTAATCGACATAGCCCTTCGGATCAGCAAGCTGAAGTGGCAGTGGGCCGGTCATATTAGCCGCGGAACTGGCAACCGTTGGGGTAAACGAGTTTTCGAGTGGAGACCGCGTATCGGCAAACGTAGTGTACGACGCCCTCAGACTAGGTGGAGCGACGATCTTCGCAAGGTGGCTGGCAAGAGCTGGATGAGAGCAGCCGCGGATCGTGCTCGGTGGCGTACACGCGGAGAGTGCCATGTCCAGCAGTGGACTAGTATAGGCTGATGATGAACGCTCCTTAGGGCCACAATGTGCAGAAATTCCGTTACATTTCATTGCATATAATTTACACACACACACACACACTCACCCTTGTTTGTACTGACGGCCTTTCGAGGACTATGGTTTTATATCACCCATCCGTGGACTCTCTCAAAAACTATGTTAATGGCTTCGTGCGATTAGCACGTACATTTTGGCCATTTAGTGTCAAAGTAATTTTTCTTACAAGTAATAGATAAATAAACAATATTTCCTTCCTGATTATGATGATGATGAATGATAATAGAAATAAGAAGTGAGAGATGATATACCCCCCAACCCCTCGAGTATCTCAGTAAACATGTGGGGCTTTGCTAAGTCCTCACGCGGACTTCTTAAAAGAATTTGAAAAGTGCCGTTGCATTGTTTTGTTTCATTTGTTACACTCACGAACACATAACGGTAAATAATCCACCATTATTTCACATTAATATTCGACATAACACAAATTTTAGATAATAAAACAAAACCGCAGTCATGACTCTTCACTTTCCCGCCAAGAAGTCCATTGTTAATTAACAGTTCTATTCTTCTAGATAAAATGACTGACAAGCTTAAACGTCCTGAACGTCCTGAACGTCCTTTGTCGGCTTACTTGCTGTGGCTAAATACTGCAAGAGAACAGATACAGACCGATAATCCCGGCATAAAAGTCACGGAAATCGCCAAAAAAGGAGGTGAAATATGGAGAGCAATGAAGGATAAAAGTGTATGTACCTTTATTGATAATTAAATTATTTTAATTTCGAATTGTATTCTGAAGTTGTGGTGCCTTTTTAAATAAATATTTTCTTATTCTATAATTTATTATTCTTTGTCGTATAATTACTCATTGTGAATTTTCTTCTGTTCAGGAATGGGAGGAAAAAGCTGCTCAAGCTAAGGAACAGTATGCAAAAGACCTAGAGTCATATAACGCCAATGGTGGTAGTGGCGAAGAAGGTACCTAGTTAATAATAAGGGGGATAGTGGCCCCCCCCCACTATTCCCCCCTTTAAAGTACTAAAACTCGGAGGTGCATGCTTTTTTTAATGATTTTTTATTTTGCCAAAAAGATATGTTTAAATGTCTCCGGCGCGGCGCTGCGGGAAGTGCAGCCCCTCTGTGTAATAAAACGCAGGCATTACCTAAACACCTTACACCAAGGATACTAGTGTGTTAGTTGTGTGTTATGTGTTAGTGACCATAACCTTATGCTTGTAGCTCAGCGGTCAGAGCATTGGACCAGGTTATCCAAAGGTTCAATTCCCACTCAAGCTCTTGAGACTAGTTGATTTTTTCTAGTAAATTTTTATCAGCTTGTGTTAGTAAACAACGTTGTTTGTAATCTGTATGGACATTTAACCACCATTGCAATAGTGGCATATCCCGCTGATCAAAACATACCCTCAGAATATTGTTAGCGCTGTTAGGGTGTACGCTCACTATCGCAGCAAAGCCGTTGATGTGAGGACTATGGTTTTATATCACCCATCCGTGGACTCTCTCAAAAACTATGTTAATGGCTTCGTGCGATTAGCACGTCCATTTTGGCCATTTAGTGTCAAAGTAATTTTTCTTACAAGTAATAGATAAATAAACAATATTTCCTTCCTGATTATGATGATGATGAATGATAATAGAAATAAGAAGTGAGAGATGATATACCCCCCAACCCCTCGAGTATCTCAGTAAACATGTGGGGCTTTGCTAAGTCCTCACGCGGACTTCTTAAAAGAATTTGAAAAGTGCCGTTGCATTGTTTTGTTTCATTTGTTACACTCACGAACACATAACGGTAAATAATCCACCATTATTTCACATTAATATTCGACATAACACAAATTTTAGATAATAAAACAAAACCGCAGTCATGACTCTTCACTTTCCCGCCAAGAAGTCCATTGTTAATTAACAGTTCTATTCTTCTAGATAAAATGACTGACAAGCTTCAACGTCTTGAACGTCCTGAACGTCCTTTGTCGGCTTACTTGCTGTGGCTAAATACTGCAAGAGAACAGATACAGACCGATAATCCCGGCATAAAAGTCACGGAAATCGCCAAAAAAGGAGGTGAAATATGGAGAGCAATGAAGGATAAAAGTGTATGTACCTTTATTGATAATTAAATTATTTTAATTTCGAATTGTATTCTGAAGTTGTGGTGCCTTTTTAAATAAATATTTTCTAATTCTATAATTTATTATTCTTTGTCGTATAATTACTCATTGTGAATTTTCTTCTGTTCAGGAATGGGAGGAAAAAGCTGCTCAAGCTAAGGAACAGTATGCAAAAGACCTAGAGTCATATAACACCAATGGTGGTAGTGGCGAAGAAGGTACCTAGTTAATAATAAGGGGGATAGTGCCCCCCCCACTATTCTCCCCTTTAAAGTACTAAAACTCGGAGGTGCATGCTTTTTTTAATGATTTTTTATTTTGCCAAAAAGATATGTTTAAATGTCTCCGGCGCGGCGCTGCGGGAAGTGCAGCCCCTCTGTGTAATAAAACGCAGGCATTACCTAAACACCTTACACCAAGGATACTAGTGTGTTAGTTGTGTGTTATGTGTTAGTGACCATAACCTTATGCTTGTAGCTCAGCGGTCAGAGCATTGGACCAGGTTATCCAAAGGTTCAATTCCCACTCAAGCTCTTGAGACTAGTTGATTTTTCTAGTAAATTTTTATCAGCTTGTGTTAGTAAACAACGTTGTCTGTAATCTGTATGGACATTTAACCACCATTGCAATAGTGGCATATCCCGCTGATCAAAACATACCCTCAGAATATTGTTAGCGCTGTTAGGGTGTACGCTCACTATCGCAGCAAAGCCGTTGATATGAGCTTCCGCAAACATAGTGCTGCATCACCATGGCAGCCCCAACAGTACCTTCAAGGCATTGCTGTTTTAGGCTCATGCGGCGCTGCTAACCCACAGGCTGCATGTATAGAAAGACTGGCAGTATGCTTTAAAAACTGTTAATTTAAAGGACCTAATACAACGCAATATAAACTGCGCACTCTCTCTCTCAATGTCCGTCTTTAAAATCTGAATCCCAGCGTTCAAAGTACTTGAAGCTCTGCACTCGGTTTAGAGGCTTACCACATAGTAACCCAATCACTTTACTAATGTTATAATTACGGGATTATTTTGTAACTAAATCATCTTCAGTTATTGCGTATTTCAAGGTGTGCTTCAAGCTGTAATCCTCATATTTGAAATCTCAATGAAAACGAATTTTGACAACGCTAAAAAATAGTTATGAAATAGTCATAAATAGTCTTTCATGTAAAAAAAAATAGTCGCATTATAGTTTCGGCGTTATAGCTATAGGTTAGTGAGGATTATGGCTTGAACTTCAAGCTGTAATCCTCACTTCTGGTGCAAGCAAACGGTAAAGTCTTTCGAATTGATTTAGGTTCCAAAAAATAGTCATGAAATAGTCACAACGACATGCCAAATCTCAGAAATAGTCCATAAAATGTTCCAGAGATATAAAGGTACCCTACAGGGCTAAGATGTACGCCGCGACATATGTCGTGGACGAGACGAGAAAATTTGTCGATGTCGATTCATTTGTCGTCGGGGAACGCCGTGACATAATTTGTCATCGCATTATCTCGTGCAGAATACTGCCGCGCAATTTAAGAAAGCAGTAAATAACATGTGAACAGTTTCTATAAAATAGATCGTAAAGTCAGCACCTCAAATATCACAATCATAAACACAGTAAGTGGTACTTACTGCTTTCATAATTGTGCGGCAGAATAGAGATATGTCTGTATGTATATGGGTGTTACCATGGCAGCCCACCAAACTTGACTCGTTCTGTCAAATCGTGATTCGTAGTGATTGTTGTTGTTTTTGTCGACAGACTCTAACATAAGCGCCATAATTTTGTCGAATTCTGACACTTAAAATCGACAAATTTATCGCCATAGTATCTCACTGAAGACTGTCCGCGACTTAAGTAAATTTTAATTTTAATTTTCATTTTCATCATGGCAGTGCCTTATTTTAATTATTTATTAACGGTATATCCTTATATTTTGGTTGTATTTTTCTTACAATACCGGAGGATAAGTTAAAAGACTTGTGCGACCATTTGACCTCAATGACGCCCGAGGGTAAAAATCTACAATAATGGTGCACAAATTTGGTTTGGTGGCCCTAGAGGAGGAGGGCAGCCAGTATTTCTGTTATCTAATAAATAAAAATAAAACACCAAGTATTATAGGTTCTTTATAAACATGCTTTTCAGTACCTACGTTCGGAAACACGTGTAAAATATTAAGATTAAAAATTATTAAAATTAACCGAACAAAAGTAATTGTCCGTAATTTTGTTATTTATTAAATTAAGGCTTCCCGCGACCTTCACAGATCGTCGGTCCACCTTGTTGGAGGTCTGCCCACATTGCACTTTCCGGCACGCGGTCGCTACTCAAGAACTGTTCCGCCCCAGCGGCTACGAGCAATGTGCCCTGCCCACTTGAGCTTAGCAACTTTTCTTCTTCAACTCTCAATAAAAACTTCAGGCTTATATTTCGAAAACTAAGAGCTTCCTAAAATATAAAAATGTGCATTAGAGTCTCTGATTTTTTTATAACAATGTGGAATACTCGTTTTATACAAATTCGTGCTCGTGCACCATTATTGTAGATCTAAGCCTCGCCGTGTTCCAAGCTTTGTGGAGAGTTTCGAAGCCCATGGCTTTATATTATATATTGTGGAGCAGTAACGGGGCGACTTAGAGCAGGGTGACCGTGCATAAATTCACACAAATGTTTGATTTACATTTTAGTGCTTCGATTCCTGAATCGTCGCAGAATATATATAAAATAAAAATCTGTTGAGGAGCTCAATGGCGCAGTGGTTAACTCGCCCGGTCTGCGAGTGCTAAGGTTATGCAACTTTCGCAAAGGCCGGTCATCGGATGGGTGACCAAAACTTTATCATCTCGAGTTCCTCCGTGCTTCGGAAGTCACGTTAAGCCGTTGGTCCCGGCTGCATTAGCAGTCGTTAACAACCACCAATCCACACTGGGCCCGCGTGGTGGTTTATGGCCCGTTCTCCCTATCCATTCATAGGGAAGGCTCGTGCCCTAGCAGTTGGGACATAATTGAGCTGATGATGAAGAATCTATTTAATCTTTGAGATTGAGAATATGTAGTGATCTTTACATTACACTTTACTTACATTTTCTTGGCACCCGATGTCGTAGGCGTTGTTGTATTCATATTTAATCTACTCTACTCACTAGTTAAAAAATTTTAAATTTTCAAAGTAACTGACAACAATCGTCATCAAATAGACTAGCAGTGGCAGCGTCCATAAAAAAAGGTTGCGTTCATGAAGAAAAGAACAAATGGAAAGCTATGAAAAGGAATGAAAAAAAAATGGTAGTTTTCTCTAAACGGCAACATTGGTTTATCGAATCGACAAGCCGATATGTCATGACGAGATATTTCTCTGTCGTGGTGTACATGTTAGGGTAAACAACAAATGAATCGACATCGACAAAATTTCTGCCTCACAATTTATGAACGCAGTAAGTACCATTTACTGTGTTTATGATTGTGACATTTGAGGTGCTGACATAACGATCTATTTCTCGAAACTTTTCACATGTTCTTTACTGCGTTCATAAATTGCGCGGCAGTTTTCTCGTCTCGTCCACGACATACCTATGTCGCGGCGTTCATCTTAGCCCTGCTGGTGAGGACTACGGCTTGAACATTTGAAAACTTCAAATTTCTCCGGAACGCCTGCGATTTTCGGTTTTAAGTTTGTGCCAAAAAATAGTCACGAAATAGTCGTGTGATGTGTGAAGTCGGGAGACGAAATGATACGACGGACGTCGGTTCTTAACTGTAACTGTCTTTATTTATGAAAAACATTGCTTTTATACTGTTTCTAAACAAAGGAAAATATTAAAGTAATTAATAGTACAAAATGGACTTTGTTCAATCATATGATGGAATATTAGGAATACGTGCTATTTCAAGGTAATATGATTTGTGTAATTAATTTATATGGAACATAATATTGAGTTACAATATTAAGTGTGAGTCATTTCCATATGATGTTAAGTGGCGCACTCCACTACACCTTCCCCCCTTTTTTTTTTTTTTTTTGAAAAAAAACAAAACGTCTTGAACCCTTAAATCTATGCTTAATCTTATTTACTAAAACTACACAATACTGTGTTACAAAACTTACTAACTTACTATTGTATTAAGTATTACAAACTTAAATTAACAAATAATATTTGTTAAACCAATTTTTTACAAAATCTGTTATTAATGTTAAAAAAAAATCAAACCATATATTATTTTTACCTTTAGATAATTTAGATATTACTTTTAACAATTTTATTTAAAATTACTCTAGTTAACAATAACTAAAAATTTAAGAATATAAAATAAACATTTTCACTATAATAATATAAACCAAATTCTAATGTTTTTATCTTAATTTTAAAACACACATTTGACAACATAACTTTTGCTATAATAAATTGTCTTTTGTTAAATACGATTTCTGAATTTAACTGTTACAAGTCAAACTTATTACTTATTCTAACACAGAAATTTAAAAGAAAAAATAAATTTATGCAAATACATACCATTCTATTTAAAAACCAATAATTTTAGTAATTAAACACTTCAAAAAAATCAAAGAACATCCACTTTTTTTTTTTAAATACATATACTTACATTTTATCAATAATGTTATTCTATTCTACTAATATAAAATATACTCTTCTAAATAACTATTAGTATTTAACCGTAAATTACAGTTTCTTTAATCTAAACTACGCAGTTGTTGACGAACAATGTTAATTATACTATATTTTTATAAAATTGTCTCAAAGCTTAAAGCTTTTGTTTATACCCCTAACAAAATAACATTAGTTATAATTTCACATTTGTTTTAATATTACTTTTATCTAGTTAAGTTTTCGTATATCTTTATTGGATTTCATTATCTACTTATTTGTCGTAATGTCATAATTTTGTTTTTCTTTGAAGTAATTCATATGACAGTTCTTGTATTAGTTTTTTTATTTACTTTCGATAATTTAAGTTATTACTAAGGTATCTTACATCGTTTTACTACTTCGACTTTTTCATTTTATATTATCGTGTCGATATATCATATCATTATATATATTACCGTGTGTGGTGCACACGTATTTATTTATTTCACTTTCTCATAATTATTTTATATAGGTACTTAGACATTTTAGACCTCACATTACGTATCGGTATATCCTTTCATTACGTATCGGTAAGTCCTTTCATTACTTATCGGTACACTTTTTTATAATGTAACACATTTATAGGTACTTTTATTAATTGGGCCGGCCGGTCCCTTTATTTTATTGGTATGTACATAAAGTCGACTTTAATATTTATTTTTTTATAATAACAGTACATTTTAGTGCCTGTTTGGGTTGTACGTACAACATAATTTACGGGGGTCATCGTTTAAGCCTCTTTAGGACTCCAACTTATCTCACAGAGAAAACTCGTTTTACACCATGATCGAATGGAAGGATCCGACCCTCCATGTACCATTTTAATAGGGTTATGAATTAAGACATATTTGGTCTCCAACAGCTGTTTTCTAAGAGGAATCTTGTTCACATCTAGATAAACCTGAAGGATCTGTTCCCTATGTACCTTTTTAAACGTGTACCGAATACCTTACCTCTTACTTAATTACTTATATTTCTTTCATAAAACATTCAATCAAAAATAAGAGAAATTAGGTTGATGCGATTTTTCATTGCTCTTGGGTGATCAGTCCAATTGCATGTCATGCTCAAGAACCTAATTGTTCTGAAACTTCTAATATTCACCTTGCATTCACTCATTAATAAATTGACCATTTTTAGTCTTAAAAGCTTTCATATCCATACATAATTGTCAACATATTGTAACAAAAGATTTTTAATACAGATTGGCTATACCAATATAATCTTTACTTACTATCTTTATTTATACTTTTTGTCCTCATAAATTCATTAAGACATTTTATTATTCTATTCTTTTCTTCATCTCTTTACATATATTTTCGTTTACGTTTTAATTCTTCTAACGAACGTGTTTCGATTATCGGCTTGCATGACTTTGTATATTATTATATGCATTTTTAATTTTTATTCATCTAACACTGAAACTAATCTTCTAATTATTTATTTGTGTAAAATAAATCTCTTTTATTGAAAAGTAACGTTTTAATTTGTTTATAACATAACTACTAACACGTTTCTACTATAATTTTTACTGTATCAAAACGTAATGTTATTTAATTTTTATTTACATAATCACCTTTGTAATTATTAGATAACTTTATTTTAGATTCGCACCGGGTTGGTAATTTTATTTGATTTGAGTGTATAATAAATATCGCTTTGAGTTTTTATTGTTAAGTGTAAAGGTAAGTTAAAGAATTTGTTATTTATGGTTTAAAGTAATTATCTCTTTTTCAAAATTTATAACACATTTAAATTTAATTAAAAAAATCTTGTCCAATTATTCCATCTACTTTTAACGGTAAATTGGAAAACACGTAAAATTTATGTTTAAAAAATTGTCTGTTTCTCTCTTGGTTTAAACGAATTGTTCCGTAAGATGTAACTTTACCTTCTATACCATCTATGTACACACGCCTGCACATCAACCTACCACAAACTGTCAAATTTCTGCAATAGACTTTGAACTTTATGCCTTAACAATATGGTTGATAATGTATTGAAGTAATTTGACAGTTTTGGATAGGTTGATGTGCAGGCGTCTGTACTATGTGACCTTTGTACTTATGTTCTCGTCGTATTATCAACAGATAATGCGACGTCACGTTTAATTGCACTGAGTGACGCACCTGTGTCGATTAGCCATGTGTACTCTTTACCAGGGACCGCCAGTGCTTACCGTTTTTGGGGTTTTGATTGGGTTTTTCGAAAGGCTGGCTACTTTAAGTTGATTAAAAACCTTTATGATAGGGTAACCCTTACGATTGGGTAAGCATATTAAACGGAAACCCTTTTAATTGGTTACCCAATAAATAAGTCTAATAGTAGTTAAGCAAAACGAAAAAGCTGTATGGATTGGGTTACACATTCCGAAGGGGTAACCCACAGAAATATTAGGATAACCCCTTCATAAGCGCTTTCCGAAATTACATATTCAAGCGAGTTTAATCTTTAGTTATTCACCAATAGGGTCCATCATTGTTAACGTAAGAGTTCGCTACAAATTGGCGCAGGCGCCGGACACGCGCTGCGGCCGACGCGATCTCTGCTTGTCATGCAAAATGTATTTTAAAGTTTTGTCGTACGTCTGTAAATGATTTGATCGAAATGGGCACCGAGCATGTAGGTACCTATTGCGGCCGCCGCACTTCTTCACTCGTCCGCATTTGTTTGTTTTCATTTCAATATTCTCAGTCACGTCTTAGCGTTGAGTTAGTGAGCATCTTGCGGGCTGTTTAAAACTAAGCATTCCCTTTTGCAATAAGATGCCCCAGCCAAAGAAAGATGCCGTACATCGTTATTATAAATATGATAACAATAGCGGGACAACTCAGTGTCAACTGTGTGAAAAAAAACTTAAGGTAAGCTGCTCAGTTTCTTTTATATTTTTCATAAGTATATAAATTACGATAAATTTCGTATTTAAAGTACCTACTTGAATGTGGTGTTTACCTACCTACTTTAATCTAAGAAGATAGGCATACATACCTATGGCAAACGTTATTGTATTGTGTAATAAGTAGGTAGTTAACTAATTCCATGGTAGCACTACCGTCACAATAAATAATAGTACTACGTACTACCACAGTATTGCTTGCTAAACTGTGGTACTACCGTGCTATAATGAAGTAATAACTAACAATATTGTGACTCGGCCGAATTCTCGAAATAATTACCTACAGCTGCGCAGTAGGTAAACACAACGTAAACACGCGATAGGCCTACCCACCTACAGTATTTTAATATGATCTGCTTGAGTTTTACAAATTCGGTTTTTGATCGTACGTTATTGATTGATAATTATGTGTTTTAATTAAATAGACTAAGAAGCGTTTACTAACAATGCATGTTGTGTATTTTGCATGGTAGGTTTCTTAAAAAATACAAGGAACGCTATTTTAATTCTAAATACCTACTGTTCACAAACGAAACTTAGGTAGCCTAACTACCTACCTAGTTAATTAAAAAAAAAACTATATTTCTCGGTATTAAATATTTCATCATTATCAGACGCACTCCTGCGGCTAGGCTTGCCAACTCCAAAAAAGGCATTCCCGGGATTACCGAGCTCGACATCCGGGACTTGGGCATATTACGCGGGACACAACACACCACGTATGTGTATAGGTTAAAAAAAACTGCATATTTTTTATCATTTTATAAAAAAATCAATACAAATGTATGACAAACCTTTTAAATTATTAAATTTAATTAATTTTGAAACTGTGCTTATTTTGCGATTTTGCGCATTTTAACAAGTTTTTGTTTTGCAATACGTACCTAGTTATAAAATTCGTTGCATTTTTGGTCAAAATTAATTTTAATTTGGGGTTCAGCCTTGACGTTCAGCTTAATTTCTACTGTCTGTCCATGCATTTCCACAGAGAAAACGCTCTCTCTGCTGATGCATTTTAAGGTGATATCGAAGCTACCATCTGAAAACCTAAACCCGAGGGTAGTTGGTACGAGATAGATACTTATATCATATTATTATATATGATTTCCGGGACAAAAAGCGTCCCCCAGGGGGTCACGGCGGGACGGCCCAAAATTGGCCCAGAAGCGGGACGTCCCGGAAAATCCGGGACGGTTGGCAAGCCTACCTGCGGCCCAGGCCTTCTCTGTGGGATAAAACACTAGAGGGAGAACGGGCCATACCCCCCACACGAGCCCAGTGCGGATTGGTGGGTGCTAATGCTAGTGCAGCCGGAACCAACGGGTTAACGTGCAAATATAAAATTTGTGGTCACCCATCCGATGACGAGATCCGAGTAACGCCTCGGTGGCTGAGTGGCAGAGCGCTCGGTCCGATACCCGAAGGTCCCGGGTTCAATTCCCAGGTCGGGCAAAATGTATTTCGGATTTTTCGATGCATAGCCCGGGTTTGTGATCACCAACCCGCATTTGGCAAGCGTGGTGATTAAGCCATTACCCATCAATTGTAGCGATGACTTGATTTCAATGATGGAGGCCTTTGCCCAGCAGTGGGACAATTATAGGCTGTTTACTTTACTTTACTTACATCCGATGACCGGCCTTCGCAAAAGTTGCTTAACATCCGCAATCGTAGGCCAAACGCGTTAACCACTGTGCCATCGAGCTCCTCATTAATCTCATTATACACCTTTATATTTTATACCGAGAAATATTGGCGCTTCGACAGAGACATTTTATCCGTGCGGTGACGGAGAAAGAATACTATTCACCGCCCCTCTCCTCCGGTGGGTGTCGTAAGAGGCGACTAACGGATTTTCGAGCTTCCATATGCTCTACTGCGTGGTAGGGCTTGGCCCGTCTGGTTAGTGACCACCGTACGCATGGTGTAAAACCCGTCAAGTGACCGCTTGTCGGTCGCGTTTCGGGATCAGCCAGCGTATAACCAGAGCTCGAGTGGATGTTGCTGCGATGCATTTGGTCTGTGGAGGCTTCCGTCAAACCAGTGCCAAGAGGACTTCGTTAACCCGCCGACCAGGGAGACCCGTAGAAACGGCTGTCCCGCTGGCCGCCCGTGGCACAGTACAGGGGCCCAAGCGAGCCTAACCAGCTCGTGAGGCTGCCTCACCATGCCACGCATAATCTCGGGGTGGCCCGTCGTGCCGGTTGGTGACCGGAAGGTGGGGTCCCGGCGGCCATTCCCGGGGGGGTTCGGGGGCCCTTCCGTTCGGCGGGTTAATGATACTCATCTGTAGGCTGCTCCCTGGTGAAACAGGCCGCCACACTTTAACCATTTGCATCGCGGTAGCATTCCCTCGATTCACGCCTCCCTCCTTTTCTTCATCATGACAGCGCCAAACACTAAAACTGGTTTTACAGCGGTGCACACCCCCACCACAACCTTACCGTTTGAGGTCGAGTTCGCTAACATCCGCGGACTCCATGTAAACCTCAATGCCGTCCACCACCATCTTGAGACGGCGCGGCCAGCAATGTTGTTTTTGACGGAGACGCAAATAATCTGTCCGGCCGACACCAGCTACCTGCACTATCCGGGCTTTGTGCTTGAAGAGTCCTTCAAAGCCAAAGCCGGAGTTTGCTTGTTCGTTCGGACGGATGTTTGCTGTCGCCGTCTGCGCTGTCTGGAGGACCCTTCCTTTTCCCTCCTTGCGGTACACGTCGACTTGGGCTCTCATAGCCGTGTCTACGTCTGCGTCTACCGATCCCATAATGGCGACATGGAGACAACTCGACTTATGGAACACCTTAGTCGGGTAGCAGATGAAGCGCAGGAGCAGTTTCCATCGGCGGAATTGGTGTTTTTGGGGGACTTCAATGCTCACCACGAGTTGTGGTTAAGTTCCTCCAAAACTGACCAATTACTGATTTTTCCAACATTCTACTGATCCACTGATTTCAACTGATTTATGAAATACCTATTCACTTTAACTAGTAAAAATAACTAGATCAGTAAAAAAAACTGTTAAATGAAACACAAAATTGACGTGGTTAAGTTTGCGCCAAATGAATAGTCATTATACCTACCATGGATACATTATTATTGGTTATTAAACTAACAATATATTGAATTAACAAAATCGAAACAAACCGGCTTGACACGAAATAAATAAAAAATGCGAATTCAACAACCACTTTCGCCAAGGCCGGTCATCGGATGGGTGACCACAAATTTTATATCTTCTACTTGCTTCGGAAACCACGTTAAGCCGTAGGTTCCACTAGCATTCGTTAGTACCCACCAATCTGCACTGAGCTCGCGTTATTAAGGCTCGTAGGTACCTACTCCCTTCGGTGTTTAACCCACAGGGAAGGTCTGTGCCGATGCCGCAGCAATGCGACAATGATGAAATATTAAATACCGAGAAATATAAGCCTTTTAAAAAAAATTAACTAGGTACCTAAGGATCGTTTATGAACAGTAGGTAGTTACTTATTTAGAATTAAAATAATGTTTCATGTTTTCTAAAAGAACCTTCAATGCAAAAATACACAACATGCATTTTTAATAAACGCTTTAGTCTATTTAATTAAAACACAACACATCAATAACGTACCTACCTACAATCAAAAACGCGAATATATGAAACTCAAGCAAATTATATTAAAATACTGTCGTCGGGTAGCCCTATCGCGTGTTTACGTTGTGTTTACCTACCGCGCGGCTGTAGGTAATTATTTCGAGAATTCGGCCGAGTTGCAAATGCAATAAGTTATCTGTACCATGGTATTAAAAACGTGCCACGCACGGAAAGCACCGCGCCGATGCCGGCTACTACTATGCCCACTGAAACAGATCAACTGCATGCTATACCTACCCGTTTGCGTTATAAATGCAACGCGTATCATGCCCGGTTCAACAGTGTGCACCCTACGATGTTGGCCGGTGACGGAACGGTCCTGGGACTCGTGGGCAATGTCTGCTAAGTCCAAGTAGGTAATTCAGACAAAGAATATTTTTTTGCATGTGCCGGGCACGGAAGATATACGATGAAGTTGGCTAGAGTAGGACGTACCTATCCACTATAAAAGTACTGTTACAATTTAAAAACTTACCCATTTTTCATTAAACGCTGGTAGGTATGTACTCATCAACTTCACAACCGGGCTAAAGATAATCGCACTCACGAGCTATTCGAGTCAACGAGCGGGACTGACTGAGGTGAATAAAGAAAGAAAAATAAGCAAAACATGAGTAGCGCGGGAGGTGGAGAAAAACCCTTTAATTAAGTGGAAAACATTAAAAAGTTAGGTTACCCCATCAAAAACTCGGTTAGCGCTTACCCTTTCGATAGTGTTAGGGTTTCCTAATCGAATGGGTTTCTCTTATAATTTAGTAAGCAATCCAAAAGGGTTACCAAATATTGCGTTAGCCGATCGAAAGGGAAACCCCTTCAGGGGGTTTTAAAAATTAATCCGCTCGTCCGGTCCCTGCTCTTTACCCTTTATTGCAAATTGAACTGAATTCATGTGATTATAAGTCAGAATGTAGCTTCCATTCTCGAAAAAACTGCATGTTTTCGTCACTTAGATTTATTTGTATCTTTAATCGCCGTATTTACTTGGTGGCGTTTATAATTTCTATTGTAATTATTATTACGACTTTGGGTATAGTTTTTGTTATTTTGATTATAACTAGTTCGCGGCTTATTTTGCTGGAACGGTCTTTTTACTAGGAAACCCGTACTTTTATTCGTAAATCGTGGGCCTCTTTCTATATTTTTATGGAATGTTCCCCTAAACGGTTTTTTGTCTTTGTAACTGTTAAAACCCTTTCCACGTGCGTATAATATTTGTTCGTGGCTAGACGATGAGGTCATTGTTATCTCTTCGTCTTTCGCTCTCTGAATTGCATCTGTTAGTGATGACTAAGCGCATGCCGATATAATCGTGTTTAATTTATCGTTCCGTAGACCTTGACTGAATCTATTTATAGCAACTTTCTCATTTAAATCACCTGATAATTTTTTCTTTTTTTTTTTTAAGTTTTACTAACTTTGTCGACTTTGTGTTGTATATATTACTCTATGTTTATAATATATTATATAAGAAAAAACAATTTTGTTTTATCAATGTAAACAATAATACATTTTGACGGAGCCACCCTTATTCAAAGAATTCTTATTTATCAAATCTGGTTCATTTTATAGTATCGTCAACAACTGTTACACAAAAAAAATGTGCTTATTATTATATCTATATAACTAATTTCAATTACTTATGTAGGTATTTTTTTTTTTCATAAAATTTCATCTTATACACATTATTTTTACTAACAGACAGACTCGAGTCTGCATTAAATTTTTAAGAAATATTAAAATAACATTTATCAACGATCGAATAACAAATAAGTCAATCTAATTATACTCGTATGTAGGTCATAGATACTCGTAATAAGAGCTTAAAACCCGCTTTAACATAGCTGTACTAAATATTTTAATTGTTGTGACCTGTGATTGTGACGGCTTCGGAGCCATTCATGGCTGGCAATAATGAGACCTGCCGTCTTTAAATCAAACCCGTTGTTTGAAGCTATCATTTTTATATTTTCTATTAACTTCGTGATTTGATCAAGATAGTTTTTAATTTCTGTCACACTAAAATTACCTTTTTAAAAGAATTAATTAATAATTAATTGCTTAATTTATCCCGACTCTATAACATAATATGTTTAATTTATTGTTACCTCTAATTTTGTTTTTTTCTTTCTTCGGCACCAATTTGTTTTCTTTTTTTCTTCGCTCGACATCTGTGCTCGACGTTGTTTAAACTGTCAGATTTTGTTTCTGCATCAGTACTGCAACTGTTTGGCGCTCGATTTTTCTTGTTCTTCATTCTTTGATTTCTGCGCGCCCATATTCCCATTAAACGGCCAAATGATTGCTGTATTGTTGTACAGCTGTTTTCAAACGCGTGATTATGACTCACGTATTCGGCGCGGAACTCATACGGAGCAGTTGTGACGTCACGTTGGGCTGATGTGACTCGTAGTAGCGGCAACATTAAAAACTTGCGGCGTGGCTGGGCTTGCGGATGCGTAGCTTGGACTTGCGGATGCGAAGCGTGGACTCCATGGGTGTGGTCGTGACTGGTCTTCTTTTGACTTGGTTCCCAAACGACGGATCAGCTTTCGATGTGACGTGTGCTCGGTGAAATCGATGTGACGCGATGCGTAGCGGCAACTTTTATAAACGCGCAGCGTGACTGGACTTGCAGACGTGATGTGTGGACCATGGGGTCCATGGAGACCCCATGGTCCCAAACGAACCAGCACTGCCTAAAAGCAGTGGACTGGCAGGGTCGCCATGTGATGTGTGAAGTCGGGAGACGAAATGATACGACGGACGTCGGTTCTTAACTGTAACTGTCTTTATTTATGAAAAACATTGCTTTTATACTGTTTCTAAACAAAGGAAAATATTAAAGTAATTAATAGTACAAAATGGACTTTGTTCAATCATATGATGGAATATTAGGAATACGTGCTATTTCAAGGTAATATGATTTGTGTAATTAATTTATATGGAACATAATATTGAGTTACAATATTAAGTGTAAGTCATTTCCATATGATGTTAAGTGGCGCACTCCACTACAGTCGAAAATAAAGAGCTGATTTAATTTGAAAATAAAAAGTTTTTATTTTCCCTACATTCCTGTGGATGTACAGTTGTGTACAAAATTTAGGAGACGTGTGGAGTGATAAATTACTGAACTTGAAATCGATTTCAAGTTTAGAACGAACTGATTTATTTACAAAAATGACTTACTAAAGTTCAAAAGTTAGGTATCGCAACTACACTGGACAGCAAAAATAACGGGTCATTTAGAAAAACCGCGATATCTCCCAAAGTTATTTACGTAGATCCCTCGTATAAATAATATGTTATAGGCAGATTTGTGACGCTTATTATACATATCAAAAGAGGTTGCATTTGAACAAGTTACAGCTTCAAAAAAAGAAATTCCGATTTTTAAAAAATATCAAAATTCAAATTTTTGGAATAGAAAATTTTCTCGCTTTTGTTTCAAACCGAGCTGTCATCATAAACAGTTTTTTTGGCTGGTCACAGTATTTTGTGCATCAACCATGCACCAACATGTTGTTATCTACTGAAGAATGTACACGAATTATCACCATGGTACAAGAAGGAAGAAGTCAGCGGGGAGTACTGCTAGAACAGTAGGTGTATCTTTATCCACGGTCCAAAGAGTACTCCAGCGATTTCAAGAGACAGGCATGAACATCAGGTGACCAGGGAACGGCAGGCCAAGGTGTACAACTACACGAGAAGACCGATTCATCGTGAGCACTATGTTAAGAAATCGACATCTCACGGCTGTTCAGGTCCGAAATAGCCTTCAAGAAATTCACCACAACAATGTAAGCTCTGACACGATCTGGCGGCGACTTCGGGAAGCTGATATAAAGCCTTATGTACATATATATATATATACAGCGTCCGATTTTATTAGTGACCGATATTGAAAGTACAGGTACTTTACGCCAAAATAAAAATATTATCCCCAATAAACAGTAGTATTTTGTCATTGGTTTAGATTTTAATTTTTCAAACAAAATAATTTATTATTTAACTAGCTGTGCTCGCGACTTCGTCCGCGTGGAATAGTGACTTTCGGCAGCATTTTTAATTTTTTAGGCTCTTTTCCCGTTTTTGCAACATTTTTCACTGATGCTTCGCTCCTATTGGTCGCAGCGTGATGTTATATAGCCTAAAGCCTTCCTCGATAAATGGACTATCCAACACAAAAAGAATTATTCAATTCGAACCAGTAGTTCCTGAGATTAGCGCGTTCAAACAAACAAACAAACAAACAAACTCTTCAGCTTTATAATATTAGTATAGATTGGCAAAAACTGCAACATACTATAGATGCCTCGATGAAATCACTCACACATGCGACTGCATTGTGGAAGTCGTTGCACTCACGCACACGCAGAGAAACACACACACAGCTACACATGCAGTGCAGCCTACAGCCAATCACAAGCTTGCGCGCGATAGTGTGCGTAAATGAGCATTCGTTCTCGCTCACTGACATTTAGTACCTAACTAGTACGAGATACTTTTCACTTTACTTTTATTTTTTACTTTTATTTTCTAATAATCTATCTACTAGGCATCATAATCAGCCTATAACCGTCCCACTGCTGGGCACAGGCCTTTCCACATGGATAACATCAAATGGGGACATTGGGTCATAACTTACCACGCTGACCCAATGGGGGTTGGTGGGTTCTAAGTCAAAATAAACGTTATTTTTAATACCACTTGAGCTTAGTCTTCATCGAATTTGTTGGTAAATGACGACAAAACCATTTACCTGGAATCATCAACAACTAAACCACAAATTAAAGACTAAACCTCAATTATGTAGGTACCTACCCATGGGTCTTTAGTACAGAGTTGCAGAACAGCTTATAGCTTCGGTCTTATCATACTGGGCAAGTTAAAATAAGAAATACAGTTTATTGTAGTTGGTATTTTTATTGAAAAACCATTAAAAACACAAATTGTAATTATTTATGGTAATATGTTGTTAAATTACGTAATGTTATCCCTAACACTGTGTTACAAACAAGACTGGCAACAACATAGAATTGCTTTAGGCAGGGATGATTATGAAAATAAAAATGCAAGAGAACTTACATAACACGTTTACAATAATTTTGGCACCGGTAGCAGAGAGGGAGAAGTTGCCATTGCCACATGGCCAATTAAAATAAGCCTTATTAATATTGTTTACTAAAGTTTACGCAAACACTACACATTTAATTAAAACACTTTTATTTAAACTTTCCAATATGTAAAAGTAAAATTAAACACGAGTAATATCCGTTCAAAAGTGTTTTATTTAAACCCTTATTAATGTTGCAATAATCAGTTAAAAATGTTTAAATTAGTAGATACATTTTGTTTATTTTAATAGGTACCTTAGCACGTTGGACGTACCGATTTTATCTAATCACAACATGACAATAACAATAATTAGTTTTAAGACTACGTAAGTACACCTGGTGCTTAGGTTAATTATGTAGGTAGATACTAAAGTTACCGTAGTACCGTATTGTTTTTCAATTCTAAATTTACACGACACTGAGAAACAGTTAACATTGCCATAAGCATTCAATAAATCGGGTTTGATAAGACACGCAACGCAACAAACAAAACACTTCGGCACTGGTAATGAAACAGTTCGCACAGTCAGGCACATCACATCACAGTTGGGTGGAAATGGTAATGGTGCGTGGCCGCACCGAGCAAAGCAGCCGATGTCCCAGGCGGTTGAAGAAAACCGATTCGATCACCTACTCAGGCGGGCGCGCTGAGCAGCCAGTCTACGAGGCGGTTGATGATTACTGGACTGAGCATGAGCTTAGGTGAAGAATAGTTCTGCGGCGTCAGCTCCTGAACTGGACATCAGTCAGCATTGATGTCAATAAATTCTTTCGCGTTTTAGCCCTCGCTACTCGCTACTCTCGTGTTAGCCGTGGTGGTTGGTGCTTGGTGGTGTACAAAATCTCCAATTTATGCTTCAACGTCTCGGGCGGGGTGAAAGCGGGAGAGCGGAATGCATATGGACTTTTGGAGGCCGGAATCATTAGTCAGGAAGCAGAAAGTAAAGCGCCAAAAGCCGCTACTATCACAATCACAATGTATTCTGTGACACAAGTCTCTTTAGGGTGGTTTAGTTCTCAGAGTTAGGAGTACGTTACGCACGGCACGACTGACGTGGACTAACGCATCGCATCGCACGCGCCGCGGCTGCGCTGCGCGGCGGCATAGCACAAACAATGGCGGCATCGCAGAGGCTATGGTTGCCAACTCAAACAAAATCACTTGTTAATTTGAAATTTACAAAAAGTTATTTTTTAAGATAGTATGTATCTTCTTCTTCACAACTACTCATTGCTTTGTTGCTAAATAACATAACGATAATGAGCGCAATGGTGCAGCGGCTTACGCTTTTCGTGTAGTGATTGCGATCTTATTTAAGCTGTTTGCGGCTTGCGCCAAATTCCCTTTAACTCGTGCATGAAAAACCGACACTCAACGGATGAAAAACATGAGCAACATAAAAATAAGAACACAGTTTTTTAATTGTCGCCATCTAGTGTACCTACTATTTTCTTTTGTGCCATTCTAGTGGCTTAACACTTAAACACTTGTAGTTTTTAAACCCGACGAAAAGAAAAAACCTTCCACAGTTGCGTGAAGCAATATTGGATTTTTTTTGACGTCAAAGTTTTGACATAAAGAAAGGTAGCGGCTAGTTTGAAACCGTCTGTTTGTCTGTGTCATTGCAATTTAAACCGATTATGTACTTATCTAATTTTATTCAATGGCGTTTCCATCCGATTTAAATTATTAATAAAATAATGTAAATTACTTGTGTCGTCGTAGTTTTTAAATTTCCATTCGGAAGCCTTGAGATAGTTCATATTAAAGTTATGTAAATAACTAAGTTATAAAGGAAGAGCAGCCGTTTTCAAGATTATGCAATTTACCGCTTACCTTACTTTTTACTTTAACAATAATTTTATTTTTTCGCAAACGTTAATATTCGAACAAGTCCTAAGTAAGAGTCACTAAACGTAGACGTCGTCGTAGACAGTAGTGTAAGCAAGTGACTAAAAGTGTCAGGTGCATATTTAATTTTTATCAACCCTATTAGTCAAACGAAGTTGGTGCAAGTAGCCGACTGCACTGCGCTGCCGCCTTTCGGCACGCGGCGACTTTGGCGGCGACTTTGGCGGTGTCTCTGGCGGCCCTATTGACATTTTGCTGGAGGTGTTTTAGATAAGGATGGGATGATCGATGACTTAACATATCGAATTATTGTATTTACGTGTCGTGAATCGCAAATCATCTACTGCCACTATGGTCTATTCTAACCACTAGACCAGATGTCACGGGTTCGATATCCAGCTAGGTCAATTTATTTTAGAAATTTTTTTGTGGTAGGATTTTGTATGTGGAAGATAACGTGTTTAAGTTCCAGTGGTCTAGTAGTAAGACGACCGTCCCCAAGCCTAAATGTCCCAAGTTCAATTCTCAGCTAGGGCAAATTATTCAGTTACATTTGCTTGGTGGGAAGGTTAGTTTTAAAGCGGAAGATATGTTTTACCGGCTCAAGTCTTTTGATAGATTACCGGTTTCGAATAACTGATGTTAAAATTACCTACAGCTAATAGGTTTTCTTAGTCCACCGGGCTAGTTACTATCCTACTACCCTTTTATGTAAGCGTCAGAGTAACAATTTTCGTTATTTTATTGTAAAATAAATACATTAATTTTTTTTAAACGAACTATCGTACGAAAGCAATAATAATAATTGCAACATTTCGCCCGTCCCTAGTGTTACACGTGCCGGCTTCCGCGTGCACTCGTCCATCTTTTTTCAGTCTGATGAGAACTACTGTGTGTGAATAAACATTGCAAAAATGCCGTACCGATATTCTAATGTAGATTATCTTAACATGGTCACATGTTATCGTGACGCGAACTACAGCCTCGCTGAAGCAGTGAGGCTTTACCAGGAAGTGTACGGTGTGCGCCTCGGTCCCCGCACTATCTTGGGAGCTGAGCAGCGATTCCGGGAGGCCTCGTGGTGATGCTGGAAGACCTCGCTATTCGCCACAGCTGGAAGAAAGCATATTGGATTTCTTCGCGCGCCATCCAACCGCCAGCGCGATGCAGCGGCTGTCTTTGAAGTCAGTGACTTTTATGCGTGGAAAGTGTTGAAACGGGAAGGGCTGCATCCGTTCCACTTCACACGAGTCCAGGAGCTCATGCCACAGGACTTTGCACCACGAATGGCATTTTGTCAGTGGCTCCTGCGAAATAGGCGGTGCAACATTTAGTGGACTGATGAAGAAAGCACATTCACAAGAGTGGGCATGTTCAACAACCACAATGCCCACTACTGGACTAAGAAAAACCCAAACAAAAACTTTTTACGAATGGGAGATGCTCGCCGGACGTGCCATCGGACTGCGTCGGAGGCTCCATTACCAGCACGATGGAGCGCCGGCGCACTACGACCGCAACGTCCGCGCGCATCTCACAGGGATCCTTATGAAGATCGTTGGATTGTTCGCGGTGGACCGATCGCATGGCCAGCACGCTCACCGGACTTGACGCCGTCGCTGGACTTTCACGTGTTCGTGCGAAGGACTTAGTGTATGGTCACGACGGTCATATTATGACCAGTGCCGATTGCCGAACAGTTACGAGCTAGTGAGTGCTTTTAAACAATGCGTAGTGACAGTGAAATTCTAGTGTGTGTAAGTAGGTAGGAACGTTTATAAGAGGGCCAACCTTTGCGACAACAAAGGGGCCACTTCCAGCAGTTGCTCTAAGTGATTTTGTCGATATTAATAAATGTTTTTTTTAATATTCTTGTTTCCGCGTAATTTGGGTTGCTTGCTTTATGACTCTTAGAGCCTCAGCATTAGGCATGATATGCTTTGATTTGCATCGGGATTTAACATCTAAGAACAGATGCAGTTTTGCGACGTGTTCAAAACACCGATGAGAGGTCTTTAACCTGGCCATACTAGTTTAATAACAGATACATCGTGTGGAAATGTTACTAATTAAAAATTATTTCCTGTGGCTAAATTATTGAACGTTTTTAAATGTTTTTTTATATATAGACTAGCTGTGCTCGCGACTTCGTCCGCGTGGAATAGTGACTTTCGGCAGCATTTTTAATTTTTTAGGCTCTTTTCCCGTTTTTGCAACATTTTTCACTGATGCTTCGCTCCTATTGGTCGCAGCGTGATGTTATATAGCCTAAAGCCTTCCTCGATAAATGGACTATCCAACACAAAAAGAATTATTCAATTCGAACCAGTAGTTCCTGAGATTAGCGCGTTCAAACAAACAAACAAACAAACAAACTCTTCAGCTTTATAATATTAGTATAGATTGGCAAAAACTGCAACATACTATAGATGCCTCGATGAAATCACTCACACATGCGACTGCATTGTGGAAGTCGTTGCACTCACGCACACGCAGAGAAACACACACACAGCTACACATGCAGTGCAGCCTAGTTCCTGAGATTAGCGCGTTCAAACAAACAAACAAACAAACAAACTCTTCAGCTTTATAATATTAGTATATAGATTGGGAGCATCATTAGGTATACTATGGGTAATTTATTGTCGTGGTGTCATCTCCAGGTTGTATATTAAGCTGAATATTTCACAATAATATCAAATGAAGTTACAAATTTTGTACACGACTGTACATCCATAGGAATGTAGGGAAAATAAAAAAAATATATTTTCAAATTAAATCAGCTTAAATTTATTTTCGCTTCATACGACTATTTCATGACTATTTTTTGGCACAAACTTTAAACCGAAAATCGTAGGCGTTCCGGAGAAATTTGAAGTTTTCAAATGTTCAAGCCTTATGGATATCTCTGGAATCTTTTATGGACTATTTCTGAGATTTGGCATGTCGTTGTGACTATTTCATGACAATTTTTTGGAACCTAAACCAATTCGAAAGACTTTACCGTTTGCTTGCACCAGAAGTGAGGATTACAGCTTTTTATTTTTTTTACATGTATGACTATTTATGACTATTTCATGACTATTTTTTAGCGTTGTCAAAATTTGTTTTCATTGAGATTTCAAATATGAGGATTACAGCATGAAGCACACATTTCAAAACAATAAATATGTGATAACAAAATAGCTTGTTCGTATAAACCAGACTTGGACCAGTGAACTGGTTGGGGCGATAACTATTTTCATTGATTTTAACTCATTTAGACCAGTTTTAGTTCTACTTTTTTATATAGTAATGCCTTATTAATTAATTGGAATCATTCTATATTATGTAGAAAACGGCAAATGCGTTTCCCGACAAAACGCCGCCCTATTTGTGTCTGTGAAGCGAGCGTTGGCCAACTCTTGTATAGCGAAAAGCAAGGTTGTTATTTATAACCTGTTGTCTAGCATTTATTTATATTTTATATATATTTTGATTTACAGAAGAAGAAGTTGAAATAGCTGCCAAGTATTTGGCTTACGTGCACTGGCTGAAAACTGGTGTATGTACATTTCTTAAATCTATGACTGATCATCCTTTGTCTGTTTAATTACTCATTGTGAATTTTCTTCTGTACAGGAAGGGGCTTCCTCCTTTTGCTGCTTAAGCTGCTCAATTTAAAGAACATACAGAGTCATTTAACGCCAACGATGGTGGTGGCGAAAGAGGTAGCAAATTTTTTTTGTAAGATAATTGTAAGATACATGTTAATGAAGTCATATGTCCATCACGAAGTTCTATTCCAAATACTTGTGATCGGTTTTATTTAAATACTCGCAAAGTATTGCCTGCTGCCTACTGCTTGACTCCCCGTGGCATGCGTTATACTGACGTGTCAAGTTAAGCCAAGACAGCCCTACTGCGTGTTTACGTACCCAGCGTCCGTAGGAAGTCATTTCAAGGACACTGCCGATGCCGAGTTAAAATACTGTTTACTTATTTATATTGTGGTAACGCTAAGGCCAGAACCACAATGCGCGGAAATTCCGTTACATTTCATTGCATATAATTTACACACATACACACACGCACGCGCACACACACACACACACACACACACACACACACACACACACACACACACACACACACACACACACACTATGGCAGGATAGGTAGAACGAGCCATAAACCACCACGCGGGACCAGTCCCAGTGCGGATTGGTGGTTGTTAACGACTGCTAATGCAGCCGGCACCAACGGCTTTACGTGCCTTCCGAAGCACGGAGGACCTCGAGTAGAAAAATTTTTTGGTCACCTATCTGATGACCGGCCTTTGCGAAAGTTGCTTAACCTCAGCACTCGCAGACCGAGCGCGTTAACCACTGCACCATCGAGCCCATCGAGGCCCTGACCTTATGGTTGGCAATTTAATATTGAGTATTTACTATTACAGTAGGGTGAAATAGGACGTCGAAAAATAAAGCCGTTACATACTAAATTTAATACCTTGATATTCATTTTATGGCTATGTGTGTGCCCTGCATGCATGCGACATAGAATACCACACGTTTCATTTTCACCGACTAAAAATCGGTCTCCGATTATCGGTTAAGAGCCCTTGCCCACGCAAGGGCTCTTAAGGACCGGCTCTTATATCCGGCTAGTTTTTTTTTGCGATTTTAGTTTTAGGTGGGTACATTGATAAAATATTTATATGTATACCTACCTAAGTTGCAGTTCTACGTTCCCGATTGTTGTAATAAATTCAGTGTTTATTTCGCAACTATAATATAACCGTTTTTCCCCCGAAGGGATAAAAACGGATATTTCGAGTCCAGCCGAAGCTTGACCCACCTTGAGAATACGATCGGATTTCACCCCAGGTAACGAGCCCTACAAGCATAAAATAGATCTACTTCCGCTATAAACCACTGGCAACACCGCACTGGTGTAACGTCATGCGTTCACAGTCTCCAGGCGTGCCGGCTAGCTGTCTTGTCAGTAGCTTTATGTGCCGGCAAGGCATTTAAATTTTGGTGGGTCAAGCTTCGACTGGACTCGAAATATCCGTTTTTATCCCTTCGGAGGAAAAACGGTTATATTTAGTGGTCCGAGCCTTGCTTGACTCACCTTGAGAGTTGTTTGGAGTCTGTCGGCATTGACGTTACTGGCGTACTGTGCTAAAGATTAATTAATTAAGAAAACTATCATGTAAATCATCTTTTATTGTTCTTTCAATTGTACAGAGTCAATATAATTTGATGAACTATCCAGGCTACAGACCGAGTGCTCCCTCCCTCTCACCATGGATTTCTTTGTAGTAAAATTTGAAATTTTTTTTACTCTATTTTTAGTTTCCTTTTGATCGGTCTAAGTCTAGGCCGCGGATAGTGTAGTTGTCACTTGCCACTGTGGCCCTAATGGAACCGGGTTAGGCATCTATTGCTTTAAAACTGTTTCTTATCCAACCTGCTATTATAGATCTGCTGGCCTCTCGTACACAGCTTCTAGTTGTGAAGAAGATACTGTACAAGGACTGTTTTGCAGAGCGGCGTGATTTTGATATTACGATGAGCTGTCGAATCCAATAGATTGGATTCAGGTTTTTTATGTCATTTGCTTTTAGTAGCCAGCCTGACTGGTTGTGGCGGACTTGAGCCGAAATTAGGTTGAAAAGTTGCTCACAATCATCGCTCGTTGATTATAAAGCTCTCCGGAGATATATTTAGTAGGGTTAAGTCGTGAATCCTTCTTCCAGAGTGCAACATAAGGAGGAGCGCTGTATGTTTGGATACTTCGTACAGGTTATCTTCGGTTTTCTTTACCTTCTTTATCCAGTCTAAGATTTGATCTAGCCTTCATATGAGTTTTCTGGGTTTAGTCTTTGACATAGAAATTGACTTTAATATCGACTTCACTAAAGGATGGCAAAGGTGCAGACTACCGTACCGACTTGTGAACGAGTATAGTTGTGGCGGCTAGATGTTCTCTATGATATAGAAAGCATAGATATTCTGCCACCTTTTCTTGCTTAGGTTCGTTGATTGAGCAAGAGTTTTCGCTTGTCCATTTCTTCCAACGAGACCAAGCCGCATGGTATGTCTTGATTGAGCTCTTCCTCCATGAGCTATTCAGGAGGTCTCTGTATTCTGGCAGCCAAGCTTTTATGTCGGTGGGCCACCCCCTACCTTTCAAATTTCCAATTGCAGTTGCTTCACCTCCGGTGGAGGTAGGTTCGCTCTGCGGTCTATGGGATTCGCCTGAAAGTTCTAAATGGTAAATAGGGCTGTAGTGCCGCGGTTTTTCAGGTCGGCTCTCCAGTATACTAATCGTATGTCCGAAATGGCAATTTCGGACATACGATTAGGTAAATTCCTCGCGCTTTGTTCAACTGGCGCAGGACTTTTGGAATTAGACAGTTGGTGGAAAAATCCATGCCAGTTTCCAGTCCCACTGTCTTGAAAATGCGTCCGTGAACAACGCTTTTGGATCTTGCGCTTCTGTTACGTAAAGTGGTACTACTGCCGATTGGGTTGATGCCAAAAAGGTCCACTTGGAGAACACCCCATTTTTTGAAAATTACCTTCATTGTCTGTTTGTCATCTTCAAAAGGGTCAATGATTTTGTGCCATCCTGTTTATGCAAGTAGGCTACTACAGTTTTGCTGTCTGACTGCACTAGACAGTTCTTGTCTTATAGCTTCTTTTTGTTCTTTGCCAGAGTCACAAAAACTGTCCACAGCTCTTTTTTGTTGCAATGTCACGTTTGTTGCTGGCTTTCCATGTTTCTTTTAGATGTTCTCCGTTTATTGAGGCGCCCCAACCTATGTCCGATGCGTCGGTTGTGATTAACATCGTGTTTGGCTTTTGGAAAATCTTGGAGTTGTCCGAGAGATATTGAAGCCATCATTTGCAGTCGTTGATCGCTTCTGTTGATAGGACATATCTTTTGGCTTTGGGGGTCTCTGCATTTTGTTGTTGTATCTGCAATGTAGTATTCCGTAGGGAACGACAAAGGATGCAAAAGTCAAGCGTCCTAGCAGACGTTTTGTTTCCAACCAAGAGCATTTTCTGTCTTTTAGAATTTTCAATAGTTGCTGCTGTTTGTAGTTTTTGCGATTCGCCTATGCTCTTTATGTTTTTCTGGGTGTTTCATAATATTCCGAGATATTCTTGTTTTTGTTTGTAAAAGGACACGTTTCAGGGCTGGCCTGCACCTTGTACACCTAATTCAAAATTGAAGAAAAATGTAGAGATTAATAGAAAAATACCAAAATTGCAATCTGTGTAGTATTTTTTTTGTACAAAAGCATTATTTAATTACATATAGGGCAATACGGCAATTTTACTCCATTACGTATTCGTTCTGAAACTTAATAGAATGTAACATTAATCTTAAATAATGTACCTATCCTTAGATTTACTTACCGTATTATTAATTTTAAAAAAAGCTTACATACCTTTCGTCCTATGTTAGTTTACTTTTTAAAGTTACAAAAGCATTATTTTATTGCGAAATCACGTGTCGTCTTAGTCTTCTGATTTCCGAACGCATTTCAAACGTCAATTAGACAGATGGATGACTGACAGAAAAAAAGGAGGTTAGCGTTTTGTTTTGTCGTTGATTTTTTTCTTTCATTCCGTGTTTGTTTTACCCTCAGGTTTTTTTTTTTTTTTGTGAATGACGACCAATTGTTATTAGCGATGGCACATATATTTATTTGCAAAAGTCCTCATACTATATTTTTCAAAAAAAGTCTTATAGCTTGCACAAGTACCGGAATCTTGTTAAGCCTTTTTTAATTGTTGCTACAGATGGACATATTATTGATGTCTTTGGCCCCTATCCGGGAACTGTGTCTGATGCGGACATCATGAAAGCCTTATTCCAAAATGATAATGAAGAATTTATAATGTTTTGAGACATGAGACGGTACTTGTGAGGGGCCGTATCAAGTCTTGCCATCAATCTGGTAGAACTTATTATACATATATATTGTTGGCGAGACATGGCACAACCTGGAATGAGAAAATAGCCGGATACTATTGCAATTGCTTATGTGGTCTCCGCACTGTTGGTTGCTGTGCTCATGTGATGACCATTGTATGGTATTTAGGTTGGGCTCGGTACCAAGAAAGCATAGAAGCACCGGCATCATTTCAAGAGAGGATGTTGAAAATTAATAAAAATCATTAAATAGTATGAGTTGTTTTATTTATTTAATTGCACAGTTCAAAATTGTATATATGTATTGTATATATGTATTGTACCTGTCCTTTTTTAAGTTTGTTGAAGGACAAACTTCGCTATTCACTAATTACATACCTATTGCAGTGAGAGGACAGATAGGTTCACATCACATTATTTTTATCAGCCAGCAATAATCACAATTGCCCTAATTCTTTGTATTGCATTGCACACTGCAGTGGGCATAGATAGGTGCCAACATATTCTCATCAGTGGTGATCACATTTTTGCCCTTGTTGCTAGATTCTTTGTACTGCATACTGAACGTAGTGAGGATAGGTAGGATCCAACACATTATTTTCATTTGTGATCATCGCAATTATCTTAGTAGATTCTTTGTTTGTAGGTACTACATACCACAGTGAGCAGGTTTTAACACATTTCATCTGCAATGATTACAATTGTTTTGCTAGATTATTTTTTCACACAGCAGCGAGGATATGTATTAGGTAAGTAGTTTGTTTCATTCAACATATCTATATTTTCATCAGCTGATGATCACAAATTGTCTTTTTGCTGGGTTCTTCATATACCGCACGTCGCAGTGAGGATAAGTAAGGTAAGTGGTTTACAAATAAGAACTGTTTCTACTTAGTTTCATCTAATGATAACAATGGTTGCTAGATTATTGAAACGATTGAAACGTCAAGACAAGAGATGTCATTGAAGTGAATGACAGTCAATGACACACGCCATCTTTATTTTAGGTTAGGTATTGCCTTAACGATGAGTATTTAATATTTTTGTACAAAAAAACTAGGTCAAAAACGACAAAAATGATAGTTAGAACACTCAGTAATTAATGACGGTTCTAAAATACAAGTGTACAAAGTCCAGGCCATTGCTCCATACATTCCTGAAACGTGTCCTTTGGCATTTCTACAACCCTTGCTTCTTTAGAGTCGATAGGTTCTGTCCCGCCAAAAGGAAATCGTCTAGGTACACTACCACTCGTATTCCCTTGTTTCTTAAGACACATGCAACCCAATTTGTTAACTTTGCGAAAGTCTGAGGTGCAGCTGCTAAGCCAAAGAGTAAGCAAGTCATTTGGAAGACGTTTTCCCGTACTTTGAGCATTAGGAACCGTCTGTGCCTTTCGTCTTAGGGGACGTGGAAATAAGCCTTGGATATGTCGACTTTCAAAATGTAATCTTCTGGTTGCAGTAAATTTGGTATTTTCTGTACAATGATCAGTCGGAATTTCTTTGGTTTTAAATATTTGTTGAGAAGAGCCTTTAAGTTGAAAATTTGTCTGAAGGTTTCGTCTGTTTTCTGTTTTAGGAACATGGGAGACAGGAATCCCGTTGGAGCCGAGGCCGGCTCTATCGCACAAATTGTTTGTCCCAAATTTCCGTTACCATGGCTAAACTGGCCTTTGTCTCCAACAATCTCGAAGTTGGCTCGGAAATATTCATAAGGGGGGGTTTTTTGACAAAGGGAATCCTGTATACCATTATAATACTTATTAAAGAGCTGTCTGCTCCCATCTCATCTTACGTCAATATTTTTTGTTACCACCGTTCTGAGCGGCTGGCTTTCTGAACACCTTCTTTTTTGTGTTAGTGGAGTATTGGGTTTGACTTTTTTGCTGAATAGGCTTCGCAGAGTTTTGGGTGCTAATAGACGGTTTAGGTAGATCAAAGCTTCTGGTTCGACCTGTTCTTTGCTTTGATTCGTATCTTTTCGAGGGAGAAATTTTGTAGTAACCACCGTATTGTTTAAAGCTCTCAGAGAGTTTCTGCTCATCGAACAAATGGGTTGCTGATGGCGGAGTGTTTTGTAATATGTCGTAGAAACCAACGTTCGGCGACTTGTAGGGAGTCCTTCTGGAAGTTAGGACGTCAGTGCGTCGGCCACAGACATACTGAAGCGCTTGGTCTGAGATCCGCCGGAAGTTTGAGTCCTTAGACAATAGATGGTTCTATTATGGATTTCACTAGCAAGGGAGACTTTACTTGTTGGACGACCCGTTGTACTCCCTCTTCTAATGCCTGCCTTTGCAGCAAGAGAGCGTGTGTTAACACCCCTAGTGTCTGGTCAAACTTTTGTAGCACCTCCGCATTACACCACTTTGGCGTAAGGTTGCCCAGCTGTGGGTTGACTTTTTGCGCCGTAAAAACCGGTGTTCCTTGAAGGGTCTTTTCTGCTTCCCTATAACGTAGGTTGCTCCATGAGTCTGAGCCTAACCGTTGACACGTCATGCCTTTCTCGACCATTTCCACGGAAGCTGGCGGGACAGACGGCTCCGCTTCCGTAGTCATAGCGTCGAAGGTCAGCGTCACTGAGGGGTCGATTGTTTGAGTGTGTTCAATTACCACCTCATATGTCTTCTCAGACAGCTCCTGCAGATCAAATGCTTCTGCAATTTTTAGTGTTGGAATGGCAAATTTCAATTTATTGATTATTTTTGGGTCTGGTGGATCTCCTATGATGTCGTGAATGTCAGACACGACCCAGTCTTTCCAGTCCTGGGGCATAAGCGGCAAGACTGCGTCATATATTCTGTTGACGGCGTTTTTAGAAGATGTTGGGGCTGTCGACTTGAACAGTAATATCTCTCGGATGGTTTGCATTTTCCTAAAAGAAAGAAAATATTGTATAAATATATTGACGCATCGGAGATGGTATCAATCAAACATTTCGCCTTCTTAGTCGACCCGACGGATCAATAATGTTGACGTCTCGAGAGGCCGTTCGGTTCATCTGATCCGTCGGGTAGATTCCGGGGCCTCCGGGTCAAGCGGCCGGCGGTCTAGTCTATTGAGCCGACGACGGATGGACCGTAGTATGGATTAGCCGAAGCCATTAATTTAGTTTACTTGTGCGCAACTAGTCCCAACTGAGGCAGGTGGATATGCACGCTGCTATTCAGATGTGTTGGGACGATAAACACATAGCGAACATATCGATTTGTGTTTGCATTCTAGGAAGAACCAGTATGGTTTCCTCCAGTAAATATTCCCGAAATAGATCTAAATGAAATAAATTAGCTTACCTTACTTGCTTGCAGGTATTTTAGTGTAACTTTTATTCTCAGTATTTGCTTTGCGAACGATCGCACGTCGTTACTGGGGGAAAATTCAAAGCGTACTGTTGGCGTACTGACAAGACAGCTAGCCGGCACGCCTGGCGACTGTGAACGCATGACGTCACACCGGTGCGGTGTTGCCAGTGGATTATAGCGGAAGTAGATTCAATTTATGCTGGGGTAAAATCCGATCGTATTCTCAAGGTGGGTCAAGCGAAGGCTCGGACCTCTAAATAATACTATAGATACTACCACAGATACTACGTGATAAATAAATTGGTGTGTATTTTTTACAGATGCAAATGGCAATGAACCAAACGTGGTTGCGTTGGAGGACATAGTAAAGGTTTATCTACGTGCGACTGTGCCTACAACGTGAAGGCAGAGGTCTTCAGATACCTAATTAAAAATTTACCTAAAGAAAATTTAGAGTTCTTTTGGATAGAAGTTTTAGATACAATTAGAAAACATTCCAAATAATAACAATGCTTTTTATTTCTCAATAATATATATACTAAGCCCCCGTGTGGTGCCGGGGATAAAGAATTGCATCACCCCATCTCAACCCGTGGGTGTCGTAAAAGGCGACTAAGGGACCATTCCAGAGGATGGGCAGCAGCATCTCTCTGAGGTTACCTTCAACCTACTGCGATCGCCAACCCGCCTGCCAAGCGTGGCGATTATGGCAAATACCCCCCATGACATGCACACCAGCAAAAACCGGCCCCTAGTCCCCGGCGGCCCCGCTCGCCCTAGCTACGGTAGCGGCCAAGGCAGCGACGGGGCAGGGGGTGCTAAGAATCTCCGGCAGAGACCTGGCTACCGCCAACAACGAACTCTGGCCCTGGCAACATTTAACACGCGCACATTACGGACTGACGAGAAGATTTACGAACTGGAGGAAGAATTGAGCAAGATACGGTGGGACATAGTTGGATTATCTGAAGTCCGAAGAGAGGGGGAGGACTCGATAATCCTCAAGTCCGGTAACTTGCTCTATTTCCGGGAGGGCGAACAACTGTCCCAAGGTGGTGTCGGGTTCATCGTCCACAAGTCCCTCGTGAACAACGTTGTCGAGACCGGGAGTGTGTCGCCTAGGGTAGCGTACCTTATACTCAGAATAACCAAACGGTATTCGTTGAAGGTCATACAGGTTTATGCTCCTACTACGACACACCCTGACGATGAGGTGGAAGCTACGTATGAGGACATCTCTAGAGCCATACAAGCCTCCAAAACTCATTACACCGTTGTCATGGGAGACTTTAACGCAAAACTGGGCAAACGAAGCGGCGATGAGATGAGAGTGGGACGATTTGGGGTTGGTAATCGGAACTCCCGGGTCCAACTGCTGGCGGACTTTCTTGAGAGGGAGGGCCTCTTTATGATGAACTCCTTTTTCAGGAAAGCTGAACACTGCAAGTGGACCTGGATGAGTTCCGATGGTGCAACAAAAAACGAGATTGACTTTATCATGTCGACGAGGAAGCAAATATTCAATGATGTCACTGTGATCAATGCGTTTAAAACTGGCAGCGATCACCGGTTGGTAAGAGGCACATTGAATATCAACGTTAAGCTGGAAAGACGTCGATTGATAAGGTCTACGCTCCGTCCTGCACCCATCCAAATCCAAAACCCCGAAAGCTTTCAGCTCGAATTGCAGAATCGCTTCGAGCGCCTAAATAATTGTGAAAATGTGGACGAATACAGCAACAGGTTTGTGGAAACTGTCCAAACGGTTGGGTCCAAGTTCTTTAAAACCCACCGTGCAAAAGGAACCAAAAAGTTCTCAGACCATACCCTAAAACTAATGGAAGAGCGGCGCGCAATGGTTCTGCTTTCCTCAGGTGATGCGTCTCAGTTTCGGCGGCTAAATAGGCAGATCTCGAAGTCTATGACTCGCGACACGCGCCAATTTAATACTAACCGTATTAAAGAGGCAGTGGGCAGGTCACATTGCTCGCAGGACTGATGGCCGCTGGGGCGGGATAGTCCTGGAGTGGCGACCACGTACCGGAAAGCGCAGTGTGGGCAGGCCTCCAACAAGGTGGACCGACGATCTGGTGAAGGTCGCGGGAAGCCGCTGGATGCGAGCAGCACAAAACCGGTCGTTGTGGAGATCCTTGGGGTAGGCCTTTGTCCAGCAGTGGACGTCTTTTGGCTGAGATGATGATGATGATGATATATACTAAGACTACTTTTTATCGTGATGAAACACATTTTGCCGATTTATACTGACTTACTCCCTTCTTTTTTAACAAAATAGCTAGTACTACCTAATAATTATAAAATATAGTAAAAAAAATAAATGCCTACCCGACCCAGCCAGGAATCGAACCTGGGTCTTCTGCAATCCGGGCGGCTGCACTGAGCATTATGTTACCGGGAGAGGGGAGGTTGAGCACTGAAATTTTTCACTACTTTGACTGGCTGCTTTTTAGCGGCAGTAGTGCCATCTATCCAACGGTTATTGCAACCGATTGGCTATTCAAATTCATATTTACAGATAATATTCAGCCGCTAAAAAACAGCCAAAATCAAAGTAGAGGAAAAATTCAGTGCTTAGGTACGTCAGCCTCCCGGTAACATAATACTCAGTGCAGCCGCCCGGATTGCGGAAGACCAAGGTTCGATTCCTGGCTGGGTCGGGTAGACATTTAAGTTTTTCACTATATTTTATAATTATTTAATTCAGCTAATGTGCAGCAATTAGCACTTTAAAAAAATATTGTACCTAATGACTGGTTGGTTCGTATCATAATTTTTACATAAAAGTTTCCCCAGTTGATTTATTTCGAAGTAAAATAGTCGAATCATCATTAAAATAGTAATTCTGGAATACATCCAGAAGTTTTCTTGAACACTTTCAAAATTTCGAAAGATTCGGGAATTTTTATCTCTTAATTTTTGGTAATAAGAAGGGGGGTGTCCAGGAAAATAATGATGGATGTAACTTTTAACTTTTTTTTTCGTTTAGTTGATGGCGCAGTGGGTAACGCGTCCGGTCTGCTAGTGCTGAGGAGGCCGGTCATCGGATGGGTAACCAAAAATTCTGCTCAACCAAACCAAAAAGCTCTTCCGTGCTTCGGAAGGCACACGTAAAACCGTTGGTCCCGGCTGCATTTTGCAGTCGTTAACAACCACCAATCCGCACTGGGCCCACGTGGTGGGTGTCTCAATAGTGGGAACATAATATGAGCTGATAACGATGGCTCTGTGCGATTAGCACATGTAGCCAGTGTGAAAGTAATTTTTCTTACAAGTAATACCTACTAAATAAACTAAAATGGTTAGTCCACCACCTCAGAACAATAACTAAAGCTATTATTATTCTGAGTCCACCACGATTACACATTAATAATTTACAAGTGGTCGAAATCCGACCGTATTTTTTATAAAAAGCTGTTTATTAAACAATATTTTTTTAAGGCTGCACGGATTGTATCCTAAGCAATGAAAAAATAAAAAAGATAGAATGTGCGTTTGAAATTTTTGAAAAATGTATGAATGAAACAATGTATTTAATTTTATAAAAATATTAGCATTCTGCACACCTCTATATTAACTATAAGGTGTGCGAAATTTCATACTATACAATTTCGTAAAAAGGGGTACAAAGTTTTTGCTTTACGTATTATTATATATTTAAAACACAGAATAAAACTAAACTGCAAATATGACTCTTCACTTTTCTACCAAGAATCTAATTCGCGATCTTTATTTCAAAAAGTAGAGAAAGAGGTAGCGTACCCATGTACGCTAGCTTGATCGTGATGCCAGCGTACACACTAAAAAAGTTCTTTATTTCTTAAACTAAAGAGGCACTAATTATTTTGTGTTTGCACTTTGCAGTAATTAAACAGTAATTACGCACTCCAAGAGAGCATAACAACAATCGTGAATTAAACCATGATTGTGTACATAGAATACAATATTTATTGACAGCCATCAGCTGTCACCATCCATGGATGCGCGTGGCACGCTGTAACATAAACACACACGTACATTTACACCCCATTTAAACCATAACGGACACCCATTTTTGTTCCGGATCCTTTATCTAGTATTGATCAAATTGAAAGCCTTAATTCCCCAAGCATAAAGTAAAAAAAGGTAATTTGCATTTGCTTTGCCACCTCTTTGCAACCAATGTAAATCGATGAAAATATTTAGTACAAAATTCGGAAATCGATTTGATGCGTATTGTCGGTTTTCAGCATCACTATTAGACAGAAGTTTAGATTTTCTTTTTCCCTTTATTTGATAGCTTTGTGCGATTAGCAAATTTAGCCAGTGTCAAAGTAATTTTTCTTACAATACTTAGTTAAACAATATTTCCTTCCTGATAATGATGATGAACGATAATAGAAATGAGAAGTGAGAAATGATATACCCCCAACCCCTCAAGTATCTCAGTAAAAATGTGGGGCTTTACTAAGTCCTCACGCAGACTTCTTGAGAGAATTTGAAAAGTGACGTTGCACTGTTTTGTTTCATTTACTAACACTCATACACACTCACGAACACCTAACAGTTAATAATCCACCATTATTTCACATTAATATTCGACATAACACAAATTTTAGAAAATAAAGCAAAACCGCAGACATGACTCTTCACTTTCCTCAAGAAGTCCTTTTAAATCTTGTGAAATCACTCAGAATAATAACTAAATTCTGAGTGAAATCATTAAGTAAAAAAAAAGACAAATACGAAAAAGACTTCTTGACGGGAAAGTGAAGCGTCATGTCTGCGGTTTTGTATTTTTTTCAAAAATTTGTGTTACGTCGAATATTAATGTGAAATAATGGTGGATTATTAACCGTTAAGTGTTCGTGAGCGTGCATGAGTGTTGGCAAATTAAACAGAACAGTGCAACGGCAATTTTCAAATTCTCTCAAGAAGTCTGCGTGAGGAATTAGTAAAGCCCCACATCTTTACTGAGATACTCGAGGGGTTGGGGGGTATATCATTTCTCACTTCTCATTTCTATTAACATTCATCATCATTATCAGGAAGGAAATATTGTTTATTTATATATTACTTGTAAGAAAAATTACTTTGACACTGGCTAAATAAATGTGCTAATCGCACGAAGCCATCAAATAAAAGAAAAAAAAATACACGAAAAAAAAAACAGACAAGAAAGACAAGACAATTTGGTTTTATCTACGTTAGTATCTCTACCTAGTTTGTGATCTCTACCTAGTTTGTGGGTCTGTTTATGTAGTGTATTCTGATGGATATACCGCCAAAATTAAATCAATTATTCTGAAATTATATCTTAAAATATGTAAAACCCTTTAGAATGTCTAAAAGATTTGTTTTTAATCAACAACATGGTGATCGTAAAAAAGCTAAACTTGATATCACCATATCTGACCACAACTTTCCATTGAGTCAAAATTCTAACAAAGGTTAGAATTTTGAAACTTTTTTGAAATTTTGTTTTGTGCTGCTATTATACATTTACTCGATAACTTACATAAATTTATATGCTTTGTTTAATTTTTATTTATTTTGTGTAGTTTATTTAAGTACCTACCTACTGTACATGTTATAGAACCAGTGTAAACTTTATCAAGGAAGCTAGAATTGTTTTTTATTTCATAGAAGATCAAGACCAAGACAACTGGGGCGACGATAATGATGACGAAATTTTACTTCTGGCGAGCCAAGCCTGCGAGCAGGCATATAACGAAGTTAGTAGTCTTCCAGACTACAGCATGTGTATGCAACCAGGATCAACAAGTACTCAATATGAACCAAGCCCGAGTACGTCGAAAACTGCCTTTACTTTTAAGAAACCTAGTGCTAACCCACCAACTGCTATCTCTACACATTTGAAAAACAAATGCAGCACAATTTCATCACCTTTGCCAGGCATGTCAGCTAAAGTGCAAGGTAAAATAAATGAACAAATGAGCAATAATGATGATTTGGTGTTTAATGACAAAGTATGCAAAGGACAAGACCCTGATTATATGTACAGACAGCTACTAAAATTGCAAGAAGACAATACAAAACTGAAATCTGAAAATGGTAAATTGTTAGAAAAGTGTGTGACTAAAGAAGGCGAAGCTTCAATCCTTCGCACTCAACTGAAGTCGTGTCAAGTGGCCGTTGATAACGCTCGAATGGACAAAATAAAAGCTCAGGAGAGAGTGAAAACTGAGTGGAACGAGAAACTGTCTTCTGCCAACAGCCTAATGAATGATCTAAGAACACAACTGGATTTTAAAAACTTAGAAATTATAAGCATTAAAGAAAAATGTAAAAAGTTAGAATCATCCAAGTTAAAACTTACACAGGTCAACCTTGGCAACAATGACATATCATCTAGGTGAATAATACATTATTAATTTAATAATAATAATACATTGTTGTATAACATAAACTATATATTAATAATTAGTACAAAATTATTATTTTTTTGTTTAATTTTCAGTCACAGAAATTCATATTCCAATGATACAACATATCAAGCTAGAAGAGTTAGGGTGACTACAAGTGCAGTACAAACTGATAACAAAGACAACTTTCTTAAACTTAATAAGATATGTAGAGAAGGTACGTTGTAACTTTAGTCTGTGACTGTTCCCCAACAATATAGGTTACTAAACATTTTAAGTTCTAGGATGTTATTATTGTAATAAATATATAAATTAAAATTCTTTATTCTTAGGAGGCTTTGTCAGTTACGCTGTTATTATGTAAGGCACCAACAGGTTAAGTATACAGTGACACCAAGTTTATCTTCCTAGTCACTCAATAAAAAATCAGGTGTTATCTTATCTTATCTTATTGGGGCTGGCTGAGGTTTCCCTCTCGAAGTAGCTTTTCAACCCATCGGGATCTTTTGTGCAACCCCATTCTTTCACTCTTCTTCCTATGCAAATATAGGTTTTATGAATATAAAGATGAAGGTAGCCTTTATTTCTAGATATCCAATTAAATGTTAACATAACATAAATTTATGTTTTAACAAGTTATTTTTGTAAAGTTAGCTTGTCCACCGTCATGAGCATCCTCTCATTCCTTCCAAGCTATTCTATTTCGTGCCTTTCTGTTCCATATTACTTCAGCAACCCTTTTAACCTCACCTGCGGATCTGTCGTCCTCTATTGCTTTATGCCCCTTTGGGATACTGGGTTACCTTTTGTGACCATTTTCACACAACAAATTTTCAGTAGCACTTAAATATATTTATATATAAATTTCAGATACTTCAAAATTAACAGGTATCTTACCTTTAATATTAGAAAATACTGTACAACAGCATCACTCTATTTTGGACTACAATGAAAAGTTGCAGAAACACACGGACTATTCTCAGAACAAGTGCAGAATCTTTAGCACATTCCACAGGATACCGTCCACTCCAAATCCTGGTAAAGATGCCGTTAAGGCGAGAATTAACCTGAGCCACGTATATGAAGACTTGACGGTCATAGCTACAGAGAAAGAAATAACTGAAACTGTTCAGAAAAAATATTTTAGTGTGAGTATTTTTAGTTATCTGTGTGGTGCCGGGGATAAAGAATTGCACCACCCCATCTCTTCCCATGGGTGTCGTAAAAACCGACTAAGGGACCATTCCAGAGGATGGGCAGCAGCATCTCTCTGAGGTTACCCTCAACCTACTGCGATCGCCAACCAGCCTGCCAAGCGTGGCGATTACGGCAAATACCCCTCATACCCTTGGGGGAGGCCTTTGTCCAGCAGTGGACGTTTTTTGGCTGAGATGATGATGATGATGATTTTTAGTTAAGTAATAACTTGTGGTATTTACCTGACCCACTGCTAGGCGAAAGATTCCATCATTGAAATTAAGTCATCCATCACTATTACTAGAATTGATGGAAGTTAGCTTGATGCGGGCTTGTCATCACAAACCTGAACATCGAAAAATCCGAAACACACTTTTTATTACCTGGAAGGAACCCAGGATCTCCGGACTTACCACTGTGATGACCACTTACCAGTGGCTTACCACTCCGCGACCGACGCGTTTGTACATTTAGCAAGTCAAGTTAGACATAGTGCAATCACAAAACACAATGTTCCTACATAATTTGACGACCTCCGTACCCGATAGGCTTGCACGCCAAAATTTGGGCGGCGCTAACTCTGAAGTCTGAGGTTCGATTCCCGGTCGGGTCAATGTCGAAAACGAACTTTTCGATATTGTGTCGGGTCTGGGTCGTTGTGGTACCGTTTGTTGTATCAGATTTCCATAAAATTAGTGCTTTAGCTACTTACCATGGGATTAGAACAATGTATGTGATGTTGTCTAACATTTGTTTATTTATATATATATTTTTAGATATATTTGTAACACGTAATATATTGTAAGATAAAATTAATTTGGAAGCTCCTTTTCCATAAAGGTAATTATAGCAAATCTCACACTTCATGAGCGCAATGTGTTCAAAAAGGAGCATGAAATTAATGCTTCATCATACTAATATTATAAAGAGGAAAGCTTTGTATTTTTGTATTTTTATATGTTTGCAACAAATAAACTCAAAAGCTACTGGACCGATTTAAAAAATTATTTCACCATTAGAATGCTACATTAGCGCTGAGTAACATAGGCTTTATTAAAAAAGAAATGTCCACTACCTGTGCGAAGCCGGGACGGGCCGCTAGTGTATTAATATAAGTCTGTATTTCAGTTATTCAGTGCCATAAAGGTTGTTTTACAAGATCTACAATGCGAACTGGAAGCTATATTGCAGAGGGTAACCAATGCTTTCCAGAAAGAGATGGACGAGAGATACATTGAGGCTAGCTCTTCCTTCCTCACTGTGAACAGAAGAGACTTACTACAGAGTGGGTAGGTCTCGTATACCTATTTTGTTAAATATCCATATACATTAATTAATCCATTAATATCATCATCATCATCATCATCTCAGCCAAAAGACGTCCACTGCTGGACAAAGGCCAAGAAAAAAAAATTAAAACCATCAATATAATTTATATCAATTATTGGTTTATTGAGGAGCTCGATGGCGCAGTGGTTAACGCGCTCAGTCTGCGAGTGCTGAGGTTAAGCAACTTTCGCAAAGACCGGTCATCGGATGGGTGACCAAAAATGTATGTCATCTCGAGCTCCTCCGTGCTTCGGAAGACAAAGCCGTTGGTCCCGGCTGCATTAGCAGTCGTTAACAACCACCAATCCGCACTGGGCCCGCGGCCGCGTGGCGGTTTATGGCCAGTTCGCCCTATCCATCCATAGGGAAGGCTCGTGCCCCAGCAGTGGGGACATAAAATGAGCTGATGATGATGGTTGATTTATTTGATTTGTCGTTGTGAAGATCCTTGGAGAGACTTTTGTCCAGCAGTGGACGTCTTTTGGCTGAGATAATGATGATTGATTTGCGATTAGCTGGAAACGGAAGGGAATGGCCTAACGTAGGAGGCCTGTGACCAGCAGTGGGTGGATATGGGCTGGAAACTATCCTATGTCCTTATTTTGGTCACCCCTCTGGGTGCTGACAATTACGAAGATTGCTGCACTTTAGCAATTATTGTAAGGTTGTTTTGTTTTCAGATCATTGTACAGAGATGAGCAGGCAATATTCGCGAGAAGGATAATAGCAGTGGCTACTTACATATTGGAATCACCTAAAAGTTTCGAAATATTTAAGTTATTTGAGGAACATACTAACAAAAATAAATGTTGTAGTTTAATAGATTATATTAAAAATATATGCAGCTTACTCGATAACACTGTAAGTATGTTTAAATATCATAAACATTTGTGGATATTAACGTTAGAAAGGGATATTTTTGCTATTATTCATAGGATGTATATTCTCTTCATATTTTTTACTTTCTATGTATACAGGGTGTTTGGAAATACCTGTATAATCCCGAATATGGCAGATACACAGGGCACATGTCGTAGAACCCCGGTGAATTATAAACATACCAGAAAAGCACCATATAGCCGAGATTGGTCAACTGGTCATTTCGACTGGTCAACGTTCCCAAGCTCACAGACCGGTTAGAACCCTTAGCCTTGAGACGTGATATCGGCTCGTTGTGTGTGTTCTACCGCCTGTATAATGGAGAATGCTCTGAGGAACTTTTTGATTTGGTGCCCACTTCCTCCTTCTACTATCGCACCGCTCGCCATCGGAACAGGGCACACGCACACTTCCTCGAGCCGCTGTTCGCTCGAACGGTTCGCTTCCAGAGGAGCTTCATTCCACGTACCATAAAACTGTGGAATGAGCTGCCATCCTAGGTTTTCCCATTAAGCTACGACATGGGCTCTTTTAAAAGGGGTGTATAGAGGTTATTTTCAGGTCGGCAACACAAAAGCATCTTCTCTGATGTTGCTGATGTCCATGGGCGGCGGTGACCGCTCACCATCAGGCGGCCCGCCGGCTCGTTTGCAGGCTGTTAAAATAAAAAAATAAAAAAAGATGATATGGTTGTTTGTTACTAAGTTTTGTGAAGTGACAACCCTAGGGCCAGATACATTGTTCTTGTTCGTCAACCTCATGATCCAAACATAACAAAAGTCAAAACATTTCAGGGTTGAACAAAAATAATGTAATAAAATAAATTTTCGTTTTTGTATGGAAAAGTAAATCTTCACAAATATGATTTTGCATGTTACGACGGTTTTATTTACTTGGTTGCATAACTATGTTTCGAGATTATAAACATATTACCAAACATCCTGTACATACCTAGTACCTGTACGTACCTTATAGGGTAAGATTAATAACCAATGCTATTAAAAAATACTAGGCCAGTGAAAAATTCAACGTTAGTTCACAAAATATAAATTTTATCTTTCTTATACGAAGTTTAAAAAGGGGTACACAGTTTTTCTTAATAGCTGTTAAGTAATTGGAGAGATTTGGCTAGCATAGACCGCAAATTTGGGACTGACCTGGTGTGACGTGGTAGACTTCTTCAGGGGCCCCTGTCCTTCGATGATGAATGTATTAATCTCACAGGCTGGCGTCGACGGACGTCTGCTATTTGTGCTGAACACTTGAAGATATTTGATTTAAGTTTTATAGGCTCAAGCTATCGGAGCGAGCTAAGCGACGGTGCGTTTTTCAAATTGGAGAACGTTGAGAGAAAAAGAAATATGGCAACACTTGAGTTTCTAGTGTTGCGCGCTTAGAAAAAAACGTTCCGTTTCAGGCATGTTCCGCTTTGGAATATGCTAGTGATATATATTAACCAATTAAAAAAAATAAAAAGAAAATACGTAGTATTGTGTGCGTACATATACAAAAGTACCGAACATGCCGCCGGCCATAAAATTATGCTTATTTTATCTTTAAGAACTATCATTCAGAATGCTATACTAACTTAGGACTAAAACATGTAATGCTATATCTAAGAAATGCCTATTCAACAGGCAATGGGCAGACCTTAACTACAGGTCGCTTAGTGAGTGTATTACCGACGCGTACAGTTACGACTCTAGTAATACCGTCGGTGCCGGGATGCAGCAGATGCACGCGCGCGAGACGCCATTGCAGTGGTGGCAGTGTGTTGTCTATCAACACGAGCACAGAACCCTCCCGAAGGGTGGTGTTAGTATTGTCGTGGAACCATTTACCTCTTGGTTGTAGCTGGTGTAAATATTCTACGCTCCAGCGTTTCCAAAAATGTTGAACAGCTTGTTGAATAACCTGCCATCTAGCGAGGCGTTGTGGATTGTCGTTAGACAAGTCAAATTCAGGTAAAGACGTTAATGGTTCCCCGATAAGGAAATGTCCCGGTGTAAGGGGTAATGGATCAGTCGGATCATTACTAAGTTGACAGAGAGGCCTTGAATTACAGACCGCTTCAATTTGAAAAATCAAAGTATTAAATTCGTCCTGAGTTAGTTTTAGTGTACCTATGACACGATGCAAATGTCGCTTTAGACTACCTACGGCTCGTTCGACGAGACCAGCAAAATGCGAAGCATATGGAGGATTAAACTGCCAGGTGATCTGCATGTCAATCAGCTGGTTGTTTATAGCAGTCAGATTTGACTCGTTTCGCAGAAACGTGTAAAGTTCGGAAAGATACCTGTCACAACCTACAAAGTTCCGTCCGCAATCGGAACGGATTGTTTTGCAATACCCACGTCGGGATATGAACCTACGCAATGCGTTAAGAAAAGATTCGGTTGTGAGATCGGGAACTAATTCTAAATGGATTGCTTTCGTTGATTGACAAACGAACACGCATACGTATGATTTGTAAATTTTCGCGTTACGAAGTTTACTCGACTTAAGAAAAAAGTGTCCCGCAAAGTCAACGGAAGTATTTAAGAAGGGACGAAGTGAACGAACCCTAGTAGTAGGTAATTGGGCCATTGATGGTTGTGGTGCGACAGGTCGTGCACGAACACAAGATACGCAGCGTCGTGTACGCTTACGTACCGCATCGCGAGCACACAGGATCCAGTAGGTCTGTGCGAGGGCAAACTGCAAAGTTTGAGGTCCCACATGTAAATGTGTTTTATGATAAACATCAATTAGAAGATTAGTGAAATGATGTTTCTTGGGTAACAGAATTTGATGCTTGGCATCATACGGTACGTTAGCCCGATTTATTCTGCCGCCGACCCTGAGGAGTCCAGCATCGTCCAAGAAAGGTTTCAGTTTCTGAAGACGTTTTGTACATCTGTCGTCGTCCTTGAGACGCGAGATGTCTTCTGAAAAGCATTCACTCTGGACAAGTGATATAATTCGACTGAGAGCTTGTTTTGTCTCAGGAACTGTGACATGTTTAGTCGTAGGACTACAGGCTTTACGACATTTGTTTATGAATCGTAACATATACGAAATGACGCGTAGCATCCTTGGAAGCGATGAGAATCGCTCAATGAACTCTAAGCTCTTAGGTTTATTGGTTTGTATGAGAACATGCTTGCGACGTTCTTCGTCGGTGTGACATACGACGTTAGTCTTAGGCCACTCAGACTCATTTTTTCTGAGCCAACCAGGTCCTGTGAACCGTAGTTGATGGTTCAACTGAGATGGGAGAACACCACGAGACGCGGGGTCTGCGGGGTTGTCTGTTGATTTAACGTGGAGCCACTGCGAGGCAGGCACGTTACTTGTTGTCTCTGCTATGCGGTTAGACACGTATGTTCGCCACTTGTCTGGAGACGTACGTAACCAGGCAAGAGTTATAGTAGAATCGGACCAAGCGTAGACTTGGTCGAAAGACAATCTACTGATGTAAGCAGTAAGGACCTTTTTTTATCAATTTTGACAGTAGGTGAGCACCGCAGAGCTCTAATCTCGGAATGGTGAGCCGTTTCAAGGGTGCAACTTTTGTTTTGCCTATGAGAAGATGTGTGCTAATGGCACCGTTCGAGTCAACGACACGAATTGAGACGCAGGCGGCGTACGCCTTTTCAGATGCGTCTGAAAAGCCATGAAGTGACACGTGATTTGTGCTAGGAAGCACATGAAGAGGTAACGCAATGTCTTGTAATAACGGCAGTTCGTCGATGAACCGAAACCACAAGTCACAGATACCCTGTGGAGGGGTAGCATCCCAACCTGAGCCTGATACCCATAAAAGTTGGATTAAATGCTTCACGAATACAGTCACCGGACTTAGGAATCCAAGGGGATCGTAAATCTTTGCAATCTCTGCCAACATTATGCGCTTTGTACACTTGCGTGAGTTAGCCACTCCATCCGTTTGATAGGAAAATACGTCAGACTTAGGGTTCCACTTGAGCCCCAAGACCTTGACAGAAGTGTCAGTGTCAAGTGCTGACAGAATAAGAGCGTCATCATGATTGGAAGTATCATGGTTTAAGTGCGCTAAAAATTCGGAACTATTACTAGTCCATTTGCGGAGTTCGAAGGTTCCTGCTTTACAAATGGACGTTAGCTGATGCTGAAGAGTGATAGCCTCTTCAACCGTATCAACTCCAGTAACGACATCATCAACGAAAATTTCGTTAAGAAGTACTTGCGAAGCAAGTGGGAAGTTGGCAGCTTCATCAATTGCTAATTGACGAAGTGTTCGCAAAGCTAGGAAAGGCGCAGAAGCGACGCCGAATGTGACAGAGCACATACGATATTCCTTTACGGGATCGTAGGGAGAAAATCTCCAAAGAATCCGATGGAAGTCACGGTGTTCTTTACAAAGACCGATGTAGCGGTACATCATTTTGAGATCAGCCGTAAAGACTATTTTATGAAGTCTGTACTTCAGTAAAATTTCAGAAATGTCTTGATGCAATTTCTGACCAGTGAGAAGATTGTCATTAAGAGAGCGACCTGATGTAGTCTTGCATGAGGCGTCGTACACAACACGATACTTCGTTGTAATCGTAGTAGATGTAGAACCTTTCACCACTACGTGGTGGGGTAGATAGTAGGGAGGAGTGCCAGGATTCACTGAGTCCGTGACTGGCTCCATATGTCCCAAGTCTAAATATTCTTGGATACATTTGTTATAGTTCTCTCGTAAGGCAGGGTCGCGAGACAGGCGTGCCTCTAATTTAGTTAAACGCGAGAGTGCTATAGCACGAGAATCGCCCAATGGCGGAGCATTCTCCTTGAAGGGTAGCGAAACTATATATTTCCCATTTACATCGCGTGTGTGAGTATCGACGAAAATCGACTCACAGCGTAATTCATCTTTTGTAAGATGTGGATGTTCTGGTATGGATTCCAACTCCCAAAACCTTTGAAGATTCATATCAAGTTGGCAAGTACTCAAGTTGACACTTAGTGGTTTCATACTTTCATATGAAATTCTACCACCTATCAGATAACCAAAAATGCTGTTGATGGCCACGGGTGTGCCCGGTGGGCCCTTGATATTATCTAGTAGCAGTATGCTATCCAGATAGTCAGATCCCAGTAGCAGTTCAACAGGCCGTGTTGAGCGCAATTCTGGGTCTGCTAGATCAAGATTTTGAAGGTGTTGAAACGTCTGAATATTCCTAATTGATTTAGGAATGTTAGCAGTGTAGCTTGTCAGGTTAGGTAGGATAAAAGCTTCGATGTGAAGCTTCGGCTCGGGTTTGTTGTGAGGTGTAACCTCGCACAACACGTAACCACGAGGTTGTACTTCACCACCAATACCGGTTAGAGTGGTGCCCGCCTGCGCGGAGTACCGCGGCAGGCCGAGACGTTGGACGCAAGACTCAGAAATGAGCGTGGTCTGCGCACCTTGATCCACAAGGGCACGAACGGACCGCGGCGTATAAGGCCCCTGGTTCAAGGGTCGTACGTTTACAAGCGCAGTCGTGAGTAAGACGGTACAGTTCTTACTAGAAGGATGCCCCGTAGCCCCCTGTAATGGAAGGGGCGGGAACGTTTCCGCTACTGAGCGCAACTCAGGGGAAGAAGATTCTGTAGTCAGTAAGACGTTTGGAGTAGGCGCATCTTCATGTAATGAAGAATGGTGCCTTTGAGTGCAGACGCGGCAAGTATGGCGCGACTTGCAGTCCTTTAGTTCATGACCAGAAAATAAACAATTGGTACAATGTTTATTTTGTTCCACGAAATGTTTTCGTTCCTTTAAAGTGAGCGCATTAAAGTTCTCACATTTATATAAAGGATGTGAATTGTCCTTACAATACGCGCATTTAATTTTATTTAAATAATTCAACGCAGTTGTTGCATGTACGCTTATAGCACGCGAGTTACGCGCAAACGAAGAGTTAGTACTGCGCGGTGCATTATATTGCACGTCAGAGTGCGCGCGAGTAAGCGACATCGCATGCTTTCCCGCCATAGCATGGCGCGATGACGTCACTGCAGCTGACCGGGCCGAGCCGGCCGCTCCGCCAGCAGCAGCGAGCGCGGACGCCGCGCGCTGCGCAGGCCCCTCGGATGTACTTGTACACGCGGACGCGGTCATCACTTCAGATGCCGCTAATTCCTTATCGAGGAAATCGAGTAATTCGATCACGTCAGGAATTTCACATGAAGTTTTTAATGATAATTCAAAACGCCTACGAATATTAGGTGTAATTTTGCGTAGCAAAATATTTAACAGTACGAAACTCCATTCGTCAACTGGTAAACCCAATGATTTCAAAGCAGTGATATTCTCGTGATAACAATTCAACAAGTTACGTAAACTTGATTCAACATTTTTCTCGTTAACTGAATCACAGTCAAAAACGTTGTCAAAATGTTTTGTGGAAATAATTCGTTTGTTTTCATAACGCGAAATTAATACTTGTAAGGCATTTTCGTAATTAGAATCCGTAACAGGAATAGATTTGATAAGATTATATGGTTCATCTTTTAAAAATAATAACAAATACCGAAAACGCTCGACATTTGTTAAAGTGACGTTGTCATGTACAAGTGATTTAAATAAATCGTAGAAAGCATTCAGTTAAAACACCTGTGAATGTTTGAAGCGATAATCGCGGTAAACGAATATGCGATTGTGTTGATTGCTGAGCGCAGCAGGTCGTATGTGACACCCCAGTAAAGCCACCATCGATGGACGTAATGCTTTGTTTACGCTCCTCCTTAAGCGTGTCTAAGGCAACTTGGACCTTAAAGTACAATGAATCAAATTGATTTCTCACAGCTATATTCTCATCCCGGTTGAATGACTCATTTTTTGCCGATAATTTTTCAACTTTCATTTGAACTTGGAAAAATGTTTTTTTGATTGAAGCTAACTCTTTAACTCGAACTCGAAATTCGGCTACATTATTTGAACAATCTACAATTTTTTTAATATTGTTAATCGCTAAATCACGTTCGAATGTCAATTGTTCAATCTCCATAGCGGACATTTTGTTATAAATTGAGTTATTGTACTGTGGAAAATAATAATGTTATCAGGAGATAAAAGATGATTTAACTAGTGAATGTATGTACCTGTATAGTGTATAGGTACGTAAGGTTATGTTAAGATCACTAAAATGGCTAGGTACTAGCACAATGTTAGTTAAAAAAAAAAGAAATATAATTTGTTACAAGTTAAAAGTAAGCTGTAATTTAACATGTAATGTTAAATACAAAGATAATATTTCCCGTCGGTAGAACCCAAGCTAAAGAAATTTGAATCCTGTGCCGTACGCAATACGAGCGACAGTTTATTCGATACTGTAACTATGACAGCAACCGATAACTTGGTTTTCCGGTATGTTATACCTGAACCCCAAAAAATACACTTAGTACGTAAATACTCAATGTAATGTAATGTACGTTGTACAAAATAAAGAAATGAGTTGCAACAAACTATATTTAGACCTATTAGTACTAGGCAAATGACTTCAGGCACGCCGCTCTAAGTAGGTAAGTATCTACCGCCCGATTCGGAAATTATTAACGAATGTAATTTCTCCAAAAATGCTCAAAACCATATAAAACTATATATAATTAGAATGATCTCATTGAGATCTAACTGTACGTATCGGTATTTTCGAGAAATAAGGCACTACGTCGTCGGAAACTCGATACTTATAATTGTAAGTGGAGGTAGTTTCTCGCAACTTACGAACAAAGACAAGTGAATTTACTTGAAATTGATATTGTACAGCACAAATAATACGTATAAATCGATACCAGATAGTAATATCCGGGTCGAACACAATTATGTTAAGTAATTGGAGAGATTTGGCTAGCATAGACCGCAAATTTGGGACTGACCTGGTGTGACGTGGTAGACTTCTTCAGGGGCCCCTGTCCTTCGATGATGAATGTATTAATCTCACAGGCTGGCGTCGACGGACGTCTGCTATTTGTGCTGAACACTTGAAGATATTTGATTTAAGTTTTATAGGCTCAAGCTATCGGAGCGAGCTAAGCGACGGTGCGTTTTTCGAATTGGAGAACGTTGAGAGAAAAAGAAATATGGCAACACTTGAGTTTCTAGTGTTGCGCGCTTAGAAAAAAACGTTCCGTTTCAGGCATGTCCCGCTTTGGAATATGCTAGTGATATATATTAACCAATTAAAAATAATAAAAAGAAAATACGTAGTATTGTGTGCGTACATATACAAAAGTACCGAACAATACCTATATTAATAATATATAGACGGGCTTTTATCCCTATAAACCCACCTTTTTACACCTTTTACCCCTGTAATAAGGTGAACCTAGGTTACCTATTTAACACAAAGCAAAAACTTTTACTAACTTTTTAATTCCAAGCCCCCCCCCCCCTGTGTTAGTTAATCGCACTATCTATCGTCCACTAAACAGAAGAATATTCTAGTGCAGATGCTATAGATAAGCAAGCCTGAGAAACTCACAACAACGGGTTACCCCTCTGTAATTGTTCAATCTTCAAAATTCAAAATCATTTATTCAGTTTAGGCTACAAATAGCTCTTATGAACGTCATTATTATGCCATCGGTTCGTAAGTCTATCTACTCTGGGCGGGAGATCTTGTACTGAGAAGAACCGGCAAGAAACTCAGCAAAGTGTCCAGCTCTTTTCTCCCTTACAGCGTCATAAATATTGGAAAATGCCCTATCATAAAAGGACACTTTCCATCACAAATAAAAACACAAAATATAAAGGACAATCACACATGTTAAAAAACACCAAAAAAAAATAAATTTGCAAAAACATTATTTACCAGTGTTGTATACATTGTACCTATATCCTGTTCTGTATTTGTCGTGTACCCTGTTTGCTGCTAATAAATATTTATGTATTTTGTATTTGTAAAAGTACTGTAAAGGGAAACGCGAAAGATTTAAAAAAAAGATTTTTTTGTTTTACAGTCATGTGCGGTGTTATACAGTGGATTATTGCTGTCTTTAACAGTATTATTGGAAAACTTCCTTAGTAATTCCCCAGATAGCAATAAGCAAGTACTGGAAGTGACCAAAATTATACTGTCCTCGCGACCGATGCCTTTCGTGTCTTGCTACATGCTAGTTCTGATCAGAAGGATGACAACACTGGAGAATTGTATGCAAACATTCTGTCCTGGAAGCAATTCTGCTAATCTTAAAGTTGATTACGACCAAGGTGTTTTATTATATAAGAAAGGTGTGTATAACTATTTAAACTATCATGACCACTTGCAATAGAGTATTATTAACGGGATTCTTACCATGTTTATTATTTATGAGTATCCGATATTTCGGCACAGTTGCATGCGCCATGATCACGGAATTACTGAAGTTTAAAGGTGTGTATGATAGGAAAATGGAAGGGAGCAGGTTAATTATACATGTGTTTGTTTGTTTGTTTTGTATACTTCAGTCAGACTGCTGAGACAGACTGACTGAAGTATAAACGTCAAATGTCGAAAGTAATTTTTATTTATTTAACTAAACTTACGAACAGTGCTTTTGAATCGTCTACACATTTTTTTTACTCAGGACGTTCATTTTTTTGGTGTGGACATGGTCTAATTATATGTGTGGAAAAGAATGGGTGCTAGAAACTCCACAACTTTAACATAAGTGTACTGTACAGGAGTGTAAGTGTACGAACAGTTTATAATCTCACTAGATTAATTATAAACTAACGGTTTGTATAATTCTCCGGTGACATACATATTACCGCCTCTGTGGTCTAGTGGTCAAGACCACCTGTTTAGACCCAGAGGTCCCGGGTTCGATTCCCAGCGGGGGTACATGTTTTTTGTACTCGGTTTGATTGGTGGTAGGGCTTGTTTGACCGCCTGGCTAGCTACCACCATCTTATCTAAATATATCGCCATACATAACATCAATGTTTGTAGCATTGTTGTGTTCCGGCAGCTAGAGATAAGATAGCCAGTGCCTCACTAGTGACGTTCCCGGGTGAAGTGCGCTTCCATCAATGGCCTTATCATCACTTACCATCAGGGTATTAACTGACTGACAGTCTCTTTACCGGATCGGTTGCCCATAGCACAAAGCAGGCTTCGAAAGGATAATGGTCATATTGTTTTCTATAGTTTACGCGAAAACTACACATTAAAATGAAAATATTATCAATTGATAATAACAAAAAATGCACTTGCTAATCTTAACTTTATTCGAACGATGGAGCGACGGAACGACGCACTCGCTTATAAGCATGTGTGTGTCTGCTCTTCTCGCTTAAGATTTAGAGATCCCTGTAGTTACTGCATTGTTTGTCAAAGTAATAAAATACTCTCCGAAACAAAGTACGTGATATAGTTTTTATTTTATGAATGAATTTCTTAATATTTCATTTAAAATATAACAAACAATATCACTCACACAGTTTTTAATTATCCGATAATTTTAAGGCTGTGTTATTATCCTGATAATTTCGAACTCTGGCCCACAGAGTTAGGGCACCTGGCTTATGTTTGCCCAAAAGTGTGAATTCTAGTACTGCTTGTGGATTTTTTTCAACACTGCGTTCTAATCGTGACCCAGATTGTCACTCTGGTAACGTGTACCGCTTTTTGGCTCAAATAGTTTGCACGGCATACTTTCGTAATAGCCTATGGCATCTGACCCGTATTACCAGATGGTGCAGTTTTAAGATCAGCTGCTCACATCACACAACACAACATCGCCAGCTCATTTTATGTCCCCACTGCTGAGGCACGAGCCTTCCCTACGGATGGATATGGAGAACGGGCCATAAACCACCATGCGAACCCAGTGCGAATTGGTGGTTGTTAACGACTCCTAATGCAGCCGGGACCAACGGCTTTGGTGCCTCGACAGCACGGAAGCTTGAGATGATAAATTTCTGGTCACCAACCCGTTAACCAGCTTTAAGAAAGTTGCTTAACGTCAGCAATCGCAGACCGGCCGCGTTAATCACTGCGCCATTGAGCTCCGCTGCTCATGTTGTGGAAAGTATTACTGAGAGTCTTGCTTAGGTTCAGTAATGATACACGTGGTTAGTGTAGAGAAGAAGACTATTTATTTACAAAACTTAACTTACTAAAGTACAAAAACATGATATCGCAACTAGCGCTATGACAAACAATATGAAATTTACAAGCTAACCCCCGCCCGATCCTCTAAATGACACTACACATTTACAGAATACACTAAACATGCACACTAATTTAGGCCCAGGACACCGTACTCGTAGAACAAGGGTACGAAGAACCGGTTCACACGCGCTCTATACCAGGTACAGACATGTACCTGGTAGAGAGCGCGCTTCTCTCCTCCTCCACGGCCCGGTCTACCCGAGCCGAGGTCCGTGCCTTTAGAGGCGCCCTCGGGTGGTTCCGCTCCCCGATCCGATCCGAACCCTTCGGAGACTGGTAGGGCACGGAGACGCGCACTTTTAAGTGTGCGATGCCGTTCCCTCTAGAACTTTCAACACGGCTTGAGGTATGCTTTATGTACCTCGCCGCCCCCAAAAACCCCGGTGACGCTGAAAATGAAAAAAGAAACTTACAAGCTAAAGTAATACAAACATTCTACAGAGATCGTGTTGTACTGCGCTGTGATTGGCCCGCGTCTTAGTATGGACATTGGTACAACTGTTGTGCTGCCACAAAACAAAAATTTTAACAAAAACAAAAACCGACTCCTAAAAAGTAGATCGATAAAATTGCACTAAAAAGTAAAAAATAAGCGTTAGACTTTTAAAGACAATAATTTTATTAGGAAAATATATAGATACAATTATTGTTATTTTTGGAGCCGGTGCCAGCCAACGAAGTTTTTGGAGCCCGTGCCAGTCCGCGTTTGTAGTCACTATTTCATGCTTAAGATTGAATGTACTAATATGATTTTAATATATAGTATGTCGTTAAATGTTTATGTTAAAGTTACCTTGGCTGGCACCGACTCCAAAATAACAATAATTGTATCTATATATTTTCCTAATAAAATTATTGTCTTTAAAAGTCTAACGCTTATTTTTTACTTTTTAGTGCAATTTTATCAATCTACTTTTTTGGAGTCGGTTTTTGTTTTTGTTAAAATTTTTGTTTATTTCTCTCTTTTTAGTGAATTGTTTCGATCTATTTATCAAAAGCTAATATGGGTAGACCTACTAAACGCGCTGCTCGTATGAGACCGTATGAGGCCGTTTAAATGAGACAAGCGAAGAAAACGAGAAACGCCTATCTCAAAGTAGGAAATCAAAAACTGAGTTCCGGTGCCTGCCTTCATTTGCTTCGTCATAGTCGCTTAACTATCTTAATCGAGATATTTTATCGCCACCCGTGAAATACTTTTCATTGAGGAGTTCCGATGGCAATCTGTGGTCTTTTTCATCAGTTACACTTCATCAAATGATACTTTCTGAATGCAAATGCTTGTCTTATTTCTGAAAATACCAAAATCGCTATAGGTATGCCTACAATATTTGAGGAGTTATCTCAATTCCTTGAGAATTCCACCATCAGAACTAGACCAAATTAAAATGGGACCACATGGGAAGCACCAGCTTTCAAATAAAGAAAGAATCATAAAAATCGGTTCACCCAGTCAAAAGTTCTGAGGTAACAAACATAAAAAAAAAAAAATACAGTCGAATTGATAACCTCCTCCTTTTTTTGAAGTCGGTTAAAAAGCATTTTATTTTATTACAAGAAAGCATTTGGCCTACAACTCACGTGATGTTAGTAAAATCACTTCACGTGGAACCCTACTTAGAAACTGGCTATTTGCTATGCTATGACTAGGCTACTTAAGAAACGTCGGGTATAAGGAAGGTAACCTCTTACTAGCAACAGGCGCTGGTACTAGCTAATTACAAATATAAGTAAATAATATGTAGAATATTTTAAGTAGTTTAAATATTGTAAGTTTAGATATAGCTACAATTTATGTTTTTATCCATGTATTAATTTATGGCTATGGCAGAATAACAGGGTTTGTGGGTCTCCTGCAAACACTGAGCCATAGCTTTTTTTGTCTATGTTTTTTTTTTTGGCAAATAAATATACTTATTATTATTATTATTATCTCTTTATGTCTTTTTTTTTCTTAGCCTAGGTTTTTTATAATATTAATATAAAAGTAAAATACAAAAGCACATACAAAACAAAAATATTATAAAAAACCTATTATTATTACTAATTAGTTTGCGTTAATCCCCGTTTAAATTCTTCGTTAAACTATGGAACGCGAAAGTTTAAAAGTGTATATAGGCTACTTAACTCTTACAACACAAGATTTTTGATTTAGCTATCTTTTATGACAGTTTCCGTAATTACAAACTTAAAATATTGCAGACCCGTAATCCAAAGTGGGTTTTAATTTTTTATCCTCTAGTAGGGAATGATTTGTTTATATTTTTATGTATACAACTTATTTTTTTTTTTAGTTTTGTCGTTGCAAATGCTGTGCATTCTATAATTGTCATAAGCACTAGACATTATTTTAATGATATTATGTTAGTAATACCATGTTTAGGATACCGTGATGTGCCTTGAATAAATAAATAAATAAACAAGAATACAATTAACATTAATTTAAAACATAAATTAATGTTATTTAGATTAGTTGGTGGTAGCAACCAAACCAAACATGGCATTAAGTCCGCCATGTAATATTTATGCTGCTAAAATTTAATTAAATAAATAAATAAAATAAACATGTACCCCGATGTAATTCGAACCCTGGTCCGCGAGGCCGGTGGTCTTATCCACTAGAAGACTAGACTATAGGAGCTTTTTCTTCTAACACCATGTTATGAATACCCAACGTTCTGCTTTCAGACTCCTGCTATTTCCAAGTGCTTATAAAGCAAGTGGAGGCATCTTTGAAGTGTGTGGAGACGCAGAGTGCCACAGACGAAGCTCTGAATATAACGCGCCATCTTATCGCTATACATAGCAACTTTAACAGTGGACTCGCTGCTTTAGCTAATCCGCAAACCAACAAGTAACTATTTATTTATTATATTTAATAAAAAACTTTATAATGTGTAACAGAAAGGTGTGGTGAAAATGAAAAGATGCAAAGTGTATCTGCTCTGGATCCTGTATGTGTTGTTGCTTCGACATAATTAATTAATTGAATTTTATATTTATAAAAACATGTTTAAATCTTTATATATATAAATCTTCTGTGCGTGTGTTTGTAATTGAACCAGGGACCGGAACCGCTTTCCCTAAAAGGGGTTTTGATTTGGTAATTTTTAGACTTGTTTTCACTAACCCTATCAATGTGGTAAGCATTTCATCGACTTACTGCATCGAAAAGCTAACCAAATTGATACAGTTAATTAGGGTAAGCACTAACCGCATCCAAAAACCCTGTTGAGGCTAACCCTTCAAAAAGGTTTTAAAGCGCACAAGCAATTCAAGATTCTACGTGCAATGCATTAGACTTATTATTGCATTACCGTTTACGTGTCCTATCTCGTTTTACGCGCATTTGGGTGAATTTTACTAACATACCATTGGTTCGACGGCAGCGGTGTCGATAGGACACGTAAACGGTAATGCAATAATAAGTCTAATGCATTGCACGTAGAATCTTGAATTGCTTGTGCGCTTTAAAACCTTTTTGAAGGGTTAGCCTCAACAGGGTTTTTGGATGCGGTTAGTGCTTACCCTAATTAACTGTATCAATTTGGTTAGCCGTTCGATGCAGTAAGTGACGAAATGCTTACCGTATTGATAGGGTTTCCCTAACAATCGGCTTACTGAAAAAAGGGGTTTTCCGGTCCCAGAATTGAAATCCTTCTAAACGGCTAGACCTATTTTGAAAAAATAATTTGTGTGGGTTCAAGTGGATTCGAGAATGGTTTAGATTTACAATTGGACCCGGTAGGTGGCGCTGCAATAAGGGTCCGTCATGGGATACGGGTGTTCTTAAGCGGACGAAGTCGCGAGCGGGACACTAGTATTTTATAGTATGTTGAGGAGCTCGATGGCGCAGTGGTTAACGTGACCGGTCTTCAAGTGCTGAGGTTAAGCAACTTTCGCAGAGGCCTGTCATCGGATGGATGACCAAAAATGTATCATATCGAGCTCCTCCGTGCTTCGTAAGGCACGTAAAGCCGTTGGTCCCGGCTGCATTAGCAGTCGTTAACAACCACCAATCGGCACTGGGCCCGCGTGGTGGTTTATGGCTCGTTCTCCCTATCCATCCATAGGGAAGGCTCGTGCCCCAGCAGTGGGGACATAAAATGAGCTGGCGATGTTGTGATCTTAAAACTGCACCATCTGGTAATACGGGTCAGATGCCATAGGCTATTAAAAAAGTATGCCGTGCAAACTATTTAAGCCAAAATCTGCCCTATTATAACGCAATGTTGAAAAAATTTTCACAAGCAGTACTAGAATTCACACTTTTGGGCAAACATAAGCCAGGTGCTCTAAGTCTGTGGGCCAGGGTTCGAAATTATCAGGATAATAACACAGCCTAAAAACTGATGATGATGATGAATAATGTGTTACGACTAAACACACATGAATTTTGTTAAGGCGACGCATTGGAAATTTAGTGGCGGGATCTTGATTTTTCCCAACAATTACAAAACATATGAAAGTGATATTTGATGACACGATTTCTCATGTAATTGACTTCATTTTGCTAGTTGCAGAAACACGATTTGTTAACTTTTATAACAGAAAAAAAAATCAAAGTAACCTTTTTTAAAACATAGATTGCATTTTACAGGCAAACCAGACCGATTTAAGCATTTAAATTTTCTAAGTAGATTAGTCTTAACACACACTTCAATATGCTAGTTCGTTTTTTAAAACTTATTGAGAAAAAAGAACAGTTTTTCTTATGGTACGGGGCGCAAACGCTCCGTATTAGATTAATTGTTTAGCGATGCGTCGCCTTAACCTGTGTTGTGTGTGTGTCGCTGTCGACTATAGGTTTTTATCAATCACTTATCATCATTGTAATTTTAACCGCCTCTGTGGTCTAGTGGTTAAGGCCACCGGCCTCAGACCCAGAAGTCCCGGGTTCGATTCCCCGCTGTACATGTTTGTGTGCTCGGTTTAATTGGTGGTAGGATTTATTTGTTCGCATGGCTAGCTGTAAGCTACCACCATCTTATCTTAATGTGTCGCCATAACATCAATGTTGTAGCATTGTTGTGGTCCGGCAGCTAGAGATAAGATAACCAGTGGCGGTAGCTAAAGTAACATTAAGAAAACGATAGCGAAGTTCGAAAAGAATCGAATGTATGGCATTGGCATAAGATTGACCACGTGATTTAGCGCGGCTTATGTCAATCCCATACATTTTATTCTTTTCGAGCTTCGCTATCGTTTTCTTAATGTTACTTTGGCTAAGCCTACTGTAGTGCCTCAATAGTTGAGGATGCCGGGTGAAGTGCGCTTCCACCATTGGCTCTATCATTACTTACCATCGGGTAAGATGATAACACTGAGCTTGCCCGTAAGAATTTTTTTTTTCTAGGTGCGATTGCCAACTTATGCTCGTCCAAGTCATAGTATACTCGCTACGAATATGCGCCGTTATGTTGAAGAAGTTGACGGGTGCCGGTAAGCAATTAAATGTTTGTTTTACTTGAAAGGTCCATAATATTAGGTCATTACCTATGAAATTGGAGTTTTGTATAAAGATTTATTATCTATTTATATTATTTATCTATTTATTTGAGAAAAATTGTTGAGTGTAGTGTGTTTGTTTCACTAGTTAAATATAGCAGACATTAAAAAGAAAAAAATCAAGTCAATCAAGAACAATTCCGTGAACAAAATTTAAAAAAAAAATTGGCGATAAAGACACAAAATGAATAATCATTGTTATTACTGAAGCCTAAGTAACATAGTCCTAATTAAAGGTGTATAATAATATTAACAACCGGTATTGACTTTTAGAAGTAATACACCTATTAATAAGTGAGAAAAAAACTTCAATTTCATAGGTAAGGACCTATTATTATTTACTAGTTGTTCCTCGAGCCACCGCGTCGCCCGAATGCTTAGTAGTTTGTATTCGCTTAGCGTTTTTTCTGACTTTTTTAAAGGGTTATACATAGCGTGATTTTAAATAGTCAATTAATGCAAAAAGATTTATTCAAATCCGACTGGCAGTGAGATTAGCGCGTTCAAACAAAAAACAAACTCTAACTTTGTTTTATTAGTATCTATATGATGTATTTATTATATGACTAGTGTTGATGTTGTTCAACTGACTGATCCGGAGAGTGGGGGCTTAGTGCGTATTGACCCTCTTCACCCGCCCCGCTCGATGTTGAAGTGTCCATTGGCTCCGCCGGTCCTCGAAACACACCAATACAGCCTAGTAATATACAGTTTTAGGGATTGGAACTTTGCTAAGGTTGACTATATTGTTTTATCTCAGATTATTGAAGACGTGGACTGGGGACCCGTCCCTGAATCCAATGATGTAGATTCGGCAGCTCATAAGTTTTACCAGGTGTTATACGAAATTTGTGACAACTATTGCTGTTAAGATATTGCGTGGGCGTGTCGATCCTCCCGAATATGTTGAAGTGCTGTCGAGGCTGTATGTGCCCAATAATTATTTGCGTGTACGAGTTGCGAGACTTGGTTTTTTTACAATTTAAATTTGTTTTTGATGGTTATGTTTACTTTCAGGTAACAATAGCTACACTGAAGTATTGCTAGCGTTGTGCCGCAGCGGCGTGCGAATGCTGTACCAGTGTGCGCTGCGGGACTTGGAGTTCAGTTCCCAGTTGGCTCACAACGAGGGCCATCTTATAGACCTGTGCGAGATAGTCAAGGAATTTGAACATAACGAAATATTTGGTAAGATATTATAGTAGTATATAGGAATTTTCTTTCGAAAATTATATAAAAAAAGTTAAAAGTTATTATTAAAATTAACTCTTTGACAACAAATAATAACATTCAGTCGTATCGTGACTTTGTCTTGTTTTAAATGGTAAATACAAAAGTAGGTGTAAATTTTCATCTTGGGGAACACCTTATTAATAAGTACTAGTGATGTGCCGGATATCCGTGTCCGCGGATATCCGAGGGAGAAAAAGATCTGTACTTACCCGTATCCGTTATATTTATTCGGATCTTAAAAGGATCTTTTACATTAGTATTGACACTATGTATATGCAATTCTAAATAAAGGTTTGCACTGAAATACTTTTTTATGAATTAATTACATTTTAAATAAGTAAATTTTTATTTCGTCTAAGTAATCAGTCAGACATTTAGCTATACTGCCGCATGTCACACTAAACTATTATATAAATAAACAAAACACTCGCAGTGCAAGTCGAAACATGTCGTGTTAATGACATAAGGCGTCAACTGTCGTTCCAAGGTTTACGGTCCGGTACAGACGAAAGGCTGAGATCCGTATTCGTATCTGCAGATATACATTTTTGACGATCCGACACATCTTTAATAAGTACACATTACGCTTAGCTTTGTAGCCAGAGGATAACATAAATAACTCTGATATCATGTTTTATAAACACAATCAGCCTAGCTATCACGAACTTTGTTTGAATAAGTCTATTTTTACGTAAAGTCATGATTTAAATTCTATGAAAGTGGAATGTTTGAATGTCACCTGGAGGGAAAGTACCTAAATAATAAAGATAGCATACCCTAAGAAATGATTCCTTTGATTTTTATTTTTGAATAGAAAAAAAAATGCATTTAAAGATTTTTTTAATTACGCTTTCCACACCTTAGGAATCGAACCGACCAAAAATCGAAAAAACAACAACCTGTACTTTTATGGCATCAGTCGATAGGTTAATCCTACTAATATTATAAATGCGAAAGTTTGGGTGTATGTATGTTCGTATATTTGTTACTTCTTCACGCTGCAACGGATGGATGGATTTGGATGAAATTCGGCATACAGATACTTTATAACCTGGAATAATACATAGGATACTTTTTATCCAGATATTCCCACGGGAACGGGAACCACGCGGGTGAAACCGCGAGCGGCCGCTAGTCAATCATAAAGATCAAATCTCTGTAACAAGCATAGTATTTAAATGCAAGCGCGGATCCACCGTTTTGTGGGCACAGTGGGCATGCCCACAACCTTAATTAAGATCGAAGATATTTTATTATGCTATTTGTATTTTTAAAACTGGACGAGTTTTAATGTATATGTATGTATTATGTATCCGTTTTGTATGTTGTATTGTTGTGTTGACTGTGTTGTGCAGGTCAATTAATGTTTTTTCTTTATCTACGGTTATATTCAACGTGTGTGCGTGTGTGATTCTGAACGTAGAGCAGCACACAATACACACACATTCACAGCTAAAACCTAATCAAATTCAGAAGTCAACATTTTGATTACGACTCGCACTTGACCGATTTTTGGGTGGCTGGTATCCACAGCCGTTTTTGTGTGCTGGATCCGCGCTTGATTAAATGAAAGAAAAACAATTAAATTTAAACTTGTCTTCATTATTCCAGGGAACATGCTGTCGGAACTGACCAGCACATTCCAAGCGTCTCCTGACGAGACCTCGTCGTCGTTCCACAGACAACCGTGGCTGAAGAGCTTCGAGTCATTCTCACTGACTGACTGATATTGGTTTTAACAAATGACAAATTGTAATAAGCAGTGATTGGAGTGAGTAGTGATATTTTTGGCGTTCGTTTCATTCCATCGCAGTAACACATGCAGTAACATATTTACAAATTTACAAAATATGTGCTCAATTGGGTAGTTAGTTGAAGCTTAAGTAACATAGTCCTAATTAAAGGTGTATAATAACATTAACAATCGGTATTGACTTTTAGAAGTACATAATACACCTATTAATTAGTGAGAAAAAAAACGATAATTTCATAGGTAAGCAAAAGTAAGTAAGTAAAAACGTCTTATATGTATGAGTATTCATTAAATATAAAATAAGTTTTGAAGTGGGAGAGTAAAGCGGATAAGTTGTAATTATTACTTGTAAGCCGAACTAGAGTACTAGAGTTATATTTAATCAAATTCTGTAAAATGGGACTATATTTTTTTTACTTTCACAAAAATTTATACACGTTTTCGGTGTCTGGACTTAAACAGCAATACCTACTTCAATCACTGAAAATAACCAATACTGTTACCTGTAAATAATGTAAAATAATTGTAAGAAGAAAATTAGTTATACTATTTTCTATGAAGTGCACTTATAAAAATAAAAAGCTATGTGATTTGACAAACATTTATTTTTAAATATGTTTATAATAAATGTTAAGATTTTAATGAGTAAGATTTTTATAGTATAATAATACATTGTATGACACTTTATTGATAGGGAATGTTGGAAAGTAGCAGTTCGTCTAAAAACTACAAACATGTGTCGTTCCGAATAAATACATTAAACAGGTTGACTTTTTTTATCACCGTCATAAACTTCTGAGATGACTCCCGTAATACAAACGAACCACTCTTACCAACCAACGAACTCTTTAACTCAAAAATAAAATTCAGCTGTTCCATACATTTTGGTCGAATGAATATTGATGTTTTGTATGGAACAGCTGAATTTTATTTTCGAGTTAGGGAGTTGGTCCAATAGTAATAGTTGTTCGTTTGTATCACATGAGTCATCTCAGAAGGTTTGGACGGTGATACAAAAGTGAGCCTGTATAATATATAGATACGATTTCGATAAGTCACACAACAAATCATACATATTATCACAAACTTTTATATAAAGCAAAAAGAAAACAGTTCCATAGTGCAGTCCAGATAAATATGCCATATTATTACTACAAATAACAATAATTAATAACTATCTATGTTACACCAAGTCTATACCGATTTAATAGTCGTAGAAGCTACCAGAACAGGCTGAAAAGAACTGTTCGGTGTATGAAAGAAGTACAGCATAAATCCAGTCGCTAACAGGAAATGGCATCCCAGTATGCATCCTACTAAAATGACGAAGTATTTAGATTTCCTTAAAGCAGGTAATAGCCAGAAGATAAGCACAGCCCCGGAGACAAAGGCAGCCATCAGCACGAACAGCCACTGCAGCCAGGACACTTGTATAGTCCACAGGATAGCGACTGGTACGTAGATTGACAAAGAATAACCATACAGACAGAATAGGGATATCATTGATGGTGACTTCGATTCCTGAAATAGAAGGGGATTAATTATAATTTTAAGAGTATATTGCTGAGTAGTGGCCAACTTTAAGGAGAAGCAAGTGTATAAGAGAAGTTCCATTAACTTTTAATACATATTTATAGTGTTACTGCTTCTTGCTGATAATTATTATAACTAAATAGAATTACATTGATTGATGTCAACACTTTTATTTGTTGTATTGGTGCATGACCAAAATTACCATACTATTTTAAAGTAATAGGTAATATAAATAAACTGTTACTGCTGTTAAGGAGCTCGACGGCGTTAACCACTGCGCCAACTGCGTCTGCGATTGCTAAAGTTAGCAACTTGCACAAAGGCCGGTCAACGGATCATCATCAGCTCATTTTATGTCCCTACTACTGGGGACGAGCCTATAGGGAAAAAGGGCCGTAAACCACCACAGGCCCAGTGCGCATTGGTGGTTCAGCCGTGACCAACGGCTTTACGTGCCTTCCGAAGCACGGAGGAGCTCGAGATGATTCATTTTTGGTCACCCATCCGATGACCGGTCTTTGCGAAAGTTGCTTTACCTCAGCACTCGCAGACCAGGCGCGTTAACCACTGCGCCATCGAGGTCAACGGATGGGTGACCATAAATTTAACATCTCAAGCTCCTCTGTACTTCGGAAGGCACGTAAAGCTGATCCCGGCTGCATTAGCAGTTGTTGCCAATCCCCACTGGGCCTGCATGTTGGTATGGCCCATTCTCCCTATGCATAGGGAAGGCTTGTGCCCCACTAGTGATGAGTGTTGCAGATAAATAATAATACATAATAATTAATTCACTGTTCTATAAATAAATACAACTAACAGTGAACTGTAGTTTCTATACATATTTCTTTTTATCACTTTTATTTTGAATTGTACCTGTGTTTCGATTTCATCTTGGCCATCGGGAGCAACTGTAAACTTGAGTGCAGCCCAAAGCGCCAGTGGTACCAACCACACATAACACACGATAGCGGTAGCAGCAATGGAGACAATGTGGAAGTCGTACCGCCACTCAACAGATTTGTTGGTGTTCTGAAGATAACTAGCTATGTTGCCACTCACAGCTATAGTGAATATCTGAAATCAAAGCACATAAATAACATAAAGGAAGTTCTTCCTCTTCAAGCTTTAAAAAACAACACCATAACTTCTGTCCTGGTACTGGAATGTCACAACACTCTCCAATCCATAGCAAATGCAAATAGAGTGACTTTGCAATGGATTAAAGGACACAGCAACTCACAAGGTAATGACGCAGCTGATGAACTGGCCAAAAGAGGATCGATGGCAACAGTTTATGGACCGGAACCAATGCTGCCCATACCTCAGGCCCAGATAAAAACATGGCTGCGGGAATTAACCGAAGAAAAGCATCTAACAGAGTGGAGAAACAGTGTAGGTTGCAGGCAAACCAAGAATGCAGTTCCGGACCATCAAAAAAGCTTGCCCGCAACCTCCTCAGATTAAACAGGGACAAAATCCGTAAAATCATTGGTATCATTACTGGCCATTGTCCCCTAAACAAGCACTTATTTGCAATAGGTGTGACCGACAGCCCTCTATGCAGAGGATGCATGGAGGCGGAAGAAACGCCACAACACGTGCTTATGGAATGCATGAGTGTGGCAGATGAACGGGCACGGTTTCTCCAAGCACCTAGGACGCTCGCGAAAGCCTGCGGTAGCCTGAAAATGCTGCAAGCCTTCTGGGATAGTCTGGGTTGGCTGGAGTAGGTGGAAGGTATACGTACAATGGCCAAATCGAATGGCTAAGTGCGGACATAGCCCAGTCAAACTAACTAACTAACATAAAGGAAGGTTTTTATAATTGTATGTACAGGTTTAATGACTTTAAAAAAACCACCTAATGTTACAGTAGTCAGATAAAATTACTGATTTTTCACAGAAAAACCTTTCAGTAGACCTGCAGATTCAACAGAGATATATTAATATTTTAACTTTTAAGATAATGTGCCTTATTTACTGATAAAAACAATTTGAATACACTAATATTGGACAATTTTTGTTTAAAAGTAAAGATTTAGACGAATATTAGAATTTTTATTTCGTAATAAGGAATTATTAACCTAAGCACATGTCAAATTCATGTTAATACACTTTTTTATTTTACTGGAACAGATAAACAATAATTACCAAGGTAACTGAAATCCAAACAGGTCCATACATATCAGGTTTACCCTTTATCCTCTCATCAAAGTAATTCCTGGACACCTTTTGTGGCAGAACTGATGATACGATTCGTTCTACTACTTCACTTGTCTGCACGTCAAAGTATTTCTGGTAATACTGTATGGTCCAGAAGCTATGGTTACCTATAAAACAGGATATTGTTCCACTTAGTCATATCATATACATTATAGTTTTTAGTATGGTAAACAATACAAACAGTTCAGATGGGGAGAAAAACAATTACTTATAACATTAACACCTGTTTGCACTAAACTTATGAAGTCTGGCTTAACTACTACCTGATCAAGTTAACTCGGCACCTGGCTCGAAAACATTACTTACACTCAGGTGCTGAGTTAACTTGACCGGTAGTAGTTAGGCAAAGACTTAGGCGATTTATAAGTTTAGTGCAAACGGGTGTTAGTGTCTTACAAACAAACAGAGCATCATAGGCATCAAATAATTATTGTGTTTTGTGACATGACAGAAACAAAACTTGGAATAACTAAAATATGAACGAAAATGTTGAATGAGTTTTATTGCTATATTTATTTAAGTTTTTTTCTATTTATGTAAAAAAGAAATTACATACATATAATTATCCCTAACCCCCGGCGCCATGAGGTACCCGGGCCTCATGGTGTGAAATTTACTACCGAAGACTGTGCAGACGTGGATAACCAGGCTTCTGCATCAGTAAATACTACTGGAAGACGTAAAGGATGATGAGTTAAAATGGGCGTAAGTCCAACAGGGTTAGCTTTGCTTTCAAAAGAAAGCTTATTATTAATACATAAAATAATATTATGAAAATAAGTGTCAAAGTCACCGGAGAATTGAGATATTGGTAATCGAAAAATCTGTAATATTTCGACGATTATTCAACGTTTTTTAAGTAAAAAAAATGTAATATTGTTAATACATGCAGATAAAATGTATGCTTTTGTTTATCGACTAATTCATGTCACGAACCATTAGCCGGGTAGTCACAAAATACGTTCAGGGTGGGGGTAGGTGTATTTTTCTCGAAACTGCGTCAGCGCCGGTACGCTTCTCTCCTTTGTTCGTTGCTCACTTGTTGTTTCGCGTACAAAATCTTCATTTTTCGCTATCATCAGTTCTTTTTGACCCCCTGCTAACGTTTATGGACTGGATTGCTTGTTGATATTAATAATTGTGATGGAAGAACGTCGTTGTGTTATGTGTCTACGATCTGTCTATCGACAAAGGCGACATGTATTGGAGGAAAACATTCCTGAGCATCGACCTGAATTGGCAGCATATATTTAGACGGGAACATGCTTTGCTTTTTTTTTTTGCTTTATACGTGCCTGACAGGAAGAAGGACTGTTGGAACCTATGCTCATGTCATTTCCGTGATATGGTGCCTCGGTTTAGGACGACATGAGCCTTTTATTGCCCACGCACATCATTTATTAGAAGTGATAATAGACGAAGAGGTCCGTTAACAATAAAACGATTTGAATTGTATTTTTTGGGTTTTATTCCACTATACTTGAAAAACACATGCCAACCCAGGGGAAATTGATAGTATTATTATTGAAAATATAATAACTATATCATGACCTAACCACTGGCCCTAGTTACATTACTGTTGGTCTTACGCCCAAGTTTCATAGATATTTGCCCGTCATCCTTTATTCAACAGGCGTTCCATCCTAGCCTTTTCACGAGAACTAGAAGTTCCTCTCTGAGAAGTATCCCTCAATTAAAACCTCCAACACAGACAACACTAGGCAAGGATCTAGAACTAACTACTCCCAAACCGCCTGATTGGCAAAGAGTCCCTGTATCTACCAGCCACAAACGGAAAAAGCTATCACAGACACCTTCCCCAGAAAGTGTAAAAACCCAGAACCGCTTCAAAGATCTATCTGTGGACGAGACAGAAGTTTCTAGTGAACCAAAAGAAAAACGACCTAGCAAACCGCCACCTATCATTCTATATGGAATTGAGGACGTAAACAGACTCACAGAGCTGCTGGAAACAGCAGCTAAGCCAGAGCTCTTTTCTTTTAAAACCGTAAATAGGAATCAATTAAGGGTTTCTTGCGGAGACGTTATAACCTACAAAAAAAAATATCACTAGTTCGAGAGAATGGACTTATAGGTCACACTTTTAACCTTAAGGACCAGCGTTGCTCTAGAGTAGTTATAAAATATCTTCACCACTCCACCCCGGTCAGCGCGATCGTAGAGGAAATAGAAAAAACAGGAAATAAAGTGTATGGTGAAATTATTAATGCTAAGTATGGGCCAGACAAAAAACCAACTTCAACGTTCTTCTTAAATATTGCCCTGGCACCAAACATTAAGATATTAAAGACATTAAATACATATATCACCAGTCGGTTGTAATCGAAGATCCTAAAAAGAGAACAACATTACCACAGTGTCAAAGGTACAAACAATATGGCCACTTAAAAAACTACTGAATGCGGCCGTATCGTTGCGTAAAATGCGCTCAAGGGCACAAAACTGCTGACTGCCCAAAGAAAGATCATAATACGTACGCCAGCCCAATGCGCTCTATGTGAAGGTGCGCACCCTGCAAACTATAAAGGATGTGCGGTATACAAAGAGATCCTTGCTAGAAAAATGTCGCAGAGGAGGGCAACTAACATAAACACAACCAGGCCTCCAGAGTCGAAGAATACCACGCAAGACAAACCGGAAAACCCAAGAGGAAGTAAACCCAATGACACCTATGCTGAAAAATTAAGGAAGAACACAAACGACCGCAACCTGAAACAGGAACACATAACAAATTAGAAGAACTAATATTAAAACAATTAGAAAAATACGACTTTATCCTACAACAGATGAGCACTCTCTTGAGTCTCATAACAACACTGTTAGACCGGATCCCAAAGTGACTACTCTCAGAATAGCCACGTGGAACATTAATGGATTAACAACAAACAAGTACGAACTAGAGTTACTAATTGCAAACAATAAAATTGATGTCGTACTCATATCTGAAGCGCACTGCACAGAAAAAGCAACTTAAAAATCAAGGGCTGCTACACCTATATTACTTGTCACCCAGACGGCACTGGCCACGCTGGAACTGCCATAGCCGTTAGAACGTCTATTAAGCACCACGTCTTGCCCGAGTATAAAACAAGTCATATCCAGGCAACGACTATTGCGGTTGAAAGTAAGGATGGACCCCTAAACTTATCTGCGGTATATTGTCCACCAAGACATACAATAGATAGTCCAAAGTTTTCCGATTTTTTCCTTACACTGAGAAGCAGATTCATTGCTGGTGGTGACTGGAATGCCAAGCACACATACTGGGGCTCCAGATTAATAACAACAAGAGGCAGGCAGCTCGCAAATCGACTCACATAACCTTCACGCTAAGGAAGGGGAACTGTCCACTCGTACAATTGGGGAACAACACTCTTCCCCAAAGTGACTCAGTCAAATATCTTGGAATACACCTGGACAGAAGGCTGACGTGGAAAAAGCATATCAAAATGAAGCGTGATGAGACAAACATACGGTTCCGGACCATGTACTGGCTCCTTGCACGTAACTCTAAACTTTCGGTAGACAATAAGCTCCTAATCTATAAAATGATTCTCAAGCCTGTATGGATGTACGGGAACCAACTCTGGGGAAGCGCTTGTAACTCAAATATATCAATTATACAGAGACTGCAAATTGGCATAGGTACTGCGTACCCTGTCAAATGCTCCATGGTTCCTTACGAACTCTGAAATCCACGAAGCTCTAAAAATCAAAACGGTAAAGTCTAGATATTTTTTATCAAACCGTTAATAATGTAATCGAGCAGAATACACCGAAAACATCAAAAAGAACTTTTAGTTTTCCGTCATGGTATAGTCATTCATTAATTAATTATATAAAAGAGAAAACAAATATCATAAATTATTAAAAAAATTTAGAAATCCGCGTGACTATGACGTCTTTAGTATGCTTCGCCGACGATGTAAAACATTAATAAACGAATGTTATAACAACTTTGTTTCGAGCGTCGAAGAAAATCTTGATAATAATATCAAATTGTTTTACCGATTTATTAACTCTAAAAAGGGAAGTTGCACTATTCCTCAGACAATGAAATACGAAAACGAAACTTCGGACAGCGTGCAAATTTGTGAACTTTTTGCAAAATATTTTGGATTGGTTTACGAAAACTACCCCAGTATCTCGGGTCACACATGCAATGTTTCTACAAACAACTCTGATGTAATTTCCAATTTAACCATAACGGAGGAAGAAGTACTTAATAAGTTAAAACAAATTAAGCAGCTATAAGGGCGCGGGACCCGATAAGATCCCTTCAGCTTTTATAAAAGCATGCTCCAAAGAACTTAGTCTCCCATTAACAATTTTTTTTAATAAATCCGTCCATTCTAGTGTATCCCCTGCATTATGGAAGGTTGCCCATGTCGTCCCTATTTATAAAAATGGGTGTAGATCTGAATGTGAGAATTATCGACCCATTAGTATTTTATCCTGTCTCGCTAAAGTATTTGAGTCGGTTATATACGGTTATATTTATAATCATGTGAAGCAATCAATTTCTGAAAAACAACACACAACACTAGAATATAAGAACTATTTATGTAACGTTTTTGCAGCTGGTGGCCAAGTGGACTCTATATACACAGATTTTTCTAAGGCATTTGATAAGGTTAATCATTCAATTTTATCTTACAAATTATACAAATACGGTATTCAGGGTAATCTCTACAGATGGCTATGCTCTTATCTTGCACATAGAAGTCAATTAGTAGCTCTTAGGGGATACAAGTCTGCTGCTATCGACGTGACCTCAGGTGTTCCTCAAGGTTCCCATTTCTCCCCTTTGCTATTTGCAATTTTTATTAACGATCTAATTGACCGACTAAACTGTGAATGCCTACTTTATGCAGATGACCTTAAAATATTTACTAGTATTAAAAATATTGATGACTGCTGCACTCTTCAAAAAGACATTGACATAGTTAAAGATTGGTGCGTAATCAATAATATGTACCTAAATAATAATAAATGTTTTGTCATATCTTTTACAAGAAAACGAGTACCACAAAATTATAACTACAAATTAAACAATTGCGCTTTGTCTCGATGCACTACTGCAAAGGACCTTGGCATTATTTTTGATGATAAACTTTCATTCCGTCAACATTATGAACATGTGTTAAAAAGATGTTATGGACTTTTGGGTTTCATATTTAGATCCACAAAAGGTTTTAAAAAACCAAACAGTGTATTATGTTTTTATTACAGGAGGAAACACCTACAAACAAAGAGAGACGAACTTAACCTCTTCAGGTTAAGTTCTTCTACTTTGTACTTCTACCGACGACTTTACTGGCTACTGGGCAGGAACTCTATTGGACAACAAACTTTTAATTTACAAGACCATCTCGAAGCCGATATGGACCTATGGAATACAACTTTGGGGATCCGCTTGCATTTCTAGCATCCAATTAATACAAAGAGCTGAAGACTCTATACTAAAACAAATCGCGAACACCCCCTGGCTCATTAGAAACCAGGAACTTCATGACTATCTGGAGATCAGGACTGTAAAGGAAGAAATTAACTTGTTCTCCAAAAAGTACAGAGCCAGGGTCACACACCACCCGAACCCCAGGTACAGTCATGTGCCTGGGCGCTCCTCTCCTCCTCCACGGCCCGGTCTACCCGAGCCGAGGTCCGTGCCTCTAGAGGCGCCCTCGGGTAGTTCCGCTCCCCGATCCGATCCGAACCCTTCGGGGACTCTAGGAGGGCACGGGGACGCGCACTTTTAAGTGTGCGATGCTGTACCCTCTAGAAATCCTCCGAAGGTGATTCGTTTCAACACGGCTTGAGGTACCCTTTACGTAACTCGCCGCCCCTAAAACAAGCCCGGTGAAGCTGAAAATGCCCAGTGGCAATCAGCAGTCTCTCTCCAAAAAATAAAAATAAAACCACCCGAATATACTGGCGGCGGAACTCGCTGCCCCTGACTCTGTGAAGCGCTTGAAACGACGCAATATCTGGGACCTGTGCCTATGAACAAGTCCTAAGGGACATGTCCAAAGTCCGAAAGGGGAATCTCCCTCCTCCTCAAATGTAGTACTACAAACCATCTGCTTAAAGTCTATAAAGACTGATCGCAAGATTAAAATATTTAAAAAAAAAAAAAATTACAGGATAATATGTAGTATTTTAGAATATGGTTGTACAATTTGAAGCCCATTCTATAAAATACACATAGAAAGTATTGAAGGCATTCAGAAAAAGTGTTTAAGATTTCTTTGTTATCGCTTTCATTTAGGCAGGTCTCTTCATTCTTACGAACTTCGAATGATTAAGTTTGATGTCATTTCGCTTGCGGTTAATTTACTTGTATAAAATATTGCACTTAATAATTGATTCCTCTGAATTGCTTTCTTTAATTCAAATAAATACTTTGTATCGTACCCGGGCGCCTAAGACTTTGTACTAAATGTCTATAAAAATAATACATCATATTACAATCCCATCGTCAGAATGTGCCATCTATACAATGAACTGGTTGCACTTAATAACAACATCGACATATTTTCCATGAAATTACATAAATTTAAAAAAAAAGTCTGGGAAATTCTCGGCTCGGCATCTGCCACTTAATAAAAAAAGCTTCATTAAGTTTATTTTCGTAAAATTGTAAAGTCAACATTAACCTAGAATAAGTTTTCAATTTGTTATATTTTTATTTTTTTATATATTTTTTTTTCACCATTACTATATATATTGTATTTATTTATTTTTTAATTGGATATAGTTGTAGATTAGGTAAACTTTAACATGGACGCTTATTATTTAATCGTGTTGTGTACACATGTTTTAGATAGGAATTTAGCTCTTATACCATTTAAGATATATTATTGTTATTTTTTAATTTCTATCTGTTTTGTGTACATAATAAATAAATAAATAAATAAAGGAAGAGATCGAACAGTCTTCCGCTAACTACAAGAACCGGCTTGACAACCACCCGAATGACTTGGCTGCCGAATTAACAATCAACTACAGTAAACGCCTTAAACCCCATGATATCCAGAGATTGGATGCTCGATGGTAAAATAGGAGTGCCTCCCACTGGGGAAACCCCTTGCAACGATTCCACCGCCCAACAAATCTGCTTATAGTTCTGGGACTGATTGCAGATGCAGAAACAGAACAAAAGAAATATAACTATCCTATTATCTATATCTACTAATATCTATATCTATGCTACTATATAAATCTGTAGTTATCTGTACGTAAATGGTTATGCAATAAAAAGTCTAATGCATTGCACGTAGAAGCTTGAATTGCTTGTATGCACATTAAAACCTTTCTATAGGGTTAGCCTCAACAGGGTTTTTGGATGCGGTTAGTGCTTACCCTAATTAACTGTATCAATTTGGTTAGCCTTTCGATGCAGTAAGTCAACAAAATGCTTACCGTATTGATAGGGTTAGTGAAAACAAGTCTATGAATTACCCAATCAAAAACCCCTTACCTATATGGAAAGCGGTTCTGGTCCCTGCTTGTGACACTTAGATAGGCAAATAAATAATTTGATTCGGTCCAGCTAATTGTCGCTTGATTTTTAAAGTTACAAATGTTTTACCTAAATATTGCAATGCTAATAAATAACAATTATTGATCTCTGGAGTCACCAATTTAATTAATTTTGTATAAATAGTCCTTACTCTGTGGAGCTGCTGTAGGCTCTTCAACTACTTTGGGTTCCTCAAATGCATAGTTTGGATTCGATATAGAACTGCTGTATTGACTTGCATGCACTGCTTCCACGTCGATTCTAGCGCTACGATCATTGTGCTCTGGGGAGTAGTCTTGGAAATTCAGCAATTCCCCTGTATCCACGTTATTCATCGTTTACAAAATTATAATATAACAATAATTTGTGAATACTTTTAACGCTGGTGTTTATCTTATTGGAAATTATGAATCGTTTTTATTATTTCTGGAAGAAAGCAAGCAGATTTTTCAATGTATGTACCTAGGTATAGTTTGTATTGGCATTGGTTGGCACTTTGACAGCTCAATCAGTCAGGCGGACAGCTGACAGACAGGCAGGCAGATTTTTTCTTTTCAGATCTTACTAGATGGCTTGGCGCAGCTTGCATATTTAGCTCAATTAGCTTTTTAATCTCAAAGATGAAGAGAAATATTGTAAAATGCATTTTCGTTATTAAAGAGCTATTTCACCTTTTGGTATCCCATATTTCAGTAAGGCTCGCTCGTTTTTTCTTCTTTGCATAGCCATAAGATAATAAGATAGAGAACGGAACTAAACATAGTTGCACGTTTTTTATTTTATCCTTCCTTAACCTTGTGTTGTGTTTTTAATATAGCAAATTTACTCTAGTTTGTCTATGGCCAAACATCTTCATACAAAAGTATACTCTAACCTATCGATTTTAATTATTATAGTCGCGTGGTCGGGTGCGGTGACATGACACCGCGCGGGTGTTGACCGAATATTGCCGCGGTGTCATGACACCGCTTTGGAGGGAAATCCTTATAAGTAAAACTCAGGTCGTTCGGTCGAATAAAGAGATAATAAAACGTTTACTTTCACAACGAAACAATATATAAGATTTTTACATCGCAGCAAATTAATTGTCAGACTTGACGGAGAGTGACATTGTCCCTCAAAGACAAACGCCACACTACCCCCCTACGGAGAAAAGTAAATACTTACATGAAATTATATGAAAGTATGAAACTTAAATTAAGAATTATTAACAATAAAATAATAAAATTAAAAAAACTATTTACCAAGTTTCAATAAAATTAAAATAACAGGACATTTGATAAACTTAAAAATAAAAACTATGCATCAAACGGAACCTTAAATCTAACAACACGTCCTGACCGAGTGGTAACGGGCTTTGCGTTTGGCAAAACTAATGGAAAATCAGTCGGCGCGGCAAGTGGCGCCGGCAGCGAAAGGAGATTCTCGGCTGGGACCGTTACTTGCGGCGAGGTAAGTACGCCTTGGTCAGGATCTGGTGATATGTAAGCTGGCTTGGTGCGATCAATGCTGACCTCATTCCGCTTCCCTGCAACGTCTAAGGTAAGTGTCTTGTTGTTACGAGCGAGAACTTGGTAAGGACCAGTATATGGTGCTTGAAGAGACCGCCGTATGGTATCATCACGCAGAAAAACATGAGTTGCCTTTGAGAGATCTTTAAAAATGAAAGATTTGGGTTGCACATGTCGTGATGCTGGAACGGTTCGAAGTTCAGCCATATACGATCGCAGTTGGTCTACAAAATCGTTCAAAATCTCTTGCGGGGAAAGGTTCTCCATAAATGAGTTCAGCTGAAGAGCAATTTAAATCTTCCTTAAATGCCGAACGTATTCCTAATAGCACTAAAGGTAAAGCTCGGTGCCATGTGTCGTTATGACACATAAGAGCGGCCTTTAATTGGCGATGGAAACGTTCTATCATGCCATTTGCTTGAGGGTGGTAGCTTGTAGTTCGTATACGTTTAGTGGCACCTAAGTCCATAAGACGACGAAATAGGGTCGATTAGAATTGGCGACCCTGATCCGTAGTTACAGTGACGGGAACGCCATAACGCGCAATCCAACCGCGTACGAACTTGTCGGCGACTTCTTCGGCGGTGATCGTTGACATGGGCCAGACTTCAGGCCACCTTGTGAAACGGTCTATCGCCGTCAGGCAATAGGTATAACCCTCCGAAGTTGGCATCGGGCCGATTATGTCCATGTGTACGTGCCTGAAACGAGCAGTCGGAGTTGCGAAATTTCCGAGTGGGGCTGATACGTGACGAGTGACTTTAGTCCTTTGGCAGGCGAGACACTCGCGAGCCCAGGTGCGGCAGTCTCGTTCAACGTTGGGCCACACGTAACGCGCAGCAATTAGGCGCGCAGAAGTGCGTGCGCCGGGATGACTGAGCACGTGAAGACGTGCGAAAGTCTGTCGCCGGAACTGTAGTGGCAAATACGGTCGTGGCTTGCCGGTCGAAATATCGCAAAACACCGACACGTCTTTCCCTGGAACAGGAGTAAGTTCTAGTTTTAGTGCGGTGTCACAACGTAGGGCTTTGAGCTCATCATCGGCGTTTTGAGCCTCAGCTAAAACGACATAATCATCGTCAAGCGTAATTGCTTCGATGCGAGACATTGTATCCGCAACGACATTATCTTCACCTTTGATATATTTGATATCAGTGGTAAATTGTGAGATAAATGTTAGCTGGTTTAACTGAGCTGAAGGTAGCTTTTCGCGACGCTGTATAAACGCGTAAAGCAAGGGTTTGTGGTCCGTATATATTGTGGTGTGTTGCGCCTCTAATATATGACGGAAATGTTGAACTGCAGAGTAAACGGCGTAAAGTTCACGATAATAAGCTGGCCAAGTCGATTGACTTGGCGTAAGCTTTTTGCTAAAAAACGCCAAAGGATGCCAGTCACTGTCTGTTTGTTGTTGAAGACAGGCACCTACATGGGTGCTTGAAGCGTCCGTGAATAGACCCAAACAAGTATTTGGCGTAGGATGTGCGAGCCGTGTCGCTGTAGAAAGGCTGTCCCTGCAAAAATAAAATGCCTGTTCGAGTCCCGGGTCCCAAGGCATGGGTTTGTTACCCTTCAACTTGGTCACCGTGAGGAAAACGACGACTGGAGCCTGAGCTTCGGCAGCTTTTGGTATGAATTGTCGGTAATAATTAAGCATACCTAAAAATCTCCTTAGACCTTGAGCTGTCTGGAAGAGGGGGAATTCCTTCAGGGCAGCAATCTTCTCCTCTGGTGGAAGCACACCGTCACGGGAGATCTTGTAGCCAAGGAACTTAATTTCGTTTGCGCCTAGAACACACTTAGCAGGGTTAACGACACAACCATAGTCACTTAACCGCTGGAACAAGGTGTGCAGGTGTAGAAGGTGATCCTCAGGTGTGCGCGAGAAAACAAGAATATCGTCTACGTACGGGAAACAGAAATTTTGCCCTCTAACAACCTCATCGATGAAACGCTGAAATGTCTGTCCCGCATTTCTCAAACCAAACGTCATATAAGGAAATTCAAATAATCCGAATGGTGTGGTGATGGCTGTCTTGCAAATATCATCCGGGTGCATAGAGATTTGTTGGTAAGCTTTCACTAAGTCTATTGTGCTGAACATGGTTGCTCCAGCTAGGTTGTGACCAAAATCACCTATGTGTCGGACGGGGTATCGATCAGGAATGGTGCGGGCGTTCAGAATCCTATAATCACCGCATGGTCTCCATGTAAGGTCCTTTTTGGGTACCAGGTGGAGGCGATGACCAGTGGCTCTTGGATGGTCGTGCGACTCCAGCAGCTACCATATCTGCGAACTCTTTCTGAGCGACGCGCAGTTTGCTTGGTGCTAGTCGGCGAGGGCGTGCAACGACAGGAGGTCCATCGGTGGTGTTTATATAGTGCACCGTGTTGTGCTTAATCGCCCTGTACGCACCCGGTGGCCTGGTAACGTTAGGAAATTCTAACAAAATTTTCGAAAAAGGAGAATTGTCATTAGTTTTTGTTGTTCTAACGCTAGGTTGGTTAATGTTACAGATGGAGGCAGCGACAGATAGTCCTGTAGATCCATCTAGTAACAATTTATTACGGCAGTCCGGAAGAAGATTGTAATTTGCTAGGAAATCTGAGCCTATGATAGCGGTCTCAACATCAGCAATAGTAAAGTTCCACTTGAAATCGCGGCGGAGACCAAGATTTAAAGTGAGTGTCCGGATACCATAAGTTTTGATACCAGTGCCATTAGCGGCACATAAAGTGTAGTCAGCAACTTTACATTTCAATGACAATAATTTTCGAGGAAAACAGCAAAGATCGGACCCAGTATCAATTAAAAATTTTAATTTACTAACTTGTCCGTCACAAACAGGCGGCGACCAGTGAAAAGACTACAGTCAGCTGCCGCCACAATTGCTGACTGCTCTACTAGTTTCCCGCTGGTGCTTTCCATGAACAAGGCTGCACACACTTTACGGCTTTGTCCTGAAACTTCTTATGATACCAGCATAATGTATCTTGGTAGGCGGACCGCGCGGGTGTGTTAGCTCTTGATCTAGGTCTAGACTTCGACCTGGACCTAGATGGCGGTGAGTAAGAGCGACGTGCAGATAAGGCTGCCACTTGCGCTGAGAGTTCCTGCAATTTTGACATGAAAGGAGCTAAATCACTGTTGGGAAGTTGAACAGGTACTGACGGTGATGGTGTTACTGCACAAGTACTAAGAGAAATGGGAGACACCTCCAGAATTTTGTCCGCAAGCTCTGCTATTTTCTCTAAACTGAGCTCTGCCTGAGCTGTCAAAATGGCTTGCACCGTCCTTGGAAGGCGCTGTAAGAACAGTTCCCTAATAATTTTCTCGTCGTTGAGGTTACCCGCTAAAGATCGCAAGTGCCTAAGAAAAACGCTAGGCTTCCTGTCACCTAGCTCTTCTCCAGAGATCATTTGTCGGACCCGCTGTGCCTCACTTGCTGAAAACCGTTTGATCATTTCCGCTTTAATCCAATTATATCTCTGGCCATGGGCAGGAGGATTGGTGACAAGGTCTTCCATGTCGCGGGACAGTCTCGCATCAATCTGTGACACGACATAATTATATTTGGTTTCATCTGCACATATCCCGGATAAAGCGAATTGGGCCTCTAAATGAGCAAACCATCCTGCTGGGCGGTCTAACCAGAAAGGAGCTAATCTAGGCCTCACCCCATAACTAGCTGGAGGTGTGTTGTTCACACTGACTTCTGAGGGCTCTGTCCTCTGTGAAAAACTTGCCGAGCTTTGTATTTGGCATTGCAGTTCAGCATTCTGTTTAGCCAACGTTTCATTTTGAGCTACTAAGCGCTCAAGCTGCGCTCTCAATTCTTCCATCGTAAATAATAGTGTTAGTAAAAAATAAAAATAATAAAAGTATTGTAAGTACGAATAATCTAAAAAGTACACTCGTAAGACTTAGTTACCACTCAGTCAGTGCGTTCCACAATGGTATGGGTGTTTTAATACACTGAAATAAAGTTTTAACATAAAGTGCTATTTACAATGGGTTTGACAATGATAAAAAATAAATATAAAAAATATCTTTAATATCTATCTTCGGATGTGAAACTGGAATCCACATAGAAGGGACACGATAAATCCAATGCTCAGCTTTCTATAGATGGAGTAGGACTTTGCTGCGGCACGATGAGTCGGCACGTAATGCGTTGCTCGTTGTACGAATGTTGCACGTTGTACCGTGTTGGTGATGAAACAGCACGTAAATCGTAGCAAGCTCGTCGTACAGATGTTGCACGATGTAAATGTCGATTGCCGTAAATATATTATTTGCTACTCGTGGGGAAAACATAGACTGTTGGAACCCGAGGTTTCTTGAAAAACGAAATTCATCACGTCGGGGTCACCACTTTGGAGGGAAATCCTTATAAGTAAAACTCAGGTCGTTCGGTCGAATAAAGAGATAATAAAACGTTTACTTTCACAACGAAACAATATATAAGATTTTTACATCGCAGCAAATTAATTGTCAGACTTGACGGAGAGTGACATTGTCCCTCAAAGACAAACGCCACACCGCTTATGTCGTGAAGCTTTAGTAATTATTCTGTCTGTCTATTCGGTCGTTATCTCTTCATGATTATCCCACCCTCCCGTCCCGTCGTGTAGAGTAGAGTGCTAGTTAGGGTGTAGCCCAGGGCTTTGAATACCGTTAAAAAATTGGTATCAATACTTCTGTCAAACGAAGATACCGGTAAATAGCGTTAACAAATCCCACTATAAGTACCGGTAAGTAACGTTATTTCTAAACTCAGTGTTTCACGCACTATTAATACATAAAACAAATAAAAGTTGAGTTCGGGTCATACGCTGTTTAGACCTCTAGAAAAGGAGGTTGGAGTGCGACAAATGGTTGACACTTAGTTTTATTTTTTGTATTGTTATGTCAAACGGTCATCAGATAATCGGTGATCAAAAAAAATTTGAGTCCTTTATAAAGTCACTCACTACATTGCCTCAAATATGACGTCACAAATCTGGTGACACCTTCGAAATAACGAAAGAAAAGGGACAATCGTTCTCTTTCCAATACATCACTTAGGTTCATTAGTTAGAATAGTACGAACTGATGAATGAGTGTTGCTATTTTTGTCCGGTTTCTATAGCTTTAGTTATTATTCTGAGGTTTAGACTCAGGATTCCTTATTCAGAGGGTTTAGACGCCAGCTCGAAATGTCATTCACACACAAGTCTTGTTCCAAATCGCCGTTTCAATGCCAATATCGACATTTTTCATTTCCGGCTAGGACTTTGTACACTATTCGTACTATCAGTTAAAATATAGTAAAGACATATAAAACTATCTTTCTGGATAAATGGTACAAAAATAAACATTGATAATATTGGTCCGGTAATGCGTGTCCGTTAAGGTAGAATTTTTTAAAGTAAGCTTATTTGTTTGGCCTATTTTCCGTTCTCATTGTCGTTAAGTATGTTGTCTCTCGACGCCAGCTCGAAATGTCATTCACAAGTCTTGTTCGATATCTCCGTTCCTTTTAGAGTAATCCTTATGAAATTTTGCATAGCCAGCTTGATCGTGATGCCAGCGTATACACTTGAAAAGGTCTTTATTTCTTAAAATAAAGAGGCACTAATTATTTTGTGTTTGCAGTAATTACGCACTAAAAGGGGGCATAACTACAAACGTGAAATTGACTATGTGCACGCTACCTTAACGGAACGGACACGTTAATGCAGGTAACACTTTTTTCGTTAAAATTTTAATTTATTTTATTTTATTTATTGATTAAGGCTTACTTTTACAATAGTATTACACTTTTACATTGAACTATCATCATCATCATGTTCATTCACACGATCACTTGCTTATTTGTCGCCTAGAATAAAACATAGGTCTCCTAATGAGTTCAGACTGCAGTTTTTCAAAATGAAAACTTTGCATCATCGACGTACTGTTCAAGATTTGGCGTTTTTGCATGGACTCATCAATAATAAAATTAAATGTTCGGAGCTCTTGGGCAGTATCAATCTGGCGGTCCCTTAAAACATTCCCCGCAAGTCGTTGGTAAAAATATTCCACTATCCTCGTAGTAAAACTAATCTTGGTCACCATGCACCGCTGCCTAGATGTTACAATATGTATTGTGTGTATGCAAAAAAATGCCGTGAGCTTGATATTCTTAACGATTCCCATCGTAAATTTAAATATAAACTACTCAATATATCATCGCAATAGCTTGTATGATTTTGAATTGCATGTGTGTATTTGTATGTATGCTGTTTAAGCAATTATATATGGAATGTGTGTGTTTGTGTAATAATCTATACTGGTAGGTATAGTCAATAAGTTTGTAATTTTGATGCTTGTTACAACTTCAATATATATTAGAATAAGACCCATAGTGTAACTGCTTATAACGTTATGTATATGTACTGTTGGTGTACCTATTACCAATTAAATAAACCAAACCCTAAGTAAAAAAAAAAAAATTTTCAACATTTGTGTTTTTGTAATTTGTTCGCAACAAAATTTGCGTTAAAAATTATATAAACATTTTACAAACGTAACTTTTAAGATGTAGGCACAATAAGATACAAGTAGGTATACAGGGACTAAAAATGAGGGTTAATCACAGACGTATAATAAGAAGCAGACGTAACATTACAACAAAAAAGCGTGCCAATTACGCCTACAGACAAATGTCACGCACACATTTACAATAAAAGGGGCCGAACTCAGGCACGCAAGGGACCTCAAGTACCTACATCTATAGTAATGTTATAAAGAGGATAATATTAAAAATAGATTTGAAGATACTCATTCGATTTTACCAGTAGAATGCTAACGTTATCTATCATTGAGTGTCAGGCTATCTCTGTATCTACCTATATCTGCCTGCGACGACGGCGACGCCACATCATTAACTTTAATAAAATGTATGAACAGTAAAACAGTTTGGTAAACTAAAAAAAAACCGTCCAATTGCGAGTCCGACTCGCGCACGAAGGGTCCCGTACCTTTATCTCGTGTAATTATTCTATAAAAAAAAAGCATAAAAATCATGTCTGTTGTATAGGAGCCCCCATAAATAATTATTTTATTCTGTTTTTTAGTATTTGTTGTTATAGCGGCAACAGAAATACATCATTGTGAAAATTTAATTTCAACTGTCTAACTATCACAGTTCATGAGATACAGCCTGGTGACAGACGGACGGACGGACGGAAGGACAGCGGAGTCTTAGTAATAGGGTTCCCGTTTTACCCTTTGGGTACGGAACTCTTAAAATGAAATAAATAAAAACAACAACATACTCTGCTGGTATTTTTTTTAATAAAATAATAATTACAATAATAATAATAATGTCACAATTTTTAAAACTAGTGATAAGACTACCGCGCCGGGTGGTCGAGAAGTCAGTGACCCTGACTGCGAAACCGAAGGTTGAAGATGAAGATGACGATGAAGGTTTCTGAAAATAAATAAAGGAGATGTTTAATTTTGTATGGAGAAAATGCCAACACCTTGTACATAATACCAAAATGTAGCTTATGCATGGAATAAGCTTATTCAAAATGATTTTCTTCAAATAAATGAATAGTTTTTACGTAAGAAGTATTTTAAATAACAAATAATGGCAAGTTTCGTGATCGCAGGGGGTAACGGTGGTATTCTGTCAATGTCATGTCATGTCAAGTAGCTGTCATAACAAAAGTACTTACCGTATGAATGAAAATTGTTAATGTTAATAAATTAACTTACTTCTGGCTATTACTTTTATAACTTGTAGTTAGAGTAGAGTTAAACTTAAGCTATTAAGTGCTAGATTTCAGCTTTTTATTACCTACTGCCATGTCGCATAGCTGTGAAAGAATACTACCACCCACTCTCCTTCCTTAGTTAGGTGTCATAAAAGGCGACTAACGGACTAAAGACTGCACATACATCCAACATCATAGAGCGGTGCACGCTGAGAACATGTGCAGTCGCTATTTGGTGAAAAGTGGACTATGGCAGAGGACTGCTTTTGATGTCCTCATTGCCTAGTGTCTGACAATGACAAACCCTTCGGGGATAATAGTCGTGATTATATGTATGTATTACCTACTGCTGCACCTACACATAACAGAACAGCAGCTAACCTCGATTGAACTCTATGTACTTACATCAAATCAAATCTTAATGTACATTAGAGAAAACACACAACATACTCGTCCTATTGTAGTAACATGCAGTGAATAATCAACTACCTAGTAAACACACTTAAGTAGGTAGGGAAGGTAACTGGTAGTGATGAAATAAAACAGTTTTATGAAGTTTTATATTTTTATTTATTTCAATTTGACTTCATTCTCTCGCTCCAGCAACATTTTTAGATGGCATTCACAAGAATGCCAAGAACAGTTTTTTTTACCACATATGCAACTACAGTAATACCCTTTTATTACATCTTCCCATTCATTACCTTGTGTTGCTAAGATATATGTGTAATATATTTTTTGACTAAAATGGCGAGATTTTATACGTCCTCTTAGCAACACAGTCTCATGTGATGACAATTCTGGTATGTTAGTAACTTCTAAATCAGTTGATATCTCCACCACGAATGATCCATGTTGTCTCAAATGTTCGCCATAATACGATCTCGCTTGTTTTATTTGGTAGATACCCAGAGCAAATAGTGTGAGATCACTCATGGTCATTCGTGGGAAGATACTTAATTGCTCATTTTCTTCATTTATTCTGTAAAAATGGGCTCGCCGACGGTTAACATTATTTAAGATTATACAACGTGTATCAGACAGGTTCAGCCATAATCCAGGGTTTCAAATTATCCCTAGTATAGACCCTTTCTATAAATACCCTAGTAAGATAAGCGCAATTTAATTTGGTTTTGCATTTACAAACAAAGTTAAACTGACGTTAATTCAAAATCAAAACAAGCTAAACCCATCACTAGCAGGGTCATGAACTCTGTATGATGCCTACACTGCACCTCCTGTTTGTAAAACTGCGTGCCCTAGTTTTGGCCGCCACACCCCCTACCAGGCACACAGTTTTACAAACAGGAGGTGTACTGGAGTTCGCCCGCTCAAACAGTTGCCGGCTACTGTCGGCGCGGGCGGCGAAAGTCAAAACCTTTGACGGCACATTTTGTTTGACACAAACAACCCGTCTGGGTTCTTTGTCGGCAGTTGCTTGGCGGCATTTCTTTTTGGATTTGTTAGACTAATAAAACAAAGACAGATAAGTAGGCAGCTATCTTACTTTCGTGATTTAATAATTTGTATTAAGTAGGTACAGAAGTGGCCCGCAACAATTCGGGTGGATCGTCCGTCCGGCTGGCGACGTCCCCATGAGAAATAATAATAATGTAACTATCATCAAAGTAATAAAAATATTTTCATTTTACAGCCACATTGTTTCAACTTTAAAGTAGATAGGTACGCTTACCTACGAGTAGGTACCTACATAGGTCTTTGATTAAAATGACTTATTTTTGAAATAACTAAAATCAACTAAAGCGAAGCACTTTGAAGTGTAGTCACAGAATAAATAATCGTACTACTCTAAGGTACTTATGTAATTATCATCAAAGTAATGAAAAGATTTTCATTTTACAGCCACATTGTTTTGACTTTAAAGTAGATAGGTACGCTAACCTACGAGTAGGTACCTTCATAGGTCTTTGATTAAAATGACTTTTTTTTGAAATAACTAAAATCAACTAAAGCGAAGCACTTTGAAGTGTAGTCACAGAATAAATAATCGTGCTACTCTAAGGTACTTATGTAATTATCATCAAAGTAATAAAAACATTTTCATTTTACAGCCACATTGTTTCGACTTTAAAGTAGATAGGTAGGTACGCTTACCTACGAGTAGGTACCTACATAGGTCTTTAAATAAAATGACTTATTTTTAAAATAACTAAAATCAACTAAAGCGAGGCGCTTTGAGGTGTAGTCACAGAATAAATTATCGTACTACTCTAAGGTAGATACACCTACTTAGAACTAAGTACCCTAGGATGACTTGTTTTTGAAATAACTAAAATCAACTAAAGTGAAGCACTGAGGTGTAGTGTAGCACCCTAGCTGTGATAAAAAAGTCCACTCCACTTCACATAACCAGTTTACAAAAATGGCTCAAAATGCCCACCTTGTCGCTGGATGCAAGTTTGCGCCCGGCGCAAAACGGACTCTTCTGCGTTTTGAAGCATCTGTGGTGTGATGCTCAGAAAGGCGGCTGTGATACGATCCTTCATTTCTTCGGCAGTATCGCAAGCCACGGCGTACACCAAACTCTTAATATGCCCCCATAAAAAAAAATCAAGAGGTGTAAGGTCCGGCGATCGCGGTGGCCAGGCTACGCGCCCTCCTCTGCCTATCCACTGTGAAAAGCGTAGGTTTAAATATTCGCGCACTTGTCGCGCGTAATGTGGTGGTGCCCCGTCATGCTGAAATGTCATTGCATGATATTCTGCCAATGGAAACTCTTCAAGCTGCTCTTCAATGTAGTTGGTCAAGTGCTCGAGGTAGTTCTCTCCATTTAGCCGTTGGGGCAAAAACTTAGGTCCAAGCAGCCTACCACCAACTATGCCAGCCCACACGTTAACTCGCCACTGATGTTGGAAACTGGACTCTGTTGACGCATGCGGATTCGTGTGTGACCACACATGCTCATTGTGGATATTGCTTATCCCGCCCCTAGTGAATGCTGCTTCATCCGTCCACAGCACAGTTGAAGCAAAACCAGGAACCGTCAACACTTTATTGCAATACCACTGGCAAAATCCACGACGCGGTTCGAAGTCCGCAGGCGTAAGTTCCTGGGTTCGCCGAAAATGATACGGATGCTGGCCGTCATCTCGGAGCACCCGCCAAACCTTCATGTGAGCCACGTTGAATATCGCTGCAGATCGACGTGTACTGGTCCTTGGGTTGTCTCGAAAGTGCTCCAACACAGCCTCCTCAAACCCCGGCTCCCGCATATTTGGCTGGACCTCCGGACTCGTCCCACGAAAGGATCCAGTCTGCTGGAGACGCAACACCATTCGTCGAAAGCAATCCGCCGATGGCAAGCTTCGCTGCTCAGCTTCTGGTCTGCCGTTGATGAATCTCTCGCGGTACAGTTCACGAGCACCACGTAGACTGCCATTAGCTGCCCCGACACAAAGAATCATTTCGTAATACTCCTGATTACTTAAAAATGCCATATTCACTTAATAGGTAGTTGAATTGAAACCGAAAAGCAAAAACACGAAAAGTAGGCATGCACTCTGAAAGCTTTCACAAACGACTGCGAAAAAATCGTAGGCAAACAAACCTAACAAGGCGGCGCCAGCGCCGGCGGGCGTGCCGCCTACTTCTAGTTCTAACTAGAAGTTGCTCCTGTACTTTTAGGGATCGAAAATAATTATTGTGAATTGTCAATAGACTTGAGAATAATTATAAATTATTGATAGATAAGCTTAGATAAATTTTTACAACAATAAATGTCAAACATAATCGATTCACGCACAATCCATAATCTGGGCGGCTGCCTTAACCACTACGCTACCGAGGACTGGTTTTGTCAGCGCTCGATGCGTATGTTTTTAGCTTTATCCCGTTGCTTTATCAGATCTTAGAAGTTTGCACTTCTTAGATATTTTAGAGTTTCATAACGCTTAGATTATTTTAGGCATTGTTAAAGTTCAGGTTCAGTTCAACTCAGGCGGGAATCGAACTATGCTACTTTTGCAATCCGGGCGGCTGCATTTTAACCACTTAACAAATGAGTCTGGACTCTGGATAAGACTGTGGAGATTGGTGTTGGTGGTTGTTGGTGCTGGTGGCGGAAGGTGCGTGGTTCGATTCCCGTCCGAGGTGTTCAACTTTTTTCAGTGCAGTGCAGTAACTTGCAATGATTTTAGACTAGTAGGTAGACATTTCTGTCTACTTGCAGTAACTAGTACTACTAATACTTCCGAAGTCACAGAATACAAGTACAACCAAAGTGTAAACTGGCTTAAGCGCTGCGAAATACCACTCACTGGCATTATGTGTATTATTTTTATGTTTGTTGCTATTTATTTAGTCAATTGGTGATAACATCTTCCATCACACGTAAGTTTTATTTAGTACTTAGGTATGTCACCGATGTTTATAAATGTTATTCTTATTTACATTACATTTTTGTAAACAAAAAAGAATGTGTTAAGTATTGAAACTTTGTGTGATATAACATAGTTAAACTTAGTTTACCTAATAAAATTTCATACAAATAGTTAGGATTTCAGGAATGCTTACATTTTATACCGGGTCAATCAAAGCGGTTAGAAAAATAAAATAAGCTACAGAACCCGTAAGAAAAAAGACACACGCGCACGCTTTCTTTTGACTCCGCCTATACCAGGAGTTGCCCTAGTACTTTTTAGGGATCAAAAATTAGACTAAGTTACCCAAACTAGCAATATTTTTAAATTAGTAGGTAAGTAATTTTTTATCACTGTTCAAATTATTAATTAGGCGTGCGCGGGGTAGTTATGCGGAGTAGGTAACCTACGTTACGTAGCGCTAGCGTAGGCGAGTGTAATCGCGTTTGAATTAATCAGTTTAAAATTTTAAATTAATAAGTTAAATCTAAAACTGATGTTGTATTTTTAAAGCGAAAACTAAAACAACGAAATTATTGTTGAGACTTAATAATTTACGGCTTGTAATGTTTTGAATATTAAAAAAAATTAACCTTTGCTTATTTTGTCAACAAAAAAAACCCTTTTTTGACCATTTTTACAGTATTACTTTACAGGTACATAACATTTACATTTCATCATCATCATCATCAGCTCATAAAGTCCCCACTGCTGGGACACGAGCCTTCCCTATGGATGGATAGGGAGAACGGGCCATAAACCACCACGCGGGCCCAGTGCGGATTGGTAGTTGTTAACGACTACTAATGCAGCCGGGACCAACGGCTTTACGTGCCTTCCGAAGCACGGAGAAGCTTGAGATGATAAATTTTTGGTCACCCATCCGATGACCGGCCTTTGCGAAAGTTGCTTAACCTCAGCAATCGCAGACAGGGCGTGTTAACCACTGCGCCATCGAGCTCCTCATTTACATTTGATTAGATAGATAACACATTCCTGACCTGACCTGGTGATAGGTACAGAGAATAATTGACTAAATGAACGTCTCAATTTTCTTTTCTAACTAATAAAAGTAGGTAGTCGTAACTCGTTCTTAGTGAAAAAAATAACAAAAAGGAACCCTTAAAATTTAATCAAAAATAAATAGTTGAAAGCGGGCGGAGTCGAGCACACTTTCTTGTGACTCCGCCTTTTTAGGGATCGAAAATTACACAAATGTTACCCATTTTTAAATTAATCACTGTTCAAATTATTAATTAGGCGCACGCTGAGTAGGTACCTACGTTACGTAGCGCTAGCGCAGGCGAGTGTAATCGCGTTTGGTTTAATCAGTTTAAAATTTTAAATTAATCAGTTAAAACTAAAACTGATGTTGTATTTTTAAAGCGAAAACTAAAACAACGAAATTATTGTTGAGACTTAATAATTTACGGCTTGTAATGTTTTGAATATTAAAAAATGTAACTATTACTTACGTTGTCAACAAAAAAAACCCTTTTTTGACCATTTTTACAGTATTACTTTACAGGTACATAACATTTACATTTCATCATCATCATCATCAGCTCATAAAGTCCCCACTGCTGGGACACGAGCCTTCCCTATGGATGGACAGGGAGAACGGGCCATAAACCACCACGCGGGCCAAGTGCGGATTGGTGGTTGTTAACGACTACTAATGCAGCCGGGACCAACGGCTTTACGTGCCTTTCGAAGCACGGAGGAGCTCGAGATGATAAATTTTTGGTCACCCATCCGATGATCGGTCTTTGCGAAAGTTGCTTAACCTCAGCAATCGCAGACAGGGCGTGTTAACCACTGCGCCATCGAGCTCCTCATTTACATTTGATTTGATAGATAACATATTCCTGACTTGACCTGGTGATAGGTACAGTGAATAATTGACTAAATGAACGTCTCAATTTTCTTTTCTAACTAATAAAAGTAGGTAGTCGTAACTCGTTCTTAGTGAAAAAAATAACAAAAAGGAACCCTTACAATTTTATCAAAAATAAATAGTTGAAAGCGGGCGGAGTCGAGCACACTTTCTTGTGACTCCGCCTTTTTAGGGATCGAAAATTACACTTATGTTACCCATTTTTAAATTAGTAGGTAAGTCATTTTTTATCACCGTTCAAATTATTAATTAGGCGCGCGCGGGGTAGTATGCGGAGTAGGTACCTACGTTACGTAGCGCTAGCGCAGGCGAGTGTAATCGCGTTTGGTTTAATCAGTTTAAAATTTTAACTAAATCAGTTAAAACTAAAACTGATGTTGTATTTTTAAAGCGAAAACTAAAACAACGAAATTATTGTTGAGACTTAATAATTTACGGCTTGTAATGTTTTGAATATTAAAAAATGTAACCAGTGCTTACGTTGTCAACAAAAAAAAAACCTTTTTTGACCATTTTTACAGTATTACTTTACAGGTACCTACATAACATTTACATTAATTTTTCTCAAAATCTCAGAAGTGACCTGATAGATAACACATTCCTGACCTGACCTGGTGATAGGAACAAAGAATAATTGACTAAATGAACGTCTCAATTTTCTTTTCTAACTAATAAAAGTAGGTAAGTAGTCGTAACTCGTTCTTAGTGAAAAAAATAACAAAACGGAACCCTTAAAATTTTATCAAAAATAAATAGGTAGTTGAAAGCGGGCGGAGTCGGCACAATAGGCACAAAAATACTAGGTTCACAGCAGGGGCAAAAGAGGTGAACTTTAGGTAGTAACACTAGACAGAGTTCATTACTCCAATCAGCTGATTGAATAATGTTGTCATGATGTCGATAAACTCGTATTATTTTCAAAAGTATGTACTTCCACAATGACCGAGATATCAAGAAATGTTTTGATGTGTACCAGCTCACTAAAAGTAACTGATTAGGTATGTGAAATATGGCTGGCCCTGCTTGATACAGATTGTATATTCTGCTAAATAATTAGGCAACAAAATTCTGGTTTTTGCTCTTTCCAAAATTATTTGAGCATCTGGCCGGTTCACAAGCACTTTATGGAAAGCATTTATTATTGCGGCACTAATCCTAAAGTCGTCCATTAGATGCCTTGAAGCCACATTAAAATATTCATTACGTAATAATCTAAAGTCTCGTTTAAATCTGCCATTTACCACTTCAACTACCCATCTACATAACGTCACACATCTTGATTTGTTTGCTATAAGGGTGGATAATTGGTTTTCTCCTTCTTCTAATGTTTCTGGCTTATACACTGCATAATTTAGTGATTCCAGCAGAGGCAGAGCATCACGAAAGCCCCGGTCTAAAATAAAAATATCTTGAGGTCTGAAAAAGTTTCTTAATTCCGCATTTTCATCTTGGAAAAGGGCTTTCGTGATGTCTGCATCTGATGTTGTTGCTGGATATGGCCCCAAAGCATCTATTATATATCCGTCAGTAGCGACAATTAAAAATGGTTTAAAAAGTTTCTATACTTGTGTGTACTGTAAGTTTTTTTTTGAAAGAGATAATTAGACGACTTTTGGACGTATATATATGTACCATCACAGATGACAATTGGTTTTCTCTCTGCACTAGGATTTCCGAATAACCCTTCGGGTATCAAAAGATTTCGATTTATAAGGTCACCTCTACTTATGTGGTTAATACCTAAATGTAACGGTACAAAGTCATTTTTTAAAGCTTCTCTAGCTTTTTTTAATAATATTGTCACTAGAGCTTCACTTATTTGAAACAGAGAAGCTATTCTGTCGTGTGACTCCCCTGTTCGAGACTTAATTAGGTAAAGCCCTAGTGCCAAATGTGGACGCTTACATGATTCTTGTAAACTAGGTATTTGTCTTAATATTGATTCATAATTGGATTTCGTGACTCCAGTCCAAAAATGAAAAATATTGTCGTGAACCAATCTATAATTTTTAAAGTTAATTTTTAAATTGGTATTCCACTGGCATCCTCTGCCTCTGTGGATAGTCTCAGTAAAGATTGCACTTCATTTTTAGTAAAGGAGTCACTAAATTCGAATTGGTCTAAAATGTCCCAGTCATATACTGTGCTATGCATTTGACAGATCTTTGCATTTTCTGTTACAAACACTTTTTTCGATTGGAGGATTCTCTTCTTTAAACATAGAGGCACATTCAATCGTTCTGGTTCTGTGCAACCTGGTACAAAGCAGTGTGCACTTGAATGTGTTGTATGAGTGAACTCATCTAATTGCATAGTTGTTTCTGGTACTGCGATAATATTGGGGTTCTCTCGTAACTCCTGGACCATTCTCCAGCACCCCATACAAACTAATGCATCCGCTGGAATCTGAAAACACAAAATTATTACCGTATCTATCTATACTATTATAAAACACTGAAGATATTTTCGAAAAACTAATAGGGATCGACTATTTAGTGGATTCTGAGCTAATAACGATATTTTTGTCACCCGTATATTAGAACGAAGATATGGCCCATAGTGTAACAAGGCAATTATATAAAAAGAATTTTGATAAATGAAACTACTTACTTCTCTTGAAAACATTCTTTCTGAGATTATATTTCTCTCAGGACCATCTCCCAGAATATGTGTCCGTCTGTGAAGCAAAGATGATCTGCACCACACGCAAACATTTCTATTATACGTGATTGCTTCATCCTCGCTCCTATCAACAATTCCTTCCTCTATTTGCCTCACAGCATTGTTTGCAGCTTGTCTGCGAATATTTCGCTGAGCAGCAACCCAACAAGCATAGCAAACACGTCCATTATTAGGTATCTGTTAACAAAGAAATCATAAAATGTAAAGTAATTTTTTTAAATTAGATCACTCACTTGTATTTCTTGATAATAAAACTATGAAAAGATACCTGTCTTGGACTAATTCTTCTCGCGATTTCATTTCTTTCGGGACCTTCTGACAATGCATGTGATCTTCTCTGAATTAAAGACCTTCTGCACCATACACAGGCATTTGAGTCCTGTGATGCCAAAGTTCTAGGAGGCCTGGGATTTGGACCCTCATTTTGACTAACGAGGCCACTAAAGTAGACCCAGCATGCATAACATACTAATCCTCCTTCAGGAATCTACAAAAAAGATTGTAATTCAAATCAGTAATTCATAAAAAAATCTTCACTTTAATTATTACTTCAACATGAATTTGTATTATGTATTAAAAGTTAATCAATACCTGTCTAGGATAAATTCTAGCAGCAATAAGTTCTCTCTGAGGTCCTTCTGAGATAGAACGTGTTCGTCTTTGAAACAATGCTGATCTGCACCAAACGCAAACATGTTCTCGGTGGCTAGAAGCTTCATTTTCAGTTGATGACATTCCTACTTCTAGTATTGCGAAACATGGATGACAAACTATGCCATCAGTGTCAACCTAAAATACAAAAGTTTGTTTTAAACTAATATTTATTTTGTCTTCTTGTGAAGAATGTGTTAGGTTCTAATTATTAGGAAAATAAAAATGTAACAAAAATAGTTTTACATAAATACTACATTCAATAACAACTAACCTCATGTCCAACATGTTGTTCCAAGATCATTAGTAATTCTATCCCCAGATTAGATGCGAGATAATGGTTTTCCGAACACACATCTATCTGTCCATCACACATCACACAAAAAGAAGACATTGTTTGCTGGCTGAAATAGATATTTTATTTAGTTTATTGTATTTTACTTTGATTATAGTTATTTCAATAGAGCACTGTAAATATTTGAGATCAATTCCATTACTGTCATAGATAACTGAGTTGGTTCGGAATCTATTTCCTCGAAAAGAAGTGTTTAAAGCATTTTATTAATTCTCTGGTAAATGCCTAATTAAAATACGAAAAACTCACCTGAAAACAACGAATGTAGTAGCAACAATGCAATGGTATCAACAGTAGCAGGGTCAAATGCAAATCGAAGTCCGGGATAGCAGGCAGAAGTCAACAAGTGAGGCAGCAAACGGAAGTCCAGGATAGCAGGCAGAAGTCAACAAGTGAGGCAGTAAACGGTAGCAGGTAATCGGTCCAAATCAGAATTTAAAAACAGCACAGCACAAAAACACAACGACTCAGAATCCACGTAAAAACGGAATGAAAACAAAACACCGGTTTTTTTTAAATCATGGTGATAGTTGCACTTTTAATTACGTTCTTTACAGCTTTGGACACTTGTGTTTAATCTCAGAAAGACATCTCAAGTTGCCAGGTTATTAAAAATTATGTTTCATTTTTTTATTCTTACGCAAAAATGGTAAAGCATATCGGAATATTAAATATATCAACTAAATACATGTATTTTATACTATTTTTTGAGTAGGTGTACATGGTCCTGGCAATAAATTAAACATCTCCTTTAGTACTTTCTGTATATTTCAAAGTAACGCAGTTGTGTGACTGCTCAGACCCATCTTCCTCATGTTATACCATTTAATACTGTACAACAATATTATATTTATATTAACTCACATAATGTAGTACACTTGAGTTACTCGGCTGTTTTTGCAAATTTTTCAAAACATAATCTACAATGGCAGTTCTTTTTACTGGACCTTTTAATGAAGATATAGATAAATTCTGAAAAACAAATTTAAAAAGTTATTATTTTATACACATTTTCATATACATCCCCACGACTAGCATAGGATTAAAGGGGTAGGATAGGGTTTCATCATCATCATCATCATCATCATCATCATCATCATCAGCCTACACACGTCCATTGCTGGACATAGGCCTAGGATAAAAAAAAGTTAAAATTAAGTTAAATTTAAAGTTCAATAGATTTCAATATTTCCTTTAACTCAAGATGGTTTGGATAAGTAGGTACGTAAAAAAGATATGTGGACACTTACTTCTTCTCGGAACGATGAATCAAAAATGTTGGAATCGCACTAGGAGCAAGAACTGTACGGAAGCCACTGTGATCCAGTAAATGAGTTTGAAAATGCTTTGAACACAGCACACTAGATGATTTGGGCTGCCAATGTTCTCTTTTCATATTACTCAACCTGGCATTTTTTAAATAATCATCCTTTGGAAACCTGAAAACGATTTCATTATTAAAATTTATCCTTAAAGAAATAATATATTGCATACTTTAATTTAATCAATCTTTAAAAATATTCTAAATAAGGCCCTGTAAAATTGTACAAGTATATGAAACGTCAAACGAGATCGGGGTTAATAATTAATTAGCTATTGTTACCACAATAATCTTTCAGAAACTACTTTACGTTTAGTTTGTACAAGATTTGCACTTTTAATAACTCTTCACTGCTTCTACAATGCCAAAAAATTAATAATAATCACACAGTAATGAAAAACCCAATAGGAAATTAAATGGCACAACAAAACTTACCGATGGAAAGTAATTTCTGGTGTTTTTCTACATGAGGAGTTGCCGCACAAAGGTGCACTACACTTCACCATTTTATTTTTGTACTTTTGGCTCATAAACTTTATTAAATCGCAAAAATAAGCGAAAAGCAATCTCCTGTACGCCGCTTGATGACAAGTCTAGGATGACATTTGTCGCTTATTTGTAGCTTAACAAGATGGCGATTTGCCTCACGTCGTCTTATTATACGTCTGTGGGGTTAATATAGTATTATGATCTTCTAGATTTATACTAGGTTCCTTATGAAAAATTAAAAATAATAATAATAATAACAGGACAGGACTATTGTAGCCAATAAGCCTGATATCGTAGTGGTAGACCGGTCTCAACGTCGGGCGGTGCTGACGAAAACCTCGTGAAAGCTGAGAAGGGCAAACTCAGCAAGTACTTTGACTTGGCTCACGAGGTGAACGCCATGTGGAATGTTGATTCGACAATCATTGTCCTGATAGTCGTTTCAGCGAACGGTCTGATAGCGAAGAGCCTCAACCAACACCTTAAGATGCTCTCGCTTGATGGTTGGATCAAGGGTCAGATTCAGAAAGCAGTACTCCTTGATACAGCACGTATTGTCAGGAGGTTCCTCACTCTGCAGCCCTGACCACCGGTAGCTTGGGCCCTGCCCCGCTGCTGGCGGTACTTTAGGATTAGGTTTTTGTAATGTTTTATTGTTTTTATATTAAAATATTGTAAAAATCTAGTTTTAAGAAAAAAATAAACAAAGAGAATAATAATAACGTTGAAATGTTTAGATTAAATAAAAAATGTATTGAAAGATATTCAAACAAGGGCAGCTTGAACTTTTTTTTTTGTATACGTTCTTATCAAAAATGTCCAAAGAAAAATGTCCAGCAATAGTTTCATTGTATTGACGACACATTCTAGTTAACGGGTTATAAAATGAAATGGTATTGTTTTTGTATAATTGAAGACAGAATAATTTATAGTAGAAACTCCGGGGTTTATATCTTATATTGAAATTGCGGTAGAATAGACGGTGAATCGATATGCGAGTTTACAATTTTGTAGAGATAAATTAATTCATGACATAGGCAACGGTGAAATATTGTGCTTTAGCCAATCCAAGTAGAGCGGTTAGTTAAAAAATGTTTCCCAAGTAACGATACCAAGCTTACCGGTACTTTTTTTTACCGGTATCTTCGTTTTACAGAAGTGTCGGTACCATTATTTTGTTATCGGTATTTACATCACAGCCATGGTCTATGGTGTAGCCGGTCGCCATTTTGTATTCAAATCTAGCTAGCAAGCATTATGACTGAGCAAGCCACATTTTCATGTGCTTCAAATTGCTCTTTTGTGATTGTGAAAATAAAATCAAACGTGATTATATTTAATTTAGTCATGCGTCAATGATTGATCAATACGTGAGTTGATTGCCTTCAAAACGTGCGTTTATCGGGAACAGTGTTATCTGTGAGAACGTAAGTTTTGAACGTGTTAATTTGTCCTATTTCGCCATGTTGGATAACACGTAACAGTGAAGTAAAATCAGCATTTTGTTGGTTTCAGCAATGTGCAGTTGAAGATTGTGGTTGGTATGGTGAGATCAAATGCTGCAGTCGCCAACCAAGATGTCGAAGGAAATAGCGGAAGAGTACGCATCAAGTTTGGCGGACTTGACCGTAAACAGCAAGCCCCTGATCAACATGTTGACCATACTCGCGGAAGAGAACATCGATCATGCCGGTGTTATCGTTGAAACGGTGGAGAAGCATTTGGAGAAGGTGAATTTAAATTTTTAAAATTACACGGGTGGCATTTGTGCTACGAATACGGAGTCGTGTGAGGGAATCGGGGAAAGTGTTCGCAAAGTTGATGACGCACGCATTACTGACGTGTTTTACGTGTTTACAATGATGCTGTGACTAATCCGACCTCGTTTGTAACCAATCTGCAACAGGTATCTCCATTTGTTTCCTTTTTATCATGTTCCTTCAATACCTACCTTGATAAGATAAAACAGTATAAACTCTATTGTACTATCTGATACCGCCGCTGTGTGCGCAAATAAAAGTAGTTTGTTGCCAAATTATATTTTGCTAGTAATTACTTCCATACCATGAATGTTAGTCTCAGCTATGTTTTTTTCAAACATCTAAGATTACAGATAAAATTAAGATTTCGTTATACCTATTCGGAGATACCTGTGTAAATGAGGGAGTTACAAAAAAAATTGAAATACAAATGTACCTTTATGGTATGTAATATATAACTGATATTAATTCAGTTTTGTATTCAAGGATGTTTAAATAAAGTTTTTAAAAACTGAGTTCTTATTTATTTTATGCATGCGGTCAATTAAAAAAGTTGTTACACTAAACATTTTGTCTTATTCTTCCTGCTCCAAGAAAGTAAATTATGTTTGGGAATTGAGTTACAAACCAACCTTTTTGGAACGGTTGATCATAAATAAGTAGACATGGTCAGCCGGGGGGGTTTGGGACTAGAAAGTATTTTTCCTCTACACAGGTCCATCCAGACATCAAGCTGCCTGTTCTCTATTTAGTTGATTCCATCATCAAGAATGTTGGTGGAGCTTACACACAGAAATTTTCACAGAGCATTGTGAACATGTTCACGCGGACTTTTAAGCAGGTAATTATCAAATTGTTATTTAAATACAATAACGAATTTGTTAAAAAAAGTTTATTTATTTTGTATTAACACTTGTTTTCCCTTCAGGTTGATGAGAAGGTGCGATCACAGATGTTTAAGCTGCGTGAAACATGGCATGATGTGTTCCCTGCTACAAAGTTGTACCAGTTGGATGTGAAGGTGAACTTGATAGACCCAGCATGGCCGATCCAAGCTCAACCACATCAGTCAAACATCCATGTAAATCCAAATTTTCTGAAAAAGGTGTTTTTTTTAGTTGATTATGTTTTTATCTTTGTTTTAGCTAAGTTTATTTATCTTGTTGAAAGGTACCTAATAATTATGCTATAAAATTTATATGTTTCTATTCATATGTAGTTTTGGAGAGTTTGCGCTTATGGAAAAGAAATTTGTTATTTACAACTTTTAATGCTGATTGTTTATTTCTTGTTGTTATAAAGAATCTTTGCTAGTACATAAATATTAGCAATCTGTTACATCGTTAAGTTAAAAGTATAAAGTCTAGTTCTCACAAAATATTGTATCTTAATCTTACATGTCCCTAAAAGATAACTTCAATTACAGAATCCTCCTACGACCAGTTCACCTCCGGTCTTGACCGAGGAGGAGGAGAAAATGCGGAATATATTGGCAAAGAAAGAACAAGAGCTTCTCATGCTGCAGAGAAAAAAGATCGAAATGGAACTAGAGCAGACCAGAAGGCAGTTGGAGTTTGCTGAAAAAAATGCTAGCAAGGTAATGTATTCATATTTATCTTGTAACAATATTCATGCTGCCTATATAACAGCGGTTACCTGCCCATATTTCATAAACTTTAACCCACTAAGAGCTGTATTTTCAATCGTCTGTTAAAGTTTATTCATTGAATAATTTGACATAATTACAGATTTTCTTTAGAAATTATGTCACAATGACAATCTTATTCTATAACCCGAAAAATCGGGCCTATGAGCTGATTTTTCAATCGTCAGTTAAAATTTATTCATTGAATAATTTTGACACAATGATAGATTCTCTATAGAAAATATGTCACAATGACAATATTATTCATTGGATAAAACATTTGAGGATTGAAAAATCGGGCCTAACAAGCATAAGGCCAGTTAGTTAAGTTATGGCTGGATCTCTCAATGTGTCACTGCTAAGGCCAGAGCCAAGCAGTGGCACGATTAGCTTCTTCTAGTTGTGTCAATGGCGTTATAACTTCGTTACTAAGAAATCAGCCCTGTTACAGCATTGTCTGTGGCCTTCATTTGGTCTTTCCTTGTGCAGGCGGTTACCAAGGGACAGAAGTAGGCTCCTGAATCGGAGCACCATAGTCGAAGTCAGGCCCCGCGACCATTTCCTTCTCCGCTTCGGTATATCACCATCATCATCCTGTTAACTGTCCACACACTCTAATGAAATACCACTAACAGGCCATAAACCGTAACGCGCGCCCTATGCGGATTGGTAGTTATTACCGGCTTTCCGAAGCACTGAGGAGCTAGAGATGATACATTTTTGGTCACCCACCCAATGCCCGGCCATTGCGAAAGTAGCCTAACTACAGCAATCGGAAACCGAGCGCGGTTATGAGTAGTAATACTCATTGTCAAGCTTCTCTTCGCACTGTCTTTATTTTAATTAATTTAAATGTGTTTGTTGCAGGTGGTACCGCCGCCGGTGGTGACCGCAGTCGCGCCCACGCCCACGCCCACACCCACGCCCACGCCTACGCCTATGCCCGTTGCTCTGGTGAACCCAGTAGTGGTACCCTTGGTGCCCACTATGCCCGTCGAACTCGCGCCGCCCGTCAGTCTACCTGTCAAACAAAGACTTGGACCGGTGAGTCCCTTTTATTATTCAAAATCCAAATTTAAAATAATTTATTCAGTTTAGGCTACAAAATAGCACTAATGAATGTCACTATGCCATCGGTTCGTAAGTCTACACAGGGCGGGAGACCTTGTACTGAGAAGAACTGCCCCCCGACCGCCTAACCGATCGCTTTGATTACGCGTATAGTTTATGACGTCATCATGCCACCTCGCACCGCCTATGAAAGCAATATCAAAAGCTAAAGGCTATAGCTTGCGATATTGCTTTCATAGGCGGCACGAAACGACAAGATGACGTCATAAACCACACACGAAGTCAAAGCGATCGGTTAGGCGGTCGGGCCCCTGGCTAGAAACTCAGCAAGGGCGTTATGTTCTTTACTTCACCAGTTCATTTTATGTGAATGAATTAATGAATGAATGAATAACATTTATTGGTAATACACGACACATACACAGTCACATTTAAAAACCTGCCGAAACCCGTGGAGAAAACGCGCAACGCGCCTCGCGTTTAAAATTTTACTAATAATAACAAACTGCCTGGTACTAAAATACTATAGTTGTAAGTAATAAATATTAAAAGACAAAGGTCTGCATAGTGCTGGTATGGTGCATTAAGATAATTAGGTATATATACGTATTGAGTAAGTAGATATATCACAGACTGTATGTCTGTGATTAGAAACAACAAGTAAATAAATAACAATATGGTCCCATTGCTGGGGCACGAGCATTCCCCGATCAATGCATGATCATTGCATCCATAGGGATGGAAATATAACAGGAAGAACGGGCCTTAAAATGACTGCTACTGCAGCCAGGACCAACGTGCCTTCCGAAGCATGTAGGAGCTTGAGATGTACATTTTTGTTCACCCATCTGTTAACCGGCCTTTGCGAAAGTTGCTTAACTTCAACACGTTAACCACTGCGCCATTGAGCTCCTACTGATTATTACTATTCATAATTATACATAACATACATGCACTTAATATAAATCCTATTAATATTATAAATGCGAAAGTTTGTGTGTATGTATGTTCGTATATTTGTTACTTCTTCACGCTGCAACGGATGGATGGATTTGGATGAAATTCGGCATACAGATAGTTTATAACCTGAAACAACTCATAGGATACTTTTTATCCAGATATTTCCACGGGAATCACACTATAAATATACTAAAAACGACAATTTAATTTTCCAATACAAAATTATTTGTTTCTTTTGTTGTCATGGAAACCAAAGAGAATTTAATCACTTGATGGAAACTGTCAAAGCGGTACGAAGTCCGCCGGGTCCACTAGTATTACATAAAGTACTTATAAACAACTTATCAGAAGATCTAATAGTACAGGATTCTTATTCTAATATATGCAGTACAATGACGAGCGTTAATATAATATGATTATGTAAAAATCAACAACAATATCTGCACAAGACATATAATATATATATAATAAATATATATATATATATATATATAATAATAACAACTTCTGTCTGCAAACATAAAAAATATGTGACTACTTCTAGCGTAAACTTCAGGAAAAAAGGACTTGTCCATTAAAGTGACATATTTATGCTCGTGCCCACAATATACGCAGTGCATACATAGCATTTTTGTTATAACAACAAGTAGTAAGAATTACTTGAATTAACTTAATTAATTAATATATGGAAATGAAACACTTTATAAATAAATATATTAGGCATTTTTTCATATAAGTATATCCTGACGTCAGTCTTCATGTGAACACGACCTAACACATGGTTCGACACGCCACGATACACTTTTGTGACTGTTCAAAAGTGCTTATTTAGTATGTTACCTTGAAGTTAAGATTTATTTCAGATTAATTTCATTTCACGATAAATTAAAGCTTAACATAAGCGCGAGTAAATCCGTACTATATTCAATTTCAATATGTAGTGATCGCAAAAGTTTAGAAAGCAAGTTAAGGAGTTGGTCCAATAATAAGAGTTGTTTGTTTGCATCACGGGAGTCATCTCAGAAGGTTTGGATGGTGATAACAAAAGTGACCCTGTATATAGGCCCATAAGAACGTATCATACCATGAACGTGCTAGAAGCGTATCAGGCACGAAAAGTAGCACGACACCACAAAACAAGGAGACCCACACGGTAAGCTTAATACATACTGCTTTTTTTTTTGAGAGAGATTGCCTCAGACGGTATTTTCAGCTTCACCGGGTTTTTTTTAGGTTCGGCGAGGTACGTAAAGGGTACCTCAAGCCGTGTGAAACGAATCACCTTCGGAGGTTTTCTAGAGAAAATGGCATCACACACTTAAAAGTCCGAAGGGTTCGGAATTAAGTTATTAATTGAATATTATTATCGTAATAAAGTACTGTACCTATCTGATGTGCCAATTGATTTTCTTTTCTAATATTTAGAAGTTCTATATAAACGTCATTTAAGTACTCAAGAAAAATAAATAAAGACTAACACGAATTCATTAATAAAGCTATAATGAAAAATGGGAAGTTAAATTAATCGTTTGGTAATTGAATATCAATTGAGTTTCACTTGGCTTACTATCCCAACACTAGTATTTATTTGTAATGAAATGACCTTGTAAAGGAGTACGTTTATTTTATTGTAATGTTTTAAATTGTGATAAATGTGTGTTATGCGAGATTTTATTGCGATAAACCTAATCTAACGTATAAAATAGAATCACAAACGTAATTGTAGTGTATTAGGTGATGGATTATAAAAAAATAATGTTATTTTAATTTAGTCAAATAAATTCATACGCTTTTACAAAGTTACGTCTTCGATTTTGATGACTCCTGCCTGTCACAGGTATCAAGCTTTATTGAACAAACTATAAACAATATTTTATTAAGGTTTCACGGATTGTATCCTAAGCAATGAAAAATTTAAAAAGATAGAATGTGAGTTTGGCAATCCAAACTCACATTCTATTTTTTTAAATTTATTATTATTTTCTTGTGTTATGGCTTCTGGTTTTTTAAATTTTTCATGAATGATTGCGGCCGAAATCTGTCAATGCCAATAAACTGACAGATTTCGGCCGCTCCTCTTCCATTCATGAAATTTTTGAAAACGTATGAAACAATGTTTATTTAATTTAATGTATTTTATATGCATAACTTTAAAAAAATATTGGCATTCTGCACTCCTTCTCTAAAAGGGGTAAAAAAGTTTTTGCTTCACGTATTAATATATAGATTTATCTAACCATCTCTTGATACTATTTGTACAAGCAAATGCAATATATTTATTGCATTGAGCATTGAGAAAGTATGAAGTAATCTTCGATCAATAATGCTAAAAAAGTATTTCGATTTCAATGATGGGAATTGTGACTCTTCCAATGGCAGTTAAACTGTTTTGTTTTTTCTTTCAGTTGGTTTCACACACAATTGAATAATTACCAAATACAGGGTGTTTGGTAAAACCTGTAAAATCCCGAATAAGACAGAAGGGTACCGTGCATAGAACCCCGGAAAATTATTAGCATTCCTGAAAAACACAAAGCCGAGATCTTTGAGGTTGTTTCTTACTAAGTAAAATTGCAAAGTGACAACCCTAGGTCCAGCTGATACATTGTTCTCGGTCGTCAATCTCATGGTCCAACAAAAACAGATGTCAAAACATGTCAGGTTAAACAAAAATAATTAACAAAATAAAGGGGTTTGAGTAATTTTGTATGGAGGGGTGGATTTTTGTTTTTTTAATTAATTCATTACCGCCATAATATATACTTCAACATAAAAATAAACGCAAAGTCTGAAACCTCATAGTTTGTAAAAATTTGCTCATATAAAATACGAATATGTATGAAAAAAAATTTTTGCTTGTCCATTTCCCAGTATTGGGCAGTTTTTGAGATATCGACTCTTGTTTGCTCTCCGTAAACCTGTTTATGTGTAAATGTGGAATTGGAATTTCAGTATATTTTCATTCAGTTTTTTAGGGAATCAAGATACTTAGAAAAGAACAAAGGGGCAGATTATGTTACAAGAGCAACATACATACTGAATAAAATATTTTTTATTAATAAGAAATAGCTCAAAATCTGCCCATGATAGACTTACTCTGTTTAATAATTTTTTGCTTATTGGGATAAGATCTTCAACATGAAATATTTTTTTGAAGCGACATCGCCAAAAATAAAATACCCCCAAATTACTCATACCCCTTTATGTTTTTGTATGGAAAAGTACTACGTTAATATGATTTTGCGTATTATCGCAGTGTTTTTTATACTTGGTTGCATGGCTGTTTCGGGATTATACACCTATTATACCAAACACTCTGTATAAATATTTATAATAGTTTTTTTCTTAACCGGTATTAGACAATTTGGAGATGATTTTTATCGGTTTTTCCACTCCGGTCCACTCGCCGTACACCAAAGTCCGGTGACGCTGAAATTGCCGTCGCCGTAGACTTATGAACGAACGAACAGCTGAAAGCGTAGTGACATTCATAGGGATTTTTTTTATTATTATTATTAAACAGACAGGCAGCTGAGCCAACAAAGCTAGTTTGTATCCTGTTTTTTCTTGTTAACATATCTTTTTTATAATTTTAAATTTTTGTCCTTCCTGTTTTTAAATTGGTTTAATTCAAATTCTTTTATTGCTCTATGTTGTGTACATTGGTGCTATATGCTGATACCACTCCTTGGGCAATCTTTTCCAAGCTTTAATTACTCTGCTGCTAAGAAAAGGCATGTGTGCGATGTTGTATGATGAAGTTTTTGATAGCTTAAGATTGTGTCCTTTTCATAGTTATGTTATAGGTCTGATAAGAAATTGCCATAAAATTTTAAAGTGAAACACTATGGATATACATACAGCCTAATGATTGCAATGCTATGCAGCATGCTCTCCACCTTTTGCTGGTAGAATTTCGTATTTTAGTCTCCTCAATTTTAGTCAATTCAAGTGTCCGTGTTTGCCATTCATAAGCTGTTACCAATAGACTACATCTTCTTCAATTCAAAAGTCACGCTCTTGTCGGTGTAGCCTTTTGCATTCATCTGTCTCTCTCTCTTTAAAATATTACTGGGAGAACCAGAAAATCCAAAAAAAAATACATGTAAATTTTTTTTAGATTTTCTGATATCTATCTCTATTTCTTCCCTGAGTACCTAGACTAGTAGTTAGCAACTTTTCGCTTATTTCATCTTAATCATTATCTAATTAAGTAAATTTAATAAAAATAAATTAATCTGCCTCTGTGGTCTTGTGGTTGACTGCCGGTTCAGACCCAAAGGTCCCTTGTTCGATTCCCAGCGGGGGGTATATATATATATTTTTTTTTTCATTTTTTATGGCAACAAACAGTCATGTACTTAACAAAGCTGGTTCTAATAACAATTGTGTATTTTTAAAAGACCAACAGTGCCTAAATATTAGCATTAACAATAGACTTATTTACGTTGAGACTTAACATGGTAAAACGCGTCTTACAGTTATTACGAGGTCTTACTTTATGTAAAAATTATTAGTTTGATTTACTATTTAATATCATTGAGTGTTATGAACACTTAACTTAAGATATAAATTTGATTTTAAAACATTCAAAGACATATTGAAGAGATCAAGATCGGAGAATTCTTTATTATATATGTTGGTGGAACGATACAAATAAGAGTTACGTGTATAATTTTTAGTAAATCGTGGAGAAACGAAAAGTGGTAGTTTACGTGAGGAACGCACTGAGCGACGACCCCGGACAGCAATAGAAATCTTGCCAAGAAGCGTAGATGAATCAATTAGGGAATTTAAAATTTTGTAAAGAAACAAAATGTCAAACATCTTACGTCTATTAGAAAGGCTTATTATACCTACTCAAGGCGTCATTGTAACATTCATCATCACTTACAATAGTATTGCGAAAATTGAGTGATTTTAAAAATTTCTTTTGAACTTTTTCAATTCTATTTATATGTTTTTGATAACATGGACTCCATACAGTACTACAAAAATCCAAAAGAGATCGAACGAATGAAAAATAAAGTATTTTAAGAGTAATAATTTTGCTAAAAGGTTTGCTGATTCTGAGTATAAAACCAAGATTACGAAAAGCTGAACCTAATACGTGGTCAACGTGGAAATTAAACGAAAGTTCCGAATCCATAATTATACCAAGGTCTCTAATTCTTGTAACGCGCTTAATAATGATACCATCTAATTTGTAATGAAAATTAATTTGATTTTTTTTTTCGGGTGAAAGACATAATAAAGCACTTATCAATGTTTAAAAATAACTGGTTTGATGAACAATAATTATGTAAGCCTTCCAAATCTTCTTGCAGCTTAATGCAGTCGTCAGTAGATTTAATAATTCTGAAAAATTTTGTATCATCGGCATAAATTAAGTGATGACTATGTTTCAGTATGTGTCCCAAATCATCGATATAAAGTAAAAAGAGTAAGGGACCTAAATGTGAGCCTTGAGGCACGCCAGATGGCACTGGGAGAAATTGTGACGAGTACCCTTTGACACATACGGCCTGAAACCTATTTTGGATATAAGATTCAACCCATCTAAGTAGGTTACCGTGTATACCGGCTCTCGCTAGCTTGTCGATAAGAAGACAATGGTTAATTTTGTCGAAAGCTTTTGAAAAGTCTGTATACACGACATCCACTTGTGCATTATCTTCCATGGCTTGAGACAAATAATGAGTAAATGAAACCATATTAGTATCAACACTTCGATGTTTGAAGAACCCATGCTGTTGAGGAGATATATAATTACGAGCTGCGACACTTATCTGAGAGGTTACAATTTTTTCTAGAATTTTTCCCAAAACACACAGCTTTGATATTGGTCTGTATTCCGTTATCATATCTTTTTTATTATTTTTGGGAATAGGAGTAATTAAGGAGTATTTCCATTTAGAGGGAAAAACTCCAGTTTCAAGAGATGTGCGAAAAATTATCGTAACAGGCTTTGCAAGTTCTTTAGCGCAGTTGAAAATTAAGATTGGATGAATGTCATCAAAACCCGCTCCTTTATTAACATTCACATGTTTTAACTCTCTTAAAACGATATATGTTTGTGTTGTCTGCTTGGATAGTGGTATGACATGTTTGTCCGCTCTTATGTATGTCGCCATAACATGTTTGTAGCACTGTTGTGTACCGGCAGCTAACTATAGAGAGGCCGCGCACTAGGCAGCCCGGCTGCTTCAGCCTGGCTGCGGCAGCCAGACATGTTGAGCAGCCAGTTCAGAGCAGCCACAACTGGCCAGTTATGATAATATTGTTGAGCGGAATAGACGTAGAAGACTTCTCTTTAAATTTAACGCTCATTCCATTGGCTGCCGCAGCCATAAGTTCTTGGCAGCCTAGTGCGCGGTCTGCCTGAAGCGCTCATACATCAAATAGGCTACCGCAGCCTGGCTGCGGCAGCCAGACATGTTGAGCAGCCAGTTCAGAGCAGCCACAACTGGCCAGTTATGATAATATTGTCGAGCGAAATGGACGTAGAAGACTTCTCTTTAATTTAGCGCTCATTCCATTGGCTGCCGCAGCCATAAGTTCTTGGCAGCCTAGTGCGCGGTCTGCCTGAAGCGCTCATACATCAGATAGGCTGCCGCAGCCGCCACGCTGCCTAGTGCGCGGCCAGCCTAAGATAACCAGTGCCTCGGTGGTGGGGGATTCCGGGTGAGAAGTGGTTTCATTGTTAGTGGATCCATTGGCCTTATCATTACTTGATGATCAAGCGAGTTGAAGGCTTACTCAAGTGCTTACCCGTAAGATATACAATAAAAATACAGTAAAATCCGTTTAAGACGATTTCACAGGGACCCAACCAAAAACGCGTCTTAAGCGAGGATGCGTATTATGCGGGATAGGGAAAATAAAATATTATGTATATGTAGGTATTGAATTATACAAAAACAATTACAAATCGAATTCATCTGCGTTAAAAATGTCTCACGGTTCGTAATTTAATAACAATTCGGGAAGTGTTACCATCCATGTATCCACATCTTGTTGTGCCACTGTCTCCGATTCCCCACTGATTTGACGGTACACAAATGCCGTGGCGATTTTTAAAACGATCTATCTAACCATTTGAAGCGTTAAAATCAGTGATTTTCAGCAATTTTACGCTGACCGTTTGCCGCAAGAGATAATACGTGTGGCGCCTGTTGGCGTATTAGGATTATTAAACGGGATTACGAATCTTAAGCACCTTAAATTCCCCATACAAAATTAGTATGGCCGCGCGGCATCAAATAAATATGGACGACGACATTTCAAATAAAACATAATATGACACTTGTCACTTATGGACGGCGCACCCTTAAGTAGAGACAGCGTATCGGCAAACGCGTGTAGGACGCCCTCAGATAAAGACTAGTTGGAGCGACGACCTTCGCAAGGTGGCTGGAAGGAGCGTAGCCGCGGATCGTGCTCGATGGCGTGCACGCGGAGAGGCCTATGTCCAGCAGTGAACTAATATAGGCTGATGATGATGATCAAACGTTTACTAATATTAAATATAACAGTTCTAATGTTAAACCTGTAGGTATATATATATTACTAGTGGCCGCTCGCGGTTTCACCTGCGTGGTTCCCGGTTTCACCCGCGTGGTTCCCGTTCCCGTGAGAATATCGGGATAAAAAGTATCCTATGTGTTATTCCCGGTTATAAACTATCTGTATGCCGAATTTCATCCAAATCCATTCAGTAGTTTTTACGCGAAAGAGTAACAAACATCCAAACAAACTTTCGCGTTTATAATATTAATAGGATTTAAGTAGCAAAGTTGTTTAACTATTAAAGGAAAGCATCATTCGGATGAACTACGGTAGTTTCTAGTAGCACAAGAGCACCGTACTCAGTTAGGTGACAAACACCGTATCTACAATGTAGTGTTTATTTCCAGCCGGTGAACAAATCGGGCGGCCGCATCACGCCCGTGAGCGGCGCCCTGGCGTCCGCGCGCCGCGACCCGCGCCTCGCGCGCCGCGGCGGCGCCCGGCCCTTCCCCGCCGCCCCCGCCATCGCGCCCAACGTGTTCGACATTAAGCCCCTCGACCGCGTCACCAAGCGCAAGAACGTCATCACCATCGACGTTAGTCCCGACGCGACCGCGAACCGCGACCCCCGCGAACCTCGCCGCCGAGACCCTCGACTCAATAAGCGAGACGAACGAATCCGCCGCCCGCCGAGACTGCGCGAGGAACCCCCAACTGAACCTACACCCCTAGCCGAACTCGTGATCCCTGAAATCAGAAAGATCAACAAACTCCCACCGATACCTAAAATACGGCGGGAGCGAGACCCCGAACAAACGGACGAACAACCTATTGCAAACAAAAAGAAAAAGGACTTGCGCGAAGAAAGGAAAAAGAAACGAGACGCTGCGAACAAGGACGACTCCGCCAATTCCGCCAACTCCGCCAACTCTTCCAACTCGTCCCCCGAGAAGAAGCCCCGCAATCTGAACAGAGATCAAGGGCCGAAAGAACAGAGAGATAGGCGGCGGCGCGAGCGGCGGCCGGAGCCCGAGCCAGAGGCGGCGCCCGAGCCGGAGAAGATCGCGTTCAAGGAGCTCAAAAACTTTAACAAGGAGCGCTACATGCGGCGCAACAAGGAGAATTCGGAGAGCCCGGACCGGCCGGCCGGCGACAGACCGCCGGCCGACGCGCCAAGTAAGATATCACTATATGCTAACAGAATACGAGGGTAGACGGTACGCCTCCACTCGACCACTGTGATACTAGATTATAAGGGGAAACATGGAGACTGACACTTGTGTGATAATAAAATATTTACCAATTGCTGGAGTATATATTACATTGACGAAATCATTGTGATACCCTTAGCGTTAAGACTCGAAAGTGACCTTGCTTCTAATTTGAGTAGGCGTCTTAGTTTATCCATACATTTTATGTGATTATATTCTTCTAAGTTGAGCACTGTCCACGAGTTCTTTTCTGACACTGCATTGCACTACTTAACAAATCATTTTCAACTGGGTCCTTCTGTTAACTGTTTGTCTAACTGATGGGTGATGTTAAAGTTCTTGCAACTTCTCGCAAACTATTCTATAATAAGATTTAGTTTCTAAAGTAATCGGTTAAGTGTGACGTAATCGGAATTGGATAAGAAGCGTTATATCCATCGGTAAAGTGCAGTGGAGGACGTCGACGTGCTTCGGACATCTGATGTGGAGCTTTGGAGGACCATCTCTAGAGAGACCGGCCGGACCACATTCATAACAACTGTGATGAGTAAGTTTGGATAACGGTTTCATTTACAAGCTCACATTAATGTAGGCAGTTAGGAAACATGATTTATTAAATGGCATCTAAATAGGTAAATGTGATGTCTAAAGGTAATGTTTCTACACCAAATCCTGACTGGATTTGCCAGTTACATTGTAAAATATAGTTCATTATGCGATATTTGATGGAATGAGTAGCAATTTAGCTAAAAGCAAATTTCATTTTTTAGTACATCACTTTCTGAAATTATTTTTAGTTTGATGTAGTTACGAATTGCCCTGCCATGATTCGTTATTATGAGAGTAGAAGAAGTGGTCAAATTCAGCCAAATGTGCATCAAAAAGTGAATACATCAATTTGACTGGAATTGTTGAATACTTTTCTGGTGCATATTTTGTTGATTTGTTCTTAGTTACTTAGTGCTATTTTAACCGTCTTACGAGCTGTAGCCCACATTATGTATCTGTTATTTTTTTATAAAACAATTTATTAGTATTTTTTAACACTTATTAAAATAATCATAATAATAATTATAAGCCCTCTATTTTGAACTATTTGTGGTTTTCTTGTAATTTTTATAAAATGTCTCTTAGTTCTGTGTGCCTTTGGCAAAGGCCTCCTACAGCCACTTCCACTGTTCCACTTATTAAATTATTAGGTTAAAAATAAATGCAAGATAGTTTTCGGTTATTATAACTAAATTAGTACTATTCAATTATTGCCTACTTTAATTTATTGAAATATTAATTATTACCTAGCTTTTTACGGATGATAAGTAGTTAATAGGATACATCAAGTGTGCTTCGGCTCAAAGACTTAAAATATCGCCATGTATATATTTTTGTGTCTTCCACACTTTCCATTACAAATGGGCTATTCCTTTTATGGCTTCTAATGGCCTTCTAGATTATAAGGAAGTTACTTTCTCTTATGATAAAAAAATATTTAAAGATTCATGCTCATACATTACATTACTTTATATTAATATTTAAATAATTAAAAATGGTAAGTTTTGCATTCTGCATCGAAATAGTGCTAATGTGATTAGTTATAAATTATAACTCATAAATTCACTGGATATAATTATACTGTGGGTGGAGTGAGTGAAGAACTATCTAAATCCATTCATATTCATAGTCGTGGGACTAATTTAGTTTACAAGAATATTATGTGTACTTAACATAACATAAATTTATTTCTTTTTCATTTCATATTAAATTATTACAATTATTTTTATAGTATTTTTATAAAAAGTAGTACTAGTATGTACACTGAATTTATAAGTTATTTGACAATGCATTAATTATTTGTGTATTATACTTAGTTTGTCATTTCATTATGTGAAATGTTTTTATTTGGTAATGGGTTATATAAAATTGGTTAATAAAAACTAATGAAATTAATATTTTATCTTACAACATTTATTTTAAAGCATGATCTAGGAACTATGCAAATTTTTTGAGAGTTTATTGGTTAATTTAGTTATCATTTATCTAAAGTGTGCTATCGAATAAATCGTGACTATAAAGTATTATTATATAATATTAGTGTTTTTTACATAACTCTTTTTATGTTATACCTAACATCAACCAATTCGGCGTTATAAAATATGACTCCTATAATTCCTAATAATAAGTGTGAAAAGTATTCTTTTAAAAACTAAACCAATTTTTGATCAAGTTAACCAGCTACATTAGTTCGTTAATATTAGCGATCCTCAATGCAAACCTATGGTTATGGGTTCAAATTATACATTAAAGCATGAGTTTATTTGGATCAGCATTTGTACCCCTGAATTATGGATGTTTAAATATTTTTGTTAGATTTGATTAGAAGCCACATGCAGTAGAAACTCTGTTTAGTTTGGGACTAAATAACCACGGTTATTATTATTGTTATCATTATACATATATGATAATCGCAGTATTCACAATAGAACCTTAGATAATATGGTTTAAAAAAATATGCAGCAGTTCTACTGTCAAGGAGAATTGATGACGTGCCTAAAGAGGTGCTTAGCGCTAAGTTTTTATTTTTTTCATTCTGCTATGTACTATTTCAATGTTCGTTGTAGTACAGTCATTTGGTGCTCAAAAAGGAGGTTACCTGGAAAGTTTTCTGGAAGATTTTATAGATTTCGCCGTGCGCTTTTCGAATTTTCACTTTGCCACCCCGTATCTTTGCCGTCTAGTTCCAGCGTACGAGATCCTATTGATATTACAAAAAAAAAGGTTACTACATAAATAAATTGTAGGACATTTTCTCTAGTTTAATTTATTACATAACTATTTTTTATCGTAAAATAAAATGATTCAGAACAGAGTTATTCTCAAAAAACTCTTTGGGTGCCATTTTTCCAATATGGCGGCGCGAGCGGCAAAGATACGAAGCGGTGACAAAGTTAAAATTCGAAAAGAGCACGTCGGAATCTATTGAATCACCAATTTTCAAAACTCCCGGAAAACTTTCCAGGTAAAACTATCAAATGACTGGACTATTGGGTACACTTTTTATTGACATCTGAGAACAAATGAAAGTGCACCTTAAACTGTACAAAGACACATTACAATATTAATTGTCAATATAATCACCGGTGACTTTGAATTAGAGCGAGAGGGAACTTTAATATTAATAAATCAATATCATAGTGTGAGAAATTATTCTCAAAATTCTTCCTGTTCAAATATCTGACTCTGATTAAAACGACAGGTTTTTGTCATAATTGTGTTGCTGTATTTATAAGAAAATATATTACTAAAGGCCTTTTTCCTGTCATGCCCGCATGCCGATCTGGTCCGCATGCAGGCTGCCGGCATCCTATCATTTCATACATGCTTTTCCTATCACGCGGGCAAAACGCGCGCGGGATGCGGATTGGCTGCGGGCGCGCACCCCGCACGCGCGCCACCCGCTTGCGGGGGCGCGTTCTTCTGCCAGTGTAGTTTTTACTGTCGTGCGGGTTACACGTATGGTCATTGTACGCATTCAATCGCAAACAAAAATGAAAATTGATACAGAGAGGCTTATTTTTAAAGTGCAGTTTCGCCCTTTCTTGTGGAACAAGCAGGACAACCTTAACAAAAACCGGGATGCAAGGCGGCTGCTTTGCTGGAAATTTGCAAAGAAATAATTCCGGATCAGTAGACTATTGTCATAAATTAAAAATGTCCAATACGAATAATGTCCAAAAATAAATATGTCCAATACGAATAATGTCTAAAAATAAATATGTCCAGTACGAATAATGTCCATTATATGCATTTCGTCAGACTACAAAACAGAAACTCAACTGGTCAAATACGCAGTTCGATATACAAGCAATTTGACAGAGACTCAGTTCGTCAGACACGCAACGCAACTGATACGCATCTCGTCAGATATTTGTGATACTAGACTGATGTGAACAAGAAATCAGTAAAATAAAACAATTTAAAAAAATGTTTTTAAATTTATTTATTTGTTTATTTATATATATTTTTTATTTATGACCATTTAATATTACAAACCTTGTAACTGGGCCCTAAGCAGTGAAATAAATATTTAACTTTTTAATAGTTACAAATAAACAAAGAATAAGGTCCGAATAGTTATTCCGTGTTTTGTTCCTAAAAACAAAAAAAGAAACAAAACACGGAATAACTATTCCGACCTTATTCTTTGTTTATTTGTAAGACCCTTTGACTATTATTATTGGAAGAACTTTTGACATTATTATTTTTGGTCATTATAATTTTTTGGACATTATTATTTTATAGACATAATTATACATAATTATTATTATACATTTGACAGCGGATCATTACGAAAACTTAACTAAGGATAAACAGAAAGATTTTGGTGAAGATTTATTTATTTACTTTCACTCCTTATACATTTGACAGCGGATCATATCACGACCCTCGTTGTGTTAAAATATATAACGATCTTGCTTTTTTAACGTTTATCTCTGTGCACGAGTATAATCACTGGCGACACGCACGACACTGCAGCGGCGAACGAAATCTTTGTCCTGCGTGTGGCCAGGAGCGTGCTATCACCCGCTTGCGGACCAGGGGCCCGACCGTCTAACTAACCGATCGCTTTGACTTAGTGTGTGGTTTATAACGTCATCTTGTCGTTTCGTGCCGCCTATGAAAGCAATATCGAAAGCTTATAGCCTTTAGCTTTTGATATTGCTTTCATAGGCGGTGCGAGGTGGCAAGATGACGTCATAAACTATACGCGTAGTCAAAGCGATCGGTTAGGCGGTCGGCGGGCAGATCCGCACGCGGGTGAAAATACGCATAACAGGTAAAGGGCCCTTAGTACATTTCAAACCGGCCTTTCAAAGGTTACCTCATAGAGTACCTTTTGAATATTTCTTGAAGTACCTTTGAATGTTACGTTTTACATTTTGTTATCTTCATTACCATTTCCTTTCGTTTTTTTAGGGTTCCGCACTCAAAGGGTAAAACGGGACCCTATTACTAAGACTCCGCTGTCTGTCCTTCTGTCTGTCTGTCCGTCTGTCACCAGGCTGTATCTCATGAACCGTGATAGTTATACAGTTGAAATTTTCACAGATTATGCATTGTATTTTCCTTCTGTCTGTTTGTCCGTCTGTCACCAGGCTGTATCTCATGAACCGTGATAGTTATACAGTTGAAATTTTCACAGATTATGCATTGTATTTCTGTTGCCGCTATAACAACAAATACAAAAACAATAAAATTAATATTTAAGTGGGGCTCTCATACAACAGATTTTTTTGCTGTTTTTATTGATAATGGTAAGGAACCCTTCGTGCGCGAGTCCGACTCACACTTGGCCGGTTTTTTTTGAGAGACTGCTGTTTGCCTCGAACTGCCTTTACAACGTCACCTGACTTTTTAGGGGGCGGCAAGAAACTTAAAGGGTTCCTCAAGCCGTGTGATCGAAACACAGTCAGAGGATTTCTACAGGGATGGAAGGGCATTGTGCAATCGTGTCCCCGTTCCCTACTAGATTATCTGTGGGGTTCGGATTGGATTGGGAGCGTAACAACCCAAGGGCGCCTCTATAGGCTAGGAGCTCGACTCTGGTTGACCGGGGCGGGGGGGAGCGCCAGGTACGTAGAGCGCGTGTCTTCGTACTCTTGTTCGAAGAGTACGGGTGGGCCTATGCGAGTATAGGGCGGGTGCAAGTATTGCGAGTTGTTGCAAGTAACTTGTTTTTGATATTTAATTTTACATTCCATGTCGTAAAAAGGGAATTTATACAAACTTTTTAGACTTAACATGTTTCATGGGTTTTCTATTTAGTATGAAACTCTTTGGTACTAGAGTTCTGGGTTTAGGTCCTAGAGTAATTAACTTTTCTGTTTGTATTATTATTGTTTTATCTATTTATTAAAGGTGGACAATTAAGTGCTTTAACCAGAAATTCTGTACACAGCTGCTTAGCAGCAAAAATAGGTGTAGCCTTTCGTGGTAGCAATCAAGGGTGCATTAAAGTACTTTTTATTTTAGGCCACATTATAGTTGGAATAGTTACACAAAAAGATGATAAAAAATACATACATTACACAATAAACATAACATACTTAAAATAGTTACTTAATAGGTATAGAAAATAACCACATATGTATTATTCAATTTACATGAAAAAATCATATGAATTAAATATAAATTAAACTTTAATATAAAAAAGTTACTTTGTGACATAACTAAATAGACTGAGTAATAAATGCATAACAAATTGTGACTAATTGGTAAGGGGCGTGCGAAACCACATTTGGAAGGCGGCAGGTAAACAGCACAGATCAATCAAGGGTTCAAAGTAAGACTAAAGATTATTTAAAAATGAGTGTCGTTTTCAGATGTGCCAGACGTTCTCGTGGAGAATAAGGATGTTGACCTCAGGGTCTTGCATCCAGTTGTGTCGGAGGCCAAGGCGGCGCCTGTCACTCAGAAGAGATCCTCTACAGAGCTAATTGAAACCAAATCTAAGAAAACCAAAATGGACAAATTCGATGTGTAAGTGCCATAATTGCAGTTTTTTTAATGGTTTTTACAAATACAATTTTCTTCTGAAAATCACTTCATATGCTTATAAAGACATTTATACCTTTTAGTCTGTGTGATAGCAATAGTTAGACAGACAATAAAAGCCCTAATAGATGATTAGGGCTTTTATTGTCCAGGGACCAGGACCAGAGGTATGTTTATCATGCTGGAAATATAATCTTCGACCTAGTTTGATACTGGTAGCAACCGATACATCTCAATGTGAAATTATCTTTAATTTTGTAATTTAATGTGTATTTTTACTTGGCTTTCAGATTGTTTGGTAACGAAGATGTTGATCTCCGCCAACTACCTCAAGTGGAAGAAGTGACAGCTCCTCCCCCGCCTTCCATAACAGTCTCCCCTAAAACTGAGATAAACCCCGCCGATGACGATGAGAAACTGCCCTCACCACAAACGACGCCTAAGAAAGATTGGAACGAAGTCAAGGAGAGAACTGAAGATTTTAAAAAGACGCCGTCTGATCTAGACTTAGTTAGAGCCAAGTTAGCTGAAGCAACCAAAGGAAAAGACCGCCTCGGAAGACCGCTTCTATTTAGCAAATCACCGAGTAAGTATAGCAGTGTGTTGGAATGTTGTAATGTGTGTAAATTAATGTGCTTAAATTAACTGAACATGTATTTCTCACACGCATTTGTTTTCCAGGTATCGAAAGAGAAAGGAGACGAACTCTCAGCGCAGAAGACACAGATTTGAGGATCGAAAATGGCGATGAGTACGACGCGGAAGATCACAAAAAGTCAATATCAATAATAATGAGTCAAGCCAAAGAACAATTCACGGACGGCCAGCTGGACAAGAACCAATACAACACGCTCATGTATCAAGTGCTGCAACTGAACGAGAAATTAAAGTTGAAAGAGGCCAAACAGAGGGAGTCATTGGAAGTGTCAAAGAGGAAACTCAAGGCCCACATACATGAGGAGAACCAAAAAGTGGTGAGTCCCAAGTCGTCTCCTAATACTTTTGGAGATATCGATGAGAGGATAACTCCGGCTGTGTTCCTTGAAAACCCTCCGAATAGTCAAAATCAAAATTATCTTGGACAAGATTCCGATATGAGGATGAATTCCATGCCTCCTTTAGACGCCATGGATGGACCCCCGACGAGTGGTTTGTTACCGTTGCCACCGGCTATGCCCATGTTCGGTCCGTTCATACAGAATTGGAGAGGGCCTCGGCCACGACCTGCTCTCGAAGAGTACGTGCCTAGAAGATTTCGGGGTCACGTTCCACCTTTCTTTCGAGGGAAGTTTGATAAGCGAGGTGGTCCTTGGCCTCCGTTCGAACCCCGCCCGTCTTTGCCACAGCTGCCGACGCCTAGAATGGGCATGTGCCAAGGAGAATGTCCTCTACAGCCTTACGAAAGAACTGCATCTCCACCTCCCCTAGGCGTAACCAGCGTAGTAATCCCTCCAACAGATTACAAGGTCCTAGAATACATAGACCAGGATCCCTTCAAAACTATCCAAATCGACGGCATCGCAAGAGAGATTCGGTTTTACGGCGATACGGCTGTCATTATGTTGGACTGGGACGATCCGCGCGAAATCAAGTTCTTGCCTGGCTGCAGAAGGGTTACTTTCGACAATAAAGACTCCATAGTATTATCATTTAACGAGGGCTACAAACAGGTCGATATCGACGACCAAGTGTTCAATATTAAATTTGGTGCACCTACAAGAGAATTGTACATAAACGGGAGATGGTACGAGTGTTTCTTCGGTGGCCAACCTTTGGGCGTTATAATAGATGGATCGCCGAGATTAGTGCATTTAGAAGGGCCTTTGCCCCAAGTGGATATAAGTAAGACGAAGCGGACAGATCTGGTGGCCGGGAAGATCAACCTGATTGTAAACGCGGTCCACATGTGCGCGGTGTACTTAGACGCCAAAGTACAGAAGTTTCACGTGGACGGTCAATTCTTCACAATACGCTTCGTTGACTCGCTTCGGACGGTCTTGATAAACGAGCAGCCGTTCAAAGTGGAGTTTGGTGATTTGCCGAGGCCGATTTGCGTGGGGAACGAGAAGTACTTTATAAGGTTCTCGGCTTTGCCCCGTCACGTGAAGCCGGGGCAGGTGAAGATCGCCAATATGGAGGGGTCGCCGCTGCCGCCGCCCCCGGAGCCGGTGCTCAGCTTCGAGAACATTCATGATCAGAACGCGATGGAGACGAGCGATGTCCCGCCGCGCCCGCCGAAGACGCCCAGTCCCGAAGCAACTGCGGAGAAAGGTATGTTTATTTATTCATTTTATATGAACAACAAAACAGGGCCTCAAGTCTGTTAAATCAATAACGTCTCAATAGTGTATCGGTAGCCTGATTTTGACATTAGGACTATGGGAAAACGATAAAAATCAGACCACTGACACACGATTGTGAACGTTTTAAAATCCGAGAGCACCTGACCCGGTATGTCAGAAGGGTGCGGGTTCAAATCCTGCTCGTGGAAATTTTTCAACATTTGTGTTTTTGTAATTTGTTCGCAACAAAATTTGCATTAAAAATTATATATACATTTTAACCAATTAACATTTAAAAAACGTTATGTTATAAAGTTCTGTACCAGATTGTGATCCAAAGAGATCCTATAAGATTTAGCCAAGCAAGACTAGAGCCGGATTAAGGCATGGGACCTATAGTCCCAAAGTATTGCATGTTTCGAGGTACCTTCTAGGCTTAGCAAAATAAAACTTTTTTTTATCTAACCGAGGGGCACGTGCATTTTTTGCCTTCAGGCTAATCCGGTACTGAGCAAGACTCATTATTAGAGTGATAGAATGTTTGTTCAACTCTTCTTTTAATATGCTCTATATTAAATTTAATAATGGTAGGTATAAAAACTCACAATAGTATTTTTATGTTGTATAATCAAATAGTATCATACTTAAAAAAAACAACGGTGAGTAAAATAATAATAAGCTTACTTTGGCCATAAGCAAATGGCCTCCATCATTGGACCATCAAATAATGTCTAAAATTGGATTCCAGTAGATTCGTAAAAAGTGTTACATTTTAATTGTATTTATGTAAATAGCCTTTACCTGTCCCACTGCTGGGCAAAGTCCCCTATCATTGTAATCAAGTCGTCTACTACAATTGATAGGTAATGGCTTAGTCACCACGCTTGTCAAATGCGGGTTATGCATTGTAAAATCCGAAACACTGCCCGAGCAGCCTAACCAAACGCTTTGACTACGCGTATAGTTTATGACGTCATCATGCCACCTCGCACCGCCTATGAAAGCAATATCAAAAGCTAAAGACTATAAAAACTAAGACTAGCTTTCGATATTGCTTTCATAGGCGGCACGAAACGACAAGATGACGTCATAAACCACACACGAAGTCAAAGCGATCGGTTAGGCGGTCGGGCCCCAGGGAATTGAACCCAGAACCTTCGAGTATCGAGCCGGGCGCTTTGCCGCACGGCCACCGAGACATCAATAGGCGAAAACTTTAATAAACTATATTTTGTAACTCACCAGGTCTCGATCTGCTAGCGAGCGTGATGCCGTCAAGCATAGCGCCTCCTTCCGCATCAGCATACCACTCTGCAGAACCTCTATTCACCGTAACGGACAAGATACCGGGGCTCGAAACACCGTCGGACGAGAAGCCACCCCAGCCTCTACTGGCCAATATCGATGTAAACGACCTGTTTGCTAAGCTGATGGCTACGGGCATACTGCATGTACCGAACGAGACGAAGCCCGAACCGAAGGCGGAGCCGAAAACGGAGGAAGTGAAAAATAAGCCTAAAGAAGACACAAGCGTTATACACAAAGTGGATCTTCTCAAACCGGAGACTTTGAGGGTGTAAGTATTCTCAATAGTTTATAACCAATGTTTATATTTATTTGAAATCAAGTCATCATTGCCATTGATAGGTTACCAGCAGTCTGTGCAGAGTAAACTCGATTCAGCAGACGTTTCCCAACGAAACTACTTTGAATGTTTGCATTAATTATATATTTCTAAGTTTACAAAATACAGTGAAAAAATTAAACGCCTACCCGACCCAGCCAGGAATCGAACCTGGGTCTTCCGCAATCCAGGCGGCTGCACTGACCGCTATGCTACCGGGAAGGCTGACGTAGACGCTGAATTTTGTAACTGCTTTTGTAATTTTTAGAGTGCTAATAGCGGCACAGCGCGCCATCTATCCAACGGTCATTGCAACCGTTGGCTATGCAACAATTAGCACTTGAAAATAAAAAGTAAAAATTTGCATTAATTATGTCAAATATTATATGCCAACTTTGTCCCCCTCAGCAAGCAGCCCGGTCTAGTTTCGAAGCTGTATGGTGGCATGCAGTGCTCGGGCTGCGGCACCCGCTTCCCGCCCGAGCACACGGTCCGCTACTCGCAGCACCTCGACTGGCACTTCCGGCAGAACCGACGCGACCGCGACTCGGCGAGGAGGGCGCACTCCCGCCATTGGCACTACGATCTACCCGACTGGCTGCAGTACGAGGAAGTGGAGGATCTGGAGGAGAGAGGTTGGTGGTTTACGCTTTGTTTAGGCATACAGGGTGTATTTAGGGTTAAAGAATATTTATTTCTTATTAAAACCATACAATCACTTACATAAGAAATTATTAATATAATGTAGGTAGGTTTAACTGTCCAGTAGTTAGCAGATATATTGGGTTTGGGAATCGTCTCTCAAGCAGGTTCGATTCAATTTGTGTACTTACATGGAATGGTGAACCGTATCATACGAAAACACTGCTATAGTAAGAGCATTGCGATGTTACTAATTTGGTTAGTGGCGCATGCGTAAGCAGGCGCGTGGCTAGCGAACGACTGACTACGGCGCCGGCGCTGGCGCGCGGCGTTCGGCTTTCGTCGACCGACGCGCAGCTGTCGGTCGACTAAGCTTGAGAGGCTATTCCCGCAAAAGCGCGTACATGCAATTTTCGGACATAATATTAATTCATTATAGACATAATGAGAATGTACCCTGAAAAATGTGCCTTTTAAGTCTACATTTAAAAATATTTATGGAGTTTGAATTTTTTATAGAATCTGGCATTTGTAAAACATTACTCAATACTCGATATCTTTATTACAATAGAGTAATTATTAATGGGATTCTTACCATGTACGATACTGTGAGTGTAGTGTGTCGTGAGCAATTTCGAGTGAATAGTGACTTAGAAACCGGTGGTACGCGCATTGAGCGCAAAAAACGACTAAGGAAGAGGGTAGATCGTTTTGTCTGCTCATAAAAAACTCACCCGCATTAACTTCAGTAATTTCGTGATCATGGCGCATGCAACTGTGCCGAAATATCGGATACTCACAAATAATAAACATGGTAAGAATCCCGTTAATAATTATTCTACAGTTTAAATAGTTATATCTTTATTACATTACCATAATACATATAAAGGTAGTATTATAACATTTGAGATCGTTTTGGATCCTGGCACGCAATCCGTGTGAGAAGATTACAAATAAATAAAGAATAAGCTTTGATTGGAATAGATATTACATGTTTGGTTTCTGTCTCATGTAAACTTAATTTCAGATTGGAGTAAAAGAGGAATAACTATTTGAAGCTTATGCTCTATTTATTTGTAAATCCCTAAGAACCATTTCACATTGGTATCCTATACAAATTTATAAAGTCAAAGCCATATCGTTTATCTAACATAAGCTTTTACAGGCACTTACTGACGTCAAAACTAAGTATAAAAATTAAAATAATAATGAAATAAAACTTTGTTTAACTAAACTACTGAATCTACCAGCTCGGATTTTGGGAGAGCCTTTTTTAAGGCTAGCTAGCTAGCTAGCGGTAGCTACCGCCATTTTATCTAAATATGTCGCCATAAAGCTGTGTACCGACAGTTCGAGATAGGATAGCCATTCCTCAGTAGTTGAGGATTCCGAGTGAACTGCGCTTCAGTCTTCTGCCTTATCATCACACTAGCTGATCCCCGACCCACCGCGTCGCAACGCGTTGCGTGAATGCGCTAGTGCTTCGTATTCGCTTAGCGTGTTTTCTGATTATTTTTTTGCTCGTCTTTAAGAGCGTTTACGCCGCACACTAGCGCCACTAATGAAAAAATAAACATATCTAGTAATTAGAGATAGAAAATCAAATTATGCTCAACAAACTATTTGAATGAAGTAATTTAGCATTTTTACGGCACCTAATGACCACCTCACATGTTATGGTTTAGTTAAATAAGACGTTACGGCCACTTTTAACCATAGCGCCATATTTAACTAAACCATAACATGTCAGGTGTTCATTAGGTGACGTAAAAATGTTAAATTACTTCATTCATGTTGAGCATAATTTGATTTTCTATCTCTAATTACTAGATATGTTTTTTTTTCATTGGCGGCGCTAGTGTGCGGCGTAAACGCTCTTAAGAGGCCTATTACATTTTAACCGTGATTTTAGCATAAAATGCCCAACTTTGGCGTTCTTGTTCAGAGAAACTGAAACCCTTAGACAATTTTGACTTATTGTATGGTGGAGAATAGTTGTTAGTATAATTCGTAGCGGCCTCGCTTTCTGCAACTTTCCCTTATCTATTTATATAAAGCCAAAATTCCGAAGCTAGTTTTCAATTAAATACTCTGACGGCAATTTTCAAGCTCATGGATTGAACTACTTTACTAAGCAAACGAAATGAAAAATATATAATAATATCTCTTAAATAGTGGTTAAGTTCGTAGCGGCCTTGGAATTTCGAAATATGAATGGAATTTCTTTAAAAAAAATCCCATTCAAAGCCATAAAACGTTCAGAATTAGCTGTAAATATCTTTTTACTCCATTAATATTATATTATTACTAGCTGTGCTCGCGACTTCGTCCGCGTGGATTAGTGACTTTCGGCAGCATTTTTAATTTTTTAGGCTCTTTTCCCGTTTTTGCAACATTTTTCACTGATGCTTCGCTCCTATTGGTCGCAGCGTGATGTTATATAGCCTAAAGCCTTCCTCGATAAATGGACTATCTAACACAAAAAGAATTATTCAATTCGAACCAGTAGTTCCTGAGATTAGCGCGTTCAAACAAACAAACAAACAAACAAACAAACAAAATCTTCAGCTTTATAATATTAGTATAGATTAAGTAAAATGTACACCAGAATTAACGTTAGTTTATAAGATTTCAAATTATATACTTTTTTTGAACGATAAAACATTATTAAATTTCAAATAAATGTAATTACCTACAACTGTACAAAATGCTACTTTTGCGATGCGTCGGCCGCTCGTAGTACTGAGAAAGCGCGAGCGCACGCATTTTGTGTTAGGCCTCTTCAAGGGTAAATAGTCTTCCACAAAAATTGGACAAATAGAATTTTTCAAATCCAAGTAATTATTAGCGTGTTCAAAATAAAAAACAAACTCTTCAGCTTTATTATATTAGTATAAAAGTATAGATAACGTCAGTCAACTTACCTGTAGAGCAGTGGTTCTTAACCGGTGGTGCCTGGAGGCAAATCAAGTGGTCCGCGAAGCTATCGTAATCGTGATAAACAATAAACAAGACATTTGACGACCTTGACGTGCGTGACGTAAAACAACTAGGTGGTCTCTGGCAAGACAGATATTTGGTGAAATGGTCCCTTACGGCTAATAGGTTAAGAACCACTGCTGTAGGGGTATAAAAACATGTCAATTGTTCCACAGAAAAGAGTTGGTTCGAAACGGGGGGCGCGGAGGAGGGCGCAGGCCCCCTCGAAACCTTGGAGGAAGCCCCCAGCGTAGCCGCCGGAGCCCCGGCCGACCACCACTGCGCGCTGTGCGGCGACAAGTTCGACCAGTTCTACAACGAGGATAAGGAGGAGTGGCACCTCAGGAACTCGGTGCGGCATGAGGACAACAACTATCATCCCATGTGCTTCGAGGACTATAAGGTATGGGAATTACAATTTTATTGTTCCGTACTCAAAGGGTAAAACGGGAACCCTATTACTAAGACTCCGCCGTCCGTCCGTCCATCTGTCTGTCTGTCCGTCCGTCCGTCTGTCCGTCTGTCTGTCCGTCCGTCCGTCTGTCACCAGGCTGTGTCTCATGAACCGATATAGTTAGACAGTTGAAATTTCACAGATGATGTATTTTTGTTGCCGCCATAACGAAATACTAAAAAACAGAATACAATAAATATTTAAGGGGGCTCCCATACATGTTTTTTTTTTTTTTTTGCCGTTTTTATAGATAATGTGCGGAACCCTTCGTGCGCGAGTCCGACTCGCACTTGGCCGGTTTTACTTTTTCTTTTGCGGTTAGCACATTTAGCCAGTGTCAAAGTAATTCTCGCTTAATCGCTTAATCCTTTATTGTACATAGAAATTACAGTTTAAATTGCACATTATAAAATACATATACAAGGGTGAGCTTATCTCTAAAAGAGTTCTTCCAGCCAAACCTAGCTGTAGTGGGAAAAGAAAGTGCGGGACCAATTAACGACCATAACAGTTACAAGTCTAGTCTAGTCTCTACAAATTATAGTAATAAATTGATACTATTTTTTTGTTACATTTGTTACTATAATAATGATGTGATGATAAATGATAATAGTTATGAAAAGTGAGAAACGATATACCCCTTGAATATCTCAGTAAAAATGTGGGGTTTTGCTTAGACATCACGTGGACTTCTTGAAAGAATTTGAAAAGTGCACATTCACAAACACTTTACGGTTAATCTATATCTATATACATATAATGATTTATTTTGACTTAATATCGAAAAAGCACCCTCACTTTCAATCGGAAATTCGCGCGTCAAAATATCTGCTTTTTTTAAAAAGTCGATTGGCTTCTTGTTCGTTTAAATCTCTACTTTCTGATAATATAAAAAAATATATACATTAAAATGTTCTCAGAAAATGCGAAAAAGAACGACGAAATAAAAGGTAGTAAGGCCCAGATCCTCGTCCCCCCCTCCACGTCTCCACCTTAGATCGCCCGTAAATTATTTTTCCTTTAATTTTTTGTTATATTCTCTTCCATTTCCAATGGGTTTCATCCTACTATAATTTTGTTTTAATTTTTACCATTTTCGAAGGCTTCCGCCCTGGTCTATATATTAAAATGCAAAACAAATCAAAATATTTTATTTGGTTCAAATAAATATGATAAACAAAAATAAAATATAAAATAAAGAAGTGAAACCGATAAGAACTACAGAGTTGAGAGAGACTTTAACATTTTCTCTATTATAAAACTGTTTTTTAATTCGGCCAGGTGTCGCTAGCCAAGGACGAGCCGCCGGCGCAGGAGTCGGCCGACGACGTGGTGCCCATAGACAAGATGGAGGAGGAGGCCATAGTGATCCGGGACGTGGACGACGAGACCAACTCGCAGTCGGACAACGAGTCCGTCATCGAGGTGGTCGAGAATGAGCCGCAGGAGCCCGAGCCGCTTGAGGTGAGGCGAAACTCTATTCCCTATCATAAATATTTATTGCGTTTTTTATATTACTTACGGGTAAGCAATTGCCCTTCATCTCACGAAACGATTTGATTGTGTTGTTGACATAGAAACTGTCAAAGCGAATACGAAGTCCGCTGGGTCAGCTAGTATAATATAAAAACAAACTATGCTACTATCACCACATAACAATCACAGTTTCTATCCAGTTCTCAAAAGTAATAATGTCTATCCATCCAGAAGATGTCCTGTTATATCTAGCTCCCTTAGGGCACCCTGTCTTCCACAAATCATATAGATGCTGTGCCTTATACATAATATAGGGAGGGAAAAGATAGAGAGCATTTTGTAGTGTTCATAGCATGTTCAGGGTATTTCGATCCTCTTTTTGCAATGACTTTTTGCAAATTAGATTCATCATCATAATTTATGATATTATTTGGTGGAACGTCATAGAGACATAGAGACCGTCTAGACCTTCGTCATTGTTGCAGGGTTGTCACATTAATTTTTAAGTCTATTTCATATTTTGCTTATTGGTAGGTACGTTTATGTATATCAGAATCCTTAAGTAAAAGAAATATAAGATTACAAAACGATTTATTTTTAACAAAAAAACATTTTTTTTTATTTAAAACAAAGTTTTATTCTTTCACTGTATTTTATAAATGTTTGATTCAGATTTATTTCAGCAATTAGCACTTAAAAATTAAAAAAAATGTTTTTTTTTTAAAACAATACTAGTACTTAGAATAAGAATACGTTTTTGTGTTAAATCTAGGACTACATTACTTAAAATATTATCGTTTGGGCTAGTTTGTATTTCAAATGAACGTGTGACTTTAACAGGTAAAAGTAGCACAGGAATTGCTGTTTTCTTCAATTTCTTCTTGCCATATATGCCAAATATTTTCTTCAAAATATAGGCTACAAATATAGTTGTTCTTTAGGCTATGAGAAGTTTTCCCTATAAATCAGGTCTCCCACATGCCGCAATCCAAACCTTGCATCTGAAATTGGTAAATAAAAATATAATATACAGTAGCTTTCTTTACAGTTAAAACAGATATTACTACTACTATACTATAGTATTACTACTAATAAGTCTTTAATATTAAATAAATTTGATTTTATTTGAAAGTCGCGTCCGCCATATTGGATCTCGAAATAGATGTTGTATTCGAAATCGGCACCCCCGAAAACCATGTAAATGATACCCATATTAATTTTGATAAAAAAGTCACGTCCGCCATCTTGGATCTCGAAATAGATGTTGTATTCGAAATTGGCTCCCCCGAAAACCATGGAAATGATACACATATTGATTTTGATAAAAGTCACGTCCGCCATCTTGGATCTTGAAATAGATGTTGTATTCGAAATCGGCACTCCCGAAAACCATAGAAATGATACCGATATTGATTTTACATAAAAGAAATCGCGTCTGCCATCTTGGATCTGGAAATAGATGTTGTATTCGAAATTGGCTCCCCCGAAAACTGTGAAAAGGATACCCATATTGATTTTACATAAAAAGTCACGTCCGCCATCTTGGATCTCGAAATAGATGTTGTATTCGAAATCGGCACCCCCGAAAACCATAAAAATAATATCCATATTGATTTTAAATCAAAAAGTTGCGTCCACCATTTTTGATCTCGATTTTAATTGCTAATTACTAACTCTTGCCTAAATATTAGCGAATTCTAAAATGGCGTTTATCCATAAAAAACACATATTGAAAAAGACATTACGCATATTATATGCAAAGATCAGAAACACAAGCACATTCTAGAAACAACAAAATAAAATATGAATGTATTAAACTTACCTTTCTTCTGTGTTTCTAATGTTATAAAAATAAATTAAAATTGACTACACGCGTTTTTATTTTTGCGCCACTCCTGACGCGTGTGTCCCGAATGGAGTGTATGGCGAGCCCGAATCGCGCCGCGCCCCGCTCGCCCCGCACACCCCGCACGATTGCTCTGTCTAGACGTGCCCGTTGGCCGACTGTAAGAACTATATAGACTGTGGTACAACTATGGAATAAGGTCGTCGATGTATTGAGTTTTTATTTGTAAGGCGGTAAGAGTTTTTCCCATTGGTTCAGATCGACGAAGGCGACGACGACGACGTGATCTACAAGGCCGAGCCTGTCGACGAGGTGGTGGTGGAGGACGACGCGGACACCGACGACGAGACCGCCGCCAGCCGCGCGCAGCGTGACCGCCAGGCCGAGATCGACTACGCGGGCGTCAAAGTCAAGCAGGAGCCTGTGGACCCGGGTGAGACTATAGCCTATACACTGTCCCATACTGGGCGATGGCCTCCATCATTAATATCACCCCGCCCGATCCTCCAAATGACAGCACACATTTACAGAATACACTAAACATGCACACTGTTTTAGGCCCAAGACACCGTACTCGTAGAACAAGGGTACGAAGAACCGGTTCACACGCGCTCTATGCCAGGCACAGTCATGTGCCTGGGAGCTCCTCTCCTCCTCCACGGCCCGGTCTACCCGAGCCGAGGTCCGTGCCTTTAGAGGCGCCCTCGGGTGGTTCCGCTCCCCGATCCGATCCGAACCCTTCGGAGACTCTGGAAGGGCACGGGGACGCGCACTTTTAAGTGTGCGATGCCGTACCCCTCTAGAAATCCTCTGAAGGTGTTTCGTTTCAACACGGCTTGAGGTACCCTTTACGTACCTCGCCGCCCCTAAAACAAGCCCGGTGAAGCTGGAAATGCCCCTCGGCAACCAGCAGTCTCTATCAAAAAAAAAAAAAAATCATTAAAATCAAGGCATCACTGCAATTTATGGGTATTGGCTTTTTCACCGCGCTTGCCAAGTGCGGGTTAGTGCCCAGTATCATATGTCAAGAGATGCATTCGTCAAGCATCTATTGACATATGGAACGAAAGGTACCGCACCCAAAACACTACTGGCACCACTAAACTGTTCTTCCCAAACGCGAAAATAGCCTACAACATTGTCAGGAAAATGAGCCTAAACGGCCTCCTCACCCAAGCACTGACGGGGCACGGCGGGTTCTCTGACTACTTATACCGCTTCAAGTGTAAGGAGAGACCGTTGTGCAACTGTGATACAGATGCTAACGAGACCATCTTACATCTAATTACAGAATGCCCAATAAACGCCAAGGCGAAACAAGGACTAGAGCAAAAGATAGATGGTCTCGTTAACAAAAATTCGATTCAAGCAATAATTGGGAATAAAAAATACAGAAATAGCAATAAAATATATGGAGGCTGTTGTCAGAGGTGCTAATATACGAAATAAAAACAAGTGAAAATTGTAGTGTTTGTGATGAATTAGAATTTGATATTTGTAATTGTATTAGTTAATAGTTATGTGTTGTAAAAACGTTCATTATTAATTAATGAGAAGTTGGCAAAATAAATATTTAAAAAAAAAGTGCGGGTTGGTGATGATCACAAACCCGGGCTATGCATTGAAAAATCCGAAACACACTTTGCCCGTCCTGGGAATTGAACCTTCGGGTATCGGCGTTCGGTAGATAGAATACAATAGAAATTATTTGCATTTGTTTAGGGTACATCTATTAGGTTGAGTACGACAAGGTGAAATACGAGGTGGTGTGGAGGACGACGAGATAACTGCCAGGCGGATATCGATTACGCTAGCGTTAGACCAGCCGCACTTTGGATGCGTTTTCGTACGAATTTTATTTTATTGTTATACCGGTATTGTATTGGTAGTGCGATTGGTTCGCAACAGAATTGCGTTTGAAATAACAAGAAACGTTTAACCCACAGACGACGATCCCGTAATCACAGCCGAGGAAGCCTCCCCACCCCCCACCATAGACACCACCCACACCACCGTCCAATCCTCCCTCGACGGCAACACGCAGCTCGACATGCCGATGCAGCGGGCGCCCGCCTCCATCCGCATCAACATCTCCAAATCAGTACCGGCGGCGCCCGAGCCGGCGGTAGAGGACGCGAGCGACGAGCCCCCGCCGCCCGGGGAGGAGCCCGAGCTGGAGTTTACGGTCAAACCGGCGCTCGAAGGGCTGCACTTAAGCCGGCAGCCGCCAGTGCAACGAGGATCCGAACTCTCCGGACTGTGCTCTATAATGTAGTGTCGTGATATGCGCCCGTATAGTGTTTCATCGTGTAAAGTGCTTCATCATAAAGGTAGTGCGTTATATATATACATCACTCCGTCATATATTGTGCTCGTCGTGCGCCTGCGCATGTTGTGCGTTCCGCTGAAACATGCAGTGCGCTTCGTCATGTAGTGCGTGTTCTCAAGATTGTGTTTTGAGCAAAGAATCTTATAAACTGCATTGTACTCAATTTAGTGATTTATAAACTAACATTGCAAACAACAGAAAGTGGTAGTGAAATAATTTTGTTCATAAATAATGGGATGGGTTGTGTAATATATTATATTAGAAGGAGGCAAACGAGCAGGCGGGTCACCTGATGGGAAGCAATCACTGCCTCCCACGGAAAACCAGAAGAAAAAAAATTGAAAAAAATGTAAAATGAATTTAATTTAATTATACACTTAAAGTCTCCTATTAACAGATACAATGTATCCATAAAATCCATTTTACATTTTTTTCCATTTTTGTGCAATGCACTGATTACCCTTTGGGGCTTATTAATAAACAAAGTGTAAGCTTGGAGTAGTTACTCCGTGTTTTGTCTCTTTTACTCTAATATGATATGGGTAGTATTAAATCGGGTGACCATAAAATCCAATAAATAGGGTTTAAAAAATCGCATATGATTTACTGAATAACAAAGTAAACGAAAAACTGTGGGCGATAACAAATATTAAAATCGCCGACTTGAAAATTCAAATTTTAGTAGCTAGTTATTCAAAACGATCAGTATAATAAATCGTAAGCGAACAATTTACTATTTTAGTAACAATTTGACTACTCATATTATATTCAAAATGTTGCATATACTTAACTTCAAAAGTGGTGAAAAAAAAAACTTCGCACGTACAAAAACGTCGTTTCTGGCGCTTCGCCGGCCGCTGCCGCGGCACGCTCGCTCCGCTCGCTCGGCTCGCTCCGCTCGCTCGGCTCGCGCGTTTTTGGTCACCATACTATCCTAACCTAACCTAACCAACTCGTTAGCTTTTCTTCGTGGCGGGGGGCTTCGCCCCGATAGTTAGTTACATGGTATAATTTTCGCCCACTCAGTATTTTTTTCGCCCGTATATGTATTTAATTCGATCAGTTGAAATTTTGTATGCTAGCTTAGATTAATTATATCTCATTTTCAGTAGCTCATTTTTCCTTTTTTTTGTGATTGATGAATATCGCCAGTTAAGTTATATTTTTGCAAATGCATATTCTCGCTGCTCGGCTTAGTTTTATAGTACCCAATTAAGAGTCGCAATTTTTTTAATTATTCGCCCTATTTATAATGTTCCATATGAAATGAAGTTTACATGACGGAAACAAAACATGGAGTAACTACTCCAAGCTTACACTTTGTTTATTAATACGGGGGTTTATGTTTAGCGAATACTTGATACTTACAATTATTGTGTTTTGATGTGGTTGCTTTAATATACACATTTAATCGAAAGCAATATAACTATTTATTAAACTAAATGTTGTAAAAATATACTTCATGAATAAAATAAAAATATTTCTTATAATATGTAACATGTTCACTGCCGTAAAACCACATACAATAGAAATCTAATTAAGCTCATCTAATGTTGCCACTGATGGGATACAAGCCTTCCCTATGGATGGAAATCATCATGGACGTCACATGAAGAACGGGCCATAAACTACCACGCGCGCTTGGTGGCTGAATCTAATTAAGACTTAAACAATAGATATTTGAAAGAAAAAAATAGTCTAGTTCTATTATTAGTATTTTGAGCTCAGCATGCAATAGATGTTTTGCCAAATACCTCATTTAGTGTCTTCTACTGGATCCTAAGTATTTGATTAGGATCTCATAATCATAAACGTAAAATACTTAGCTAGCATTGGAACATGGTTCCGTATATAATAACTGGTTATAGAGCATACAATACTAACCTGTATACCTAATAAAATGTGATACTAAGTTAAGTTGCTGGTATATTGTAACATCAAATAGGTTTTGTTTGATTATGGCAATAACCTTATGTTGTTTGACAGGGATAATGTATATAGGTAGAATTGTAAATATTGTATGATAAATTAACTGTTACTTTTGTGTAAGGTACAAATCCTAATGCCTTTAATCAAACTACTTATGTTATTATAAGATTCTTCCGTGAATCTCGCCGTTTTTATTTGCCTTAAGAAATTTGATTGTGTAGTGTTGTGTATAATTGGCAATATATAGAATAAATTTAGTTCGTAACTTTATTGTTTAAAGTGATTAATTTAATTTGTTCTAAGTTAACCAATATTGGTTTGTTTTCTTTAGCTAATTTGTATATTATGTTGGAATTCTGTAAATCACAAAGAGCCTGTTGGCGCGATTTAATTAAATCACAATGAAACTATAACTTTCCTTTTCATGTTTGTTTCATGCTCAATGTTTATATTCTCCATGTACCTACCTATTCAAATTGAATAAAGATGTTTTCATCATAATTTTTACCTTTTTTATTAAAAATCCTGACCATACCCATAAATTGATTAAATCCATAAAAACTAAAATAAAACTAATATTAAACGCCTACCCGACCCTTTCCTGGCTGGGTCGGGTAGGCGTTAAATTGTTTCACTGTATTTTATAAATTTTATAAATATTTAATTTAGCTTCAGTGCAGCAATTAGCACATAAAAATAAAAAGTGAAAATTTAAGATAAAACAATTCAGAAATGTAGTAGGTATATCACAAAATTCAGTAATAACATAAAATACTCGTAATGCAATACCCAAGAGACATCTATAACAATTATTTATTTATTTATTATTTGGGAAACAAACAATTACATAGCACATACAATATACACAAATCAGCAAAGTTTCCACAAAAAAAAAACAATTACAAACGTATCAATAACATGCACAAGAATCCAATTTATTAGATTAATATAAATTACAAACATAAAACAACCATTAATTGATTACCAATTTAACTATAAATAAAAAATTGTGATTAATACAAAATTAAAATTAAAGAAAATATAAATAAAGGAAAAATAAAAATAATATTAAATTAAAAACAATTACTATCAATATTATTAAATTTAAAAGAAAAATAAAAAACTTTCAAAATATATTAAAAAAACTGTTAAAAACTATACAAAAGGCTAATCGATGGTGGCTGTGTTAAGAGCGTTTACGCCGAGCGCGAGACCTTAAGTTTAGGTTTTTAAGTCCAAATATCACGCACACAGAAACGGGCTGTGAGCGCGCGTGAGTGTGTGCGTAGAGTAGGCTAGTTCTGCTCACTATAGTCAAACTCACTACTTTGATCCGTTCGAATTTAGTTTTTCGGTATACTTAGAAATTATTGAAGTGAAATCTTTTTTAGCGGCGTTGTACACTTTTTTTGTAATGGGTAAAAAATGTTAAATTCGCATCAAGACACGTGACCTGATCGAAAATGTAAGACGTAAAATCGTAAGACGGATGGAGAGTAGACAGCCGGCGCGGTGTAGGAGAGGAAGTATCCCCCTCTCTTTCTACGGCGCGGCGAAAATGTATGCCTGTTGTTTCGTTTAGGCGGCGCAGGGCGCTTGCGCGAATAAGTTGTCATGTTTGTGTACGATAGCACAATAAATAAATATTGTATTCTACCACATAAATGATAATACTTTTATACTGATAATTGAAGCAATTCATGCAAAATTATTCCCTAACCATTCCAAAATATCAAAAATGCACAACGTTAATATTGAAGTTTTCACTTCTGCCGGCACTCCCGGGGTGCCACCCTTCGTTTATTTATTTTTAACTATGGGCGTAAACAGATGACTAAACTACGGATACACGAAATAAGTACCTAAGTATAATATTATATTGTATGTATTTTTATTAATGTTGTAATTAATCTTATATCACAAAATTATAATCAATACCTATCTGTTCCTCAACGATTTATTTTGGACGAATTGATTTGACGACGACACATTTTATTTTATTTTATTCATAGCTCGGCAAATGTTGATGTTATGTGGAAATGGAGTCCCTGTTGTTCCCTGCATGACGTTGACAGTTGACAGTTTGTTGATGGTTTGAGATACGAAACATTAAGGAATCCTTCTTATTTAAGTTTTTCTTCCAATATTTTACAAAGAAATGATTAATTGTATGGGCAGTCAAATAAATTGACCGATTTTTTAGAATATATCAATAATAATATGTTGTCTATTACCAAGCCCAATTTTGCTAATCTCCTTTTAAAATAAATTTTGTATAAAAATTACTTGGAAAATATGAGCCACATAAGCACAAAGCGCATCATGCAGCAATAAAATAGGTGCTGTCAAAACTCGGTCAAGTTATTTGACTGCCCATACAATTAATCATTTCTTTGTAATACATTGGAAGAAAAACTTTAATAAGTAGGATTCTAAAAACCATAATAATAGCTAAGAATACTTTAAAAAATTAAAAAAGCAATACACTTATTAACAAAATAAATAATTAGTCTACAAAAGTCGCACTGCTATGATATATGATATGATGCTGGATATGGCGAGATTGGGCCATAGCCCATAGCGCACACTGGCACGGGTGCGGAGCAGTCGTGACAAAAACTGGGACCAACGGTTTTACGTGTCTTGCAAAGGAGGGGAGAGAGAAACACACACATAGATGGTATTTCCCACCCATCCCGTGGGCCAGTTTAAAAGAGCATCTAACCTCTTTGGCATACCTACATGTCCGCCATTTTGAAAAATACGTGTTTTGGCGGCCAGTGATGAAACGCATGTCAATCGACAGAGTAAGTGATTACAAACAAAAAGTGTTTCGTGATGAAATCTCTAAGTGATACGGTTTCTGAGATATTAGACTCCAAAAACAAATATTTTATTTTAATTTATTTGGTTTCCTTGAATGACAAAATAAGTATATGTCGGCGGCGAGGTTGTTTGTAGGTAGAACAGTCGAGCAAACTCGGATTCGTTGATAACACAGTTAATCTTGGATCTTCAAAATAAAGACGCAGTCGTATTCCTTACAGTCAATTTAATGTTATTTTAACATCAGAATTAAATTATTTAAAAATAGTTGGCCGATGCAAATGGATTTTAGAAACGAAGTGAGTTCTGCGCGTGCGTACTCTCCGGCCGCTACCGTTCAAATGTGTCCAGTCCGTTGTTGCGCCAACTGACGATGACGTTCCGCGTACCATAGAGCATAGGCTTCGCAGACCACACTCAAGTATAGACTATACTTGTCGTTTCTAAGCGATGCTAGCGCCATGTCTCCGACATATATAATACGAAACATACATATATACATATACATTATACATATCAGTCAGGTCATAGCTTCTTAGCTGCGGCCTAGGACGGCGTCCCTCTATACAGGTGGCTGTACTGAACTGAGTTCACAAAACAAACACCTTGATCCCGGTGGACCGGTGGACATGATAATGCAAATAACAATAACAATAAACACAACGTAACAAAAAACTGCTCGTGAGGAAAATAACCATTCGTGCACTCACACCAGAGGTTAGAAGCCGAATGAAACGATTCACTAAATAAAAAATGTTTTTTTTTGCTTAACTTTCTGTTTTTGGAGTCAAATATCTCAGAAACCGTATCACTTAGAGGTTTCATCACATAACACTTTTTGTTTGTAATCACATACTCTGTCGATTGACATGCATTTCATCACTGGCCGCCAAAACACGTTTTTTTTCAAAATGGCGGACATGTAGGTATGTCAGGTTCCATACAAAAATGATCGAACCTCTTTAATTTGTTTATGCTCTCACCAATTATCTAGCTCAAGATAAGTATTCTTAAGAAACTCGTTAGTATAGTAAGATAATGGATAAATGCATAGACATGCATGCATGCATAAACAGAAAAAACACCTAGACCCGAAATAAATTTAGAAAAACAGTCCTTCTCTAAATTAACCCGACCGGGAATTGAACCCGGGGCTTCGGAGACGGCGCGACGCCCGACCCGGCGTGCTAACCACACGACCACGGAGGTCGTCCAATTTAAAAATGTTGCAATTCATCAAAAGTAACATAAAATAATTTATTCACTAAAGTACTAAGATTTGCTTATCGCGCTATAAATTTGAACTATCTTCGAAGTTACGGCAATTGTTCGACAATCGTCGGGTAGAGCGTCGAGCGACGTGACCACTCTCTCAGAGGCCTCGCGGCGGACTGATTTGATACTAGTAGAACGCAGAGTTTTGTAGTAGTTTTAGAGCAGTTTTAAAATATTTATAGAAAAATTATAGAGCTAATTTAGTAAAAAGAATTTTGCGCATAATTTAAAGAACACTTTTTTCTATAGTAAAAAGCTTTTATCTCATATTTATATAGTAAGTATATTAGAGAAAACAATTATTTTATCACCTATAATTTCTTTAAAAATTCAAAATGTTTGGATTTTTATAGTTTTTGTTAGTAACCAAAATCTAAAAATGTTTTCAACAAACTATTTTGCTGAAGATCTTTCAAATTGAAATAAAATTTTTGTTCTTAGGTTTGTCAGTAATTTAAACACATTTTTAAGCTTCGAAGTTGACGCGGAAAGTCAAATTATGAAAACCTCTGTTCAATTATCTCGTTATAAATTCCAAAATATCCATAAATCTAAAAATGTTTTCAACAAACTATTTTGATGACAAGATCGCCTAATGATATAAGTAATTAACATATTTGTAAAGTAAATATTCATAGATATTAAGAGGTTTGAAAAGTACAGTTTTTGAGCAAAACGGCGTAAACGCTCTTAACAAATCTCTAATTCGTTTCTTTTAACCTTTTTACCGCCAACAACTTCTATACAAGTTCGAGATTTTCGTGCCGACACTTCTATAGAAGTTCTTCTTTGTACCTACTTTATTAAAATACATTTATACGTTGGCGTACAGCGGGACATCGCGTGCAGGATAGTTGGGCGGTGAAAAGGTTAAAGCATTACATGCTTACAATTAAATAGATCAACGTCATTGAATGATTTATTATACGCAGTACAGGATCTAAATAGAAAAGTATTACTTACCTAATTGGTTTTTGCCAAAGGTATCGAAAACAATTTCAAAGAACAAGAACTTATCTGAGGGCATCTCAAAGAGATAATCTCAAGAAGAAATGGAGAATCAACGTTATTACTTAAGATCTTATAAAGGAAGATTTGATCTCTCTCTGTACTACGATCTTTTAATGACTGGGAATAAGGAGCTGATTGGTTAAAACGCAAAGCTTTAAAATTAAGGTGTTTATCCATTTTTTTCTGGATCTTCTCAATAGCATCAATATGAATTTGGTATTGAGGATACATAGGCGTTAAACAGTAGTGTAACCGAAAGACCGTCCCATTCGCATTTCGTCACGAATTTAAAAATGGTCCCATTAGCATTCGGTCCCATTCGCATTCCGTCCCATTCGCATTCGGTCCCATTCGCATTCTGTCCCATTCGCAAAATGGTCGCACTCAGGTTGACGATCACCGCTCAGCTTATTGCTTGTAAAGCCAACCTATTTGAACTACCTAGGCACCTACCACGTTTTTTCTCAAAATAGTAATGTAACAATGTAAAAAAAATATTGTTATTTGAGTAGGTACCTAGGTAAGAGTTAAATTAAGTAGGAACAGTCTAAAGGTTAAGTTTTTGTTTAGACTAAGGTTTTGTTTCAAGTTTTTTAATATGTTGATGTGACATTATTATTTTCAACTAGAATTTGCTTGTGCCTGGGTATTTAGGGAGCGGAATCATTATTATTTCGATGGTCTTACAAGCAATAAGCTGAGCGGTGATCGTCAACCTGAGTGTGACCATTCTGCGAATGGGACCATTTTTGAATTCGTGACGAAATGCGAATGGGACGCTCTGCGTCAAACCCGCGTGGAGCACTCTTTAAAATCTCTGCTAGTCCTAAGCACGAAGCCAAGCATCTGCTGGAACGCTTTAGTTGTAATATGGTCTATATGTTTATCAAAAGATAACTTACAATCTAGATAAACTCCTAAGTCTCTCAGCTCGGTCACTCTCTCAATAGGTTCATTATTTAGATGATAGTCAAATTGAATCTGTTTAGATTTACGTGTAAACGAGATGGTATTACATTTATTTGAATTAAGCAAGAGATGATTTTTATTGCAGTAAACAAAGAGGGCATTAAGATCATTTTGAAGCAAAGCGCAGTCAGTGAATTAATCTTTTAAAAGAGTTTCATGTCATCGGCATAAATGAGAATTTCAGAATATTCAGTATTGTAATTACGTGATTAATGGATAAGTTAAAGAGAAGTGGACCTAGATGAGAGCCCTGAGGCACTCCTGATGAGACGGGGACAAAATATGTTGAACAAAAGCCCTTAATAATTGTAACTGCCTGACTTCTCTCTCTTAAGTAGGACTCAAGCCAACGCAATAAATCCCCGTGCGATTCCACCAATTTTATGTATCAATATGTCGTGGAATTTTATCGAATGCCTTAGAGTAATCAGTACACATGACGTCGATCTGAGAACCATGATCCATTGAAGTCGCTACCCTATGGACAAACTCGCAGAAAATTAGTAATTAGTTACTCACTACCTAGACAAAATAGTAGTAGCCACAGCTTTTTTTAATGCACTGTTACTGGTAAACAAAAACAATAACAAATGATCTAAGACACTGCCCTGGGGTATGACAAACTGTAGGCAAGTGGTATACGAGTTGCAGAAAGTTGCAAGTGTGGAGTTTCACTTTCTTCTTTTAAAACAATCACATGGTGCCTTAGGAGGACAAATAAAAAAAACAAAAATTGAAATTACATAGGCTTTTATTTAATATTTTGATCACAGACTCTATTTTGTACATATTACACATATAATTATCTAGGTAGGTATTACAAAAAATCTTAACTATATGTATAAAGTAGTTGGATTTATAAAATTATACAGGTACATTCGTATCAATTTTAGGTGACATTTGCAAATAAGTTTTATCGTAACATCACTGATCTACTGGGTTCTAAGACTGGGTTAGGCGACTTTTTGAAAGATCTTTAATATAAATAAAGACAATATTTTTATAATGTCATAATTTTTTTTTAAAGTCGCAAAGTTCTTTCAAAATTCGCCTAGCACAGCAGATTTTAGTCTAGTAAGACAAAAGCTCCACATAAACTACATATATATCATTTAACATACCTACTAAAAATAGTAATAGCACCAGATTTGAGCAAATAAATTAAATCTAATTAAAATATTTACAATACAATAGTAGTGTGTATTCGACAGTTCTGGCTCACTGAATCATCGCGTCCCCAATCCTGTTTTGGTGTGCCGAAAAGTCGTTTCAAGGGTCGACCAAACCTAAAAAAAAAAAAAAAAAAAAAAAAATTGAATCGATTGCGCCGAGTCCCAGAGCGATATCTCTTGCCGTTTCCGAGTTACGTTACTCACGGATGGTCCTTCTTCGTTATCTAATTACCTCTATTGTTAACAATAAGACGACCCTTGCTCCTTATCTAATTGCCTCTATTGTTAACTATCACTGTGTTTTGGCGATTACACCGTCGGACCGTCCACAATTCTTTCTCATTATCTAATCACCTCCATTGTTCGTTAACAATTGACATTACTTTCCGATATCTTAATGTATTTGGTCGTTTAGGCAAGTTGTTGCAAGAAACATTTCTAAGGATCTCAACTAATATAAAACGCATGCGCATTATTGTGTTCTTACGAAGTCGTGCTTCAACCATTGACAAAGTATAACCTAGTAACCCGAGGACATGGCAGACAGTATGGATGTAAGTATTACATTAATTTACTTTTTTCTTTGTGTCTCTTCCTTATTTTGAGAGACCAACTCTCCAGTGCGTGTCATACTGTTGTTTTTATTGTATTCTTATTTAATACTTACTTTTCTTTTCATTCATTGTTATAGCTCACATGTTGCATGGGTAACACCGTTGATTACGAAGAAAACACCTATAAACAATATTACTTCCCAACATCCGATGATGAAGATACATCCCCATATCCAATCAAGAGAGATAGACCGAACAACGAATCTCTCGACGAATTCTTCGAGGAGCCTCCAAAGAAGAAAAAACCTAAAATACAATCATCTACTGTGGGAAGAGCAACGAAAGATGGGATGGCTTACATCTCAACAAATGAAGACGATGGATCGACGGCAACGCATCTCATAAAGATCGAGATTTACGAGATGAAGAAGCTGACAAACGTCCCACAGTCAGATCACTGGAAACATGCGGATGTGCGAGTGAAATACTACGTTAACAACAAAAGTAAGCACCACCAACGAACTCGACAGTTGATTTATAATATTTCCAAAGATATTACCAAAGTACCTGACTGTAAGAAATATACCTTTAAAAAATAAAGATTGAATAAAGTAATAATTAATAAATAATGACTATTTCGATGAGACGACCCCGGTTCGTTTCATTTTTTTACTTACAAATTTTTTTGCTTACCTTTAAACTATGAAAGTCTTAAACATTTGCTTTAACATTATATCATTTTGAAAAGTATCATCAGTAAACATATCAATAAAATCTGTCATACACATACCTCTAAGTTTGAAATACAAATAAAGTAAACAATATTCACCACAAACAGACGAAAATACACTTTGAATAACTTTATGATTATAAATCCATCTATTGGTGTTTTAACTATCACTGTTTCGATGGTGATTACACCCTCGGACCGTCCACATTCCTATCTCATTATCTAATCACCTCCATTGTTCGTTAACAATTTACATTACTTTTCAATATCTTAATACGTTCGACTTCAACAGTCGTATTACGGACGTCACGGAGAACCGTTGCTAACATAGAAATAATTTAAAGATATAGCACCTCTGTTTGTAGTTGACTGCTGCAGACAAACAGATAATCTGAAAACAGTTCCTATTTACCAGATAAGACTACAGCATACTGTCTTATTCTCAACGATTGCATTGTTGAATACAAACCACTAAGTAACATCGTAAAGAAGATATCATGAACGTAGATACACTTATAGTGGATGTTCAAGGATTTAAAGATATAAATAACAATTTTATTGTAAAAGAAGTAGCCATTGCGAGCCAGGAACATACACAAACTTTTTTGGTAAAGCCACCATATTCATTTCATCATCTCACAGAAGTAGAAAAGAAACGAGTCAGATGGTTAGAAAGAAACCGAGGAATTAGCTGGTGTGAGGGCTACATAGACTACAAGGAGTTTCATCGTGTTATCATACCTCATCTGAAGAATAAAAAAGTTATTGCAAAGGGTTTTGAAAAAATTAAGTGGATCAAAGATTTATGTGCAAACTGTGTGGTAATCGATATTGGTGAAAAGGGATGTCCTAATTTTTCAATGTTACAAAGTAAATTTTGTAAAAATAAAACGGACTTTAGTTGTGTAAATCATAAAATAAACTGTGCATTAAATAATGCTGTGTGTATTAGAAAATGGTATTATGATAATAACATGTCTAAGTTTAATTTATTTTGATTTTTATATTATTATCAATAAACTGATTCTTTGTGTTATTTACATGGTTATTTTATTTTTCATACTTATGCTTCCCTGTTTTACTGACTTTGAACTAGATGCAGCAGAATGAAATTGAGTTTTAATCGAACTACAAATATATTTTTTCTATCATATTTATTATTTAACTTAACATAGCTACTATTACTTAAATATTTGTTATGACTTAACTTTGAATTCCTAATGCTATGAGTCTATGACACAAATGACAATAAACTCTTATCGATTGCACTGAGTCCCAGGTGGTCTTAATCACCTTTCTTAAATTCCTTTACAACATAACAAAGGGAATATCCAATTCTCCAAACTATCGGAAGTAAAAACTGATTGTCATTGTTATCAGTGACTACTCTTCGAAGTTGCAAGAAACATTTCTAAGGATCTCAACTAATATAAAACGCATGTGCATTATTGTGTTCTTACGAAGTCGTGCTTCAACCATTCACAAAGTATAATCCTAGCACTAGGTGTATAAATAGGACCTTCAACTCTAGAGTGATCATCACTTACAATTCAACGTTGTTGCTGCTACTTGCTGTTAAAATGGATCGTGAATGTGTTAGTGCTTTCTTCGTGAATCAGGCTGAGAACGAAATAAATTCGGAACTTATAGAAAGTTGTGAAAATGTAGACTTGATGGAGCTCTGTGAAGAAGTTGAACAAGCTGTAAAAATAGACGATGAGCTGTATCAAATATGTGTCATGGTTGAAAACAGTGTTAGGTGAGTACCTAAACATTAATTTTACTTCATCGAGCATAATCTCTGATTTTACAACTTCATGATATTAATGTTAATCGTGTCACGTAGCAGTGAAAGAATACTATCACCCCCTCTCTTTCCTTGGGTACCGTAAAAGGTGGCTAACGGATTAAAGACTACACATACGTCCAACAGCATAAAGCAACGATGGGTTCACCACCTTTCACGATGAGCACATATGGTGGACTATGGTAGAGAACTACAAATTCAGTCAGTTTTTTTTTTCTCTTACAGTCAACAATCATCATCCTCATCACCATCATCAAAAGCACATCAAACGGGACATGGAGGAGTGCTCAAAAGAAGTACCGAAACTGGTGGTGAAAACGAAAATAATAGCAAAAGACCGCGAAATGAAGAAGATGCATTGACTTCAACGGCAAACAAGGTATATTGCGAAGCTTGTAATAAACATGTTAGCAGAAGATATTTTTCTAATCATGCTAAGAGCAATATACATAAAAATAATGTTTTAAAATCGCACAACTCTCTAGATAATGTATGTGTTGTAGAGTCAGCTTTTGGTCAGCGTATTATTACATACAAAATTAAAAGTAAAGAACAGTCCTACTCCTTTCAAACACCGGAATCATTTCTGGAGTCAGTTAAAAATGATATGTTTTTCTTAATAAATGAGACCCTTAATCAACATGTAACTGTTAAAATAAATTGTGTTCTACATGCAGATTTTGTTCAACAAACTAAGAACTTATCTAATTCATTTGATTTTCAAACCAACAATTTTATAATTTCCAAAACCGATGATTTGAATATTTTCATGACATCCTTACGCGATACTCTAGCGAACAAAATAAGTGCTTTTGAAAGAAAGGATAGTGGATGGAGTCTTACTAAAATTATATGTATAGAATTGAACATAAACAAGTTTAACCCACTACGAGGCACCTCATTCATTGATTTACCTAAAGATATTAAAGATAAAAAAGCAGTTATTAACGTAAGAAACGCAGATAATTTATGTTTTAAATGGGCATTACTCTCAGCGTTATATCCTTCAAACAAAAATGCAGAGCGAACATCCTCCTACAGTACCCATTTAAATAAGCTTAAATTTGTTGGTGTATCGTTCCCCGTTAAGTTAAATGACATACATAATGTTGAACAGCTAAATAACATCAGTATTAATGTTTTCGGGTTAGAATTTGATAACAAATCAAAGAAACATTCAGTCATTGGGCCTCTTTATTTTACAAAAAATCGCAAAAGCACACATGTCAACCTTTTATATGTGCAAAATGGAATAAATGGACACTATTGTTACATCAAAAACTTATCCCGACTAGTTAGTAAACAAATGACTAATAAAGATGGTGCTGTATACATATGCGATGGATGTTTGTTACGTTTCACAACTAGAGATAGATTAGTTAATCACCAACAACATGACTGCTCGCACATAACCACAACATTACCAAACAGTGAGAAAACTTTAAAAAATTGGTTTGGAAAACCTGTATCAAATGACGAATTAACGTTTGATAAGTTTCAAAAAACAATGAGAATCCCTTTTGTTGTGTATGCTGATTTTGAAGCGTTATTAAATCCTTTACAAACTTCTTCTAATGAATCATTAAAACCGTACACCAATAACGTTCAAAAACATGAGCCTTACAGTTTTGGATATTACATCAAATGCTCATTCGATGATAGTTTGTCTAAATATGTAACATACAGTGGACCAGATTGTGCTAAAGTGTTTATGACTAGATTGCATGAAGACTTAAAATTAATATGTAAAAAGAATTGTGTTCAAAAATCTCCTAAACCGCTCTCAGCTGTTGATACTGACAGTGTAACTAATGCAAAAACTTGTCACGTTTGTGAAACTGATTTAAGCGGTGAAAAAGTTCTAGTCTTTGATTGGCAAACTGGAGATTTCAGAGGTGTTGCACATGAAGTATGTGAAAAGAAATTCCGTGCTCCCCGTCATATTCCAGTTTTTTTACACAATCTAAGTAATTACGATGCGCATTTTATTGTACATGCACTGAACTTTGTTGAAGGAAATGTCGATATAATTCCACAAAATAAAGAAAAATATATTTCGTTCACTAAACATCTAACAATAAACAATCAAAAAGTTAGCTTGAGATTTGTAGATTCTTTCAAATTTTTACCATGCAGCTTAGATCAACTAGCCAAAATCTTAAAAGACGAACAATTTCGTGAACTCAAAAACAACTTTCCTGCGAAGGAAGATTTCAATCGTCTTCGGAAAAAGGGTGTTTACCCTTATGAGTTCATGACTTCATATGACTGTCTTAATTTAACCACCTTACCTAATCAAGATCAGTTCTATAGTTCACTTACCGATACAGCAATTTCAAATGATGACTATAATCGTGCTAAAGATGTTTGGCAACACTTTGGTTGTCAAAACATGTTGGATTATTCTAACCTGTATCTCAAAACTGATGTTTTGTTGTTAGCTGATGTATTTGAAAATTTCCGCGATCTATGTTTTACAACTTATGGTTTGGATCCTAGTCATTATTATACAGCACCGGGGTTGAGTTGGGATGCCATGCTTAAACAAACAAAAATAAAATTAGAGTTATTAACAGATATTGATCAGATAGCTTTTATCAAATCGGGGATCCGAGGGGGTATATCTCAATGTAGCAATCGACATGCTAAGGCCAATAACCCCTTTTTAGATGATTTTGATGAGAATGAGCCTACATCTTATTTAGCTTATTTTGATGCAAACAATCTATATGGTTGGGCTATGTCACAGTACCTTCCTGAAGGAGGTTTTGAGTGGGTGAGTCCGGAGACAAACTATGAGGTTTCTGACACATCTCCATATGGCTTCATATTAGAAGTAGATATCCTGCAGAACTTCATGATTTGCATTCAGACTTGCCATTATGCCCCGAAAATATATACGCAGGGGGATCAGAAGAAAAAAAGCTTATTCCAAATTTAAATAATAAACAAAAATATGTAATTCACTATATAAACCTAAAACAATGTCTTAAGTTGGGTCTTAAATTAACTAAAATTCATAGAATATTGAAGTTTACACAGAGTCCTTGGTTAAAAAAATACATAGATTTGAACACTGAGCAACGAAAAAAAGCAGATTCAGACTTTGAAAAAGATTACTAACTCACTGGGAAAATCGCGGTAAAACTTTGGGTGTCCAAGACCTAATTGCCAAACCTGAATTTCAAAGCATTTCAGTTTTTTCAGAAAACTTGGTAGCGGTACAGTTGAAAAAAACTAAAGTTTGCTATGATAAACCAATTTAACCAATAGATGGATTTATAATCATAAAGTTATTCAAAGTGTATTTTCGTCTGTTTGTGGTGAATATTGTTTACTTTATTTGTATTTCAAACTTAGAGGTATGTGTATGACAGATTTTATTGATATGTTTACTGATGATACTTTTCAAAATGATATAATGTTAAAGCAAATGTTTAAGACTTTCATAGTTTAAAGGTAAGCAAAAAATTTGTAAGTAAAAAAATGAAACGAACCGGGGTCGTCTCATCGAAATAGTCATTATTTATTAATTATTACTTTATTCAATCTTTATTTTTAAAGGTATATTTCTTACAGTCAGGTACTTTGGTAATATCTTTGGAAATATTATAAATCAACTGTCGAGTTCGTTGGTGGTGCTTACTTTTGTTGTTAACGTAGTATTTCACTCGCACATCCGCATGTTTCCAGTGATCTGACTGTGGGACGTTTGTCAGCTTCTTCATCTCGTAAATCTCGATCTTTATGAGATGCGTTGCCGTCGATCCATCGTCTTCATTTGTTGAGATGTAAGCCATCCCATCTTTCGTTGCTCTTCCCACAGTAGATGATTGTATTTTAGGTTTTTTCTTCTTTGGAGGCTCCTCGAAGAATTCGTCGAGAGATTCGTTGTTCGGTCTATCTCTCTTGATTGGATATGGGGATGTATCTTCATCATCGGATGTTGGGAAGTAATATTGTTTATAGGTGTTTTCTTCGTAATCAACGGTGTTACCCATGCAACATGTGAGCTATAACAATGAATGAAAAGAAAAGTAAGTATTAAATAAGAATACAATAAAAACAACAGTATGACACGCACTGGAGAGTTGGTCTCTCAAAATAAGGAAGAGACACAAAGAAAAAAGTAAATTAATGTAATACTTACATCCATACTGTCTGCCATGTCCTCGGGTTACTAGGTTATACTTTGTCAATGGTTGAAGCACGACTTCGTAAGAACACAATAATGCGCATGCGTTTTATATTAGTTGAGATCCTATCCTATCCACCAAAACAGGATTGGGGACGCGATGATTCAGTGAGCCAGAACTGTCGAATACACACTACTTACAATAACTATTCTAACAAATAAGCAAGCTCGGTGCAGCACTCAGGCGCCACTGTTACAATGATGAATTGATGACGTCCCCACTGCGCGTCATCGCTGCTTCTACGATCGCCTAAAAAGTAAACATTTCTATAACATTTGGTTAATCTAGTAGCTTTTTTAGAGTACCTATCATTTATATTTACAAATATAACGATAATATCGGTACCGTCAAAACTTATCAATGCTTGCAATATAGTGTTATTTATGAACTACTCGATCATGTAAACGAAAAAGAGATTTGAGAGTGCTTATTGCTACTGGCCATTTTCAGCGTCACCACACTTTTTTGGGGACGATGAGAAACTTACAAGGTTTTCCAAAGCCGTGTGAAACGAAACACTGTCAGAGGTTTTCTAGAAGGAATGGCATCACGGCATAGATTCTCCGAGGGGTTCGGATCGGATCGGCGGCAAAGCAGCGCGCTTCTTTCATGACAGACGATTTCTCGTTTTTGTTTACGAGATAGAATGGTGATTAAACTTGTGCTAGTGGTTGCAAAATTGCATTCATTTATATTTTCCTTCGTCTAAAAATCGTTAAGATCTCAGCAGTCGCAGCAATTTACGGACAGAAAAATATTATTATACTCACTTGGATTCTTATCCATGGTTGGTGTTTTACGGCTTTTATGTCTTGAATTTCTAGTCATCGTCGGGAACTGTGATGACTTCTGGAGCTCGTTCCTTTTTCTCCTCTTTTGCTTCTTCATATAGCCTCTCATGTTTGTGTGGTGATTTCTGAAAATAAAGAGTGAGTTTAGTTTAAGTTAGTCTTTAGTCATATGACACTTTTCGTAAATTTAAGTAGGTATTTATTAAAACAGATGTTGTAAATACCTCATAACTTTCAAGGCATGCTGGATGGAAGTTCCTGCTTCCATAGCGCATGCAGTTCTTGAGCCGCCACTCGTCGTCAACGTTGTCGTAGAACATGCCGAACTTGTCGCCGCACACCCAACAGTGATCATCGGCAAGTGCTCCGGCGACGACGCTAGGAACCTCTTCCACTTCTTCTTTGACCTTGTTTGCGCGTGAAACTTCAAACCAGCTTTTTTCTACAAAGCAAAATGTATTCGTTACATAGTATCCATATACTTTTTTGGCAGCTTATTTCAAAGGTCTCAGCATCGAGCACAAGTTTTTGCAAAACGGCGAGCGAAATTCTAGTTTATTGCGCGTTGTAGATACTGCCGCAGTAATTTTAGAGTTGACGACCCGAGCAGTGGAATCTGCGAGTTGTACTCTTAGTGCAACGAGAAGTGAGCGAGCTTACAGCTTCGGTAACCTATTTGGATATTAGGTAGTGGACTATACGTCCACGTGGTCGGACGTGTCCACGGGGCAACTAGCTCGAGGCACAAGTTTTAAAAGTACCGGATGAAGAATCCGTCTCGGGCGTCCTGATCTGGCGTTATGACCTGACGCAGATGGTCTCTTGTGCTTGCGCAAGGATGTCTGACACCTAATTTTATAACCGTAAGGTTGGTGGGGGATGTCAGTATAATCTTTAAAGTCGTGTGTGTCCCTACCGCAGTCATAACCAACGGCGGTGGAAGAACGCAATGAACTAGAAATCCGATTGCCGCGTCTCAAGACGCCAGTGGTTATGGTTGAGGGGTAGCAGTAAGAATAGTGTACGAACCACTTTTGTCTAAATCTTCAACCTCCTCGTACTGCATCCAGTCCTTAGTATCGTAATACCAGGGGCGGGACTGGGCGCGGCGCTTGGCGACCCGGTCTTGTCGGTTCTGTCGGAAGTGCCAGTCGAGGTGCTGCGAGTAGCGCGCCGTCTGCGTCGGAGGGAAGCGCGAGCTACAGTTGGAGCACTGCACGCCCGCGTACAGCTGTGCCACAAGCCCTGGCTGCGCACTATAAACACAACACTTTTATCTTAAACGCTCAGTTGTTCTTTAACCAGACACAATAGAAATTCAATTGTTCTATAGCACTGTGGTTACCTTGGGCGTCCAAGTAGAGAAGAATATTTTAGTCTTAAATATCTCGTGCCATTGCTTTTATGAACGGATAATCCCAATAAAATTGAAAAAGATATAAAACTTTTACTGGACAGTACTTACACTCTCAAACTCTCCCGATCTTCTAGGTCTACTTTTACTATCGCAGTTTTATTCTCTTGGTGTTTTCGCTGGGATTCGCTATTCGGTTCTTTTTTTACATTATTGTTCACAGACTGTGGCACCTGGATCATGCCCTTAGTGATCAGTCTATTCAACAGGTCACTAATGTTAGAGGCCAGATAACAAGATGATTCCTCTGTTTTTGGTAATTGATGCAAAGGGCTGTTTTCTTTAATTTTCTTTGGAGGTTTTGTGTCATATTCTGTATCATCTCTTTCCCACTTCGGTAGTTGTTGGTAAGACTTGGATCGTCTTGTATGACAGGGAGTGTCAGGAGGCAGCGCTGCTGCTTTAGCGCCAGGATTGTGACGCGGGTCACGCTGCCACCACGTTTGGGCAGCGCGCGTCACCTCCCCAAGCAAGGCGATGTGGGCATTGAGCCCCATTTCAGCGGATAGTGACGGCGTCGGCGCAGCTGGACATGCCGAGCCGGCTGGCGTCGTCGGCGACGGAGTACTTGGTGGTGTTAGCACTGTTGTTATCTGTAAACCAAAACATTAATATAAATTCTAATTATTCATGTTTATATAATTTTTAACGCAAATTTTGTTGCGAACAAATTACAAAAACACAAATGTTGAAAAAATTTCCACGAGCAGGGTTTGAACCTGCACCCTTCTGACATACCGGGTCAGGTGCTCTTCCAATTGAGCTATCGTGGTTCTAACCAGCCCGCCGAAATTATTCAACACTATTTACTTTTTACTTTGAAAGCCAAAGGCGCCCATTCAATGTTAACAACTACCGTCATTAACATCCGATCATAATATTTTTACAAATATTAAAGATCAGTTAAGAAGTAGGCAAGCTATTTATAAATGTTTATATAATTTTTAACGCAAATTTTGTTGCGAACAAATTACAAAAACACAAATGTTGAAAAAATTTTCACGAGCAGGGTTTGAACCTGCACCCTTCTGACATACCGGGTCAGGTGCTCTTCCAATTGAGCTATCGTGGTTCTAACCAGCCCGCCGAAATTATTCAACACTATTTACTTTTTACTTTGAAAGCCAAAGGCGCCCATTCAATGTTAACAACTACCGTCATTAACATCCGATCATAATATTTTCAATTGGAAGAGCACCTGACCTGGTATGTCAGAAGGGTGCAGGTTCAAACCCTGCTCGTGGAAATATTTTCAACATTTGTGTTTTTTTTTCTAATTATTCATTTATTTGATTTTTTTAAATTGGAACTACATACCAGTGACTGATGTATATGGTAAATGGACTCATTGTTAAAGGGCAGGACATGTTTGAATATTTCATTGGATTTTAATTTTATCTCAATCACATAAAGTTAAAAAATGAAGTGGGAATATACATCCCACTGACTGTTAAGGGTTAATAAATTGGTGGAAGAAAAAGCTATTGATAAAGGAAAGACGATATGTAACTTAAGAAGACATATTTTTATGTTATTTATTAATTTGTTAGTCAGCAGCAAATTAACACAATAAGTTTTTCCTCAACGTTAAATTGCAATTAAATCTATTAGGAAAAGGAGTTGTCCAAGAGCGTATCAATGCGGTACACCTTGACAAACGATTATATCAATAGCTGGTCAAAACATTATCTGTCCAGGTAACAATCGTTATCTCTAATCCCTTCAACTATGGTGATTTATTTATGACCCTGGCCAGTACACTACACTAGCCAGTAAGTACACTAATTATGCAGCTTTATTCTATTATTGAAGAAGTAATAGCCTGCTACCTTTTGACTCATAGAACAAAACAATGTCTGTTAGTTCCTTAATTCCCGGAGTGAAAGTGAATAAGATCGAAAGCAAAACGCTCTTTCTTGTAAATCTTTTGAAGTTACCTACCGGGGCGCAACCGGAGTGATTTTACATACTTGTATTACAATTCAATAGGAATGATTTTATGAAGTGTATATATTTTTAGTGTTATAATAATATTGAAATTACATTTACATTGATCACGATCTTAAAGCTCCAACGACTATAAAATTTTTATTAAATTTATTTAAACTAAATAGTACGTCAGTAACTGAAATAAATGTTATATTAGGTCCTTACCTATGAAATTGACGTGTTTTCTCACTTATTAAAAGATGTATTACTTCTAAAAATCAATACCGGTTGTTAATATTATTATACACCTTTAATTAGGACTATGTTACTTAGACTTCAGTAATAACAATGATTATTAATTTTGTGTCTTTATCGCCCAATTTTTTTTTTCGGAATTGTCTTTTTGTTTTATTTTAGCTTTGAAGGAACTTGTTTTTTTTTCTTTTTAATGTCTGCTATAATTAGCTAGTGCTATAAACACACTACTCTACAATTTTTATAGTGTTAACATAAATAGATGCTAAAAAAACTAAAAAAACGTTAGTATGAAAAATAAAATTTTATAAAAAATCTTCATACAAAACGTCAATTTCATAGGTAAGGACCTAATATGATTGTGCATTCACAATGCTATATAGCTCTTATATAGCTGTCTACTATATCCTATATAGCTCTTTTCATTCTGCCCTGGTCCATATTACATACTTGGGGTCGGCGCAAAATTTCCGTTTCTTCCTCGTACGTTTTTGTTATGGATTTGGAAAAGTATTTACGGCCGGCCGCCTGCCTGACCTTTTTTTTGTAGTAAAATTTTATCTTATAACTAATATAAACCAAAACAAAATTATTGAGTTAAGAGAAATGCTGTCTTTTTAATAAAATTGAAAATTTCGTTTTAAAATGTTAAGTTAATAATTTCGATGATTTAGATTAATTTGCTTTTTAAAAAGTGAATAACTACGACGCTCTTTGAACCTTTAATTACTTTTATAGAAATATTCCACGGTATTCATTTCCTACCTATGCAATGACAAAATCTATACCATAAGGAATAGAAGCCGTACAAGAACACCTCCTTGCGGTACACTAACTTAGTTAGACTTTTAAACAAAGATATTGTTTCTTTAGATGTAGTAAGTACTTATGACAACTTACATCAAAACCACCGAACATGGAAGAACAGTAAAGCACAATAATGTTTATTTACCATTTACTGCTAATTTTAAAGGTATTATTATACAGGTGTCTCATTTAAATCGGTCAGTATGGGAAAGTCTGAAACTAATAAGACATACGAAGATCTGTTCTTAGGTATCATGTCATCGATTTTAATAAGAAGAAAAACTGCATTCATACATTTAAATAAAAATTTATTCTATTCTATTCTATTCTATTCTAAAAAAAACTGTACTCAGCTCGGGAATCGAACCCGGAAATTTTATTTTTGAAAAAAATAAACTTACACTATTTCTATTTAGATATCGATTGTGTAGGTCTTAAGCAGCATTTACTGCTTAAAAAGCAGTAAATGGCTCTCTGAAACATGATGTGTAGAATGAATAAAATGCGTTGTTTTCACATACTTTAATTAATTTTAGTAGGTGTTCGAATTGACCACCGTTTTTTTCAACACAATATTCAACACGTTTAGATAACGATCTCACAATTACAAAACCAGCAAAGTGGTACAAACAACCTTAGAGACAATTTTACATGCCTGAACTTGTCGAATGTAACAGTGGTCACTACGAACACCTACTAAAATAAATTGAAGTATGTGAAAACAATGCATTTTATTAATTTTAGGCATCATGTTTCATAGAGCCATTTACTGCTTAAAACCTACACAATCGACATCTAAATAGAAATAGTGTGAGTTTATTTTTTCAAAGCAACCGGGTTCGATTCCCGAGCTGAGTAAAGGTTTTTTAAATGTATGAATGCAGTTTTTGGTCCCTCAGAACAGATCTTCGTATGTCTTATAGTTTCAGACTTTCCTATACTGACCGATTTAAAAGAGACATTCTGTATATGATTCCTATATTCAGTGAGAGTTCAGTTTTACATAAGTAGTTTATTAACTTTAAATTTGTGCCGTAAATTGTTTAAATCATAATAGAAAATAAAAAATACAAGTAACAGTAAGTACAGTAACGTAAACAGAAAAATATAGGTTGTTACGAAAAAGATACATGATACCATCTAAAAGAAATATTTAAAAAAAATTACTTACAGAATGTATGGTCTTATATGTCCAGGCCATTTTGGAAACACTACTTATACTTTGCACTTGTATAAAAATAACACTGGAGACTTGCAAGAGATGCACTTGACTCGACGTTCGTGAATACACTGACCAAACTCATGACTTTACTGATAATTACATCTCGGAGCGGAGTGGGGGGATGGAAGCCCGGTTTAATAAAACAATACCTGTCCAGGTAACAATCGTTATCTCTAATCCCTTTAACGATGGTGATTTATTAATGACTGTGGCCACTACACTAATTATGCAGCATTATTCTATTATTAAAGAAGTAATCGGCTACCACCTTTTGACTTACAGAACAATACAATGTTTGTTATATTGTTATTTACCGGAGTGAGACGAGAGCGAATTAGTTGTAAATATTGTTTTATTACTAAAACGCTTTCACTTTCAAAGTTTGTAAATCGTTTGAATTTACCGCCGCCATCGTCGGTATGTTATTTAATATTGTAATTCAATAGAAAGAAGTCCTATACTTCTTTCTAAATAAGTTTGCTTTATTAGTCAAAATTGCATTAATGTTAATAGGTACAGTTTTCGTATGATTGACATATTTTAGAACTGTTTAACTTTTTGAGGTAGGTAAAGCATTTGAAAATAATTTGTGGCTAGCTATTATGATTAATCTAATTATAAATTATTAAAAATCTAAAGCTTAAGTTCATCGTGTGTCTTAAAATTAAAGAAGCATAAATTGCCGTTTCCATAATAATATTTTTGAATTTGTGAATTTTCGACAGTTATTCTTCGGACCTTTTTAAAGGAATTTCATTCGAATCTTATTGTTTTACGGAGCTCCTCTTATTTGCTGAGATATAAAGTATAAAGGTGTGTTGTTGCATAGAGCTTACTAACGTGTTGTTTTCAAGCCTTTTTTGTAATAAAACTGACTTCTTAGTGCAAGTTTTATTTACTATTCGATCATGATAAAGAAGTCGATAAATTTTTTGACGTTGAATTGGCATAGTAACAATTATATTTTTTAATGGGTACTAATTAAACAAGCTTCTTTTTAATAGCATTATTCGCCTCAGAAAATATAAGTTACCTTCTAAATTACTAAGTCGGCCACAACCAACACGCGTCTGAATAATAGTATCTCAGCCACTAGTTATCTTCTATGTAAGCCACTGTAAATATAACTCAGCATGGTGGTTATTTTTTAGCATCTAAATTTGTGGTATGCATTCAAATAGTAAACTTCTAAAATATTAATATATGACACCAAAATAGTAATTCTATTAGCTTTTAATTGTATAATTTAGTATGATTAAAATGTAAGTACATTAATCGATCGTTAAATTTACCTAAAATTGTCATCAAATAGTATATTAAAGCCACTATTATTATTACAAGACAAAATAAAACACTTTATTTATGAAAATCAATTTGTGTATTAAAATACAATCATTTATAGTAATGAATTAAAATTAGCACGTATAATTACGTAATTAAAAGAATAAGAAAACATTATTAATGCCGCTCGCGCTTTAGTTGGCCTTCCACGCTTTGTTTTCAGTCCAAGCGGCTGTGCTTTTGCCTCTAATGGTGGCATGGTGGCACCCGACTGGATTACTGGTTGCTGTGATTGTCCTGATTTGTATCGCAAATACATCTGCAAGCATCTGATAGGCCTAGCAATCAGACTGAAATCAGAAGACCACCATTAGAGGCAAAAGCACAGCCGCTTGGACTAAAAACAAAGCGTGGAAGGCCAACTAAAGCGCGAGCGGCGTTAATAATTTAAGGGTGTGTAATGTATAACATAACAACATATAGTATAATAAATTTTTTACTTTTTATTTTCAAGTGCTAATTGCTGCACTGAAGCTAAATTAAATATTTATAAAATTTTCAAAATACAGTGAAAAAATTAAACGCCTACCCGACCCAGCCAGGAATCGAACCTGGGTCTTCCGCAATCCGGGCGGCTGCACTGACCGCTATGCTACCGGGAAGGCTGACGTAGACGCTGAATTTTGTCACTGCTTTTGTAATTTTTTAGAGTGCTAATAGCGGCACAGCGCGCCATCTATCCAACGATCATTGCAACCGTTGGCTATGCAGATTCATCTTTGCAGATGAAATACTACAAATTTGATAACACAACGCTATAGTAAATTTTTTTTACTTTTTATTTTCAAGTGCTAATTGCTGCACTGAAGCTAAATTAAATATTTATAAAATTTTCAAAATACAGTGAAAAAATTAAACGCCTACCCGACCCAGCCAGGAATCGAACCTGGGTCTTCCGCAATCCGGGCGGCTGCACTGACCGCTATGCTACCGGGAAGGCTGACGTAGACGCTGAATTTTGTCACTGCTTTTGTAATTTTTTAGAGTGCTAATAGCGGCACAGCGCGCCATCTATCCAACGATCATTGCAACCGTTGGCTATGCAGATTCATCTTTGCAGATGAAATACTACAAATTTGATAACACAACGCTATAGTAAATTTTTTACTGTAACGTTACGTTAATAAATTTTACGTTATTATCTTAAATGATAGTTATATAAATTGACGCGTATATCAAACAAAATTATATAAATGAACGATATATTAAATAAGTTTTATTTCAAATGACATTATTCGTTATGAACGTTATACTAAATGGTATCATATAAAATAAACACTAGGTAAAGTAAACGTTATGATAAATAAAATTATATTAAGTGTTGGTATAACAAATGATTATTATGTTAAATGAACGTTAATGTTCAATTATATCAAATGTTGTTATATAAAGTGAGGCGCACCGAATCCAGTCGGTCTGATTGTTTGGTAGTGTTACTTTCCAAAATGAAAAAAACACTTTTTTATATTCGTCAAAATTATTGAATTTTTTCTCAGCTTAAACATTTTTGAGCGAGGTGTTGACTGTACTTAACTCTAATTTTGGTATCAGTTTTAGCCCATTGATATCCGGTTGTCCAATCACATAACTGCAATTCAGTTTTGTCGCGAATGTTTCTTCTGTCGTTTGTTGTGACCACATGTGACCACATGTGACCAACTAGTAACCATTTCCTCTGCTACCACTAAGAATCGGGCCAACGGTATACGCTCGCGGAGGGTGTTGTGGTCTTTTATAACTCTGTTAAAAGACTCGAGAGCGTTGTTAGTCGCTGGTGATACTGGTGTTGCAGTCAAATACCAGTTTGCTTTTTTTTACAGTTATTCTTTTTTTAAATATATGACGAATGCTTTTGGGCAATTCTTTGAAAATGCGCATATTGCCTCATATTAGGAGATTGCATAAAAGTTGTGCCAAAACGCATTCTTTGAGTGAATTTTACATTGCTGCAAACATACCCTTAAAGAAGCTGTACAAGGGAATTATGTAAGTCTTTTACTTTTTAACTGACAAGCGTTTAAAATTTTGAGTGAATGGTAATGATATTTACAGTAAATGGTAATTAGATAATGGTGAAGGTAATGAGAAATGGTAATTATAAATCAAATGGCAAGAAGACAAAAGTATAAATTTTTATTTAAAAATATATCAAAACATTTTTTTTAACAAAGTAAATATAATTTACTTTTCTGTCGTAACAATTTTTTATTTTTTTTAAGTGAATTTGTCGTAAAAACAAAATAATCAAGATACAAAAACACGGTTTAAACAAACACATGTTATTCTTTATATTTTAATCAGTCTTGAACATAATTTCTTACTTATAATTACATTAAGATATGGGCGATTCTACAGAAGTTGGGCAACTTTTGACCTCATTTTGTTTATATGGTTTTTGGTGATATATAAGTACGATTTTGCTATAAGGACATAGGTAATATAATAAAACATACTGTTACAGACCGGACCAGTTACTTTTTTAATCAGATTATGAGAAATCCGGGTTTTTCCAAATTTGACTGCCAGGGGACTGACAAGGTTACCACGGTACTTATTAGATACACAGGTAATTAGAAAATTATAACATTTATTGCAACTTTCTGCTTATTAATCAAATAACATAAGCTGCGCTGCGCCCACAGGTAAATTTATAGTGTAATTGTTATCTCATTTTAAGTGAACTGTATGTAAGTTCTTATGGGAAATAAATGTCTTTAAACCTAACATAATGGCACATTTCTTAAAGATCAAATCACATTGGAACATATTATCGAATATTATCGAAATCCCCGTCTGTCTTATAAATTGGGTGATGCACAACTAATGGAGACCAAAGTGCAAACAGACCTGGGAGTGAAGATTACAGAGGACCTGAAGTGGGAAGAGCATATAACTTTGATTAGCAAGAAAGCTAAAAGTCTTATCTACCTCATAAGGAAAGCCTTTGAAGTCATAACACCAGAGATGATGCTTCAAATTCACAAAACTTTTATAAGACCCATCTTAGAGTACGCATTTCAGGTCTGGAGCCCCTATTTTGTTAAGGACATTGAACTCTTAGAAAAGGTACAGCGCAGCTTCACTAAAATACCACGACTACTAAAACGGCGATCATATGAGGAGCGATTAGAAGTACTGAAACTCACGACTCTAAAGGATCGCAGAGACCGTGGAGATCTGATTGAGACATTTAAGATTTTAAACAGACATTATGATCTTCAGAACTGGGACAAATTATTTATCCGAAACGACAACACCCATCTAAGAGGCCCACCACTTTAAATTATGTACCAGTTTCTCAAATAACAACCCTCACAAATATTTTCTGAGCAATCGTGTTGTGAGTGCGTGGAACAAGCTCCCGGAAGAAGTGGTCTCAGCCCAAAACTTGAACCAATTTAAAAACAGACTCGACAAATATATTCTCAATAAATTAAAGTAAAAGATAATATGTTAACTAGTGGTGTATATAGCAGAATACAGGCACTTATCAGTTGTTTCAACTGCCTGCCTGATAATTTATAATAATAATAATAATATAGTCCGAAGGTTCCTGTCTCTGCAGCCCTAACCACCGGCAGCATGAGCCCTGCCCTGTTGCCGGCGGTATCCTAGGCTAGGTTTTTTATAATATTTTTATGTTTTGTATGTGCTTTTGTATTTTGCTTTTATATTAATATTATAACAAACCTAGGCTAAGAAAAAAAAGAAATAAAGAGATAATAATAATAAACCGGCTTCTAGCTGAGAAAAAAAACACACATACAAATAATAATAATAATAAGTTTCAAAATATGAAATCATAATCGAAACTTTTTAAACGCATATCGAAAAACCTTCGAGTGTCTACTAGTACCTGCAGACTTTGACTGTCGTTATATAGAAGATACCGACTTACACTATCGAAAATTAGTTTTGAAATATAGAGACTTAGTTGTTCTTAAACCAGACACAATAGAAATTCAATTGTTCCATGGCACTGTGGTGACATTGGGCGTTGAAGTATCTAGTAAACATCATCTACTTTTGCTGTTGACTGTACTAGTGCATAATGCCATTCTCTCTAGAAAACTTCTAACGGTGTTACGGTTATATTTAATTACTAGCACTTCACTTGCGACTTCGTCTGCATGGATTTGGAATTTTAAAAAATAAATTATTTTTAAAATAGAACATAGCCTATCTTACCCGCAAGGAATGTAGCATTCTATCAGGGAAAGAATTTTTAGATTTGGACCAGTAGTCCCAGAGATTACCCTCCGCAAACAAACAAACAAACAAACAAACTATACCTCTTTATTAATATTTAAATAAACGCAAATGTTGCCAACAAATCACACATTTTTTTATAAACTGTCTTTTTTTTAAATCGTAATTTGTTTGCAACAAAATTTGCGTAAAATTATATATCTTAACCATAATCATAAATATCTTTAATATTTTTTAAAAACATTAAGATCGGATGTTGATGACGTACTTTGTTGTCGACATTGAATACTTATAAAAAACTAGTGGCCGCTCGCGGTTTCACCCGCGTGGTTCCCGGTTTCACCCGCGTGGTTCCCGTTCCCGAGGGAATATCGGGATAAAAAGTATCCTATGTGTTATTCCCGGTTATAAACTATCTGTATGCCGAATTTCATCCAAACCCATTCAATAGTTTTTACGTGAAAGAGTAACAATCATCCAAACAAACTGTCGTGTTTATAATATTAATAATAAATATAGTGTTGAATAATTTCGGCGAGTTGGATTGGTTTGAGCCACGATAGCATAGTTGGCAGTGCACCTGACCCAGCATGTCATGTGGTGCGAGTTCGAATCCCGCTCGTGGAACTTTTTCGACACTTTGTCTTTTTACAAATTCTAACGGTGTTTCGATCACACGGCTTGAGGCGGTGACGCTGAAATGCTGTCTAAACCAATCAGCAAACTCTTAAAACCAAAAAACCACTACATTATTTGTTTACATATTCCACATATATTAAAATTAATAATGTTAATTGTTAATTTAATAAGTTGTTTTAAGATGTTCTTCTTTTTTATTTTATTTTTATTTTTTCTCATCTGTTTGTATTTGTTTTTGTGCAGGTCAATAAATGTTTCTTATTCTTATTCTTATTCTTACATATAAAATATGGGCTTGCCAGATATACTAAAGAAGGGGCGTGGCAAGATCGGGCCCATAACCCACTACACTGACATAATGCTAGTTGGTGGGTTGACCTTGACATTAAGTAACCTTTCGAAAACCTTTAAAAAATATCTAAAAGTTGTGTTACTTAGTTCAAAAATCAGGAATTGTTGTTCGGTGTTCAGTTGCTTCGGTGGCGGAATTTTCTTAGTGTCTGTGTACATCAATTAATGCAGTTTTAGATTTTACAGTTTGTATTACGAATATTTATATTTATGGTTTGACTAAATGATTTATTTGCTATTACCTATTTTATTTAATATTTACTATATTATAATTACTGTTATTAGGTATTAAACAATGTAATAAACTTTTAAGAAACCAAACTTAATGAACTTTTTGTTAAGGAGTAAGCGGTAAAAATAACTAAAAAAATACACTTAAATATCAATCTTATGATTTTAAAATTATCTTACCTCTTATCTATCGATAAAATGAACAAAAATCAATATAAAAGAAACAAAACACCAAAACTTCTTGTGTAGCAATTGGAAGTAAGCATCCAACTCAAAACAAAAATAAAGACTTATTAAAAAACTATAGTATAGACTCACAGGACTAGCATGATTGAGACCTTTATATAAAAAACTTACAAAAATATTGCAAAACTAATTAATAATGAGTATCTATCATTGAGAAAGTGTTCATAATTTACTTAAAATACCGTTTTTTAGTCGGAAAAATATCAATATCATCATCAGATGAACTCAGATCATTATTTTTGTAAAAAGGTGGCCTAAAGTGATTTGTTTCGACCTCAAATCTTTTTGCTATATTAATTCGGGATGTCGAGGGAGCCTGCGGGTGTAAGTAATTTTGATCATGTCTTCTCCAAAAACTCAAATGCTGCTTTGATCGTAGCTTCAAATTACTACTACTTGTCTTTATGGCTAGTTTAGATTCCGATGATGGGATTAAATCAAAATCAACTTGGGAATTTGCTTCAGTTTCAGATAATGCCTCTTTTAAGCTGCTAGTATTAACAAAATTTTCAAAAACTCTGGAGAAATTAGTACTGCCACTAATGTTGTATAGACTAACCATTTCGTTAATGTTACGGTCAGGTGTTAAATGCAATTTGTTGTCAGGCTGCAAGTCAGAAAGCTTTGTTACATTATTATTTTCTTGTGCAGGCTTGAGTATTATAGTAAGTAAGTAAGTAAACAGCCTATAACTGTCCCACTGCTGGGCAAAGGCCTCCATCATTGAAATCAAGTCATCGCTACAATTGATGGGTAATAGCTTAATCACCACGCTTGCCAAATGCGGGTTGGTGATCACAAACCCGGGCTTGCATCGAAAAAATTCGAAACGCATATTGCCCGACCTGGGAATTGAACCCGGGACCTTCGGGTATCGGGCCGAGGGCTTTTCCACTCGGCCACCGAGGCGTTAGTATTATATTTGATGTTATTTTTATATTCTCTTGGTCATTGTTACAACGACGTTGATGAAAAGCAGTGCGCAATGGGTTACTTAGCAACTTTTTCTTAGGTTCCACTCTGTGTATCAAAAAACCGTCTTCGCAATCACTATGACTGATTTGAAATTCAGAGCGCAATCCTGTAACATTATCTTGATTAATTTCGACCTGATTCTCCCTATCTATCATGACCCCTTCCCAGGTTTCTCGTCTATCTTTCTCTCCGACATGTTTCACATGACTGCAATAACCGCTCAAACAAATAAAGCAGCTTACCTCTCTAAAAATCAAATTTGGGTAGTCTTTCTTCCACAATACCTGATGCACCTTATTTGTGCCCTTTAATGGCTTTAGTTTGTCTGAAGGAATCAGTAAATCTTTTTCAAAAATTTGATAATCATTAACAATTTCCAGTTTGACATTCTCCGCAGATTGTGCCACAATTGTCATAAAATCATCAATATTATCAATATCTTTGCCTTTAGCCACCGCTGCGTCTGCGACTCTCTTGATGGTACCACCTACTCCATCGGCTGCTCCCTTTCCATGTCCTGCTTCGCTAAAGTTCCAGGTTACCAGCTTCAAATTGGGGAAGTTCCAGTAAAGTTTGGAAATTATATAGAACATAGTTTTATTTCGATACTGACTGCTTGGTGAATCGGATAGGAAATGTAACTTATTTACGTTTTTGTTGGTGGTCTGAATGTATTCCAGAAGAGGTACTATGTGGGCCCATATGGCGGCAGCGTCGTGACGCATATATTCGCTGACTGTGCATAATGATTTAGCGGTTATTTGGTCATCCTCATTAGTTACATATATAACTGCAGTATGCAGTGTCAATTCTTTCCTGCTACCCCAAAATGAAATGACTGGACTTCAGAATGATATTTATAGCCATAGTTCTCACTAAAGTCAATGTGGACTACGGCTTCATATTTCTTCAAGTTAGATTTTAGATCTCTCAAAGCAGTGTATTGCCATCTTCTTTTACCTTCATGTTTCAAAAATTCTGGAATCAGACTTTCAAATATTGCAACAGCTTCTTTTGGAGAAGCAGTTACTTTTACCTTTGTTATAACTCTTTTTTTCTTTTCCACACCCTTTGTAACGTACGTCTCTTTCTTATGTTCCCATTTACTGAATGTTATTGCTTCATCTTTATCTAACAAGTATTCAAGCTTTTTATCTTTACAGGTACTGCATCTACTCAACAAGCACGATATATTGGAACAACATAGACTATTGATAACTTCTGCAGAGTCCTTTTCTTTGATTATTTTACGAGAATGTAATACTATCAACAATAGTTCTATGTTCGCATGAGTTTTACACAAACATGTTTCTCTATCACTGACATCTGGTATGAGTACCCAAAATGGCCTTTGCTAACAAAAATATGAATAACTAACTTTGGTATTTTCTGCTTCAAACAGTTTATGAAGATTTTTCATAGAATCTAATAAATATCTTCGTTGTTTTTAGTCTTGTCCCGGGAAATACATTCTTTCTTTCCAGCAGTCATTCTTGAAATGTCGTCTCTCTCGAAAAAACTTACAATATCCTGTTTTAACTTTTGATAATAGTTTTCTTTTGTTTCCTTGTTTCTTTCTCTAACAGTAAAGTTTTTAGTTTCAGACAAGACCTTATGCTCCTTTAGTATAGGTTTTTGTTGAAGTATGTGGCCACTAAATATATTTTTTCTTTTTTTGATTTCAGTGCCTGATAATTAGTCTCCAACGTTTTTTTTATAGCTTCACCAAACAAAACCTTTTTCTTGACTTCAATAATCTTTGTCTTGTCATTAATAAGTCTCAGAGCTTTAGAATTTGGACTTTCTAATCGTTTTTTCAGTCTCTGACAAAGTTTTCTGTAGTTGTTTAGTTTTCTCTGTAATTCTTGGATTTGTAATGTATACATCTTTTCTTTTTTCTGCGTCATATGCTTTAGTTGTCTTATCTTCTTATTTAAATTCTGAAAAATCGGATTGGCCTCGTCATTTCTTTGTTCTGGTTCTGGGATTGCATCGTGGTTCCGTACCCGTACATCACGCTGTTCATGTTCCTCATCATTATCATTTCTTAGAGGGTCGGTTTCACTATCACTCGGAGTATTAACATCCATAAGTTCTTGTCCTCGTTTCAGTAATAGTTTCCTTTGGTAGTATTTATTGAAATTTTCTCTCCATTTTTTCCTTTGTAATTTTTTAGCTTTTGGTGTTAAATCTTTAATACTTAAAATTTTCTTACTTTTTTTTCTTTTCAAGTACCTTTGCCGTTCCTTCTCTTTTTCACGAGCGTATTTTTCTGGATCGGAATTAATTTTAGCGTATCTTTTTCTCCGAGCTAATTTAGCCTTCTTTAATATCTCTTCTTTTGTTCGCGGCATTGTGAAATTCCTGTCAAAAACACATAATTAGTTTAAAATTTTCGTGACTAAAACACATTGAAATAAAAGATTTCATACGGATTTAAATCGCGAATTTTGTTATTACAATCTGTGATTTCCGTATAATTATTTCTTTTCGTATAATTGTTTATTACTAAAACTCCGCTGTATGTCCGTCTGTCTATCTGTCTGTCCGTTTGTCTGTTTGTCCGTCTGTCCGTCTGTCACCAGGCTGTATCTTATGAACCGTGATAGTTAGACAGTTAATATTTTCACAGATGATGTATTTCTATTACCGCTTAAAAAACAAATACTAAAAAACAGAATAAAATGAATATTTAAAGGAGCTCCTTCATTTTCAAAAAATAACATGATTGTTTTTGTTCGTTTTTGCTCGATATTGATAGCGGCAACAGGTAGAAGCTTGAAATATTCACAAAATATTGAATTATATTATTCACTTTAAAGATAAATAATTAAATTAAAATAAAATTAATGTTTAGGGGGGCTCCCATTCAACAAACGTGATTTTTTTTCCAATTTTTTCCTCGGTTTTAATAACGATAACAGGTATTATAAATAATTTAAAGATAATGGTACGGAACCCTTCGTGCGCGAGTACGACTCGCACTTGGCCGGTTTTTTTTTACGGAACTTTACCCTTACTTACGGATACCTTCCTAGTTAGTATTTGTTTTCGATAGTGCACAGCACAGGAATCACAGTTAAAACAATATTATAATTACCATTTCTAAAATTTACTCATTACCATTTACTTAAGAGTAATGGAAAATACGGTAATTATGCAAATGGTAATCAGGATTTCAAACATTTTGTTGATTAAACAGTTCTTTATAAGAATATTGAAATTTTTACCTACTTTACCTAAAAATGGATCTTATAACAACTTAAATAAACGTATCAGTTAAAAAAAATAATCATCTACTTACCACAAAAATGGAAAATGGTGATTAGACTATATTTCGACAAAAGCACTACGACGACGACAGATTTGAGTATGGCGCCAAAAATTCCGGTCTTTGATGCGTTTATTATGCTCGAGCGCTGAGCACAGACTGGCGCTAACTTGTTAAGGCAGTTAAGGGTATGAATTTTCAAATTTGTAGGTAGTAAATTAAGGCGAATATTTTTTAAACGGTAATTATAAAGTTATCCCAGGACAAATTTTAAGAGCATTAATTCTTAATAATTTATGGTATTTATGTAAAACAACTCGTGTATAGGGCTAAGGAAACTATCCCTATTTAAGAATTTTGAACTATAATTTCATTCTTTAAAAGGGATTTAGCTATATTGAATAAAAACTTCATGAAAATGTAAAATGGGACATGAATGGTAATAAGAATCTGGATGCTTGGAAACAAATTTCTTCGAATTCAATAAACAAATATGGTTTCTAATAGTCTAGTTTAGATCTGTAATACTCATAATTATAAGGTAGTATAATCAAAAGGAAAATATTTGCACTGTAGAAGATTCTTTATCATCCGCCGCGTAATAAGCACATTCTTAAAGAAATGCCCTTTTTTGTCTTTCCATTTCCTCCAAAACAACTCCGAAGCAGCAGAAAACACTTCAAGAGATGTAGGTGATTGCAGTGCATTAATATCTTCCAATATGTGTTTTTGAATATTCTTTTTTGTCGTTTGGTCCAATTTAGTGCAAATTTTCTTCTTAGCGTGAGCCCAGCACATTTTCACAATCGTTTCTTCTCCAAACACTCCACGAAATGCGTTTTGTATACTTTTCGCAGCGTCACAAATTAGGATTTTCGGTTCAAAAGTATTAGAAAAAATGGACAAAAGATTGCTCTTTAATCCTTGAAACATCGTTTTAAAATCAGCCTCACGTTCATTTGTAGATATTGTCAGGCAAATGAGGTGATTTTTTTTTGTTTTTATCAGTAGTTCCCACTATCAATACTGGAAACCCCTGCCAAATCAACTTATATGTTGAATCTGCATGCAAAATATCAGCGCCAATACATTGTTTCAACAAGTTCTTTGTAGATAATTATTTGTCTCTGTCGTCATTGTATAATTAAAACTTCAATTAAGTAATTAATAAATGTATTTGTCCAACAACCTATAAACCTTCTCCGATTAGTCTCTCTATTGTCTACTCCTAAACCCTAGTGCCGTCACATACAAATAGGGATGTCTAACTACACCAACTGTTAATGGGCGAAACGCTACTGACGGAGCCATCTAGTGGCGGACTGGGAACTTACTCGACGTGGGCTTCGGGCTCGCGCGTGCGCTCTCTTCTCTGCACGTCAACGTGTCAAAGCTCGTCAGTTTTATTACTATGCAATTTGTAAATCCTTTTCGTTTTTATAAATAAAGCTGTGTCAACACCACTATTAAGTTGTTATTCTACGTGTTCCACAAAATAACACACGTGTGCACGCCAAGTGCACACATTTGGTGACCCCGACGTGATCTGCAGCGACGCCGGCCATTTTTACGCCGCGCCGCGACGCGCAACGACAAACCAAGAAATACAATAAAAAACGAAGAGAATTTGCTGTGACGAGCGGAGCTCCACGTCAGTGAGGATCATCGCGAATAATAAGGCACGGCGCGAGATTGGCCCCGTTGCATCATATTTGGTCGTCTCGTGAGGGAAGTTTGCCCAGTTTTTACCTAAACTAGTGAATCCTCTGGTACTTATTTTGTGCAGTATTTTATAGTGTGAAGGCAAGTTTGTCTTCCGGGCGGTAACCGCCACTGCAACTGCGCGGTACGCGCCTCCCGGATTCCGTCACGACGAGGCGAGTTGCGGAATTATACGTTGCGGAGCCCTGCGCGAGAGCGACGCAGAGCTGCCACCGCACACCGAGACCCCTTACCAGCGCATCGCGTCAGCTGATCGGTTGCTGTTTATTTGCCGTACATTACGGCACACCACGGTTTGGCCTTACATTTCATTTTATAAGTTTTTGGTTAACTTGTTCATTGCACTTACTATAGTTTCGGCGGGCTGGTTAGAACCACGATAGCTCAATTGGAAGAGCACCTGACCCGGTATGTCAGAAGGGTGCTGGTTCAAACCCTGCTCGTGGAAATTTTTTCAACATTTGTGTTTTTGTAATATGTTCGCAACAAAATTTGCGTTAAAAATTATATAAACATTTACTATAGTTTGTTAAAAATGGATGCGGACTGTAAGAATTTAGTGAAAAGTCGAGGTACTATAAAGTCAAAGGTCACTCTATTTGAAAAGTATTTTGAATTAATTAAACTAATTGAGCCAGACAAGATAAGCAAGCAGGTAGTTCTTGAATTACAACTAAAACTTTCAAGATTACAGTTACGTTTAATGCTTTTGATGAAATTCAAAATAAAATTGAAAATTTATTGGAGTCAGATTTGTTACAAGAGCAACTAAAGGAGCGTGACGAGATAGAAAATACGTTTTGTCGATTGATTTCGAGTGCTCAGTGTGTTCTTGAGGAAGCGCAGGCTCATCATTCCAATCAGCATTCTAAACATGGATCGGCTGAATCCTCTGATAACGGTTCAGGGAAAACTGGCCACACTCAGGGCTCGAAATCACATAATTTTTCAGATATAAAGCTACCAACAATTAAATTGCCCACTTTTGATGGAAAATATGACGCGTGGTTAGAATTTAGGGATACGTTTGAGTCTTTAGTTAACAAGAATAGTGCTGTCTCTCCGATTCATAAATTCCATCTTCTGCGCTCCTACTTGGTGGGGGACGCAGCTATTGTCTTAACTTCAATTGAAAGCAGTGAGGAAAACTATGAGGTCGCATGGAAAATGTTATGTGACCGCTTTGACAACAAAAGACTTTTGCTAAATAACCACATGAGCGCTTTTTGAAGTTTTGACAAAAGAGTCGCACAAAGCTATTAGGTACATGATTGATTTTTATTTGAAACATTTAAATTCACTTAACAAGTTAGGTGAGGAAACTAAACATTGGGACTCACTGATAATTTACATGATGTCGGTAAGGTTGGATTCATCCACAAGTCGAACGTGAGAGGAACGGAAAAACACAATGACCACTGCACCCACCTTTGATGAGTTTATTCAATTTTTGTGAGGTCGTGCTGACATGCTAGAAACTTTACAGTCTGGTAAAACTGATATTTACAAATCACACAAGCCTACACAACAAAGTGTATACAAACACACCAAGTCATTTTCTGCTGCGGCAAGTGACCTTTCTAATTCCAAAGCTTGCGTTGTTTGTGATGAGATTCACTTGTTATACATGTGTGACAGGTTCAAGTCGATGTCAGTCGAAGATAGGATCAGTGTAGTCAAGCAGCACAAACTGTGTAACAATTGTCTCCGCGCGGGTCATAATTACAGACGCTGTCGATTGGGTCCCTGCAACATATGTAGGTACAAACACAATTCATTGTTGCACAAAGGTCAACGTTCCATGAATCAAAATAACAATGCTCCTATGAATGAACGTCAATCTATGACTGTGAATGCTACAGGTTTAGATGCCGCTGTCGGGTCCGTGCAGGCTCCTGTGTCCCTATCATCTTCTGTGTCAGGGCAGGTGTTGTTGTGCACGGCCGAGGTGGAACTAGTTGATCTGAAAATAAATAAAACTTTTAAGGCTAGGGCACTTCTTGATGTGGGATCTCAGTCATCGTTTATAACTGAAAAAATGCAAAATGAAATGAATATTGATTGTTCAAAGACAAGTACAGTATCGGTGACAGGTATTAATAATTGTTCAACTAAAGTCACTCAGTGTTGTGAACTACAAGTAAAGTCACGAATTAATTCTTTTAGCGTAAATGTGTCGTGTTTTGTCATTCTGCAAATCACTAGCATACTTCCAAGCGTTGAGGTCGACACCTCGCAGCTCAACATACCGGCCAATATTGTATTAGCGGACCCTACGTTTTATCAGCCTTCCGACATACAAGTACTTTTGGGGGCAGATGTATTTCGGGATATAGTTGATTCAAATCGCATCAAATTGGGGCGAAACAAACCCACGTTACAACAATATAAGCTAGGCTGGTTAGTATCCAGTCTAACTGGCAGTATTGTTGCTAAAGCTACCAAAATTCAATGCAATTTTGCAAAAGAAATCATGCCCGATTTTTCGAAATTTTGGGAGTTAGAAGAAGTCTCCTACAACGACAAAGTATTGAGCAAAGAAGAAGAATTTTGTGAAACTCACTTTGTACAAAATATTAAGCGTGAGCCTGACGGTAGGTTCATGGTCAAATTGCCATTGCGCGAGTCTCCAGAGACGGCTTTAGGCGAATCGTACTATATTGCAAAAAGACGTTTGTTCAATCTTGAGCATAAACTAGATAAAGCGGAACATACCAAAAAAGATTATGTTGAATTTATACGCGAAAATGAAAAATTAGGTCATTTAACAGAGGTAGAACGTCCGGCTTTCGGGTACTTTATACCGCACCATGCTGTAATAAGGGAATTGAGCGAAACAACGCGTCTGCGCGTCGTGTTTGATTCGTTATGTAAGACGAAAACGGGCAAATCTTTAAACGACATCCAGTTGGTGGGCCCCGTAGTCCAGGACGACCTTCTGTCGATCCTGTTGAGATTTAGACAATATGCGTACGTAGTCACGGGAGACATCGAGAAAATGTATCGGCAGATATTAGTCGACCCATCCCAACGTTGTCTTCAACTGATTTTATGGAGAGAAGATAGAAACGATCCGCTGAAAACCCTTCAACTGAACACTGTTACATACGGGACAGCTTCCGCTCCCTACCTAAGCACGAGATGTCTAGTGCAGCTCGCCAATGAGTGCACTGACGAAGCTGTTACCACCGTTATAAGGCATGACTTTTATTTCGATGACTTGAATACAGGTTCGAACTCAAAGGTTGACTTAAAGCATATTGTAGAGGGCGTTGTAAAGAAGTTGTCCGAAGGCTGTTTTACGTTACGAAAGTTCCGTACAAATGCGCCCGACATATTTGAGGACATACTACTAACGACAAATGATACACAAGACTTTTTAAAGGAGTCCTTTGTGTTAGGCTTAAAGTGGGCACCTGCCACTGATGTGCTTAAATTTTCCACAGATATTAACGCGGCCCCTTCCACAACAAAGCGAAATATACTGTCAACTGCCAGCCGAGTCTTTGATCCTTTGGGTCTACTATCAGCCTGCACAATAATACCAAAAATTATGCTGCAGAAACTTTGGCTGTTAAAACTAGGATGGGACGAGCAGGTGCCCAAAGAGATGGAAGACTCTTGGCGGGAGTACGTCACTAATTTACACTCTTTAACGAATCTCAAGATTGACAGACATGCTCTCTTGGCAGATCCTACTAACATTGAAATTCATTGTTTCACCGACGCGTCCCAGCATGCGTACGGTGCATGTTTGTATTTAAAGTCTGATGACAGTTCAGGGAAAGTAAAAGTTAATTTGTTGTTCGCGAAAGCTAGGGTTGCTCCGTTAAAGCCCGAAATGACAATCCCGCGCTTGGAACTTCTAGGGGCTGTACTAGGCGCTCGTTTGTACACAAAGGTAGTAAAGTCTTTACGGATTGATGTATCGCGTTCTGTTTTTTGGTGCGATTCTACTATCGTTCTAGGGTGGTTAAGAACACAACCTAAAACCCTAAAAACCTTTGTATGTAATCGTATTAACGAAATACGCGAACTTACAGATCAAAACGCCTGGCGACACATTCCCACTAATGCGAATCCAGCAGATTTAACTTCACGGGGAGTTAAACCTCAGCATCTTCTTGATAATGTGCTGTACTGGCTTGGCCCTTCCTTCCTGGCGAAACCAGAAAGCAAGTGGCCATCTGACGACCGCACCGATGACACTCCGCTTCCTGAAACAAAAACAATAACATTAAGAATACAGTGTGAAGAAAAGTTGATAGATTTTGAAAGGTATTCCAAGCTGTACAAATTAATAAAAGTATTAGCGTACGTATTGCGTTTTGTTGGCAAGAATAAGGTAAAGGGTGTATTTACTGTACAAGAATTAGAAAAGTCACTTACCACACTTGGAAAACTATCACAGCAGGAGTGAGGGAATCTCATTCAAATTTAGTCCCGCGTACTCGCCGAATTTTGGTGGCATTTGGGAGGCCGCAGTGAAGGCAGCCAAATATCATGTCAAACGTATAGCAGGAAATACCAGTTTAACTTTCGAAGAATTAGCTACTTTACTTTACCTATTTGCACAGGTCGAGGCTATACTTAACTCTCGTCCTTTGACGCCGTTATCTGCAGATCCTTCCGATCTAAGACCACTTACACCGGGTCACTTCCTAATCGGGCGGCCACTCACAGCGATTCCATCGCCAGCCGTACAGCGAGTCGCTGTAAACCGCTATCAGCTCCTTGAACGACTTCGTCAGCAATTCTGGGACAGATGGACGAAGGAATATCTGTCCCAGTTTCGTGCACACGTGTGTTATTTTGTGGAACACGTAGAATAACAACTTAATAGTGGTGTTGACTCAGCTTTATTTAATAAAAACGAAAAGGATTTACAAATTGCATAGTAATAAAACTGACGGTTAAGGGTATGAATTTTCAAATTTGTAGGTAGTAAATTAAGGCGAATATTTTTTAAACGGTAATTATAAAGTTATCCCAGGACAAATTTTAAGAGCATTAATTCTTAATAATTTATGGTATTTATGTAAAACAACTCGTGTATAGGGCTAAGGAAACTATCCCTATTTAAGAATTTTGAACTATAATTTCATTCTTTAAAAGGGATTTAGCTATATTGAATAAAAACTTCATGAAAATGTAAAATGGGACATGAATGGTAATAAGAATCTGGATGCTTGGAAACAAATTTCTTCGAATTCAATAAACAAATATGGTTTCTAATAGTCTAGTTTAGATCTGTAATACTCATAATTATAAGGTAGTATTATCAAAAGGAAAATATTTGCACTGTAGAAGATTCTTTATCATCCGCCGCGTAATAAGCACATTCTTAAAGAAATGCCCTTTTTTGTCTTTCCATTTCCTCCAAAACAACTCCGAAGCAGCAGAAAACACTTCAAGAGATGTAGGTGATTGCAGTGCATTAATATCTTCCAATATGTGTTTTTGAATATTCTTTTTTGTCGTTTGGTCCAATTTAGTGCAAATTTTCTTCTTAGCGTGAGCCCAGCACATTTTCACAATCGTTTCTTCTCCAAACACTCCACGAAATGCGTTTTGTATACTTTTCGCAGCGTCACAAATTAGGATTTTCGGTTCAAAAGTATTAGAAAAAATGGACAAAAGATTGCTCTTTAATCCTTGAAACATCGTTTTAAAATCAGCCTCACGTTCATTTGTAGATATTGTCAGGCAAATGGGGTGATTTTTTTTTGTTTTTATCAGTAGTTCCCACTATCAATACTGGAAACCCCTGCCAAATCAACTTATATGTTGAATCTGCATGCAAAATATCAGCGCCAATACATTGTTTCAACAAGTTCTTTGTAGATAATTATTTGTCTCTGTCGTCATTGTATAATTAAAACTTCAATTAAGTAATTAATAAATGTATTTGTCCAACAACCTATAAACCTTCTCCGATTAGTCTCTCTATTGTCTACTCCTAAACCCTAGTGCCGTCACATACAAATAGCGATGTCTAACTACACCAACAATAATACGATGCGAAAACTAGGCGGATCACTTTCCAAAATATAATAGGCTATTACAAAAACTTCGTTCTTGTTATCTGCCACATTAGTGTGTTTAATTATCCATTTATCCAATTCTCCTAAAGAAATAGTGGAGGGTTCATATTTAATATTGGAATCGATTGACAGAACCGAATTAGTTAACCCAGACCTCACGTGGTACTAGTCTGCCCTACCCCTAGAGTGTATATAAAAGCCCGGAGGCGCGGAGGGAGAGCAGCCCCCGCGCGCTGTAATAAATCGCAGGCACCATGTTCGCTGAAGCGGCTGAGGCTGGTCGCCGCAGGCGACCAAAAAGCCGAAGCTGCGTAGGGGAACATGAAGTGCCTGCGGTTTGTTACGCAGGGGCGGAGGGGCTGCACTTCCCGCAGCGCCGGAGACGTTCGGAAGCCAGCTATTCAATGAGACGACTTGTAGGTCATTGACCTTCCTAAAAAAACTACATTTTTCCACGTCTGGGGGGTGGGGGACGAACTCCCCCCCCCCATCCAGCCCTCCTCCCCTCCCATCCCATTCCGAAAGCCTTTATAATTAATGTGCTGACTTGTAGGTTATAACCCTTCACAAAAAAAAAACTACAGGTTTCCTCGCCTGGGGGGTGGGGGGGATGAACCCTCCCCCTCCCCCCTCCCCCCCTTTCATACTAAATCGGGATGCGAATATCAAATGCAACCCCAAAAATAGATGCAGGCACACTAAGGCTGCTCTCAAATGACGAGATTGCTCAGCTTATACCAGTTCCTGGCGATAGGGCAAGATTTAAGGCTAACCTTGAGAATTAGAAACTAGAATTAAAGGATATTAACACAGACTTTTCATTCAACGCAACTGAAAATGTAAGTTTTAAACTCTTTTAAGTTCTGTTATCATATTGGTGTCCAACGTGTGGCATTTTTAGAGTTCCATACCTCAAAAGGGTCTGTCTGTCTACATCCTTTTTTTCAGGAACGCTTGAAGTTACCAAGTTCAAATTAACATAGATAGATAAAACATTTATTACATAAAACTCAACACACACATACATAACATTTTAAGACAATCATAGGTACTTAAAATAAAAAAAAAACATTAAATACTAAAGTCTATAGTATTTTGGAGGCGTAATATTTTTTAAAAGTTTATTATGTACTTTCAGCTGCCTACACTATCAATAAGCGATTATTTTAACGACGATGCATCGTTATTGGACGTTATTGGACCAGAGGCAGTTGCACCAAATTTAGTTTCAAAAGCATCCAATGCTTTGACTACTATAGCATCATCTAGCCAAGATAGGCAGAACCAGCCAGCCAGCCAGCCAGCCAGCCAACCAGCCAGCCAACTAGCCAGCCAGCCAGCCAGCCAGCCAGCCAACCAGCCAGTCAGCCAGCCAGCCAGTCAGCCAGCCAGCGTCTGCCTGGTACTTCTACTCCGATTCAAGCCAGTCCACAACAGTCAGACTACGTGGGTATAATTAATTTTAGTGGCTTTATGTGTTCTTTGTATTGACTAGCTTCATGTACTTATAGAACTATTTTATGTTTTAGGTTCTTCAAGTACTGAAATGCACACATGATGGTAAAGCCATACTAAATCAAGGTCAAAAAACAGGGAAATTGGATGATACACAGAGGAACCTGCTGGTAAAATTAATTATTGGCCCTCTCTTTGAAAAAAATCCAAATATAGTAATTTCTAATAATCAGCTCTTCAGTTGGGCTTTAGAAATACAGGAGATTTTCCCCAACGAGTCAGCCGCATTGTACTACACCCCTTATGTCTCTGCATTAGTAAGAAACACAGCTCGCAATGCATCGGGGAAATTACTACGTTATGTTTATAATAGACGGAGACAATTGAGAGAAAAGGGGATAATTGAGGGATTATCTCGCTCCCGATCTTCATCAACTTCATCGCACAGTAGTAAACCGCAGTCGGCTCTAGCACATTTAAAAGGGAACACAGGTAATAAATTTTTAGCACAATATAAACAATGTTTGTACTCTGAAAGTGTTTTAACTCTGAAATCGCGAAAAAAATCAGCTGTTTCATAGAAAATTTTAATCAGTCGAGCAAATTGTATCTGTATTTTTTATTATTATGTTCGGAAAGCTAACAGCATTATTTACAAGATTAGCAATAAACTACATTTATAGAAGCAACAGATAAAAAATATACATAGCTATATCTTTTATGGATTTGTACATTTTGCATAACAATTTGTTTATTTTTTGCAGATTTGGAGGAAGTTGGAGAAAAACTTGCATTTTTGAAAAGTTTCTTAGAACCTTGGCATCTCGTTGAAGAATATTGGACTGCAACCGCTAATTATAGGTTGATAAAAAATTATTCGGAGTCAGGAACCCTGCAAGAATATTTCAACGCATATCCTGCACTGAAACAACCTGCAGGATATAATTTACTATTGCAAGACTTTGACATATTACATCAAGACAAATCGAATGCTCTATTCCTTAATATAGTAACACTGCAGATTAAAGTTATCGAGCTTGCACGAATAAAGGTTGCAAATATAAGAGACAAACATTTGAAACAAACCATAGAGAGTTATTTGTCTGCAGTGACCGGTTAGTATTGCTAAGTCATCTGGTTAAAAAAAAAACCAAAGGTCAACGCCTCTTCGGCTAAAATGTAAAAACATTATTTTTTTGCTAGTTTGAAGTTGTTTCCATAGTAAATTGTTTGTAGTTATAAGTAGGTACTATTACATTCAATTTATTTTCACATTTGCAAACTTCATGACCGTTAATAGGTTTTAAAATATTATATAAGTTTTTTCCTAATTATAAGTGGCTAATGCAAAAAAGATAATAAATATTTTCATTTCAGAAACTGCCTCCAATGATGTCTATAATAACGCCTGTTTGCTGTTATTGCCGTTTTTGACATCCAGCGTTCCCTTGAAGGATAAAAAGAAAACTACGTGGAAACCATCTAAAACAGAAGTCAGGGATGGATTCATTACTCAAATTGCCACAAGCGCTGACTTAAAACCTGCAATTGAAACGCGAATTACAAAGCTCCACAGGTTTGGAAAATCAATGCAACCTTTTATAGTGTTTGCAGGAACTTCAATATCTGAAATTTCAGAGTGTTATGTTGTAGCGGGGGATACTTACTATAAATTTGATAAACTATTAACAGCTGTCGATGTTTGTTTTAAAATAGTACACGCGACTGGTGCTAAATACCAACAAGAATCATTTGTAGTCTGGATGGTTATACAAAAAGCATTTTACAGACTGCAAACTGAACACGATAAAGAATTGACAACTGTTAACAGCCTTCTAGTTGACTTAGGTATAAAATAAGTAATTTGTAATTTGTATAGTTACTGATCAACATGTATACATGTATGCAATGTAAACTTAAATTCAATTCTATTAGCCTATTAATTAATCACCTTCGTTCACTGTGCTTTGCGTCAAAAGACTTAACAAATTTTTGTTGTGGAGAAGAGGGCTGTTTTAGGCATTTTAGTTGCATTGGATCTTTGCGAAAACATTTAAATAAGTTACATAATGAAAGTGACCATAATATTGAATGTAGTGAAACAATGATAGCATCTTCTTCCTCATTGCAGCAACAAAATTTCAGTTCACTATCATCACCAGATAATACCCATGACCAATCTCTGCGTCCAATAGACTTAAATCATCAGGTTGCCTTGTTTGTATCTTCCTTATATGGTAATCCATTGATCCCACGTTCAAATGTGCAGGTTGTCATAGACTCTATGCAACTTTTTTTTGTCAACTCTGTAGAGAATATGTTGCGATCGCGGTTAACACCCTTGATGAACCAAATACCGGAAAAAGAAAATATTACATCAGAGCTTAATGCAATATTATCACAATTAAAAAATCTATTGGCAGAATTTAATACAGAACATAAACGGTTTCAAAATTTGGCTAAAATTGGGTCATACATTGCTCCAAAACAGGTTGTAATTGGACAACGTATGGAACAAAAACGTACGCGTATGGGTCTTTCTTATACGCCAGTTGATGTTCACATGCAGGTTATTCCTATAGGAACAGTATTACAGTCTTTTTTTTCTATATCGGGTATTCTTACAGACACTTTATGCTATATACATTCTTTGTTAATGTTCTCTGCTGAAGATATTTGCAATTTTATTCAAGGTTCTGTTTGGTCGAGTTTATCAGGCACATCTAATATGAACGAATTATTATTACCCCTTATACTTTATTACGATGATTTTGAGATTGGTAACCCTCTAGGCAGTCACGCCGGGATCCATAAGCTTGGAGGAGTGTACATTTCATGCCCTTGTCTGCCCTCAAAGTACATATCTAAATTGAAAAATATTTTCATGATTGCTTTATTTCATTCTTCAGATAGGATAACATATGGGAATAAAATGATATTTCACAAAGTCATAGAGGAACTAAATTTTCTGTCTAAAACAGGAATAACGGTAAGCACAGATAATTTTAAAGGTACTATTAAATTTCGTGTAGGTGCTATTACTGGAGACAATTTGGGCTTAAATTCTATGTTGGGCTTTGTAGAAAGTTTTACGGCTAATCATCCTTGCAGAATATGCAATGCGAGTCGAGTCCAAATCCAAAATATGCTTGTTGAAGACAGTACGTTGATGAGAAATGAGAGCAATTATGAAAATATGCTGCAAATTGCAGGAACATTTGATACTGGTATTAAAGAACGATGTATTTGGTCTTCTCTTGATGGTTTTAACTTATTTGAAAATGTTGCAGTTGATTTGTTGCACGATATGTTAGAAGGTTGTTGTAAACAACTATGTCTCTTATTTTGACCTATTTTATAAAAGAGTTAAAAGTAATTCATATCAATACTATCCAACAACGTATTGAAGCTTTTGATTTTGGCCCGGATACAAGGTCCAAACCGACAACTGCATTTTTGTTTGAAGAATCTGCGTTAAAATTTAAAATGTCAGCTTCAGAAACACTTACGTTTGTTCGATATTTTGGCCTTCTTATAGGATACTACATACCAAGAGAAGACCAATTCTGGAAATTGTATATTTTGTTAAGGACTATATTAGAACGATTATTATCACATCGGACATTCAAAGACACATGTGACCAACTGGCTGGTTTGATATCTGAATTCTATGAGTCATACATGAGATTAAGTAAGAAACCATTAAAACCCAAATTCCATTTTCTTATTCATTACCCAAAAATGTTACAAAAGTTTGGACCAGTTGTTCATCTGTGGACTATGAGATTTGAGGCTAAGCACATTGTTTCTAAAAAAATTGCTCGTTCTAGTTCAAGCAGAGTTAATATATGTAAAACAATAGCAATAAAAAATCAACTCCAGTTAAATGACATTTTGATCATGAAAGAGATTAACACAGGTTTACTGCATGGTAAAAAGAAAGCTGTTTCTCCTTATTCAGACTTAAATAAAAAGTTTAATCTGGCAAATGATAAATTTGTCACATATTCTATCCCTTGGGCAAATATAAATGGTGTAGAATTTAAGAAATCGCATGTTTTAACTGTAAGTTTGTCTAATGAAACATTTTTGCCTTCGTTTGCAATTGTTGATAAAATTTATCTTGATAGTGTTAATTGTGTACTATTTGAGTGTATTTCCTTAAATACTCTGAATTTTGACGAGCATTATTATGCTTTTGAAGTGGAAAGGACGAGTAACGTTGTTTATGTATCGTTTGATGATTTAATTGCACCAGTGCCTAACAATATAAACGTTCTATCGAACATGACTTCTTATGTAACATCTCGTTGGTGTCTTGACTAGATCATTTTAGAAATTGTGACAATTTGTGTTTTTTGGTGTTTTGTGTAATTTTTGTCGTCTAAATAAAAAGGGTAAGAGACGCTCAAATACGCAGGGTGTAACAAAAAGATCCACTATGTAATATTTTATTAGGTTAATCTACCTATTAATATGTTACGCCCTGTATGTATACACCGATAAGTTTTGGTGAAAGAACTGAAGAGCCCTTTTTATTTAAAGATCCCTTTTTTATAAGAAATTGACATCTAATATGCAGATATATATATATAAAATAACAAATATGTAAATTAATTATGGTTTATATAGTAAACTTTAAGAAATAAAATAAGAAAAGTTAAATCAGTATTTCATTGCTTTAAACATAGTAAACACCTATACCTAGTGCTGTATGTAAATACTAATTTTTAGTGAATTTTAGTGCTGTAGTTTTAGTAATTTATCTAGTTTAGTACCTTATTATAAGTAAAGACCTGTACGTACTGGATGTGCTAACAGAGGTGTCGAAAGAGATTTAAGTAGTGAATCTATATGTCATTTTGCACAAAAATTACTCACAATGACGGATAGAATCACCCCCTAAAGACTTGCGATGTCTCTGTTAGAACATCCTGTATAGGTCTTTACTTATAATTAGGTAACTAAACTAGATAAATTATTAAAACTAGAGCACTAAAATTCACTAAAAATGAGTATTTACATATGACGTCATCATTTCCGATATTACTAGTAATTTCTTGAAATTACAAAACAGTTAGTATTTGTCTATGACGTCATCATTTCCGATATTACTAATGAATTCTTAAAATTACAAAACAGTTAGTATTGTCTTTGACGTCATCATTTCCGATATTACAATAAAACTCTTAAAATTACAAAACACTTAGTATGTGTCTATGACGTCATCATTTCCGATATTACAACTGAACTCTTAAAATTACAAAACAGTTAGTATTTGTTTATGACGTCATCATTAAATAGTAAATACTAAATACTAAACACTTGAAATTACAAAAACGTTACATGTAATCTTTACTAACAGCATTTACAAAAATCGATTACCAATTATTACTGAACATTTGTTGTCCTCGGATTTAGAAATATTTTAGTAATAATTACTGTATTTTTGTCAGATTTTCTCTCCGTGTAGGTTTTCCAGTATTTTCGTAAATGTAGATTGGTTACAGATGTGCCGCTTTCACGCATTTTGTATTTTGTGTTGCTTTCGCGAGCTCGCAATACTGCTATTATGCGATTTGGCATACTTTCTACTAGGTTTTTGAGACGATGCTGCGGAATATTCTGCCATTCTTTATTAGAGCTCCTTTCATTTTACGTAGCGTGATTGGCGGCGGATTCCGCTGACGTGCACGTCGTCCCCGGTTCGTCCCAAGCATGCTTAAATCTCAATGGCAGTTTAAGTTGGGGCTGCGTGCTGGCCAATCTATGTGTGTGATACCGACTTCTTGAAAATAGTCAAACGCTATCTGAGCTGTATGCGGGCGGGCATTGTCTTGCATATACTTAGATGTGAAGCTGGTTACTAACATTTGTAGCCTAACGGCTAGAAACGGCTTATTTGGCTTATTATCTTTTCTAGCGATAACTAGCGGCTGGAAACGGCTGCTGCTTACATTTCATTGATATATTCACATGATTCGTTTTTTGTTTTTGTTGTTTCTCTTCTGATTTATTTACTATAGAATACATTTAACATAAATATACATAAACGATGCCATTTGCATCTGTATTAAGTGTTAAAAACTCAAAATTCTCATACAAAATGTGACACAGCAGTAGAATAGGACTAAGTATATTAATAATTTATTTGTTAGAGATGTTTTGGAAATAGGTATTTCCATGAAATAAGTATGGACAGATACCTAGTAATAGTAAACATTTATTTGTATTTCTTTGTTTTGTTTGTAATGATGATTAAATCCAAAGTAAACTAATTTAGCTTCCTTTATTCTTATAATTTTCATACACCACCACCTAAACACAAACGTTGTTTTATAGTTTCCTGTTCGCCTCTGAATTAAATAAATTAGAAGGTATAAACGTGTCTTCGGTGGTTCTTTTAAAAAAACCAAAAATATCAGAACATAATAAGTGCTACTGTATAACAAAAATAAGAGTTATTTAGATATATGTACTGTTAAAACAATAAAAATAAAAAAATCGTTTTTTTTCGATGCTCAAGTCGGGTATCTACCCGGTATCAAGCGGCTGGTTATTCGTTCCTAGCCACTGGTTTACCACTATAGTCTTGCATAAAAACGGCATTCTCGCCCATGTCCACTAAAAATGAACCAACGTATGAACGTAGTCATTCAGAATTTCAGTGGCATATCTTACTGCAGTTAAAGTGCCATTTTCTATCACCACTAGCTCAGTGCAGCTTTCGGAAGAAATCCCAGCCCACACGCAAACCTCCGCCGTATGGTAGGTAACTACTTCTTCTTCTATAAAGGCTTGGTTATTATAGCGTCTCCCGGCCTTCTGTACACTCTTTTCCTCCCGTGCTTATACAGGGTGTTTGGAAGGTCGGTGCAAAGCCTTAAGGGGATGTTAGTATGGTCCATCTAGAACATTTTGAGCCACACTTGTCTTAGACCAAGTCTGTTATTATTATTATTTTTTATTGACCTGCGATTTTAGTGGCAAAAATCCAAAATTTGCTAATTAATTGCTAACAACATTCAGTTTAAGTTAAAATGTCTATTTTTTACAATTTATTTTATTAGTGTAATGTGTCTCTAATCATATCGAAGCATTTTTGAAGCACCATTGTTACCAAAAAATAAAGTTACAGGCCATTCAAATGTGATAGAAAATTTGGAAAAATAAACTTTCGACTTTTAATGTCAATTTAAAAAATAAATAAAATAGCTGCAGATGTTCAAACACATTTAAAAACACGCTTGGTTATTGCACTTTCTTTTGAGGTATTATTTACGCAGATATCTTACCATTTCTTGAAATAATGGTGCTTAAACAATTTTCAAGAATATTGAAAATGAAAATGAGGAGGAAAGGGGACATACCTACCAAACAAAACAAATATAGACATCTAGCATTAAAATCTCAGATTAAAACAAACTTCCCCGTTATGAATGTAACACACTTACATTCTTATGAAAACTTTAATAATTAAAGAATTGATAGTATGGCAGTATGGCTTAATGTCTTCGCCTATCTTACAAACGGACGAATTTTTTTTTTACTTACTACTACTATTCCGTGGACTTCTTGGCGGGAAAGTTTAGAGCCTTGTCTGCGGTTGTTTGTTTCATTTGAATTATTGTGTAATAAACATGGCTGCTTTTTCAAATGAGGAGTATGCGAACATCATTTTTATGTACGGCAGAGCTGACGGTAATGGAGCTTTGGCGCGACGTATGTACCGAGAACGTTATCCGGTTCGCAGGCTGCCTAATGTGCGTGTATTCTACAACACCTATCGTAGTCTTGTCGAATCTGGAATCCACCACGCCGAACCCGGAGTGAATCCAGGTAGACACGATCCCGACGTTGAGGAGGAAATAATTACAACCTTTGCAGCGGATCCTACAACCAGTGTCAGAGTTGTAGCGAGAAACCTGAACTTATCGATATGGAAAGTGTGGTCTACAATGCACCGAGAGAACAAGTATCCGTTTCACGGGAGAGGTGTGCAAGGTTTAGAAGAAAACGATTCTTTGAGAATTTACCAGTTCTGTCGCTTTTTACTCAACAGAGACATTGATAACCAATGGTTTTTGAAATCAATCCTGTGGACTGATGAGTCCAAATTCGCGAGGGAAGGTATAACAAATTTTCATAATTTGCACCAATGGGCCGATAAGGACAGCAATCCACATTGGAAAAAACAGGTATTAATAAATAAATGTTTATTATTTATTTATTTACAAATGTTCAACACTGTTACAGAACACGGCTCAGCATTCCAAGTGCTGTCAGTGAATTTTGAGGTATTTTTTTTTGCGTAAAGAACTCATAATTAGGAACAAATACACGAATTGCTATTGCTTGGAATCAATTAGGACTCTCACAATAAACTATTGAAATTAATTGATTTTTAGTTTTACATTAATTCGGATAGTGAAGTGACAGCTCTGTTGACAACTTTTCAACGTAAAAACGCTCTGAAAGCAACCGCGTAATGTTGGCAGCACTGCTAAATTGCCCAAAAAAGCTAAAATCCAATCTAAATAACCGCCATTTTTAGTGTTAATGTATTTTGACATTTATACGTTGTGCAACTGTGTCCTCAGGTTATTCTAATTTGTTTATTAATAATTAACAGTAGTAAAAAAAAATGTTTCATACCCGATGCGGTAAAATTAGGTCAACGTTAGTTACAGAACAGAATTAGTCTACCCTGATTCCACGTGGTACTAGTCTGCTCTACGCTAGTGTTTTTATGAGCCCGGAGGCGCGGAGGGAGAGCAGCCCTCACCCGCTGTAACGATACGCAGGCATCAAGCTCGTCGCTGCGGCTAAGGCTGGTCGCCGCATTTCGCTACGTAATGGTGGAGGGGCTGCTCTTCCCGCAGCACCGGAGATCCAGGAGACCCAGGTTTGATTCCTGGCTGGGTCGGGTGGGCGTTTAATTTTTTCACTGTATTTTATAAATTTTATCAATATTTAATTTAGCTTCAGTGCAGGAGTTGGCACTTGAAAATAAAAAGTAAAAAGCACCGGAGATGTTTAAAACCTACGGTTGTCACATATCTGAACGGTTTGGTTAAGCTCTGATCTAATTTTGACATTTTAATAGACAAATTATATTTTTTTCCTAAAAACTTAAAATTCGATAAAAAAAAATATGTGTCTCCGAGTTTTGAGCTTTGGAGGAGGGGTAGGGGTATATCCCCCCTCCCCCCACCTCTCCCACCCCAAATTAGGTGACATTACTTGGAATGTAAAATCCAGAATACTTTGGTCAGAGCTTGTTTTTGTTTTAGGTGTCTTTCCAAATAAGATTTTCGGTAAATGTGTGGGCTGGTGTAATCGGGCGAAATCTGATTGGGCCACACATTTTACCTGACAATTTAAACGGGGAGAATTATTTAAACTTTTTAGAAAACGACTTACCAACCCTCCTTTACGAAGCGGAAATACCAATACTGGATACTGACAGGAGAATCATGTTCCAACAAGATGGATGCCCAGCGCATTGGACCTTAACTGTACGAGAACACCTTAATAATTGTTTTCCAGAGAGCTGGATCGGCAGAGACGGGCCAATTCCTTGGCCCGCAAGATCGCCTGACTTAACCCCGGTAGATTTTTTTGTATGGGGACGGGCAAAGGAACTTGTCTACACGACGGAAATTTCTACGAAGGAGGAATTATTGGAGAGAATCCATTCTGCGTTTGAACGGATGAAACAAGAAATGATGCTAAAAATCAGCACGACTGAAGTAAGAAAACGTGCTCGAGCATGTATTCGTAATGGTGGACGACATTTTGAAAATGAAAATTAAAGTTAGATCACCAAAAATGATGTGTTTTTAATCTCCTTAAAAATCGATATTATCACTCTTAACTGGTTTAAGCACCATAATTTCAAGAAATGGTAAGATTTCTGCGTAAGTAATATCTCAAGAGAAAGGCTGAAGAACTTGAAGTAACAGGACATCCCCTTGGTAAAAACGTAACAAGACAATTATGTAAATTAGCATTATTTCCGCCAGCTGATATACCGGAAGGTTTTCGTATCATTACTGAACTTATGCCTCATACACAAGTATTTAATTTGTTCAAAAAATACTATAAAAATGAGTGGATGAATAAAATAAAACCAGAGATGTTTAGTTGCCACAACGAGCAGAATAAAACTACCTAAAAATTTTCTGGAAGGTTGGCATACTCGAATTGGTATCAGATTTGGTCGCCACCCTAAATTATTTTTCTTTCTAAGTCAATTAAAAAAAGAAGCTAAACACCAAGATTTCCAGATTAAACGAAGTCTTGCTGAATGTAAAAAGCAAGATCCCAAAAGACGAAGAATTGATCATTATACAGGTGCAGATATAATTGAGAAGTTTGCAAACCACGAAATATCAATAGCAGAAGCTTTAAAAGCCATGTGTAATTATGATGATTACATTTTTGAAGATTATGACAGCCCTAGCTCAGAATCGGATGAAAGTAGTGGCCTAGAAACGGATGCCAGTTCTGATCATGATAATGACCACGTCGTACAAAGTGACAGTTCGGACTACAATATTTTTTAACAAGACCGTACTTTAGCCTTTTTTTTTTTTAAACTGCCTGTAAATTAATAATTTTTTTATGAGTTTTCCTATGAGGTTTTAAATATTTAATCTGTTACTTAAGTATAGTCATCATCGAAACAGTGATAGCGTAAAGTTGGTTTGGCAACCTTGGTTGTATTAATATTATGTTGACTTGAACTTACTTCTTCTTTGAAAAGAGTTACCAATAACATAGTTAAGTTAAAAGTATTTTTATATAATGTTAGAAAGTTGTTTAAAATATTTTGATCGGATCGGAGCCGGACAGTTTGGTACCTTTCTTTGTAAGGTCGAATTTTAAAGTAAATGTGTATAGTCAGTTAAACAACTCTGCATGGGTAAAGGTTTATTTATTTTTATTTTATGTAAGAACGTAAAGCGGTTATAGAAACTGTTACAAAAGATGTATATGCATATTTTTGTTTTATTTATTTTACTATTTATTTTCGTTTATACAGTGTGGAAATCCAATATGAGTTTTATCGTTAAATGGTCCCGTACAGTCATCGTCATATAGTACGTAGCATCTATAGTAGCCAAATAGTTCGGTACACCATAGAATTTATATAATGTACCGATTTATTTGGCTACTTTAGATGCTACTATAGTCCGTGCCATATAAACGCGGACAAAATGTCGTTCAACCCACTTGTACCTAAATATCAAAAAACTTGCGATACCATATCGCCTTTCATACCAACTGTCGCTAAACACAAACGACCGTATCTCGACATAAAAGTCTGACGAAGATGTAAAATAAAGCGATCAGTACTTTCTGTTATTATTATTACTCGTTTTTGTTAAAGGTTAAAGTTTAAGGTGTTGTTATTTGTTTTTTGTTTCTTTATTAGTTTTTGGTAACAGTTTGTTAATTGTTTTGTTTGGTTGAGCTTGTTGAGCGACAATGGAGTCGAATTACAAAAATAAACCTCTGCGGCGAAGGATTATTAAACCTCAGGCAGGTGAGTGAGTACACATATAGTCTATCCGGCGGCGTAAGGGCTAAGAGCCATAAAGATAAGCTAATTAGTCTTCTATTGTAAAAACAGCATAAGTGATTACTTATTTATCCTTAAAGCTAACGTAAAACGTTTATGTTAAGGTTCAATATCGAACGACACGATTAAAATTGCAAATATAATAACAAACATTAGAGGGTAAGGTTGCAACAATCGGGAAATTTAAACTAACTACTAACTAACTAGTATTACGTAATACTTAGTATTACGTTGGAACTGATTTAGATTTAGACTACGATTAAAGTTTTTAGATCATTATTCTTTAGTAGTCTGGTTTTGTATTTTTACCTTAGAAAATTATACCTAATTAATTGTCAAATCGACCGATCCCTGATTTAAAGTTAAACATTATTAGTTATGCATAACTAGATTTAATTTTAATCAAACATTGTAATTTTTTGTAGCAATAAAATAATTTTATCTTTATTGCTAATTTTTTTAAAGTATTAGTAGGTATAAGTAAGTCACAATTTTAATTTTATTTACCAGGTACTTCCGCAGATCCACCGCCTCTGTGTTCTCCCGTCAAAAAACGAAAAACAACTACATTAAGCGTTGTAGAGCAAAGCATGATATTAAATGTTTTTAAGTATGTGAAAAATACATGGTCTCAAGACAAATTCCGCTCGAATCCGGAAATGGTAGTCAAAACTGCGGAGATAACAGGTGTGAGCAGGAGCTCTATATATAAAGTCTTGAAGGAGTACAGGGAAACGCGTGAAATTAAGCCTCGGGAAACTACCAGGAAAAAGTTATCAATTTGGGATAAGCTAGATGATTTCACAAAATCAGCCATAAGGCGCAAAGTTCACATTTTCTTCCTGGAGGGACAACTACCGAATCTGAACAAGATTTTACAAGCTATAAACGATGACGACATTCTTCCCAACTTCAGTAAGACAACGCTTCGGTATGTGCTTAGAAAATTAAATTTCAAATTTATGAAAAGAAGTCGAAAAAGTCATCTCATAGATCGACCGGAAATCGTTATATGGCGGACAAAATACTTGAAAGAAATTGAAAAATTTCGAAATAAAAACTGTCGCATTTTCTATCTCGACGAAACGTGGGTGAATGCAGGTAATTTATAGGTATACGTTATCGACACTCTTCTGTTACGCATAATTTTTAAATTTGAGCTTTATTTTATTATTTCAGGTTACACGGTATCAAAAGCGTGGATTGACACAACAGTCACGTCCAGCCACCAGGCATTTGTAGAAGGACTGAGTACAGGACCAAAGAATCCCACTGGCAAAGGCAAGAGATTGATAGTTGTTCATGTGGGGAATGAAGAACGACGGTTGCCAGTGGGTATTCGAATGTTCAAAAACAGGCGACTACCATGAAAGCATGGACGCCCAACATTTTGAAGAATAGTTTGAAAAAGTCCTCGGCAAGATGCAACAAAATGACGTCATCGTTATGGATAATGCGAGTTACCACTCCCGGTATGTAGATATTATGCAGTCTACACTTGAGCGTCTTCTTACAGAATTTATGTGACGCGTATATTTTAATTTATAACAAATACATCTTCTCATCATCACCTTAATCCATTTAATTAAAATATCAGATGATTATACCTATTCTCTCACACCTTTTCAATTTATGCATTATTTTTCAGACGACAAGAAAGAACTCCTACCATGTCATGGAGGAAGCAACAAATTGTCGATTGGTTGGTATCAAAAAATATTACAATAGAAGATGGCGACACAAAGGCACACTTGATGGTAAAAGTGAACCTAATTAAGAGCCAGTTTCAAAGTTATGTGACGGATGAGATGGCCAAAGCTAAAGGCATTGAAGTATTGAGATTGCCGCCCTACCATTGCGAACTCAATCCCATTGAACTTGTATGGGGGGATGTGAAAGGTCACGTCGCTAGACACAATACAACTTTCAAACTAGCTGACGTGAAAAATTTGCTAAATGAAGGCTTGGCTAATATTACAGCCGAAAAATGGAAAAACTGCGTCGAACACGTTAAAAAAGAAGAACTTAAGATGAGAGGATTGGACAACACAATAGATAGAACAGCAGATTCCTTTATAATAAATGTAACTGAAGATGAAAGTACGGAGTACGAAAATACTGAGAGTGAAATGTCTGACGCTGATATTTAAAACATTTTGTTCCTTACTCTGGCACAACACGTCATACGTCATACTCAACCCCACATAAATAAATAAACACTAAAATCTAATGTCATTTTTTAAAAAAACCTGATAAGTAATAAGATTTTTTTTATGAATAAATGCGTGTTACATTGTGATTGCAAAAGAAAAATAGGTAATGAAGATGTAATATGCCATGTTCTCTAATGTTCCAGCAAAATGATTAAAATAATTAAATTATTAAACTTATTTTCCCGAGTTTCTATGGCGATCTTCCAGCTCCATCATCAGACCCTGATTACCATCCAGCACCAAAGTACTCTTCAAGATGGATCAAACGAGTCCAAACTCGATGGAGTTGTGTCGTTTAATTACCGAGTTCCTATGGCCATCTTCAAGCTCCATCATCAGACCCTGGTTACCATCTAGCATCAATGTACTCGTCAAGATAGACCAAATATGTCCAAACTCGATGGGTTTGTGTCGTTTAATTATCGAGTTCCTATGGCCATCTTCCAGCTCCATCATCAGACCCTGGTTACCATCTAGCACCAAAGTACTCGTCAAGACGGATCAAACGAGTCCAAACTCGATGAGGTTGTGTCGTTTAACAACCGAGTTCCTATGGCCACCTTCCGGTTCCATCATCAGATCAGCTCCATTTCATAATAATTTTGCATTATCATCCGATTCACACATGCATGCAAAATTTCAGCTCAATCGGTAACCGGAAGTGGATCAAATATAACTTGAAAGATTTGGCGTTACAGGTGAAAGTAAAAAATAAATAAATAAAAATAAAAGCTTCTAAAAATGTTTGTCATGTCTGGCAAGGTCATGTGCTCACCCCGCCTTCTACTGCGATACGCAAGGTACGACGTATTTGCGATAATTTTCCTAGTTATTGTATCGTATCGTTTGCAAAAATGGTGTACATTGGACAGGCGTCAATGCACTTTTGTCCAGATTTATTTCGCTCAGACTATAGCTATTATGACACTGACTGTTCATGACCACATTTAGATAACTTAGTACTGCAGTGCAAAGTAAACCAAAAATGTTACAATTGAAGATTTATTTGCATACCGGTTAAAGATAGTTAAAAGGTTTAATCTCGCTACCGGTATCTATACCTGCCTCAAATATCAAGTACAATCAGCGCCATATCAGTCAAAATTATCAAATAGTTGGTCACACCATAGAAAATGTATGATGTGACAAACCATTTGGCAACTTTGACTGCTACAATATATCTGACGCTGACTGTACCTAATGGATTATAAATACTCATAATTAATATATATCACCATATATATTTATTTGGTTTTGCTAAATTTTGCTGGTTGGTATTATTTAAAAATATCGGCCAAGTGCGAGTCGGAACTCGGCAATTAGTGTTCCGTACTATCGCAGTTCTATATTGTTCACCTTTTACGCACAGTCCGAAGATTCGTTCATGTATTTATCCCCCGCTTGCCCTTACACTTTCTTATGCCAGAATAAAACGACGTAAAGTAAGACGTGTCCAGCTTAACGAAAGTGATCAACACGTGAACGTTGTGCAGAATCCGGATTGTATAAAACTAATGACTGCGAAGAATAAGGAATGAGATCAAATGCAAATGTGTGGAATCCATATTGTGCAGAATCGCGACTAGGAAGAAACCGGATTGTATAAAACTAATGACTGCGAAGAATAAGGAATGAGATCTAATGCAAATGTGTGGAATCCATATTGTGCAGAATTACGAATAGGAAGAAACAATAATGGCATGAGCGTCGAATAATCCCCTATTGGAAATGTAGTTACGAGTAATCAATTCTTAATTTATTAAAAGCGTGTTGTTAACAGTTATCAGCTAATAATACATTTTATGTAGATACTTGTAAACACGGCAATAAGTATGTTAACGGTTTATTAACATTTTTCGGTACTTTACGCATTTGCTTACTTGTAAACTCATAGAGTTACTGATTAAATACTGTGTTAGTCGTTTTGTCGTTTTTTTGTTTAGCCTGCCCATTGGGGGGTGTCAATCATTTCAATCATTTTATTCATTTTGTGTATACTAACTAACTAACATAAACTAACTAACACAACACAACAACAAACAACACTTTCGCATTTATAATATTAGTTAGGATAGTTAGGATTAGGATAGGATAATGCGAGCGTTCGCTAGTTTTCAGTATAAAGCATAATCTTTGTAGTCGATGTTTATTACAAACATTTTTAATTTTTACTTTTTTACAGGGTATTCGAGGATATCGTATGGTAGAACTCGCTCAGCGAAGTGTGAATAAAGCAAGCACACAATCTCAACCTGAGAGTAAATGCACAATATGTAAACCGAAGCTAGAAAAGGAAGATCGACCAATTACTGGTAACAATAATAATACCTGTTTGTCAATTACAAAAAGTAAGTCAAATACTCAGACTGGGACAGATTCGTGTCAAAATATTTTAAGATTATCTCATGATAGTTTATCAATAATTGTGGATGATCCGGAACTTGTAGAAATAATTTCTTCACTCAAAGATAATGAGTCTGGTATACAGTGTGAGGTTGATAATGAAAACTTTAATAAGAAAACCGTGCAGATTTCTAACAAAACTGTAACAGAAAAAATATGCGAAGATCCCACAGCAAAATTACTAGAATGTTCAAATTCTAACACAATACACAATAAGTCTGATTTGGCAAACTATTTTGGAAATTTTACTACAAATAATTCAATAACAAGAAATTCTAACGAAATGTACACTCCACCCTCCAATAATCTCTGTCCTTTAAGTCAAGAAATAGAAATTGAATTCTCTGAAGTAAGCAATTCATTCAAGAAATAGAATTTATAGAACAGAATGAAAATAAAGCTGTAACGAGCCTGATAATAGAAGAGAATGAAACATTGGAAGCTACTCAAACACAGTTGCAACTTGCTCTTCTACCTGATACAGCAGAAAACGATTATGTCTCTGATAACAGTATGTCTATTTTAATTGGTAGCTCAGCGCTCCATAATCAGATTGACAACTTAGATGAAGACCCTTCACATAACATTCTCGATCCGGAATCCATTTCGGTATCCATACTAGCTAATGAAAATGAACTTACGAGCAACAATAATGCGACAGCTGAACAAAGTTTAACAGATGAGCAAAATTCTCAGCATGACACTACCTTGGAAATTTTATACAATAAAAAAGTAAAGAAAAGTAGAAAGAGAAAAGCAGATCCATCTAAATGGAATGACATAAAAATAAGAAAAAAAGGGAATGTGGAGAAGCTTACCAAGGATGGACAAAACAAAAAGGAATGAAAGCACAAAGAGGTGTAAATAGATCTGAGAGAAAACTAGGACCAGCATGTACTTCGAATCATTGCAATAAAACAAAAGACTGTCTGAAAGTTTCAGAATCACAAAAAGAATTTATTTTTAATTTCTTTTGGAAAAAAATGAGTTGGGATCAAAAAAAAGTTTATGTAGCTACTCTTGTATCAAAACAAGCCCCAAAGCGACGTACTACAGGCGATCCTAATTCTTCTAGACGAAAGATGTCTTTAGCTTACCGTTTGAGAAGTGAAGATGATACAATATTAAAAGTGTGCAAAAAGATGTTTCTTTCCACACTGGGTTTAAATGAGTTCATGTTAATAAATTGGATGAAACACTCTAAAGGCGGAATGACACAATCTACCACGGCAAGAAATAGAGTGCGACAACATGGAGTAACACCTAGGGATTTAGCGACTAATGATAAAAAAAAAACATTTAGAAGATTACTTAAATCAACTCCCAAAATTGCCATCGCATTATTGCAGAAAGTACACATTAAAAACGTACCTAGAGCCAACATTCAAGAGCTCTATGTGTGACATTTATTAGGATTATGCAACGCAATGTGCTGCTTTAAATCCACCACAAAAGCCTTTGAGTCGCTTTACTTTTGATTTGGTTATCAAGGAAAAAAATATTGCGTTCCAGCCTCCAAAGAAAGATCGATGTGATTTATGTATCAGTTATGAAACAGGTAACGCTAAAGAAGAAGAATATCAAAAACATCAAGCGAAAAAGGAAAAAGCGCGTGCTGAAAAGTTAAAAGATAAAAATGACGCTAAAGAAGGAATTTCTACTGTTCTCACAATGGACTTGCAAGCTGTTAAAGTTACCCCTTGTTTAAACGCATCCGCTTTATATTATAAAACGAAACTATGCGTTCACAATTTCACAGTTTATAATATAAACACACACCATTGCCGATACTACTGGTTTGACGAGACCGAAGCTGACTTAACAGCAAATACCTTTGCTACTTGTCTGATTGACTATCTATCAGACACTATAAGTGACAGTCAGGAAACCATAATCATTTGGAGTGATGGCTGTACCTATCAAAATCGAAACGCGGCTGTTTCAAACGCTCTTCTATCTTTCAGTGTTAATAAAGGCATAACAATATACCAAAAATATTTGACCAAAGGCCATACTCAGATGGAAGCAGATTCGGTGCTCGCTACTATTGAAAGAAAAATAAAAAACAAATGTATTTATTTACCAAGTGATTACACTCGATTAACTTCTGAGGCAAGGCGTAATCCCGAACCATATGAGATCAAAAGTCTAGACTTTACTTTCTGTACAAATTATGGAGTCGATATGGTATACCCTTCCATCAGACCAGGAAAATCTACAGGTGATCCTATGGTAACCGATATAACTGTCATAAAATACTCACCTGATGGCATTATAACGGTAAAAACAGACTTTGATGGAGAGTTTCAAGATCTTCCTAAAAAACGAGGCAAACGGGCAGCTGTTAAACCCTTAGAAAATTTTACCCAGTTGCATAAACAGATAATTCCAATAAAAAAACAGAAATGGTTAAACTTGCAGCAATTAAAAGAAGTGATCCCGAAAGACTGTCATAATTTTTATGACAATTTGCCATATGAATAACATGCATAGGGCAAATTGTTATAAACTATGCTGTATTTCTTAGTTAAGTTTGATGCTATATTTTTCTATGTTATAAAACTTGTGATCTCTTTGTGTTCCTGTAAACTTATTTTATCATAGAGTTAAGTAAAAAAATGTTCCTTAAATTACATAACTGTGATGTACCTATTTTTGTATCTATTTTCTATTAAGCTAAGATTAGAAGGTCGAAAGATGTTAGTCTTAAAAAGTTTTAAATGACATTCATTATCATTAAGTGCCTACACTGCCTATTACTTTATATGTATGCTATTGTGATTTAAGTGTCAAGTGCAATAATTATTTGAAAAAATAAATATGTTTTTTTATTATACCTACGTGTTTTTTTAGTATTTTTATTTAGTTATAAGTACCTATTACCATCTAAGCCAGGTATGAAAATACCTCGTAAGTTACATCCAATATTAAAAGATACAGTAGTGAAACCACGTATGTGCATTTTCTCTAAGAAATCGGTATTGATGTAATTAACTTTTATAATAATTATATTTCCTATAATATATTAAACCACAATCTTTAAAAAAAATAAAAAAATGTATTACAGTTAGTTTTAAAAGAAGTTTTTTGTCTCTCCTGTAAACTATCACATCTAGACCGACGGTATACATTGTGAACTTTTGTAAAGGCGCGTTTACATTGTTGATGCAATATAGATTAAGGGCGCGTATTGTCGGTGTAGGCGACGCACACACACACACGTTAACTTTAATTAGATATAAGTAAATATTACTATAATTTTAATTATGTCAGTTGTATCTTTGTATGTATGTGCACAACTTTGGATAAATAAATGCAACACGGGAAGCTGGCAGTAGTAACTTTATTATTTTAATAACAGGTAGACAAATAATGTGTCAAACCGTGTGACAGGCGGTGCGAACTAACGCCGTCATCAAGTAGTAGCTTTCTAACCGCGTTCGCGACCACCAGCTCCGTCTGCTCTTGATCAAAATACGGTGTTCTCATTTTCATCCTTTATAATCTGGTTCTTCGAGCCGGATCTAGCAAACAGTGCCCAAAAATATTAAGTAATTATGCACCGAACATCACCGCGCGATATAATTTCTTATACAAACCGGCAAAAGTTTAGTGAAAGGTTAGAATGTGCTTCCGAGCATGTGCTCGCAAAAAGCAGCGAAATGGCAGTGCCGGTGCCCAGTGACAATTTATCGCTAAAAATGCATCCAGGACATTCGAAAGTAACGCTTACGCAACAATCGATCAAGAATGAATTAATTACTTCATCAAAAAGGTCGTCGAAATCACAAGCACGCCGCAAACAGCTTGAACTGGAGGCTGCTCAAGCTAAAGCTAAAATTCAAATGGAGCTAATTGATAAGCAGTTAGAACTGAATTTAGCTATGATCAATGAAGACAAAGACGATGATGGGTCTAGAAGTCGCTTACAATGTAGTAGAAACGGCGAAGACAAAGTACGTTCCCAAGTTGAAGAATGGCTGGACCGCAGCAGCATACAGCCGCCGTGGACGGAGGCCAAAGCGGCAGCAGAAGCGGCGGCCACGGAGGCAGCGCAAGCTACTTATGTCATAAAACCAAGTTGCGCATGGCCCCCTACTCAGCCGGTCAACAACAGCAGTATACAGCCGCCTCGGATGGAGCCCAAGGCGGCAGCAGAAACGACGGCCACGGAGGCAGCGCAGGCTAACTATGTTATTATTTTTTTTTTTTTTTTAATTTATTTTAGCACGTAACAGTCATTACAAAAAAAATACTAATACTAAAAATTTACAAGGTTAATAGACAATGAGTGCCAAAACATAACTTTAACTTATTAATACAATGTACAAAAAGAACAAGTAGGTATAGTTATTATGCAATTGCAAAACAATGCGTTGAAAGCAAAAAAGAACAGAATACATTAATCATGTACGTACACACACCACCCTTACACACACACACACACACATATCCTCACACCCTCTTACTCACACACACTCACTCACTCAATGAGCGTCAATTTTTCGCTACCGGCAAAGGTCGGGTCCCTTTTTCTTTTTGACATCTTGGTCAAAATGGGTCGAAACTCAAAGATCTAGTCCGTTAAGCGAGGCCGTGGTCAATCGTGAAAGCAAGAATCGAGTCCGTTTAGCAGGCAGTAGGTTGTCGTAATAAGGGGGAATCACTTTATCCAGAAAACGATGCAGGGTCACGAAAAGAGCACGAAAAAAGCAATACAGACAGGCACATCAACAAACACTCGGGACAACGAGACACTGACTGATATCGACCATTTGACATGACAGTTAGCCTCAAGTCACTACAATAATAAAAAGTCCCCATATATTAGTAGTTTTAACAATTTACCATTCCATGTTTCAAGAGATATTTATTTTGAAATGTTTGATAAAAATATTGTATATAAAATTTCTAATAACTATTACATTTTGAATATTTGTGGACGATTAACGTGATATGAATTTATATTAATTTATTAATTTTCCCATTTGAGAAGTAATAATTTCTTTAAATGCAACACTTTTAACGCAATTCGTTTAGTTCCAAGCCAGAACATGAATAAAATTTAAAAAAAACGTTTAGTCGATGACATGACATTCATTCATTCATTCTTTGTGAAAGCTGAATTAAGTTTTAATAAACGGGATCAAAACGAAGCCGGTGAAATCGGTGCGACGTGAACCGCGATCAAGATTAAGTTTTAGGTCCAATTTCACCGTCCCGAATAGAAACCGAGTTTAATAAAACCTGGTTCTGACTAATCGAGTTCAAAACTTAGTCTTGACCGCGGTTCACGTCGCACCGATTTCACCGGCTTCGTTTTGATCCCGTTTATTAAAACTTAGTTCTGGTTTGACAAAGAATGAATGAATGAACGTTCTGGCTTGGAACTAAACGAATTGCGTTAAAAGTGTTGCAATTAAAGAAATTATTCCTTCTAAAATGGGAAAATTAATAAAAAACCAAATTATTAAAATAAAACAAAAAACCCGAATGCTATGTTGGAATATTAATTTGGTAGAATTTTATGTCTATGATTTATTACTAGCTGGAATTTGATTGTATTAAAAATAATAAATGTATGGAATATATTTGAATTGTGAAGTAGTTGTCATGTTGAGAAAATATTTGTCTTCTTGGCCTTTTACCAACCAACCAAAGAGAGTTCGGATTTAATTGAGCTAGCCACGGCCGCTTGGTTAATGATTGTCCCCGTCTGCGACAACTATCAATATTCAATGTATTTATAAATATTCATTTAATATAGATTTTATTATTTAAGTATAGGTATCGGACAAGGAAATATTTCACATTGCTCAAATGGAATTTTGGGATCGTAGAGCTTGTTTTTTTCTTTTCAGTTATTTCTCTTTACAGGTATTTTTATGTTAGTCCGGGTTTTTCGAGTATATTATTGTTTTTTATATAATTGTTTTAGCAGTCGGGTTTTTCGTTTTATTTAATATACTTATTATTATTATTTCAAACTTTTTACTTTTTTTTCATAAAGTATATTCCGGATTTTTTAATAGCCTATGTCACTCCCACAGTCAAAACAAATCTAACGACACCTCATATGTTAAAATCCACCATGCCGTTTGGGCTGTAGGGCGTGCCAAAAAATAGACATACATACATACATACTTACATAAATACATACATACATATACATACATACACTCAAAAAACATAACCCTCCTTCTGACACAGTCGAGTAAAAAATGTAAATTCATATCATGTTAATCGTCCAGAAATATTCAGAATGTATTAGTTATTAAAAATTTTATATACAATATTTTGATCAAACATTTTAAAACAAATATCTCTTGAAACACGGTATGGTAAATTGTTAAAACTACTAATATATGGGGACTTTTTAATATTGTAGTGACTTGAGGCTATCTGTCATGTCAAATTGTCGATGTCAGTTAGTGTCTCATTGTTCCGAGTGTTTGTTGATGTGCCTATCTGTATTGCTTTTTTCGTGACCCTGCATCGTTTTCTGGATAAAGTGATTACAACAACCCACTGCCTGCTAAACGGACTCGATTCTTGCTTTCACGATTGACCACGGCCTCGCTTAATGGACTAGATCTTTGAGTTTCGACCCATTTTGACCATTTACACATTTGATTTTCTTCTCTCTCACGTATCGATCTGGAGCGACGAACAATAACCTCATCCTCATCAAAATTTTCATCAAAAGCTAGTGCCAGGGCTCTTTTCATCTTTGTTTTATAGCTAATCGCTAACAAAATAATTATTTCTTTCTTTAAAAATAAATAAACCAATCAATCTCCCATACTCCACACAATCGTGACAATGACAGGCATAACTTAAACTACGTATGAATGACGGGCAAACAGCTCTAAACGCGTTTAGATACGCTAAACGTCGAAAATCGGCCGTTCAGAATCTGAATCAAGTTCAACTTGAACGACGTATAGTTTATGCCGGTGAAACGCAAACTTGAGAGCGGAACTCAGTTTAGCGCGTAATCTGAGTTTTACTCGAATTGATCGCGATTAATTTCAGCGGTGAAATTGGCCCTTAAACTCGATTAGTCAGAACCAGGTTTTATTAAACTCGGTTTCTATTCGGGACGGTGAAATTGGACCTTAGTGTCCTGTTTATCGGATGGTCTAATCGATGCTTTATTTTTATTCTTAAAACAATTCGCCTTCAAGTGTCCAGTACCCCCACACACATAACATTTACGTCTCTCTTGACTTTTACACTATTTTGCCACATGTCCAAGTTTCCCAAACTTATAACATTTTCTTGTAAACCCATTGCCTTCACTATTCTTCTTTAAGTATAATGCATAGTTTTCTTTTTCTCCTCTATCTTTATTTTTCAGGTTCAACCTCTCTTCCTCAACGAGCAAGCGAGCCACCAAATCTTCATAATTCTGTTTATCTGATTCCACAGATTCCCACGCCGATATAAAATGACTATGATATGTATCTGGTAATGACATGAGTACTTTTGTCATGATAAACTTGTCTGAAACCTTTTCACCAGCTTGTTTTAATTGACAGATAATTTCTTGGAGTTTAGCCAGAAACGTTGAGAGGTCACCATCTTCAAACTTAAACTGCAGGAACCTTTGTTGTAACATCATAGTACAAGTGGCTGAATAGCAGCCGCCGAATCGCAAATTAAGATATGCACCATGGCTGCCTCGCTGATCCGCGACACAATGATAGCTTGCGCTTTTGCGTCCTTTGTGTACCAACTTTCATCTTTGGTTACAGATTTCTTTTCGTCGCCGCTGACCACTGAATATAAGCCAGCCACTCTTAGTGTTATGGTTACCTGGAATTTCCACACATTCCAGTTCTTTTGCCCTTCCAGCTTGATGGGCGCCGCCGCCATTGTGTGTTCCGTGACAATAACCTCCGCGCGCGCCTGATGCCGTGCTTTTTCACCACTCGTCCTCCTACAGACGCCGCCCCCGACAACTATACAGTTCACCGCCGTTCCGGATCTTAGTTGTCGACCACCCCACGCCAACGTCAACAACCAGCGTTTTCTGCACCTAGAAAAAATTCTGCGATCTTCACCTAAAACAAGCTTATGTGCACTGGACTCATAATCTGTTAGGACTTTTGAATAAAAGATGGTCTCATTTAAGTTATGTATTAGTTTTAGGTGAATAAAAATGTTACAATAATAAGATAGGCTTTTTCTGTTAATTACACACACTGACATGACATGACACACCAACAGCCAAAAAGTAGAGAGAGGAGACAAAAGCATAGACAATGTTTTACTATTTCATTGTTCCTTTAACACAAGAAGATCTTATAATTTGTGAAGATAATCCTCCTATTGTTAATGATCCGCTTTCTTCTCCGCCACGTGAACTACCAATACGTAGATCATCCCAGAGACAGAGCAAGCGATCAAACATAAATTTGTTTTCTAGTACAGGCACGTCGACACCTCACCAGATCCTTCTTTACGATCATTCGACACTTCTAACGTATTACCAAACACTTTACCGAGTTGCAGCAAAACAACACCAAATAGTGATTTTGCAAACAGATCTTTCTACTTCAGCACCAATGCCGCCTTAACAACAATTTTCACGAGCTTGGGTTGACGATGACTCTAGTACAACATCTCAGTCCACGAACTCTGATACTTCAACTATATCTAGTATTAATTCTTTACCTACAGCAAGTCCAAAAAGCTGCAAACGTCCAAGAGCTGGTAACAAGGCACTTAAAAAGAACAATCAATTGAAGAAAGATGTTTTTGAAAAGAAATTGATGCATAAGCGAATAGAAGAACTGAAAACTTTAAATTTTAAGTACAGAAAACAGTTATCAAGATTAAAAAGAAATATTTTAGAGCTCAAGAAAATTAAAAATCTTAAAGAAAACACTGATGCGTCAAGTTATAACGAAGAAGTAGAAGATTCGGAAAACTCTGAACATAATGTAAATAGAAAAAGTCAATTGTACCAAGATGTACGCTAGTTTTACTGCCGTGATGATAAATGTGTGCTGGAAAGAAAGAATGTATTACAAAGCATAAGGAAAACCAACAAAGAAGGCTTCTGACAGACACTATGCTTAATTTGCATGAAAAATTCTTGAAAGAATTTTCTCACCACGACATTGTATACTCTCATTTCTGCAGGTTGAGACCTTTTTATGTTCTGATACCCAAGCTGAAAGATAGAGAAACCTGTCAACGTAGAACGGATGCCAATATGGATCTGATTATAGAATCATTGCATCGTTTTAATATTATCTCTGAAAAGAAAGCAGAGGCTGTCTTGTGCAGAATTTGTTGTGATTCTAGAAACAAGGAATGTTGCAGAAACAAAAGACTTGTTTACAAAGAGTTCGACAATATGAAAGTTGTTCACTACTGGTCATGGCAAAAAGTGAAGACGGAGTACGTCAAAGATGGTCAAATAAAAACTGTATTCCGTACGGTGAAATAAAAAGTCACTGCATCACCAAAAGATGTGATCACAGAATTTGAAAAATAGATCCTTCCGTATATGCAGCACGTCTTTAACATGATTTCTCTATTTTCCTATTTCAAGAAGTTAAAACAGAACTTGACAGGAAAGAAGCGATTGTCCACGAAGTTGGCTGCGCATTGCTTTAATAGGTCAATATTCCAGTCGCCATATTACATTTTTTTTGTATTTGTGTTTCATTACTATAGTGTTAAGTAGAGAAAGAAAGAAATATACCTACATGTGCTTTACTTTGATCAGGAATTCTATAGATGTTAACCACTATGAGCTTAATGTTGATAATCTCATAATCGCAACATTCGAAGTAGAAATTTGCAGCCAATTTCGAAACAAAAGGTAGTGGTTTACTGTTTATATTTTTTTTTTACAAAAATACAAGTACTTCCACGCTTTTTATCGCGACTGTAAGATGAAGCCAACTTATAATTATTTAATTTAACATTAGCTTCAGACCCTTTTTTCACAAACGTTTCACTGAAACATATTATATCAACTTCCTTGCCAATATCAAACAGTTCGTCAAAAGTTACATCCAACAAATCAAGTTTATTACAAATTCCACATATGTTCTGGTTAAAAATTAATAAACTATTCAAACTGTAAATGCAAGTGAGGTTTTCATTGTTTTTACTATCGACACATAACCTAGTCGTTTTAGTTATAGATTGTATCTTATGATTAGTAATGTTATTCACGAAAAAATGAATCATCTTTCTTCGCCTTGGTATTAAACTTCAAGCTGTCTACGTATTGTGTGCCATCACAATTTGTTGCATTATATTCTGATATTGCCTTAATGTAATTACTTAGGTCTTTAAAAATTGACATAAAACCGCGGTTATTTAACATTCCACTACGTCTATAAAACATTAAATTTGAATATTACATTTTTTTGTTGGAATTAAATACATAGGCATATTGGTAAGTTAAATTATTCAAATACAATAAGTTGTTAAATGTTTTAACAAGTAAACAAATTGAAATGATCACCAATTTTAAACGTTAGTACACAAACTACAACATTTGTATTCTGAACCTTTTCTATCTGTCTTCTTATACAACTTGTTGATTTGCATTCACGCCATATTCATAGCAGCGGTCGTAATGCTTATACTTATTACAAATAAATTATAAAAAAAATATGAAAAAATAATAATCATATTTTCAAAATCTATAAATACGAATCGCACGTCTGCGTAGCACTAAAAAATAAACGCTCGTTCGCGTACGCCCCGCTCACCCGACCACGCGTAGGTAGCAACAAGCTCGAGCTTCGCGGCGCGCCCGCAGCTTTGTCGGCGCGGCGAGCGCCGGCGGCCGGCGGGCGGCGAGCGCACGCCGCACGCATCAAAGCCAGTGTGCCGCGCAACCCCGAACGAGTGACACATTTCTTTGCCCTAGCGAATTTGGAGCGAAACGTGTTCTTAGGTGTGTTGTTTGTGTGTGTAAAAAAAGTAAAATGACGGAAAATTATTCTAACGTAGAACTTGTGGAGATGGTGCGATTATACGCAATTAGTAGGAACAGTCTACGTCGAGCCGTGGTCATGTTTGTGGAAATGTTTCCAAACAGACCAACTCCATCGCGCGAGGTGGTTTATAAAGACGAAATCACGAGTGTTGTGCAGTTAAAACAAAATATTTTAATGGCTTTTGAGAGTGTAAGGTGAAATCGTAGTGTGCTGCGAAGCGAAAGCGAAACGTGAAGGTGCCCACTTTGAGCAGTACCTGCGAGTATCTTAAACATGATCAGTAAGTACCTAATAATAGTTTATTGCAACAAAGTATACTTATGCGTAAGAGTTAGCCACTTTACCACAGAATACATAATAGTACCTACAAGTTTACGTAAGTTCATCGACTTAATGTCCGCCCGCTGCGCTCTTATGTACCTACTACGGTCTGCACCCCTATTCTCATCAGTCGACGGTCGCTATTCTAATTTACACTGAGATCATTTTATTAATCAATCGGTTCCTTATTACTTTCTCCGTGTTAAAAGTATTTTTTAGTCATTAAGTGTACCAATTACGATCAGCTGTAAAATTATGGCGGGAATGCAAATCTACAACCTGTATAATCAACAATTTCACAGTAATTATTAGTTATTTCAAAATCTGATGCACCGATAAATATAACACAATAGTCGCTGTAATTAAAATTTTGTAGTTTCTCTTCAAGGCCATTTAGAAGCTGTCGTATACCGCCATTTGTAGTGAGATAGTTGCAAGTTTTTGCTTGTTTGAATTGTTTTCTTTCTGCCTCTAAAACCATATTTTTCTTATTACTACTGACTATGCATAGTTCTGTTTGACTATTTTCTGTTATTTTAGTTGTAAAGTAATTTCTGCTTGTGTCTTTATTGGTTTGGCTTATCATATTATTGTTTTCATTATACTTCGCGCCTCGTCCTCGAGATTAGTAGTTAACTATTTTATATTGTTACTTGTAGTATCGCAAAGATGTCACCACTCCTGCACTATCGTTGAGATTTAGTTTTTTTTTTTGTGGGTATCCTTATCTTTCTTTATGGCGCCATTGCCTCGCGTTCGTCATTCGCATTTTAGTGCTCGTCCACTCCAGTCACTTTAAATTTCTTCCGTGTTCAATCGACTGTTTTCGTACGCAAAATGCCGTAACGTAAAAATCCTAAGACTTGTGAAGAAGAACTTGAACATATAATGAAAAAATGCGCAAGCTATAGCGCTAAATACGTGATAAAGGAAGCCCGGCGAGTGACTCGCCGCCGTTAATACACAACAACGGACTCGTAAACTCAGGTAACGAGTGTTTTTATTAACTTATCAGTGTCTTAATTTTGGTACATACAGAATGCAACCAGAGTTAGCCGTTGGGGCTTCTTCGACGCATTCAAAAGTAACGGTTGGCGTTGAATCCATTGGGGATTTTTACCTAACCTTGACAAGATAACAATCGTTATCTAATACAAGTGCAATGCCATTATTTAATGTTTTCCAAATACGCACTTTTTGCTCGTACCTAGTTAAGTATAACGTATTAACGTTGTCTTAAATGTATGTAACTGAACTAATTTTGGTACATACAGAATGCAACCTGATTTAGCCGTTGGGGCTTCTTCGACGCATTCAAAAGTAACGGTTGGCGTTGAATCCATTGGGGATTTTTACCTAACCTTGACACGATAACAATCGTTATCTAATATAAGTGCAATGCCATTATTTAATGTTTTCCAAATACGCACTTTTTGCTCGTACCTAGTTAAGTATAACGTATTAACGTTGTCTTATATGTATGTAACTGAATAATTTTGGTACATACAGAATGCAACCAGAGTTAGCAGTTGGGGCTTCTTCGACGCAATCAAAAGTAACTGTTGGCGTTGAATCCATTGGGGATTTTTATCTAACCTTGACAAGATAACAATCGTTATCTAATATAAGTGCAATGCCATTATTTAATGTTTTCCAAATACGCACTTTTTGCTCGTACCTAGTTAAGTATAACGTATTAACGTTGTCTCATATCCACACCTATGCCGCAATTATCTGATTGATTGTCTGAAGAACTCGATAATGCCGAGCTATTTGGCTTTACCCATGAGGTACAGGCGCCTGCTGACGATAGTCTTGTGGATTCAATGACTCCCCCAGAAGCGCCCTGTACGTCTTCGATGGCTCCAGCCCTTGATACTACCAACAAAGATAGTGAATTGCGACACTGATGTCCTTGAAATTCTGGGTGACGATCCGTTGCTCACAGAAAAACTTGGCAAAGACATTCGGCAAGAGCTTGCTTGCCGACTTGAACACACATCCACAGAGGGTTTTTATAAAGAGGGTCGTAAAGAATTGATTTCGAAATACTCGATACCCGCCAATTGCTTGCGTATTAACCCCCCAAAAATAAATACCAAAATCAAAGTGGCTATTCCTGAAAACACTGTTAAGCGAGATAAAGGTATAGCAGCCAAACAAAAACAGATAGCAAGTGCTATTTCCTGCCTAGGAGAAATCATTACTGCCCAACTTACGTCAAAGGACATGGACAAAGAAACGCTTTAAAAGCTTATGGATCTCAGCCGATGGCTATGCGATATCCATCATGGGGTCTTCGTAACAAGAAGAAACTTCATCATTTTTCATTAAAAAAGGATCTTAAAGAACACCTTAGCCATACTAAGATTGACACCTTTTAATTAGCGAAACGTTAGCTGAGACTATTAAAACAGCTAAATCGATTATTAAATCAGGAGTCGAATTAAAGGCTGATGCATCATACCATAAAAATATACTTAAGCGGGCGAAGACACTAAACCAGAAGAATTTAAACCGCAAAGCTCCTGGTCCAGCATACAGGCAGCCGGGCCCACCGCCGAGGAGCTACGAGCCTGTAGGCCCCCGCGCACCACCTCCGCCACCGCCGCCCGCGCTCTCATGGAGACAGCCGTTGCGTCAGCAACAGCTGCCGGCACCGATGCAGACACAGGCACGTCGTCGCTACTAAATTCAGTTGAGTATGCCGGCCGTTTTCATTACTTTAAAACCCAATGGTTCCTTATTACGAAAGACAGAACAATTCTTTCTTGGATTGGATTGATGGTTATAAAATCCCTTTTTCGGCTCCAGCATTTTAAGATTCGATCCCACACTCTCCGGTTAAAAGTAATGAAAATAATATTCTTTTTTACGAAGCTATTGGTGATTACGTAGATATTGCACCGTATATATATATAGATATTGTACGTAGTACGTATTGGTGCAATAACTGAATGCGAACCTTGTAAAAACCAGTTTATATCAAGTATATTCCTTACGCCGAAACCTAACGGTAAAATGCGGTTTATCTTTAACCTTAAATAATTAAAACTACTAAGAATTGCAGGATTAATTTCCACACTTTATCTTGATGACTGGCTGCTATTCAGTCAAACTTACCAGCAATGTATAGCAAACATAAAAACTACTAAAACCCTATTAACTTCAATTGGGTTCATTATCAATGAGGAAAAGAGCGTTCTTAAACCTTCTGTAACTTGTATATTTGGTACGATCATTCAATCCGCACGAAATTAATTTAAGCTTACCTTTAGATAAAAGATTGCAAATTATAACAGAATTGGAAAACTTTTTGAAGATAAGAAATTGTAAAGTCCGGAAGCTCGCCCAAGTCACTGGCTTGCTAGTATCAGCATGCCCAGCTGTATTGTATGGGCTACTTCACACTAAGGATTTAGAACGCTGTAAATTTCTTAACCTGAGAAATGACGACGACTATGATAAAACAATGAATATTCCTGTTACACTGTATCCGGATATTCAATGATGGTTAAACAACATAGGTCACTCAATGCGCCGCATTAGGAATGACGAGTATAGCACTGAAATTTATTCTGACGCCTCAACGACGGGGTGGGGTGCGGCCTGTCAAGATGAAACAGCGAGTGGCCAATGTTCTAATGATGAGCTGTTAAAACATATAAATTATCTCGAACTCTTGGCTGCTTTCATTGCGCTGAAAACGTTTGTAAAAAACTTTCAAAGCTGCCAAATTCTCCTGTTTATAGACAATTCTACGGCAATTGCCTACACAAATCGAATGGGTGGGATCCAATTCCCACACCTTACACAGATAACCAGGGAAATTTGGCAGTGGTGTGAAGATCGTAAGCTGTTCATTTTCGCATCTTATATCAAATCAAGCGATAACGTCATCGCAGATGCGGAATCACGCAAATCTCACCCGGACATTAAATGGGAGTTAGCAAACTGGGCTTTTCAATGCTTGATACAATCATTTGGTATTCCTGATATTGACCTGTTCGCAAGCCGCATAAATAAAAAGTGTGAAATTTTATCTCATGGCATACAGACCCTGATGCTATAAATATAGATTCTTTCACCATAACATAGAGTGGTTTGAATTTTTATGCGTTTCCTCCCTTCTCTATTTAATATATTAAAAGTATTAAAGAAAATAATTTCTGACAAAGCAAAAGGTATCATGGTTGTTCCTTTGTGACCTACGCAAAATTCAAAATCATTTATTCAGTTTAGGCTACAAGTTGCTCTTCTGAATGTCACTATGCCATCATACGCAACCATGGTATCCCGTATTTAAAGCCCTTGTGGTCTCCAGAATTATAACATTTCCACCTCATAAACGCACGATAATTTCCCATTCCAGCTCCCGGTGGATACACTAATCCATTACCCTGGTGGCAGCAGTCTTATCCGGGACGCGCTATCAAAAAGTTGCTTAAGTCCCTACTGTGGTATATTATTTTACCCAGTTATATAATGAAGCCTGTCAATATGGCACCCTGAACTCATGCCGATCAGCGTTGTCGCTGTTACTGGGTCCAAACATATCAAAAGACTGGGTGTATTTCGTCTCCGACCACCGTTACCAAAGTCTAATGTTACCTGGGATACAAATTGCGTTTTGGATTAATTGAGTCAATGGTACCCCAATGAAGTCCTTACATTGACCAAAAAGACAATAACATTACTGTCACTTACAACTGCCCATAGAGTTCAGACCTTGTCAAAAATAAATATTAAGAATTTCATCATCCAGCCGTATTACTATTACAATCTCCGATTTAATTAAAACATCAAAACCAGGCTGCAAACTGCCAACACCTTATATTCCTTTTTTTCAATAATAAACCCACTATATGTCCTGGTAAAACTTTGTTATGTTACTTATCTTAAATCCGAAACACCGCGGGTTGGAGCGGCAACTCCACTGTGTTTGCACGGTTCTATAATAGACCTGTTTTGAACGACGATTGTACATCTTTACCTCATTATATTTTGATGCTTAGATATTTTATGTAGCAAATTACAATACTGATTGATTTGATAAATTTAAATTATGAACTGTTATGATTATTACAAGAATAATGATATATTAGTTAAATTACTGATCTACATAATGTTGTTTAATTAAGTATACAAATAAACCTACATTAATTCGAAAAGTATTTCCATTGATGATATTTCCCACATTATTACTACTCTCAAAGTCTACAAGTAACAATATAAAATAATTAACTACTAATCTCGAGGACGAGGTGCGAAGTATAATTGATGATTAAACGAACTTACCTGTAAGTGAAGTTCTATCAAAATTATACGAAGCGCCTCGTCCGAAGAGATTAGTAACTCCCACCCACCCTTACTCTGCCATTATTCTCGTTACTAATCTCTAAGAAAATACATCAAAAAAGAAAAAAAAAAACGTGAATCTCTAAACTAAATGACGAACGCGAAGCAATGGCGCCATAAAGAAAGAAAAGAATACCCACAACAAAAAAAAAAAAACTAAATCTCAACGATAGTGCAGGAGTGGTGACATCTATGCGATACTACAAGTAACAATATAAAATAATTAAATACTAATCTCGAGGACGAGGCGCTTCGTATAATTTTGATAGAACTTCACTTACAGGTAAGTTCGTTTAATCATCAATTATTTTCCATAATTGCTGTATTTGTATTTGTCATTTCCCCAGCTTTTATGTTTTTCTTCTCGTCTGTAAAGTCTCTATCATGGTTACAGATTTATCATATAATTTCCTAGCAACTTTTTTGTTTATATTTTCCTTTTTCTTCAAACTTTTTGAACTGCTGTTGGTAGTTTTCGGTGTAACGAATTTAGAAACTCCTACTTTCTTATAGATTTCAATAGTTTAAGATTTTCAATTCCTACTTCAGCTCCTTGTAATGTTAACATTAATGTTTCATTTTTTTGTTTTAGTTCAGAAATTTCTTCTGAGTCGGTATGTAACTCTGGTAGACTTCGATTGGTGTAATTTATTAAAACAAACACGTTGGTAATTCGGTGCAGACTGACATTTTTATTTCTAATCATAGTGTCATTACAAACTTTAGTTTACATACTATAGCCTAGATGTCGCTAGTAGTTATATTTTGATACAACTCAATAATTGCAACACCAGGGGGACCTTATCAAAATAAACTAAACATACAATAAAGAGCAAACTTGAGTTAAATACATTACAATTTTAAAATACCTAACATTTCCATAAACTTGTAGTGTTTAACTTTACATAGACCTTTGGTCAACAAATCTGCTGGCATTTCATTTGTAGGTAAATAATTGACCTCTACTTTTCCACTTTTGATAGTCTCTCTTACGAAATGATGTTTGACATCGATATGCTTTGACCTATTGTGACATTGATGGTTTGTGGCCATCTTTAATGCACTTTGATTGTCACAATTCAACCAAATTGTTATCAAAGATCCAGTTAATTCATACAAAAGTTCTCTTAGATATGTTGCTTCCCTACATGCTTCAGAGAGCGCAACATACTCAGCCTCAGTGCTTGATAGAGCTGTAACTCTCTGCTTTCTGCTTTGCCATGAGACAGCTGTACCTGACATGACAAAGCAAAACCCAGTGTAAGATTTTCTGTCCAAGCTATCACTTGCCCAGTCAGCATCTACAAAACCCTGTAAGCTTCCTCCTTGACTACTAAACTTTAAACAATACATTTTAGTTTTTTTTAAATACTTAAGAACCCTTTTAGCATAGTTCCAATGTTCAACACTGTAGCAAGTATTAAATTTTGGCTTAAGTAACTAACTGAGTAGGTAATGTCAGGCCTTGTCATGACCGCTAGGTACATAAGACAGCCTATGAGTTTTTGATGCTGTACATTTATCTGCTTTTATTACATTCAATTTATTCTCTACAGGTGTGTCAGCTGTTCTACAGTGAGTCATATTAAATTTTAGCAATAATTCTTCAATGTACTGTTGTTGATCTACAGTTATCTCATAGTTATTACAATCTTTGTGAACTGTAATATTCATACCTAGATAATGCTTAACCTCACCTAAGTCTTTGATTTCAAATTCAGAATTTAGAATGCATTTTAGCCTCTCAGTCTCATTCTTACTATTAGAAAAAATTAGGAAATCGTCAACATACAATGCTATAATAATTTTTACATCTTTATACATCTTTGTGAATAGACAAGGCTCTTGTGTACAATTTTCAGTCAAAGATGTAAAATTAGGAAATCGTCAACATACAATGCAACATACAAATAAAAATGAATTTAAAAATTGTACACAAGAGCCTTGTCTATTCACAAAGATGTATAAAGATGTAAAAATTATTATAGCATTGTATGTTGACGATTTCCTAATTTTACATCTTTGACTCTCTCATACCAAACTAAGGCAGATTGTTTTAATCCATATACTGCCTTTTTGAGTTTGAGAACTTTTCCTGCCATTTGGGATACAAAACCTTCAGGAGCATATAGATGTCCTCTCTCAAATTACCATTTAGATAGGCAGTTTTAACATCTAACTGAGTAATGTCTAATCCTAGTTTTACACTTAACGCAAACAATAGTCTTAAAGTAGAGTGCCGTACGACTGGCGAAAAAGTCTCACCATAGTCCAGTCCGTGTTTTTGGGTAAAACCTTTAGCGAAAATTCGTGCACGATATTGCACTTCACCATCACTTTTGGTTTTTTTCTTTAGCACCCACCGACACTGCACGATTGTAGCACCCTTTGGAGCGTCGACAAGCTCAAACACTTCATTCTTTCGGAATGATTCCATCTCCTCATCCATTGCATTCCGCCACTGCACACTTTCAGGACTGCTTAAAGCTTCCTTTATTGTCAGTTCAGCATCTGCAGTAGCCAACCAGCCTGTCTGATTATACCTTTCGGCCTTCCGTCTCTCCCTCTTTGGTCTGTTAAAGACTTGATAGTCTGGTTCTGGAGACTCAATTGCGCTACTGCTTGTTGATGGAGAATCAGATTCAGGAACATAGGTCTCATCAGACTCATCTGCATTAGCCTCATAGAATGTTATCTGTGATGATTCACTGTCAGAGCTTTCTTGAGTATCTAATTCTGATCGTTCTTGACTATCATCTTCCCCCACTGAACGATCATTTCCTACAGAATATCCTTCTTCCACACACCACGTTGCTTCAGTGGTTGTGAAGTTTCATCCTGACGCTGCTGTCTCCATCACCACTACATCTCTGCAGGTAGTAGTCTGGTTTTTGACAGGGTCATAAACTCTGTAGCCCTTTACATGTTCTGAGTAACCAATAAGAATATGCTGCCGAGCTTTCTTATCCCATTTGGTCCTCGTCTCCTTGGGAACATGGACCATTACTCGACTACCGAAGATTCGTATGTGGCTCAAAATGGTTTTTTTTTCATGCCACATTTCATATGGCGTTTTGTCATTGAGGCCTGATGCTATAGATCGATTTTTCAAGTACACTGCTGTGGATACAGCCTCTGCCCAAAAACGTTTATCTAACTTAGCATCAAACAACAAGCATCTCGCTTTCTCAACGATTGTTCTGTTGTTTCGCTCTGACATACCATTTTGTTCTGGAGTGTAGGGATTAGTTTTTTGGTGTACAATGCCAGATGATTTCAAAAAATCTTCCATCACTTTAGAACAAAACTCTCCACCGTTATCTGTTCGTAAGATATTAATATTGGCATTTTTCTGATTCTCTACCAAAGCCTTGAATTCTCTAAAGTACTTAAACACCTCATTTTTGTTTTTCATAAAGTAAACAAATGACATACGACTATAGTCATCTACGAAAAGAAGGAAGTATCTTGACAATCCAATAGATTTGGTTTCCATTGGCCCGCATACATCAGCATGCACTACTTCCAGCACTTTTTTCCTTCTTGTGCTTGTGGGGAATGGTAGTCGTGTTTGTTTGCCCTCGCAACAAACCACACAGTTAGATTTTGTCACTTCATAAGTGCCTTCATAGCTAACACCTTCCACGGCACCATTCTTCATTTTATTCAAGTCGTTAGTGTTTATGTGTCCTAACCTCCTGTGCCATAACAAAGCACTATCTCTGGCAAGGAAGCATTTAGTCACTGGTGTAGTACATATATTCAACTTGTACACACCGTCAATTAAGTTAGCAACAGCCACCAATTCTTTTTTTGCATTGTATATCAAACACTGACTGTCTGAGAAAGAAACACTGTTGTTGTTTTTTATCAATTGACTTATTGACAATAAGTTTGTTGTCAGGCTTGGGACGCACAAAACATCCTTGATTGTTATATCATAGCCTTGCTGCGTTGATATATTGACATTTCCTTTACACGAAACTTGAAGTTTCTCATGATTTGCTATCATAATTTCGGGGCATGTAAGTGAATTCGAAGTTTCATGCAACCAACTTGCGACAGCCGTCATATGAACACTGGCTCCCGAATCCACGTACCACTCGTCTTTACTATATTTAGCACTCAAGAAAACAGCACTAAATGCATTTGACGACTTATTTTTGCTTGTTTTTTCTAACATCGGACATTGACTTCGATAATGACCCGGTGTTCACGCGCCATCTAGCGGTTATGTGAGGAACGCCGCGATCACAGCTGATGTTATTCAAAGACGAAGCCGACGACGCGACGCAGCATACATTATTGACATGACCTGCGTAATACATCCAACCAACGCCAGAGGGCGCTGATTTTTTTAACATATAAGGAGCTGCGGGCACAGATGGAAGCCACTTCGCCACTTCTTCACTTCTCCACTACTCGCGACTCCTAATTCATTATTAAATTATATATATTGTACTTGTACCAAAGTTGAATCAGCATAAAGCAACAGTTTGTCATAAAAGTCGCATTATTATTTAAACCCAGACCTGATAGAAGAAAGACCAAGAAAGTAAGACAGGTGCATTCGATCTGTACCATTGGACCTCCGGAGCCGAATCATCGAGGGAACCACGAAGGGTCTGGCCAATTCGTTCCTTTTTTCCTCCCTATACCGTCTTATCCCATTTCATTTGTACTAAAACTGTGCTTTTTATCGTTAGATTCCGGTGTACGCCTCTTCAACAGGCAGACATTTGGTGTGTACCCTACTTTTTATAATTCGTCAAAATGAGTGTTGAAAAAGTAACTTTTCGCAGTAAATCTCCTGTTCCTAGTGTTAATTTAAATGTAGAATCAGATGAAAGTGTTAAAGAATTAAATAAAAAACGCGGTTCAATCAAAGGTAGACTAACTTTATTCGTAAAATTTGTGAGCTCTTTCCGTAATATCCATTTAAACGATAAGCAAATAACGGAATTAAAATTACGTAGTGATTTATCTCGACCGTTATTCAGCGAATTTAACAATATTCAAAGCTCAATTGAAATGTTAATGGCCTCCGAAGATGACATTGCACTTCAGTTAGAAATTCGAGAATCGTTTGAAAATGTTTTTTATGATACCATGGCGGAAGTAGATACTTTGATAAAGCGTTTTAGTATTTCTAATCAATCTAGTTGCGAGTCTAAGTGTGGCGCAAAATCTTTAGTAAAACTTCCTACGATCACACTACCCTCTTTTGACGGGTCGTACGACTCTTGGCGAACCCACTGAATATTGGGACACGCTCATTATTTACATAATTACATCAAAATTGGATTCAGTAGTGGAGAAAGAATGGGAACAATACAAAAATAATCTAATTACCCATGCTAATAAAAACGTTAAGCTAGACGATCTTATTTCGTTCTTAAGAAATAAAGCAGATACTTTAGAAATGATTAGAGCGCATAATTCTTCTTCATTTTCTAATACTAAAGTCATTCCAGAAACTACTAAACGGCCTCTTCAACAAAAGGTACATAGTTTCGCTTCAACAAAAAATAATTTAAAGAGTACTACCCGCGCATGTCCATTATGCAGCGGAAGTCACTCGCTTTATACGTGTACACTATTTTTGGACTTTACAATCCAAAAAAGATTAGAATTCGTAAATAATAAGAAATTGTGTATTAACTGTTTACGTGCAGGACATTCTTCGTCAGATTGTTATTTCGGTGCGTGTAAACAGTGCAATAAAAAGCACAACAGCTTATTACACCAACATAATATTGCCGATAACGCATTATTGTCAGTCGTGGAAGGTCGATCGGAATCGAACTCCGAACCCCGCGCGTCATCCGTGCTACATACGATTCAGCAGCCACGCATTAATATTGGTTGTACGGAATCTCAGCAGCCACGCATTAATATTGGTTGTAAGGAAACCGTGAGTAATATCGTAAGCGCATCGGAAACGGTTTTATTGTCCACAGCTTTAGTGGAAGTAGCAGGCAGCGATAATGTTTACGTTAAGGCCCGTGCCTTACTAGACAGCGGTAGCCAACACTGTTTAATTACAGATAATTTACGTAAAAAGTTAAACGTTAAATCGATACAGTCCGCTTTTCATATCACGGGTATAGGGCAGGCGCACACTCACTCAACGGAGTCGTGTGAAGTTAAATTAAAATCATTAAAATGGTAAATTTAATACACGCTTTAAATGCATAGTTTTGAATAATATTACTACTGCAATACCGTCAGTAAGATTAAATTATAATTCCTTAGAAATTCCGCATAATATTCAACTCGCCGATTCTTTATTTTATAGATCGTCACAAATCGATATATTGATCGGTGCAGATGTATTTTGGGATTTATTGCTAGACGGTAAAATTTGATTAAATACAGGTCCATATCTACAGAATACTACGCTAGGTTGGATCATATCTGGTATCGTTTATGATAATCATTTAAAATCACATAATAATCAAGTACAATGTCATTATATGCAAACAGTTGAATTAAATAAACAGTTAAGTAAATTTTGGGACTTAGAAGAAATTACATCTATTAAACAATGCCAGACAAACGAAGAACGCTATTGTGAACAATTATTTTCCGAAACGACAAAGCGGGTAGACGGCGGTCGTTTTTCGGTTAGGGTTCCAGTAAAAGATTCACTTCACGAGTTAGGCGATAGCTACAAGATAGCTGAGAATAGATCCTGTCATTAGAACGTAGATTAGAAAAATCACCAGAATATAAAAAAATGTATTGTGATTTCATGCAAGAATATTTAAGCTTAGGACACATGACGCGAATTGAAAATTATACGTCTCCTTATTATTTTTTACCGCATCATGGTGTACTGAGGGAACAGAGCACTACTACAAAATTAAGAGTAGTTTTTAACGCAAGTCAAAAAACGAAAACCGGTAAGTCATTAAATGACGTTCAAATGACAGGTCCGGCACTACAAAATGAATTATTTTCTATTATTTTACGTTTCCGTCAGTACAAATTTGTAGCATGTGCCGATATACATAGAAAAAATGTTTAGACAAATATTAATTCACGAAGATCAACGAAATTTACATTTAATTTTCTGGCGACAAAATTCATCCGAACCCATCAGTGTGTACCGCCTTAACACGGTAACGTACGGCGCTGCGTCCGCGCCGTATCTTAGCAATCGATGCATTAGAGGAATTTCACAAAAATGTGTAGTTGCACTTTTCAGCCTGTCCCTCTGAATTAAAATACTTTTTCGTAAACATGCTTACCTCTGATAATAACAATTAAATTTATTAAGATTTATTGGACATAAGGCTACATTTTCACGTAATTACATAAATAATATAATAAATAGTAAATCTTAAAATAAATAAATAAGTATTAGAGATACCGTCATTTTACCTTGTCCCCCGGTAGTATTGTATCAATTAACATCAATTATTTAATACTTTTTCCTAGGACACCTTAAATATTTTTATACTATCATTACGCCAAATAAAAGTATTTCAAAATAATTAAATTATACAAATTTAAATCAATTATTTTAATAAATATTTTAGAATTAGTAAAATATCAAAATTTGATGCATTCTGACACATCAATTTTGTTACCGTGATTCCTATCAACTTTTCCAATATTTTGGTAGAAATTTCCTCAAATTAGCAACACTGAACCTTTTACTACCACACGCTGCCATTTTGAACGATCTAGTGTCAAACGACCGGTGGTGCGAGGAGTAAACGTTCTGACACGCCGCCTGAGTGCAAAATTTTTGTCAAGGTAAGTTACCATAATTTTAATAATATTCGGTTTAGTTTGAGCATTTCACTTAACATATGTACGAGTTTATTTCCTTAAGCATAAAATCAATGTAAATTCAGTAACCTAGCTATGTTTACAAACGAATTATGCTAATTATTGAATATTGAAGTAGCAATTCGTTACGTCAGTTTTGTTAAGTAACTTATATGCTGACTTGGAAAGTAACAAACCTGACATGTAAAGAAGCCTATACACCGGTTCTTTCAATATTATTTAAATTTTTTTTTTATTTGTCAGCATATACGCTTTATTTATTATTAGGATTTTATTTTTGTGGGATTTATGAATATTGACTGTCTATGTATGTATGTAAATAGGTATGGGTGAAAGTATGCATGTTTGTTTGAATGTTCCCTCGGTTCTCGTAAACTACTCGACCGATTTTTCAATCCATGATGCGTGTATACTATGACGTCAGTCACTAGGGATTCAATATGGTAGATTTTACTCGGATTTTTTTTTGAAGATAAATGTATCGTGTTTGGTATCAAATGAAAGATTTTGATGAGCACATTTTAAAATACAGGGTGTAAGGGACATCGTACCGAAGATTTTGGATTGCGCATAATATCTACTGTGAAATGTCATTTATACCTTACCTTTTTTGTCGGAAATAGAAGATTGATTAAACATAAATTGTAGTCGGAGGCCAGAAACCTAAACTGCAACCTAAAGACATGCCTCCTACTACAAGTTACGTTTAATCCCAAGACTTTCGTCACAAAATTAATGATAGTACCGACGCTTTCGTATCAAATTAGGCTTCTTTCAGCATTTTGGGTAGTCAGGTTTTAGTTTTTAAACCTTCATTCTTTAATTCATTAATGCCCTAATACTGGAACGCTACTCAAATTTGGGGCTCTTAAGCATTGTCCTGTCTCTCTCAATATCAAAGGTACATATAAAAAACGCCATGATGTTTAAGAGCCCCTCAAATTTGAGTTGCATTTCAGTATTCGGGCCCGGAATTCCAGACTCAAATAGAAAATCAATGTTTCTCGGCTACCGGTAGCCGCTTCGGAGGATAAAAGTTAATTTGAGTAGCTAGGTATAAGAAACAGTAGTCGACGCGCACGACAGAGAACTTCTCTTTTTGCTTTTCATATATAAAGGATCTAACACCTTGTACACATAAACACGATGCGACGTCGCATCGGACTACGACGCACGCTGTTATTCATAATTGAAAGAAATGGATGTATCCTGTATTCTGTGTAGCTGTTTCATCTTTATAAGGAGAATGCGCCTTCTTAATAGCAGCAGGAGGAGCCATTACTTTCAATTTTGAATAACGGCGTGCGTCGTGGCACGTTGCGATGTCGCGTCGTACATTTATGTGTATTTAAGCCGTAACGTTACCCATAGATTACACCTGTACGTCCAATGGTTATGGAACATTCTATTTTTATTATATATGTTTGTAGAAATGCCACTAAGTGCAGCAGAAAAGCAGCGCAGGTATAGGGAGCGTATGAAAAATCAAAATCCAGAAAAATATGAACACCAACGTAAGAAAAATCTAAACAGAATAAACTCAAAAAAGAAAAAGGTGTCAGAAATGTCAATGGAAAAAAAAGAGCTACAAAGACAAAAATGGAGAGCTTACCAAAACAAAAGTAGAAGTCGTAAAAGAGATAGAGATAGGTTGCAAGAAGAGACAAATGAAGAAACTCACACTAGTACTGCTAAAGAAGAAAACAAAATTCAAAAACTGAGAACTAAATACAGATTACTTGTGAACAAATTCAATAGATATTTAACTTACACTGAAAGTTATAGAAAACTTGCTACAAAAAGAAGTATCAACGTATTCAGGCACAGACTAATAAAAAGATATTCGAAATGGAAGAATCTTTAACAAAGATGAAAGCACGAGAGGAAATTTTGGAGAGCGCTTTACAAAAAACTTACAGGAATTGCAAAAAACACCATGATAAACGTGTGTTAAAATGTCTAATTACAAATTCAAAAGATAAAACATATACAGCGAAGTTATTTGGATTAAAAAATATATACAACGATAGAAAGAGAACGACAAAACGAGTTAACATTATACAAGAAATTAGATTATTTTACATGAGAGACGATATTAGTAGAAACACTGCGGGCAAAAAAGAGACAAGAACACAAAATAAGGAGAAACATCAAATTCGATATTTACTAGACAGTTTGATCAATCTTTATAAAAAGTATAAAAGCGAAGGTGGTCGGTACGGTTTTACCACATTTTACAAACAAAAGCCTTACTTTATTTTATCACCAAACATAAACTCAAGAGAAACTTGCATGTGCATTAAGCACAGCACTTTAAACTTCCTATTTATTGCTTTAAAAAAACATAGTATATTAAAACACAGCATAAATGAACTTTTAAAACAGCTGGTATGTAGTCCAGATAATTACAACTGTATGTACAACAGCTGTATGGAATGTGCAGGACGGCAAGTTGAGGTTTCAAATTCATATGAAAATGATAAAGAAAAATCAGTGATTTGGTTTGAGTGGGAGCGAAAAGATCATACTTACGTGAAAAATGAAGGTACAGAACAGAAACTAATGAAGACTAAAAAAATGGTAAAATCGTTAAAAACAGGCACAATTGAAGAACTGTTTGAAAAATTTAACACTTGTATACGATCATTTAAAAAACATCATTTTAATATGGTAAAACAAATAAAGGAATATCAAAATGCTGTTGCAACATTAAAAGACAATGAAGCTCTAATAGTGTGTGATTTTTCCGAAAACTTTGAGACAAAATTATCAGAAGAAATTCAGTCGATGCATTTTGGTGCCTCAAAGGCTCAAATCACCCTTCATACTGGTATGATCTATTGGAAAAATAATGCCCAATCATTTTGTTCCATTTCGGACAATAACAGTCATCAGCCATCAGCCATATGGGCACATTTAACCCCAATACTCGATTTGATAAAAGTAAAAACACCTGATGTTGATACATTACATTTTTTTTCTGACGGCCCATCGTCACAGTATAGGCAAAAAAATAATTTTTACTTACATTCACTCTTTACAAAAAAATACAATATGCTATTTTCTACCTGGTCATATTTTGAAAGTGGCCATGGGAAGAGCGCAGCTGATGGCATAGGGGGCTGTGTAAAAAGGATGCTGGACAGAAAAGCATGCTACGGAATAGATATAACAAATGCTGAAGATGCCTATACTGTGCTAAAGCAATCAGTTAACGTAAAAGTATTTCTAATCAAAGAAGAAAAAGTTAATGAAATAACAAAATTACTTCCAAGAGATTTGATTCCGTTAAAGGGTACCATGAGTTTACACCAAATTATAACAACAGATAATCCAAACATTTTGAAATTCAGAGACATCAGTTGTTTTTGTGAACCTCTGCGAGGTAATTGTGCATGTTTTTCCACTCGAAGTCATGGCATACGAAAACCTAACGATGATAACGATAAAGAAAATGTATCGCTTCCATCTACTTCTAAAAGAAGTAACAGTGTTTTGGTTGATATTACTCCCAAAATCGATCAAAAAGTACCTCTTAAAACTTCTACGAATGTGTTTAAGGAAAATATGCAAGTAGAAATTTCACCTCGCCTAGATATTACAAACAAAGATCCACTAGCAGCAAATTGTGATCTCACAATAGAAACAGCTGTTCATAGAATAGAATCGTACACGTATGATTCCATAGACCTGAATGAAATAGGAAATGTTGTCAGCGACTGTTCCAAAAATATAGATGACGATTTGATGGAAATTGATTTAATGCCTCTTGTAATTTTGAGTGACAAGAGAACAATTCCCTCTAATTCCAAAATATTGAGTACCGATGAAGAAATAACCCTTAACACTACGAACACCCCTTACGTGAAGCCTTTGAAACCAAAACCTGTGTTTAATAAGAAAAAAGGGAAACCAGTATATCCTGAGTCTGTTCAAGGTGAAAAGCACCATAAATGCACATCGATATTAGGTCGAAAAATTAAATGCATTGCCTGCAAAAAAATGTTTTGTGAAGAATGTGCCGGTGGTTATTCATTTTTTGACTTTATATGTAATACTTGCTTGCAAGGTACGGTTTTTTGTTATGATATTAAAACTTACTTCCATTTTAGTTCAAGTTAATAGTTCAAGTTATTTTTAAAGATACCTAGATACATGTGCTATAATTTTTATTATTTAAATTTAGTCCTTGTTCCATTACTTACCTCCTGACAGTTGTGTTCTCTGACGAGTTGCGGTCATCACTGATGAAATGAGCCTTAAGTTCTCATATAATGTTTCTTTTTATTTTCAGGTTCAGATTCAGACTGAATAATGGTCGTAATTACAATGATAGATATTGATAAATTCCTAACTATGGACGATTTTGTACAATGCTATTATAATAATCTCCAGTGGCCTTGGGAACAGACACATTTTATATTATCGAAAGTATGTTTCGGATGCAGGAATCAAGTCATTGGTGCTACTTCAAGACCGTTACACTTCGTTTTGGCCATGACTAGACACGATATTAAAACATTAATGAAAACGCCATACTTTTGGTGTTTTTATTGTAACTTTTGTGTTTATGACCACCATCCCCTTGACGATTGTGACTATTGTTTTAATTTTATTTAGTTTTACCTTTTACCATGTGGATAAAGAACAATGTAAGATTTTAAATCCGTGATTTGAAAACAAAGAATTCTGAACAAGGTTCCTACTACTGTTAATATTATGTTACAATTAAATTATAAAATTATCTGATTGTGAGTTAAAAATGTGTTAGTAAGGTTATATACCTATTTTTGATTGTATTTGGATACTAGTTGTACTTTTTTAATACTCCTTGTCAAAAATACCTAAGCCATTCTGATGATTGCAATACCATTATTAAAAGATTTGATAATAATAAGTAGAACTAGTTTTAAGTACTTGCTGTGCCCAAATAAGTTTTTTCTTAGTTCTATTATGCTTAAATATCTAAACCATTGTGATGATTATTTTGCAATTATTAGAAAAAGATTAGAAGATATTTGTAAGTTCTAAAATGATAATAAATAAGTAAAAGTAGTTCTTGGTAGTAAATCTACCAATTGATACGTTAAAATATGTTATAATTGCTAATTCTAATTTCAAAGGCCAATGTGATAACTAAAGTGCTATTAGAATAAAGTATTTTTTAGTTCTAAACGATATTTCTAAGTAATAAATAAATAGAAGTGGTTTTTATTAGTTCTATATGCTCAAATACCAAAAACATGATTACGGTGCCATTAATACAAATGTTATTATTTAGATTTATAAGTTACCTTCTGAAACGCTACTCAAATTAGAGGGGCTCTGAAACATCGTCCTGTCACTCTTAATGTCAAAGGTATGAAAAAGACGCTGATGATTAAGAACCCCTCAAATTTGAGTAGCGTATTGCAGTATTCGGGCATTAATTTACTATTAGTACCTAATAGGTTCAAATGTGTTTTTTGCTCATCTCTTGTACTTTAGTAGTATTAAAATTCTTAACCAATGTGATGATTAGTGCCATTATTATACTAAAATAAATATTATGCAGCGGCGTGTATCAAAAGTCAGTGAACATATACTTAGTATCAGGTGACTCAGACCATGCAGTTAAACAACTTTTACTTTGGCAAATAGGCCGAAATAAAATAAATAAATTATATGTGTGTTTTATTTAACAGGCGCATGTAAAAACTCCTTAACAATTTTGTTACTGTCAATTTTGTTGCTGTCCCTCTAAATATCTGACAAAAATATTTTTTATTTTTGTAGTGTTCATGTTTAAATTGTTGATTTTGTTAATAATATTACAGAAAATACAAACGATTGCAATATTAAATAGCATCAAACTAGATGTGCTCCATTTAGGGCAGGAACGTTAAGGTAATAGATTGTTTGTCATCAGTAGTAACAAAATGGTTATTTAAATCAGTTTTTCTATAAAAAAATATATTGAGATGTCATAATTTATTACAGATTATGTTGTGCAAACTATTTTTCTTTAAGAAATTTCAAACAAAATTCAATTATCTACTCTAAATATTTTTTAATTATTTTTCTTAGACAGTAACAAAGTTGACGAAGATTCGTCACCCTGACGTCAAACTGTTCTAATAAGACCCTTGGTATGGGTTGGTATAATAAAAGTGATGAATTGCATTTTACAACCAGAATAAACTTAGAAAATAATAATAGAATCACTAAACGTCAAATATTATCAATCGTTTCTCAAGTGTACGACCCACTTGGTTTATTGAGTCCGTTTATTATTATAGGAAAATCGTTATTACAGAAGTTGTGGTTGTGTAAACTAGATTGGGATGAAATAGTGCCTTATAAATTATCAATTGTTTGGGATAAGTTTATAAAATCGTTACAATGTTTACAAAATATTCGTGTACCGCGTCATGTCATAGGATGTGATTATTTTAAAATAGAACTTCACATATTTACGGATGCAAGCGAGACTGCGTACGGCGCGTGTGCTTACATACGGACAAGCAGTAGCAATGGTGACGTCATAGCCAGGTTGTTATGTTCGAAGAGCCGCGTCGCGCCAGTGAAACCGGTTAGCATTCCACGGCTGGAGTTATGCGGCGCATTGTTAGGCGCTAAGTTAGGCGATAAAATATTAAAAACATTGCGGTTAACTTTTGATAATGTTGTCTATTGGACAGATTCAACTATTGTTCTCGGCTGGCTACGAACGTCTCCACATAATTTAAAGACTTTCGTACAGAATCGTGTTGTTGAGATAAATGAGTTATCAAGCGATTCGACTTGGCTTCATGTTAGCTCATCACATAATCCAGCAGATCTAGTTTCGCGCGGTGTATTTTTAAACGAATTAAATTCATCCGAGTTATGGTGGAACGGACCCACTTTTTTGCGTGAAAATGGGACAAATTGGTCACAAAACCAGTTTGTTACTTTAAAAAATAATAATTTACCTGAATTAAAACAATCTGCTGTAAATATGTTGTGTAATAATGTTCAAAACGTCAAGATTATTAATTTTAATAGATTTTCTAAATTTTCTAGATTACAGCGAGCGTGTGCATATATGTTGCGATTTATATATAACACACGGATTAAAAACAATGAACATAGATTGCGGGGGCCGTTAAGTGTAGACGAACTAGATAAGTCTTTAAATTTTATAATAAAACAAGCTCAACTGCAATCATTTTCATTTGAATACAATGCGTTAGGTAATAATCATAATTTAAAATCTAATCGTAACATTTCCAGCTTAAATATATTTTTAGATAAAGATAATAAGAGTTGGAGGCAGACTAGTTAATTCGGATTTTGCATATGATAAAAGACATCCCATTTTATTATGTAAAACATGTTTTTACCCATATTTTATTTCAAAGTGAACATTTAAGTTTATTACATGCTGGTCCACAACTACTTTTATCTCATATCAGAGATAAATGGTGGCCATTAGCTGGTAGAAATTTAGCAAGAAAAATTGTAAAACAATGCGTTAAATTTAGTCGTATAAAAGGTAAAATTTTAAAGCCTATTATGGGTAACTTACCTATCGAGCGCGTAACTGCCAGCTTTCCATTCATGACTTGTGGGGTAGATTACGCGGGACCCTTATACAGGTTGTAGATTTGCATTCCCGCCATAAATTTACAGCTGATCGTAATTGGTACACTTAATGACTAAAAAATACTTTTAACACGGAGAAAGTAATAAGGAACCGATTGATTAATAAAATGATCTCAGTGTAAATTAGAATAGCGACCGTCGACTGACGAGAATAGGGGTGCAGACCGTAGTAGGTACATAAGAGCGCAGCGGGCGGACATTAAGTCGATGAACTTACGTAAACTTGTAGGTACTATTATGTATTCTGTGGTAAAGTGGCTAACTCTTACGCATAAGTATACTTTGTTGCAATAAACTATTATTAGGTACTTACTGATCATGTTTAAGATACTCGCAGGTACTGCTCAAAGTGGGCACCTTCACGTTCTATGCACAAATGAGCACGGCGCCTTAAGTTTCTAGGTAACTTTTGCAGCACACTACGATTTGACCTTACACTCTCAAAAGCCATTAAAATATTTTGTTTTAACTGCACAACACTCGTGATTTCGTCTTTATAAACCATTCTTTTTATGTCTCCCCACAAATAAAAGTCACAAGGAGTCAAGTCTGGCGACCTCGGAGGCCAGGGCACTGGCCCACCTCGACCAATCCACTCGGTTCCGAACACTTCGTCCAAATAATCGCGCACTTGGCGTCCATAATGCGGAGGCGCCCCGTCCTGGTGGTAAAAGAGATTCCGGTGAAGAGCTAGTGGCACGTCGTCAAGCATTACGTCAACTACGTGCTGCAAAAGTTGCAAATACGAGTTGCTGTTGAGATAACCCTCGATGAAATAGGGCCCGAGTAAATGTCCACCAACAATGCCAGCCCACACATTGATGCTAAACCTATGCTGGAACGAATCTTTTTTGGTCTTATGCGGGTTCTGTTCGCAGTGAGCCCACCAATGTTCATTGTGGACGTTGTAAACACCGATGCGCGTAAACATACACTCGTCCGTCCATAGAATGCTGGCTTCTACCGAGAAGAACACCGGTTCTAGTACCCAGTGACAAAAAGTGACCCGGGCGGCATGATCTTGCTCGTTCAATTCTTGAACTCTTCTGAAGTGGAACGGGTGCTGTTGCTCCGACTTAAGAAGCCGCCAGACTGTTGTGTGGTGGACATTGAAGTGGCGGCCAGCATCACGAGTACTGGCACGTGGTTCCCTCTCGAAGTATTCGAGTATTTGCTCTTGCAAATCGACTGAGAGGCCCACACTGCCGCGACCCTGCGCATGTCGAGGAACGTTGAACTGGCCATGATCCCTCAGTCGTTGCGTGGCAGCAAGCATTACCTCGCGCGATGGTGTTGGTCTGTTTGGAAACATTTCCACAAACATGACCACGGCTCGACGTAGACTGTTCCCACTAATTGCGTATAATCGCACCATCTCCACAAGTTCTACGTTAGAATAATTTTCCGTCATTTTACTTTTTTTACACACACAAACAACACACTTAAGAACACGTTTCGCTCCAAATTCGCTAGGGCTAAGAAATGTGTCACTCGTTCGGGGTTGCGCGGCACACTGGCTTTGATGCGTGCGGCGTGCGCCCGCCGGCCGCCGGCGCTCGCCGCGCCGACAAAGCTGCGGGCGCGCCGCGAAGCTCGAGCTTGTTGCTACCTACTCGTGGTCGGGTGAGCGGTTTTTTAGTGCTACGCAGACGTGCGATTCGTATTTACAGATTTTGAAAATATGATTATTATTTTTTCATATTCTTTTTATAATTTATTTGTAATAAGTATAAGCAATACGACTGCTGCTATGAATATGGCGTGAATGCAAATCAACAAGTTGTATATTTTAAATAAAAAAGGTAGGGGTTCCAAACTCGAAAAATGTTATATATGTCTGTTTGTATGTTTTTCCACGCATACCATACACTTTGAACTTGTTACTAGTTTGTCATCGGAAAGTTATATTTCGGCTTTGAAAGATTTATTTCTCGGAGAGGAAAACCCTCTCAAATATTTTCCGATCATGGTAGAAACTTTGTGGGAACAGCTCGCGAATTTTCTGAGTTTTTCAAAAATAATTCAGAGTCTATCATTGATTATGCGTCAGATCATCACATTAAATTCACGTTCATACTGCCATACGCACCTCATTTTGGCGGGCATTTGGGAGGCTGGGGTAAAATCCTGCAAACACCATATTACTCGTGTAGTAGGAAATGCACATATGACTTATGAGGAGTTCAGCACAGTTTTAGTACAGATTGAAGCTGTCCTGAATTCCCGCCCCATGTGTCCTTTATCTTCAGATCCCAGTGACTTTGCCCCTCTTACTCCTGCCCACTTTATGATTGGCCGGCCGCTGACAGCTCCAGCAGAGGAAGACGTGACCACTAAGCCCACGCACTCATTACCCCGCTATCAACGAGTTCAACAACTACGGCAATCATTCTGGAAGCGATGGTCCACAGAGTACATTTCGGAACTACAAAGGCGCACTAAATGGCAAAAGAAGAAGGACAACTTAGAAGCGGGAACTTTAGTTGTCATAAAGGAAGATAACCTCCCGCCGCTCAAATGGCGTTTGGGACGCATTTTATCTCTGATTCCAGGCAAGGACGGAGTACCCAGGGTTGCGATCATTCGTACAGCAACAGGCGACACTCACAGGGCATTTTCCAAAATATGTCCACTGCCGGTCGCTGAGGAACCAGGTTCGACGCTCGACACGACACTGCCTGTTTGAGAGTGATCTCTCAAGGTCCGCCGGGATGTTCACGCGCCATCTAGCGGTTATGTGAGGAACGCCGCGATCACAGCTGATGTTATTCAAAGACGACGGCCGACGACGCGACGCAGCATACATTATTGACATGACCTGCGTAATACATCCAACCAACGCCAGAGGGCGCTGATTTTTTTAACATATAAGGAGCTGCGGGCACAGATGGAAGCCACTTCGCCACTTCTTCACTTCTCCACTACTCGCGACTCCTAATTCATTATTAAATTATATATATTGTACTTGTACCAAAGTTGAATCAGCATAAAGCAACAGTTTGTCATAAAAGTCGCATTATTATTTAAACCCAGACCTGATAGAAGAAAGACCAAGAAAGTAAGACAGGTGCATTCGATCTGTACCACCCGGAGTTTTGCATTTGTAGCAGGTTATGGTTTTATTTATATCTGTCACTTTGACATTTGCCGTTGACTTCCTGCCATTTCCTATCCGATTGGTGTTGCCAGATCCGGGTTTTGGTTTCGTCCATTTTGACGCAAACGCCGCCGCTTCTGTACTCTGCCATTCGTTCAATGTCATTCCCGCCAATTCTAACGGTTCCGAATCCAGCAACTTCGTCTTTATGATGTCAGCTGTAATTGTAATACCAGAATGCTCGATGGCCATAATCATTGGCGAAAACTTTTCCGGTAATCCTGCGAGCATCAATGATCCAATCCACTGATCAGTTATCTCAAAACCAGTTCCACTCAATCGTTGCGATGTTTCCACAATTTGAGTCACGTAGGTGGTCATATCCTCACAATTATCTCGCCGTATTGATATCAAGTGACGCAATAACGAAATCTTTCTCGAAAAACCTGAGTCGTCAAACAGAGATTTGAGCTTATCCCACAACTCTTTCGAAGTCTTCGTCGTCTTGATATGCACGTACAAAGCCGGGTCGATGGTTAGGCATAATTTGGCCCGCGTCTTCGCATCGTCTTCGGGTTTTATGTCTTTTCCTACCACTGGCTGCACACAATGTAACATGCCTTCCAATACGAGCACATTTTCAACCGCGAATGTTCACTCATCAAAGTTCTCTCTGCCTTTTAGTTTAGGCACACTGGCTAAATAGTTTGTTGACATCTTGCACAACACAACCGTGTCTAAAATACGTTAATCACTCAAAACTTAAACAAAAAGGATTGGCGTGATAGCCCATAACCTATTAAAACAAACACGTTGGTAATTCGGTGCAGACTGACATTTTTATTTCAAATCAAATCAAATCAAATCAAATCAAATAATTTATTTTGCACACTGTTACACAGAGAAGGGTTACAAAAATAAAAAAAAGAAGCATAAGAATATTATGGTGAGCAGTGAAACAGTGGCAAAAAAGTCTCCGGCTCAGCATGTGTCACAGCATTAGCAAAGCCATCGCCATGACGCTGATTTTCAGACGGAGGCCGAGTTGCATTCGTAGGTACAAAAGTTGTTCCTTGTACCAATTAATTATTGTTATTCGTGTAAATCTATGATTGAATTTTATAAATTTATAATATGTTTAATATGATTAGTGAAAATAAATAATAAGTAATTTGATTAGTCGAATGATTTAAAATGCAAAATGTCAGATAAACAATAATAATAAAAAAATAAAAAACACGGTAAATTGAATCTATTTAAAAATGATGCTATTTATTATTTATTATATTATACTAATTTAAAAATAGATTATATTATCAATATTGATGAACGAAATCTTCCTCTCTCTTCCTCGCTCTTCTTCCCTCTTATTTCTAATCATAGTGTCATTACAAACTTTAGTTTACATACTATAGCCTAGATGTCGTAGTTATATTTTGATACAACTCAATAATTGCAACATAATTAAACGAATGGCTTAAGTTCAAGTCACCTTCAGACGATATATCATTGCATGACGTTGTACGCCGTCGCAACTTTTTATTTACGTATGAGGTTGGGCTAGATGTTGTGTCAGTCGAGGCAGATGGTGAGACGTCAACATCGGTAAATGAAGATTGGAGGCGACATTTCGTGCATTTCCAGTTTCGCTTTCTATCTACATCCATTAGTTCAAATATTGCTCGCAACATTTATACAATCAATATCGAATGTTAAATCATATTTTTGACATGTAAGATGATCTCGTTTTGGTAGTTCTTTGTTACACAGTGCACATTTCATTTTAAGAGAAAAAAATATAATTAAAAAGAGACAATGTAACTTTAACACAAATCGTTTCGACCTATTTGCGGGATTGAACTCCTTGCCCTCTCGTAATGCGCGTTCTATATTGCGTCGCCGTAACCGCTGCACCAGCGAGTTGTTCGTAACACCGGTGAAATTTCTGTACAGTATGGTCTGTATCAATGGAGAGTAGAGAGTAGGCACTCGATTCTGTAGACGCGGAAACGGAATTTTGATAATTCTTGAGTTGTTATTAAAACATGGAAATTACATCACTTGCACTTTTATAATTATAAAGTATTTATTTTCACAAGCATTTTGCAATAATTCACTTTGTTGTTAAGTTATTTTCGACATAGGTAAGTAGATGCACTTTCTTATGTAGGTACTGATTTTTATAGTTCACTGTTTTAGTAATAATAGTCCTTTATTTTTGTATTTTGGTTGAGATAAACACTTTCACTGGTTATACGCCACACTTTCTTTCTTAGTTTGGCAGTTTTGGTACAAAAAAAACGGGAAAAAGTAACTTTTACGATTAAATTACACGGAGCTATATTGTTTGCGTGCGAGGGCAACGGAATGGCATGGTATGGCCAAGTACTGTCTTTGGTTTGTGATTTTTATAGCCTATATTGTGTCCTACTGCTGTGCAAAGGCCTCCCCTCTTCGTTTCCACTCGTCCCTATCGTCCCGGGCTACCTCATATCACCCAGGCACCCATTATTTTTATTTATTCTATACTCAATTTTGCATTCTAGTCTATTCTATTCAAGTCTTGTTTTTTTTCAGACAACCGTGTGACAATAGTTCTAACAAATCTAACGTATCTTTTACAACATTAGAGCCTGTTGATTTGCAATTTCAACCCTCTGCTACAAAGTAAGTTTTTTTGTTGTCTAACATTATTTGTTAGACAACAAAAAAACATTTAACATTAAACATTTTTTAATATTTCTATCGAAGAAATATTTAATTATTTCAGGACAGCGATATCGCCAACTGAAGTACATTTTAAAGATGTTCCTATGTCTTCGTCATCTACGCCAGAACCAGTTGCTGATTCTGAAGTTACCCAGTAAGTTTTACTAGCCTATAACTTGGAAGAAAGACACTACCTTTAATTATATTTGTTTGTTTGTACCAAATGTACTTAGAAACAAGTAACAATTTAGAAACATTGATAAGTCCCTACAAAAGTTTAAAAATAACTCATTGCTACAGGCTCAGACCGTGTCGCAAACCTAGGACCTCTAGCAAATAGAATTTATTTTGGATTAACTTTTTTTCTCTCTATTATTCTTGCAGAAAAACTGATGAAAGGGTAACGGGTTCTTAATTGAAATGATAAACAAAGAAGATGATTTCCAACCCATATCAGGACGGCGGATAATTGATATCAATTACTTTATGAAAGAAATGCAAGAGAAAGCACGCCACAATGATTTATTTAATTGTGAATCAAGTAACTTACGCTTAGACCTTTAAGTTTGAGTGCAATATGTGTTAAGAAGTTTGTTTGATTCAATCCGAAAACACAAAAGATACTAAGCAGGTGAATGCTAATATAGCTACTACCACTAGAGTTGTTGCCTCTGGTATAGGATTTTATCAGATCGAAAAGTTATTTGCAGCTATAAATATTATTTTCATCAAGTTATTTTAATCAACTGCAAAATAAAGTTTATGAGAAATGGGCAGAGACTGCATGTATGACAATGAAAGCTGCGGTTAATAAAGAAAAAGAAGCAGAAGGCCGGACCAAAAACGGCTATCCTATTATAGACGTCTCGGGGGCATTGGCTATACGGGCAGGCGAGAATCAAAATATATACATACACACATATCATAAAAAAGATGATGTATATTGAAATACTAATATAAAATCAAAATTATTAACATTTTATATGAATTACTAGCTGCCTGAACTAATTGACAGCAGAAATGCAAGAGGTATCAATGCAAAAGGAAAATAAAAACCCTACCTCTGACCCCCCTAACCCTAACCCTGACGATTCACAACCGGCAGAATGCTCACTAGAGTGGGTCGAAAGACTTTTTTAAATTTTGATTTGTAATAGTGCGGGAAACGTGACCTGAATAAAGACTAGAAAACTAGTATTTTTTTATGCGTTTAATTACCTGCGCATTACGTTTAAAGTTTGAAATAAATGCTACAAATCCTCCCTTTTCTTTGAGCGTTTATCTTAAAAACTAATCGACATAGAATTATATTACGTGGCTAAACTAATAACAGATACAATCGCAAATCGCAAAAGACTAAGCGGGCGAGTAAGGGAGGAGGTGACGTAAAATTCCGTTCCCGCGCGTAATTGTCTCAGTACGCCCAATTAGTTTAAGGTCGCATTTTTAGGTTCGCTTGCATTGTCTTTTGCTATTTTTGTTTGTAATGTGACGTTGGTGCATCATGGAAATTTCAAATAATACCCGCAAAGCCATGAATTGACCTTAGTTCTGATCAACGCTACCTTTATGATATTACATCTGCCGTTATAAATGGTGAGTGTCCTCCTGATTTGTCCATTTGCTCCCTAGAAAAATGTCTCATGCCAGGTGGCTTACAAAGGCCAATAGGATCTTGCGGTTATATGTTTCAACTGACAGACCTACGAATGAACTGAAACAATTATTATTATTATTATATCTTTAATAATGGCTTCGTATTTACCATTAAGCCAATTTCAAGTGTGAAGTGGTATTAAAAATTATAAAACAAAATAATTGTACGGTAGATTGAGTTTAAAATGGAGCCTCACAACACGTGTTATATACACAAAGAACTCGGGTGAAACTCAAAAACTGAAACAACATTTGGTTCGAATTAAGTCATGCAAAGATGGGGCAAGACACCTCTGGAAATTGGTATTTTATTTAGATACATTCCACAAGAATTGAAGACTGTCGTTGATCCTGTTATTCTGCGAAATGCCTTTTTTGCACACCCGGAGAAATTGCTTTTGCCCATGCTATCTGACCACAGAGCAATAAAATTTAGAGAGAGGCTAGGCCGCTGCGGTGCGACCGACCACTGTATGCCCAACGGGCCAACAGAGCCGCCAGTCGCAGCTGAGTAAGTATGCGGACTGCACGTGTAGGCCCAAGTGATTAATTTGTTTTTATGACAAAATGCCAACTTGTGCCATTGTTACCTGCAAAAATCGGAGTACAGCAATGAATTTCCGAACCCATGGGATCACTTTTCACAGGTAAATACTTAAAAAAGTTTTTATTTCTAATAAAACAACAATATTGGACGTAGTATTCCGAAATATACTCATAAAGAACACAAATGTGTAAAAAAAAAAACACAAATGTTGAAAAAATTTTCACGAGCAGGGTTTGAACCTGCACCCTTCTGACATACCGAATCGATGATCGGATGTTAATGACGGTAGTTGTTAACATTGAATGAGCGCCTTTGGCTTTCAAAGTAAAAAGTAAATAGTGTTGAATAATTTCGGCGGGCTGGTTAGAACCACGATAGCTCAATTGGAAGAGCACCTGACCCGGTATGTAAGAAGGGTGCAGGTTCAAACCCTGCTCGTGGAAATTTTTTCAACATTTGTGTTTTTGTAATTTGTTCGCAACAAAATTTGCGTTAAAAATTATATAAAAATAAAATAATAAAATAATAAAAATAAAAATCATTTATTTCGGGCATTGTGTTAGATCAGTTACCAGTTTACCTGAATGCATCGAGCGCCGCACGGTCGACGAGAACAATAGAACCCGACATTACACAGCGTTAATGAGCGTTCGAGTCAGTGTTTATGCGTAAATAAAAGTTATTAAGTGAATTATTATAACAAAGTGTTAATCAAATTAAAAACTGTTGAACTTTGGGAACATAAACATTGCGTGATTACATATTACTGCAAGTATAGTGTAAAGTGACGAACAATGGCTACCTCGGAACAAATTACTAATATTTTAGAAGACACAGCGGAGTTACTAAAAAAAACTCATATAAACTTAAAGAAGTGTCCAAAACAGAGACTCACTAAGGGTTACATACAGAGTCGGATTCAGTGCATTGAAGAATACTGGGCAACTTTTAAGAAAGCGCATCATGATTTAGTCAAAATTACACCGTGCGAAAAACGTGGCGTTCTGCCATATTTCTTGAACGAGGAGTACTACATTCATGAAGAGTTATACTTGTCCATGCTCTCAGACCTCCGAGACTTATTACCTCAATTATTTTCGTCATCGATATCACCAACTACAATGGAGGTACAGGGCCATACACAAGTGAAACTGCCGCGTATACAATTGCCTGCTTTTTCCGGAAATTATGAAGAGTGGCCTACCTATAAAGATCTGTATGTATCTTTAGTCCACAACAACACGTCACTTACCAACGTTCAGAAGCTCCACTATCTGAAAACAAGTATTATGGGTGAAGCAGCAGCATTGCTTAAGCACATACAAATTACAGACACAAATTATGAACAAGCATGGGAAACACTAAAAAAACGGTTTGGCAATAAACGTTTAATAGTTAACTCCTTATTGAAACGGCTGTTCGCACAAAAGAAATGTACTGCACAGACAACCGCACAGTTAAAGTGTTTATTGGATACCACCAACGAAATTATGAATAGCCTGCACAACCTTGACGTGCCAACAGACTCTTGGGATCCAATAATAATATTTCTGGTCGTACAGAAGCTGGACTCTGAGTCACACAAGGAGTGGGAACAAAATGCTTACACTGAAAATAAAGAAGAGTTATCTAAATGGAAAGACTTAAAGAAGTTTCTAGAATCTAAGTTCCAAACCTTAGAGCTTGTCACACCACCAGTGGCGTCTAAAGAGAGAACTGCACGAGAACGAGTCTTCTATGTGTCTAATACGTCTACGTCGGAGAAATGCTGCATAATGTGTAAAGACAATCACACCCTGTGCCGTTGTAAAGCTTTTGCAAAGATGCAACCTTCTGAACGAAGTCAATATGTACAAAGTAACAAACTCTGCTTCAACTGCTTGACCCCAGGGCATTCGGCGTTCAGATGTCGTGTGCCAATGTCATGCCGTATATGTAAAAGACGCCATCATTCACTTCTACACCAACCAAACAACGCAGATACGTCAGCCTCATCGTTAGAACCAATACAAGCTACGTCATCAACTCAAACGATCGTAGAAGAGAAATCAGTACATACCACAATGGCGTCTCTAAACCAAGATGGGCGTACTATCTGTTTATTGGCAACCGCAGTAGTCATATTAAGAGGAGAACATGGACACACTACTGTACTTAAGGCGCTCATCGACTCAGGGTCACAAGAATGTTTCATTAGTGAGAAGGCTGCTCAAGCGCTAAAATTAGAACGCCGACAAGTAAATCTAATCGTCACTGGGATGGAATCCATAAAGGTACAAGTAAAGCAACAAGTTAAAGTTCAAGTTCTGTCACGATGGGAACCTGATTTCGAGTTACCTATACAAGCCTACGTGATGTCGAAGCATTTGACAACCAACTTACCTTCAAATACAAAGCTGGTGAATAAATGGCCACATATAATGAGTCTCAACCTAGCAGATCCAAACTTTTATGTATCTGGATCCATGGATTTGCTTTTGGGAGTAGATGAATATTCAAAAATAATTCAACACGGACTGATCAAAGGTCCCCCGGGTACACCTTGTGCGCAGAGAACCAACCTGGGATGGATCGTAATGGGCGGAATGAATATGAAGCTAAACACACGTGAGAAGTCCTGTATGGCCATGACACATGATACAGAAATAGAAGATTTACTAAAATCGTTATGGGAGATAGAATCTGATACTAAGAGAAACCTAACAAGAGAAGAGCAGCTATGCGAAGAAATTTATGAAAAAACACATACTAGAAACAAGATAGGAAAATATGTAGTCAAACTTCCATTTAAGATAGAAAAACCAATATCACCTGATGGAAATACGAGAGAAATTGCGCTAAAGAGATTTATGCAACTGGAAAGAAGATTTGCCAGAAACCTAGAACTAAAAGATGAGTACACGAAGGTGATAGAAGAGTACATAAAGCTAGGACATTTAGAAGAAATACCTGGGAAAGAAATAGAAAATAGATCAGTTTACTTACCTCATCACGCCGTGATCCGTCAAGACAAGGAGACAACGAAAACACGCGTGGTATTTGACGCCTCGAGCAAGGGTTCCAACGGAGTCTCGTTAAATGACGAACTTTTACCAGGACCGGTATTACAAGATGATCTTAGGAACTTGATTATGAGATGGCGTAGTCACGCTATTTGTTTTATGTCGGATATAGTCAAGATGTATCGTATGATATTGGTACACCCAGAAGATACTGACTACCAAAGAATCGTATGGAGAAGTGATCCATTGCACGACATAAAGGACTACAGACTTCTTACTGTAACATTCGGAACAGCTTCAGCACCGTATCTTGCGGTTAAGACACTCAAGCAGCTGGCTGTCGACGAAGGTGAACGTTATCCAGAAGCTTCCAGAATACTAAACGAAGACTTCTATGTCGATGACTGCATGTCAACTTTTGACAATGTCCCAGACGCGATTCGAGTCAGCCAAGAACTTCGAGAACTTCTACGTCGTGGCGGCTTTGAACTAAAAAAATGGGCTTCGAATAACGCTGAATTTATGCAAAGTATAGAGCCAAGTTTGAGATCGACGAATGCACACTTAGAATTAAGTATGAATGGAATCATCAAAGCCCTAGGCATTCAGTGGAATCTAGGCAAGGACCAATTTGAATACAACCTAAATTTACCACCGATCAACGACATGATCACTAAGCGGAGCATTCTCTCAGATATACAGAAGTTATTTGATCCACTAGGATGGATTGCACCATGTTTTGTATTGGCGAAGATTTTAATCCAAAAATTATGGCTTGAGAAAATTTGTTGGGATGAACAGTTCACTAAGTTCACTAAAAGACGAATGGGTGAAGATACGCTCTGATCTTGAAGGTGTAAATGAGATCCGCATAGACAGATGGATAGGAGCATCAAATGCTAACAAAGGTACGATACAAATCCACGGCTTCAGTGACGCCTCAATAAAAGCCTACGCGGCAGTAGTTTACTGTCGTGTTGAAAACCAAGATGGTTCATACAAGACGTCTCTGATCGCCGCACGAACAAGAGTAGCTCCACTCAAAACTGTCTCCTTACTGCGCTTAGAGCTTTGTGGAGCTGTGCTTGTCTCAAGGTTACTAAAGCAAATTGCGCAAGCGATGAAGATACCAGCTTCACAAGTCTTCGCATGGACTGATTCGTCGATAGTCGTATCGTGGTTATTTGGAGAACCTGGAAGGTGGAAGACATTTGTCGCCAATCGTGTCGTCGTAATCACCTCTAATGTAAACAGTAGTCAATGGCATCACGTCCAATCACCTGACAACTCTGCAGACATAGCGTCAAGAGGAATGCTTGTAAAGGATTTAAACAAGTGTGATCTTTGGTGGAAAGGACCAGAATGGTTAACGGAAGATGAAATACAATTTACAAGGCCAAATATCACACCTACAGACTTAGAAAGCAAAAATACAACTATACAATCCTTCATATTAATAAACAAAGAAGAAAAAGATACACAAAGGGGATTGTCTGAAAGGTTTGAAGAATTTGATACATTGACCGAATTAATAAGAACAATCACGTACTGTAAAAGATTTTTAAATTACAAGACCAAGAACAAAAAAGAAAACATAGATCAAAACATTCAAACAGAAGAATTGGAAGACGCCTTGAATACTAGCATAACTATTGTACAAAAAAAAGAATTTAAAGAAGAAGTACATTATTTAAAACAAAGAAAACAGGTGAAAAGGACAAGCAAATTGAAGGCATTAGATCCATATTTGGATGAAAAAGGAATTCTCAGGGTGGGCGGAAGACTAAGAAATGCAAGGTTAGAAGATGATAGCAAGCACCCCATAATTCTTGGCAAAGACAATAAACTGACACCACTCATCATCGCTGAAGCTCATACTAGAACTTTACATGGAGGGATGCAGTTAATGCTATGCCATTTACGATCCAAGTATTGGATTCTTAAAGCGAAAGGTCTAGTTAAGAGACATATTCATAAATGCTTGATATGCGCTAAACAAAATGCAAAAGCAAGGACGCAAGTAATGGGTGACTTACCAACGGTACGCGTAACACCAGCACGTCCGTTTATGAATGCTGGAGTAGATTTTGCCGGCCCATTTCAGATCTTAATGAGTAAGGGCAGAGGAGCTAAAACGCATAAGGCATACATTGCAATTTTTATTTGTATGTCAACCAAGGCGATCCACCTCGAGTTGGTTGGGGACATGACCTCGGAAGCATTTATTGGAGCATTTAAAAGATTCTGCACTCGAAGAGGTAAATGTGCTCATCTGTGGAGCGACCAAGGAAGAAATTTTGTTGGTGCAAAGAAAGAGCTCGCAGACGCCTGGAAAGTAGCATGTCTACAATTTGACGCAGACATCGCTGACATGTTGGCAAATGATGGCACGCAGTGGCATTTTATTCCTGCATACTCACCAAACTTTGGAGGACTCTGGGAGGCCGGAGTGAAATCGGTGAAATACCACTTAAAAAGAATTTTGACCACTAACCTGACGTTTGAAGAGATGACGACGGTGCTCTGCAGCATCGAAGCCTGCTTAAATTCACGTCCATTGTGCCCCATTGATCTCTCCGATAACAATACTGAACCACTTACACCTGGGCATTTTTTAATAGGGGAAGCACCTATCACGGTTCCAAGTCCAAATCTGAAGGATGTAAAAATTGGACACTTAACACGGTGGCAACATAGTCAAAAACTGCTAAATGATTTTTGGTGCCGATGGCAATCAGAATATTTGTCTAGGCTCCAACAAAGACCTAAATGGCTTAAAAAAGAAGAAGAGTTCAATAAAGGAGATATTGTTCTCATTAAGCAAGAAAATCTTCCTCCTGGCAAGTGGGCTCTGGGACGCATAACTGATAAGCATCCTGGACCAGATGGCTTTACTAGAGTATATAGTGTCAAAAGCGGTGATACGGTAATTAAGAGATGTGTCACCAAGCTATGTGCTTTGCCCATTGAGATTGATTAATTTAATGCATGTAGGTACAAATAATAGTAATGATATTTGTCAGGAACCACCATTATTATTTAGCATCTTGGTTATTAAAATTAGTATAAAATTTAGATTATTTACAGAGTATATTACTGTTTTTAAAATTAATTAGTATTAAACTTTGTTTCTAATAGTAATGAAGTACAATGTAGAATAACTTATAGTGTTGCTAAGCATTAAATCGATACTCTAACTGTTTTTATTTGAAAGGACTAGTGTGAAGTCCTTTGGTGGGCGGTATGTTTGATGTTTTTCGGCAATAATTAAAAAGTAAAAAGTAGTACGTTATTAAGAACCACAAACAGCTATTGAATAGCTATGCATGTATAGCAACTGCGCGCCGTACGCACGCCACCAATTGTTTCGCTATATCAAAGCCCGTGTGTCGATAGCACCACCAGTAGCAAATAAAATTCATTGAAGACAGACGTTGTTTACTTGCACTAAGACCACGCAACCCAAAATCGACCCTATTACAATGAACATAACATAACTAACATAACATAACTAACATAATAACATAACTGGTAAGATACAACAATATACAACTAATCTTCATCATCTAATTAATTTTATAAAAAGACTTCTTTATGCGTGTTCACTCTGTGTTTATCATCTCCCCAGTTCTCATAATTGACATGATTAGACCTATATAACCGACAAGATGTTTTCCAAGACGAAGAAACCTGATCTCTGTCCTATTTTTGAGAGTCAAAGACAAGCTACTTTTCAGTCTCCAGAATCTCTGGTTACTGAAAGGAAATTTGATACAGCAATTAGACGATCTCAAGTAGAAGGATTTCAAAAAAGAGCAGAGGAGAATAGAAATTCAATAGACGACCAAGTGTTAATTGAAGGTCTTAGACAACTAGGTCAAGATGCGTCCGGCGTCAAGATCGATGATTCTGTATACGCTAGATACCTGCAGAGGATATTAGTATCTAACGTAGTGGCTAGAAAACTTTCTTCTAAAGATCACCATCACGTAGAAAGAATTTGGGAGGCCATAAAACTAAACCTCCAATGTCAGGTACAATATATGTGTTCTAACAGTCACTTAAAGACATCACAAGCATTAACTCAGGAATTACAAGACTTCTTAGAGGCAAAAGCACCCGACAACTTACTATGTCTTCTAGTGACTCATTGTATAAGGCTTTCGTCAATGATAGAACGTATTGGCCTTATACAAGGCATACGTCAATCTGGGAAATCCATAGAAGCTTACATTAAAGAATGTAACACAGTAAATAAGTGGAAGGATGATGGGATAGGATTGTCTCTAGTATGGTCTAACAGATTGTGTGCCATCCAACTTACAGGGGAAAATTGGTATTTAATGCCTAGACCTTACCTCCTAATGATGCATAACAAGATGTGTGACCTTATATCTGTTTTAGTATGCGGGAAGTCAATGGAAGGGGTGTCAGTAAACAATGACTTCTATGACAAAATCATAATGTTAGTAAAAGAACTATGTAGGTTAAATGTTAAAATGAAATCACAGTACTACACATTAGTCAAGAGCCTTGAATCATTAGTTGTAGCAGAAGCTTTACGTAAGGTCGACACGTGGGATAACAGAGAGTTCTATGATTCTCTTACGGATGAATTATACAATTCTACAGGATTTAGTTATGATAATTCTACGTTACAGAATATCCTTCAAAGTGTGGACATCCCTTCACAACATGAATTAGGATGTCTAAGTAAGATTATCGGCCATCCTCTCATCAATATGAAAAGTGGAGCTCAGGCACTCCATTCTAAGACAACTGAGCAATACACTCTTGACAAGATTACGTTAGCAAAATGTGAATGTCATATCAAAATCAACTATATACGAAATCATATCGTGCGAGACAAGAAATGGCCTCCCTGTTTCCTATCAAGTGGAAATGTACACCCTGCTATCAAGGAAGCATGGGCGAGAAATATAGACCCCTATCATAACTCACTTAAAGAGAAATATGGTGCACCAAGTGTTCTTGATTTCCAAGCAGTTGAGTTACTCCCCAACATTAAATATTCAAAACTAGAGAATACAATCCCTTATTTGAAAGATAAGACCATATCGCTATTTAGAAGCAAGGTCCTAGCCACCTATTTAGAAAAAGCTGTAAAAGAATCCAACGACCCAGAATCTACCCATGTGAATTGGAAAGATACTAGATTATTGCTATACTATCTAATGAACCCCACGTCAGCATTAAATCATGATAAATACATAGATATGTATGCAGCTTCGGGAGATCTAGAAGGACTGCTAGATTATTTAGTGATTAGGTGTGTCCCAAAAGAAAAAGAATTAAAAATAGATCCAAGGTTTTTCGGCTGTAAGACATATGAAGAGAGATTCCGTAGTCTCTGCCAAGAAAAGAATGCTATGAAGTTTCTAGAGTTATATTGCGATGAACAAGCTATGACTTTGTCAGAGCTAGAGTTGGCTAGAAGACTGATAGCATTTAGACGTCTAAGGATGGCATATAAAGACCATACTATCTTATACATTGTCGTAGACGCGTCATCTTGGAATAATCATTTCAGAAGAGAAACTGTGGATGACCTTATGATTAACACATTAGACAAGATCTACGATACATCAATATTCGGAAAGACACACCTTGCGTTCCAAAAGACACTAATCCATGTACCTGATGAGGAAGAAGTGTATATGTGGGACGGTCAATCAGGTGGTATAGAGGGTCTCAATCAGGATACGTGGGTAATTACATATCTCGCCCAGATAAAGACAGCACTGGAACCACTAAATTTGAAATATCATGCTCTATGCAAAGGTGACGACCTACGCATTGCAATATGTGTCCCTAACCATGTTCTAAACACTGAGGATATACCCAAGTTCAAAAACGAGGTCATGGACAAGGTATCTAGAACTGCGAGAGAACTTGGGCATAAGATCAAAATTGAAGAGAGTTATGGGTCATTGAAATACTTTGCTTTCTCCAAGGAGGCGTCAATCGGAGACATCATGCTTCCCCAAACGCTACGTAAGATCCAGAAAGTCCATGGCTACAACAATGCTTTCTTGCCGTACCTTGATGACATGTGTGGTAGCACATATAGCAACGCCCATGCTACTTGTAAGGTGTCACCGATAGTTCTACCCCCGGAGATCACTGGGTTATTCTGGCTTTACTTCTATCTCACTCAGCATCCTCAATATCAGAACTTGACCATTGACGAGTTGGTTGGATTGACTCTAGTAAACTAGTTAAGTAAACTAATATTTTAATAAATAGTTAATATGTTAATTTTAATACTTTAATAAATAGCTTGCCTACTTCTTAACTGATCTTTAGTATTTGTAAAAATATTATGATCGGATGTTAATGACGGTAGTTGTTAACATTGAATGGGCGCCTTTGGCTTTCAAAGTAAAAAGTAAATAGTGTTGAATAATTTTGGCGGGCTGGTTAGAACCACGATAGCTCAATTGGAAGAGCACCTGACCCGGTATGTCAGAAGGGTGCAGGTTCAAACCCTGCTCGTGGAAATTTTTTCAACATTTGTGTTTTTGTAATTTGTTCGCAACAAAATTTGCGTTAAAAATTATATAAACATTTACAAATGTGTAAGTCATTGTAAAATTTGTTTACGTTGCTGCTTAAATAAATTACCTTGTTTGACAGCACGGCTTTTACGACGCAATGAATAGTGTCCATCAAAGACGATCATAGTATTGCTTAGCACATGATAGAGCCGCTGCTTGAGTGAGCTGTGCGGCACTAGTGTTGGAATAATTAGCATTAGCAATAATGTTTCATTGCTAATAGTAAATTAGCAGCAATGAAATTAATCATAGTTGCTAAAATAAATTATTGCTGATTATAGCATCGATCCCAGCAATCGTCTGCGTTCGCGTCGAAATATCTTTTCGTCCGATATACCGTAGTGTCTTAAGACGAAAGTCTTAGACCAGTGTGTGTTGCCAGTGATGACATACGGGACTGAGACGTGGTCGCTCACTACGGGCCTCATAAAAAGGCTCAAGGTCACTCAAAGAGCAATGGAGAGGTCTATGCTCGGGGTTTCTCTGCGTGATCGAATCAGAGTTATTTAATAAGAATATTTTTTTTAATAATTAAATGCAAATTTTCTTTATTGTTTTATTGGATTCCTAAGTTATATACTTGTATATACATAAATATAGAATTGTTGTACACACAGCGGCAGATCAACCTACCCAAAACTGTCAAATTTCTACAATCAATTTTGAACTTTATGGTTTGGTTATAGGGATCAATATTCATTGGAGAAATTTGACAGATTTGGGTAGGTTGATCTGCCGCCGACTGTACAATAAAAAAAAAATATTTGAGTTAATACAGATTTGATCACTTATAGGTTCCCAAGCAACCAAAAAATAAAAGAAAAATGGATTGCAGCAACAGTTAGAGGACCTTTATGGTGGCCTTTGAAAACAAGCACAATATGTTCTGTCCATTTTAAAGAAAATTAATTTCGACCTTTACCAAAAAGTCGAATGCTATTTAGTTGGGCAGTGCCAACGCAAAAATTGCCTCACATGCCAACAAACGTTAGTTGATATTTTTCGTTTTATATTTACGTAAATGAAAATCAACTAGAATGATGTACACATTACAAACTTAAATACTTTTACTGAAGTCTGATAATATTGATACAGAAACCATAACAAGGAAGCCGGATTTGGTTAGTGGTTCGGCGTGTCTAACGAAGTCTGATGTTGTCTACTTTGACAAACCTTCTACGACATGTGAGCTACAGAATTTTAAAATGGTGAGCACATTTGATAAATTACTAAACAAATTTAAACTAATATGTAATAAAAACTAATTATGTTTTTATTTAAACTATCATGGTCAATTACATTAGAATAAATATTATTAACGGGATTATTACCATGTTTATTGTAGGTTTTAATCGGCCATTGCTGAACAATTGATACAATCGGGTCCTAATCACTGGATTGAGTTTTATAACCCTTAGATAATTTCAACAGAACGTCACTACATACCTAGATTAGTTAGAGAAGCGATTGAAATTACAAAATACAAAAATTTCAATCACGAAGATGGGTTTAAACTGTCGCGTATCTGGAATCCAGTGATAAGCCTATGTAAAGACCGCAAAAAGAACAAAAGTGCCGTTTCGCGATCTGATACGGTCAGTGTAGTGTGTCGAGAACAAGTTCGAGTGAATAGTGACTTAAGAGCCAGTGGTACGAGTATTGAGCGCTAAAAACGACTAAGGACGAGGGTAGATCGTTTTGTCTGCTCATAATCATCCACCCGCAATATTTCTGTACATCCGTGATCATGGCGCATGCAACTGTGCCTAAATATCGGATACTCAAACACTACAATAAACATGGTAATAATACCGTTAATAATATTTATTCTAATGTTTTTATTTGTTTTCAGCTGACCACACAAACTTCTAAGGACGAAGAATCACTTTCAACTAATCATGTAATAAATCTTGCAATACTATCAATGTCGAAAAATAATTATATGTTTCTATTTAATCAAAGTTATTTAATTACAGAACCAGGACAAGAAATATGTTTAAAGACCGCGCAAACGTAAAATGCGTATTCAAATAGAAAATTACAAGTCTATGACTCATGAAAAGAACAAGAAAATTAGAACACTCCAAAAAAATACCAGTCGATACCGCAAAAGAATTGCAGATTTGAGAGAAGTTTTAAAAGAATTGCGCGAGAAAAATTATGTGAATTCCGATCATGTCACACACCTAGAAAATTTGGGAGTAGCTGATATTTTCGAACGCTATAACAAAATAGTATCGACAAATCAAAATTCAAATGAAAAATACTCACCAGAGCTAAGATCTTCTGCATGCACCCTTCATTTTTATTCTCCAAAAGCATACCAATACGTTCGACAAAAGTTTCAGTCTTGTCTTCCTCATGTTCGTACCATAAGTGGGTGGTATGAAGCAATAGATTCTGACCCTGGTTTTACCAAAGAGTCGTTCGAAGCTCTAAAACTAAAAGTCGCCAATACAGACTATAAACTACTCTGTAATTTGATCATCGATGAAATGGCGATACGTCAGCTCATAGAATGGGATGGAAAGAAGATGCATGGTTATGTTGACATTTGCAACTTCGCTAAGAAAGGATATTGTTTGCCTGAGGCAAAGGAAGCTCTAGTATTTTTAGTAGCAGCGATTAATGAACCATTTTAAATACCTACCTGTCGGGTATTTCCTAGTAGACAGAGTTACTGAAGAACAACGTGCAAACCTTGTCACGAAGTGTCTTGAGCTATTGCAAACAACGGGAGTCGAAATAACATCTTTGACCTTTGACGGCTGCCCCTCTAATGTCTCTATGGCTAAAGAACTTGGGTGATCATTTAATTTTAACGATTTTAAAACACATTTTGAGAATGCTGCTACACAAATGCCTATTTATATATTCCCTGTTCCCTGCCACATGTTAAAATTATTGCGCAATGCTTTTGAAGCATATGGCAATTTTGTTGATGATATGTAATAACAAGTAAAACGGTCCTATTTAAAAGAACTTAATGATTTGCAAGAAAAAGAACAGTTGCACTTGGCAAATAAATTACGTCGAAACTACATTTTCTTTAAAAATCAAAAAATGAAGGTCAGGTTAGCGTCAGCAACAGTGTTGCTGATGCACTTGCATTTTGTGCCCAACTAAACCTTCCAGGGTTTAAAAACGTAGATGGTACCTTCAACTTTCGGTGAAAAATTTGTTTGACATTTTAAATTCCAGGCATATGGCTCAGTTGCATAATAAAAAGCCTTTGTGCGCTTACAATAAAGCTCAAATTTTTGAGTTTTTGTCATTAGCTGAAAATTACATACTGAACTTGAAGCTACCGGATGGAAGTGTCTGATTACATTGAAGACAAAAACAACATGGGTTTAAAATGCTCCAATCACTCCAACAGGTATTTCTAATCTAAAATATTGTTAAGGTTTTTTAAACTGTATAACTTGGTAACGGCATATAATTTTGTAAATGTCGTTACATATTATATTAAAGCTGTGGAGTTTCTTGTGCCCATTTTTCTCCACAGCTAAAAAATAAACGTCCTGAAAGTAAATAAAAAAAATTTTTGGACGATTCGAAAGCACTTTTCTAAAGTTTATTTGAATAAAAAATATTTGACTTTGACTTTGAACAGAAGTCGTTTATTCGTCGCGGAAAACAGGTTTTATCGGTTTTTTAACTTGTATATTTTTTTTTAAATAATGTACATTCAGCTTGTCAAAAAAGAAAAAAAAACTGATGTATCTTCCAGCTTACAAAATAAGCCAAGACCACCTTCTGTTTGGAATACGTAGCCACGGCGGCGGTTGTAATACAAACCCTACAGCGCGCCAGTTTCAAGCTATACAACGTGTATCAGACAGGTTCAGCTATAATCCAGGGTTTCAAATTATCCCTAGTATAAACCCTTTCTATAAATACCCTAGTAAGATAAGCGCAATTTAATTTGTTTTTGCATTTACAAACAAAGTTAATCTGTCGTTAATTTAAAATCAAAACAAGCTAAACCCATAACTAGCAGGGTCATGAACTCTGTATGATGCCTACACTGCACCTCCTGTTTGTAAAACTGCGTGCCCTAGTTTTGGCCGCCACGCCCCCTACCAGGCGCACAGTTTTACAAACAGGAGGTGTACTGTAGTTCTGGGCTACTGTCGGCGCGGGCGGCGAAAGTCGAAACCTTTGACGGCACTAATAAAACAAAGACAGATAAGTAGGCAGCTACTTACAGTACTTTCGTGATTTAATAATTTGTATTAAGTGTGTACCTAAGTAATTACCATCAAAGTAATAAAAACATTTTCATTTTACAGCCACATAGTTTCGACTTTAAAGTAGATAAGTACGCTTACCTACGAGTAGCTACATACATAGGTCCTTGATTATAATGACTTATTTTTGAAATTACTAAAATCAACTAAAGCGAAGCAATGAGGGTAGTGTAGCACGTAGCACCCTAGCTGTGATAACAAAAAAGTCCACTCTACTTCACATAAACACATAAACAGCCCCGACACAAAGAATCATTAGTAGGTAGACATTTATACTGTCTACTTGCAGTGCTAGTTACTTACTGCTAATACTTTCCGAAGTCATAAAATACAACCAAAGTGTAAACTGGCTTAAGCGCTGCGAAACACCACTCACTGGCATTATGTGTATTATTTTTACGTTTGTTGCTATTAATTTAGTCAATTGGTGATAACATCTTCCATCACACGTAAGTTTTATTTAGTACTTAGGTATGTCACCGCACCAATGTTTAAAAATGTTATTCCTATTATCATTACATTATTGTAAACAAAAACGAATGTGTTAAGTATTGAAACTTTGTGTGATACATACAACATAGTTAAACTTAGTTTACCTAATAAAATTTCATACAAATAGTTAGTATTTCAGGAATGCTTACATTTTATACCGGGTCAATCAAAGCAAATAGAAAAATAAAATGAACTACAGAACCCTTTAAGAAAAAAGACACGCGCACGCTTTTTTGTGACTCCGCCCATACCAGGAGTTGCCATAGTACTTTTTAGGGATCAAAAATTAGACTTAGTTACCCAAACTAGCAATATTTTTAAATTAGTAGGTAAGTAATTTTTTATCACTGTTCAGATTATTAATAATTAGGCGTGCGCGGGGTAGTTATGCGGAGTAGGTATCTACGTTACGTAGCGCTAGCGCAGGCGAGTGTAATCGCATTCGGTTTAATCAGTTTAAAATTTTAAATTAATCAGTTAAAACTAAAACTGATGTTGTATTTTTAAAGCGAAAACTAAAACAACGAAATTATGTTGAGACTTAATAATTTACGGCTTGTAATGTTTTGAATATTAAAAAAATGTAACCGTTGCTTACATTGTCAACAAAAAAAACCCTTTTTTGACGATTTTTACAGTATTACTTTACAGGTTTTGGATTCGAACCTCCATACTAATTAACCGTATGAAGTACTTACCTGATAGATAACACATTCCTGACCTGACCTGGCGATAGGAACAGAGAATAATTGACTAAATGAACGTCTCAATTTTCTTTTCTAACCAATAAAAGTAAGTAGTCGTAACTCGTTCTTAGTGAAAAAAATAACAAAACGGAACCCTTAAAATTTTATCAAAAATAAATAGTTTAAAGCGGGCGGAGTCGCACACGCTTTCTTGTGACTCCGCCTTTTTAGGGATCGAAAATTACCCAATTTTAAATTAGTATGTAAGTCATTTTTTATCACTGTTCAAATTATTAATTAAGTGCGCGCGTGGTAGTTGTGCGGAGTAGGTACCTACGTTACGTAGCGCTAGCGCTGGCGAGTGTAATCGCGTTTGGTTTAATCAGTTTAAATTAATAAGTTAAAATTAAAACTGATGTTGTATTTTTAAAGCGAAAACTAAAACAACGAAATTATTGTTGAGACTTAATAATTTACGGCTTGTAATGTTTTGAATATTAAAAAATGTAACCATTGCTTACGTTGTCAACAAAAAAACCCTGTTTTGACCATTTTTACATTGTTACTTTTACAGGTACATAACATTTACATTTAATTTTCTCAAAATCTTAAATGATTTGGATTCGAACCTCCATACTAATTAACCGTCAGAAGTACTTACCTGATAGATAACACATTCCTGACCTGACGTGATAGGAACAGAGAATAATTGACTAAATGAACGTCTCAAATTTCTTATTCTAACTAATAAATGTAGGTAGTCGTAACTCGTTCTTAGTGAAAAAAAAACAAAACGGAACCCTTAAAATTTTATCAAAAATAAATACTTGAAAGCGGGCGGAGTCAGCACAATAGGCACAAAAATACTAGGTTCACAGCAGAAGCAAAGGAGGTAAACTTTAGGTAGTAACACTAGACAGAGTTCATTACTCCAATCAGCTGATTGAATAAGGTTGTTATAATGTCGATAAACTCGTATTATTTTTAAAAGTATGTACTTCCACAATGACCGAGATATCAAGAAATGTTTTGATGTGTACCAGCTCACTAAAAGTAACTGATTAGGTACGTCAAATATGGCTGGCCCTGCTTGATACAGATTGTATATAAAAAGCTTATGATCAAATCAGAACTTCGGGATGTGGAGAATGGCAACTACTGTCGAGCACTTGAAAAAGTGTAACTTTTAACATGTTCGTCTGCTGTAAAAAATATTAACTCGACTATTGATGTCCGATCACGGGCGGATATCGATAATTGTGATGCTGATGACAGAAACCTTTTGTATGAAATGGCAGTATTTGACGAGGAAATAGATATCTTGGTCCAGGATCTAAGTGAGTTCAGCGCTCAAACTATTACTTATATTGCGGGATTTGTGGTACATTAACTAATAAAAAGATTAAAATGTGAAACATGTATCAGCGCCTTACTTGCGGATGACACAAACGACTCGAACAACTAATTTATTAAGTTTATTATTAATTAGTACCATTTTGATAAGAAACGCAAACCTAACCAGGCCTATAAAAAAGGGGACCTCGTTTTATGGAAGCAAGCACCTACCAGCAGTGCTGCTAAAGTAAACACCAAACTTAACGACATTTACTCAGGTCCCTATGTAATAACTAAAATTGTAGGTAACGACAGACATAGAATCCGGAGTATCAAAGGTTTAAGAGGATATAAAACTTTTGCAGGCCTTGTATCGGCTGATTCTATAAGACCCTATAGAAGTACGGTTCCTATATCTGACAGTGCCAGCAGTTCTGTTGAACAACTAGAGACAGAAGATCTAATTGACTTACTAGAGAGCTAATTGGACTTTTCTCCCCATTGCTTAGCTTACTAGAGATCTAATTGGACCGTTTTCCCCTTTGCGGGAGCAATAATAGTTTCAGGACGGCCGAATGTAAAACCAGCCAATCACAGCGTGCCAGCCAAGCCAGCTAAAGCCAACGCCAAAGCCTAGCCAGCCAGGCCAGCGAATCACAGCCTGCCAGCAAGGCCAGTCAAAGCCATTGCCGAGCCGCCATACACCCACGCCGGGGTTCCCCAACAGCCGCACTATAAATAGCAGAGGGGACTTTGTTTTTACTCTCTCTCTGTACCCGCCTTGCGCGCTTACGTAGAGGGTCGTGCCGTGACCCGCAGTCCGGTCATTGTAAAATACTTACCTAAAATTGTGACAATCGTGTTAATTATAAAATTGTAGGCTTAATTAAGCTGTGTAGTGTGTAGACTTTGAATTGTGTGTATGTGCCAAACAGACAGCCATTTGCATTAGTACTTTTAGTCGTTTTATTAACTGTTGTTTTATCTCAGAAGTGGGATTACAAACTGTACAAGATGAAACGCAGTAACGTTGATAATGCGTCATCCCGACGTCTTGTCCGTCCACCAGGGTGGAACGACAACAACGATTTCAGTGAGTCGAGTGAAGATAACGAGGACGCCACATCACAGCCTGCTAGAAAAATTCTAAAGAAATAGACGCTTGGCAACGAAACGAAGGGCCATCGGGCGGCGTCCCTGATACCTGAGTTCGATCCCAACAACGAAGATTGCGTCACGGTAACAGCGTGGCTAAAAGAAAATTACCAACTGGGGGAAATACACGGTTGGAACGAGACAACGAGAGCATTCCATCTACAGGACAGACAGACTGAGAGGGCAGGCAAGAAATTGGTACAATCGACTTGATGACTACGATTATTCATGGGAAGAATGGAAGCAGTTATCAAGACACGCATTTCCCAGAAATCGTGATTATGGTAATATGTTGGAAGAGTTAATAAATAGAAAAAATATGCCCTCCGAAACAATGACCAAATACTACCAAGACAAAATCGCGATGTGTTGTCGATGCAAATTGTCGGACAACGCGGCTGTTTCATGCATCATCAGTGGCCTACCGTCGTTACTACAAGTTACTACAGGGAGAATATATACAGGAAGACAATATACCCGATGATGTTTTGGCAACCCCTGGTACGTCTGGATCTGGTAGCGATTTAGAGAAAGAAAATAAAGATTTAACCTTGCGCGCCATTAGTCCATCAACTAGTCCAAGTTCTGACATACATACTGTGGAGACAACTGCAACGGATAAGATCCAATTCCAATTAGACACAAACGACCCTGTTACATGGATACCCATAACTGACTCAATTCGTTGTTTCCTTGTCGAGAAAGGTCCTGATCAGGGAAAAAGTAGTCAAATTTTTTATTCGACTGAAGACGCAGGACGAAAATTTCATGAGCATTGGTTTACAAAAAGGATGAGCAATGGTAAAATGGTGCCCAGACAATGGTTGCTATACAGTGAAAAGCGAGATGCAATATTTTGTTTCCCATGTATACTTTTCGGTTCTTTGAATAAGCAGCCAGCGATTGCTGATGCACAGAAAGGTTTTAATGATTGGCGCCATTTAAGTCCGCGTATACCCGACCACGAAAACTCAGCATGTCATAAAGAAAATTTTATTAAATGGAAAATGCTTGAGCAACAAATCAAAAATAAGACCACCATAGATGCATCTTTACTAAAGGCTATTGATCAAGAAACAAAAAAGTGGAGACATATTTTAAAAGTGTGTACTAGCATAATTTTATTTTGCGCGGAAAATAATTTACCTCTCAGAGGCTCTCATGAGCATATTGGAGAAGCAGGATCTGGAGTATTCTTAAGTGCCGTGGATATGATTTCAAAATTTGATCTTGAACTTAGAGCGCACGTCGAGTCACTTAATAAAGGCAATATTTCGTATTTTACGCCATATATTCAAAACGAGTTAATAGATATTCTCGCTTCCGAGGTCAAAAAACAAATTATAGACGAGGTTCGTGCCGCGAAATACTTCTCTATGATTTTTGATTGCACGCCGGACGTATCGCATCAAGAACAGATGTCACAAATTTTGAGGTTCGTAAAAATATTTGAACAGGTAGTTACCATAGAAGAATGTTTCATAGATTTTATTCTATCTCATGAAAAAACGGGCGAGGGATTGTCAAAAGAAATTTTAACAAAATTAGAAGCTGACGGATTGAAAATTGATGATGTTCGTGGCCAAGGGTACGATAATGGTAGTAACATGGCTGGTAAATATAACGGAGTTCAAGCCAAAATAAAACAAATTAATGTAAATGCTGAATACCTACCTTGTGCAGCACATTCTTTGAATTTATCTGGCGTACATGCCGCTAGTGTAACACCCGACATGATCACATTTTTTGGAACAATTCAGAAGATATTTGTCTTTTTTTCGAGTTCTACCATCAGATGGGAAACTTTAATGAAACATTTAAAAATTTCTTTAAAGAAACACGCCGACACTAGATGGGCTTCTAAAGCTAGAGCCGTTAAAGCTTTAAATATGCAACTGCCCCAAATCTGGTGCGTACTAAAAATTTTAACTACCAACGATTACAATGCAGAAACAATAGCTACAGCTAAAAGCATTATGGGTCTAATAAACTATAAATTTATATGTACTCTGCAAATTTGGGATCAAGTTTTGGACGCTGTTGATAGGGTGAACGTAGCTTTACAGTCGAAAACTATTGCTATCGACAAAGCCTCTGAATTAATTAAGGGATTAACAAGGCAGATTCAGAATATTCGCGATACTGTAGATAACATTTTCGAAAAGGCCAAAAAAGTTTGTGAAGAATGTGAAATTGAAGACGATTTTCCGGAAAAACGTAAAAAGCGAGTAAAAAGACACGACCTAAGAGAAAGCTCAGACGCCGGCTACGATATTACACCACAGCAAAGTTTTAAAATTAATATGTATGAAGCAATTGATAAAATGATTTCTGAATTCACATGGCGATTCGAGAAACTTCACAACATTCACCACCTTTTGAATTTTTTGACAATAGAACAGATTGGTAATTATCCAGCTGAAGAACTAAAAAAACATGCCGCTGATTTGAGTATCAAATATTTAGCAGATATTAATGCTACTGAATTTTGAGCTGAATAAGTTGAAACGACTATATTATTTGATAAATGTGACCGTAGTTCAAGTCTGGGTCTTCTTAAAGCTATAGTCGAACTAGATATAAAAGAGATGTTTCCCAATGTAGTAGTCGCTATAAAGATTTTTTTAACAATGCCAGTGACTGTAGCTTCCTGCGAAAGATCATTCAGTAAGCTTAAATTAATAAAAACTTACTTGCGTTCGACGATTGGCCAAGAAAGGTTAACCGGCCTAGCGATTTTGTCGATTGAACGCGACATAGGACGGTGCCTGTCGTATGATAAGGTTATCAACGATTTCGCAATGAAGAAAGCGCGAAAAGTAAATCTTTAAAAAAGTTTATGGCTTGCTTTAATAAATCTTTACTATCTGAACTCATTCATTTGTGTATTGTGTAGTTGTGAATAATCTTGCAAATATTTTCGAATAAACGTTTTTTCACCAATTCATACTGAAACGCAATTTATATTATGCTACCTTCCGTATTCAAAACTCTACCATACCAAGTACTTAAAATTAAATTAATTTACAGTTTACTGAAACTTTGCAGGGTGTTATTTTATTATAGAAGTATGAAAACCATAGTGACCCAAAAATTAAATCTTAAGCATCAGGGTGGGCAACGCATTTGCACTAGTGAACTTGCGATTGAGTTTTAGTGAGTGAGACACAGTGGGTGGTATAATAGGCGAAGGGTCCACTTAACATCAGATGGCTCATCTGCTTGTTTGCCCACATCAATTCTTTAAAAAAAATAGATTTTTCTTCCAAAATATTAGATAATTGGTCCACCAACACCAAGTTCCTTGTGCTTTATTTTATCATCCTGAATGAATAAAGTAGGCCTATACATAGCATTGCTCTAGGGTACCTATAATATCTAAAAAAACAAGGGCGTAGTTATAGAAGCTCGCACAGGGCGCAAAAAAGGCTATTTACGGCACTGTACCTGGACAGACCTTGAGTCAAAGAAGACTTTTCATGTAAGATTGGATGACAACCCTGTCTGAAAAAGATTCTCTTCAATGTCTAAATTGAAGAGGGTATTGGCACTGTGTTTGAGATTTCGGAGATACACCGAAAAACCGAACAAAGAAAGGGTTTTGACTACAACAGAATTAAATGAAGTTGAAATAAAATGCATCAATTACTGCCTATGTTTGGTTTATAATCAAGAAATACAGGATTTGAAGAAGAACAGAAGAATAAAGAACAAGAGTACATTAATTAGTCTTGGATCTTACTTGGACGAACATGGTTTGTTACGAGTCGGAGGGAGACTTAATAATGCTACTATATCAGAAAATGCGAAGCACCCTGTCTATTACGAAGACTAACTGGGTGTTTGATGCAATAATAGAGAGTTAAAGTTTATAAAGAAATTTACTTTGCGGTTCTACAAAGGTTTCTTATGTGCTATGAGTCTATATCTAAGGTAGGGACCGAACGCCCTCGCGTGCGTTCAGTCGTGGTCGGCGGAGGGCAAGAGAGTAGGTCGAGGCGAACCGCGGCCCGCCCGGCGCCAGCGGCTGATGCGGGAGGAGCGGGAGCGGCGGCCGTCTTCCCCGCGTCCCCGCTCGTCCATAGATTAAGTTGGCGTAAACATTCTGGGGGGCCCGGGGCAGGAGCAGTAGAACCCGCAGGAGCTGGTGAAGATGGTGAAGTCCCTTCCTGGTCTTCATCATAAATGAGTGGACACACTTTGTTTAGTGCGCGTCTCTCGATGCCTTTAGACGTTATGAGGTCAGCGACCCTGTTGACACCGTCCTTGCCTGGTTAGAATCGGTGGACTCGTCCTAATAGACCGATAGCGCTAGGTTTTGAGGTTTCAAAAATATTAAAGTTGTCTGTGTTTCGCATATAGTTTCCGGACCTTTTGCCCAACCTAATACATTCGTGTGTGTCATCCTAGGTACTTGCATAGGTAGAAATTTAAGTATTTGTCGCTTCGATCTTTTTTGGACGAAAAGAAAATTAAAGTTGAAAATTTTACTGTCATGATAATAACGAAGTAGTAACTGATGTACATAGACAATTTGTGTCATCTCTGTCCACGAGAATCCTGATATTTAACCAGTACCTAAAACGTCGCCCAACTAGCTCTGAAAGAATATTACAATAGGTTAAATAAGTGTTACACGTTTTAGAGTACTGATATCTGTTGTTCAAAATATTTTGTGTCGAATTCATCCACGATATTTATAGATATTTTATTTTTTATTACAAAACCCTGTAAAAGCCACAAAAGAAAGTGCAAGTTATTAGAGTTTACGTGTTTTTGATTATTATGGTGTAATAAAACACTATTCATAATTTGTGTTGTTTTTTTCACGAATTCTTATTATTTAAAAAAAACAGATTTCTAAGCACGTAGGGCGGGCGCGGCGCGTCGCGTGTTTGTTTGTTTACATTCGGTCTTCGTATTCGGTGCAAGTTGCGACAAGTGCGTTTGTTATTCGATTTGATTGATTTAAAAGTTAATGAAGCTGTGAAAGACTAAAATGGAGGTTGAAAACAATATATCTATACTAATATTATAAAGCTGAATTTGTTGGTTTGTTTGGTTCAACGCGCTAATCTCAGGAACTACTGGTTTGAATTGAAAAGTAATTTTTGAATTGAATAGTCTATTTATTGAGGAAGGCTATATGATATATTACATCACGCTATGACTAATAGAACGCGGGTGAAACCGCGGAGCACAGTTAGTGTGTTATATGTGGTCTCATACTGGACGTTAATACAGTGATTGTTAAAGAAAGAGGATTAATAAAGTTCATAGAATCGAGCATTGTAAGGGATGACGGAAAAGCAGACTGTTTTAAGGCCCGTGCTTAAATACAACTACACATAACCTGCCGAAACACATAATCCGAAATGTATTGAAGCGGAATAGGAGAGAAAAAAGAAAGAATCTGAAAAAGTAACAGAATCAATCAGCGACTTCGACTTCCAATACAAGTGCTTGTTTAGCGATAAGGATGCGTCATGGAATTTGAACAATAACATCTCTACGCAATTGCAGAGATTCGAGAGTATTTGCGACTTCTGCATTGCCGATAATGCGTTCAGCGCGACGCTGCCTGCAATCTGTCCAAGGCATCGATAAGGTACTCTGCGGAACCGTCCCAGATGTGCGAGCAATACTCCACGCAAGACCGTACCTGTGTCTTGTACAAAAGGCACAACTGGTCCGGCGTAAAGAATCGCCGCACTCTGTTCAGAATTCCGAGTTTTCGTTTTCTTGGCATTGAACTCAACCAGATTATTGATTGATATGCAGAAGGAACAGCGTGGGGGATAGAACGGATCCCTGAGGGACACCAGCGTTCACTGACATGAGCCGCGAAGCGCATCCATCAGATATAACACGGATTCTGCGCTCATGCAGGAAGCCAGCGACCCAGTTGCAGAACTGAGCAGGCAGACCGTATGCCGGGAGCTTGGAGAGAAGAGCTTTGTGCTAGACCCGATCAAATACCTTGGCTATGTCAAGGCTAACAGCCACCGACTCACCACGCTTGTCAATAGCCTCACCCCATAGATGTGCAATGTACGCTAGAAGATCACCCGTTAACCGTTTTGGCGGAAACCCGTATTGGCGATCGTGAATTTTGGAGTGTTCTTTTAGGTAGTGGACAAGTTGTTTATTTAAAATGCGCTCCATTACTATGCACAAAACTGAAGTTACGGCTATAGGGCGGTAATTCGATGGATCTGACCGATCTCCTTTTTTGGGGACCGGTTGCACATTAGCTTCTCTCCAAGATTCCGGCACACAACCTGAAGAGAGCGATAGACGGTAAAGGTGCGTTAACAGGTGGGACAACTCCGCTGCACACATTTTTAGGACTATTGGAGGGAGGGATGCCATCAGGGCCATTAGCTTTCCGGACATCGATTGACTGCAGCTCCGCACGAACATCATACTGCCTGGTTTTAAAATCGGGCATAGCGTGGCCACAGTGAGAAATTGTAGGTGGCTGTGCATTGCAGTCATCGACTCGGGAGTTAGCCGCAAAGAGTTTGGCCAGAAGATTGACCTTCTCCTGCGGGTTGTGAGCTAAAGTACCCTCTGGACATCTCAGTGGTGACAGCGAGGGTTGGTAGAAGTTCGTTTGCACGGCTTTGGCCAGACGCCAGTAACTGTAGCTACGGCTGCCCGTAGGATGCGTCAGTAGTTCTTGGCTCTTTTGCAGGACTTGGTGGCATTATTCGCGGATAATCATATTATATTATATTCGGTTGAACCATCGGTTCCGCCTGCCTTTGCTGATGAGATAGGAGTGCGGAATATAGTATTCCATCCCTAACACTATCTTATCAGCAATTGCAGTCGCACTAGCTGTCAGGTCTTTCCCACTGAAGCAGCGCTGCACCCAAGGAACGGATGCGAAATAGTCCCGTATACCATCCCAACCCAATCTGCCGACGAGTAGTGCCAAATCTGGCGTTTCGATACCGCTGAAGGCGTTAGTGGGGCCAGAGGCACTTTACTGAATACCAAGCAGTGATCCGAAGATCCTAAAGGAGCTCGAACCTCCACTCGATAACCAGCTGGGCGACTCGTCAGCAGAAGGTCTAACAAAAAGGGCGCGTGACCGACTATATCTGAGATCCTGATGGGCTGGTTCACCAGTTGAGTCAGGTCGTGTGCGAGAGCGAATGTGTGAGCAGTTCTACCAGCATAGTCAGTTTTGGAGGAACTTAACCACAACTCGTGGTGAACATTGAAGTCCCCCAAAAACACCAATTCCGCTTGTTAGAGATAAGCCAACAGTTCGGAGCCGTGCGGGCTTATAGAGTGGACAGCCAAACTGGCAATGTGGTATCTCCGTCTAGTTAGGCGATTCACCGATCTACACTTTTTCAAGTTCGGTTCCTAGCGGGCCAAGGCAGCCAAAATTAAACATTAGAAACCTTAAAAAACTCACCTGGGCTATCCCAGTAGAACCTATACCCTATCAAAAGGAACAAAAGAGGGCGGTGGCGAGGAAGGCCAGAGAAAGACGGGTTCCCTAGATATCCGGCGATTACGGGGCTCGATCGGAGCCTCCTCTCCGCTTGTCACACCTGCTGGCGCTGCTGAGGCGCTGCTGTAGTATGTATTGCCCGGATCGTGCCGCTTCACGCGCAAGCACGATGTCACCACACACCAATACGAATCACTGGAGACTGGAGTTTATAACGCGGACACAAAACTCTCGTTTCCAAGCTGGGGTTCGATTCAACCACGCAGCCGGATTTGCCCTCGTTAGGACATTACAAAATTAAGGCAAACTTTACAAAATTCTCTCTCGATAGAGGTTTTATAAAATAATATTAACAACAATAAACCGCGCGGCCACAATATTCAACGTGTCTCAATGTGACATCCGAACACCGCTGATGGAAACCGCTCCTGCGCATCATCTAGTACCCGACTAAGATGTTCCATAAGTCGAGTTGTCTCTATGTCGCCTTTATGGGATCGGTAGACGCAGGCGTAGACACAGCTATGAGAGCCCAACTTGACGTGTACCACAAAAAGGGAAAAGGAAGTGTCCTCCAGCAGACAGCCCAGACGGCGACAGCAAACATCTTTCCGAGCGAGCAAGCAAACTCCGGTTTTGGCTTTGAAGGATTCTTCAAGCACAAAGCCCGGATAGTGCAGGTAGCTGGTGTCGGCCGGACAGATTATTTGCGTCTCCGTCAAAAACAACATTGCTGGCCGTGCCGTCTCGAGATGATGGTGGACGGCATTGAGGTTTGCATGGACTGGAACTCGTCCTCAAACGGTATGGTGGTGGTGGGGGGGGGGGGGGGGGGAGGTGCACCGCTGTAGAACCAGTTTTAATGTTCTCGAGCTCTGGTTATACGCTGGCTGATCCCGAAACGCGACCGACAAGCGGTCACTTGACGGGTTTTACACCATGCGTACGTAACTATTAAGTAATCTGTGGTAATACAGTAGTCACTAACCAGACGGGCAAGCCCTACTACACAGTGGAGCATTTGGAAGCTCGAAAATCCGTTAGTCGCCTCTTACGACACCCTCCGGAGGAGAGGGGCGGAGCTAATAGTATTCTTTCTCCGTCTCCGCACGGATGGAACTTTGATCTGGGTGGGGCGTGGGGCTTGTTTGTACTTGCTGAGTACTGTTTAATTATGTACTATCGCGAACTAACTCGATTGTACCCATAGGTACAACAGATACATGTAATCTGAGGAGTTCCACCATCAGAAACTACTCCGTCATACTGGTCAAGTGGTCACCATCACCACACATAAAAATGTCGACAATTTTTTTTTGCTTTGTATTAATTTTGTTTTGTTGTCTGTACACTACCAACTCGAAGCGGGGCGCGCCGGGCGCGCGCGAGACATACCGCGAGCAGAGGTATAACGAAAAACCGGTAGGTAGGTATGCCGATATTCCGAAGCACGAAGGAGTTCGAGATGAAATTTTTTTGGTCACCCATCCGATGACCGGCCTTTGCGAAAGTTGCAACTGCGCCATCGAGCTCTTCGTCCATCGTACAAAATTCGCACGTCATTATTGTTATCTCTTTAGGTAGGTACCTTCGAAGGTAGATACACATTTGTTTATTACTTAGCGGAGATAAGAGTCAAACCCTTCGAGCCCCAAGCGCTTGCCGGCATGCTATCTAACAATAAAATTCTATTGTGTCTGGTATTTGCGGGCACCGAAGGCTACTCATATGATAGGCATGTAATTTATTTATGAACACTTTGCGTTGAAGAAATCGTACCGAACGAACGTGTGTGCGTGCGTATGCCTCCCGTCCGCTGTCGCCTGCCCGCGTCCGCCCGCTTCTACCGAAACTATTGTTTTTGTGTTTTATTCATTTAAATATCGTGCATGAAAACGGCACAAATTTACAAAGTCGATTTTTCGTGCATTTAAGATATTGAATATGTGAACTCTAATCATTGTAATATTTTTTTAAAGCGTTTGTAGCTTGAAAAAGCAAAATAATAAAAAATCTTAAAATTGCGTGGCCTAATTTGGCACAAATTTATTTAATGGGCTTATGTAAGTGATCTGAGATAGGAAATAGATATTTAATCAATTATAATTTTTTTTTTGCACTGTTTTTACACACTGTCCCTAAGTCAGTTTGCACTGGACGAAGATGACACAAACTGTGTTTGCACACTCCGCAAGCTATCCTAGATATGATACCATCATTATTTTAAACTTTAAATTTATTTAGCCACTTTTAATTTGAATAAAAAAAATCAACCACAGATCATCGAATTGCTGAAAATGCAAGTGACAGATGTGACACAAAACGCAATAATAAGCTTTATAGGTACGACTGTATCCACAAGCAAGAGAAAAAATAACTTTAGAATTTTTTAAACTTATGCCCTCAAAATAGCCTAGCGCTATCGGTCTATAACTTCCAATGCATCGGAGGGAAGTGGTCGTCCTTGAAAATTGCCAGTGCGCCTTCTTTTAAGTTTGTATAGGGCGATTGCCATTTTGTCCTCGTTTGTAGCTCGGAAAGGTACTCGCTTTTCCATATTCTCCAAAAGGCTTCTCTTAGATTTTCAATCAGCTGGTATCGATTTCGGATGGTTTTTTCTGTAGCAGCAGGCGTTTGTTAATTTTTCATTAAGTATTTTATAGCACTGCTATTTAATGAAGGTCTGGAGTCTATCTGATGATGGAACCGAAAGACAGTCGAGGGAACTCCTCAACGATTTACAAAAATGGTGTTTGGGCTTGATTAATTTTAATTGATGAGAACTTTACACCTAGACGGGTTGTGCAGTCACAACCCGTCACAACCCTAATGACAGTTCATTAGGGGTCTGATGATGAAGACGAAGGACAATCAAGGGAACTCCTCAACGTTTTACAGTAGCTACCTTGTGTTTGGACTTAATTCATTTCTATTGATAAGAACTTTGCACCTATAAGGGTTGGGCTCACTTCATACGGTTCAATATGCCAAAATGTTTAGTTCGTACAAAAATAATACCTAATTATATATATATATATATATGTCGGCGGCGAGGCTACTGTAGAACCTTATGTAGAGCCTTATGGAGAGCCTACTGTAGAACCTTATGTAGAGCCTACTGTGGAGCCTATTGTAGTGCATAATGTAGAGCCAAATGTTAAGAGTCAATTGTTGTTTGGTCAGGATAGACCGAACGGAAAATACTGTGCTTGGTTATCTTTTGTTACAGAGAAAAACACGAGGACGTGTTTTCATCAGGATGGCCGTGTCGGAGACGTGGCGCTAGCATCGCTTAGAAACGACAAGTTTAGTCTATACTTAGGGTGGTCTGCGCAGCCTATGCTCTCGGGTCAGTCAGCAAATCGAAGGTGAGTGATGTATAAGCCGTTGACGTTGATGCCAAGTCCTTTACAGAACAGACGCTTGAAAACATCTTCCAGTGCAGCAGTGAACAGTTTTGGAGATATCACATCTCCCTGTCTCACTCCTCGCTGCAACTGGATAGGTTTCGAGCTCTGGTCTTGAAGACGGATTGACATAGTGGCGCTTTCATACAAACACCTCAACACTTTGATGTACCGATAGTCAATTTAGCACCGTTGGAGAGACTGTAGTACGGCCCATGTCTCAATCGAATCGATGGCTTTTTCATAGTCTACAAACGCTAAGCAAAGAGGCTGGTTATACTCTTCAGTCTTCTGTATAACCTGCCGCAGCGTATGTATGTGGTCTATGGTGCTGAAGCCTTTTCGGAAACCGGCTTGTTCGATAGGCTGGAAGTCATCAAACCTGCGTGCGAGACGATTCGTTATGACTCTCGAACACAGCTTGTAGACGTAGACGTGGCTTAGAAGTGAGATGGGCCTGTAGTTCTTCAGCAGGGTTTTGCCGCCCTTTTTGAAGAACAGTACCACCATACCTTCGTACCACGTCTCTGGCGTTCTGCCCCCTAGTACGACGGAATTAAATAGCTTCTGAAGAGTTCTTCCGCCTGCTTTCAGAAGCTCGGCCTTAATTCCGTCAATACCTGGTGCCCTGCCGTTTTTGAGCTGTTTGAGAGCCATACTAATCTCGTACAGGCTGATGTCCGGGATGTCTTTGGTATAGAGCCGGTTTAACTTAGCTCTAGGGTCTTTCGCTAAGCTTTGTACAGGTGATCGTGTGGATGTGTAAAGCTGTCCATAAAACTTCTCGACCTCTCCCTTAACATCGGACCTGGTCGTGACAGTTCTGCCGTCATCGGTTTTCAGCGTCGTCAGTTGGCACTGCCCAATACCCAGATCTCTTGCGAACACTTTTGAGCCTTTGTTCCGCTCAATAGCCTCTTTAATACGGTTAGTATTAAATCGGCGCGTGTCGCGAGTCATAGACTTCGAGACCTGCCTATTTAGCCGCCGAAACTGAGACGCATCACCTGAGGAAAGCAGAACCATTGCGCGCCGCTGTTCCATTAGTTTTAGGGTATGGTCTGAGAACTTTTTGGTTCTTTTTGCACGGTGGGTTTTAAAGAACTTGGACCCAACCATTTGGACAGTTTCCACAAACCTGTTGCTGTAATCGTCCACATCTTCGCAATCATTTAGGCACTCGAAGCGATTTTGCAATTCGAGCTGAATTTTGAGCTTCGAGCTTTCGGGGTTTTGGATTTGGATGGGTGCAGGACGGAGCGTAGATCCTACCAATCGACGTCTTTCCAGCTTTACGTTGATATTCAATGTGACCAACCAACCAACCAACCGGTGATTGCTACCAGTTTTAAACGCATTGATCACAGTGACATCATTGAATATTTGCTTCCTCGTCGACATAATAAAGTCAATCTCGTTTGTTGCACCATCGGGACTCATTCAGGTCCACTTGCGGTATTCAGCCTTCCTGAAAAAGGAGTTCATCATAAAGAGGCCCTCCCTTTCAAGAAAGTCCGCCAGCAGTTGGCCCCGTGAGTTCCGATTACCAACCCCAAATCGTCACACTCTCATCTCATCGCCGCTTCGTTTGCCCAGTTTTGCGTTAAAATCTCCCACGACAACGGTGTAATGAGTTTTGGAGGCTTGTATGCCTCTAGAGATGTCCTCGTACGTAGCTTCCACCTCATCGTCAGGGTGTGTCGTAGTAGGAGCATAAACCTGTATGACCTTCAGCGAATACCGTTTGGTTATTCTTAGTATAAGGTACGCTACCCTAGGCGACACACTTCCGGTCTCGACAACGTTGTTCACGAGGGACTTGTGGACGATGAACCCGACACCACCTTGGGACAGTTTTTCGCCCTCCCGGAAATAGAGCAAGTTACCGGACTTGAGGATTATCGAGTCCTCCCCCTCTCTTCGGACTTCAGATAATCCAACTATGTCCCACCGTATCTTGCTCAATTCTTCCTCCAGTTCGTAAATTTTCTCGTCAGTCCGCAATCTGCGCGTGTTAAATGTTGCCAGGGCCAGAGTTCGTTGTTGGCGGTAACCAGGTCTCTGCCGGAGATTCGTAGCACCCCCTGCCCCGTCGCTGCCTTGGCCGCTACCGTAGCTAGGGCGAGCGGGGCCGCCGGGGACTAGGTGCCGGTTTTTTGCTGGTGTGCATATTATGGGGGTATTTGCCGTAATTGCCACGCTTGGCAGGCGGGTTGGCGATCGCAGGTTGAAGGTAACCTCAGAGAAATGCTGCTGCCCATCCTCTGGAATGGTCCCATAGCCGCCTTTTACGACACGCACGGGTTGAGATGGGGTTGTGCAATTCTTTATCCCCGGCACCACACAGGGACCGTTCAGTTTCACACTAATCTGATTAATTGTCGGCGCGCCGTTGCCTTTTCGCGGCGGCGGCGGCGCGGGGGAATTGGCGGCGGCGGCGGCGCGCCGGCGCGGCGCTCATATCTACAGCGAATGGAGATGTACTGCCTCCATACGTAGTGTATAAGGCGGAAGGTTTGTATACGCAGTGGGTCGACGGGGGACCCAAACATGCTCGCTTCAATAGAAGCAAAAGCGGTTGGTTCGATACAACTTCGTTTTTGGACTGGTTTAATACAATAATTGTGTCATGAGCACGCAAATTGGACGGTGTAAAGCTTATAATTGGCGACAATCTTTCGAGCCACATTAATGTAGAAGTGATTCAATTGTGTGAAAAACATAATATTTGCTTTGTATTACTTCCACCCAACTCAAGTCATCTAAAGGTGTGGCGCAAAATTTTAACCTCGTACAAATATGAAAATCCACGACAAGCCGGACTCAATAAATCTAATTTTTCGCCTCTACTTAAAAAAGTAATGGATGAGGTTAATATAAACAAAACTAAAAACGTGGTAAGTGGATTCAAATCCGCCGGTATAGTGCCATTCAACCCTCAACAAGTTTATAAAAAAAATCCGGACTATCTTCCATCCGAACCCATTTACACAATAGATAATACATTGTTAGAGTATTTAAAAGAGCATAGGAAACCGAATGAAATGAAAAGACAGAGAAACAAAAAACTTAATGTTCAGCCAAAAAAATCTATCGCACCATCAGATCTCAACCAAAATAAAGAAAACAAAACACAAAGCACAGAGAAATTAGAAAAACTATTAACAAACCAGAAAGAAAAAAAGGCTGCTGTAATTGATGACCGCAGTGGAAAAATTTCGGAAATTAATATCAATGTTTGTGATTTTTTGAGCGATGACGAAGAAGTTAATTTAACCTCTTGGGGCAAAATATAATAAAAAAAATAAAAATACTGCTAAAAGAACAAAAAGATTAGTGAGCGCCTCAACTACCTCGGAAAACATTGAGGTGAGTACACACAGCGATTTTGATATAGAATTGTGCGAGTTAGAGGACAGTGACTGCTATATTACACCACAAGAACAATCAGACAGAGAAGATTGTGAAGGAAATGTTATCGATGTTAAAAGGAAAGTTGATATGATTGAAAGTGAAATATTCAAAGAAATTATTAGAAGAGATATGGAGTTAAAAGAATATGAAACCCTGGACGTCGACGAAGAGCGAGATATGGAGGATAAAAGAATTTTCTTGACTGATGATCTACAAAAGTGCCTAAAAAACGAGGAATTGAACTTATGCGACGGTTATAGTGACCTATCAGAAAAGGCTGAAATAGAGAAATTAATTGATGAATCGGAGCCAGAACAAAAAGAAATTAAAAACACTAAAATAATGTTTAATGAAGAGGAAAAAATACAAGAGAATAAAGCAAGAAAACAAAAGGAAGTAGAAGATAAAGATAATCTGGGCAAATAAGTTAACATTAAGCATGAAATGGTAGAGGAAAATAAAATTGAATGGAATGAAGGAGACAAAGTTTTAACCAGATATTATTTGCGTGGCAAATGGAAATATTACGTTGGTGTTATAAAGAACACCACCAGAAATAAAAAATATATACAGTTTCATATTATAAAATGATAGGTAAAGGTGGTGAAATTAAATTTGTTATGCCTAAGAATTCTATTCCCTGTGTGGTGTCGGGGATAAAGAATTGCACCACCCTATCTCTTCCCGTGGGTGTCGTAAAAGCCGACTAAGGGACCAATCCAGAGGATGGGCAGCAGCATCTCTCTGAGGTGACCCTCAACCTACTGCGATCGCCAACCCGCCTGCCAAGCGTGGCGATTACGGCAAATACCCCCCCCCCCATGATGATTTGGGGGAGGCCTTTGTCCAGCAGTGGACGTCTTTTGGCTGAGATGATGATGATGCCTAAGAAAGAGGTTGGATGAAGATTCTTCTCTGCCTGAAAATTGTGTGATAAAATCTATCTCTCTAATTATAATTTTGTTATAAGCTATAATGCCACTTTTGTGAGTCATTTTTGTATCTTAGTTTAAGATTAACATTTATAATATTCTATGTGATGGAAAGTTTATTTTAATTAAGTTTATATAGGTAGGAGATATTTATAAATAATATTATCTGCAATAGGTATTGTGTGCCTAGAGATACGTGCCATTTAAATTCTGTGCCAAAAAGTAGTTTAAAACTTTTTTAATATTATTATGCTAAATTAATTATAAGACTTTGTTATAGATTGTACTTAATAAAAAATAAAACAACCACATTTCTTGTTTTTTGCCAACCCTGTGCATTGAAAGTTTTTTATATGAAAATTGCAAGGAACCCCATGGCAACTTTACCTATTGTCAAATGTTACCATTTTTTAAACACCTGTCCTAATATTTTTATTTCTCTCATGAAGATTGCCATCTAAAGAGGGCAACTTTACCAAAATTGATGTCTTAGATGGAATATTTTATGAAATAATGTACCCAGGTAAAGTTGCCAAAAAGTTGCCATTTTACCTGTGGCCTTTATTTTCTGAATTTAATTATGATGTTGTAGGCAATCACGATTGCGGTTATTGTAGGCCAAATGTAAAATGAAGATATTTAAATAGTTACCTTTTTCATACGTCTCATGGTTAATGAATTATATCGATTTTTGTCAAAAAATATGGTAAAGTTTTACGCTAAATACCTAATAATAAAAAATAAAAAAGAACAAAAATTATGCGGATACGATCTCACTATAATAAAAGAAGCTCTTGAGGATATAAATCATGATGATAATATTTTTCATTGTCTTCATATAAACACCCTGTACCCGGCCGACATTTGGGAAAAACGTGACCGACCATGGGCCGTGACGTGAGTGGCCGACTTTAAGGTTTTTTCGTTCTTGACGCATTTAAACCTTAATACTTTTTTTCTTTTAGTAGACAAGTCAATCTTATGCCTAATAAACATTAAATAGATTTTCATGCTTTCTAAAACCGCATCACAAGCTATCCTTTCATTGCAACTGATGAGGCCAGAGCAAACTAAATATCGATCTAAAGTTAGAAAATCCGTAAGGGGGCCGACATTTAGCGTATTTACCCTACTAAGGTGGACTGTATTACGTCGAATCTGGAATACCTACGACGAATCAAGAACACGACGAATCCGGAACAAATCTTTTTATTGAGTTCTTTTCATTATGCGAGCTATGTGTATTAATTAATGAATCTACTATACCTATATACAAACAACCCGAAACTTTACTATTGTCACATAAGAAAGACACCTCTATTGTTTTAAATAGGTAACAGATTATGAAACACCAAACTACATCAAAACTTTAAAAACAAACTTAGATAACAAAATAATACCTAGATTTTTGTCATAACATAATTTTATCATACAAGGTTATACGCAGCCATAAGAATCAAATTTTATTAACAAGGTTATATGCAGCCACTTGGACTGACCTTAACTACTTGTTGTTAAGCAAAATATTTTTTAAGTTTTCTCGACCAAGTGCTCGGCATAAAGCTACTTTTCATGTCCTGCAAGTCTAACTATGGACAAAATAGTTTTATTATAAGAGTGGTCAACTTTAAATAACTCTTTCAATCATATTGACATATTCCACAAAGGGATTGTGCGGTTCCGGAGACTGCTAAAGCAAACTACCTCACCATAAAGGTTGTGCAATGCAGGGCTTTAAATAATGTTATAAATTCGTTTTTTTTGTTTCACATTGTTGTCCTATTCAACTATTTATGTATTAATTAGCAGTGAAAACTAATTGCAATTATATTGTTTTATACCTATTTATTTACTTCTAGGTATGTAGGTATTATTCTATGCTGTGTTTTCTTAATTAAAGAAAAAAAATTAGGAGAATCCATAGCAGACAGTATAAAAACCATTAAAACCATAAGAAGAGTAAATAAAACGATACACCAAGCTCATACCAAAGGTAAGGACCTGAGCTGAAAACTGTACTCACTATACAAAGAAACAATAAAATCTATTAAAATAGACTAGGCACAACCACGGTAGCTCAATTGGGAGAGCACCTGATCCGGTATGTCAGAAAGTTGCAGGTTCAAATCCTGCTTGTGGAAATTTTTTCCACATTTGTTTTTGAGATATTATTTTGTTTTTGTTTATAGTTATTAAAGGTATAGGGTACCTTAGTAGATAGTAAGCAGCTTAAATATTTTTTCATTTGTATTGTTTAGTCATTTGTCAAACAAAAATTTTATGTATCCCTTATTGTAAATAAGGTTTGTGGTTAAATGCCGCAAGCTACTGAAGAAAAACTCCTACCATCAAAGTATAAGGTCTACCGGACAAACCAGGAATAACTTGGAAGCTAAACAAATGTCGTTTTTGACCGACCTCTCCAAAATAATTGGTTGCAAAAGTTACACAACCACTGAGACTACTGCCACTCAAAGACAACACAAGCGCAGTGATGCCTGCCATTGCTATTGAGGAAAGATCCTATTCTCTTACATCTTGAAATGCAAAAACCTCCCATAATGCATCTAAGAACATACTGTTATATCAAAATTAATAGAAATAGAGATCTTAATTGTTTTAGCAGTCTATTTCTATTTTGTAATAAATATGTAATGCAGCACATGCAACTGCTTAGATTTTTAAAGCTTTTTTTTCATTAATATCATTATTTTATTACATTACGTTTTTTTTCGGAGGTAGTTGCGAAAGAAACATTAGCTTAAAGCTCTATATAATTTTATTAATAAAACATTTGTATTTGTTTAAAGAACCCAATTTTTAATGAAAAATAATAATTAGCACATTGTACCTGCTGGTGAGTGTTATCAAGCCTATAGCACAACTACAACACATTTTGCTCTTTTTCACTCCTTCACTGCACTTCATCACAAGCATTTAAGGGGATGGCGGCCCTGCAAGGCTCGTTGGCTCAACTCCAGGATATGTTTACTCGGCGTATGGATACCTGTCAGGGAGAGCTTCAAAACGCAGCCCCATCCGTGAACATCACTAACTTGACAGCTGACTTCATAGCATTTAGGGCGTACATTATGACTGCTCTGCACACATTACAAGACCAAGTGAGCCTCCTTGCACGTCAGGTGGATGGTATAGAGATGCGGAGCCGGCCCAAGATGTTGCTGGTTCATGGCCTGCTAGAGAAGACAGATGAAGATGCGGCTGCGGTTGCTGTCGGCGCTTTCATCAGCCGCATGAAGCTATCTATCTCGGCTAAGGATATAGGCCGGTGCGGTATCATTGAATGGGCCGCACAACTGCAAGACCGGCCGCGACTGATGTTAGTGAAGCTGCACGATCTCGAGTCAGATTGTCCGGAACAAGATTTCGCATGCCAAGACCATACTAAAGGGTTCGGGTATTACGGTTTCCGAGTTCCTAACGAAACCCCGGCATGATACTTTTATGGCGGCGCGTCAGAAGTTTGGTGCATTACGCGCCAGGGATTCGTTTTCGTGGTGAGTCCTGACGGGAAGCGCAGCCGCCTAAGCTCACTTGCAGAGCTGCAGAAGATTGCAGTGGTGTGTGGGTGCTGCTGCCAGGGTGCTAGAACCAGCAGTGCCGAAAACGAGGCGAGCCGGAGGCATCAATAAAAAGTAGTAAACACTTTTAAGTTACTATCAACTTTGTTGTGTTGTGTTGTTTTCGTTTGGCGGACATCTGTGGACCCGATTTCGTCACTTCAAGGTACGTACATAAATTTAATTATTTGTGTTCGCAATTTATTTTGAGTTCAGTGACAGACAGCTTCTGTCTGTCATGTCATGGCAGTTGTTGTTATGTAAACTCAACTCAAAATAAATTATTATTTTCTTGTGTTATAATAATTTATTTGCGAACACAAATAATTGACAGAAGTGCGAGAGCGAGACCGACCGAGACGAGTAGATTCGGCTGCGTTCGTAAATGGGTGCGTTCCGAGTCACGATTATATCGATTACAGCGCTGCGAACGCTCACAGACGTTCCGAGTCGGATATCGCGGTAAAACTTAAGGCTCGGACTTCTTGCATCCGGAATCAGCCCGGCCCGGGAAAAAACCAAATTCGGCAAGTAATCGACTACACGCGCTCCGTTTTGAATCCGGAGAGAAATTTACTCAGTCGGTCGCTAGCACTTGCGCTGAATAGTCGTCCAGTTGACAATGGAAAGTTTAACTTTAGTTGAAATTGTATGCTCCGCTGTGGCCGTTAAGAAAAAAAGGAAACAGAGGAAAGTGAAAAGATATTGGTTTCATCCTTTTCACGTAGACCGCATAACGGAAGGTGTATTCCACGATATCTTATACAAAAATTTGGTTAAATCTAAATGATTAATTATAAAGTTAGGTAATATCTCAATCACAACTAGAACTGAACATTGACACTAATGAAACCTAGTAACCTACGTACTAAACTAAACTACTACTCTACGTATGTACCTACGAGTACAATGAATAAAGCTAGGTACCAATTTACATTTAACAGTTTTATCTTGTTGGCTTATCAAAACCCAGTTCTCTATTAAATCATCACAAACGCTGTTCCACGACGTGTCCTTCAAGTTTTTATTGTGGTAGTAGTCTTGTATTGAAGTATTCCAGATACATTGATAATTCTGAATCACCATAATGAGGCGCTCAGAGTCAACCATTTTGCAGTTTTGCTTGCGCACGCGACGCGACCAACTCCGGACCGGACCGGCACGCACGTTTCTCGTGTTCCCGTGTAGTCAGCTCCATACAACTTCATACGATATTGATAGACCCCGCCTCCCGAGCCGAAAAATAACGGACCGGGTACTCGGAGACGTCCGGAGCATGTTCCGGTTGCTTCCGGGTAAAAATCGGGATCAGAAGGCCCCTGATCACATGTAGTCGATGCAGTAAAAATTCATATATTTGTTTGAGCTACGGATTGAATCGGGGGCCGTGTTTTTTCGGGTCCGTGTGATTCTGGATGCCTGTAGTCCGAGCCTTAGAGCATTAAACCAACCCAATGCTCTAAGGGTAAAACCGACAAATGACAGCTGATGTTGATTCGGAACGCTCGTTACCGAGCTTACGTTTTACCATTGAAAATAGTTATCAGATGCAAATCGCCTGAGACGAATTTTTGGCCATAGCTCCGAGGATTTTGGGAGGATCAAGATCGGAATAGTACCAAGAGTTGAGAAGTTTATCGGGACACGTGTGAGCGTTTGAATTTTAAAAACCAGCAGGTAACTTAATTAAATTACTAACCGGACTTCGGTGCGAGACGGTTTGGCAAGATAAAAATATCTGTGGGTATGATATCCTGAAATTACATTATTTCTTTATTTTTATGTACGGCATATTGTCTTCGTGTTAAATTTCTAAAGAGTTTCTTGAATCTGCAGACCTGTGTTATGTTTCCCTTCACAGGCACATTAGCACTTTCTGTAATACTGTAAAATCAACGGTTCACCGTATAAGTTAGGTTTCATTGCAATTAATTGCTAACATGAATTGAATGAATTATCACATATTATACCATTTCATCAGATCCATCCATAATAAATAATGTAGGAACCGCATTTTATCTAAGTCGCGTTCATTTCACATTTCTCGTATATACAAATGAATCCATAGTAAAATGCTTAGAACAAATGTGATTAAAATAATGCCTTTTTAAGTCTAATACGATTTATCCACTATTATTTTTCCATTCGTTTTTAGCATGGACATTAATGCATGATCTTTAGGAAATCTGTAAAACAAAAGTATCGATATATCGATTTAGAAAAATATGCACATTGTTTACGTCACTATACATGATATAGGTAATCCGATCCGATCTCAGAATAATATCTAAAGAAGGAAGGTTAAAATAAAAAACATGCAACTATGTTTAGTTCCGTTCTATCTTATGGTTAGAAAAGGAAGTTGGAGTGCGACAAATGGTTGACACTTAGTTTTTATTTTTTGTATTATGTCATCATCAGAAAAATAAGATCTTGATTCCTTTTGCCCGCCAAGCCAAGGCCAAATTCAGAAGAATCAATCTATGATTTAAAAGCTAACAGTTCGTTTTAGATATATTTGACTGGTTCGCGTATAAATAGTATCGACTGTCAATAACCTCGGACAATAACATTGTCTTAGTATCTCATAATTATTTCAGATTTTAATAGTATTTCTGTCTAAATTCCGCTAACTCACTCGTTTATCCAGCTTGGATGCAGTACACATGTACCGCTCTCCCGCCTGCAAAAAGTATGCACATGCAGGAGAAACAATGTGTGCAAGCGAAAATACACTGATCTACAGTCTGTGCGCAGCTCTCGACCAGTCAACAGCTCCTGAGGATGCCCCGTGGAGGGGCGAAACACGTGTCGGGTATCGGTGTTGGTGTGCATTTTCGCTTGCACCCATTGTTTCTCCTGCATGTGCATACTTTTTGCGGGCGGGAAGGCAGTGCACGCGTACTGCATCCAAGCTGGATAAACGAGTGAGTTAGCGGAATTAAAACTACATATTATTTAAATTACATTTTTTGTAGCATGGATTTCCGCAAAATAAGAACTGATTCCATTAATTATCAGATTTCGATTTCTTCTGTGTTTATGCGCGATGATAGGTTTATTATTATTATTATTTATTTTTTTTATTTATTTATTTAGGTTGATCGTCGTTAATTGGACTAGTTCTTGGGCTAAGTAACACTAGATAAGGGCTCGTCATCTTCGTTGTTGTTATCTTTATGTTTTTATAAAATATTCCAATTGTATGCTATCTTTGCTGTTCTGTCATTAGTACGTAAGTCTATTTCTTTTCTGACTATGTATATGGGCATGTGTGCTGAATGATTGTTCAGTGGTTGCAGAAGGGAGCAGTCAGAAGACGTACTGCTACTCTACTTAGCAATTTGGATTTGCACAGCCGTCTCCACAAAACGACTGGATCCATTTCTGCGACATTCTTCCATATAAATGCCCCCATATTATCCCCATAAACCTTGATTAAGGGCCCTATCACATTTTGACTATGATTTTTGCGTAAAATGGCCATTTTTGGCGTTCTCGATCTCAGAAACGAAAATACATTAACAATTTTGACTTATTGAATAGTGTAGAATAGCTATTGGCATAGTTCGTAGCGGCCTCGCTTTTTGTAAAGGAGACGGTCTAGATTAGGTACCATAGAAAGTCTTCACTAAAATGCAGCTGGACCAAAATGAATGAAAATCGGGAGAATGCAATATGTAGAACTCGTATGAGTTGAAAAAAAAAATCTTAGTCTAGCCAATTTTTCACAATTAATTATTGAAAATTAAACGTTTTTTCATTTTTTATACGGCCATCGTTTTGTTTAAGTTTTATGGCAGCACTAGCACAAGCCGTAGAGAAGAGATAGAGTCAATCAGTAACAGTGTATCGATTTGTTATACAGTATCGATATGTATCGCGGGCAATTATATCGATTTTTTGTATTTTGCAACAGCTTTGTATTTCATTCGATATTTCGTTACGAGATTAAAAACAATGCCTTAATATTATTGATTTTGTTGAGTTATTAAAACTAAGTTAAGACCACGATTTTTTACGCGAATTAATATAATGTCACCGCATATCGGTTGGTAATGAATCGATACTCAACTCAGTTATATGGATTATATTTGGCTCATCTCTAACAAATGGTTATGTCATGCATTGACATTGTCAATTTGAGAATGACAATAATTGACAGTCAAATACTTTTTTAAAATCGGGTATGTTCTCATCTTCAAACCAAGAATAGCTGCGTTCTCTAACGCAATTAGGAGTAATTTTGTATTTTTTTGAAAATTAAATATATAAAAATGGGCTAGCTTTAGAATTTAAAGAATAACGTAAGGACATTACGTTTTAAAGGCTTTATCGATTACAAGTCTCATTAGTCAAGTTTTGTTAGTAACACGGCGCAGCGGACCCGGCTTTAGCTATACTCTAAGAAAATATCTATGTTTAGTGGCCTAACATCGATGTTTTACATCGATGTCAAGTCTTCTAAAACATCGACACATCGATGGTATGAGAATAATATCGAAAAATAACATCGTGATATTTCCAAAACTAGTTCTAAGATGCCAAGCTTCAAAACCTGTTAAGTAAAAATGGACTTAGTTCACCCAATTTACACTAGATTTTGCTGACTAATGTTTGAATATGAGTTCAGGGAAAACTATCACAACAACTATATCAGCAAAAAAACAGATGAAAAGGAAAACTTCTGTATAAGTAACTTTTTTTACAGAGTGTACCCAAAATATACTGGGAATTATAGTTTTGTTTTTAAGAGGGTTTAGGCCGCACACTAGCGCCGCCAATGAAAAAAAAACATATCTAGTAATTAGAGATAGAAAATCAAATTATGCTCAACAAACTATCTGAATGAAGTAATTTAGCATTTTTACGTCAACAATGAGTCTTTAACCCTATTACTTTTCTTTCTCATCAATATAAGTTGATTATTTATTTATCGATATTTGATGATTCGACTTTATGAATTTGACGCGATATATCGAAATGCCAATATCGATATAAATCAAATCGAGCGCCCCTACCCTACGCTTTGCCGTTGCTTTGCTAATTGCTTGCTTTTGCTTGCTGTGTTTTTGACATTTTGATGTGGTTCTCGTGCTCGTTTCACGGTTGTATTGTATTAATTTCTTATCGTTCGTTATTCTCGTTCTCGTTTGTTTTCAGTTTTACGTAAAAAGCTGGCCTGTGAATTAAACTGTGATGCAATGCAATAAAATGATTAATTCAAGAGAGCTTTCAAATAGTGGTCGAATTAATAACCTAAGTATTGGTCAGAGTGTCGCCTTAAATAGTACTCGAAAATAACTTTAGCACTGTAATGGTTAATTTTAGTGCTTAATTAAACGTGGTAGGTAGTCGTCATATATATTTCGTAAATCAATTGTGCTTTCAATCGTTGTTCGTAATCGTATGCCTTCCCTGTGGACGTACATAGGTACCTACCCGTGAACGTACTTTGTTGCGGGCAAGTAAAATTATACTCAGTTGTTGGTCAGAGGGGAATTAAGGTAAAGGGCCCATTACTCGTCAGATTTCGCACATCTCTGAGTTTGTAGAGCTATGTTAGGCTAAATCATGCTGATATAGAAAACTGAAATTTTGATGGCTAGATTAAGCATTTATTTAGGTTTCCACATGAAAGAACATTTTGAATTAATTGAGCAATTAATAGATAGAAATATTTTTTTTGTTAAAAGAATTCAATTGTCCCAGTACTTGACATGTATGTCCCATTTACTGTCATGTGGTCCCAAAAGTTGTCAATTTTAACTGCAAACTTGAACTCTCTTGCTTCACCTTAAAATTTCTAGTTTTTACTATAATTTTAATGATTTTTCATTATGAAATTTTGCCATCTGTCTTAATTTCTGTGTTTCATAGTTTATAACTAAAAAGTATGGAATATGAGTCGTATAAAATCAAAGTCGGCAAAGTAGGGTTGACCTAAATTTTGGTAGTTGATCAAAAACAGTTATTTTTCATTTTAATCCATAGTCATTAATGACAAATGTTTGTTCATATTACTGTAACATGTACTAAACCAGAGACAGTCAAAAATATGTGTGAAAGTTAAGCAATAAGATTTAAAATCACATTTAATTTACTAGATTGCCGACTTTGGTTTTGAATTTATAAAGATTGCCGTATTTGAACCCAAACTACGGTAAGATGGCCGTCTTTGATCCTGATAGATTTCATAACAATTAGGGTTGGCAATAAATAAAAACACACGAAGATATAAACATTTTAGTCTTTTAATTAAACTTAAAAAGAAATTAGTTAGTTACAATATGAAAACTCTTGAACGTTGCTGTGTTGAAAAACAATTCAAGAGGTTGGGCCATGAAAACACTTGCCTCTCCGTTATCCGCTTTTTACTTTTTTTAGAATTTAGATTTATGTAACGTAAAGGCAAGTCATTTTCATAACAAAATCCCTTGAATATGTTTTACTAAAGTACGGTTTAAAAAAAAATGAACGAAAACGAATGATGAGCATATTTTTAGATATAAACGTGAATGTTTTCTTCAATAGGTTCTAAGCAGAAAGAATGTTCTTCATCTGTTGGCGCGACTAGTGTTTCCTGACTTTCGAAAACTTTATTGTAAAATTCCAGGTGTGGTGAAGCTGACCAGTCTGATCCAAAATGTTTGCTAAGAAGTTTCTTCACGTCTAGTAATTTGTTTTTATTAACAGGTACGATATTGGACAAGGGTTTTGGGTTTATCATGGAGATATTTTTTCCACGTTGACATATAGTTTCAAATTTACCCAGGTCTGTTTTATAATTTAGCTCTCCACGGATTAGAACATTATCTTTTTGTTTTGATCGTCTTAATATAAACCTTTTACATTCCTTAAATGCAATCGACCAGGAAGTTGTTTGTTTTAGAACCTTTTTAACGGCATCTCTCCAGTCATAAACGATACAGTCGTCTCCGAATTTGACAACACTTGAAGTTTCCTTAATAATGTCCGTTATTTCATCGGGATGTAACATTACATCCTTTTTCTTGAGCTTCTTTTCAATTACTCCAAATTGCCGATCAGCGGGCATGAAGGAATGTCCCGTAACTGGGAACACCAATTCTATGGATTTGATGGTATTATTTTCCAGCAACCATTTGCAACAAGTTCCTAAAACTATGCAGTTTTTATTTTGGCCACCACATCCGTCAGCGACCAAGCGTATATGTGAAATGCCAGATTTATCCGTCACATTCAGCCTGTGATATAAGGCTGATGAAATAAGATTTGAATCTTTGTTGTGTTCGTTTTCAGTTCAATAATATGCGAAAACGTTACGAGGAGTCAGGGGATCTTTTGAAGTACCCTCTACCATTGTCAAATTGTAATAGTACAATTGGCGACTGTAATATGTCGATTGGTCTGGCAACTTCGGGAGGGGTAAATTTTTTTGGCAGTCGAATGAAATTATTTTAATATCGTCTTGTGCCTCCCTTAATTTTTCAAAAAAAGCTTTAGCTCGTAAACTGTGTACACGTTTCTCAACCATTAGGGTATTCTTTTTGACTGGGTCAGCTTCTATTTTAATTTTTTCGATCAATTCCAAGCACGTCGAACACACGTCAGTTTTTGGGGTTCCGAATCCAATATTATACGTATTATTGAAAATACGGCGAAAGTATGATTGCTTTACTTCTGGAAGAACTTCACTTTCTACGTACATCCTGTATAATTTAGAAATGTTTAATTCAGATGGCAAATACTTTCGTTCAGCTGTCTTGGACTTGCGACAATAATGGGACTCTACACATTTTAGTTTTTCAATAAAGTTATGCACAGACTGTTTCCTCTCGACGTACTTCACTAATTTGCGATCACCTCCACGGTGTTCCGTGCCGACTTCTCCACTGTGATAAAACTTTTGCATGACAAATGCCACTCTGTGCTTTGTGATACCGAAGATATGTAAGAAAAATTTTTGACAAACAGGTATTCTTCTCTTATGAGCAATTACTGCATATTTAATTATTGTTTGTTTTTTTCCTTTATATTTATGTTGATTTTTCGAATTTTTATTTGATGCTGTAATTGTGCAAAATTTTAAGATAATAGCATCTTGTTCTTTCTTGCTTGAATGAGAATAAAAATTGTTATGTATTCTTAGCAAATCAGACATTGTCAGTTTACAGCATTGAAACGATGGTGTGTCATGGTTACAAATGCGTTGTGGTAAGTATTTTGCTGCATACCTGAAGCAAAAAGCAAACAATAATCATTAGCTTCAAGGGTTTAGGTGTTAATAAATAAAAAACAACCAGACTTTTAATACTAGACTTGCGGCATTTCTCTACGTTCTCTTAAGAAACATTTAGTATGTTTCAAATCGGCAAAACATTTTAGGCATGACAGAGTTGCTTTATTAAATAGTTATGGATTTATTTAAATTTCATATAAAATTAGCACGCCTATAAACTAATAAAGTGAAATAAAAGATATTTATGTCGTGGGCCGATCGTCGAATTGGGCAGATCGTGACGTGTCACGTGATTCATTCATAAAATAAAGAAAAACCTTTTTATGCCTGAGGCCCGCATTTGTCCACAATCTCACCTGATGGAAAGTGAAGATGGAAATAAAGAAATTTCGAAATCGCAACAACGTTCAGCGGCGAGTAAGTATGACTGATATCTGTTGCTTATATTTATTTATTTACACCTTAATGCAATAAAAATATGTTACAAATTACCGGACTTAATGCGTATAGGCATTTATACCTGCCAATCAGAGGCTAAACTGAGAAAAATTAACTATTCACTATTAGTAGGTAATATTCATATAAGTGCATAATATTAGTATCATGTTACTTATAGGTATAAGTTCATTTTTACAGAATGTAATTAATAACATTAAGTTAGTAGATACATTTAAACCTATTTCAACTATATGAAAAAAAAATAACACGCAGCACGCAGCCCTAGCATAAAAATAATGTAAGTTTACTGTTGTACTTACCTCTGTTTTTTCAACACGTTTTTTTTCCATTTCTCAGGGTTTCTGCTCCTTTTTCTTGCTCTATTGTTTTTATCCGGTGTTGGGTTAACCTCCATTGAGATCGTTATTTTAATTTAGTTAAGAAAACAGGAATAATTCAACAAAACACGCGCGACAATCTTCTATGTAATTAACAGAATCCGCCATTTTGAAACGCCATTTCTACAAGACCTCTGATTGGTTGACAGCGAAAGATTGCCGATTATGGTTTTAAAGACCAGTCGATGGCCGTCTTTGATCCCAAAATCAGTTTTCTAACGCGATTTTGAAGGATTTATGGCCGTATATGATTTTCAAGCGACTAAAGAATTGGTAAACATTTGAATTTTCAGTGTTGCCATATATTTATCTCATTTTCACCCAGCAACCTACATTGCCGACTTTGATTTTATACGACTCATATGTCCAAATAAAATACATAACGCACCTTTAATCATAAAAAGAAATAAATCTTCTATTTTGTGGGTAAACACAATCAAAGTTTGACGTGTTTGCTTAAACAACTTTAATCTGTCTTAAAAAAAAAAAGAGATGTTTTAGGTCAGTTCTAAAAGTTGGGTTAATTAGTACAGTTATTCTACTATTTTTTAATTGAACAAAAATATCAACTTCCTAAAAAGGAGAACCCTTAAATAAACATTTCAAAAAAAGTTCGTAATTATTACACTTTTTGACAAAAAATCAATCACAAAATATAGACAGTCGAAATAATCTTCAATTCTACTGAGGTTCTTCTCTTCTATATGAGTTTGATATTTTTCTTCAAGATCTTTCTTTTGATCAGTATTTGAATTACAATAAGAATTGCATAGATCACATTGATCCTTTTTCAGTTAGAAAAATGAAAGATTAAATTCTGTTGTAAGTATTTTATAGTATGTTATATAGGTACCAGCATCTTTATTGTCGTTTTCCTGTTTCATTTTAAAATCATTATATAAATCCTTGATAGGTTTGCTGCCATCAATATATTCTCTTGATGTAGCAACTCGTAGGTGCTCCTCTATCGCAGTTCTTAATTCGGGACAAATTTTTCTATGATTTTGATGTCGACCTCTCAAATCAGACAATGAAAAATCATTCTCATACTGTTTTTTTTGTATCGTAAATATCATTTGATCAGAGTTGTCTAATGTAGACTTAAAAAAGGTTTTACAAATTCTGATTGTGTTGCCGTCAACTACAAAATGAAAGGCTTTGTTATTGTGCCTGGGTCTCTCAGCATTGGTATACTTATATTTGGGCTGAATATCAATCATACTTGCACTTATATAAGCTCTTTGTTTAGTCAAGTTACCCAAATCCCATAACTTCTGAAAAAGTTTATATCTACTATCGGTGTTTATTTTCGTAATGCATTTCAACCGACATTTTTCTGAGCAGGGTTCTTTGAGACAACGTGCTGAAATATTCTTATGACATTTTGCAAGGGATACATATGATTTTCCTTTATTACGCATGCGTTTAATTTTATTCTGTTTCCACTGGGCAGGATATTTTGTTCTTTTGCGCCACCTTTTCGCAGTACTATTTGCTCTATTAGAATTTGATGAACTGGTTGAAGTAGATCTCGATCGGTTAAAAAGGTAGTTTCTATTTCGTCTAGGTTCCACATTTTTAAATGTTGGATCTGTGTCGCTCAGGTCAACATCACTTTCATCAGTGTATACAGGAGATGTGTAATAATTTGGAGTCTCCATGGTACGTCGATTTAATACAACCGGACAAATAAATAATTACTTAGTAAGAATTATATTTAAAATTGCTGGTAATTTTACAGCGTCTATTACATTTAACTTTTACTTACAACCTGTTGCTGCGGGGGAGTGTTTTGAATGTCGTCATCGACGTCTTTTTCGTCAATAGTCTCGTGGCTAGGGCTATCAAGTGACCCCTGTCACTTGATAGATTGCTTGTTTCGAATTATTCGTATCCGAACTTTCCGAAGAAGACGAGTTCGAACTTGAAGAGGATGAGCTCGAAGATGATGATGATGAACTACTGGACGACGATAGACGACGGCCTCGACGTTCATCATTATTATTTTCTGCCTTCTGAGTAAGGTATCTTGTAGCATTATCATCATCATCAGACATGGTAATGTCGCTGTCATAGAGACTAGACTTGACAATAATATGTTGTGATGTTTGTTTCCAAACTGAGGTTTCTGTAATCACAGCAATAATCATAATAAAGCTGCACCGGTATTACCCACGTAAATCCAAATGAGAATATCGGCACAAAAAGCCTATTGTATTATTCCAGAACTCCTTTCATCCAAATTCGATCAGCTTTTTAGCGTAAAGGAGCAACAAATGAACAAATTGGTATTTTATTTTAATTATAAATTGTACTTATTGAATACCAACCACCAACCACCAATTCAATTTATTTATATGAATGGTCTTCAGGTTCTATTACCATTTCAACATCCTTTTCAATTTTTTCTTGCACTTCAACAGAACCACAGTTTGCATTTATCAACTAAAACAACAAGTTATATTTTTGTTAATCAAATGAAAAACACACAATTGTTGAGTCAGAACTGATTTTTATTAAATTTGTCTAAGACACTCATGGAAAATTCAGCTTTTAGTTAAAACCCATATTCAAATCAGTTCACTCGTAAGTAGGTAAAGTGGACACTGCCACGTTTACAGACATATTAATAAACAAACGGAAAAGTCTTGTTCATTCTGAAAATAAAAACTATCTAATCAGTATTAATTCTAATATAACCTCCTGACGCCCAAGCAAATTTTAGGCCGGTTGAATTTAACGCCCATTCTTCTATTACACACACATAATGAACTATAGTGCTTGCCGCCCATGCATAAAAATGTCATAAAAACCGTGTTAGAATGAATTTTTCAACGTGATTTTTTTTAACGCTTTATTGACATGAAATGAAATCAATTTCGATTAACTAAAAGTAAAAAAAAAAAGTTCTTCTGGAAGAACATTGGGCTTTAATCACTAAATAAGGTATATTCTTTATGTCCTCCGAGGAAGACGTTGGGCGATTACCAGAATAAAAGTAAACAATATTATGTGAATTATTTATTATTAAAATAAACAAAAATAGTACGAGACCAAGTTATTTTTATACAATCATATTTATTATTTTCTCATAAAATCAATAAGTAATAAGAAATAACAATCGTGAACATAAAATGTAAATTATTTATTAATAAAATAAACAAAAACTTCTAAAAGTAATACGAGATCAATAGTTTCTTATTTTTCAACAATCATATTTATTATTCTCTCATAAAATCAATACGTAATAAGAAATAACAATCATGATCATAACATATAAATTATTTACTAATAAAATAATCAAAAACTTCTAAAAGTAATACGAGATCAATAGTTTCTTATTTTCCAGCAGTCATATTTATTCTTCTCTCATAAAATCAGTAAGTAAAATAATAATCTTGAGTATAAATCTCAACAGTGAAATTGCACATAACAATTTCGGTCGGAAGTTAAGCACAAAAACACGTTACATGTATTACAAATAAGGCGAGACTTTTTGTAGTGACATTGTCGGCATCTAGATTGCTTATCAGAATAGACAGGCATGTGGTTAGCACTTTCCAAACGTTTTCTTTTAGATGGAAGAGGCGCTTTAGGTCTCCCTCTTCCGCGTTGCACATTTAGTTCAGAGTCAGACTCATTATTTTCAGTAGTCTCTGTCTGCGAAAAGGCATCTATCAGGCATTCTCCAAGCGCCATTTTGAATCCTCGTAATTGCAGAATTCTTTTAGAAGGAACATTCTGTTTTATTTGATCCTTTTTGTAAACTATCCAAGAATTCGATACTGACATATCGATCATGTGGGATAAGAAACGTTGTGTCCACTTTCTGGTACGGTATCTGTATGGGCATACTGACATTAACCTGTCAGCCAGGTCTACTCCGCCCATATTAAGGTTATAATTGCGTATAACTCTGGGTCTTGTAACTGACATATATCTCTTATCCTGCTTAGACCATCTTCTACATATGTCAGTATCTTCATTGCCCTCCACTGATGATAACAATATAACTGCTTTGTTATCGTACCACTTTATCAAAGCTATTTTATTATCACTTCTTACCAGAACCTGACTGGTGCCTCTACCGTGGTTTTTGAGGTCTCGATCGTCTATCAAAAGTTGTCTTGCTGTTGCAGGTATTTTGTTTCTCATTAATGTACCTGAGCCTCCAATACCTCTGATACTGAGTTCATCAAGCAACCTTTCACTAGTAAAATATCTATCAAAATAAAGAACATGACCAGAGACTAGGGAATCGGCTAGAGTTAGAACTGCTTTTTCTCCTAGACCGAATCGAGACTCATCATATTCGGGGTATGTAGTACTTCCTTCGTACACATGAAAATCTAAAACAAGACCGTCAGGGTTAGCCAGGACAAAAATCTTTAAGCCTTCAGGATTTGGCTTCCCTGGCAGATACTGCTTAATACCACAAGAGCCAGTGAATGGGACAATCATCTCGTCGATGCATAGTTTGTCTTGTCTCTCCTGAATACGACAACCTTTTTGGATACGTTCAATAAGTGGTCGCGTTTTCCAAAGTTTATCGTTCTTTCGAATATCCTGACTAACGTCGTCGTCAAATACTAATTTAAGTGAGTTTCTCAATTGTAAAAATCTGTTACGTGACATAGCGTCTGTAATTACTTCCACACGCCACTTATTTTCCCAGTACATTCTCAACTGAGGATAATTTACACTAGCCATAACCAATGTTATACCAATATATAGATAGCATTCCGTCCTTGTCAAATTTAAACTTTTACCTTGTAATTTTACCGAAGTTAGATTGGTTTTTTCAACAATCAGGTCTACTAAGTCGTTATCTATGTATTGACGAAAGTATTCCATGATGTTGAAGTCGTACGTATCATTTTCAGCATATGAAGGTTCTGACTGAATAAGATCTAATGGTGAGAAACTGCTGTCAGTCCAACAAACCGGTGAATCACTAGGGGGTGGAATATCCTGCATACTAACCGTGATATCCTCTAGTCTATTGCGGTTGCGTGCACTGCTATTGGAAGAACCTCTTCTAGTACTTCCACGGAGGTTACCACTGCTGCCTCGGATGCCCCGGCTACGACGATTACCTCGGCCTCCTCGATTTCCTCCTCTGACACGACTACCTCGACCACCACGATTACCACGGCCTCCACGGTAACCAAGACTTGCTATATCAATATCGCTGTCTTCATCTTCACTTGAGCTTGGACGCAAATTTTCTTGTGACAATCGATAAGGAGGATCGCCCAGATCTTCGTCGGATGGCAAAAAATCCTCCAAATCCGAATTTTCTAACAAACTTGCTATGTCTTCCGACCGCAAACCTAAAAAGACAAAATATGGTTTAAAGTCCAACGTACTTCCACAAGACCATAAAACATTAGACAGTTATTGGAATAAAAGTCCGCTGTTCTCACATGAGTACATATTAACTAAGTACAGAAAAAAAACAATTTAATCGCAAAATTCCACAATAATAAAACAAAATACGCATAGTTTTGTATTTTAACTAACGAATTAATAAACTTTCTAACTATTTTAGAACTTGATTTCAACGATAATTACAGATAAAAACTTACCTTCACCGCGCGTGCTCTGCATGGTTACACCTTCGATGTGAAATGGCAGATGATCTGTGATTGGATCCGCTCAATATCGTGTCACAAATGTCACTTACATATCCACCAATCAGACAGCATTAGAAAAACATGGCTGCCCGCGGCAATATTTAAAATTTTGAACGATTACTATTATGTTCTTATGTAAGACCACTGGGTTATTACCAGTATGTCGCGCCAGAATTGTCTGGGCGGTAATCAGATTCAATATTATGGCCTTGTCTTCGAACATTGGGCCTCAGGAGGATAAACAAAATGTATCTATTTAATAAAAAAATTAAGTAATAAGTAATTAGTAGATTAAGTAGTAAGTAATTATTTGACCTCGTAGTTTAAATCCTGACCAAGTGAACAATCTGTATCATCCGGAATTTATTCCAATAATTGTAAATGGATTTTATTTCTCTCTATAAATTAGCTAAAGTTATTTAGGGCTGATTTTTCAATCGTCAGTTAAAATTTATTTATTGTTTCTATATTTCTATTCTTTTTATTCTTTATATTCTATTATTCTATTCTATATAATCATTGATTCTAAAATTGATTCTCCTTAGAAAATATGTCACAATGACAATGTTATTCGTTGGATAAAACTTATCTGAGGATTGAAAAATCGGGCCTTAGTATGTTATATCTTTAGGTGGGAGAACGATGGTGATATAAATTACGTCGCCAATTTTGATAAGGCTCTTGACGTTTAGCTTTTTCATATTGAGATAAGGAACCAATACTTCGTGTTATTTGATCCAAACTTTCCTATTAAACTTCATACTGATGCAAGTTCGGATTATTACGGTGCTATTTTTTTTCAAAAAGAAAAACGGTAAATCTCATGCGTATTTAACAAAAACTAAGAACGAAACCAGAGTAAAAGTTAAAATAAAAAATAAAATGAAATACAAAAAAAAGTAGGGCTGCCGTAGGACTTATTATGGCACAGTGTGGTAACCCTCAAAACATATTTCTAAGCAGAGCGATACACCGCACTGCTTACAAATATAGCTTGTACGACTTTTGCTGCACCACACACACCGTGCCAATTTGCAGGGACCCAAGCAAATAAAATGATTGCCCTTTAAAATAGGCCGTACTTTTTTAGGTTTGCGGGCGAGTGCCATTTTTACGGTCTCAACTGTGACGGGCCGTTCTATTGCGGGTGGTTGAGACATTTTAATAAGACCCTCTGCCACCTGCCTCCTAAACTCGCGTGGACTACACTGCTTGTGTCGAGTCTGAAAAATTATGTGACCATTCATTAATGTGATGTTAAGCAGGCGTCGGAACACCTTCTTATACCACACAATGTTTCGGACTCGCTCGATGGGAAATGCCGATAGCAGTTGATCCTTTCTATCGACACCTCCCATAGCACGGTTGTAGTCTAGTACTACCTGTGGCTTATATTTAAACCGGCCATATTTTTCGGTACCTCCAATGACACCATCATGGTAAGTGGACAAGAGTGATACCACGTTGGAGTCGCGCCACATAACAACACTTATGTCCTCCGTGTAGCTTTGGACGAGCTCGCCTCCCCTTAGTTCGTGCTTTTGAACCATTTTAATGGCTTCGGGCACAAATTCTCGGTTCACCCGAAGAGTACCGTAGCAGTCAGTGCCCTGCGACTTTGAATATCGTGCGAGCAACGGCGAGTTATAAAAATTGTCCATGATCAAAGTATACCCTCGATTGTACAAGGGCTTCACTAGATCATGGACAATTTTTGATGTCGCGTTGGTGGGTAGTGGCGGTGTATCTGTTGGTCCGTCTACTCGTTCCTCAGTCAAGTCTACTGTCAGTTCATCTGTTAATCCGTCTGTGTTGACAGTCTGTTCGCTTGTCTTGCCAGTGTAGACGAAAAATCTCCACAAATAGCCGGTGTCTGACTCGCACAGCTCGTAGGACTTGACACCAACTCTAGCAGCTTTTGTAGCGATCCTCTGTGCGAATGACAACCGTCCTTGCCATTTGAGGAGAGATTCGTCAACGGCTATATCCTGTCGCGGAAGATACAGCGAGCTGAATTTCTTTTGCAAGAGATCCAGCACAGCTTTTATCTTCCACAATTTTTTTTTATCTGTCGTCAAAGTCTGAGAGTCGAATGAGTTGCTAAAATGAAGCAGTCGTTTTAATAAAATGAATCTGTTATATGTCATTATGTCTTTAAAGTATTTGAGAGTGAGATAGCCATTTTCTCCCCAATAACTTTTTTCAACTGGACTTGGTAATAAGCCCTGCAGAATAAGAATTGCGAGGAACCTGGCCATCTCACCTCGGTCGACATTTACAAAAAAATTTAGTCTTGAATGAGGCGTCAGATGTTGGTCAATCTGTCGGGTCGCGTATTTATTTGTCTGTTTTATTATTAAATTAAAGAGCTCGTCGTCAAAAAATTTCAAAAATACATCTAACGGGGTCATGTCATCAGTTACTGGGAAGGTCGGTCCGGCAAATCCCGAAAACTTTCGCGCTTCCCTCGGAAAGTTTTATGATTTTTTACCCAGTCGAAGGTCAAGTGGTCAGACGGAATCAATTCAGTAAGTAGCCGATCAGAGTCCTTGTCATCGTTTGTCAGCCATGTACGCAAGTCTGTATCAACATCTTCGACGATGTGAGCTGGTGTCAGTTGATGTTGAAGTGGTATGGCTGTATGTTCGTCCGTCTGTCCGTCCGTTTGTGTCTGCCACATCCTCCTCGTCGTCCGACTCTACGGATTAAGCCACTCTTCCAAAACTAAGGCAGTTTTCTCCGTATTAGAACCTAAAACAAACATTTTATGAATACCAAAGTACCTGACAAAAACAAAATACATTTAAATAATTTACCCATACATATACACACACACCTATGTTTATTTTCTTTGTGTGAATCGATGGTGCCTCGCCCACTTTTGCCGCCGAGGTTGGAACTGGATCTAAAATAAATTATGGCATTGAAAAAATCTATTAAAAAAAAATTCAGTATTATGAAAAATTAAAACATTACCAGATTGTTGTTGCGATTCTGTGTCTGAATGAGGCACGCAAAGCCAATCTCTCACGTCAGTTTCTAAAAAATAAAGTACGGATATGACAAAGCATTGTTTACAATGAAATATAATATATGAATATTATTTAACCCTTTATAGCGCAAGGTCGTTATTTTCGTTAATTTTACTGATACCTGATGGCAAATGGGGTATTATTAACAGGAAAAATAATAAATAAAATAAATTACAAACAAAAGTATTTATTATTTAAAAAAAACTATCTGTTGCAGGAATGCAACATTGCATCAATAATGCTAAACAATACTAAAGAAAGTTATGAAATGTGAAAATTTTTAAAACAGTTATTTTGCTTATTATAACACAAACCAACCCCACATTTTTCACAAACTGTTTGTGTATACCCTTTGCAACCTGGAAATTTGCACCTCATTCGTGTATCCACCCAAGCTGGCCAGTGACCGTACTGGTCTAACCTCACATCTTTAGGAGGAACATGTTGAGCTGGACCTTTCTTCTTTTTCTCTTGTATGAGACATTCAACATCACTCCTGCGCTTTGTACGGTTGATTGTCTTGTACTTGCATAACGTCTCTGCTACAGCTACTCTAAATTCAGCAGAGTTGAGAATTTTACCGCTACTACCCTTTTCAGCATTTATTCTACGGTACAGAAGCCAAGCGTTACACATAGTCATATCTAAAAAATGGTAAAATATTCGTAGATACCAACGTTTACTACGGAGTTTGATTTTGTAGTGGCCCATAACACAATCTAATAGGTCCACACCACCCATATGTCGATTATACTCTGCTACAACAAAAGGACGATCAACAGATATGTATTGTTTTCCAGATCTATCCCACCTTCTTACTACTGATGTTGGGTGTTTTCCTGCAAAATTGGATGCTAGATTTACAATTTTGTTATCTTTCCAAGCAACTACAGCCACGTCAACTCCATTGCTGTTACCGACCTGTTCTACAGACGTACCGCGCGGTTCCTTTTTAAAAACTTTGTCATCTGGTAGCTTGCAGTTAGGAATACGGTTTTTTCTTATGGTCCCCAAAGCCAAAATGCCGCGGCTGGATAAGTATTCGATAAGCGGGATTGAGGTGTAGTAATTATCAAAAAACAGCCGGTAGTTCTGATTGGTAGGCACATCACGGGCTAGGCGAACTACCACATTAGATGAGGCTCCTAAATCAGGCTCACTGGCTGCACATTTATTTTCCTGTCCACTATACACTTCGAACTTATATCCATACCCAGTTACACCACATATAACAAAAAGCTTGAATCCCCATTTATGGGGTTTGTCGGGTAAATATTGCTTCAGCACACTTCGAGCTTTTGTTGAACACATTTGTTCATCTACAGATAAATGCGCTTCATATGGAACTTTCTTGAAATTGTGATTTAGGGCCTCTATCAATGGCCGGATTTTATATAATCGATCTGAATCAACGTGGTCATATGGTAACATTTTACTATTATCGTTGAAGTGTAACATCTGCCTAAGTAATTCGAATCGTTTTGAAGGCATTGTCTCTCGTATCGGCGCAAAGCTTATATTTTCAGACCAATACATTTTTACGTTTGGCATGCGAACTATTGACATGTAATATACAATACCAATAAATTGGCGTATTTCTTGACTAGTTACATTTACAGGTTTATTAGCATCTTTTTGGACAGAGTATAAATTAGTCTGAGCTTTAATATGGTCAATAATGACATCAGTAAACAGATATGAAAACACCTCAAAAGGAGTATCTAAACGAAGTATTTCTGAAGGTAACTGATCAGATCCCTGAAAACGTAGTTGATCGTCATTTAAGTTCAGGCTTTTCGTCTTCCATATGATATTAGCCCTAGGCACACGTTTAGATGTACCAGGATCCGCTGTAGAACTAGTACTATGCGAAGCGACGACGGCTGGATTTGAAACTGTTGGAATACTACTTAGCTCAGTATTGATGGATGTAGTTGCTAAGCTGCTGACAGCCTGGATTTCATTTTCCAAGTCAGGTGGTTCCTCTGGATCCTCATCAGAACTTTCAAGCTCATTTGTCTGGAAGGTAAATGTTGGATCGGCGACATCATCGTCGTCGGAAAAATCCAGGCCATCTTCGCTGTCTTCCCATTCTCCTAATATATTTTGCAGGTCCTCACTAGTTAAATTACGCAAGTTACGGCTCATTTTGATCCTGAAAAACAATATTCAAATTCAAATAAACGGTAAAAAAAATCTGTCACTAACGCGCAATGTTGCAATCATGCAACAAAACAAAATCGGACTAAAAATAAAATAAAAACTTGATTTTTCAAAAAAAACAATCTTGATTATAAGAATTTATTCACTTACCTTTTACCCAAATCAATTTCTGTAGTCAAATATCAATATTTCACCATAAAATCACTTTTCGAAAAAGGATGCACAGAGAGAGAAACCAGTTTGTGCACGTTCATTACTTAAATGCAAAATAAATACAAGTGTCGCCATCTAGTTGGCGGATTTGTAACTAACTCGTTAGAATGCTTTGTTGCAGAGGCACAACACTGAGCAAAGTCGATCTATCTAGTTTTCTTATAATTTTATGTGTGGTGGAATGGTATGTTGCAGTACTACAACAAGGCTCCGTAAAGGGTTTACTTTATGTAATACTTACTCAACATACCACTGGTAAAGTCTACCAAAAGCTCGCTAACGGCTGAGCTTTCGGCAGTGCTGATTGTGCTAAAAAAATGTTATAAGTTATAATAATCGCAATGGTAAAAAAAAATCTGGTATATACATTACAATACAATGTACCTGATTGGAGTTATACAGAAGTTCTGTCTCGCCACTACATAGTCGCCGGTGTCCATTGGCTCTGCCTCTTCTTTTATGAATTCTGTTGCGGCATTGGCTTGCTGTTTGCTGTAAAAAATACATAATTAACAACTGTGCAGAAGTTATATATAAAAGATGTAACAGTGTGCCAATAAATTATTATTTCATTTCATTTTCATTTCATTTCATTTATGTCATTAACAATATTTTGTCAAATATTACCGTATTTGCCAAGGTTGTAGCTTAGGTGTTGGCGGCGTAGAAGGAGTGCCAGCTGAGAGCCGGCACCCGACGCGCTCAGGTGATGGTTTTCTAAAATTAAATATTTTTAATATATTATTATGTAGATTATATATAGATAGTAGATTAGTAGTAGATTGTATATTTACTTTTGTCGTTTTCGCTGCGGTGCATCAGGGAGGAGCGACCGCGATAATTGCTTCTTTTGCTTGCGTGCCTCAAGTTCCTTTTTGACTGACGGGTCGAGGTTAGCAAGAAGTTTTTTGGTGTTTGCCTTGGATTTGCGCATCACCTCTAGTTCTTCTTCATAGGTTCTAAAAATATAAATGAAAGTAAATTATAATAATAACTTTTTTTTTTCTTTTTTTTTTTTTTTAATAATACAATACCTTGAGCTTGGTCCAGCAACAGGCTCTATTTCACTGCTGGTTTCCTTTTCTGTTTGTCTTTCAACTCCTTGTCCCCTTCCACTTCCCCCTCTTGCGCCCTTACTCCCCCTTTTTTCATTTCCCCTGCCTCTCCTCCCCCTTTCGCTTCCCTTGACAACTCCTCCTCGTCCATTTCCCCTCCCCCCTCTTCCTCTACAAGCCACACCACCACTTCTACCACATACTTCTTGTTCATTCCTATGATTAAAAATACAGATGCAAACACCACCGTACGCAAATAAAATACAACAAGCAAAACATATAAAATAAATAGGTACAGTCAAACGCTTATCAAATAACCACATAATTAATTTGTTTTTAATAGAAATTGTCAATGAAGAAAAAATATAAAAAAAAGAATAAGAAACAATATCGGATGGGTTGATGTGTCGTTAACTGTACCCAAGGCAACTTTCTTAAAAACTCAAAAAATAGAAAACAAGCAATACCAAGTCACCAACCAACACCTATGGTATAGTACAATACCACAATCAAACAAAATAAACAAATGTGAGGAAAGCCGCATGTTATGTGCCAACCCTGACAGTGAAACTTACTTTGCTTTCTGGAAGCGATTGTTGCCAGAGCATTATTTTGTTACAATATACTCACTTGTCGCCAATATTCATGTAATCCAGCACATCTATAGGATATTGATGTGACCATTTTACCTTTTATGATTAAAATAATGTCTAAACTTTTCTATTTCATACATAGTTTCCCGCACTTTTATGTAGTTACGATAAATTAACACTTTAAAATACGTAAACAAACTATTTTAACAAAGACGCGCTCGACTCTTTTGATTTTAGCACATTTCACTTAAAGTATCGTTGAATAAAATATCAAAATAACATAGAACAGGTTTTCTAGATTAATTTGGTGCCTTAACATTCGTAAAAAACAACAAATTACAATACTTACGGCATTTTTTCTTGGGACACACACTAACACTGAGCACAGAAAACCACACAATGGCTAGTTCAAACTTCAATTCTAAGAAAAATATAAAGTTCGTTTTATAATATTGCAAACCTGCGTTCAGATGTTAGATAATATATTAGTCTATGGTTTAAAAACGTTTGGATAGGACTTTACGTCATGTAAAATAGAGTTTAAAGTTGTTTAATAGAAATTGAACTTCGGAAACAATCGTTTCCAAAAGCAAAGTTCGACTTCTAGTATTGGAAACGATCATTGCCAGAAGCAATCGAGCGGTTAATCCTACTTCCTACTAATATTATAAACGCGAAAGTATGTGTTTGTGAGTATGTATGTATGTATGTATGGATGTTTGTTACTCTTTCACGTAAAAACTACTGAACGGATTTGGATAAAATTTGGCACACAGATAGAATATATTAACACATAGGATACTTTTTACCTCGGGAAATATGTAATTCCCACCGGAAAATCCTTACTACTCTTTCACGCCTAAACGGTTGAACGGATTTGGATGAAAGGACAATGGGCAAAAATGTATGGCGCTTGTCCCATCGGCGGCCACATCTGTCCTATATATTTTTTAGTCGACAATTATGTATATATTAAGACTGCAAAAAATTATTTCGGCAACTTGTTTAGATAAAAAGTTATAAAGCGTTGATCATATAAAAAAATCGAATTAATTAAACCGAAAGTACGTAAATGATAAAACGTAATACATGTCTAAGTATAAGATAATGATGGATTAAATAAAACTAAAGGTTAATTGGTTATTAAATACATCGATTTATTGACAGACACATATACAATGCTCGTATATAATGCTAGTATTCCTTTAAAAAAAGAAAATGATGGGATTCAATTGTCGTCTACAATAATATCGTTTAAAAAATGAGCTGGTAAACGGATATCTTCCTCTTGGTTTCTCGCCCACCCTAAATACCACACTACACACATAATGTGGGCACAGCAACCAAGAGTGCGCTTACCGCTTAGACCAGGGGTCGGCAACCTTATGCTATAGCCGGGCCACATATGTTGCCAGAGTATCAGTGCGGGCCGCACTTATATTTATATGTTCGGGCATGTATTTTTAATATTTGAAATAAAACGCATATATATTCATACAATTATGTCTTTTTTAATTGAACTACTATACTAACATAAAAGTAAGAACTAGTGAGATTTTTGAGGCTGCATTTGACTTGCAAGTTTTTTAACGTCTGCTTTCATTTTAGTAGTAGACACGCGCAGTATCGCGTCTAAATGTTCATCCGTTAACCGCGAACAATTCTTATTTTTGCGGTAGTTGAGAATTGAAAAAGTCTGCTCACACAAATATGTACTACCAAACATAGTTATTATCTGCTGAGCAAACTTTTTCAATTCTTTGAAGTTTTCAGAACTCAAACCTCCGTAGAACTGTATCAAGTCAGTGCTTTCCTTAAATGCCGTTTTAAGTGTGCTATTACTTTGCAAATCTACTATGTTCATTTGCAAATTGCTTGGTACCTCACTAATATCAATTGCAAAAGGGTTTTGGAATATTTCCATGTTAAGGGAGCTCTTTTTAAAGTCGGTGAATCGATTTACAAACTCAGTTTGTAGTTGTGTTAACACGTTTCTCATTGTAATATTTTGCCACACAAAATTATCTCCAGCTTCTTCCACGGCTTTCTTGCAATTAGGAAAATGGTCAAGCTTTTTTTCATCAATATGCTTGATAAACAGTTTCAGTTTCATTTCAAATGACTTTACATCTGTATACATATCGCAAATCAATTTATTTTTTCCCTGCAAGCGTTTGTTGAGCTGATTCAGTTCCTTAGTCAAATCAGTCAAAAAACCAAGATCGATAATCCACTGTTTGTTAGTAAGCTCTTCTACTGGCTTTCCTTTCATCTCCATGAAGTTGCCAATTTCTTTCTTCAAATCAAAAAACCGTTCCAAAACGGCACCTCGACTGAGCCACCTCACTTCACAGTAGTAAACCACGTCACCATGTTCAGCTTCCAGATCTTCCAAAAACTTTTGGAACTGACGGTGTGTGAGCCCATTTCTTCTTATAAAATTAACAGTGGATGTTACAGTATCCATTATTTCTTTCCAGGATATAACTTTGGAGCACAATGCCTCTTGATGGACAATACAGTGAAAAATCAATGGCACAGTTTATATTATCAAAATCTAGTATAGATCCTCGAAGCACCGCGATTTTTATGAGGCTCATGATATGCACAAAATGTGTGGCATTGAAGTCGTGGAGCAAGTTAGGGCTGTCAATTATTTGATCCCAATCATTGGATACCAAATGATGATTGCAAACTCTTGCACTATTTGGAATATAAAAATTAAAATGAATCAAGAATGTCACTTTAATGTTATCCGGAATCCTTCGGAGATCCGTTCGTCTGCAGTTTTCATACATACAACGCGTTGCTGTATTAGGGAGTCTTGAATATTCTTCAATATGTAATACACATTCGTGTGGACGGTCTTCTCTTGGCTGCGCAGCTCTTTCTGCCCGTTGCCAGCATGGTCGACAAATGTACTCCTGACCATTGTATTGTATCTGAAAATGAGAGTATTACAATTAGTTAAAACTCTTAGTTATTTTCATTGAACGCTGTTCAAACAAAGCGAAATATAAAGAAAAATATTTTACTCGATTTCCTAAGCAGTATTAATTATCTCGCTTACTCATACGTAAATACCGATACTTCTATCCCGTTCTCGCCCCGTGGATCAAACGGAACGACAACGTCGCCGCGTCGGTAACAGTTTACTTACTACTTACAGCGAAATGTAATCTCAATGCGCGAGAGTTAAAACACTGTGACCACCTCAAGTTAAACAGTACTATATTGTTGACGTGACAACTAAGAAATAATGATTTCGTTTGATGTACTTACCTGATGTTCAGAGGTAAGAGCTTCAAAGATATATTGGCCTACAGCAGGATGTTCTTCAAACCGAGCACGGGTTATTTCGTATCTTCTTCTGTTTATCACGGATCGATTACATAAAATACACATTTGGCGATTATCTGCCATTGTTATAGGAATCTGCTTAAAAAAAGTCCAAAAAAACGAGCACAAGTCACCAAGATAGATATTAACAAGTCCGATATGCAAGCCAGAGTCAAAAGAAATTGTCAAACAATAATAATCGCACAGTACTCAACGAAACAAATGTCAACGATGGACTGCGCTGTGCGCTCGAGCATAACGGTAATCGCCGAGTCGCCGAGTGCGAGCGGCGCTCGTCGCTGATTGGTTGACGCATGAAACATGGCGAGACCGATTTTAACAAAGGTTCTTAGACCTCTAATAGAAAAAGTATTGAATATTAGGATACATAAATAATAATGAAAAAAAAAATAGTATTTTAATAATAGTATTTTAACTATATTTTTTTTCCCAAACGGTATTTCATAGTACTCCTTGAACAATATTTGTTGTCAAAGATCTCCCCTTTCAAATGACACTAGTTTCATTGATGGCCGCTTATGGGCCGCAATGCCCATTGTCCTTTGGCACACAGATAGAATATAACCTGGATTAACACATAGGATACTTTTTTCGTCGGGAAAATGTGTAATTCCCACGGGAAATTCCTTATTACTCTTTCACGCCTAAATGGTTGAATGGATTTGGATGTAATTTGGCACGCAGATAGAATACACATAGGATGCTTTTTATCAAATTTAATAGGTAGTTAAATTAATTTATTAATTAATTTAGTAAAAGAAAGTAATAAAAGAAAAAAGGTGTTTATAAAATTGCCTTTTGTTACAAAAAAATAAAATGAACATACAATTAAAATTTAGTAAAGTCCAATTGCCTTCTGCAATATTCATCTTTAGGACATACATATTCTTCTTCTACATCACATTCTTCAGACACCGGTTTATCTTCGTCACAGTCTTATGCGTATATCTTGGAAGCACTCATTTGTCTCTCGCAACTCTTTTCTGTGATCAGCTATAACATTGCCATCTTGTCGATTACTAATGGTTTTTGCTGATTTCTCTTTATTACGTTCTACCTTTTCGTTTAGTTTTTCTTTTAATACTAGTTTTTCAACTCCAATTTTTTTGTCTATTTCTTTGTGGTTATTGTAAGAATTTTCTTTATCATCTATCCTTCGTTTTTTTTATATTTTTTTACGATTTCCTGATTTTCTTTAACTGCCGTTTCTTTGACTTCATTGAACTTTCTCTTAGGTGCAGCTTTACATTTTTTAGCTTCGTTAATTTTTTGTTTTTCTTTTATAGCCTTTTCTATATATTCAGGATCTCTTATTTGCATGTTTCTCTGAATGTCTTGGGTCTACCAATTCGGGTAGCAGACAATCTAAATAAAACTTCTTTAGTTTGCTTTTCATTTCATTATCCCAGAAAGAGTCATCTTTTGTTATTATTTCAGTTTTTAAGGGCTCGTTTTCTCCATACCAAATACCTAAGAGGTATTTGGATTTGTCTGTTATGTGAAGTTGCCCCTGTATCTGAAAATACCAGTTATGGGTTTTATTAATTTGTAAGATTCCATTTTTGTTGGTTTTATAAAATGGTAACCTTCCGCTTTTAATTGTTTCATCGATACCTTCCTTAAATGCAGTGAATGGACATTTGATTTCGACTATTATGTCGTCTCCCACAAGACCATCGAGAGAAGCTCCGAGGAACGGTATCTGTTTATCTATAAACAACCCGCATGGTTTTATATCAATATTTTCTTGTATTTTTAACTATTCAATAGCTTTCTTTTCATTATCTCTTCCATGCTTAATTGATGTTACATGGGATAAAGAATCTTTGTGTATGATATCCTTTACAAGATTAGCGCAACTGACATCTTTGCGTCTCTTTATAACTCTCCCAAAGTTCGAAGCTGTCAAAATATTCCTTCGTATCTCCATCCACTCACTGCAAGCACTCTGCAGTACAGTTTCCTTTTGGATTTCATCTCTTTCTTCGTCGCTCCGATTTAAATTTTGTAAAAACGTGCATTTTTCTTTTTCAAATATTTCTTGCAGCATGTCCGGTTTTTCACATTTATCTCCATAATTTGCGTCATTTCCTTTTGAAAATATTAGTCTGTTTTTCTTTCGATTGTTTTTTCGCATATTGACCATTCTTTGAAATCGCTGCTTTTCCAAATATTTTATTTTGCCTGTGGGACTACGACCTTGGACACTTTTGTACAGGGAAGACATCAATTTGTGAGAGTTAAATGAAACCAAAGCGGCTTGGCACCTTGTCTGGTAAGAACCTCTCAGGCTCAAATTTGTTCTTTTACCGCCAACAAGCTTTGCCACTATACTGTTAAACCGTTCTACTGAGTTACTGTCCACATCATGAATTAAGCTTGGAGCATGTGAAGCAACATTTGACATAATCAAACAAATTCTACTCCAGAGAGTACTGGTAAAAAATCTTTTGTCGACTGTTTCCAATATCATATCGTTTGATTTATTCATCTCAGTACAAAACCTTGCTTTGCACCGGCTATGATCGCCAAAAGCGTGCAAATGGGCCAACTGAAGATCGTTATAAAACGGTTCAATATTGCACCTTCTCTCTGATTCAGAATCAGTTTTATAAATCTTTATGATCTTGCGGATTGTTTTTCTGAGGATCATGACTTTTTTCTGTGTCAATTGCTTCCGGTATCGCAATAAATATTTCGTGTCCGTTTGTAGCTGGACTAATTTATTGCATAAGTTTCGAAGTACATGGTTTCTGCACTCAATTTTTTCCACAGTGAGATGGTCATACGGGCAACTTTTCAATATTTTTGCATATGTGTTGGAATCGCCATCAGAAACCATCCTGCCGTAAATGAGGTGATGCATTTCAATTGAGCATTTGAAACCTTCTAGGAGGATATCGGATTCCATGCCAGTAGACGGACCGTTGTAATTTTTATAGCACGCGTGTGTTTTAGGCTCGATGTCCACTTTTTCTGCTCTTGCACAAATACAGCAGTATTTGTTTCGTACGCCCAAAAACAGAACTTCACCAGTCATTTTACCAATTATGGCTGCTGCCCCAGACAAAGCAGAATAATTTTTTTTGTACGTTCTCTTACTCCAACAGCCATCTACAATCACATCAATTATGGGAATCCCATTTTTGTCTACTCTTCCTTCAGCTCTAGCCATCTGTCTATCTTTTTTTGCAGCCTGATTCATCGATTCAAGCGAATTTTTTTCAAATTCCTTTGATATTTTTGCATAGGACTTTTGGTATATTTTAGGCGTCATCAGAGGAAGGTCCAAAGCGGCGGAAAGTTCTTGAAGTTGCCAGTGTCCACCGCCAATAGCAATCATTCCAGCTACAGCGCAGTGATTTACATATAATTCGTCTGGAGCTTCAGACTCAATGACAAATTTTACATTACACAACTTGCACTGTAGCGTAAATTTTGATAACAGTTCTACTTGTCGTTCTCCAACTAAATCAATACAGCCTAGGCCGCTGTTTATAGGACCATGTTTAGCAATTTCTTTCAACTTGGTGAAGAAATATTTAATGTTTATAATTCGTCTACCTTCAATACTTGGCCTAAAAGTTTCTACCGAAGTTGATGAAATGTTGAGCTAAAACAATAGATTAAAAATAAATAATTATGTTAAGTATGCACATTTAATTATCTTTTATAACTCTACCAAAAAAAAGGAATAAACCTCACCTGATTAGAATTTACTTCATCCTGATTTTCATTAGCGACAGCCAGAGTCGTGTCAGGTGCTTCGATTAAAATCAAGTCGTTAATTTCCGGCTGTAATCATTTTTAAAATTATAAATGTTAGAAATATAATATTTAAATATTGTTAATATATTTAATTGATTTACTAATTAAGCTTATACAGTAGAAATGTAACGTCAACCAAAACTTTTATACAACAAGCTGTCACAGCTAAAACTTGTTAGATCGTTTACCCTACTTTTTTGGATAAACTTTTGTTATAGGACATATTTGCTAGGTGGACATAAATTAGGTAGTTTACCCTACTTTCTACACTACCTGAACTAATTTGGTGCTCTCGTTTGTTTCGTTGACACTTGTAATTTTTGGTGACAGTTGGTCACAATGGTCCTGACGTGGTTGATTTGGCGAAATATTGCAACTGTTAACAAAGTTATCTTTGATAAATTTGATCAAACACTGAATAATATAGCACAAAGATGCAAACTATGTACTCACTCAGTGTCACTACAATCCACACACATTGTATCTACTTCCATTTGTTGTTGTTTCTTTCTTGACAAACTAAAAAATAAATAACTATGTAAAATACAAAATTTAACTAAAGTTTAGTAGGTATTACTTACCAGTCTTGTTCTGTTCCTGTTTGCCAGTTCAACAAAAATTAAGCGCATAAATAATGCATTATTTTGCTTACCATACAAATGTTGTAGGTACTAAGTAGATAATAACAAATCTCTGTTAGCAGATTAGCAGGAAACTAGGTACGTATAGTAAAGGGAACGCGAGAAACACCTACTAAGCAAAACATTTTAGGTACCTACCTACATACATTTTTGCGCCTTCTTACGTACAACTTTATAGCAATAGGTATTTTACTTACAGTACTTCGTGCATCTTCACAGCCTTTTTAGCCCAACTTTTTGCAGCTTTCTTTTTCCGTGGCATTTTTGATGTCGCTACCTTATTTTGCTCACAAAAATAATTTCGCGTAACCAAACGGATTGGGACAGCGCAACGCACAGCCCACCCGTTTGAATGCCAGCGCCAGACTACTCCCGTCGCCCGCGTACGGACCCGCTCCTGACCATTTGTAGTGAATGTGGTATGAAAAACGTTTCGTCAAAAGTATGTATTATTTTAGAACGGTAAATGCTCAGTTTTAAGTTAAACAAGTTAGAAATATTTTCCTGAAAGAAACGTGAAAATATCACTTTTAGTTTAGAAGCAGTAGCGTATTTCAAGTTGAAAACAGCTTCATTTCAATGTTTTTTTTTTAATAGTATTTTATAGACTATAATTTTTTTAAACGCTCAGATTGAAGTTTATATGTCAATATTTAATATATATTCATTGTGGATTCGTCAGTAGGCTAATTTATGAGTTTTAGGGCCTCAAAAATGATCGTTTCACGACTCCATGCGCCTTAACGACTGCTAATGCAGCCGGGACCAACGGCTTTACGTGCGCTCGAGATGATAAAAATGCCACTTTAAGAACAAATAAACAACTAAAAAAATACTTACCGATAGTAATAACACCGAAATACTTCGACTTATTGCGCTTTATTAACACTCGTCAGAGACCTTACCTTGAACGAAGCCGGCGGAACTCTGAATTCGATCACTTACTGAGTATCAATCTGTTGCTCCTTTAAAAATAAACCGAAATAACTCTAAAATCACAATTGTTGGGAAATCGCGTTTAAAGTTTTGCATGCTTGTGCTTGCAACTAATAATTTAGTGGAATATTATTGAATGTAATTGTATAAGGAAATATGGTACCGTTTGAAGTGTTCTTCATTTAATTCTCTTTTAATTCGTACCTTTAAATACTTGTTTCGATGTATAGTTTCGAAAATATTTAAGTTTAAAAAAAATATTAGGGACTTAGTTCGTTTTATGATTAAAAATAATATTATTTTTTAAATTTTGGATTAAACGAAAACTTATTATTTCGATTTCTCTTTTTAAAATATATTTATATTTTTTGAAAATTAGTAATAAATTATTTTTATAATTAAAATTAATATGAAATATATTAGACTTTAAGTGTTATTACTGTTTAACATTATTAAAAAGCAAGCGTGTTAGAATAATTTAAGTTTAGTTCTATTTAACATTACTACATTATTAAAACTTGCAATTTATAAAGAAATTCTAAGTTATTAAGAAGTTTACTTCTTTAAACTCTTCGTCTTCATATGACGTTTTATATTTAAACGTAAATGGGTCGCCTTTAGTCATCTTTAGTTGTTTGACATCGTTCCAGTTAATGTTTTGCCCATTAGTATTGGTATTATAATTATAGCCCCACTCCTCTTGTAATTCTTTAAGATTTACGAAAAAATCGAAAGACAGCTCGTGAACAACTATAGCTGGCCGTGTCTTTTTTGCGTTTTTCATTAAGGCAATGTACTGGTCCGGTGTGTAGATAGGGCCAGATTTCAATTTTTTCTTGACCTCCTCTATTAAACTGTGCACACTGTCAGTCTCGTTTTGGGTGTGACCCCTAACACACGAACCAATCTCGATTGCACTACGTTTGGCGTCACATTCGGTCTAAAAATAGCAATGTACGTTGTCGTATGCATGCTTGTCGTCTTTATTATTGAGTTCAGTTAATGTTAGGTTGTAACTATTCATTTTACTTTTATAATAGAATGCTCATGTTTCACCTTTAGGACATTGCAAGACTGCTTCTAGATCATAAATAACTACCTCGTTTTCGTTGTTTATATTAATTCTATCATTTAATTTCTCCTTCCTACTTAGTTCTTTCTCTTTAATATGTCTCTGATATTTTTGATCTTCTACAGCGAAATTAGGACTATTGCGATCAATGTGTTCATATTCAACACATTGGTCGCACTGGTCCTTTTTTGGCTTGTGGAAACTTATGTTGAACTCAGTTGTAAAAATATTATAGTAGGTTATGTAACTCCCGATATTTTTGTTTTTTTCAATTTGTGCAACCTTAAAATCGAAATTCAAAAAATTCAAAATTCAAAATAATTTATTTAGTTTAGGCTACAAGTAGCTCTTGTGAATGTCACTATGCCATCGGTTCGTAAGTCTACTCTGGGCAGGAGATCTTGTACTGAGAAGAACCGGCAAGAAACTCAGCAAGTGTCCAGCTCTTTTCTCCCTTACTAACTACTTAATATTGGAAAATGCCCTATCATAGCAGAACACTTTCCATTACAAATAAACACAAAAAATATATAGAAGACAACCACAACGTGTAAAAAAAAAAATCTAAGTTAACAAATTTACATCAGATAATTATGTAAAAGTTTCAATTTCCACAATGTCATACAGTACCACTAGTGATTCTTTATTATTTGCCATAATCCATATTGTGCTACATAGCACTTCAGTGTGACTTGATGTCACTAAAAAGGCGACTTGACAAAAATCGGGTACGAACAGTGTTCAAATATCAAAATAAACAAAATAAAGTCGAAAACAGTAGTAACAAGTTTCAGTTTTGGTAATAAAATACTGGTACCATTTAGTAGCGCATATCTCGGAACGGATATAGTTTAAAACTTAGCTGCCATATTAACTATTGTTTGTATGAGAGTACTCTATCCACCTGGCCAGGTGTGGTTAGTGTGCAGTTACTTTTGAAAAGGCGCCAAAATTGCGCATTGTCCTAGCTGACGTATCAATCGATACGATGCGTTGGATAGACGCAAAAGATATGTTAAAAACATAAGATTGTGTTGTGAACACCAAGTAAGTTGTTTAGTTTAATCAAGGCATATTTAGCATGTGATGAGCCGCACGTTCCTTGAAAAAGTAAGTTTGAGGATGTATAAAAAATGGTTAGTGAATGAGGCTTATTTTAAGTGTATTCGACCGCACTATTCCAGTTATAAAAATGTTCAAGTAGATAAGTAGAATTAAAAAGTTAAAGTAACGAATGAGTTACGTTTTAATTAATTAAAATTATTAAAATTATTCCTAACTAATTAATTAGAAATTAAGTAAAAAGAAAAAGCATTACAATTATAGATATTTACTTATGAATGTAAATAATGTAAAAAAAAAAATGTAAAACGTAAATAATGTAAAATTTTAATGTAAATAATATAAAGAATGTTATAAATTCTTTGGGGCAGCCTTCGCCTTCAAAATTAAATCGTTTAAAGTCTTGATTATTGTTGTCTGATATGTTTTGTAATTTTTGGGTAAGGGTAATTAATGGAATCAGGCGTTATTTTGCGGAAATCCATATGACAAAAAAAAATAATTTAAATAATATGTAGTGTTAATTCCGCTAACTCACTCGTTTATACAGCTTGGATGCAGTACGCCTGCACCGCCCTCCCGTCCGCAAAAAGTATGCACATGCAGGAGAAAAAATGCGTGCAAGCGAAAATGCACACCAAAACCGATACCCGACACGTGTTTCGCCCCTCCACGGGGCATCCTCAGGAGCTGTTGACTGGTCGAGAGCTGGGCACCGACTGTTACGGCTACGCAGCTCCCGGCCCCTGTATAAAGCGCCATCGTTTGACATTTGTGACGTACTACCCGCGACAATACGTAATAATGGGGATGGAACTAAATTTGTTTGGTCATTCAACAGCGCATAACTGTCATTATTATGTTTCATTATTTCTAATTGCTCCAACACACACAACCGAAAACTTTTATTACAAACATGCAAAATATTATAGCTGTTATTGTCGCACAAAGAATGGCCGGTATCAATTAAATGTTTTGCGAAATGTGATTTATCTGGATGGCCATTCCTATACGCGGCAATATGTTCCTTATATCTAATGTCAAAATTTCGGCCTGTCTGACCTACATAGACCCCATCACAGTCGTTACAAATTAATTTAAATCCGGTGTTTATAAATTAATTTGTAACGACTGTGATGGGGTCTATGTAGGTCAGACAGGCCGAAATTTTTACCGGCCGGTTTTTTATTTTTTAATTGATACCGGCCATTCTTTGTGCGACAATAACAGCTATAATATTTTGCATGTTTGTAATAAAAGTTTTCGGTTGTGTGTGTTGGAGCAATTAGAAATAATGAAACATAATAATGACAGTTATCGCTGTTGAATGACCAAACAAATTTAGTTCCATCCCCATTATTACGTATTGTCGCGGGTAGTACGTCACAAATGTCAAACGATGGCGCTTTATAAAGGGGCCGGGAGCTGCGTAGCCGTAACAGTCGGTGCGCAGCTCTCGACCAGTCAACAGCTCCTGAGGATGCCCCGTGGAGGGGCGAAACACGCGTAGGGTATCGGTGTTGGTGTGCATTTTCGCTTGCACGCATTGTTGCTCCTGCATGTGCGTACTTTTTGCGGGCGGGAGGGCGGTGCATGCGTACTGCATCCAAGCTGTATAAACGAGTGAGTTAGCGGAATTAACACTACATATTATTTAAATTAAATTTTTTTGTTTGGGTGAGGGTATCAAAATAAATTTGTGAAGCTAAAATAGAAGTGTCTTAAACTGAAACTGTTGAATAGTATTCAGATTAGGATTGTGTATCAGTAGGCGATAATATCGTGTTTGAAAAGTATCTAAATCGTGAAAATTTTTTAAATAAATGGACAGTTGGACACTTGTCAGGTCTGCTGATAAATCAATTAAATTAAGCTTCATACGAGTGTGTGTAAGGTAGAGTAATATTTTAAGTTTTCTTGTTGAAAACGAAGTCAAACAAGCTTCTATTAATTTTAAATTTTTTGATGTCTTCAAAATCAGTTGTGAGGTTATTGGGACTTATCTGTGCAATAGGATAAGTATCAGGTGTTTGTAAAGCTGTCGATAATTGTTGTCGTAAAATTTTTGAAGTATCTAATTGAGAAAATTCTATGTTTCGTACCTTTAATTCAAAACATATTTCAGGTTTATTAAGTTGATCAAAATTTTAAATCAAAGCCATTTTTATTTGTGAGTTTTAATAGTTTTGGTATTTGTTATGGTAAATGTATATGTTGTAATGCAAACTTTATACCTTAACACGTTGTATAATAAAAAAATCATAAAAGTTTAAAATAAGGATTTTTAGATTGGGGTTGTTAAGTTAGTATTATTATACTTTAATATGATGAATGAGGTGCAGATGGATGAGTGAGTAGGTAGTGAGTGTAATGTTTTGGTTTCGATACCTCTGAGTCGGACTCGGTAGTCCTCGAGGTACAGTCGAAGAAGTTCGCGATCGACCACCTGTAGGCTTGCGCTCGATTCCGGCAGTTCGTGTAGGCTCCGCCCACTGCGCGTACGCATATTAGCGCTAGTTTTATTCTTTAAAACTATAATATTATCACACCCCAAAAGGCGCCCCTTTCTGTATGTTCGTTCGTAGGAAATATTTGCGTTCCAATGTATTGCGTTGCGCGGCTTTGACGGTATGCGAGTTATACGGTAACCTATCTTACTTTCGAAACTCTTTTGTTCGAATTTCAACACTTCGAAAACGGTTTAACGAAGTTTTGAATTCCAGGTATTTTTTTTTACATAATATTGTAAGTAATAAATTTGTTTTACATATGTTTCATTTTCCAGAAAAACTAATAGCCGATTATCAAAACCGAGAGGTGAGGCGGCCCGCGAGCTTAGGAGCAGGTGGTTTTAAAGCTCGAGCCGGCCTGCTGCATGTCTGCTTGCTTGCTGCATGCGTGCTTGCATGCTGCATGTCTTCTTGCATGCTTCAACGTCACTACCACTGCAGCACTTTATTAGATTTATCACTTCTGTGAATTTATCAGACTTTTTAGTACAAAATGAAACAAAGACGTTCTGATACTTGGTATTAACAATTATTGCTACTTATTAATGTTGAGTTTATTGGACATACCTACAAAAGCTGACGTTTGAAATTGTTAAATTATAGTTGAAGTAATGCGACAAAAGAAGAAATTGCTATTGTTTTTCTGTTAGGCGTTAGCGTGTTTAGAAACTTGATGGATTGTAAATATTTGTTATTTGTAATATTTGTCTTTTTATAATATAGGAAACGTTATTCTGGAAACTAAATCGTCTAACATTAATATATTTATCAAAGGTTGAGTAAGATTTCAAAACGTATAGAATTTAAAAAAAATATATTTGAAATTAGGATTATCAGCAATATGTCAATCGTGTTTTTTCGGTAAAATGAAACTATGGAAAACAAAAATGTGGCCAAACGTTTTCGGGATAATGAAATTCGTACTAAAAAAAATCGGTTTTAGAATAGGTAACCGGTCCAACCGTAATTCCTAGTTAGGTCACTCGATTACCTATAACTAATTTTAGGGATGTGAATTTATACTTAAATAATCGATTATGTAATAATCGATATTTTAAATCAGTAAAAAAATCGATTTTAGTGTAATCGATTTTTTTCTAAACTTTTATTTAGGTATTTTTACTGCTCTACAAATACGGCGCTCTTCACATTAGAGTGACTGCAGCGTGACTCTTGTTTTATTTTTACTTGTCGCGCTTTTTAGCGCTACAATCACGCAGCAGAAACGCCAATTAATGTGAACGTATGGGATGAAGTAATACAACTTAAAATTTCATAAAATCAGCTTTATTTGCGCACATAGTACTAACTAATCTTACCTATTAATTATAACATAAATATTTAAAATCTATACTAGGTTATAATATAATGAAAGGGAAATACCGAAATATTTGTACGTTTGTAAGCATGACGTGAATAGGGTCCGGAACTACTGTACCGATCTTTATGAAGTTTAAGATAAGGGAAGGAGTAATTTAGGAGTAGGGTAGGTGTAGCGTATCTGTGTAGGGTAGATGTGAGGTATGTGAAGGTTAGGTGTAGCATAGGTGTAGGGTAAGGATTTAGGAGTAAGTAGTAGAGGTAGTGTATTTTTGGTTCGATACTAAATGAACTTAGATAAAATTAAACTTATTGCCAAAAATCCGTGGGCAGGCATTGGAGAAATAATAGCTTGGGCAATCTTTTACCTAAGATACGATTTCTCGCTTTGCGGACAATATTTCCAGCTTTTGAAAAAAGACGCTCTGCTGGAGCTGATGAAGCACATACTAAAAGGTGCTTACAAGCTAACTTTGATAGTTTGGGATATGCTCCTTCGTAACTTCTCCATATGGCCAATGGGTCACTTTCTAAGCTAGACAAGGGGACGTGGGGGCTTCGAATAGAGCCCCAGAGGGAGCCCCGCACTTAACTCAGCCGCCAGGGCCAGCGCTCGTCCCAAGGCGTCAGCACAAGAACGAGTCGTAGCCAATTCTGTGAACGCTCCAAAGAAGTCACGCTGGATGTTGTGGATATTAGCTTGGACATAGTACCCGTTCCAGGCTTGAGTAAAGTCCCCAGGGACGTAGTTGTCCTGTCCAACGTACACGGGTAGTACGTTTCCGTTGATGGTCACATTTCGAGGGCAGGACTGGGCCGTGCAGTCGATCAGCACAACCACAGGACGAAGAGGGCCACGAATGGACACGGAGTTGGCGAAAGGGATAGAAGTAAGGCAGGCGGCGTTGTGTGGTTGCCAAGCCGCATTGAGATAGGACCCACGGTTGTAGTAATTGATAGTGCCCGCGGTGTATTCTGTTGAAAGATGTGAAACTATGAAGGCCAGAGCCCAAGAGTTGTTCAGGGCGGCCTGTCTGATAGGAATGAATGCCCAGTCTTGGTCCATCTGGTGGTACATGAAGTTCGGACCTGGTTCGATCTTGTTTATACCCATCTGCACAGCAATGTCAAGCGGTACTATGGATATCTCCTGAGCAGGGACACACTGTGCTGCGTCAAGCGGAATTATTCTCGGGGCTAGATGTCCTATGTGTCGGTATCTGCAAATCTAATTCAGATGTCCCCGCTCCTTCATTGCGAAATGTATTTTCTGACAATATTTTTTTACGATGAGCCTGCCATATGTCATCTACATCGTCGGACGCTGAAGTTTGGCCTGTTGTGGAAGCATCGGCACCCATATCAGTGTTTTCATTTAAGTTTCGTTTTATAAAGTTAATTGTTTTCGCCAACGCTGTCCCATCATCTAAATGTATTTTCTTGAATCGTGGGTCCAAAAATGTTGCCATTAAAAATAAATGTACCTTTTGGACATTGTCAAATCTTTTTTTAATTTCATTTAAAAGTGAATTTCTCAACTGGATCGTTAGTTCATTAGTGGGAGTAAGGGCCTCTAAATATTCTCTTAGACATTTAATTATTGGAATGGTCTTACTCCCACTTACGTACTTCTCACTACTCATTTCTTCAGTAACTTTTAGAAATGGTTTTAAGATTTTGGCAATTTCCTTTAATATAATAATATCACTTGCTTGTACCATAGGTGGAGCATTCTCATGGTTAATTAAGATTGAACCAACTGCGCTGCTCATTAAAATAAATCTATCAATCATGAATAACTGTGAGTTCCAGCGGGTACATATATCTCCAATCAAACATTTCATTTTGCCCTCTGGTTCATTTTGTGCTTTTCGTAATTCATCAGAGCCAACGCCACTTTGATGAAACCACGTAACGATTCTTCGAACTTTATCAAGGAAAGTTTTGATTTCTGGTTCAGAAACCGCATTATCTACCGCAAAATTTAGAGTATGCGCCATACAACGAATATGCTTGGCTCTGCCATAAGCTATTTCTATTGCCTTTACTATGTTTGGTGCATTATCAGTCGTGACACAAACAACTTTCTCATCAGGTATTTCCCATTCTTTGCAAATATTTTTTAACATATTTGAAAGGTATTCAGCAGTATGTCTTTCAGAGAGTGGATCACAAGAAATATTGAAAGAAGTAATTTCAAAGTTCTCCATGTAATGTACTGTTACCCCCAAATAGCTTTTCATCTGTAAATCCTTCCATTCATCAACAGTCAGGCACAGGTTGTTTACGGATCTTAATTTCTTTATAATTAAAGCTTTCTTCTCTTCATACTTACTGTCAATTAAGTTTGTTATGGTTTTTCTGCAAGGAACTTTGTATAATGGCGCCACTTGTTTCATGAGTTTCTTGAAACCTTGACCTTCAACAATTTTAAAAGGAAGACTATCACGACACACCATTTCAGCAATGGCTTGAGTGATTTGGTTATTTTTCATACCACCGGAACCATATTCTAATATTTTGGAAAATGACATTTCTATTCCAGACTTTTCTGTTGCAGGTTTCAAACGTTTTGGAGTCGAAGTTATGGGTTCTTGATCTTCTGCAAAACTTGCAGAGGTAGATGGTTCTTCAATCGTAGTTGCTTTAGATGTAGATGGTTCGGTCGGTTCCTATACTATAGTAACAAAAAGTAACAATGTAGTCAAAGTAACATCAAGCATAATATAGGGTAAATGTAGAGTAGGTATAGGACGGGGACGGGAACGGAAACTGGGGCGATGACCGGGACGGGAACGAGGACAGGTTGATCGGAATTAATGAATTAGTTACATTTAACAGATTTCATCAAAAGATCATAGTTTAAATAGGAAAACTACGCGAGCGCAGCCGCGGGCAACGGCTAGTCATGATATTATACCGATATGAAACATATAAACAAGTAGTATTCGTAAATAATGGAATAAAATAATCATGTGGCTTTCATACAAAATTGATATGGGGTTAAAGAATATTTATTTCTTATTAAAAACCATACAGTCACTTACATAAGAAATTATTAATATAATGTAGGTAGGTCTAACTGTCCAGTAGTTCGTAGATATATTGGGTTTGGGAATCGTCTCTCAAGCAGGTTCGATTCAATTTGTGTACTTACATGGAACGGTGAACCGTATTAAAACCGAACAAAAACACTGCCATAGTAAGAGCATTGCGATGTTACTAATGTATCCATTTGGTTAGTGGCGCATGCGTAAGCAGGCGCGTGGCTAGCGACTAGCGAGCGACTGACTACTGGCCGGCGGCGCCGGCGCTGGCGGGCGGCGGGCGCAGGTAGGATACGCGCAGCTGTCGGTCGACTAAGCTTGAGAGGCTATTCCCGCAAAAGCGCGTACATGCAATTTTCGGACAAAATATTAATTCATTATAGACTTAATGAGAATGTACCCTGAAAAATGTGCCTTTTAAGTCTACATTTAAAAATATTTATGGAGTTTGAATTTTTTATAGAATCTAGCAACTTATTAAATAGAAGTGCTCCTTCAGAGGATATAACCTTCTGACCGTATTTTGTTCTTGATTTTGGCACTAGGAAGAATTTTTTCGGTCTTCTTTGGCTATATTTTGGAGTTTCATTATTTGTATTAAATTTCATTTTTGAATGAATTTTATTATGCAGTATTTTATAGACAAGTATTAGGGTTTGGAAAATGTATAATTGGGTAATGTTCATTAATTTTGTTTCCTTGTAAACTGTTTCAGTACTGGTTCGGTAGTTATAATTAAATAAAGATTTAATGATTTTATTTTGTAATATTTGTAGTTCTTTTAATTTTGTTTTTGATGTTGTTCCCCATATTTCGATTAGATAAGTAAGATGAGATTTCACAAATGAATTGTAAAGCATAAATCGAACTTTTCGAGGAAAACAGCCAACATTGTGCCGTATACATCCAAGAAATGAGACAAGTTTTGCCTTTATGTAGTCAACTTGTGAAGTCCACATTAGGTGGCTGTCAATTCTTAGGCCGAGATACTTTTCTTCTTTTTTTTCAAATATGGTTATTCCATCTATAGTTAATTTATTGTGATTCATTATTTTTTTATTTTTAGGTTTAAAAATACAATAACAAGTTTTTGCAGTGTTTATTGTAAGTAAATTATATTGAAACCAATTGAATATAGTGTTTAGATCTTCCTGTGCCTGACTTATAATTACATCTATGGAATTACCAAAATAAAACAAACATGTGTCATCTGCATACAGAGTTAGTTTACCATGTAGGTTGACTTCACATATATTGTTGATGTATATCAAGAAAAGCAACGGCCCAAGAATCGAGCCCTGTGGAACACCACACATAATTGGTTTTACCTTACTTTGACTATCATTAATCTTTGTAATTTGGCATCTGTCACTGAGATAAGACTTGAGCATTTGTAGAGCTGTACCAGTTATGCCAGTTTTTTCAAGTTTATCGATTAATAGCTTATGGCTGATAGTGTCGAAAGCTTTTTTGAGGTCGATAAATATTCCCAAGACTATCATTTTATTATCTATACTAGTCTTTATTTCAGTAATTAAATCGCAAGTGGCTGCTAATGTGTTTGAGTGAGGTCTGAAGCCGTATTGACATTTGGAAAAGAACTTGATAGAGTAAAGGTGTTCGTCTATACGGGAATAAATAACTTTTTCTAATATTTTTGATATCACGGGCAGTACCGAGATTGGGCGATAATTATTTGGATCATTTGTAGGGCCTGACTTATGAATTGGATTAACTTTCGCTAGTTTTAAGGAAGCAGGAAAACTACCTTCTGATAGGAGTACATTAAAGCAGTTCGCGAAATTTTGAGCCATTAGATTGCCAATACATTTAATGTGTTTGGTACTAACGCCGTCTATACCGGAGCTTGAATTTATGTCAAGGCCATTAATAATCTTTATAACTTCGTCTTTAGTACAGGGTGTAAATGTGTCGAGTGTTTTATCAGGATTATAGGATGACATTGCATAAACAGAACTTTGATGAAATTTTAATGGTATTTCGTTTGCAAGTTTCAGACCTACCGAGGAGAAGAAGTCATTAAAAACCTCGCATATTAGTCCCGGGTCAGTGATTATACCGGTTGGTGTTTTTAACTTTGGAGGAGCACGACTAGTTTTAGTTTTGTTATTCGATAAAGTGTTAATCAAGGACCACAGTTTTTTTGGGTTATTCTCAACGCTCTTGAACTTGTCAAGGTAGAAATTTTCTTTACTTTTTTTAATGATCCGTCGTGCTTCTTTACGCAGTGTATTGAATTCTTCTTGTTTGTGTGAATTGTCCGGTTCCTTCTTAATTTCATTCCATAGTTCATTCTTTTGATTTATAGTTCTAATAATTTCTTTATTAATCCAATCCTTTCGTGGTAGATTCTCTATTTTACTTTTGACTTGCTTGCATTGTGTAATAGAATTTAGTAAATATTTTTCTAGATTAAGGTAGTTATTCGATTCAAAATTTTCACTTTGGATACAATTTAGTAGTTTTTCATAGTTTGTGGAGATATATTGTGCCTTTTTTAGTTTAGGAGGTTTGTGTTTTTTTATTTCGACGTAAATCTGCTTATGATCAGATAGACTGGAATCCACTGTTGCTAGGTGAAAGTTCGTGTTTGGTAAATTGGTCAGGACGTGGTCAATTAAGCTATTGGTTGTAGCTGTTTCTCTTGTGCAAAATTGCTTAGTAGTACGGTTTAAAACTTGGTATCCGGATTCTTGTAGTAGTGCTTTATAGCGTTTCGTTTTATTATCAGCTCTATTTAACAAGTCAGTGTTAAAATCGCCTAAGACTAGACTTCTTTTGTGATCCTGTAGCTGCTGACCAAAGACATCCAAGAAATCCGAAAAGTTTGTGTCGCCAGGGTTGTAAACCAGTCCCACGTCCAAGTTATATTTGTCAAGGTGAACCCATAGGTAATTATTTCCTCCTATATATGCTTCGTAACGACAGTTATGGTTCAGACTGTCATGCACATAGATTGAAATTCCTCCACCTTTTTTGTTGTTCCTGATGTTATAATAGTGTGTATAGTTTACCAGTTCAAATTTTTTTGTTTCTTCTTGTGTTGTAATCCATGTTTCAGCGAGAAGTATGACATGAACGGTATTAGGTATAGATTTGAGAATGCACCTCAGTTCATCAAGTTTGCCTAGTTTTCGGATACTGCGCACATTCGCATATAGAAAGTTTAGACGGAATTTCGAAGAGATGAGGTTTTGGTAGCAGTGTGACCAACTTCAAATTAGAGATCCTGCCCCACTTGGGCAAGAAAACTGACAAATCCTGCCAAACTCTAAAGCACAAAATGCCGAAAAAATGCCAAATTATTAGAAAATTTTAAATAAACAGACACATTGTTTTTTTTTGTAGTTTTATTTATTATAATTAATCTTAAAGTCAAAACGTTAACTAAATAAAATTATACATTCGTATTAGCATCGAATTCTTCTTCATCACTTTCTTTATACATCGCTTTTGTCATTTGTTTAATCATTTCATTAGTTGGCTGGAATGAAACGCAGTCACCATATTCACTAATGCCCTGTTTAACATGTAAAATTGAGGCGACATGTTTATTAATAAATCTGTTCCTAGTTTTTGTTTTTATGAGGTTAATTTGCGAGAATATCCTTTCACAAGAAGCATTCGACATTGGCAAACACAACAAACCTTTTACAAAATTAGAAACATTAACGTATTTTAAGTTTCCATTTGAATTTCGGATTTTACCAACGGCACCCCAAAATTTATCAATATCTAGAATTGGCTTTGCATTACTTCCACCAGATTCTAATAAATCACTAACATCTTTGTCAAGTTTTAATTGTCTGTATTCATCATCAATTTTTTGAATCGTATGTTCATCAACAAGATTAGGAAATTGCGTAACAACATTTGCTATCGAAGAAAACTCCTTGTGTACAACGTCTTGAGGAGCTAAGAACTGTAATTGCTTAAAAAGGTCGTTTAATGGCAGACGAGTTTTAAGTTGACTTGAAAGTTGAATGAGAAATGATTGCATATGCTCAAGAAACGTTTGTATTGCAGGTTTCAGATTTATATCTCTTGCTAGAACAGTGATTACTCTGCTGACATTAACACCTAAATACATATCTTTCAGAGGTAAGTAGTTAACGCTGGATGTCGGATCTAGAAGAAGTGGGTCTGTACTCTTAACGTAATTGACTTTCATGTAGCAGCTTAACAATGCCATAAACATTTCAGACACGTCTTTATAAGCCAAGTGTACAGTCGTGTAATCCCCTTGAAATACCGTATTTAATTTATTGACAATAGGCAGAATATAGTCAAGTGCGTAAAAATATAGTTTAAATATGTTGTTGTTAAAGCTTTCGAATAAAAATTGAGAGGATATATTTTTGTCGTGCAAATATTGGCCTTGAAAATAAAGTTTTAGCGCATCCCATTGCTCAAGAATTCTGTTGACACAGGAGTGGAATGACAGCCAACGAATATCGTAATGTTGTAGTATTTTGTGTTTATCTGTATTTACAAACGTTTGGAACTCCGAAAATTCCCTCTGCCTTTTGCTACTGTGAGCAAAATACCCATACACTTCTTTGACTATTTGATTCAGAGCTCTTGGTAATGTGTCTTTGCTTGCATGACTAACGGATAAAGCCGTGGAATGACAGACACATTTGATAAATAAGCAATGCGGATTTACATCCTTAATTTTAGCAATGATTCCGCCACGTTCACCAAACATTACATTGGTAGTGTCGGCTCCGAAACCAACTGCATCTTTTATATCAAGGTTTGAATCACGTAAAGCTTTTGAAAGAGCGTCAAACAAATCCTGTGCCGATTTCCCTTCTAAATCAACTATAGTTAGAAATTTCGTTTTCAACGCTAGTGATTTCTCAGAATAGTATTTAGTTACTATAACAAGCATTTTCGTCGATGAAACGTCTGTACTCTCATCTATTATCAAAGAATACACTGGTGCACGGCTACTAACATTCTGACATGATCTTAAATCTGCTTGCATTTCCCTCTCCAGTTCCGGCTTCAAAACATTATATGTTACCGCAGCTGCTTTGGTTCGTTTACAGGAGAAAGATTTTGCTACCTCTGGATTGGTAAAGCATTTTGAAATGATTTCACTCATATGATCCATGACGCGAAAGGGTAAATTATGTTCTACCAACAGAGCACACATGTTGAGCTCTGCTTTTTTCACCTGATCTTCTAGTGAAGACGTTTTAAAAAACTTTTGCACCTGAAACAATATTTTTTTTAAATAGTAACTTACTAATACTCCCTACCAACGAACGTTGCTCCCTACAATTTTCCTGTTATACCTATGTAAATAAAACTGTATATTTACCGATGACTGCCCACTGTATCCAATCATGTTCTTCTTGTGCTTAGTAGTAGTTGCATGTTCTTTTATGATAGACAATCTAGGCGTCAACTTAGTGTTACATGCTTTACACCATGCAACATCTTCATCTTTCGCTTTTGTTATCCAGGACGAAAGTGACGGATCCTGCTCCCACTCTACACGATATAATCGTTCATATTTACGTTTCATGATAAATCACGAATGGAATACACTCACACCGCACGAAATTAGAAACAATAAATGTGTCTCCGAAGCTTTTCTAGTCAGACTAATCACAGACTAATTAGAAAAACAAACAACTGACAAACAAAGATATTATAATAAACATTATGCTCAGTACTATACGGTTTACAATGGAATGAACTACAAATTCAGCCATAGATGTTACGGGAAATTCCCGAACCAATGGTCTTTGCGTTGCCAGTGTTGCCATAGGCATTTTAAAATTCATACTTAAGTACTGTTTTTTTTTCATTTTGGGTATTGCACCCTCCTCCTTTTATAATACTGCCAAATCTGCCAGCTTATATTGCTAAATACTGCCAAATACTGCCAGATTTCTAAAAAGTCACACTATAGTGCCAGAGAGTAAAATAAAGGGCTAAAACTGCCAAAAAGGCAGGATCCTGCCACATATGGTCACACTGTTTGGTAGCTATTTAAGACTTGGTATGTAGCATTTTTGTTTGAATCATCGTAAGTGACTGTAGAATTCAGTTTTTTTTAAGGTTATTTTCTATAACTTTAGGAATTCCTCTAATATATTTTATTGCTAAATTGGTTTCTCCTGCTGAAAGTCGCCGATTCAGCTCCATTTTCGTTTGTTTAATTAATTCTTGCTGCATTGATATAGGTATATCCAACTTGATATTATATTTATATCACAAATATCCGATATTTTAAAATTTATTATAAACTAGATGTTGCCCGCGGCTACGCTCGCACGTGGTATTCATGTTCCATTTTCGGAAATTTCGGAACAAAAAGTAGCCTATAGCAGTCTCAGAGGTTCAAGCAATACGTATAACAAATTTCATCAAAATCGGTTTAGCCGTTTAGGCGTGAAGGAAGGACAAACAAACAAACAAACACACTTTCACATTTATAATATTAGTATAGATATCGGATATTTTCGAACCCTGGTTTAAAGTAAGTAATAGGTATAGGGTAGCTGTAGTATAAGTTGAGTTGGATAAGTTAGGTGTACCTACATTGTACCTACCTACATACACAGATTACTATTCTAAAAACAGCAGGCATAAGTAGTTTTTGTTTCTTACCTTATTTGCAATAATTATAGTAGAGTGCTTTCTTTCCATGTGCTGCTTCAAGTTAGTTGTATTACTACATGTTTTCAATTCCTTTGGACAGTATTTACACTTCGCAATGTTATTTTTTATGTTAAAATAACTCCTCCAAACACTCTTTGGTCGTGCACTTGACATTTTAACACACTTACACACTCAAATCGATAATTAGTTAACAGTTAGATTAATTAATCAAGTTTTTTTGCAGTTCAATGTTTTATAAGGCTGTGAGAGTACCTAAAGACATCATTTTTGACAGTCTTTGTATGGGAGTGGCGCCCTCCTCCAGTAGCATCAAACACCATGTCATACTGTTGAACTGTTTTACCGACACAACATACGTCACAGCAGTATTGTGTTGCCAACTCTTAAATTAGTTCTCCACGAAATTCTTTAATATTGAATAAAAAATATTTTTATCTCGAAATACTTTTTGATTACTTTATCCATATAACTATAACTTAAAAAATTTAACTTTAAAAAAAAATCGATTAATAAAAAATCGATTATTTGTGGTACGCGAATCGATTAATAAAAATCGATTATTTTAAAATAATAATCGATTATTGTTAAAATCGATTATTTTTTTCACATCGCTAACTAATTTGAATCGTTTTTTAAAATTCCTTAGGGTTATCACAAAAAAAATATATACGTATTTTTTCAATTTTTCTGTTTTAAGTAGTAAAAACCACTACTTAAAACAGAAAAATTGCCATGCCATGAATGCAAATATCAATATTTTTAAAACATGTTTTCGCCAGATAGATTGCTTATCAATTTCTTTAAAAAATATTGAAGTAACTTAATATTTTATTCCAATCGATCTGCATGGCTCAAATTGAAAAATTAGCCCTGTAAAAAATCGTATCGACACAAAAGTGTATCATTATTTTAAAAACACGTGAAGTTAATGAGGAAGTCTGAAGTCTGACGAAAGTGCCATTTTCTCAAATCATTCAATAAATTAAATTAACGTGTACTTGTTCATTTTCTCGGTATTCACGAATGTTTTTACATTAATCAAAGGGATTTTCGTACTCGTATTAGCTTTTATGACTCCATTTCGTAACGTTATCGATGGGTAAGGTAAGTGAAAGAGGTTCATTTAAAAAAAAACTGTTTAATTATTTATTTAAATTTTACAGTAAATGCTCAAATTGCCGTCCTTCTACTATTATGCACGGTCTGCATCTCCTAATAAAAGAAGCTTTTAAGCGCCGATTAAAGTTGATATCATTTATTTCCGCTGCAGCATTTTGGATTCTTTGGCGTAGGTCTTCAACATTCGTGATAGGCAGCATTTTTCAAATTTTGTCTTTAAGACATCCCCAGTAAAAAAAATCTAGTGGATTTAAATCGGGAGATCGCGCCTGCCATAAAATCGGTCCCAACCGGCCGATCCATCTCCCTTGAAATGTATTATTTAGATATTCCCTTACTACAAAAGCATAGTGTGCGGGGCACCCGTCGTTTTGTAACCACATTGAGGTTGTTATTTCTTCTGGTACATTTTGAAGCAAATTAGGCAACTCGTCTCTTAGAAACCACAAATAATAAGAAGCGTTTAAAGTTGTAGGCAACTCAACGGGTCCTATTACTCTTCCGTTTATTATTCCATATATGTCTATAAATTAATTTTAAATGTTGTTTGACTTCTATCTGCTCTCATCAAGCGTGGATTTACTAGTTGCCAGCTGTGTAAGTTGTGCATGTTAGTGTATCCATCCTTTCTACAAGAAGATTCATCGCTCCATAAAATTTTATTAAAAAATTGCGGATCTTTGCGAATCTTTCGTAGCATTGTTCTACAAAATTCCACTCTTCTAGCGTAATCTCTCGGTTCTAAAGTTTGAACACGTCGCAGATTTTTGACATTAGATATAAGGAACATATTGCCGCGTATAGGAATGGCCATCCAGATAAATCACATTTCGCAAAACATTTAATTGATACCGGCCATTCTTTGTGCGACAATAACAGCTATAATATTTTGCATGTTTGTAATAAAAGTTTTCGGTTGTGTGTGTTGGAGCAATTAGAAATAATGAAACATAATAATGACAGTTATCGCTGTTGAATGACCAAACAAATTTAGTTCCATCCCCATTATTACGTATTGTCGCGGGTAGTACGTCACAAATGTCAAACGATGGCGCTTTATAAAGGGGCCGGGAGCTGCGTAGCCGTAACAGTCGGTGCGCAGCTCTCGACCAGTCAACAGCTCCTGAGGATGCCCCGTGGAGGGGCGAAACACGCGTAGGGTATCGGTGTTGGTGTGCATTTTCGCTTGCACGCATTGTTGCTCCTGCATGTGCGTACTTTTTGCGGGCGGGAGGGCGGTGCATGCGTACTGCATCCAAGCTGTATAAACGAGTGAGTTAGCGGAATTAACACTACATATTATTTAAATTAAATTTTTTTGTTTGGGTGAGGGTATCAAAATAAATTTGTGAAGCTAAAATAGAAGTGTCTTAAACTGAAACTGTTGAATAGTATTCAGATTAGGATTGTGTATCAGTAGGCGATAATATCGTGTTTGAAAAGTATCTAAATCGTGAAAATTTTTTAAATAAATGGACAGTTGGACACTTGTCAGGTCTGCTGATAAATCAATTAAATTAAGCTTCATACGAGTGTGTGTAAGGTAGAGTAATATTTTAAGTTTTCTTGTTGAAAACGAAGTCAAACAAGCTTCTATTAATTTTAAATTTTTTGATGTCTTCAAAATCAGTTGTGAGGTTATTGGGACTTATCTGTGCAATAGGATAAGTATCAGGTGTTTGTAAAGCTGTCGATAATTGTTGTCGTAAAATTTTTGAAGTATCTAATTGAGAAAATTCTATGTTTCGTACCTTTAATTCAAAACATATTTCAGGTTTATTAAGTTGATCAAAATTTTAAATCAAAGCCATTTTTATTTGTGAGTTTTAATAGTTTTGGTATTTGTTATGGTAAATGTATATGTTGTAATGCAAACTTTATACCTTAACACGTTGTATAATAAAAAAATCATAAAAGTTTAAAATAAGGATTTTTAGATTGGGGTTGTTAAGTTAGTATTATTATACTTTAATATGATGAATGAGGTGCAGATGGATGAGTGAGTAGGTAGTGAGTGTAATGTTTTGGTTTCGATACCTCTGAGTCGGACTCGGTAGTCCTCGAGGTACAGTCGAAGAAGTTCGCGATCGACCACCTGTAGGCTTGCGCTCGATTCCGGCAGTTCGTGTAGGCTCCGCCCACTGCGCGTACGCATATTAGCGCTAGTTTTATTCTTTAAAACTATAATATTATCACACCCCAAAAGGCGCCCCTTTCTGTATGTTCGTTCGTAGGAAATATTTGCGTTCCAATGTATTGCGTTGCGCGGCTTTGACGGTATGCGAGTTATACGGTAACCTATCTTACTTTCGAAACTCTTTTGTTCGAATTTCAACACTTCGAAAACGGTTTAACGAAGTTTTGAATTCCAGGTATTTTTTTTTACATAATATTGTAAGTAATAAATTTGTTTTACATATGTTTCATTTTCCAGAAAAACTAATAGCCGATTATCAAAACCGAGAGGTGAGGCGGCCCGCGAGCTTAGGAGCAGGTGGTTTTAAAGCTCGAGCCGGCCTGCTGCATGTCTGCTTGCTTGCTGCATGCGTGCTTGCATGCTGCATGTCTTCTTGCATGCTTCAACGTCACTACCACTGCAGCACTTTATTAGATTTATCACTTCTGTGAATTTATCAGACTTTTTAGTACAAAATGAAACAAAGACGTTCTGATACTTGGTATTAACAATTATTGCTACTTATTAATGTTGAGTTTATTGGACATACCTACAAAAGCTGACGTTTGAAATTGTTAAATTATAGTTGAAGTAATGCGACAAAAGAAGAAATTGCTATTGTTTTTCTGTTAGGCGTTAGCGTGTTTAGAAACTTGATGGATTGTAAATATTTGTTATTTGTAATATTTGTCTTTTTATAATATAGGAAACGTTATTCTGGAAACTAAATCGTCTAACATTAATATATTTATCAAAGGTTGAGTAAGATTTCAAAACGTATAGAATTTAAAAAAAATATATTTGAAATTAGGATTATCAGCAATATGTCAATCGTGTTTTTTCGGTAAAATGAAACTATGGAAAACAAAAATGTGGCCAAACGTTTTCGGGATAATGAAATTCGTACTAAAAAAAATCGGTTTTAGAATAGGTAACCGGTCCAACCGTAATTCCTAGTTAGGTCACTCGATTACCTATAACTAATTTTAGGGATGTGAATTTATACTTAAATAATCGATTATGTAATAATCGATATTTTAAATCAGTAAAAAAATCTATTTTAGTGTAATCGATTTTTTTCTAAACTTTTATTTAGGTATTTTTACTGCTCTACAAATACGGCGCTCTTCACATTAGAGTGACTGCAGCGTGACTCTTGTTTTATTTTTACTTGTCGCGCTTTTTAGCGCTACAATCACGCAGCAGAAACGCCAATTAATGTGAACGTATGGGATGAAGTAATACAACTTAAAATTTCATAAAATCAGCTTTATTTGCGCACATAGTACTAACTAATCTTACCTATTAATTATAACATAAATATTTAAAATCTATACTAGGTTATAATATAATGAAAGGGAAATACCGAAATATTTGTACGTTTGTAAGCATGACGTGAATAGGGTCCGGAACTACTGTACCGATCTTTATGAAGTTTAAGATAAGGGAAGGAGTAATTTAGGAGTAGGGTAGGTGTAGCGTATCTGTGTAGGGTAGATGTGAGGTATGTGAAGGTTAGGTGTAGCATAGGTGTAGGGTAAGGATTTAGGAGTAAGTAGTAGAGGTAGTGTATTTTTGGTTCGATACTAAATGAACTTAGATAAAATTAAACTTATTGCCAAAAATCCGTGGGCAGGCATTGGAGAAATAATAGCTTGGGCAATCTTTTACCTAAGATACGATTTCTCGCTTTGCGGACAATATTTCCAGCTTTTGAAAAAAGACGCTCTGCTGGAGCTGATGAAGCACATACTAAAAGGTGCTTACAAGCTAACTTTGATAGTTTGGGATATGCTCCTTCGTAACTTCTCCATATGGCCAATGGGTCACTTTCTAAGCTAGACAAGGGGACGTGGGGGCTTCGAATAGAGCCCCAGAGGGAGCCCCGCACTTAACTCAGCCGCCAGGGCCAGCGCTCGTCCCAAGGCGTCAGCACAAGAACGAGTCGTAGCCAATTCTGTGAACGCTCCAAAGAAGTCACGCTGGATGTTGTGGATATTAGCTTGGACATAGTACCCGTTCCAGGCTTGAGTAAAGTCCCCAGGGACGTAGTTGTCCTGTCCAACGTACACGGGTAGTACGTTTCCGTTGATGGTCACATTTCGAGGGCAGGACTGGGCCGTGCAGTCGATCAGCACAACCACAGGACGAAGAGGGCCACGAATGGACACGGAGTTGGCGAAAGGGATAGAAGTAAGGCAGGCGGCGTTGTGTGGTTGCCAAGCCGCATTGAGATAGGACCCACGGTTGTAGTAATTGATAGTGCCCGCGGTGTATTCTGTTGAAAGATGTGAAACTATGAAGGCCAGAGCCCAAGAGTTGTTCAGGGCGGCCTGTCTGATAGGAATGAATGCCCAGTCTTGGTCCATCTGGTGGTACATGAAGTTCGGACCTGGTTCGATCTTGTTTATACCCATCTGCACAGCAATGTCAAGCGGTACTATGGATATCTCCTGAGCAGGGACACACTGTGCTGCGTCAAGCGGAATTATTCTCGGGGCTAGATGTCCTATGTGTCGGTATCTGCAAATCTAATTCAGATGTCCCCGCTCCTTCATTGCGAAATGTATTTTCTGACAATATTTTTTTACGATGAGCCTGCCATATGTCATCTACATCGTCGGACGCTGAAGTTTGGCCTGTTGTGGAAGCATCGGCACCCATATCAGTGTTTTCATTTAAGTTTCGTTTTATAAAGTTAATTGTTTTCGCCAACGCTGTCCCATCATCTAAATGTATTTTCTTGAATCGTGGGTCCAAAAATGTTGCCATTAAAAATAAATGTACCTTTTGGACATTGTCAAATCTTTTTTTAATTTCATTTAAAAGTGAATTTCTCAACTGGATCGTTAGTTCATTAGTGGGAGTAAGGGCCTCTAAATATTCTCTTAGACATTTAATTATTGGAATGGTCTTACTCCCACTTACGTACTTCTCACTACTCATTTCTTCAGTAACTTTTAGAAATGGTTTTAAGATTTTGGCAATTTCCTTTAATATAATAATATCACTTGCTTGTACCATAGGTGGAGCATTCTCATGGTTAATTAAGATTGAACCAACTGCGCTGCTCATTAAAATAAATCTATCAATCATGAATAACTGTGAGTTCCAGCGGGTACATATATCTCCAATCAAACATTTCATTTTGCCCTCTGGTTCATTTTGTGCTTTTCGTAATTCATCAGAGCCAACGCCACTTTGATGAAACCACGTAACGATTCTTCGAACTTTATCAAGGAAAGTTTTGATTTCTGGTTCAGAAACCGCATTATCTACCGCAAAATTTAGAGTATGCGCCATACAACGAATATGCTTGGCTCTGCCATAAGCTATTTCTATTGCCTTTACTATGTTTGGTGCATTATCAGTCGTGACACAAACAACTTTCTCATCAGGTATTTCCCATTCTTTGCAAATATTTTTTAACATATTTGAAAGGTATTCAGCAGTATGTCTTTCAGAGAGTGGATCACAAGAAATATTGAAAGAAGTAATTTCAAAGTTCTCCATGTAATGTACTGTTACCCCCAAATAGCTTTTCATCTGTAAATCCTTCCATTCATCAACAGTCAGGCACAGGTTGTTTACGGATCTTAATTTCTTTATAATTAAAGCTTTCTTCTCTTCATACTTACTGTCAATTAAGTTTGTTATGGTTTTTCTGCAAGGAACTTTGTATAATGGCGCCACTTGTTTCATGAGTTTCTTGAAACCTTGACCTTCAACAATTTTAAAAGGAAGACTATCACGACACACCATTTCAGCAATGGCTTGAGTGATTTGGTTATTTTTCATACCACCGGAACCATATTCTAATATTTTGGAAAATGACATTTCTATTCCAGACTTTTCTGTTGCAGGTTTCAAACGTTTTGGAGTCGAAGTTATGGGTTCTTGATCTTCTGCAAAACTTGCAGAGGTAGATGGTTCTTCAATCGTAGTTGCTTTAGATGTAGATGGTTCGGTCGGTTCCTATACTATAGTAACAAAAAGTAACAATGTAGTCAAAGTAACATCAAGCATAATATAGGGTAAATGTAGAGTAGGTATAGGACGGGGACGGGAACGGAAACTGGGGCGATGACCGGGACGGGAACGAGGACAGGTTGATCGGAATTAATGAATTAGTTACATTTAACAGATTTCATCAAAAGATCATAGTTTAAATAGGAAAACTACGCGAGCGCAGCCGCGGGCAACGGCTAGTCATGATATTATACCGATATGAAACATATAAACAAGTAGTATTCGTAAATAATGGAATAAAATAATCATGTGGCTTTCATACAAAATTGATATGGGGTTAAAGAATATTTATTTCTTATTAAAAACCATACAGTCACTTACATAAGAAATTATTAATATAATGTAGGTAGGTCTAACTGTCCAGTAGTTCGTAGATATATTGGGTTTGGGAATCGTCTCTCAAGCAGGTTCGATTCAATTTGTGTACTTACATGGAACGGTGAACCGTATTAAAACCGAACAAAAACACTGCCATAGTAAGAGCATTGCGATGTTACTAATGTATCCATTTGGTTAGTGGCGCATGCGTAAGCAGGCGCGTGGCTAGCGACTAGCGAGCGACTGACTACTGGCCGGCGGCGCCGGCGCTGGCGGGCGGCGGGCGCAGGTAGGATACGCGCAGCTGTCGGTCGACTAAGCTTGAGAGGCTATTCCCGCAAAAGCGCGTACATGCAATTTTCGGACAAAATATTAATTCATTATAGACTTAATGAGAATGTACCCTGAAAAATGTGCCTTTTAAGTCTACATTTAAAAATATTTATGGAGTTTGAATTTTTTATAGAATCTAGCAACTTATTAAATAGAAGTGCTCCTTCAGAGGATATAACCTTCTGACCGTATTTTGTTCTTGATTTTGGCACTAGGAAGAATTTTTTCGGTCTTCTTTGGCTATATTTTGGAGTTTCATTATTTGTATTAAATTTCATTTTTGAATGAATTTTATTATGCAGTATTTTATAGACAAGTATTAGGGTTTGGAAAATGTATAATTGGGTAATGTTCATTAATTTTGTTTCCTTGTAAACTGTTTCAGTACTGGTTCGGTAGTTATAATTAAATAAAGATTTAATGATTTTATTTTGTAATATTTGTAGTTCTTTTAATTTTGTTTTTGATGTTGTTCCCCATATTTCGATTAGATAAGTAAGATGAGATTTCACAAATGAATTGTAAAGCATAAATCGAACTTTTCGAGGAAAACAGCCAACATTGTGCCGTATACATCCAAGAAATGAGACAAGTTTTGCCTTTATGTAGTCAACTTGTGAAGTCCACATTAGGTGGCTGTCAATTCTTAGGCCGAGATACTTTTCTTCTTTTTTTTCAAATATGGTTATTCCATCTATAGTTAATTTATTGTGATTCATTATTTTTTTATTTTTAGGTTTAAAAATACAATAACAAGTTTTTGCAGTGTTTATTGTAAGTAAATTATATTGAAACCAATTGAATATAGTGTTTAGATCTTCCTGTGCCTGACTTATAATTACATCTATGGAATTACCAAAATAAAACAAACATGTGTCATCTGCATACAGAGTTAGTTTACCATGTAGGTTGACTTCACATATATTGTTGATGTATATCAAGAAAAGCAACGGCCCAAGAATCGAGCCCTGTGGAACACCACACATAATTGGTTTTACCTTACTTTGACTATCATTAATCTTTGTAATTTGGCATCTGTCACTGAGATAAGACTTGAGCATTTGTAGAGCTGTACCAGTTATGCCAGTTTTTTCAAGTTTATCGATTAATAGCTTATGGCTGATAGTGTCGAAAGCTTTTTTGAGGTCGATAAATATTCCCAAGACTATCATTTTATTATCTATACTAGTCTTTATTTCAGTAATTAAATCGCAAGTGGCTGCTAATGTGTTTGAGTGAGGTCTGAAGCCGTATTGACATTTGGAAAAGAACTTGATAGAGTAAAGGTGTTCGTCTATACGGGAATAAATAACTTTTTCTAATATTTTTGATATCACGGGCAGTACCGAGATTGGGCGATAATTATTTGGATCATTTGTAGGGCCTGACTTATGAATTGGATTAACTTTCGCTAGTTTTAAGGAAGCAGGAAAACTACCTTCTGATAGGAGTACATTAAAGCAGTTCGCGAAATTTTGAGCCATTAGATTGCCAATACATTTAATGTGTTTGGTACTAACGCCGTCTATACCGGAGCTTGAATTTATGTCAAGGCCATTAATAATCTTTATAACTTCGTCTTTAGTACAGGGTGTAAATGTGTCGAGTGTTTTATCAGGATTATAGGATGACATTGCATAAACAGAACTTTGATGAAATTTTAATGGTATTTCGTTTGCAAGTTTCAGACCTACCGAGGAGAAGAAGTCATTAAAAACCTCGCATATTAGTCCCGGGTCAGTGATTATACCGGTTGGTGTTTTTAACTTTGGAGGAGCACGACTAGTTTTAGTTTTGTTATTCGATAAAGTGTTAATCAAGGACCACAGTTTTTTTGGGTTATTCTCAACGCTCTTGAACTTGTCAAGGTAGAAATTTTCTTTACTTTTTTTAATGATCCGTCGTGCTTCTTTACGCAGTGTATTGAATTCTTCTTGTTTGTGTGAATTGTCCGGTTCCTTCTTAATTTCATTCCATAGTTCATTCTTTTGATTTATAGTTCTAATAATTTCTTTATTAATCCAATCCTTTCGTGGTAGATTCTCTATTTTACTTTTGACTTGCTTGCATTGTGTAATAGAATTTAGTAAATATTTTTCTAGATTAAGGTAGTTATTCGATTCAAAATTTTCACTTTGGATACAATTTAGTAGTTTTTCATAGTTTGTGGAGATATATTGTGCCTTTTTTAGTTTAGGAGGTTTGTGTTTTTTTATTTCGACGTAAATCTGCTTATGATCAGATAGACTGGAATCCACTGTTGCTAGGTGAAAGTTCGTGTTTGGTAAATTGGTCAGGACGTGGTCAATTAAGCTATTGGTTGTAGCTGTTTCTCTTGTGCAAAATTGCTTAGTAGTACGGTTTAAAACTTGGTATCCGGATTCTTGTAGTAGTGCTTTATAGCGTTTCGTTTTATTATCAGCTCTATTTAACAAGTCAGTGTTAAAATCGCCTAAGACTAGACTTCTTTTGTGATCCTGTAGCTGCTGACCAAAGACATCCAAGAAATCCGAAAAGTTTGTGTCGCCAGGGTTGTAAACCAGTCCCACGTCCAAGTTATATTTGTCAAGGTGAACCCATAGGTAATTATTTCCTCCTATATATGCTTCGTAACGACAGTTATGGTTCAGACTGTCATGCACATAGATTGAAATTCCTCCACCTTTTTTGTTGTTCCTGATGTTATAATAGTGTGTATAGTTTACCAGTTCAAATTTTTTTGTTTCTTCTTGTGTTGTAATCCATGTTTCAGCGAGAAGTATGACATGAACGGTATTAGGTATAGATTTGAGAATGCACCTCAGTTCATCAAGTTTGCCTAGTTTTCGGATACTGCGCACATTCGCATATAGAAAGTTTAGACGGAATTTCAAAGAGATGAGGTTTTGGTAGCAGTGTGACCAACTTCAAATTAGAGATCCTGCCCCACTTGGGCAAGAAAACTGACAAATCCTGCCAAACTCTAAAGCACAAAATGCCGAAAAAATGCCAAATTATTAGAAAATTTTAAATAAACAGACACATTGTTTTTTTTTGTAGTTTTATTTATTATAATTAATCTTAAAGTCAAAACGTTAACTAAATAAAATTATACATTCGTATTAGCATCGAATTCTTCTTCATCACTTTCTTTATACATCGCTTTTGTCATTTGTTTAATCATTTCATTAGTTGGCTGGAATGAAACGCAGTCACCATATTCACTAATGCCCTGTTTAACATGTAAAATTGAGGCGACATGTTTATTAATAAATCTGTTCCTAGTTTTTGTTTTTATGAGGTTAATTTGCGAGAATATCCTTTCACAAGAAGCATTCGACATTGGCAAACACAACAAACCTTTTACAAAATTAGAAACATTAACGTATTTTAAGTTTCCATTTGAATTTCGGATTTTACCAACGGCACCCCAAAATTTATCAATATCTAGAATTGGCTTTGCATTACTTCCACCAGATTCTAATAAATCACTAACATCTTTGTCAAGTTTTAATTGTCTGTATTCATCATCAATTTTTTGAATCGTATGTTCATCAACAAGATTAGGAAATTGCGTAACAACATTTGCTATCGAAGAAAACTCCTTGTGTACAACGTCTTGAGGAGCTAAGAACTGTAATTGCTTAAAAAGGTCGTTTAATGGCAGACGAGTTTTAAGTTGACTTGAAAGTTGAATGAGAAATGATTGCATATGCTCAAGAAACGTTTGTATTGCAGGTTTCAGATTTATATCTCTTGCTAGAACAGTGATTACTCTGCTGACATTAACACCTAAATACATATCTTTCAGAGGTAAGTAGTTAACGCTGGATGTCGGATCTAGAAGAAGTGGGTCTGTACTCTTAACGTAATTGACTTTCATGTAGCAGCTTAACAATGCCATAAACATTTCAGACACGTCTTTATAAGCCAAGTGTACAGTCGTGTAATCCCCTTGAAATACCGTATTTAATTTATTGACAATAGGCAGAATATAGTCAAGTGCGTAAAAATATAGTTTAAATATGTTGTTGTTAAAGCTTTCGAATAAAAATTGAGAGGATATATTTTTGTCGTGCAAATATTGGCCTTGAAAATAAAGTTTTAGCGCATCCCATTGCTCAAGAATTCTGTTGACACAGGAGTGGAATGACAGCCAACGAATATCGTAATGTTGTAGTATTTTGTGTTTATCTGTATTTACAAACGTTTGGAACTCCGAAAATTCCCTCTGCCTTTTGCTACTGTGAGCAAAATACCCATACACTTCTTTGACTATTTGATTCAGAGCTCTTGGTAATGTGTCTTTGCTTGCATGACTAACGGATAAAGCCGTGGAATGACAGACACATTTGATAAATAAGCAATGCGGATTTACATCCTTAATTTTAGCAATGATTCCGCCACGTTCACCAAACATTACATTGGTAGTGTCGGCTCCGAAACCAACTGCATCTTTTATATCAAGGTTTGAATCACGTAAAGCTTTTGAAAGAGCGTCAAACAAATCCTGTGCCGATTTCCCTTCTAAATCAACTATAGTTAGAAATTTCGTTTTCAACGCTAGTGATTTCTCAGAATAGTATTTAGTTACTATAACAAGCATTTTCGTCGATGAAACGTCTGTACTCTCATCTATTATCAAAGAATACACTGGTGCACGGCTACTAACATTCTGACATGATCTTAAATCTGCTTGCATTTCCCTCTCCAGTTCCGGCTTCAAAACATTATATGTTACCGCAGCTGCTTTGGTTCGTTTACAGGAGAAAGATTTTGCTACCTCTGGATTGGTAAAGCATTTTGAAATGATTTCACTCATATGATCCATGACGCGAAAGGGTAAATTATGTTCTACCAACAGAGCACACATGTTGAGCTCTGCTTTTTTCACCTGATCTTCTAGTGAAGACGTTTTAAAAAACTTTTGCACCTGAAACAATATTTTTTTTAAATAGTAACTTACTAATACTCCCTACCAACGAACGTTGCTCCCTACAATTTTCCTGTTATACCTATGTAAATAAAACTGTATATTTACCGATGACTGCCCACTGTATCCAATCATGTTCTTCTTGTGCTTAGTAGTAGTTGCATGTTCTTTTATGATAGACAATCTAGGCGTCAACTTAGTGTTACATGCTTTACACCATGCAACATCTTCATCTTTCGCTTTTGTTATCCAGGACGAAAGTGACGGATCCTGCTCCCACTCTACACGATATAATCGTTCATATTTACGTTTCATGATAAATCACGAATGGAATACACTCACACCGCACGAAATTAGAAACAATAAATGTGTCTCCGAAGCTTTTCTAGTCAGACTAATCACAGACTAATTAGAAAAACAAACAACTGACAAACAAAGATATTATAATAAACATTATGCTCAGTACTATACGGTTTACAATGGAATGAACTACAAATTCAGCCATAGATGTTACGGGAAATTCCCGAACCAATGGTCTTTGCGTTGCCAGTGTTGCCATAGGCATTTTAAAATTCATACTTAAGTACTGTTTTTTTTTCATTTTGGGTATTGCACCCTCCTCCTTTTATAATACTGCCAAATCTGCCAGCTTATATTGCTAAATACTGCCAAATACTGCCAGATTTCTAAAAAGTCACACTATAGTGCCAGAGAGTAAAATAAAGGGCTAAAACTGCCAAAAAGGCAGGATCCTGCCACATATGGTCACACTGTTTGGTAGCTATTTAAGACTTGGTATGTAGCATTTTTGTTTGAATCATCGTAAGTGACTGTAGAATTCAGTTTTTTTTAAGGTTATTTTCTATAACTTTAGGAATTCCTCTAATATATTTTATTGCTAAATTGGTTTCTCCTGCTGAAAGTCGCCGATTCAGCTCCATTTTCGTTTGTTTAATTAATTCTTGCTGCATTGATATAGGTATATCCAACTTGATATTATATTTATATCACAAATATCCGATATTTTAAAATTTATTATAAACTAGATGTTGCCCGCGGCTACGCTCGCACGTGGTATTCATGTTCCATTTTCGGAAATTTCGGAACAAAAAGTAGCCTATAGCAGTCTCAGAGGTTCAAGCAATACGTATAACAAATTTCATCAAAATCGGTTTAGCCGTTTAGGCGTGAAGGAAGGACAAACAAACAAACAAACACACTTTCACATTTATAATATTAGTATAGATATCGGATATTTTCGAACCCTGGTTTAAAGTAAGTAATAGGTATAGGGTAGCTGTAGTATAAGTTGAGTTGGATAAGTTAGGTGTACCTACATTGTACCTACCTACATACACAGATTACTATTCTAAAAACAGCAGGCATAAGTAGTTTTTGTTTCTTACCTTATTTGCAATAATTATAGTAGAGTGCTTTCTTTCCATGTGCTGCTTCAAGTTAGTTGTATTACTACATGTTTTCAATTCCTTTGGACAGTATTTACACTTCGCAATGTTATTTTTTATGTTAAAATAACTCCTCCAAACACTCTTTGGTCGTGCACTTGACATTTTAACACACTTACACACTCAAATCGATAATTAGTTAACAGTTAGATTAATTAATCAAGTTTTTTTGCAGTTCAATGTTTTATAAGGCTGTGAGAGTACCTAAAGACATCATTTTTGACAGTCTTTGTATGGGAGTGGCGCCCTCCTCCAGTAGCATCAAACACCATGTCATACTGTTGAACTGTTTTACCGACACAACATACGTCACAGCAGTATTGTGTTGCCAACTCTTAAATTAGTTCTCCACGAAATTCTTTAATATTGAATAAAAAATATTTTTATCTCGAAATACTTTTTGATTACTTTATCCATATAACTATAACTTAAAAAATTTAACTTTAAAAAAAAATCGATTAATAAAAAATCGATTATTTGTGGTACGCGAATCGATTAATAAAAATCGATTATTTTAAAATAATAATCGATTATTGTTAAAATCGATTATTTTTTTCACATCGCTAACTAATTTGAATCGTTTTTTAAAATTCCTTAGGGTTATCACAAAAAAAATATATACGTATTTTTTCAATTTTTCTGTTTTAAGTAGTAAAAACCACTACTTAAAACAGAAAAATTGCCATGCCATGAATGCAAATATCAATATTTTTAAAACATGTTTTCGCCAGATAGATTGCTTATCAATTTCTTTAAAAAATATTGAAGTAACTTAATATTTTATTCCAATCGATCTGCATGGCTCAAATTGAAAAATTAGCCCTGTAAAAAATCGTATCGACACAAAAGTGTATCATTATTTTAAAAACACGTGAAGTTAATGAGGAAGTCTGAAGTCTGACGAAAGTGCCATTTTCTCAAATCATTCAATAAATTAAATTAACGTGTACTTGTTCATTTTCTCGGTATTCACGAATGTTTTTACATTAATCAAAGGGATTTTCGTACTCGTATTAGCTTTTATGACTCCATTTCGTAACGTTATCGATGGGTAAGGTAAGTGAAAGAGGTTCATTTAAAAAAAAACTGTTTAATTATTTATTTAAATTTTACAGTAAATGCTCAAATTGCCGTCCTTCTACTATTATGCACGGTCTGCATCTCCTAATAAAAGAAGCTTTTAAGCGCCGATTAAAGTTGATATCATTTATTTCCGCTGCAGCATTTTGGATTCTTTGGCGTAGGTCTTCAACATTCGTGATAGGCAGCATTTTTCAAATTTTGTCTTTAAGACATCCCCAGTAAAAAAAATCTAGTGGATTTAAATCGGGAGATCGCGCCTGCCATAAAATCGGTCCCAACCGGCCGATCCATCTCCCTTGAAATGTATTATTTAGATATTCCCTTACTACAAAAGCATAGTGTGCGGGGCACCCGTCGTTTTGTAACCACATTGAGGTTGTTATTTCTTCTGGTACATTTTGAAGCAAATTAGGCAACTCGTCTCTTAGAAACCACAAATAATAAGAAGCGTTTAAAGTTGTAGGCAACTCAACGGGTCCTATTACTCTTCCGTTTATTATTCCATATATGTCTATAAATTAATTTTAAATGTTGTTTGACTTCTATCTGCTCTCATCAAGCGTGGATTTACTAGTTGCCAGCTGTGTAAGTTGTGCATGTTAGTGTATCCATCCTTTCTACAAGAAGATTCATCGCTCCATAAAATTTTATTAAAAAATTGCGGATCTTTGCGAATCTTTCGTAGCATTGTTCTACAAAATTCCACTCTTCTAGCGTAATCTCTCGGTTCTAAAGTTTGAACACGTCGCAGATTTTTGACATTAGATATAAGGAACATATTGCCGCGTATAGGAATGGCCATCCAGATAAATCACATTTCGCAAAACATTTAATTGATACCGGCCATTCTTTGTGCGACAATAACAGCTATAATATTTTGCATGTTTGTAATAAAAGTTTTCGGTTGTGTGTGTTGGAGCAATTAGAAATAATGAAACATAATAATGACAGTTATCGCTGTTGAATGACCAAACAAATTTAGTTCCATCCCCATTATTACGTATTGTCGCGGGTAGTACGTCACAAATGTCAAACGATGGCGCTTTATAAAGGGGCCGGGAGCTGCGTAGCCGTAACAGTCGGTGCGCAGCTCTCGACCAGTCAACAGCTCCTGAGGATGCCCCGTGGAGGGGCGAAACACGCGTAGGGTATCGGTGTTGGTGTGCATTTTCGCTTGCACGCATTGTTGCTCCTGCATGTGCGTACTTTTTGCGGGCGGGAGGGCGGTGCATGCGTACTGCATCCAAGCTGTATAAACGAGTGAGTTAGCGGAATTAACACTACATATTATTTAAATTAAATTTTTTTGTTTGGGTGAGGGTATCAAAATAAATTTGTGAAGCTAAAATAGAAGTGTCTTAAACTGAAACTGTTGAATAGTATTCAGATTAGGATTGTGTATCAGTAGGCGATAATATCGTGTTTGAAAAGTATCTAAATCGTGAAAATTTTTTAAATAAATGGACAGTTGGACACTTGTCAGGTCTGCTGATAAATCAATTAAATTAAGCTTCATACGAGTGTGTGTAAGGTAGAGTAATATTTTAAGTTTTCTTGTTGAAAACGAAGTCAAACAAGCTTCTATTAATTTTAAATTTTTTGATGTCTTCAAAATCAGTTGTGAGGTTATTGGGACTTATCTGTGCAATAGGATAAGTATCAGGTGTTTGTAAAGCTGTCGATAATTGTTGTCGTAAAATTTTTGAAGTATCTAATTGAGAAAATTCTATGTTTCGTACCTTTAATTCAAAACATATTTCAGGTTTATTAAGTTGATCAAAATTTTAAATCAAAGCCATTTTTATTTGTGAGTTTTAATAGTTTTGGTATTTGTTATGGTAAATGTATATGTTGTAATGCAAACTTTATACCTTAACACGTTGTATAATAAAAAAATCATAAAAGTTTAAAATAAGGATTTTTAGATTGGGGTTGTTAAGTTAGTATTATTATACTTTAATATGATGAATGAGGTGCAGATGGATGAGTGAGTAGGTAGTGAGTGTAATGTTTTGGTTTCGATACCTCTGAGTCGGACTCGGTAGTCCTCGAGGTACAGTCGAAGAAGTTCGCGATCGACCACCTGTAGGCTTGCGCTCGATTCCGGCAGTTCGTGTAGGCTCCGCCCACTGCGCGTACGCATATTAGCGCTAGTTTTATTCTTTAAAACTATAATATTATCACACCCCAAAAGGCGCCCCTTTCTGTATGTTCGTTCGTAGGAAATATTTGCGTTCCAATGTATTGCGTTGCGCGGCTTTGACGGTATGCGAGTTATACGGTAACCTATCTTACTTTCGAAACTCTTTTGTTCGAATTTCAACACTTCGAAAACGGTTTAACGAAGTTTTGAATTCCAGGTATTTTTTTTTACATAATATTGTAAGTAATAAATTTGTTTTACATATGTTTCATTTTCCAGAAAAACTAATAGCCGATTATCAAAACCGAGAGGTGAGGCGGCCCGCGAGCTTAGGAGCAGGTGGTTTTAAAGCTCGAGCCGGCCTGCTGCATGTCTGCTTGCTTGCTGCATGCGTGCTTGCATGCTGCATGTCTTCTTGCATGCTTCAACGTCACTACCACTGCAGCACTTTATTAGATTTATCACTTCTGTGAATTTATCAGACTTTTTAGTACAAAATGAAACAAAGACGTTCTGATACTTGGTATTAACAATTATTGCTACTTATTAATGTTGAGTTTATTGGACATACCTACAAAAGCTGACGTTTGAAATTGTTAAATTATAGTTGAAGTAATGCGACAAAAGAAGAAATTGCTATTGTTTTTCTGTTAGGCGTTAGCGTGTTTAGAAACTTGATGGATTGTAAATATTTGTTATTTGTAATATTTGTCTTTTTATAATATAGGAAACGTTATTCTGGAAACTAAATCGTCTAACATTAATATATTTATCAAAGGTTGAGTAAGATTTCAAAACGTATAGAATTTAAAAAAAATATATTTGAAATTAGGATTATCAGCAATATGTCAATCGTGTTTTTTCGGTAAAATGAAACTATGGAAAACAAAAATGTGGCCAAACGTTTTCGGGATAATGAAATTCGTACTAAAAAAAATCGGTTTTAGAATAGGTAACCGGTCCAACCGTAATTCCTAGTTAGGTCACTCGATTACCTATAACTAATTTTAGGGATGTGAATTTATACTTAAATAATCGATTATGTAATAATCGATATTTTAAATCAGTAAAAAAATCTATTTTAGTGTAATCGATTTTTTTCTAAACTTTTATTTAGGTATTTTTACTGCTCTACAAATACGGCGCTCTTCACATTAGAGTGACTGCAGCGTGACTCTTGTTTTATTTTTACTTGTCGCGCTTTTTAGCGCTACAATCACGCAGCAGAAACGCCAATTAATGTGAACGTATGGGATGAAGTAATACAACTTAAAATTTCATAAAATCAGCTTTATTTGCGCACATAGTACTAACTAATCTTACCTATTAATTATAACATAAATATTTAAAATCTATACTAGGTTATAATATAATGAAAGGGAAATACCGAAATATTTGTACGTTTGTAAGCATGACGTGAATAGGGTCCGGAACTACTGTACCGATCTTTATGAAGTTTAAGATAAGGGAAGGAGTAATTTAGGAGTAGGGTAGGTGTAGCGTATCTGTGTAGGGTAGATGTGAGGTATGTGAAGGTTAGGTGTAGCATAGGTGTAGGGTAAGGATTTAGGAGTAAGTAGTAGAGGTAGTGTATTTTTGGTTCGATACTAAATGAACTTAGATAAAATTAAACTTATTGCCAAAAATCCGTGGGCAGGCATTGGAGAAATAATAGCTTGGGCAATCTTTTACCTAAGATACGATTTCTCGCTTTGCGGACAATATTTCCAGCTTTTGAAAAAAGACGCTCTGCTGGAGCTGATGAAGCACATACTAAAAGGTGCTTACAAGCTAACTTTGATAGTTTGGGATATGCTCCTTCGTAACTTCTCCATATGGCCAATGGGTCACTTTCTAAGCTAGACAAGGGGACGTGGGGGCTTCGAATAGAGCCCCAGAGGGAGCCCCGCACTTAACTCAGCCGCCAGGGCCAGCGCTCGTCCCAAGGCGTCAGCACAAGAACGAGTCGTAGCCAATTCTGTGAACGCTCCAAAGAAGTCACGCTGGATGTTGTGGATATTAGCTTGGACATAGTACCCGTTCCAGGCTTGAGTAAAGTCCCCAGGGACGTAGTTGTCCTGTCCAACGTACACGGGTAGTACGTTTCCGTTGATGGTCACATTTCGAGGGCAGGACTGGGCCGTGCAGTCGATCAGCACAACCACAGGACGAAGAGGGCCACGAATGGACACGGAGTTGGCGAAAGGGATAGAAGTAAGGCAGGCGGCGTTGTGTGGTTGCCAAGCCGCATTGAGATAGGACCCACGGTTGTAGTAATTGATAGTGCCCGCGGTGTATTCTGTTGAAAGATGTGAAACTATGAAGGCCAGAGCCCAAGAGTTGTTCAGGGCGGCCTGTCTGATAGGAATGAATGCCCAGTCTTGGTCCATCTGGTGGTACATGAAGTTCGGACCTGGTTCGATCTTGTTTATACCCATCTGCACAGCAATGTCAAGCGGTACTATGGATATCTCCTGAGCAGGGACACACTGTGCTGCGTCAAGCGGAATTATTCTCGGGGCTAGATGTCCTATGTGTCGGTATCTGCAAATCTAATTCAGATGTCCCCGCTCCTTCATTGCGAAATGTATTTTCTGACAATATTTTTTTACGATGAGCCTGCCATATGTCATCTACATCGTCGGACGCTGAAGTTTGGCCTGTTGTGGAAGCATCGGCACCCATATCAGTGTTTTCATTTAAGTTTCGTTTTATAAAGTTAATTGTTTTCGCCAACGCTGTCCCATCATCTAAATGTATTTTCTTGAATCGTGGGTCCAAAAATGTTGCCATTAAAAATAAATGTACCTTTTGGACATTGTCAAATCTTTTTTTAATTTCATTTAAAAGTGAATTTCTCAACTGGATCGTTAGTTCATTAGTGGGAGTAAGGGCCTCTAAATATTCTCTTAGACATTTAATTATTGGAATGGTCTTACTCCCACTTACGTACTTCTCACTACTCATTTCTTCAGTAACTTTTAGAAATGGTTTTAAGATTTTGGCAATTTCCTTTAATATAATAATATCACTTGCTTGTACCATAGGTGGAGCATTCTCATGGTTAATTAAGATTGAACCAACTGCGCTGCTCATTAAAATAAATCTATCAATCATGAATAACTGTGAGTTCCAGCGGGTACATATATCTCCAATCAAACATTTCATTTTGCCCTCTGGTTCATTTTGTGCTTTTCGTAATTCATCAGAGCCAACGCCACTTTGATGAAACCACGTAACGATTCTTCGAACTTTATCAAGGAAAGTTTTGATTTCTGGTTCAGAAACCGCATTATCTACCGCAAAATTTAGAGTATGCGCCATACAACGAATATGCTTGGCTCTGCCATAAGCTATTTCTATTGCCTTTACTATGTTTGGTGCATTATCAGTCGTGACACAAACAACTTTCTCATCAGGTATTTCCCATTCTTTGCAAATATTTTTTAACATATTTGAAAGGTATTCAGCAGTATGTCTTTCAGAGAGTGGATCACAAGAAATATTGAAAGAAGTAATTTCAAAGTTCTCCATGTAATGTACTGTTACCCCCAAATAGCTTTTCATCTGTAAATCCTTCCATTCATCAACAGTCAGGCACAGGTTGTTTACGGATCTTAATTTCTTTATAATTAAAGCTTTCTTCTCTTCATACTTACTGTCAATTAAGTTTGTTATGGTTTTTCTGCAAGGAACTTTGTATAATGGCGCCACTTGTTTCATGAGTTTCTTGAAACCTTGACCTTCAACAATTTTAAAAGGAAGACTATCACGACACACCATTTCAGCAATGGCTTGAGTGATTTGGTTATTTTTCATACCACCGGAACCATATTCTAATATTTTGGAAAATGACATTTCTATTCCAGACTTTTCTGTTGCAGGTTTCAAACGTTTTGGAGTCGAAGTTATGGGTTCTTGATCTTCTGCAAAACTTGCAGAGGTAGATGGTTCTTCAATCGTAGTTGCTTTAGATGTAGATGGTTCGGTCGGTTCCTATACTATAGTAACAAAAAGTAACAATGTAGTCAAAGTAACATCAAGCATAATATAGGGTAAATGTAGAGTAGGTATAGGACGGGGACGGGAACGGAAACTGGGGCGATGACCGGGACGGGAACGAGGACAGGTTGATCGGAATTAATGAATTAGTTACATTTAACAGATTTCATCAAAAGATCATAGTTTAAATAGGAAAACTACGCGAGCGCAGCCGCGGGCAACGGCTAGTCATGATATTATACCGATATGAAACATATAAACAAGTAGTATTCGTAAATAATGGAATAAAATAATCATGTGGCTTTCATACAAAATTGATATGGGGTTAAAGAATATTTATTTCTTATTAAAAACCATACAGTCACTTACATAAGAAATTATTAATATAATGTAGGTAGGTCTAACTGTCCAGTAGTTCGTAGATATATTGGGTTTGGGAATCGTCTCTCAAGCAGGTTCGATTCAATTTGTGTACTTACATGGAACGGTGAACCGTATTAAAACCGAACAAAAACACTGCCATAGTAAGAGCATTGCGATGTTACTAATGTATCCATTTGGTTAGTGGCGCATGCGTAAGCAGGCGCGTGGCTAGCGACTAGCGAGCGACTGACTACTGGCCGGCGGCGCCGGCGCTGGCGGGCGGCGGGCGCAGGTAGGATACGCGCAGCTGTCGGTCGACTAAGCTTGAGAGGCTATTCCCGCAAAAGCGCGTACATGCAATTTTCGGACAAAATATTAATTCATTATAGACTTAATGAGAATGTACCCTGAAAAATGTGCCTTTTAAGTCTACATTTAAAAATATTTATGGAGTTTGAATTTTTTATAGAATCTAGCAACTTATTAAATAGAAGTGCTCCTTCAGAGGATATAACCTTCTGACCGTATTTTGTTCTTGATTTTGGCACTAGGAAGAATTTTTTCGGTCTTCTTTGGCTATATTTTGGAGTTTCATTATTTGTATTAAATTTCATTTTTGAATGAATTTTATTATGCAGTATTTTATAGACAAGTATTAGGGTTTGGAAAATGTATAATTGGGTAATGTTCATTAATTTTGTTTCCTTGTAAACTGTTTCAGTACTGGTTCGGTAGTTATAATTAAATAAAGATTTAATGATTTTATTTTGTAATATTTGTAGTTCTTTTAATTTTGTTTTTGATGTTGTTCCCCATATTTCGATTAGATAAGTAAGATGAGATTTCACAAATGAATTGTAAAGCATAAATCGAACTTTTCGAGGAAAACAGCCAACATTGTGCCGTATACATCCAAGAAATGAGACAAGTTTTGCCTTTATGTAGTCAACTTGTGAAGTCCACATTAGGTGGCTGTCAATTCTTAGGCCGAGATACTTTTCTTCTTTTTTTTCAAATATGGTTATTCCATCTATAGTTAATTTATTGTGATTCATTATTTTTTTATTTTTAGGTTTAAAAATACAATAACAAGTTTTTGCAGTGTTTATTGTAAGTAAATTATATTGAAACCAATTGAATATAGTGTTTAGATCTTCCTGTGCCTGACTTATAATTACATCTATGGAATTACCAAAATAAAACAAACATGTGTCATCTGCATACAGAGTTAGTTTACCATGTAGGTTGACTTCACATATATTGTTGATGTATATCAAGAAAAGCAACGGCCCAAGAATCGAGCCCTGTGGAACACCACACATAATTGGTTTTACCTTACTTTGACTATCATTAATCTTTGTAATTTGGCATCTGTCACTGAGATAAGACTTGAGCATTTGTAGAGCTGTACCAGTTATGCCAGTTTTTTCAAGTTTATCGATTAATAGCTTATGGCTGATAGTGTCGAAAGCTTTTTTGAGGTCGATAAATATTCCCAAGACTATCATTTTATTATCTATACTAGTCTTTATTTCAGTAATTAAATCGCAAGTGGCTGCTAATGTGTTTGAGTGAGGTCTGAAGCCGTATTGACATTTGGAAAAGAACTTGATAGAGTAAAGGTGTTCGTCTATACGGGAATAAATAACTTTTTCTAATATTTTTGATATCACGGGCAGTACCGAGATTGGGCGATAATTATTTGGATCATTTGTAGGGCCTGACTTATGAATTGGATTAACTTTCGCTAGTTTTAAGGAAGCAGGAAAACTACCTTCTGATAGGAGTACATTAAAGCAGTTCGCGAAATTTTGAGCCATTAGATTGCCAATACATTTAATGTGTTTGGTACTAACGCCGTCTATACCGGAGCTTGAATTTATGTCAAGGCCATTAATAATCTTTATAACTTCGTCTTTAGTACAGGGTGTAAATGTGTCGAGTGTTTTATCAGGATTATAGGATGACATTGCATAAACAGAACTTTGATGAAATTTTAATGGTATTTCGTTTGCAAGTTTCAGACCTACCGAGGAGAAGAAGTCATTAAAAACCTCGCATATTAGTCCCGGGTCAGTGATTATACCGGTTGGTGTTTTTAACTTTGGAGGAGCACGACTAGTTTTAGTTTTGTTATTCGATAAAGTGTTAATCAAGGACCACAGTTTTTTTGGGTTATTCTCAACGCTCTTGAACTTGTCAAGGTAGAAATTTTCTTTACTTTTTTTAATGATCCGTCGTGCTTCTTTACGCAGTGTATTGAATTCTTCTTGTTTGTGTGAATTGTCCGGTTCCTTCTTAATTTCATTCCATAGTTCATTCTTTTGATTTATAGTTCTAATAATTTCTTTATTAATCCAATCCTTTCGTGGTAGATTCTCTATTTTACTTTTGACTTGCTTGCATTGTGTAATAGAATTTAGTAAATATTTTTCTAGATTAAGGTAGTTATTCGATTCAAAATTTTCACTTTGGATACAATTTAGTAGTTTTTCATAGTTTGTGGAGATATATTGTGCCTTTTTTAGTTTAGGAGGTTTGTGTTTTTTTATTTCGACGTAAATCTGCTTATGATCAGATAGACTGGAATCCACTGTTGCTAGGTGAAAGTTCGTGTTTGGTAAATTGGTCAGGACGTGGTCAATTAAGCTATTGGTTGTAGCTGTTTCTCTTGTGCAAAATTGCTTAGTAGTACGGTTTAAAACTTGGTATCCGGATTCTTGTAGTAGTGCTTTATAGCGTTTCGTTTTATTATCAGCTCTATTTAACAAGTCAGTGTTAAAATCGCCTAAGACTAGACTTCTTTTGTGATCCTGTAGCTGCTGACCAAAGACATCCAAGAAATCCGAAAAGTTTGTGTCGCCAGGGTTGTAAACCAGTCCCACGTCCAAGTTATATTTGTCAAGGTGAACCCATAGGTAATTATTTCCTCCTATATATGCTTCGTAACGACAGTTATGGTTCAGACTGTCATGCACATAGATTGAAATTCCTCCACCTTTTTTGTTGTTCCTGATGTTATAATAGTGTGTATAGTTTACCAGTTCAAATTTTTTTGTTTCTTCTTGTGTTGTAATCCATGTTTCAGCGAGAAGTATGACATGAACGGTATTAGGTATAGATTTGAGAATGCACCTCAGTTCATCAAGTTTGCCTAGTTTTCGGATACTGCGCACATTCGCATATAGAAAGTTTAGACGGAATTTCGAAGAGATGAGGTTTTGGTAGCAGTGTGACCAACTTCAAATTAGAGATCCTGCCCCACTTGGGCAAGAAAACTGACAAATCCTGCCAAACTCTAAAGCACAAAATGCCGAAAAAATGCCAAATTATTAGAAAATTTTAAATAAACAGACACATTGTTTTTTTTTGTAGTTTTATTTATTATAATTAATCTTAAAGTCAAAACGTTAACTAAATAAAATTATACATTCGTATTAGCATCGAATTCTTCTTCATCACTTTCTTTATACATCGCTTTTGTCATTTGTTTAATCATTTCATTAGTTGGCTGGAATGAAACGCAGTCACCATATTCACTAATGCCCTGTTTAACATGTAAAATTGAGGCGACATGTTTATTAATAAATCTGTTCCTAGTTTTTGTTTTTATGAGGTTAATTTGCGAGAATATCCTTTCACAAGAAGCATTCGACATTGGCAAACACAACAAACCTTTTACAAAATTAGAAACATTAACGTATTTTAAGTTTCCATTTGAATTTCGGATTTTACCAACGGCACCCCAAAATTTATCAATATCTAGAATTGGCTTTGCATTACTTCCACCAGATTCTAATAAATCACTAACATCTTTGTCAAGTTTTAATTGTCTGTATTCATCATCAATTTTTTGAATCGTATGTTCATCAACAAGATTAGGAAATTGCGTAACAACATTTGCTATCGAAGAAAACTCCTTGTGTACAACGTCTTGAGGAGCTAAGAACTGTAATTGCTTAAAAAGGTCGTTTAATGGCAGACGAGTTTTAAGTTGACTTGAAAGTTGAATGAGAAATGATTGCATATGCTCAAGAAACGTTTGTATTGCAGGTTTCAGATTTATATCTCTTGCTAGAACAGTGATTACTCTGCTGACATTAACACCTAAATACATATCTTTCAGAGGTAAGTAGTTAACGCTGGATGTCGGATCTAGAAGAAGTGGGTCTGTACTCTTAACGTAATTGACTTTCATGTAGCAGCTTAACAATGCCATAAACATTTCAGACACGTCTTTATAAGCCAAGTGTACAGTCGTGTAATCCCCTTGAAATACCGTATTTAATTTATTGACAATAGGCAGAATATAGTCAAGTGCGTAAAAATATAGTTTAAATATGTTGTTGTTAAAGCTTTCGAATAAAAATTGAGAGGATATATTTTTGTCGTGCAAATATTGGCCTTGAAAATAAAGTTTTAGCGCATCCCATTGCTCAAGAATTCTGTTGACACAGGAGTGGAATGACAGCCAACGAATATCGTAATGTTGTAGTATTTTGTGTTTATCTGTATTTACAAACGTTTGGAACTCCGAAAATTCCCTCTGCCTTTTGCTACTGTGAGCAAAATACCCATACACTTCTTTGACTATTTGATTCAGAGCTCTTGGTAATGTGTCTTTGCTTGCATGACTAACGGATAAAGCCGTGGAATGACAGACACATTTGATAAATAAGCAATGCGGATTTACATCCTTAATTTTAGCAATGATTCCGCCACGTTCACCAAACATTACATTGGTAGTGTCGGCTCCGAAACCAACTGCATCTTTTATATCAAGGTTTGAATCACGTAAAGCTTTTGAAAGAGCGTCAAACAAATCCTGTGCCGATTTCCCTTCTAAATCAACTATAGTTAGAAATTTCGTTTTCAACGCTAGTGATTTCTCAGAATAGTATTTAGTTACTATAACAAGCATTTTCGTCGATGAAACGTCTGTACTCTCATCTATTATCAAAGAATACACTGGTGCACGGCTACTAACATTCTGACATGATCTTAAATCTGCTTGCATTTCCCTCTCCAGTTCCGGCTTCAAAACATTATATGTTACCGCAGCTGCTTTGGTTCGTTTACAGGAGAAAGATTTTGCTACCTCTGGATTGGTAAAGCATTTTGAAATGATTTCACTCATATGATCCATGACGCGAAAGGGTAAATTATGTTCTACCAACAGAGCACACATGTTGAGCTCTGCTTTTTTCACCTGATCTTCTAGTGAAGACGTTTTAAAAAACTTTTGCACCTGAAACAATATTTTTTTTAAATAGTAACTTACTAATACTCCCTACCAACGAACGTTGCTCCCTACAATTTTCCTGTTATACCTATGTAAATAAAACTGTATATTTACCGATGACTGCCCACTGTATCCAATCATGTTCTTCTTGTGCTTAGTAGTAGTTGCATGTTCTTTTATGATAGACAATCTAGGCGTCAACTTAGTGTTACATGCTTTACACCATGCAACATCTTCATCTTTCGCTTTTGTTATCCAGGACGAAAGTGACGGATCCTGCTCCCACTCTACACGATATAATCGTTCATATTTACGTTTCATGATAAATCACGAATGGAATACACTCACACCGCACGAAATTAGAAACAATAAATGTGTCTCCGAAGCTTTTCTAGTCAGACTAATCACAGACTAATTAGAAAAACAAACAACTGACAAACAAAGATATTATAATAAACATTATGCTCAGTACTATACGGTTTACAATGGAATGAACTACAAATTCAGCCATAGATGTTACGGGAAATTCCCGAACCAATGGTCTTTGCGTTGCCAGTGTTGCCATAGGCATTTTAAAATTCATACTTAAGTACTGTTTTTTTTTCATTTTGGGTATTGCACCCTCCTCCTTTTATAATACTGCCAAATCTGCCAGCTTATATTGCTAAATACTGCCAAATACTGCCAGATTTCTAAAAAGTCACACTATAGTGCCAGAGAGTAAAATAAAGGGCTAAAACTGCCAAAAAGGCAGGATCCTGCCACATATGGTCACACTGTTTGGTAGCTATTTAAGACTTGGTATGTAGCATTTTTGTTTGAATCATCGTAAGTGACTGTAGAATTCAGTTTTTTTTAAGGTTATTTTCTATAACTTTAGGAATTCCTCTAATATATTTTATTGCTAAATTGGTTTCTCCTGCTGAAAGTCGCCGATTCAGCTCCATTTTCGTTTGTTTAATTAATTCTTGCTGCATTGATATAGGTATATCCAACTTGATATTATATTTATATCACAAATATCCGATATTTTAAAATTTATTATAAACTAGATGTTGCCCGCGGCTACGCTCGCACGTGGTATTCATGTTCCATTTTCGGAAATTTCGGAACAAAAAGTAGCCTATAGCAGTCTCAGAGGTTCAAGCAATACGTATAACAAATTTCATCAAAATCGGTTTAGCCGTTTAGGCGTGAAGGAAGGACAAACAAACAAACAAACACACTTTCACATTTATAATATTAGTATAGATATCGGATATTTTCGAACCCTGGTTTAAAGTAAGTAATAGGTATAGGGTAGCTGTAGTATAAGTTGAGTTGGATAAGTTAGGTGTACCTACATTGTACCTACCTACATACACAGATTACTATTCTAAAAACAGCAGGCATAAGTAGTTTTTGTTTCTTACCTTATTTGCAATAATTATAGTAGAGTGCTTTCTTTCCATGTGCTGCTTCAAGTTAGTTGTATTACTACATGTTTTCAATTCCTTTGGACAGTATTTACACTTCGCAATGTTATTTTTTATGTTAAAATAACTCCTCCAAACACTCTTTGGTCGTGCACTTGACATTTTAACACACTTACACACTCAAATCGATAATTAGTTAACAGTTAGATTAATTAATCAAGTTTTTTTGCAGTTCAATGTTTTATAAGGCTGTGAGAGTACCTAAAGACATCATTTTTGACAGTCTTTGTATGGGAGTGGCGCCCTCCTCCAGTAGCATCAAACACCATGTCATACTGTTGAACTGTTTTACCGACACAACATACGTCACAGCAGTATTGTGTTGCCAACTCTTAAATTAGTTCTCCACGAAATTCTTTAATATTGAATAAAAAATATTTTTATCTCGAAATACTTTTTGATTACTTTATCCATATAACTATAACTTAAAAAATTTAACTTTAAAAAAAAATCGATTAATAAAAAATCGATTATTTGTGGTACGCGAATCGATTAATAAAAATCGATTATTTTAAAATAATAATCGATTATTGTTAAAATCGATTATTTTTTTCACATCGCTAACTAATTTGAATCGTTTTTTAAAATTCCTTAGGGTTATCACAAAAAAAATATATACGTATTTTTTCAATTTTTCTGTTTTAAGTAGTAAAAACCACTACTTAAAACAGAAAAATTGCCATGCCATGAATGCAAATATCAATATTTTTAAAACATGTTTTCGCCAGATAGATTGCTTATCAATTTCTTTAAAAAATATTGAAGTAACTTAATATTTTATTCCAATCGATCTGCATGGCTCAAATTGAAAAATTAGCCCTGTAAAAAATCGTATCGACACAAAAGTGTATCATTATTTTAAAAACACGTGAAGTTAATGAGGAAGTCTGAAGTCTGACGAAAGTGCCATTTTCTCAAATCATTCAATAAATTAAATTAACGTGTACTTGTTCATTTTCTCGGTATTCACGAATGTTTTTACATTAATCAAAGGGATTTTCGTACTCGTATTAGCTTTTATGACTCCATTTCGTAACGTTATCGATGGGTAAGGTAAGTGAAAGAGGTTCATTTAAAAAAAAACTGTTTAATTATTTATTTAAATTTTACAGTAAATGCTCAAATTGCCGTCCTTCTACTATTATGCACGGTCTGCATCTCCTAATAAAAGAAGCTTTTAAGCGCCGATTAAAGTTGATATCATTTATTTCCGCTGCAGCATTTTGGATTCTTTGGCGTAGGTCTTCAACATTCGTGATAGGCAGCATTTTTCAAATTTTGTCTTTAAGACATCCCCAGTAAAAAAAATCTAGTGGATTTAAATCGGGAGATCGCGCCTGCCATAAAATCGGTCCCAACCGGCCGATCCATCTCCCTTGAAATGTATTATTTAGATATTCCCTTACTACAAAAGCATAGTGTGCGGGGCACCCGTCGTTTTGTAACCACATTGAGGTTGTTATTTCTTCTGGTACATTTTGAAGCAAATTAGGCAACTCGTCTCTTAGAAACCACAAATAATAAGAAGCGTTTAAAGTTGTAGGCAACTCAACGGGTCCTATTACTCTTCCGTTTATTATTCCATATACACTCGGCGTCAAAAAAATCGCACCTTTTAAAAATCATCTTTAAAAATTCTTAAACCTTATGTAGAGGATAGTGTTGGGTATCATTAGAAAGGTAACAAAAAGGAGTATCAAAAAACAATTAAATTTAACTTTCTGTTTAATTATAATTATACAAACAACATTAAAATTAATAAAATAATAAAAATCCTTAATTAAGTCCTAATTAACAACAGATAATTTACAAAGAAAAATGTACAAAAAGTGTCTTAAAATTAACTTAAAATCTAGTGTTACCCCCCCTTGCCCTGATCACGGCTTCCATACGGTCCCTCATGGACCTCACCAACTTCAGGAGCTCTTCTTGAGGGATAAGCCCCCATTCTTCAATCACCGCGTCTTGGAGCTCCTGTAGAGTCGAAGGAGCTGGATCCCGAGATCGAACCTTACGTTTAAGATGGTCCCAGAGGTGCTCTATTGGATTCAGATCCGGACTTCGCGCTGGCCACTGCATCACAGAGATTTGGGACCTCTGCAAGAAGTCGCTCACGATGCCTGCAGTGTGAGCGCGAGCGTTGTCGTGCATTAATGTGAACCCCTCGCCAAAAGATTCGGCAAAGGGGACCACATGCACTTCCAGGACCTCAGTGACATAGCGGCGAGCAGTCAGCGACCCTTGTCCGCGAGCACCTCCAGTCCGGGAGACGCAGACAAGGTCGGTTTTGCCGGCAGCAGACATACCGCCCCAGAACATGCAGGATCCGCCACCATATTCCACCGTCTCCTGGATGCAGGCTTGGGCGAAACGTTCACCCTGCCTCCGGTATACTCTTCTCCGTCGGTCGTTGCAGAAAAGACACACTCGCGTCTCGTCTGAGAAGAGAACAGCTCTCCACTGCTCAAGGGTCCAATCGACGTGGTCACGAGCAAACTGCAAGCGGGCTCGCCGATGCGCTGCAGTCAATTTTGGACCCGTAGCAGCTCTGTGGGCCGCTATCTTCTTCTCCTTCAATCTTCTTCTAACCGTAGATACGCTTACGGTGCGTCTGCGAACTGCCTGGAGCTGCTGTTGCAACTCAACAGCGTTGGAGAAACGATTTCTCAAAGAGTTCGACACAACGAACCGGTCGTCTCTTTCCGAAGTGCAGCGACGTCTACCCGAACCGTGTCTGCGGATATAGCCACCGGTCTCTATGAAGCGCTGGTACACTCTTCGAACGGAATAACGGCTCAGGTTCAGTTGCCGGGCGACATCACACTGCCGCACCCCTGATTGCAGTAGTGCAACCACTTGAGCGGCTTTATCAGCTGTGGTATCCATCAAAATCTGTGCGTGTGTCCTCTTCAACGGTTGAATAGCGAATGACCCACATTGAACCCGTGTTGACCGTTTTATACCCACAAAGGAAGCGCAACTAGCAACTCTCACGGGTAGCAAAATTTGCATCGAATTTTTGTGACACTTTATTTGTTGCATTAGGTTTTATTTGATAATGAAAAGTAATGTTTTTTATTAAGTTAATTAAGTAACCTTGTAAATAAAATCATAATTAATGCGACTGCATGTGCATATCAAGAGTAAATGACATTTGAAAGTGATTTTCTAAGAGGTGCGATTTTTTTGACGCCGAGTGTATGTCTATAAATTAATTTTAAATGTTGTTTGACTTCTATCTGCTCTCATCAAGCGTGGATTTACTAGTTGCCAGCTGTGTAAGTTGTGCATGTTAGTGTATCCATCCTTTCTACAAGAAGATTCATCGCTCCATAAAATTTTATTAAAAAATTGCGGATCTTTGCGAATCTTTCGTAGCATTGTTCTACAAAATTCCACTCTTCTAGCGTAATCTCTCGGTTCTAAAGTTTGAACACGTCGCAGATTTTTGACATTAGATATAAGGAACATATTGCCGCGTATAGGAATGGCCATCCAGATAAATCACATTTCGCAAAACATTTAATTGATACCGGCCATTCTTTGTGCGACAATAACAGCTATAATATTTTGCATGTTTGTAATAAAAGTTTTCGGTTGTGTGTGTTGGAGCAATTAGAAATAATGAAACATAATAATGACAGTTATCGCTGTTGAATGACCAAACAAATTTAGTTCCATCCCCATTATTACGTATTGTCGCGGGTAGTACGTCACAAATGTCAAACGATGGCGCTTTATAAAGGGGCCGGGAGCTGCGTAGCCGTAACAGTCGGTGCGCAGCTCTCGACCAGTCAACAGCTCCTGAGGATGCCCCGTGGAGGGGCGAAACACGCGTAGGGTATCGGTGTTGGTGTGCATTTTCGCTTGCACGCATTGTTGCTCCTGCATGTGCGTACTTTTTGCGGGCGGGAGGGCGGTGCATGCGTACTGCATCCAAGCTGTATAAACGAGTGAGTTAGCGGAATTAACACTACATATTATTTAAATTAAATTTTTTTGTTTGGGTGAGGGTATCAAAATAAATTTGTGAAGCTAAAATAGAAGTGTCTTAAACTGAAACTGTTGAATAGTATTCAGATTAGGATTGTGTATCAGTAGGCGATAATATCGTGTTTGAAAAGTATCTAAATCGTGAAAATTTTTTAAATAAATGGACAGTTGGACACTTGTCAGGTCTGCTGATAAATCAATTAAATTAAGCTTCATACGAGTGTGTGTAAGGTAGAGTAATATTTTAAGTTTTCTTGTTGAAAACGAAGTCAAACAAGCTTCTATTAATTTTAAATTTTTTGATGTCTTCAAAATCAGTTGTGAGGTTATTGGGACTTATCTGTGCAATAGGATAAGTATCAGGTGTTTGTAAAGCTGTCGATAATTGTTGTCGTAAAATTTTTGAAGTATCTAATTGAGAAAATTCTATGTTTCGTACCTTTAATTCAAAACATATTTCAGGTTTATTAAGTTGATCAAAATTTTAAATCAAAGCCATTTTTATTTGTGAGTTTTAATAGTTTTGGTATTTGTTATGGTAAATGTATATGTTGTAATGCAAACTTTATACCTTAACACGTTGTATAATAAAAAAATCATAAAAGTTTAAAATAAGGATTTTTAGATTGGGGTTGTTAAGTTAGTATTATTATACTTTAATATGATGAATGAGGTGCAGATGGATGAGTGAGTAGGTAGTGAGTGTAATGTTTTGGTTTCGATACCTCTGAGTCGGACTCGGTAGTCCTCGAGGTACAGTCGAAGAAGTTCGCGATCGACCACCTGTAGGCTTGCGCTCGATTCCGGCAGTTCGTGTAGGCTCCGCCCACTGCGCGTACGCATATTAGCGCTAGTTTTATTCTTTAAAACTATAATATTATCACACCCCAAAAGGCGCCCCTTTCTGTATGTTCGTTCGTAGGAAATATTTGCGTTCCAATGTATTGCGTTGCGCGGCTTTGACGGTATGCGAGTTATACGGTAACCTATCTTACTTTCGAAACTCTTTTGTTCGAATTTCAACACTTCGAAAACGGTTTAACGAAGTTTTGAATTCCAGGTATTTTTTTTTACATAATATTGTAAGTAATAAATTTGTTTTACATATGTTTCATTTTCCAGAAAAACTAATAGCCGATTATCAAAACCGAGAGGTGAGGCGGCCCGCGAGCTTAGGAGCAGGTGGTTTTAAAGCTCGAGCCGGCCTGCTGCATGTCTGCTTGCTTGCTGCATGCGTGCTTGCATGCTGCATGTCTTCTTGCATGCTTCAACGTCACTACCACTGCAGCACTTTATTAGATTTATCACTTCTGTGAATTTATCAGACTTTTTAGTACAAAATGAAACAAAGACGTTCTGATACTTGGTATTAACAATTATTGCTACTTATTAATGTTGAGTTTATTGGACATACCTACAAAAGCTGACGTTTGAAATTGTTAAATTATAGTTGAAGTAATGCGACAAAAGAAGAAATTGCTATTGTTTTTCTGTTAGGCGTTAGCGTGTTTAGAAACTTGATGGATTGTAAATATTTGTTATTTGTAATATTTGTCTTTTTATAATATAGGAAACGTTATTCTGGAAACTAAATCGTCTAACATTAATATATTTATCAAAGGTTGAGTAAGATTTCAAAACGTATAGAATTTAAAAAAAATATATTTGAAATTAGGATTATCAGCAATATGTCAATCGTGTTTTTTCGGTAAAATGAAACTATGGAAAACAAAAATGTGGCCAAACGTTTTCGGGATAATGAAATTCGTACTAAAAAAAATCGGTTTTAGAATAGGTAACCGGTCCAACCGTAATTCCTAGTTAGGTCACTCGATTACCTATAACTAATTTTAGGGATGTGAATTTATACTTAAATAATCGATTATGTAATAATCGATATTTTAAATCAGTAAAAAAATCGATTTTAGTGTAATCGATTTTTTTCTAAACTTTTATTTAGGTATTTTTACTGCTCTACAAATACGGCGCTCTTCACATTAGAGTGACTGCAGCGTGACTCTTGTTTTATTTTTACTTGTCGCGCTTTTTAGCGCTACAATCACGCAGCAGAAACGCCAATTAATGTGAACGTATGGGATGAAGTAATACAACTTAAAATTTCATAAAATCAGCTTTATTTGCGCACATAGTACTAACTAATCTTACCTATTAATTATAACATAAATATTTAAAATCTATACTAGGTTATAATATAATGAAAGGGAAATACCGAAATATTTGTACGTTTGTAAGCATGACGTGAATAGGGTCCGGAACTACTGTACCGATCTTTATGAAGTTTAAGATAAGGGAAGGAGTAATTTAGGAGTAGGGTAGGTGTAGCGTATCTGTGTAGGGTAGATGTGAGGTATGTGAAGGTTAGGTGTAGCATAGGTGTAGGGTAAGGATTTAGGAGTAAGTAGTAGAGGTAGTGTATTTTTGGTTCGATACTAAATGAACTTAGATAAAATTAAACTTATTGCCAAAAATCCGTGGGCAGGCATTGGAGAAATAATAGCTTGGGCAATCTTTTACCTAAGATACGATTTCTCGCTTTGCGGACAATATTTCCAGCTTTTGAAAAAAGACGCTCTGCTGGAGCTGATGAAGCACATACTAAAAGGTGCTTACAAGCTAACTTTGATAGTTTGGGATATGCTCCTTCGTAACTTCTCCATATGGCCAATGGGTCACTTTCTAAGCTAGACAAGGGGACGTGGGGGCTTCGAATAGAGCCCCAGAGGGAGCCCCGCACTTAACTCAGCCGCCAGGGCCAGCGCTCGTCCCAAGGCGTCAGCACAAGAACGAGTCGTAGCCAATTCTGTGAACGCTCCAAAGAAGTCACGCTGGATGTTGTGGATATTAGCTTGGACATAGTACCCGTTCCAGGCTTGAGTAAAGTCCCCAGGGACGTAGTTGTCCTGTCCAACGTACACGGGTAGTACGTTTCCGTTGATGGTCACATTTCGAGGGCAGGACTGGGCCGTGCAGTCGATCAGCACAACCACAGGACGAAGAGGGCCACGAATGGACACGGAGTTGGCGAAAGGGATAGAAGTAAGGCAGGCGGCGTTGTGTGGTTGCCAAGCCGCATTGAGATAGGACCCACGGTTGTAGTAATTGATAGTGCCCGCGGTGTATTCTGTTGAAAGATGTGAAACTATGAAGGCCAGAGCCCAAGAGTTGTTCAGGGCGGCCTGTCTGATAGGAATGAATGCCCAGTCTTGGTCCATCTGGTGGTACATGAAGTTCGGACCTGGTTCGATCTTGTTTATACCCATCTGCACAGCAATGTCAAGCGGTACTATGGATATCTCCTGAGCAGGGACACACTGTGCTGCGTCAAGCGGAATTATTCTCGGGGCTAGATGTCCTATGTGTCGGTATCTGCAAATCTAATTCAGATGTCCCCGCTCCTTCATTGCGAAATGTATTTTCTGACAATATTTTTTTACGATGAGCCTGCCATATGTCATCTACATCGTCGGACGCTGAAGTTTGGCCTGTTGTGGAAGCATCGGCACCCATATCAGTGTTTTCATTTAAGTTTCGTTTTATAAAGTTAATTGTTTTCGCCAACGCTGTCCCATCATCTAAATGTATTTTCTTGAATCGTGGGTCCAAAAATGTTGCCATTAAAAATAAATGTACCTTTTGGACATTGTCAAATCTTTTTTTAATTTCATTTAAAAGTGAATTTCTCAACTGGATCGTTAGTTCATTAGTGGGAGTAAGGGCCTCTAAATATTCTCTTAGACATTTAATTATTGGAATGGTCTTACTCCCACTTACGTACTTCTCACTACTCATTTCTTCAGTAACTTTTAGAAATGGTTTTAAGATTTTGGCAATTTCCTTTAATATAATAATATCACTTGCTTGTACCATAGGTGGAGCATTCTCATGGTTAATTAAGATTGAACCAACTGCGCTGCTCATTAAAATAAATCTATCAATCATGAATAACTGTGAGTTCCAGCGGGTACATATATCTCCAATCAAACATTTCATTTTGCCCTCTGGTTCATTTTGTGCTTTTCGTAATTCATCAGAGCCAACGCCACTTTGATGAAACCACGTAACGATTCTTCGAACTTTATCAAGGAAAGTTTTGATTTCTGGTTCAGAAACCGCATTATCTACCGCAAAATTTAGAGTATGCGCCATACAACGAATATGCTTGGCTCTGCCATAAGCTATTTCTATTGCCTTTACTATGTTTGGTGCATTATCAGTCGTGACACAAACAACTTTCTCATCAGGTATTTCCCATTCTTTGCAAATATTTTTTAACATATTTGAAAGGTATTCAGCAGTATGTCTTTCAGAGAGTGGATCACAAGAAATATTGAAAGAAGTAATTTCAAAGTTCTCCATGTAATGTACTGTTACCCCCAAATAGCTTTTCATCTGTAAATCCTTCCATTCATCAACAGTCAGGCACAGGTTGTTTACGGATCTTAATTTCTTTATAATTAAAGCTTTCTTCTCTTCATACTTACTGTCAATTAAGTTTGTTATGGTTTTTCTGCAAGGAACTTTGTATAATGGCGCCACTTGTTTCATGAGTTTCTTGAAACCTTGACCTTCAACAATTTTAAAAGGAAGACTATCACGACACACCATTTCAGCAATGGCTTGAGTGATTTGGTTATTTTTCATACCACCGGAACCATATTCTAATATTTTGGAAAATGACATTTCTATTCCAGACTTTTCTGTTGCAGGTTTCAAACGTTTTGGAGTCGAAGTTATGGGTTCTTGATCTTCTGCAAAACTTGCAGAGGTAGATGGTTCTTCAATCGTAGTTGCTTTAGATGTAGATGGTTCGGTCGGTTCCTATACTATAGTAACAAAAAGTAACAATGTAGTCAAAGTAACATCAAGCATAATATAGGGTAAATGTAGAGTAGGTATAGGACGGGGACGGGAACGGAAACTGGGGCGATGACCGGGACGGGAACGAGGACAGGTTGATCGGAATTAATGAATTAGTTACATTTAACAGATTTCATCAAAAGATCATAGTTTAAATAGGAAAACTACGCGAGCGCAGCCGCGGGCAACGGCTAGTCATGATATTATACCGATATGAAACATATAAACAAGTAGTATTCGTAAATAATGGAATAAAATAATCATGTGGCTTTCATACAAAATTGATATGGGGTTAAAGAATATTTATTTCTTATTAAAAACCATACAGTCACTTACATAAGAAATTATTAATATAATGTAGGTAGGTCTAACTGTCCAGTAGTTCGTAGATATATTGGGTTTGGGAATCGTCTCTCAAGCAGGTTCGATTCAATTTGTGTACTTACATGGAACGGTGAACCGTATTAAAACCGAACAAAAACACTGCCATAGTAAGAGCATTGCGATGTTACTAATGTATCCATTTGGTTAGTGGCGCATGCGTAAGCAGGCGCGTGGCTAGCGACTAGCGAGCGACTGACTACTGGCCGGCGGCGCCGGCGCTGGCGGGCGGCGGGCGCAGGTAGGATACGCGCAGCTGTCGGTCGACTAAGCTTGAGAGGCTATTCCCGCAAAAGCGCGTACATGCAATTTTCGGACAAAATATTAATTCATTATAGACTTAATGAGAATGTACCCTGAAAAATGTGCCTTTTAAGTCTACATTTAAAAATATTTATGGAGTTTGAATTTTTTATAGAATCTAGCAACTTATTAAATAGAAGTGCTCCTTCAGAGGATATAACCTTCTGACCGTATTTTGTTCTTGATTTTGGCACTAGGAAGAATTTTTTCGGTCTTCTTTGGCTATATTTTGGAGTTTCATTATTTGTATTAAATTTCATTTTTGAATGAATTTTATTATGCAGTATTTTATAGACAAGTATTAGGGTTTGGAAAATGTATAATTGGGTAATGTTCATTAATTTTGTTTCCTTGTAAACTGTTTCAGTACTGGTTCGGTAGTTATAATTAAATAAAGATTTAATGATTTTATTTTGTAATATTTGTAGTTCTTTTAATTTTGTTTTTGATGTTGTTCCCCATATTTCGATTAGATAAGTAAGATGAGATTTCACAAATGAATTGTAAAGCATAAATCGAACTTTTCGAGGAAAACAGCCAACATTGTGCCGTATACATCCAAGAAATGAGACAAGTTTTGCCTTTATGTAGTCAACTTGTGAAGTCCACATTAGGTGGCTGTCAATTCTTAGGCCGAGATACTTTTCTTCTTTTTTTTCAAATATGGTTATTCCATCTATAGTTAATTTATTGTGATTCATTATTTTTTTATTTTTAGGTTTAAAAATACAATAACAAGTTTTTGCAGTGTTTATTGTAAGTAAATTATATTGAAACCAATTGAATATAGTGTTTAGATCTTCCTGTGCCTGACTTATAATTACATCTATGGAATTACCAAAATAAAACAAACATGTGTCATCTGCATACAGAGTTAGTTTACCATGTAGGTTGACTTCACATATATTGTTGATGTATATCAAGAAAAGCAACGGCCCAAGAATCGAGCCCTGTGGAACACCACACATAATTGGTTTTACCTTACTTTGACTATCATTAATCTTTGTAATTTGGCATCTGTCACTGAGATAAGACTTGAGCATTTGTAGAGCTGTACCAGTTATGCCAGTTTTTTCAAGTTTATCGATTAATAGCTTATGGCTGATAGTGTCGAAAGCTTTTTTGAGGTCGATAAATATTCCCAAGACTATCATTTTATTATCTATACTAGTCTTTATTTCAGTAATTAAATCGCAAGTGGCTGCTAATGTGTTTGAGTGAGGTCTGAAGCCGTATTGACATTTGGAAAAGAACTTGATAGAGTAAAGGTGTTCGTCTATACGGGAATAAATAACTTTTTCTAATATTTTTGATATCACGGGCAGTACCGAGATTGGGCGATAATTATTTGGATCATTTGTAGGGCCTGACTTATGAATTGGATTAACTTTCGCTAGTTTTAAGGAAGCAGGAAAACTACCTTCTGATAGGAGTACATTAAAGCAGTTCGCGAAATTTTGAGCCATTAGATTGCCAATACATTTAATGTGTTTGGTACTAACGCCGTCTATACCGGAGCTTGAATTTATGTCAAGGCCATTAATAATCTTTATAACTTCGTCTTTAGTACAGGGTGTAAATGTGTCGAGTGTTTTATCAGGATTATAGGATGACATTGCATAAACAGAACTTTGATGAAATTTTAATGGTATTTCGTTTGCAAGTTTCAGACCTACCGAGGAGAAGAAGTCATTAAAAACCTCGCATATTAGTCCCGGGTCAGTGATTATACCGGTTGGTGTTTTTAACTTTGGAGGAGCACGACTAGTTTTAGTTTTGTTATTCGATAAAGTGTTAATCAAGGACCACAGTTTTTTTGGGTTATTCTCAACGCTCTTGAACTTGTCAAGGTAGAAATTTTCTTTACTTTTTTTAATGATCCGTCGTGCTTCTTTACGCAGTGTATTGAATTCTTCTTGTTTGTGTGAATTGTCCGGTTCCTTCTTAATTTCATTCCATAGTTCATTCTTTTGATTTATAGTTCTAATAATTTCTTTATTAATCCAATCCTTTCGTGGTAGATTCTCTATTTTACTTTTGACTTGCTTGCATTGTGTAATAGAATTTAGTAAATATTTTTCTAGATTAAGGTAGTTATTCGATTCAAAATTTTCACTTTGGATACAATTTAGTAGTTTTTCATAGTTTGTGGAGATATATTGTGCCTTTTTTAGTTTAGGAGGTTTGTGTTTTTTTATTTCGACGTAAATCTGCTTATGATCAGATAGACTGGAATCCACTGTTGCTAGGTGAAAGTTCGTGTTTGGTAAATTGGTCAGGACGTGGTCAATTAAGCTATTGGTTGTAGCTGTTTCTCTTGTGCAAAATTGCTTAGTAGTACGGTTTAAAACTTGGTATCCGGATTCTTGTAGTAGTGCTTTATAGCGTTTCGTTTTATTATCAGCTCTATTTAACAAGTCAGTGTTAAAATCGCCTAAGACTAGACTTCTTTTGTGATCCTGTAGCTGCTGACCAAAGACATCCAAGAAATCCGAAAAGTTTGTGTCGCCAGGGTTGTAAACCAGTCCCACGTCCAAGTTATATTTGTCAAGGTGAACCCATAGGTAATTATTTCCTCCTATATATGCTTCGTAACGACAGTTATGGTTCAGACTGTCATGCACATAGATTGAAATTCCTCCACCTTTTTTGTTGTTCCTGATGTTATAATAGTGTGTATAGTTTACCAGTTCAAATTTTTTTGTTTCTTCTTGTGTTGTAATCCATGTTTCAGCGAGAAGTATGACATGAACGGTATTAGGTATAGATTTGAGAATGCACCTCAGTTCATCAAGTTTGCCTAGTTTTCGGATACTGCGCACATTCGCATATAGAAAGTTTAGACGGAATTTCGAAGAGATGAGGTTTTGGTAGCAGTGTGACCAACTTCAAATTAGAGATCCTGCCCCACTTGGGCAAGAAAACTGACAAATCCTGCCAAACTCTAAAGCACAAAATGCCGAAAAAATGCCAAATTATTAGAAAATTTTAAATAAACAGACACATTGTTTTTTTTTGTAGTTTTATTTATTATAATTAATCTTAAAGTCAAAACGTTAACTAAATAAAATTATACATTCGTATTAGCATCGAATTCTTCTTCATCACTTTCTTTATACATCGCTTTTGTCATTTGTTTAATCATTTCATTAGTTGGCTGGAATGAAACGCAGTCACCATATTCACTAATGCCCTGTTTAACATGTAAAATTGAGGCGACATGTTTATTAATAAATCTGTTCCTAGTTTTTGTTTTTATGAGGTTAATTTGCGAGAATATCCTTTCACAAGAAGCATTCGACATTGGCAAACACAACAAACCTTTTACAAAATTAGAAACATTAACGTATTTTAAGTTTCCATTTGAATTTCGGATTTTACCAACGGCACCCCAAAATTTATCAATATCTAGAATTGGCTTTGCATTACTTCCACCAGATTCTAATAAATCACTAACATCTTTGTCAAGTTTTAATTGTCTGTATTCATCATCAATTTTTTGAATCGTATGTTCATCAACAAGATTAGGAAATTGCGTAACAACATTTGCTATCGAAGAAAACTCCTTGTGTACAACGTCTTGAGGAGCTAAGAACTGTAATTGCTTAAAAAGGTCGTTTAATGGCAGACGAGTTTTAAGTTGACTTGAAAGTTGAATGAGAAATGATTGCATATGCTCAAGAAACGTTTGTATTGCAGGTTTCAGATTTATATCTCTTGCTAGAACAGTGATTACTCTGCTGACATTAACACCTAAATACATATCTTTCAGAGGTAAGTAGTTAACGCTGGATGTCGGATCTAGAAGAAGTGGGTCTGTACTCTTAACGTAATTGACTTTCATGTAGCAGCTTAACAATGCCATAAACATTTCAGACACGTCTTTATAAGCCAAGTGTACAGTCGTGTAATCCCCTTGAAATACCGTATTTAATTTATTGACAATAGGCAGAATATAGTCAAGTGCGTAAAAATATAGTTTAAATATGTTGTTGTTAAAGCTTTCGAATAAAAATTGAGAGGATATATTTTTGTCGTGCAAATATTGGCCTTGAAAATAAAGTTTTAGCGCATCCCATTGCTCAAGAATTCTGTTGACACAGGAGTGGAATGACAGCCAACGAATATCGTAATGTTGTAGTATTTTGTGTTTATCTGTATTTACAAACGTTTGGAACTCCGAAAATTCCCTCTGCCTTTTGCTACTGTGAGCAAAATACCCATACACTTCTTTGACTATTTGATTCAGAGCTCTTGGTAATGTGTCTTTGCTTGCATGACTAACGGATAAAGCCGTGGAATGACAGACACATTTGATAAATAAGCAATGCGGATTTACATCCTTAATTTTAGCAATGATTCCGCCACGTTCACCAAACATTACATTGGTAGTGTCGGCTCCGAAACCAACTGCATCTTTTATATCAAGGTTTGAATCACGTAAAGCTTTTGAAAGAGCGTCAAACAAATCCTGTGCCGATTTCCCTTCTAAATCAACTATAGTTAGAAATTTCGTTTTCAACGCTAGTGATTTCTCAGAATAGTATTTAGTTACTATAACAAGCATTTTCGTCGATGAAACGTCTGTACTCTCATCTATTATCAAAGAATACACTGGTGCACGGCTACTAACATTCTGACATGATCTTAAATCTGCTTGCATTTCCCTCTCCAGTTCCGGCTTCAAAACATTATATGTTACCGCAGCTGCTTTGGTTCGTTTACAGGAGAAAGATTTTGCTACCTCTGGATTGGTAAAGCATTTTGAAATGATTTCACTCATATGATCCATGACGCGAAAGGGTAAATTATGTTCTACCAACAGAGCACACATGTTGAGCTCTGCTTTTTTCACCTGATCTTCTAGTGAAGACGTTTTAAAAAACTTTTGCACCTGAAACAATATTTTTTTTAAATAGTAACTTACTAATACTCCCTACCAACGAACGTTGCTCCCTACAATTTTCCTGTTATACCTATGTAAATAAAACTGTATATTTACCGATGACTGCCCACTGTATCCAATCATGTTCTTCTTGTGCTTAGTAGTAGTTGCATGTTCTTTTATGATAGACAATCTAGGCGTCAACTTAGTGTTACATGCTTTACACCATGCAACATCTTCATCTTTCGCTTTTGTTATCCAGGACGAAAGTGACGGATCCTGCTCCCACTCTACACGATATAATCGTTCATATTTACGTTTCATGATAAATCACGAATGGAATACACTCACACCGCACGAAATTAGAAACAATAAATGTGTCTCCGAAGCTTTTCTAGTCAGACTAATCACAGACTAATTAGAAAAACAAACAACTGACAAACAAAGATATTATAATAAACATTATGCTCAGTACTATACGGTTTACAATGGAATGAACTACAAATTCAGCCATAGATGTTACGGGAAATTCCCGAACCAATGGTCTTTGCGTTGCCAGTGTTGCCATAGGCATTTTAAAATTCATACTTAAGTACTGTTTTTTTTTCATTTTGGGTATTGCACCCTCCTCCTTTTATAATACTGCCAAATCTGCCAGCTTATATTGCTAAATACTGCCAAATACTGCCAGATTTCTAAAAAGTCACACTATAGTGCCAGAGAGTAAAATAAAGGGCTAAAACTGCCAAAAAGGCAGGATCCTGCCACATATGGTCACACTGTTTGGTAGCTATTTAAGACTTGGTATGTAGCATTTTTGTTTGAATCATCGTAAGTGACTGTAGAATTCAGTTTTTTTTAAGGTTATTTTCTATAACTTTAGGAATTCCTCTAATATATTTTATTGCTAAATTGGTTTCTCCTGCTGAAAGTCGCCGATTCAGCTCCATTTTCGTTTGTTTAATTAATTCTTGCTGCATTGATATAGGTATATCCAACTTGATATTATATTTATATCACAAATATCCGATATTTTAAAATTTATTATAAACTAGATGTTGCCCGCGGCTACGCTCGCACGTGGTATTCATGTTCCATTTTCGGAAATTTCGGAACAAAAAGTAGCCTATAGCAGTCTCAGAGGTTCAAGCAATACGTATAACAAATTTCATCAAAATCGGTTTAGCCGTTTAGGCGTGAAGGAAGGACAAACAAACAAACAAACACACTTTCACATTTATAATATTAGTATAGATATCGGATATTTTCGAACCCTGGTTTAAAGTAAGTAATAGGTATAGGGTAGCTGTAGTATAAGTTGAGTTGGATAAGTTAGGTGTACCTACATTGTACCTACCTACATACACAGATTACTATTCTAAAAACAGCAGGCATAAGTAGTTTTTGTTTCTTACCTTATTTGCAATAATTATAGTAGAGTGCTTTCTTTCCATGTGCTGCTTCAAGTTAGTTGTATTACTACATGTTTTCAATTCCTTTGGACAGTATTTACACTTCGCAATGTTATTTTTTATGTTAAAATAACTCCTCCAAACACTCTTTGGTCGTGCACTTGACATTTTAACACACTTACACACTCAAATCGATAATTAGTTAACAGTTAGATTAATTAATCAAGTTTTTTTGCAGTTCAATGTTTTATAAGGCTGTGAGAGTACCTAAAGACATCATTTTTGACAGTCTTTGTATGGGAGTGGCGCCCTCCTCCAGTAGCATCAAACACCATGTCATACTGTTGAACTGTTTTACCGACACAACATACGTCACAGCAGTATTGTGTTGCCAACTCTTAAATTAGTTCTCCACGAAATTCTTTAATATTGAATAAAAAATATTTTTATCTCGAAATACTTTTTGATTACTTTATCCATATAACTATAACTTAAAAAATTTAACTTTAAAAAAAAATCGATTAATAAAAAATCGATTATTTGTGGTACGCGAATCGATTAATAAAAATCGATTATTTTAAAATAATAATCGATTATTGTTAAAATCGATTATTTTTTTCACATCGCTAACTAATTTGAATCGTTTTTTAAAATTCCTTAGGGTTATCACAAAAAAAATATATACGTATTTTTTCAATTTTTCTGTTTTAAGTAGTAAAAACCACTACTTAAAACAGAAAAATTGCCATGCCATGAATGCAAATATCAATATTTTTAAAACATGTTTTCGCCAGATAGATTGCTTATCAATTTCTTTAAAAAATATTGAAGTAACTTAATATTTTATTCCAATCGATCTGCATGGCTCAAATTGAAAAATTAGCCCTGTAAAAAATCGTATCGACACAAAAGTGTATCATTATTTTAAAAACACGTGAAGTTAATGAGGAAGTCTGAAGTCTGACGAAAGTGCCATTTTCTCAAATCATTCAATAAATTAAATTAACGTGTACTTGTTCATTTTCTCGGTATTCACGAATGTTTTTACATTAATCAAAGGGATTTTCGTACTCGTATTAGCTTTTATGACTCCATTTCGTAACGTTATCGATGGGTAAGGTAAGTGAAAGAGGTTCATTTAAAAAAAAACTGTTTAATTATTTATTTAAATTTTACAGTAAATGCTCAAATTGCCGTCCTTCTACTATTATGCACGGTCTGCATCTCCTAATAAAAGAAGCTTTTAAGCGCCGATTAAAGTTGATATCATTTATTTCCGCTGCAGCATTTTGGATTCTTTGGCGTAGGTCTTCAACATTCGTGATAGGCAGCATTTTTCAAATTTTGTCTTTAAGACATCCCCAGTAAAAAAAATCTAGTGGATTTAAATCGGGAGATCGCGCCTGCCATAAAATCGGTCCCAACCGGCCGATCCATCTCCCTTGAAATGTATTATTTAGATATTCCCTTACTACAAAAGCATAGTGTGCGGGGCACCCGTCGTTTTGTAACCACATTGAGGTTGTTATTTCTTCTGGTACATTTTGAAGCAAATTAGGCAACTCGTCTCTTAGAAACCACAAATAATAAGAAGCGTTTAAAGTTGTAGGCAACTCAACGGGTCCTATTACTCTTCCGTTTATTATTCCATATATGTCTATAAATTAATTTTAAATGTTGTTTGACTTCTATCTGCTCTCATCAAGCGTGGATTTACTAGTTGCCAGCTGTGTAAGTTGTGCATGTTAGTGTATCCATCCTTTCTACAAGAAGATTCATCGCTCCATAAAATTTTATTAAAAAATTGCGGATCTTTGCGAATCTTTCGTAGCATTGTTCTACAAAATTCCACTCTTCTAGCGTAATCTCTCGGTTCTAAAGTTTGAACACGTCGCAGATGGTATGGGTGCAAACGGTACTTTTTTTAAACTCTGTGCACCGTTTTCTTGGTATACCTCTACGTCGTGCTATGGCTCGAACTGACGTTGAAGCATCTTCTTCTATTAGTTGTAAAATTATTTCGTCGTTGACTTGCCGCGGTCTTCCTTCACTAGCACCACCAACTCCACTGCCAAGAATTTTTCCTTCAAGAAGCGAGTTATGCACTCGACGAATAACCCGGTGGTCAGGTCGACGTAGGTTTGGGTACCTTTCTCGGTACAGTCTAGCGGCTTCCCTGGCATTGCCTCTTGCTTTTCCGTAGGCATAATGCATATTAGCATATTCACGAGGTGTGTATATGTAACGAGACATTTTAAAATCCAAAGGCACAATAACGGGTCTACCTATTATCGCAAAACTTTTTATGTCATAATTTTATTATGCATAACAGCAGAAAGCATAAACTTCATTTCGCAGAAAATCATTTGGCACATACTCATTAATCATACATTCAAAACCCATAATTGTATTAGTCAGAATCATCTTTAGGCATATATTTATTAACCATAATAATTAAGAGGCAGAACTATCATCTCAGCCAAAAGACGTCTACTGCTGGACAAAGGCCTCCCCCAAGATCGGGGGTATTTGCCATAATCGCCACGCTTGGCAGGCGGGTTGGCGATCGCAGTAGGTTGAAAGTAACCTCAGAGAGATGCTGCTGCCCATCCTCTTGAATGGTCCCTTAGTCACCTTTTACGACACCCACGGGTTGAGATGGGGTGGTGCAATTCTTTATCCCCGGCACCACACAGGGACAGAACTATCATATCGCAGAAAGTTTACATTCAGAATCATGTTTATGCACAAAGGAGACCTTTCCAAATGGGCCCCCGTTGTACCGAGGTACACTTTATTTTAAAATATTCTCTACATTATGCAGAAACACTTTGTGATATAATTTTTTTATAAAACTTGCTAAAACTAGATTTTTTGGAAAATAAAAAAAATCGCCAAAATGGTCCTAGTAATCGTAAACATGAAACGAAACGTGCAAAATATGACTGACAGTGACATCTGTCATAGCGGTTTTTAGTGTAAACATTGTGGTCTTTTTAAAATCTCACAAAGAATATTATTAAAATAGGTCCAAAACATAGTTAACATTATACGGTTTTCTACAAACTCACATAAATAATAAACATAGATCGTGCGTGCGTGACCGTCTTATTTTTTGCTGAACCAAAGCCGCTTTTATGCAGCCATAGAAACTTGTTTATTTTGCTCTACAGATCCCGGATAGAAAACATGTTTGTGTGATGAAAACGAATGTTGATATCATAGAATCTAGTAGGTACTGAAATAATTATTTAGAAAGGTCCGCACTTACACGGAACCATAAATGCTAATAGAAACAAGAATGTAATTCATGTTTACTACAGTTGACCAACTTGATTCATAAGCAGTCTTTCTAAACAAGATTTATTGTCAACCAACTGACACATCAATAATGCTTCTGCAAAGTCCTTCCCAACAGCACAAGCAGTTGTGTAGTAGTCTATCTTTTACATCGGACCTATACATATTTCATGTCATAATAACCAATTGCATTGATTTTAAAAGCAACACAGTTCTACAATGACATAGAAATAGTTGAATGGTTGAGCGCACCTTAGATGGCAATGTAAAACATTATGTTGTTTGTTGGAATAAAACAATATGTTTATTTTTTAATTTCTTTTATTATTTTTCTTCATTTTCTACATCTTCTCTGATTAATATATCATCAAGGAAGAATGCTGGAGCAGTTATATTTTGTTGGTATCGAGCCCACTCCATATACCACACAATGGTCATACATAACATGAGCACAGCAACCCTCGGCACGTTTTCCTATTATACAATTACAGTAATAACGGTGAATTCTGTGCTCCCAACTATTGTGCTGCATATTTAACAATATATATGTATAACATGTTCGACCACTAATCAACCTCTCAACAGATACATTTCATTTTCAGAATGTGGTATATGGAGAGGCTCAATATCACAGCATACTTCAATTCCAAATGTTCCATTTGGTCAAATGTGCTTACCATAATATGAGCGTGCCTGCTTAATTTGATAAGTTCCCAGTGCAAATAATATTGAGTCCGATTCTGTCATCACTGGAAACTCATTCAATAGTAAGCATTTATACTGTCAAAAAGACCTCACCTTCTATTAATATTATTTTCTATTTTATACTCTGCCAAAACATTTGGTTGATCTAATCTGCTTAGGGCCACTTAGGGCACGCTCTAATATTAAAGTGGCATCTGGTCTGTCTGTGATGGGTAGATGGAATGCATTTATCATGGCCCCTGCTATTCGGAAATCAGATATTAGATGGGTAGCAGCATTATTATTAAAATAATTTCATTTTTTCATTTCATTTCATGAGTAAAATAAGAAGATCTTTTGAATCGGTATCCAAACGCAGGTTGTCGGGAATCGTCAATACATCAATAGCAGCCAAGTTACGGGGCGGGGGTACCGAGGTCCAGTAGATATCGCCAAGTCTTCAGATTCAGATAAACAAAAGTCCAGGGAGAATAGCCGAGTCAAATAATCAAAACAATACAGATACAAACGAAAAACACTCCAGCCAGAGCCAGGTACCTACACCGAAACGGAATGAAAAAAGGTTAATCTCAAGATGTCATGACTGACAAGTCACTCAGTCTTTTTAATTCGTTCGTTACAGCTCTGGCTTATAGTATTTTTTAACAATTTCTTCTGGGTGACAAAATAATCAAACGCACAAAATAATTTAAAACAGTTAAAAACACTTATTTTTGTTATTATTTATCATGTACTTGCTAGAAATCGATAAGCTTATGTAAAAATAATGTTTTAAAAGACTTTTATCTAAAATTAGTTGTGCCTGAGAGTAAGCTAACGAAACGCATCAGACAGCGAGAGAGTTGTGCTTGCCAGTTAAATTAATTCAATGTTGCAAGTAATCAAACCTTTCTAATGATGTTTTTGGGTGGTACAAATTGAATAAAAAATATGTTATATATATTTTTAGAATCTACGATTTTTTCCCTACATTTTGATACCTTTGAATCTTAGGTACATTCGGGGCCCTTGTTGTATGGGGCGAGGAAAGGTCTCCTTTGATATCCATAATATTAAGAGGCAGAACCATTATATCGCAGAAAGTCAATATTCAGAATCTTCTTTTGGCATAATTATTGTTTGACCCCCCAACAAGAGCTATCAAAAAAATGATTTTGTATGGAGCTAGATTTCTGTTGTCTAAAAAATAAATAACCTATCACGTGACCTACAGGAGTAGAGCAGGTACCTAAGCATGTGAAGTGACAATTTCAGCAAATATTTTTCGGAAAATAATATTTTCCAAAATTAAACATTTGTTATATTAACATGAGAGATACCATAAAACTCATTAGAAATAAAATTATTTCAAACGAAAATCTGCCATCATCGTAGTATGCCAAGTGAAATTATACCGAGTAATCGTCGCACTAAATAAGTGTTATGCTAAACAAAATTATGCGTAATAAAATTTTGCTAAATGTAATTATGCCCAGTGAAAATCTGCTATCTTAAATGTATGCCATTGGGAATTCGAACATTATAAACATTCGACCAAATAATAATTATACTAAATGATTTTTATGCATTGAACATATTCGTTTAAAGAAAACTATGCCAAGTGTGTTATGCCAAATAAAATTCGAAATAACAAAATTCTGCCAGATAGAAGGAACCCGGCACAATAACACCAACCAAGTCCAAAAAGATGGCTATTTCGTTAATTCCAGGAAACAAACAGTCCAAAATCAAAAGACGATTCGCAAAGTCCAAATACACAGCAATAGTCGTAATTTACAGAAAAACAAAACGAAATGGTAAGCAAACTTTTCAAATGAATATATAGTACACATGAAAGGAGGGGGCCGCGGGGGGACGAAAACTGGATTGGCAACAATGTCACAACCACAACAAAAAATGCACAGATGCACTATCGTCATTTCATGTAGCGTTTTGTCCCTTTATCTTTGTTTACCTAACCTTCAATGCAAGTAACGAATTTATAGGAATGCTATCAATGAAACGTACTTAAGTATGTAGAATCTAGTTAAAATATTCCTATGAATAAAAATAAGCAATTTTGAACTAATTCAACTTATTTCATTTTTAGAGATATTTGCCAATAAGCTATTTTTAATGAAATTATAATGAAAATAAAAGTAGAAAACATACAAATAGACGTTCGTTCAACTGATTTTGATCGATTTGAAACTTTCATACTTTTTTTATTTTTAATATTTTGTGGAGGCTCCGCCCGCGTCTCGCAACGATTGCGCATAGATCGGACGAGTGCTTCACATAGACCAGATACTCGTAGTGAGCCCCAAACTTCATCGCAGTGAGTGATGAGTGGCTCCTTAGACCTTTCATTTCTAAAGTCCTACCTTTGGACCATTATTGCCCATAAATTTTCAATGGGGTTAAGGTCTAGGGATCGCGAAGGCCATGGAACACGCCTTACTACGGATTGCTGGCTTAACCAATCCTGAACTACGCGCGCACAATGTATCGAACAATTGTCTTGAAAAAATAAAAAAGTTGGGACTTCTTCCCTGGGATCCACCGTACGCACTGTAGGACTAGGAAGCATCACCTGCTCCAGCAACTTCTGATGGGACTGTCCAGTGGCCCTTCCATCAATGTGAACCAGTTCCCCTTTTTTTCTGCAAACAGACGCATCAGCGGGCAAGAGGGGTCCCGCTGGCTGTCTGAGGGTGGCCTAGACTCTGTTCCAGGGCCGAAGCCCTAGAGAAAGCGAGTCAAGGCCGACTTGGTAAAAACCACTCCGATGTCCTCTCGTCACTTTGGAACCAGCAGACCGGCGATCATCGCGTCGTCCTCATCTGAGGAGGACGCATCGAACGCCGGCATGGTAGAGCCTGACGAGGTCATGAGAACCCTTTCGGACCGTCAGCACTCATCCACCCCCACATATTTACTATAATTCTTCCCGAGTTATTGTTGGGCCTCACGTTGCGCGGAATATAACTCGTATTATTCACACGCCATCAATTCTGACGACCATGCTCACTAGATTTAAAAGATTTTTCGTCTGAAAATATGGCGTGTGAAAAATCTAGCCCTAATATCTGCAGGCTTATCTACCAGATAATAATTTTTAACTCGCAGGCTTGTCTACCTGCAGGGCTAAGATGAACGCCGCGACATATGTCGTGAACGAGACGAGAAAACTGCCGCGCAATTTATGAACGCAGTAAAGAACATGTGAAAAGTTTCGAGAAATAGATCGTAATGTCAGCACCTCAAATGTCACAATCATAAACACAGTAAGTGGTACTTACTGCGTTCATAAATTGTGCGGCAGAATAGAGATGTGTCTGTATGTCTATGGGTGTTACCATGGCAGCCCACCAAACTTAACTCGTTCTGTCAAATCGTGATTCGTAGTAATTGTTGTTGTTTTTGTCGACAGACTCTAACATGAGCGCCATAATTTTGTCGCTTCACGTCCTCTTCGAGAGCTGTCTTCTAAAATATAAACAAAATATGTTTTCCGACTAATATGTCGACTTTGAATGCAGCCATGAGGAAGTTGGCACTGACAGCTTTCGACGTAAACTATTGTTTACCTCCCTGCACACTTCTATCACAAAACCAGAAGTACCTCAAACATGTTCCCCAAAATAGGACCGTGCCTGCTTTATTTGGTAAGTTCCTAATGAAATAAGTATATATGTTCAATTTCGGTGAGCTGGTAATTTTTTTTTAAATTGTCACTGAACAGTGAGAAGTTCAAATTCAGCCCTACGTCTGTTATAATAATGTCTGACAATAAAATCAGCCAAGTTATTAGTTGTGTTCATATATATATATATATATATTTATTTAATTAATTCTTTCCCCGGCATCAACACGATCGACTATAGGTGGGTGAAACTTATTTAAAAGTGCAGCAGCCACCTCAAAATCTCCGACAAAAGAGTAACTTGCCATATTAAAATAATTTTGCCTTAACAATTTAAAATCCCTTTTAAATCTCCCATTCACCACTTCTACAACCCAACGGCATATGGTGACTGCTCTGGATTTATTTGCTTCTGATGTTGATAGTTGTGTTTCACCCTTTTGTAATGAAGCAGGCACTGTTATGTTATTCTTGTTGAGGTTTGGGTCTTCTCAATGATACTCTTGTCTGCAGGTTCACGTCATTTATTTATCAAACACCAGGTATATATTAGTTACAGGTAAAGGGTCTGTCGTCGGCCGCCCCGACATCAAAGTGAATCCAGTCATGGCGGCTCCGTAGGGATGTGCCACTACGCACAATCTATGTAGTGATGTATCTAACGTATGTCCTATAATAACCATATTGGCTTAATAGTGGTAACGAGTCTCGAAACCCCCTATCGAGTATAAAAGCATCACCTTCTTGAAAATATTCTCTCATTGGTCTACAATTTGCAAATTCCTTTTTCATTATGTCAGAATCGGATGTGGTGGCTGGATAGGGCCCAGAACATCAATGATATGTCCATCAGTGCACACATTGGTATGCACACATTGGACCATTTCTATTGAGAAATGGTTTATAAAGCTTTCTATATTTGTGTAAACTATAAGTTCGTTTTTGGTACAAATAGTTCGAGCTTTTTTGTACATAACAATATGTCCCATCAAATATTATCACAGGTCTACTTTCACCCTCATGGTTTGGTAACCACCACCCATCACCACCCGAAATCTGGCTATACCTAATGAGCTGTTTGGTAACAGCTCATTAGGTATAGCCAGATTTCGGGCTACAAGTTGCTGCATATTTATATGGTTCAGTCCCAGATGCATAGGCACAAAATAATCATGAAGCACCTTTCTTGCTTGATGCAACCATCTTTCTACAGTACTTTTTGAAACATTAAATAGAATTGCAATTCTCTCATCGGAGTCGCCAGTTCTCAATTTAATTATTAAATAAGCGGTTAATGCTGAATGCCATTTGACTTTTCCAATATTTGAGGGACTTCTTGTATTAGTTGGCTATATTGTGATTTATTTAAACCAATACATTTATAAACAGTATGATCTTCCATATCTATGCGATCAAAACAGATTCCTGATGGATTATCATTATCCTTTAATGCTGGCATATCTTGTATATGTTTTGCAGTAAATTCCTTTAATAATTATTTCTTAAACTATTTAGAAAATTCCGTGACTCTATAATCAAATGTTGGTCACATAGTCTATTATTTTGAGGCACATAATAATTATACTGGGCAAGTAACATTTTTGTTGTTTCTAGTGGAACTCTGTACCTTTCTGTTCTGCTACATCCTTCTCTGCTCTTGCATACTTATCTTATTGTTAGTATTAATTACTATAGTTTGACTTTGTTTTTCTTAAACAATTTTTGACTTTTATTAGAGTACTGTAGTGGTACTGTATGACATTGTGGAAATTGAAACTTATACCAGATGTAAATTTGATATATTAGATTTGTTTATTTTTTTTGTTTTTTTTTACATGTTGTGGTTGTCTTCTATATTTTTTTGTGTTTATTTGTAATGGAAAGTGTCCTGCTATGATAGGGCATTTTTCAATTTTTTTTTTTTTTTTTGACGCTGTAAGGGAGAAAATAGCTGGGCACTTGCTGAGTTTCTTGCCGGTTCTTCTCAGTGCAAGATCTCCCGCCCAGAGTAGACCTACGAACCGATGGCATAGCGACATTCATAAGAGCTACTTGAAGCCTAAACTGAATAAATGATTTTTGAATTTTGAATTTGAATTCAATAAAACATCTACTCTCAGTTTCTATTGCTCTCATGTAGTCTGGTAACAATATAGTTTGTTGGTTAGTTGGCTGCCGGGAGGTACATCTTTTTGAGACAGAACTACTGGAGCCTCAGGAAGCACTTCTTCAGGAAGGTTTGATTGAGAAGAAGTTGATGGCATGCTAGTCATGTTAGCAGATGCTCTGTCAGCAGCCACCCAACATGCATGACATATGCGACTTGTTGTTGACATCTACAAAGAATACAAAGATTAATATTATGTAACACATAATAATCATTCAAAATGAAAAAGTTGTTAGAAAAAAGACAGATGACAAAAAATATTTATTATTATTATTTATTAAGTAGGCAGTCAGTTGATACAACTAATAAAGCATATCCATTAAAACTGCTTTAGATACTTTTCTAATATATTCTTAAGACTAAAATGTATTCTATTTAAATACTTCATACTTACAGTGCGAGGCATAAGCCACTCTCGAATAACATTACATATTCGGATTTCACGGGCAGATTCAGTGTTCAATTGGTGAACAACTCGTTGAGCAGATAAGGAACATGAACAACGGACACATACAATATGTCCCGGGAAGTAGTAATCTGACTTTAAGAGCATGATCTATGGATAATTTTATCGATAAAAATACCTCAAATTAGGGGTCTGACCCGACTCTCACCAAATTCTATCTAATCTAGAAATTTATTGTATCCTTTCTTTTTCTCGACAGATTCTTCACTAGTGCTTGATGCAATCTGTGCACATGTAGAAGGAATTTGTTCAGAGTCGTTTGCGACTTCTTGAACAGAACTGGAAGTAGATGGTGAATTTTCGTCGTCTAAGGCACTGGCTACCTCCTAAAAATAGAAATAATTTAAAACAACATTCGTCTTGATATGCAAAAAAATATTGCGTTTAGGCTTTTAGAAATACCCGACAATAGGAATTAATGCACCCAAGCAAGGTAGACGATAGTGTAGTTTTCGAATCTATAAAATGCGCCGTAACTGATAAATAGCTTTGGTTCGTAACTGATGCCCATCCGTCCGTCGTTAAAAACACAGCACGTGCCTCCATTATTTTTAGCTGAATTTTTTCAAAATTTCAACGTAAGTTTTTATTAACAAAGTGTTAAATAAAGTTTTTCTAATAGCTTTTTGAACTCTCGGGCCCGACCGCCTAACCGATCGCTTTGACTTCGTGTGTGGTTTATGACATCATCTTGTCGTTTCGTGCCGCCTATGAAAGCAATATCGAAAGCTATAGACTTTAGCTTTTGATATTGCTTTCATAGGCGGTGCGAGGTGGCAAGATGACGTCATGACGATCGGTTAGGCGGTCGGGGGGGCAGGTTCTTCTACGAGGCGTAGTGCGTGATGGCTTTTAGCTACCATTTCAATTACTTGCTTATCTATCATTTCTATTTTGCGCGCTGAGGGGGTTGGCTTACGTAAAAAGTTTGATATTAATTCAGTACCTTGCCGCTGTTGAATGGTGGTATTTGTAGTAATATTAATATGTACAGGAACTTTGGGCGCTGAAGACCTCATGCGGTGCTTCATTATGACCAGTTTGTGTCATTTTGTTAGGCACAGTTGCAGGTTGCCTTTGAAAATTTAGAGAGATAGTCGGATGTTTATATTTCATGTGACGGTTCAAATTGCCTAATGAACCACTTTTCGTGCTGAGATTCAAGTAGCAGTAGTTACATTTAGCTCTATTTTGATTAGCATCTTCATTGAATTATACTTCTTTTATTTCTAATTGGCGCCTTTTTTATTTTCCAATCAAAACAAAAAAACAAGCTAGGTAAATAAAAAAACCACCACAGTACAAGCACTCATAGCAAAGTTTTACCGAGTAGATAGGTATATACATTATTTACATTAGTTTTTTTTGTTATTGTGGCACGCCAAAATGGCTTCACCCTGCCTGATGAAAAGCAGCCAGTGAAGCCCAAGAAGTGAAAGCGTTCATCACAGCGCTACTACGCTATGCCGAACGCTCACACTATGGCGGCCTGCATAAATGACACTGCTCAAGAGCTCTACACCCAAATACTTTTAAATGAGAAATATTAGGTATCTCATTATTTATACCATTTTTGGTAAGGAGTTTCACAACCCAGGGCACGGTGTGGAGACCTTTTTTTCAGATACACCGCAGTTTCCACTGCATCCTGCCAATATGCTTTTGGTAGATTACTATGAGCTAACATAGATCGAGCTTTTTCAACTACAGACCGTATCGTTCGCTCACTAACCCCATTCTGTTGCGGACTATATGGTACAAACTCCGTGCCATTATGTATCTGTCCGCAAATATTTCATCTTTGCATTTAATTGTCGTTGAACAAGGATATGAAAGTTTTAAAAAATTTCAAAAACATCAGACTTTAAAGCAAAACAGTAAAAAAAAACCTTACGTGTAAAATCATCAATAAAAATAATTAAGTAACTATTACCTTTAAAAGAAGTACTAAAAAACGGACCGCAAACGTCGTCATGAATTAATTCCAAAGCAGAATTTGCCCACTTGTACTTAAGTTTTTTAAAAGGTTTTCTGGCATTCTCATTACCTTCTATACACGGAATGCATGGTTCCTTATCTACACCAGCATAAGTCATACCGGTTGCTAGGCCTCTGTTAAGTTCGTGTGTGCGTGTGTTGTCGATAAGCAAGACCCGGGAGCAGTTATGTTAATTAAAATTTTAAAATTAATTAAAAAGTTTGTGAATTCTATAAAATTCTGGTCTTACTACTAATTCCTGGACTCAATAGAGTCACAGTTCAACGAACACAACAAATTTAAAATAAACCTAAACCTAACTAACCTATTAAAGTTTGTAAAAGTTGTATATTTCCTTTTAAGTCAATAAAATCACACAAAATAATTAAATAAAAAATAAAAACATTATTGTTTTTATTTTAACAAAAGTTAAAATCAAAAAATTTAAATAATTTAAATAAATTCTTTAAAATCTTAAAACTAGTACCTGTCCTCAATAGAGGTACAGGGGTCCTTACACTAAAGTCAATTTGGTAAAATAAAATAAAATAAAAGTCAAAATTTAAAATGGTCAATATTTAAAATAAATTTAAAAACTTATAAACTTTGCCTGTCCACAATAGAGGTACAGGAGTCCTATTTCTAATGTCAATTTAATAAAATAATAAAAGAGTAAAATGTCAAAATTAAAATTGTCAACAAAAATAAAAAATGAAAATAAGATAAACCTAACTAAAACCTATTATCTATGCCTGTTCTCAATAGAGGTACAGGGGGTCCTTATTCTAAGTCAATTTGATCAAATAAAATAAAATGATAAAATTCAAAATTTAAAATTGTCAATGTATAATACCTATTAAAATCTTATAACTATGCCTGTCCTCAATAGAGGTACAGGAGTCTTAACCTAAAGCAAAATTGCAATTAAAATAAAATAATAAAACTGATTTAAAACAAGGTTAAAATTAAAGTCAATAAAATTAAAAATAAAATTAAATTGTAAAATGTGTCAATAAATAATTAAAACCCTATATCTAAATCACAGAAGTCCTTAAAACTAGGCCTGACCTCAAAAGAGGTTCAGGTGTCAACTAAACTAAGGTAAAAATTGTAAATAGAAAACTTGATTTTAATTTCCTACGGCTCTATATACTCTATGTAAAGTTGTAGGCAAAAAATAGAGCGCTGCTCTCCGGTCCTAACGGTACCAATTTGGTGCCGATCGAACCAGGGAGTCCGGAGATACGTTCAGGTACCAGTTGCGGGTGGAAATAGGAGTGGGGGATAGTGGGGTTTTTGTTGTTGTCAAAAGTTGTCAAGGAAGCACCACTGTCAGGACCGTGCTTCCTGAGCTATATAATTTTTTATTCTTGGGGGGATTTGGGTGGATTTGCGAGGGTAGGATTATGACGGGACAGGGTAGGGTGGGTGACGACAAACACTTTTCGCCAAGGAAGTGCACCCGTAAAAGGTATACTTTCTCGACGATAAGGGTTTTCGTTTGGGCTATTTGTAAGGGTTGGGGGTAGGGGGATGATTTCTTTTTTAGTATCGTCTCCTATTTTACAGAAAAGAAAGTTATTTTATAACAATAAAACTTGTAAACAAAACCCTCAATGCGCGTCCTCACCTGTCGCATCCGTCGAAGTAAACAATAATAATTGTACAAAAAAATGTAATTTAAATAATATGTAGTGTTAATTCCGCTAACTCACTCGTTTATACAGCTTGGATGCAGTACGCATGCACCGCCCTCCCGCCCGCAAAAAGTATGCACATGCAGGAAAAACAATGCGTGCAAGCGAAAATGCACACCAACACCGATACCCGACACGTGTTTCGCCCCTCCACGGGGCATCCTCAGGAGCTGTTGACTGGTCGAGAGCTGCGCACCGACTGTTACGGCTACGCAGCTCCCGGCCGCTTTTATAAAGCGCCATCGTTTGACATTTGTGACGTACTACCCGCGACAATACGTAATAATGGGGATGGAACTAAATTTGTTTGGTCATTCAACAGCGCATGACTGTCATTATTATGTTTCATTATTTCTAATTGCTCCAACACACACAACCGAAAACTTTTATTACAAACATGCAAAATATTATAGCTGTTATTGTCGCACAAAGAATGGCCGGTATCAATTAGATGTTTTGCGAAATGTGATTTATCTGGATGGCCATTCCTATACGCGGCAATATGTTCCTTATATCTAATGTCAAAATTTCGGCCTGTCTGACCTACATAGACCCCATCACAGTCGTTACAAATTAATTTATAAACACCGGATTTTTTTGAGTTTTCTAAACGATCTTTACCGTTACAAAGGTGACGTACATTTTGGTCTGTTCTAAAAGTAACGTAGATCTTGTTTTTCCTAAGGATATTAGCGATTTTCTCTGAAATAGGGCCTACATAAGTCAGACTACCTACATATTTGTGGATGTGTTCTGGGGGACATGCATAAAGTAGTGAACGAACCCTTTTATTCTGCTTATTTTTAATTAAACTTAATAATAATTGTAGAAACGTTTCATGCACAATAGGTATACGCCGTATATCTCGCTCTTCCTCTTGTCGCTGTATCGCTGGCTTTTGCGGCGTTAGTTTTTTAGTTTTGTTTCTTGTGTGTTGGTCGTAAAGTGCTTCTTGCAATGAACATGGTTTTTACATCAATACACTATTGAACATTTGGATTTACGACGTCTAATTTAAACGATATACATATACGTAATACGTTTCACATGTTATGGCGTAAAAACCATATACGATTTAACGACGATTTGTACGCCCGGAGTGATATAATTTCTGGTCATAACAATACTACAAAAAATAATCATTCGGCTTTTACATTGATAATTTACCTTTTGTGAAACGTTATAATCAAAATTTTCCGGGTAGTATAAACATTTTTTTTGCGAATTTCTTTATTTCGTTTAAACAGAACGATAGAGAAAAAATCTGAGAAAAATGGTATATAACTCAATTTGGCCAAAATGGTTTATACGCCAAATAAACCTAAAGGTATCGATATTATTCTTTACTTTTTTAGAATAACGAGGAGTTCAGTGAAGTAAATCTTTAACATAAATCAAGCGTTTTTTCTTCATCTATTTCTTCGTTTAAATCAACCTCATTAACAGTTTTGTGAGATAATATTGCTTGCTCTCCATCGGACACTTGCTTCTGTGCAGCTTCATAAGTAAGACTCTCTGCGAAGGCATATATTAATTGAAAAGTAGCAGGGAGACCTAAACGAGCATTTTCAAACCAAATCCCCGTTGCTCTGCTATACACTCTGGTACGGCAACTGCTTTTTCTACATCTGAACCTTCCAAATAGTCCCGAATCCATTGTTAAGGACATTGGTCTGTGATGTCTGTGGCACATTTTTGATGTAGGAACCATCTGCCTTGCTTCAGCAAATTGCACGCATCGGTCATCGGTCCCAAGTTCAGAAAAAAATTTCTTCCAGTTCCACATCGATCTGAAACAATTAGAAAACAAATTATTATTATATTATTAAAAGTAAATGCATTCTATAGCCTTATAAGTCCTAAGCTATTAAAGACTTCTGAACATCTCCGGCGCTGCGGGAAGTGCAGCCATACTTCCTTGCGTAACAAACCACAGGCACTCCATGCTCACCTACGCAGCTTCGCCTGCGGCGACCAGCCTCAGCCGCTTCGGCTTGCATGGTGCCTGCAGTTTGTTACAGCGGGCGAGGGCTGCTCTCCCTCCGCGCCTCCGGGCTTTTATAAACACTCTTGGGGTAGGGCATACTAGTACCACGTGGAGTCGGGGTTGACTAATTTGGTTCTGTTACCAATTTTGACCTAATCAACACTAATTTAAATTAAATCTTGGGATTGCATTTAAATCTTGCATTCCGATTTTGGAGGTGGGGAGGGGGGAGTTAAGGGCATCTCCCCCCTCCACCCAGGCGCGTAAACCTGAAGTGTTTTTTTATGATTTTTTTTAAGTTGTGTCGTATCGTAACAAATAACAAGTCGGCTCATTGAATGTAAAGGCTTCCGAACGTCTCCGGCGCTGCGGGAAGTGCAGCCCCCGCCCGCTGTAACAAAACGCAGGCACCGTTCCGTTTCATGATAAAACGCAAAATAACATTCCGTTACACGTAATTTCAAACACGTATATAAAAAAAACCACGCGTCTCCGCGGGGTGATGGGAATGTCGATTGAAAGTGGGTGACCAACCCCTATAAAAATCAACCCTTATCAATTTCAAATTCGGAATGCAAGATTCAAATGCCAACCCTAAATCTTTGCTATAATATCTCTACTAACCTGATTTCTTCCGCGTAACTATGAACTCGTCTCCCAGATGAACCAGTAGCTGAAGGCACTTTCAATTGGTCTTCAGATATAGTTGGTAGATCTGGCATGATGGCGTTGGCTATTCTGCTAGCTGCCGAGTTGGGTAAAGAAGCTAACCCACTAGGGCCAGCTAGGTTGCTGGGACCAGTAACCGGTTCTTCCAACGCGGACTACGAGAGTACAAGTAGCTTATTAGAGTCCAACCCTTGCACTCGCATAGAAGTAGGCACAAGCGGCTCACTAGAGTCTATAACTTGTGCACTTCGGGGCACCAAAGAGTTAGCCACAAGCGGCTCACTAGAGTCTATCACTTAGGCACTACGGGGGATAAAAAAAATTATATAGCTGTACACGAATTTGGGGAGGGGGGGGGGAGGGGGGGAAAGCCTATCCTTTGGTGGTACTCCCACTCTGCGGAAATGAATAGTTTCAGAGATATAATTTTTTTTAAATTTGTAATTCCTAACCTTAAAATCAATAATTTATCGCCCTAATTTCGGTCCGCGACAGCTCCAGCTTTTTATATACATTCTAGGGTAGGACAGACTAGTACTGCGTGGAGTCGGGGTTGAATAAGTTAGATTTCTGTTGTCTAATAAAAAAAAATAACCTCGAAATTCAAGACAATCGCTACGCTGCGCTTTGCGATTGTCTTAAATTTCTAACCTATCACGTGACCTACAGGAGTAGGGCAGACAAGTACCTTCATTCATTATTTTATAAAGATTACAAATAAAACAACAAGTATTACACTTTATATACATGCTTTATTGCATTAATTAATTCTACAAATGGGTCTTTCTTTTCTTTAAATACATTTCTTCTCCATAAATACTTTACTATAAAATTACAAAAATTATCAGAGTGATAATAGTTGTTTTTGTGGAAAAATTGTTTCACTACTCTCCACTGGCTCTCAATGCGCTGAGTATGGGTACCGTCTGGAGCTATGAATGGATTATCAGGGTCACTATGGTTGACTTTCTTGTGAATGTACCCATACTCAGACAAACAATCGTAGGCTCTCCAATAGTCCGTGTGTATTGTTGTACCCAACTCTACATGCTTCAAGATTAACGGGATTAAGGCATCTGCACTTCTAACATTCTCCGGACACACCTCCAACCTTAAGTCTTCACTCCCATCTTCTATTATACCGGGAACCCAATGTCCCTCGATATGACGACCTTGATTAAATTTTCTTTTGCCAAATTTGCTCTCATCTATTTGGACAACCTTTCCCGGACCTCCAATTTTTCCCTTATTTTCTTGTACGGTCAATTGATAAAGTACTACCACTTCACGGCAGTAGCTGTACCAGTCAGTTATTGTTACCCTGGACAGACAGTACTGATGCTCTTCTTTTGTAAAATCCTCGTGTATAGCCATGTCATATGAAAATTTGTGGGCAAAGGCATACATAAAATAAAAAACTTGTGGCAGAGAGATTTTGGCATTTTCAAACCAAGTTCCTTTAGCTCTTGAGATTCTCGCCTTGCCACGGCATACACCCTTGTTACAGGCAAACCCTCCAACATACGTATAAACAGTAAAATCCAACCGCATTGGTACTCGATGGTGCCGGCACATCTTGCTTGTTGGTATGAGCCCTTGGTCTTCCGCAAATTGCAAACATTGGTCGCGACTTCCCAATTGGCGAACCAACCTCCTAATGTTCCACATCATTAAAACCTCTGAGACATAGAGATGACGTTTCACCGCCGGCGGCTCCTCTTCCAAATCGTCTAACTGCGCCACTGCAGCACTAGTAGACGGTTGCGGATCTATTGTAGGGCCACTGGTAGACGGCTGCAGATCCATTTTTCAACGAATCCAAATCGATAGGCAAATCAAAGTCTAGTCCTAACACGCGTAGGTCTAATTATGAGCAGAAACAGTCAATGAGGAAAGCCAAGTCGTAATTTGAGCAGATGAAACAGTAAATGAGGAAAGCCAAGTCGTAAATATTATCAGGAAAACGTAAACCAGTATCGCATGACTAAGAATAGAAACGGAATGACAAACAAAGAAAAATGGCGTAAAAAAAAAAAAAACTACGTTCAGAAACTCGTGTAAGTATTATGGTTTTAAAAAATACCAAAAAACACAATGTCCGTATTATATTTAAGCAGATTATAAATAAGTAAATAAGCAGATTATAATTAAACAGATTATAATTAAAATAAAATAACACTTTTTAATTATAAAGAACAATAAATCAATATGTAAATGTGAACTGCCTTGTAATTTTTGGCAAGTTTTTAAACGAAAGTTGTCTATTCTATTAATCTGTAAACGTCAAAACGTCATTATGTGAAAATCGGTAGTAATTGTTGTGAAAAATAATAAAACTGTAAAGACCTATATCTCGAAAACTAATCATTTCCGCAGAAAATGAAGATAGCACTAGAATCTCTGAATTTTTTACAATAAAGTGGCGTGCTTTTATTTCACAAATTCGCGTACAGCCACATAAAACCGAAGCCAGCCGTAACAAGCGGCTCATTTGAATCCAAAACTTTCACTTCACTCAATTCTTCAGGCAAAACAGCGGAATCCGAGCGTTGAGACTTCGAAGACGCCATGGTAGTCACGATGCTGTTTAACTTTAACAGGAGTACGTAAAACGATCTCGACTGCAAGGCAAACAGACAGTGACTGACGCCTGTTTGACTTTCTAACGTCATGGCATTTTTGCGTTTTGTTTCTCGAAATGGAAAAAGTGTTATTAAATTTTCTTGAGAATTCCTATAGTGATTATTTGTAATGTAGTTTTAAATATTTATAATATGTATAAATAAGAATCATTGTATTATTTTGCTTCAATAATTATAACTATCAATCAATATTGTCCGTTATTCACAACAATAGTTAAGTTTTGTCTGTGGCTGTATGACATAATTCCTGTGTGTTATAGACTTCAAGAAAAAAAAAAAAAAAAGACAGAAATCTGTCAAAATAATGTCAGATCCTTGTGAGATATTACGAAAAAATATAAAATTTTGAGAATTTTTCTCTCGAATACTATAAGTTTGTTCATGTTGCGCCTTTGCTGAATTACTTTTTTTAATAAACCTTTACAACGAAAAATTGTGAACCTCGCAACTTATGGGTCCGTAATGTACAGTTTAGCCAACAGGTTCATTTCTACATTCTGGATTATTTTCTTTCGTTTTAAGTTTTGATGCTCTTTTCTTTTTTTTGCATTTCTGAGCACATTTTTGAGAAAGCGGATACACTAATTTTGTAAACTCTTTATCTGGCATGTGTATTACTTCAAAGAAAAGTTCGATTGTATTTTGGTAACTTTGGAAACAAATTTTATTCCCTTCACCACATTTCCCCCCAGCCCATGAACAATCAACTAAAAATTTTCTCGCAAACATTGCGTCCAGTAATGCATATGCATTATTAATTGCTTTGTCTTTTTCTTGACCACAAACTTGTAATAATTTCTTTTTTAGTTCTTGCGCTGTTTTATTGTTTTTAAAAGATACTTCACAATCATCAAAACTTGTCTTATCCTAACTATAACATCTTGTTTAGGGGTTTCTAGTCGTAGTGTTGAGATGTTAGTTTAAGAGCGTTTACGCCGCACACTAGCGCCAGTAATGAAAAAATAAACATATCTAGTAATTAGAGATAGAAAATCAAATTATGCTCAACAAACTATTTGAATGAAGTAATTTAGCATTTTTACGTCACATAATGAACACCTCACATATTATGGTTTAGTTAAATAAGACGTTACGGCCACTTTTAACTATAACGCCATATTTAACTAAACCATAACATGTCATGTGTTCGTTAGGTGACGTAAAAATGCTAAATTACTTCATTCAGATAGTTTGATGAGCATAATTTGATTTTCTATCTCTAATTACTAGATATGTTTTTTTTTTCATTGGCGGCGCTAGTGTGCGGCGTAAACGCTCATAATGAACTCATCGAAATGAAATTTCTTCTATTTTCTGCAACATTGGGATTTAGTTTGTACATAATATACTGTTTAATTATTTCAATATTCGTAATATTAGTGCTTAACGCTTCAATTTTTGACTTTAAGTAAAAAAATTGATTAGAAGTAAGTTCACTTGTGCTTCCATTGTTGCAATGCTTTTGCTGTATGAATGATCATAACATGAGCATCAGCGGTGTTGGGACTGCTCTGAAAATAAAATAGGTACGTAGAAAAAGATTCATGAGATGTAAAAACCTATAATATCTTACTAAGAGTACGCCCAGATATCATCACATCCAACAAATCTTGACGCACTCTAAGAACCGCCACTATTCATGCTTTCGCTACCATTATATATTTTATTAATACAATATTCAGAATTCCTTTATTACACTCCCAAAGGAATCATTTAAATAATATTTTTAAATAATAAGGGATGACAAGTGGCTTATGTCCTTTCCTAGTGTGATAGAACCGAGCCATTTGTAAGAGTAATCTACCTCTTAAGGTGCTGATAGATTTGAGCATTCACTTGTGACAAAACATCGAGCATTCGCCGTTTTTATATTTGTCGAACTGAACAACGAGCCGAGCCAAGCATAGAGCCAAACATTGCTATGAACATTTTCATGAGCATTCTAGTGAACGCTCTAGTCGATGCTCGTCAAAACATATTCTTCACGAAGATGTCAGATTTGACGGTCGCGTGTGCTGCATTTATACTCATTGGTTATGTAAAAAAAAGAAAAATAGAAGACGGTAGCAAACTAATCTGTTTCGTCTTAGAAGTGGAAATGGAGGTCTACAATTAGTTGCAGAGTTAAAACAACAAGACATATGCGGACACTATAAAAATTTTCTGTTAATGTCATCAAGTGATTTTTCAATACGCAGCCGGTGTGGGTAAAACAGTAAGACTTCGTTCTAATCAAATCATACACGGCGGGACGTACTTCTGTCCGCGGTTCGCGGCACTGATAAGGCACGTTGCTTATACCTCAGAAATATAAAAAATCACTTACAGCGAGTGTACTTTGTTCGGCTTCTGGACAGCGGCGGTGAAGGCAGCGGCTCCCCTATAACAGTCACGCCGAAGAAAGCCCAGCTTTGGGCCTGGTTTTGGGAACACTCGCGCTCAACTTTATCACTAATCACTACACCGACGCAGGGGGCCCAATTTGGGCTATCAAAACGCCTGATCGTGTGATTAAAGACCGGGAGCACAAACCGTCGCGTCGCGCACTGTCAACGACCGACCACGCCAATCTCTCTATAATCTCTGTATTGAGTGAATTAGCTGATTTTTGCAAGGTATCAAAAGCTGATCGCATTATCATATCATAATCTGTCTCCCGTTTACGTTTATTCACGTTCACGTTGAACTTTATTAGAATTAAATTATTCACGTTGAGATGATTGTCCTCCAGAATCGGATAGTTCCCGTTGGGAAGGTGGGCCTTCAGAATTAAAGTGTTCTTGACATTCTCATTAGTAGAATCTTGGGAAGGCTCTACATTAATCTGAAATATAAATATGTTTTTTTACAGTTACCACAAACACCTGATCAGTGGTTGCAAGTCGTAAAAGAATACGAAAGATCTTGGCAATTTCCTCATTGTCTGGGAGCATTGGATGGAAAGCACATAATCATTCAAGCACCCTTAAATAGTGGAAGCGAGTACTATAATTATAAAGGATTTTTTTTTTTATATTTAGCACGGCAAATGACTCCATACCACCTGATGTTAAATGGAAATGGAGTCCAGACGCGAAGACAACTGGTGCAGCGTGAAAACAACGCAGCATCAGTCAACCTCACTCTGCCGGCCCACAAGGTGCTTCTTCACGCCTCGTTTGAAGGACCCAATATCATAGGAAGGAGGAAAAACGTGTGCTGGTAGACTATTCCATCTTTTGGAGATGCGACAAAGAAACGAGTCACCAAATTTCTTTGTGCGCGATGGGATATGTGTGACAGTAAAGCGATGACTCCGGAGAACAGCACGTGTACTTCTATGGAGGAAGGGAGAAGGTGGGATAAGGTCAAAGAGTTCTTCAGAGCACTCGCCGTGGTACAAGCGATAGAAAACGCTGAGTGACGCTATATCTCTACGCAATTGTAGAGGTTCGAGAGTATTAGTGACCTCTGCATTGCCGATAATGCGTACAGCGCCACGCTGCAATCTGTCTAAGGCATCGAGAAGGTACTTTGCGGAACCGTCCCAGATGTGCGAGCAATACTCCACGCAAGACCGTACCTGAGTCTTGTACAAAAGACACAACTGGTCAGGCGTAAAGAATCGCCGCATTCTGTTCAGGTCACCGAGTTTTCGTGAGGCAGTTTTGATCACGGCTTCGATGTAGTCCTTTTGATTCAGATCACAGCGAATCTTCATACCGAGCATGTTGATATTGCTCTGCAGGCTTAGAGATGTGCCCTGAAGAGTTGGAAGGGGAAGGAATGGTGACTTCTTGGCCGTAAACGCACATACCTGTTTTCTTGGCATTGAACTCAACAAGATTATTGGAGCCCCTATTAGATATGAGGTCCAATACCCGATTGAGCTCAATGACAAGATTCACTCGTTTCTCTTCAGTTTCGACTCGCCCAGCCGCAGGGTGACCGTTATACCCACCGTGCACTGTACTATCATCTGCATAGCAATGAATATTTCCAAGTGGAAGCATATCATTGATATGCAGAAGAAACAACGTGGGTGACAGAACGAAACCTTGAGGGACACCAGCGTTCACTGACATGAGCCGCGAAGCGCATCCATCAGACAGGACACGAATTCTACGCTCGTGCAGGAAGCCAGCGACCCAGTTGCAGAACTGTGCAGGCAGACCGTATGCCGGGAGCTTGGAGAGAAGAGCTTTGTGCCAGACCCGATCAAATGCCTTGGCTATGTCGAGGCTAACAGCCACCGACTCACCACGCTTGTCAATAGCCTCACCCCAGAGATGTGCGACGTACGCTAGAAGATCACCCGTTGACCGCTTCGGCCGAAACCCGTATTGGCGATCGTGAATGATGGAGTGTTCTTCTAGGTAGTGAACAAGTTGTTATTTAAAATGCGCTCCATTACTTTGCACAAAACTGAAGTTACGGCTATGGGGCGGTAATTCGATGGATCTGACCGATCTCCTTTTTGGGGACCGGTTGCACATTAGCTTCTCTCCAAGATTCCGGCACACAACCTGAAGAGAGCGAGAGACGGTAAAGGCGCGTTAATACGGGGGACAACTCCGCTGCACACATTTTTAGTACTACTGAAAACTAGTCTTTTTTTATTTATTTTTTAGATTGAGACATGTGTTTTTGTTATAAAATACTTACTGGTGTTAAATGATATTGGTTACAAACTCCAAACTGCTACATGATACTGATAAGGAAGTAAATCAAAGATTGAAGTGATCCCAATGCCAGATTAGTTTTATTCAAATATACAATATTCTCACCTGTATAATTTTAGTACAACAAGGAATTATTTCCCTTAAATTCTATGGTACACACGGCGGCAGATCAACCTACCCAAATCTGTCAAATTTCCACAATCAATTTTGATCTTTATTGTTTGGTTATAAGAACCAATATTCATTGGAGAAATTTGACAGATTTGGGTAGGTTGATCTGCTGCCGACTGTACAATCGAACCAACTGAATCATGACCCACTTGCCTGATAATTCGTTTGAAACTTTCAAACTTGTAAGATCTATCGCGTATAATGCACTTACGACGTTTTAGGTACTAATAAAATTACGTCAATACAGGTCGCAGACCTATGCAATTTTAACCTTTGTTATCATTGCCATAAAACCACATTTCACACATATACAGTCATTGTTTGAATATCGAGCTGGTTCTCGCTTATTTAACCTAAACTTTTTGATGATGGAAAAAATAAATTTAAAAAATGGGGTGTTCTACAAGTGTGTCATATTATGTCAAGTTGTCAGTCAATGTGAAAAAATAGAAATTAAATAGTAAAATGCTTAATAATTTTTAATAATGGCTAATTTAGAAGAAAAAAGAGCTCGGATTGTAGTCTTAAGTGAGGAAGGCTATGGCATACGGGAAATATCCCGCGAATTGAATATTTCTCGGAATACAGTGAGGACCTGGATCAGACGGCACGCCGAAGAGGGCATCCTCGAGGACAGACGACGTCATAACCACGGCGTTCGCCGACTCACGAACGAACAAAGAGTGGACATGCAACACCATTACGAAGAACATCCTTTTACTCCCACCCGATATTTTGCGGCACAACATGACGTCTGTCTACAAACTATTAGAAATTATTTGCACGGCACTGGACTGCATTACAGACATTATGCTGAGAAAGTAGCCTTAACGGATGATCATAACACAGCGAGAAGGAATTTTGCAAACGCTTATTTAGACTACGACTGGACTAACACTATATTTACAGACGAAAAAACATTTCGATCTTCTCAACACGGTCGCTTAACTTTGTGGCGTTACGATAACACGCGGTACACAGAAGATCACGTCGTGCCTAATCAGTTATCCGGTCGAATTTCAGCGAATATGTGGGCGTGGATGGGTATCGGAGGAGTAGGTGAGCTTGTCCATATTTCTTCTCGGCAAAACGCAATGAAGTATGTCGATCTATTAGAAGAATCTATGTTACCGACAGTGCGAACAGTTTACCCGCGTGAAGATGTGCCAGTATTTTCCTACGTTCATGACAACTGTCGAGTGCATACTGCCAGGGTAGTCTCAAATTGGTTTGATCTGCATAATGATGAAGTTACTTTGATTCCATGGCCGAGTAGATCCCCAGACCTCAACCCAATAGAAAATTTGTGGGGTTTGATGGTCCAAATGTGGGATAACAGAAACGAGAGAACAAAGGAAGCAATTGAGCAACATTGTAACGAAATTTGGGATTACTTGAGAGACAGCGACATTTGCAGTCGTCTAATAGGGTCAATGCGTGACCGATTACAAGCCGTTATCGATAACCATGGTGCACACACTAGGTTTTAGATACTGAATCTTATAATTTAAATTAGTTTTGTTAAAGATTAAATAAAGTATTTTTTCATTTCACAAATTTTATTACTCTTTTTACTTATATAGCTTGAAAGACCAAGAATGGCATGTTTCTGTCCTTAAAATACTTATAGGAATGACGTGATTGAAACCTGTAATCTAAAGTTTATGCTGGCACTTCACTTGGCCGTATTTGCCCAAACATGACTGCATTATTTTTGATTTTATATTCTAGAGAAATAAATGCGACTAATAGTTGAGCAAATTTAATACGGCCAAGTGAAGTGGCACCATTACGTTCGTAGAAAACTTCCTATACTTACCTACGTAATACAGATAAAGACAGTAACATCATCTCTTCTTTTTCATATACGAGCTTAGTCGATATTGTCCGATTTATTTAACAGTGCACTCAGTAAATGTCAGTGTCTAATCAAATGATAACAAGTTCGTTACCAAGGAAATAATTCTTCAAGCGAATTTCGACCTACTTGCATTTAAGGGGTTTAGCAAAATAAGCTTATGGTGGGTCAGGATTCAGTTGGTTCGATTGTACATAGCTTACACTGAATCTTGGTTGTTTCTTAAAATTTAGATTTATCCTAATACATTATGAGCATGTCATAAGACAGTAATCTTTAGCGGAGAACCAGTACCAATTTAAATTATTAAAAAATGTTATGCAAAAGACTATTAAACTCAGGGTCGCTAACCGAGTTCGCGTTTGTGATTAAACCAATCCCAAATTGTGGAACAAAATCTAAAGTGAATCTACTAACTTAATAAGACCATTGCGAAGAACACTGACCTGGTGAAATCCTACGAAGACCATCCTGTTACCTGGCCAGACTATCCCGAACCGTGGCGGCTCTGCGAGCTGACTTTTCAGTCTCAACGGGCAGAGCGTCCCCGGATCCGAATGAGGCACGGGTAGCTATCTTCAGACTCTCAGCATTCCAAGAGGAGAACAGCCTTCCTCACCCATGTGGATAGGGAGCGTTTATGACTAAGTGTCTCCTTACTTTATAACCTCTGAACGATCAGAGATCCAATGAAGTGTTGTAAAAGTGAACTCAGATGTTCATTAAAATGCAAACATCATTGTAGATGTAACTATAAATGTAAATATCAATATAAAGATGAATATAAAGATGAATATAAAGATGAATATAAAGATGAATATAAAGATGAATATAAAGATGAATATAACGATGAATATAAAGATCCCATTCTGAAACAACAACCATGTTGATGAGTATACGAATTACAACTATACCTTTTCAGATTTCAAATTGGAAATTTAGAAAATTGCTAACTTACATGCAGGCGTCGTTTGATCCTTCAAACTTATGCGGCTATTTCAAATTTCAGCCTAAGACATCCTGCAATTTCCCTCTCCTGACCCTGGAAGACACATGGCCATGATAACGAAATCTAACCAAAAAAATAAACGAATGAAATTTTCAGAAATGAACTTACCAAACTTTTAAATATTTTATCGGCTCATTTTGATGGAAATGAGGGCCGATGTGTAAGGATTCCCTTAAGCCCTAGTGCTTCACGTTTTATCAATCAACGGTGTCTCCTTTCTACACCATCGTAACAAATGCCATCCGGAGCTCGCTGTCTCCCTGACAGTTGTCATGTCACTCGACTTTTTACTTTTTAAATTATCTATACCAAAGACGACAGATATCGATCCATATCGAATCCCTTACATTTTCACGACTGCTCACGCCATCTATTGAGACACTTCGGAACTAAACTCAACAAAACTACAACGTTTGTTTTGAAATGTATTTTCTGCTGTTCTATAAATCTATAACGTTAAAATTGCAACGTTACAATACACCCCCTCCAATGAAAGTTTCGAACGTAGTGAGAAACTACGCTGCCCTCAGCGTCAGTAAATAAAATCCTACCGGAGGAGCGTACAACATTGACTAAAATATTCCAAGGCAATGAGACCAAAAAATAAAAAAACCTAAACTAAGGGTTTGCCTTGGCATCGCCGGAGCTCCGAAGAGACACCGACACAACTTCGTGGCCTACGGCATGGTGGGTAAACAAAACAACTCACCAACTAAATCACCGTAGCCCTAAACTCAAAAAAAACATCTCCCTAACCAACTAGGGTACGGTGGGTAATAAATTACCGGTAAATTCACCACACACGGTAGTCTTCGGAAAAAAAAAACCCATCTTGAGAAAAAAAACAATTCCTATTTAATCCATTCCTGTTCTTCAAACCCCCAACCCGCCATCTTCAGGACTAATGTTAATGATCCGTCCGGAACTGCTTATTGATCCGCTTACAGGCTCCTTTCATTCATCTACTTTTTCCCCATCAACTATCTTAATTCCTTTCAAATCTTATCGAACATCCATCATCTAACCTAGTGTAGCAAACAAGTTTATTTACTTTTGCCACCGCTGTCACTAACCCCCAGAGTTTTTATAGGAGATACTCGTAACTCCATACTTTTGAAAATGTAGGACAAAATTTCCTAAGAAAAATGTTATTATTATTGGTACACCAATATTAATGAACTCATCAACCGTCTTCGGGGTAAACCCTCGAGTTGTGACAAAACATTTTTTGTTTTTACGCAACCGTCAACGCAACGTCAGCTCGAGTTGGTAAACAAAAGCAACCGTCTTCGCGGAGTAAGACCGCTCGAGTTGGAAAAAATATAATTTTACTCAACCGTCAACGCAACGTCAGCTCGGGTTGGTAAACAAAAGCAACCGTCTTCGCGGAGTAAGACCGCTCGAGTTGGAAAAAATATAATTTTACTCAACCGTCAACGCAACGTCAGCTCGGGTTGGTAAACTAAAAGCTTAAAAAATAAAAACTTATTTAAAGTTTAATTTATCTAAGTTCAAAACTACGAAACTAAAGCGATGCGCTTTAGTGTGCTTGAGCGCGCATAAAAACCTTAAAACACACTGTGGCTAAAAAAATATTTTCTAGCTAATAAACTAGTTTTCTAACTAAAAAAAAAAAAGTTTTAAGCTAGAAAAAAAAACTAGCTAGAGAAGGTTTTAAAACTAGAAAAAAAACTTATCTAAAAACAAAAAGTTTTTAGCTAGAAAAAAGACTAGCTAAAGAAGGTTTTGCCAAGAGGAGAACAGCCTTCCTCACCCATGTGGATAGGGAGCGTTTATGACTAAGTGTCTCCTTACTTTATAACCTCTGAACGATCAGAGATCCAATGAAGTGTTGTAAAAGTGAACTCAGATGTTCATTAAAATGCAAACATCATTGTAGATGTAACTATAAATGTAAATATCAATATAAAGATGAATATAAAGATGAATATAAAGATGAATATAAAGATGAATATAACGATGAATATAAAGATCCCATTCTGAAACAACAACCATGTTGATGAGTATACGAATTACAACTATACCTTTTCAGATTTCAAATTGGAAATTTAGAAAATTGCTAACTTACATGCAGGCGTCGTTTGATCCTTCAAACTTATGCGGCTATTTCAAATTTCAGCCTAAGACATCCTGCAATTTCCCTCTCCTGACCCTGGAAGACACATGGCCATGATAACGAAATCTAACCAAAAAAATAAACGAATGAAATTTTCAGAAATGAACTTACCAAACTTTTAAATATCAAAATGAGCCGATAAACGGCTCATTTTGATGGAAATGAGGGCCGATGTGTAAGGATTCCCTTAAGCCCTAGTGCTTCACGTTTTATCAATCAACGGTGTCTCCTTTCTACACCATCGTAACAAATGCCATCCGGAGCTCGCTGTCTCCCTGACAGTTGTCATGTCACTCGACTTTTTACTTTTTAAATTATCTATACCAAAGACGACAGATATCGATCCATATCGAATCCCTTACATTTTCACGACTGCTCACGCCATCTATTGAGACACTTCGGAACTAAACTCAACAAAACTACAACGTTTGTTTTGAAATGTATTTTCTGCTATTCTATAAATCTATAACGTTAAAATTGCAACGTTACACTACTGGAGAGATGCCATCAGGGCCATTAGCTTTCCGGACATCGATTGACTGCAGCTCCGCACGGACGTCACACTGCCTGATTTTAAAATCGGGCATTGTGTGGCCACAGTGAGAGATTGTAGGTGGCTGTGCATTGCAATCATCGACTCGGGAGTTAGCCACAAAGAGTTTGGCCAGGAGATCGACCTTCTCCTGCGGCTTGTGAGCTAAAGTTCCGTCAGGACATCTCAATGGTGGCAGCGAGGGTTGGCAGAAGTTTGATTGCACGACTTTGGCCAGACGCCAGTAGCTACGGCTGCCTGTAGGATGCGTCAGTAGTTCTTGGCCGACTCGTGCAACACGCTGGGCATCCGCTCTAATGTAAGCTCTTTTGCAGGACTTGGTGGCATAATTATAAACTGCTTTCAGCGAGCGGGTTTCGGGATCCCCAACAGCTTTACCCCTGATCCAAGCGCGGTATGCCGCCTGCTTGTTATCAACAGCGTTGGCACACTCGCGGTTGAACCATCGGTTGCGCCTGCCTTTGCTGATGAGATAGGAGTGCGGAATATAGTATTCCATCCCTAAAACTATCTCATCAGCAACTGCAGTCGCACTAGCTGTCGGGTCCTTCCCACTGAAGCAGCGCTGCCCCCAAGAACGGATGCGAAATAGTCCCGCATACCATCCCAATCTGCCGACAAGTAGTGCCAAATCTGGCGTTTCGATACCGCTAAAGGCGGTAGCGGGACCAGAGGCACTTTACTGGATACCAAGCAGTGATCCGAAGATCCCAAAGGAGCTCGAACCTCCACTCGGTAGCCAGCTGGGCGACTCGTCAGCAAAAGGTCCAACAAAGAGGGCGCGTGATCGACTACGTCTCGGATCCTGATGGGCTGGTTCACCAGTTGAGTCAGGTCGTGCGTGAGAGCGAACGCGTGGGCAGTTCTACCAGCATGGTCAGTTTTGGAGGAACTTAACCACAACTCGTGGTGAGCATTGAAGTCCCCCAAAAACACCAATTTCGCCGATGGAAACCGCTCCTGCGCTTCATCTGCCACCCGACTAAGGTGTTCAATAAGTCGAGTTGTCTCCATGTCGCCATTATGGGATCGGTAGACGCAGACGTAGACACGGTTATGAGAGCTCAAGTCGACGTGTACCACAAGGAGGGAAAAGGAAGGGTCTTCCAGACAGCGCAGACGGCGACAGCAAACATCCGTCCGAACGAACAAGCAAACTCCGGCTTTGGCTTTGAAGGATTCTTCAAGCACAAAGCCCGGATAATGCAGGTAAGTGGTGTCAGCCGGACAGATTATTTGCGACTCCGTCAAGAATAACATTGCTGGCCGTGCCGTCTCAAGATGGTGATGGACGGCATTGAGGTTTGCATGGAGTCCGCGGATGTTAGCGAACTCGACCTCAAACGGTAAGGTTGTGGTGGGGGTGTGCACCGCTGAATTACCAGTTCTAATGTTATGCGCTGTCATGTTGTAAGAAAGGAGGGAGGAGTGAATCGAGAAAATGCTGCTGCTTTGCAAATGGTCAAAGTGTGGCGACATGTCTCACCAGGGAACTGCCTACAAAAGAGTTTCACTAACCCGCCGAACGTGGTAGATCTTGTAGGCGTCCATTTCTTTGGAAGCATTGTTGATCATGAACTCAAAGTTTTTCTTCGACAGATACTCGTTGTTGCCGTCGAGTCTCGTCAGCGGGTTCACCTAGCAGTTGCCCAGAATTAAGGGGCAGCTGCTGTGATAGCCGTTGATGTGCACGTTGAACACTCCGTCTTCTGCGAAGTACAGATACTCCCACTGGTTGAACTTTATGGTGAACAGCACGACGGAATCGCAGTCCTCCACCAGCTTGTAGAGATCGTCATCTTTTTTGACGAAAACGTAATGCTTGCCGTTGATCACGTAGAAGGCGTTTTGCATGTATATCTTTTTCAAGTACCCTTTGCACAGCAGCTGCGGATTGGCTCCGCAAGACTTGGCGTTGTCCAGGGTGAAATCCCAGGCTCTTTCGTCACAAACTCCGTTGACCATCTGATGATGGTAGATCATGTAGTGCAACGAAAAAAAATAGGCGATGCTGACGCACGGATCGTCTTTGTCGTAAAACTTGAGGCTGTAGCAAAACTTTTGGTAGACTTTGGGCGTCAACCGAACGTACGGTTCGCAGCGGGCCAAGGCGCGATCGTGCAGCGCGCTATCGTCGAAAAACAAGTGGGGTAACACAACAGGTTCAAAAACATTTTGATGTCGGTTTCGCCAAAATCAAACTTGTTCTTTTTGCACATGCTCTGCCACACCACGATTATCAAATAATCGAAATTGACGAAGTCGCTCTGTACGAAATACTGCTGCAGCAATTGGTCGGTGGAAGTTTCGAGGTGACACAGCGACTCCATCTTCGTTTCGATGATAACCTCAAGGGTCGATCGGATGGACAGATCCAACGCGGCGCGATGTTCGCTGCTGGCAGTGATATTTTTCACTATTTCAAAATTGCGATAGTCGTTGTTGTTGTCTTCGACTTCGACGCCGATCGTGTCGTCTCCATCGAACGTCCTCATGCTTTTCAGATTAACTTTGACGATGTTTTGGAATTTCTCAGAGGTGACGCATTCTTGCAGTTGGATGTCGTCTTTCATATAGTCGAACAGCTCCTTGTTGGAATACACCAAATTGGCCTTTATCTTACACGTTCCTTTCGATCCGTTTATCATCGTGATGATGAACAGGTCGTCGTAGTCGTCGTCGTCGCCGTCGTCGAACGCAGAATTGCCGTTGACGAAAAGCACTTGGTCGTCGATCTGCATCTTCAGCTCGACGTTGAGGAAATAGTCCGGGTTGAACACGTACAGATTGACGTTTCCCAACCGTCGGTTTCGCACGAGCGGAACGAACTCGCCGATGTCGATGTCGAATCTCATCCGTACGTACAGACGCCATCCAAAGTAAGAAATTTCAATATTCGGCCAGTACACGTATTCTCTGGAGCGGATCGTCTTGTTCGCGTTACCGTTTTTGATAAATTGGTCAAAATCGATCCGGTTCCCTATCTGTTCGTAGTGGCGGATCGAAACAAACGGCTTTATCTTGACCGCGAACAGATTGCCTTGCACCACCCAATAGTGCTCCGTCAAAGATTTTTTATGGTCGTCGATGCAGGTGTTGTCGTTGTTGTTGTAGTCGACTCGGGGTTCGGTGCAACTGTCGGTCAGTATTGATGGTCTCAAAAACTTTCTCGAAAACAGCGTCCGTGTCGATCGGCGTCATTGTGGTGGCGTGCTTATTATTTTTTTTAATCGCGATGACCATTTTGAATCCTTATCGCAGCAAGACCTCCAAGCTAGCGCACGACCATTATCTGACGCTTCAATATGGAGCGTTTATCGACGTGTATGATCTGAGCGTAGGTCACGCGATAGAACGACTATTTGTCGTCAGGCCCGAAAATATAATGATATACAATACGGAAGGATGTTTATACTTTACCGTTGTCACTACTGTCTGTGTGATGGTAATATCAGAAGGTAAGTTACTGCGTATTCGGGTTACGGGAAAGAATTGAAAATATTTATTTCAGTAAAGTATTTATTGGTGTGACTGTACACAAGCGTACAGGAACGCGAGTATAGGAGGACTGAGGCGGCTCGCGCAGGAGCCGTAATTCCAGCTCTGGGGTATGACGCAATACCCATACAATGTTACAATGTGTCGCTACAGTACTTCCCTTCTCGTTTTTTGAAAAAAAAGAAACATTAAAAAATTTTAGAATGTTGAAAGACCAACTTAACAAAATAGGTAACCTATGTCTATGAAAGGTATAACAGAGTAATACAGTCCCTGTTGTTATTACCTACCTAAAGTACTGAGCTGTAACGAATAATGGTTACTATGAATGATTACAATAGACTGGTATTGTTATATTAACAGGAAATTTATAACGATAACAAATCCGACTACAGTCGTAGGTAACAAATTAAAACTTCGTAGTTGTTGCGTCCGAGGCACACAGGAATGCGCTGACACGATACACAGGTGTGCTTGTGCACGATACGTGACACGATAGAAACAGCGTGCCTGTGCACGATACAATGTTGATGCAATAATGTTTAACGAGAAACGATACACTTCTAAGAGTAAAATATTAGATTTAAACGTTAGCTATGACATTGCTTACATTACCTTATTCAAACACTGAATGTAATAATAACATTAGATAGTTACAAACAACACACTATCTTCCGCAAGGTGATATGAAACATTAATAAACTTGCTGTGGGACTGGCTGTTGTGGTATGGTCTGTACCCTTACCACGGGTGTCTCTAGACCACCGCTTGAAACTACTTGTTTCCTTAGCCACGACTTTGTCGATTTGACACATCTTCGCTTAATAAAACATAAGCCGATGCCCACTAATAGTATCACTGCGATTAAAACAATAATAGATAGGTATTCTATCTTCGTCTCGACTTGAGTGTTGATAGCCACTGCTTGGGCTTGGGCTACAGCCATATTCGCTTGTTTACTTTGAGAGCTGCCCATGATATAAAATAAACTTTATATGAAAAAAAAAAAAAATGAGATGAATGGAAAGTAGTAACTTGCTCTACCGGTTTACAATACGTAATGAAAAAGACTTGTAAGAGCATACCATATACATCATTTCATCTGTTCTAGTTAAGTTGTGAAATTAATTCATTTTAAGCGCAAAATAAGCGTAAATGTATGTATAACACTATAACCTACATACATTAGTACGTATAAAGCATTTTTGCAATCGCTAAGTCGCTACGTACCTACTGCGAAATATTTCACAACACGTACAATAATACACATATGAGACGTTACAAAATACGTTAGTAGTTTGTATAGCACACAGATACCTACGCAAATTACTTATGTATGACATATAATAAAGAAGAAGTTATATCTAAATTTGCGGTCACCCATCTTCATGTGGGGCCGTCTTAAAAATGATCAATACGATGACATGACACTAATTCTTTGGTATTCGTCAAGATGACCTGCTCTGCAATCAAAAATAAAACAGCGTAAAGCTCTACAGCATTCATCTTGACAACGCCGTTCGAATGTCCAACAGTGTTGGCCTGTTACGTATGTTACGTATTAAGATAAACAAAGCTCTGTGACTCGTTATCGGGTAAGTTTCAACACTATACATTGGAAAATAACTGTGACCAACTTACAACAAAAAGAAGTAACTTTAGTCACATTATGAGTTAACGAAAAATAACATTTTAAAATAAAATAAAATATTACATTGTAATAGTCGTTATTACATATTGAAACACAAATTAAGCTAGAAAACGCTGTGGTTTCTTTACTGTCCTACCGCTGCGTGTAGTACGCGCGATAGGTGAATCCCATGATACGGAACGAGAGGTAACATTATCACGTTGATTGTCATTATGAGTAAGTACATTGTTATGATTCTTATCTGGGGTGTTCCCGTCGCTGATCATATACGCTGGCTTTAGACGATCGATCGAAACGTTGACGGTTTTACCTGAGATATCAATGCTAAAATACTTTTCGTGTCTGTTGATAACACGATACGGACCCTGATACGGCGGCTGCAATGAACGGCGAACCGCGTCGGTTCTGAGAAAAACGTGGGTGCAAATTGATAAATCACTATGTACAAATAAGGTTCGCGAATCTCTGTGCTCCTGAGATTTGGGTCTGAACCTATCAAATGTGTTCCTTAAATTTTGCAAATAATCATGTGAGTTTACGTCTATTATTTCTGACTTGTTATAAAAATCACTGGGTAGACGTAGTGGTAGCCCGTATGTTAGTTCGGCGGCGCTGACACTAGTTTCGTCCCGTGGTACTGCTCGCAAACCGAAAAGAACTGTTGGTAGCTCTTCTATCCAAGTACCTGAGATTGCTAGACGTGCCATAAGAGCGGACTTAAGGCTACGGTGCCATCTTTCGACAGCCCCGTTGCTCTGGGGGTGGTACGGGGTAGACCGTAACTTATCTACGCCTAAAAACTTCATAAGTTGCGCGAATAGATTGCTTTCAAATTGTCTACCCTGATCAGTTGTGATCTTGATTGGGCAACCAAATCTGACTATCCAACCCTCATACACGGCTCTTGCTATGGTGTCTGCATGTATTTCTTTTACAGGTATGGCTTCCGCCCAGCCTGTAGATCTGTCTATCATGGTCACACAATAGCGATAACCTTCTGATGTAATAGGTAAACTGCCTATTATATCTACATGTAAGTGTTCGAATCGACCACATTTCTCAAATCTGCCTAAGCCTGAGATAGTATGGCGATTAACTTTAGCTTGTTGACAAGGTATGCATGCTTTGGTCCATTTTCCTATGTCCGTTTTCATTCCTGGCCAAAAGTACCTATCTGCCACTAAGCGTTTGGTAGCTCGAATACCCGGATGGCTTAAACTATGTACTAAATTAAAAACAGTCCTACGGTATTCTTTAGGTATATACGGCCTTGCGCTATGTGTAGAGACTTCACAAAAAACGTATTTATTAATGAAAGGCGAGATAATTTTTTTAATTTTAAAGTTGCTCTCAGTAGATGAAACTTGTAACTCGCGTAGTTCCTTATCGCATTCTTGTGAGTCGGCTAGTTCGGAGAAATCTATGCCCGTCGGGCACTCGATTGTTTCCAACCTAGACAAAGTATCGGCTACTACGTTATCGGTACCGGATACGAAACGGATGTCGGTGGTATATTCGCTAATATACATCAAATGTCTAACTCGCCGTGGAAGATCTTTCTCGTTCTGTTTTTTTGTGAAAGCGTAAACTAAAGGTTTGTGATCAGTGTAGATAGTCACAGAACGGCCTTCGATCTGTGATCGAAAATGTTGTACCGCTAGGTACATGGCAAGTAACTCGCGGTCGTATGTACTATATTTCTTTTGACCTTCAGTGAGTTTTTTAGAAAAATAGCCTAACGGTGTCAAATTACCTTTTACGTTCATTTCTAGGACCGCGCCGACGCCTTCGTCGGAAGCTTCGGTCCTCATAAGTAAAGGGGCATCCGGTAAGGGATGGCCAAGTGTGGCAGCTTCGAGCAAAGAAGATTTGCACTGCAAAAACGCTTGGTCAGATTCCGGTGTCCATACCAAAGGAGTCTTATCCTTTTTCTTAGGGTTGTGAATAAGCATATTCAATTTAGCCTGCATCTGTGCTGCTTTAGGCACGTGGGACCTATAAAAATTTAGCATCCCCAGGAAACGCCTAAGCTGGTCAACGGTTTGTGGTTTAGAGATGTTCACGATATCTTGTACTTTCTCTTTGCATGGTCGAATACCATCGGGCGAAATTTCGAAGCCTAGAAAGTCTAGTTTATCTAAACCAAAACGACACTTAGAAATATTAATGGTTATTCCAAAATCATTGAGACGACTAAAAATGGCATTTAGGTGCTTCTCATGAGAGGTAACGTCTTTACTCGCTATCAGAATATCGTCTAAATACGAGAAAGTGAACTCATTTACGTGGTTGATTGTACCGTCGTTCAACCTAACTTCTAAAGCGTGCAAAACTGAGTTGTTTATGAAACGTTGAAACGTTTGTGCTGCGTTACGAAGTCCGAAACTCATCCTGGGGAACTCGAAAAGACCGAAAGGCGTAATTATCGCTGTCTTTTCGATATCCTCAGGTGCGACCCTTACGTTAAAATAAGAACGATTCATATCTATTTTTGAAAACACCCGCTTATCGGCTAACATGTGAGCGAAATCTTGTACCCTAGGTAATGGGTACCTATCTGGTTTCGTAACTGCGTTTAAAGCGCGGTAATCTCCGCACGGGCGTATCTGTCCGTCCTTTTTGGGGACGACATGTAAAGGGCTTGACCAGGCTCCCTTTGACGGCCTGCATATGCCAAGCTCTTGCATGACTTTAAACTCCTCAAAAACCTTCTTGTAACGCTCAGGTGGCAGGGGTCTTGCTCGAGCGTGTACAGGTGTGCCTGTCGTTTCGATATGATGAAATATCGAATGTGGCGGGTCGTCCTTAAAACAGGTCGGTTTTAAAATGTCTGGGTAACGCGACAATAATTTAAAATAAGGGTGGCTACTGTCTAATGTGCTCAGCGACGAGCCACTCCAGTTAACAACGCTAGTTATTACACTTAAATTTGTTTCCTTATCGATTAGTTTCTTATTACTTAAGTCAACAACTAATCTATGCTTAATTAAAAAGTCTGCTCCGATAATGGGCTGTTGTACGTCGGCTATGATAAAAGTCCACTTGTATGGTCGACGTAAATTTAAATTAAGCGTTAAAGTTTTAGTACCAAATGTTCTAATTTCTGAGCCATTAGCGGCAAACAAAATATAGGGGCACGCACTATCACTTTTGGGAACTAACCTTGTGGGTAACACGGACACGTTTGCTCCGGTGTCGATGAGAAAACGAAATCCCAATTCCACGTCTCTGACGATGAGGCGGTTGTTGTCTACTTGCGTGCAGGAATCCGCCGTTGCCTGCACAGGCGTTAGTTTCCCGGCGTCGTGCTGTCCTGCTTGGCAATCCAGCTGCACGGTTGTACGCACTTCTGCGCGTCTTTGCCGAACCGGAAATGATAGTAGCACTTCCAATCTGGGGTTCGAGGTCGCTGACGTTGTAGTGAGGGTCTTCTATTCTGTGATGGCGTCCTACTTCTGGGTTTCCTTTTGTTGTGGAAACTCTCCATGCGGGATAATCGGGCATTGAGCTTTGCTATCTCTGCCGTCAGTTTTGCTGTATGACTGCTAGCATCGTCTGCTTTCACCGCATGGACTTGTTTTGTCGTGGTGTCCATCACTTTGTCAGCTACTCCGGCCAGTTTATCCAGTTCCTTCATCTCGGTGACTGTTAGCACTGCTTGTACTGATGAAGGAAGGTGCTGCAACCACAATATTTGGAGAGTTGCGTCAGGTATCCGGTCTCTGGCTAGGTCTCGCATCCTTCGAAGGAGCTGTGACGGCTTCTGGTCACCTAGCTCTATTTCTCCAATCAGCTTCTGGATTTTACGGTTCTCTGATTCTTCGTATATTTCCAGGAGTCTGTTTTTTAGTGATGCGTATTTATCGGTGCTAGGAGGGGACACTAAAATGTCCGTAACCTGTGCGATTGCATCTCGATCCAGCTTGGTTATCACCAGATTGTAACGGGCTTCGTCTCCTAGCTTCTGTGGGGCGAGTACTGCCTCCACTTTTATGAACCAAATTCTGGGTTGCTCCTTCCAGAACTCTGGTATTCTTGATATCACTGATACCTGTGACAAATCGCTGCACGGTTGTGCCATAGTTGTTGGCTTGTTAACCCTGCCAACAGCAAATACAGGGGAATCCTCTTGCACGTGGTCATACACACGTTGTTGCGGTCACGTTGCTACCGCACTGCGTCAAATGAGTACACGTCACCAAAAACGTCTTTAAAGTTTGTTAAAAAAAAAATCACGTTTGGGTCACCACTTTACCGTTGTCACTACTGTCTGTGTGATAGTAATATCAGAAGGTAAGTTACTGCGTATTCGGGTTACGGGAAAGAATTGAAAATATTTATTTCAGTAAAGTATTTATTGGTGTGACTGTACACAAGCGTACAGGAACGCGAGTATAGGAGGACTGAGGCGGCTCGCGCAGGAGCCGTAATTCCAGCTCTGGGGTATGACGCAATACCCATACAATGTTACAATGTGTCGCTACAATACTATTATTTGGAATCGGCCAGCGTCAGGTGTACGCGCGGCGAACATTCTGTGGTGAAGTTCACCAAAAACACGTTGAAACACGTCGAAACACGTTGAGGCGGGACATATCTTTCTTTCGCTGCCGGGACATTCGTAATACGTATCGCACATCGTGTCGCTTTTGATGTTGCCCGTGAAATGTTCGGAACAAAGTTTGTCATTATTGTAATCGATGTTGTCGTTGGGTATCAAGTAATAAATGATTATAAATAATAAAAATATTAAAATATAAATTTTGTATTCATTGTTCATTATCATTTCATATCAACACTTAAAATTAGGTACATTTAAATTAAAGTCTGATTCGACCGTAGCCATTTTGATGTTGACGAATTCCATTTCGTACACTCTGAAATGTCTCTGAAACTTCTTCTTGAACTCGGCGTGCAGCGAGTGCTCGCTGTAGCTGCGCTCGCTTTTAGAATTCTTTTTCTTCATTAGAGTGTGAAGAAAGCCGTCCAAGTACGGCATCGCCGCTTTGATGATCTCCATCACCCTGTCCTCGTGTATCGGCTTCCAGCCGGGCTTCGTTTCCACGCGCAGCATGTACAGCAGCGCGCTCAACGGATCGTTGTTGACGTCGAGGCACAGAAGGTTGTGTTCGTGGACGGGGTCGTTGTTGAAGATCTCTTTGTAATAAACGTAGCCGTCGGTGGGATTGCGCTTGTATTTGAGCACGTGCGCCAAAAATACGCTCACCGGATGGATCAGCGTTTCCACGTAGCCCTTCTCCGAGGGAAACTTTTTATTTTTTATGTGTTCGTATATGGAACCGGAGAAAGGCAACTTCTCGGCGAACTCGTGGTCCGTGTAGACCACACAGAATCTGTTGCGCACCCCCTTGTCGTAGTCCTTGATGTGCACCGGTTTGTTGTTGACGATCAGCAGTTTATAGTTCGCGGCATACTTCTGGCTGCCCTGGTATTTGCGACACACGGAGTTGCTTTTGCTGGAGTCGGCGCTGTTTTTGAAGAACGCGTCGTTGCATTCGCGCAGCTCGTTGATCACGTACAGCTGCGAGATGAGTTTGTTCGCCTCCGACTCGTCCGTCTCCTTCATGGACAGCGTGTACTTGTTGGCGTCGCGTTTGTGCATCACCACAATAGACTCCATCACGTCGTAGAAGGTCGACTTGCCCGATCCCGGCACCCCGTTGAGGTAGACGCACGTTTTTTCGTAGTCCGTCGGTATGGCGAGACTGGCGGCGAAATGCATCATCAGCAAAGAGTTTTTCAGGTTGAAGTTGGTGAACGTTCTGAAGTACAGATAGCCTTTGACTATGTTTTTGATGAAAAAGGAGGTGTACGCTTGGGTGTTGATCTTGGACATGACGATCCGCGTGTAGAATCTGGTGAGCCACTTGGATGCGTCGTCCGAAAACCGAGCCACGATCAGCTTGTCCCACCACACGTTCCACCGTTTCACAATATTCAGAGTGTTGTTGTAGTCGTGGACAAAATTGTGCATAGCGAACGGTTCGTGATCCACGTCGCGGCCGTCTTTGTTGCGATCCATCTCGGTGTCGTCGACGACCGACGACGACGACGACGACACCGACGACATCAGTTGTTTCAAATAATAATCTGTGTCTTTGCCCATTTCGATCATGACATAGATGTGTTCCTCCCAATCCAACTTGTTGTAGAGCATTTGCACGAGCGACGGTCTGTGATGATCGAAATAGTCGACGTAATTTTCCATGCAATCGTTCATCGTCGATTTCAAAACCGACGAATACTGTCCGTCGTAGAGCAGCGACCAGACAGACTAGTTCGATGATGTCTTTGGAATTAAAAATTAAATTAAAAATCAACACGATCTTCAGAGTTTTGGCGTCGAGGCGCCTGTTCGCACAGGCGCATTCGTGTCGAGCGGTGCCGCATCGGAAGAAATTGTAAATGACGTCTTTCATCTTCACAGAGTTCAAGTAAAGCCCCAGCGCGACCAGCTCGTCCTCCTTGAATCCCCAAATCTCACGAAAGCTGTCGTTGAGCAAATGCCGTTCGCGATTCTTGCATTCGGCGCAATTGTCGAACATGTCCAAGATCGCAAAGTTTTGCTTCTGCACTTTGACGTCGCGCACCACCTTGGCCACGTGGTAGATCTTGTAGGCGTCCATTTCTTTGGAAGCATTGTTGATCATGAACTCAAAGATTTTCTTCGACAGATACTCGTTGTTGCCGTCGAGTCTCGTCAGCGGGTTCACCAAGCAGTTGCCCAGAATTAAGGGGCAGCTGCTGTGATAGCCGTTGATGTGCACGTTGAACACTCCGTCTCCTGCGAAGTACAGATACTGTAATCGATGTTGTCGTTGGGTATCAAGTAATAAATGATTATAAATAATAAAAATATTAAAATATAAATTTTGTATTTATTGTTCATTATCATTTCATATTAACACTTAAAATTAGGTACATTTAAATTAAAGTCTGATTCGACCGTAGCCATTTTGATGTTGACGAATTCCATTTCGTACACTCTGAAATGTCTCTGAAACTTCTTCTTGAACTCAGCGTGCAGCGAGTGCTCGTTGTAGCTGCGCTTGCTTTTAGAATTCTTTTTCTTCATTAGAGTGTGAAGAAAGCCGTCCAAGTACGGCATCGCCGCTTTGATGATCTCCATCACCCTGGCCTCGTGTATCGGCTTCCAGCCGGGCTTCGTTTCCACGCGCAGCATGTACAGCAGCGCGCTCAACGGATCGTTGTTGACGTCGAGGCACAGAAGGTTGTGTTCGTGGACGGGGTCGTTGTTGAAGATCTCTTTGTAATAAACGTAGCCGTCGGTGGGATTGCGCTTGTATTTGAGCACACCGGATGGATCAGCGTCTCCACGTAGCCCTTCTCCGAGGGAAACTTTTTATTTTTTATGTGTTCGTATTTGGAACCGGAGAAAGGCAACTTCTCGGCGAACTCGTGGTCCGTGTAGACCACACAGAATCTGTTGCGCACCCCCTTGTCGTAGTCCTTGATGTGCACCGGTTTGTTGTTGACAATCAGCAGTTTATAGTTCGCGGCATACTTCTGGCTGCCCTGGTATTTGCGACACACGGAGTTGCTTTTGCTGGAGTCGGCGCTGTTTTTGAAGAACGCGTCGTTGCATTCGCGCAGCTCGTTGATCACGTACAGCTGCGAGATGAGCTTGTTCGCCTCCGACTCGTCCGTCTCCTTCATGGACAGCGTGTACTTGTTGGCGTCGCGTTTGTGCATCACCACAATAGACTCCATCACGTCGTAGAAGGTCGACTTGCCCGATCCCGGCACCCCGTTGAGGTAGACGCACGTTTTTTCGTAGTCCGTCGGTATGGCGAGACTGGCGGCGAAATGCATCATCAGCAAAGAGTTTTTCAGGTTGAAGTTGGTGAACGTTCTGAAGTACAGATAGCCTTTGACTATGTTTTTGATGAAAAAGGAGGTGTACGCTTGGGTGTTGATCTTGGACATGACGATCCGCGTGTAGAATCTGGTGAGCCACTTGGACGCGTCGTCCGAAAACCGAGCCACGATCAGCTTGTCCCACCACACGTTCCACCGTTTCACAATATTCAGAGTGTTGTTGTAGTCGTGGACAAAATTGTGCATAGCGAACGGTTCGTGATCCACGTCGCGGCCGTCTTTGTTGCGATCCATCTCGGTGTCGTCGACGACCGACGACGACGACGACGACACCGACGACATCAGTTGTTTCAAATAATAATCTGTGTCTTTGCCCATTTCGATCATGACATAGATGTGTTCCTCCCAATCCAACTTGTTGTAGAGCATTTGCACGAGCGACGGCCTGTGATGATCGAAATAGTCGACGTAATTTTCCATGCAATCGTTCATCGTCGATTTCAAAACCGACGAATACTGTCCGTCGTAGAGCAGCGACCAGACAGACTAGTTCGATGATGTCTTTGGAATTAAAAATTAAATTAAAAATCAACACGATCTTCAGAGTTTTGGCGTCGAGGCGCCTGTTCGCACAGGCGCATTCGTGTCGAGCGGTGCCGCATCGGTAACACTGTTGGAAGAAATTGTAAATGACGTCTTTCATCTTCACAGAGTTCAAGTAAAGCCCCAGCGCGACCAGCTCGTCCTCCTTGAATCCCCAAATCTCACGAAAGCTGTCGTTGAGCAAATGCCGTTCGCGATTCTTGCATTCGGCGCAATTGTCGAACATGTCCAAGATCGCAAAGTTTTGCTTCTGCACTTTGACGTCGCGCACCACCTTGGCCACGTGGTAGATCTTGTAGGCGTCCATTTCTTTGGAAGCATTGTTGATCATGAACTCAAAGATTTTCTTCGACAGATACTCGTTGTTGCCGTCGAGTCTCGTCAGCGGGTTCACCAAGCAGTTGCCCAGAATTAAGGGGCAGCTGCTGTGATAGCCGTTGATGTGCACGTTGAACACTCCGTCTCCTGCGAAGTACAGATACTGTAATCGATGTTGTCGTTGGGTATCAAGTAATAAATGATTATAAATAATAAAAATATTAAAATATAAATTTTGTATTTATTGTTCATTATCATTTCATATTAACACTTAAAATTAGGTACATTTAAATTAAAGTCTGATTCGACCGTAGCCATTTTGATGTTGACGAATTCCATTTCGTACACTCTGAAATGTCTCTGAAACTTCTTCTTGAACTCAGCGTGCAGCGAGTGCTCGTTGTAGCTGCGCTTGCTTTTAGAATTCTTTTTCTTCATTAGAGTGTGAAGAAAGCCGTCCAAGTACGGCATCGCCGCTTTGATGATCTCCATCACCCTGGCCTCGTGTATCGGCTTCCAGCCGGGCTTCGTTTCCACGCGCAGCATGTACAGCAGCGCGCTCAACGGATCGTTGTTGACGTCGAGGCACAGAAGGTTGTGTTCGTGGACGGGGTCGTTGTTGAAGATCTCTTTGTAATAAACGTAGCCGTCGGTGGGATTGCGCTTGTATTTGAGCACACCGGATGGATCAGCGTCTCCACGTAGCCCTTCTCCGAGGGAAACTTTTTATTTTTTATGTGTTCGTATTTGGAACCGGAGAAAGGCAACTTCTCGGCGAACTCGTGGTCCGTGTAGACCACACAGAATCTGTTGCGCACCCCCTTGTCGTAGTCCTTGATGTGCACCGGTTTGTTGTTGACAATCAGCAGTTTATAGTTCGCGGCATACTTCTGGCTGCCCTGGTATTTGCGACACACGGAGTTGCTTTTGCTGGAGTCGGCGCTGTTTTTGAAGAACGCGTCGTTGCATTCGCGCAGCTCGTTGATCACGTACAGCTGCGAGATGAGCTTGTTCGCCTCCGACTCGTCCGTCTCCTTCATGGACAGCGTGTACTTGTTGGCGTCGCGTTTGTGCATCACCACAATAGACTCCATCACGTCGTAGAAGGTCGACTTGCCCGATCCCGGCACCCCGTTGAGGTAGACGCACGTTTTTTCGTAGTCCGTCGGTATGGCGAGACTGGCGGCGAAATGCATCATCAGCAAAGAGTTTTTCAGGTTGAAGTTGGTGAACGTTCTGAAGTACAGATAGCCTTTGACTATGTTTTTGATGAAAAAAGAGGTGTACGCTTGGGTGTTGATCTTGGACATGACGATCCGCGTGTAGAATCTGGTGAGCCACTTGGACGCGTCGTCCGAAAACCGAGCCACGATCAGCTTGTCCCACCACACGCTCCACCGTTTCACAATATTCAGAGTGTTGTTGTAGTCGTGGACAAAATTGTGCATAGCGAACGGTTCGTGATCCACGTCGCGGCCGTCTTTGTTGCGATCCATCTCGGTGTCGTCGACGACCGACGACGACGACGACGACACCGACGACATCAGTTGTTTCAAATAATAATCTGTGTCTTTGCCCATTTCGATCATGACATAGATGTGTTCCTCCCAATCCAACTTGTTGTAGAGCATTTGCACGAGCGACGGCCTGTGATGATCGAAATAGTCGACGTAATTTTCCATGCAATCGTTCATCGTCGATTTCAAAACCGACGAATACTGTCCGTCGTAGAGCAGCGACCAGACAGACTAGTTCGATGATGTCTTTGGAATTAAAAATTAAATTAAAAATCAACACGATCTTCAGAGTTTTGGCGTCGAGGCGCCTGTTCGCACAGGCGCATTCGTGTCGAGCGGTGCCGCATCGGTAACACTGTCGGAAGAAATTGTAAATGACGTCTTTCATCTTCACAGAGTTCAAGTAAAGCCCCAGCGCGACCAGCTCGTCCTCCTTGAATCCCCAAATCTCACGAAAGCTGTCGTTGAGCAAATGCCGTTCGCGATTCTTGCATTCGGCGCAATTGTCGAACATGTCCAAGATCGCAAAGTTTTGCTTCTGCACTTTGACGTCGCGCACCACCTTGGCCACGTGGTAGATCTTGTAGGCGTCCATTTCTTTGGAAGCATTGTTGATCATGAACTCAAAGATTTTCTTCGACAGATACTCGTTGTTGCCGTCGAGTCTCGTCAGCGGGTTCACCAAGCAGTTGCCCAGAATTAAGGGGCAGCTGCTGTGATAGCCGTTGATGTGCACGTTGAACACTCCGTCTCCTGCGAAGTACAGATACTGTAATCGATGTTGTCGTTGGGTATCAAGTAATAAATGATTATAAATAATAAAAATATTAAAATATAAATTTTGTATTTAGTTCATTATCATTTCATATCAACACTTAAAATTAGGTACATTTAAATTAAAGTCTGATTCGACCGTAGCCATTTTGATGTTGACGAATTCCATTTCGTACACTCTGAAATGTCTCTGAAACTTCTTCTTGAACTCGGCGTGCAGCGAGTGCTCGCTGTAGCTGCACTCGCTTTTAGAATTCTTTTTCTTCATTAGAGTGTGAAGAAAGCCGTCCAAGTACGGCATCGCCGCTTTGATGATCTCCATCACCCTGGCCTCGTGTATCGGCTTCCAGCCGGGCTTCGTTTCCACGCGCAGCATGTACAGCAGCGCGCTCAACGGATCGTTGTTGACGTCGAGGCACAGAAGGTTGTGTTCGTGGACGGGGTCGTTGTTGAAGATCTCTTTGTAATAAACGTAGCCGTCGGTGGGATTGCGCTTGTATTTGAGCACGTGCGCCAAAAATACGCTCACCGGATGGATCAGCGTCTCCACGTAGCCCTTCTCCGAGGGAAACTTTTTATTTTTTATGTGTTCGTATATGGAACCGGAGAAAGGCAACTTCTCGGCGAACTCGTGGTCCGTGTAGACCACACAGAATCTGTTGCGCACCCCCTTGTCGTAGTCCTTGATGTGCACCGGTTTGTTGTTGACAATCAGCAGTTTATAGTTCTCGGCATACTTCTGGCTGCCCTGGTATTTGCGACACACGGAGTTGCTTTTGCTGGAGTCGGCGCTGTTTTTGAAGAACGCGTCGTTGCATTCGCGCAGCTCGTTGATCACGTACAGCTGCGAGATGAGCTTGTTCGCCTCCGACTCGTCCGTCTCCTTCATGGACAGCGTGTACTTGTTGGCGTCGCGTTTGTGCATCACCACAATAGACTCCATCACGTCGTAGAAGGTCGACTTGCCCGATCCCGGCACCCCGTTGAGGTAGACGCACGTTTTTTCGTAGTTCGTCGGTATGGCGAGACTGGCGGCGAAATGCATCATCAGCAAAGAGTTTTTCAGGTTGAAGTTGGTGAACGTTCTGAAGTACAGATAGCCTTTGACTATGTTTTTGATGAAAAAAGAGGTGTACGCTTGGGTGTTGATCTTGGACATGACGATCCGCGTGTAGAATCTGGTGAGCCACTTGGACGCGTCGTCCGAAAACCGAGCCACGATCAGCTTGTCCCACCACACGCTCCACCGTTTCACAATATTGAGAGTGTTGTTGTAGTCGTGGACAAAATTGTGCATAGCGAACGGTTCGTGATCCACGTCGCGGCCGTCTTTGTTGCGATCCATCTCGGTGTCGTCGACGACCGACGACGACGACGACGACACCGACGACATCAGTTGTTTCAAGTAATAATCTGTGTCTTTGCCCATTTCGATCATGACATAGATGTGTTCCTCCCAATCCAACTTGTTGTAGAGCATTTGCACGAGCGACGGCCTGTGATGATCGAAATAGTCGACGTAATTTTCCATGCAATCGTTCATCGTCGATTTCAAAACCGACGAATACTGTCCGTCGTAGAGCAGCGACCAGACAGACTAGTTCGATGATGTCTTTGGAATTAAAAATTAAATTAAAAATCAACACGATCTTCAGAGTTTTGGCGTCGAGGCGCCTGTTCGCACAGGCGCATTCGTGTCGAGCGGTGCCGCATCGGTAACACTGTCGGAAGAAATTGTAAATGACGTCTTTCATCTTCACAGAGTTCAAGTAAAGCCCCAGCGCGACCAGCTCGTCCTCCTTGAATCCCCAAATCTCACGAAAGCTGTCGTTGAGCAAATGCCGTTCGCGATTCTTGCATTCGGCGCAATTGTCGAACATGTCCAAGATCGCAAAGTTTTGCTTCTGCACTTTGACGTCGCGCACCACCTTGGCCACGTGGTAGATCTTGTAGGCGTCCATTTCTTTGGAAGCATTGTTGATCATGAACTCAAAGATTTTCTTCGACAGATACTCGTTGTTGCCGTCGAGTCTCGTCAGCGGGTTCACCAAGCAGTTGCCCAGAATTAAGGGGCAGCTGCTGTGATAGCCGTTGATGTGCACGTTGAACACTCCGTCTTCTGCGAAGTACAGATACTCCCACTGGTTGAACTTTATGGTGGACAGCACGACGGGATCGCAGTCCTCCACCAGCTTGTAGAGATCGTCATCTTTTTTGACGAAAACGTAATGCTTGCCGTTGAACACGTAGAAGGCGTTTTGCATGTATATCTTTTTCAAGTACCCTTTGCACAGCAGCTGCGGATTGGCTCCGCAAGACTTGGCGTTGTCCAGGGTGAAATCCCAGGCTCTTTCGTCACAAACTCCGTTGACCGTCTGATGATGGTAGATCATGTAGCGCAACGAAAAAAAACAGGCGATGCTGACGCACGGATCGTCTTTGTCGTAAAACTTGAGGCTGTAGCAAAACTTTTGGTAGACTTTGGGCGTCAACCGAACGTACGGTTCGCAGTGGGCCAAGGCGCGATCGTGCAGCGCGCTATCGTCGAAAAACAAGTGGTAACACAACAGGTTCAGAAATATTTTGATGTCGGTTTCGCCAAAATCAAACTTGTTCTTTTTGCACATGCTCTGCCACACCACGATTATCAAATAATCGAAATTGACGAAGTCGCTCTGTACGAAATACTGCTGCAGCAATTGGTCGGTGGAAGTTTCGAGGTGACACAGCGACTCCATCATCGTTTCGATGATAACCTCAAGGGCCGATCGGATGGACAGATCCAACGCGGCGCGATGTTCGCTGCTGGCAGTGATATTTTTCACTATTTCAAAATTGCGATAGTCGTTGTTGTTGTCTTCGACTTCGACGCCGATCGTGTCGTCTCCATCGAACGTCCTCATGCTTTTTAGATTAACTTTGACGATGTTTTGGAATTTCTCAGAGGTGACGCATTCTTGCAGTTAGATGTCGTCTTTCATATAGTCGAACAGCTCCTTGTTGGAATACACCAAATTGGCCTTTATCTTACACGTTCCTTTCGATCCGTTTATCATCGTGATGATGAACAGGTCGTCGTAGTCGTCGTCGTCGCCGTCGTCGAACGCAGAATTGCCGTTGACGAAAAGCACTTGGTTGTCGATCTGCATCTTCAGCTCGACGTTGAGGAAATAGTCCGGGTTGAACACGTACAGATTGACGTTTCCCAACCGTCGGTTTCGCACGAGCGGAACGAACTCGCCGATGTCGATGTCGAATCTCATCCGTACGTACAGACTCCATCCAAAGTAAGAAATTTCAATATTCGGCCAGTACACGTATTCTCTGGAGCGGATCGTCTTGTTCGCGTTACCGTTTTTGATAAATTGGTCAAATCGATCCGGTTCCCTATCTGTTCGTAGTGGCGGATCGAAACAAACGGCTTTATCTTGACCGCGAACAGATTGCCTTGCACCACCCAATCGTGCTCCGTCAAAGATTTTTTATGGTTGTCGATGCAGGTGTTGTCGTTGTTGTTGTAGTCGACTCGGGGTTCGGTGCAACTGTCGGTCATCGCTTTGATCAGTTTGTAGAAACTGTCGTAGGAAGGAATCGATTTTTGATCGGTAATTTCGTTGTTGATTGTGATCATATCGATACACTTCAAACTTTTCACAATTGTTTCGTCTTCAGTATTGATGGTCTCAAAAACTTTCTCGAAAACAGCGTCCGTGTCGATCGGCGTCATTGTGGTGGCGTGCTTATTTTTTTTTTTAATCGCGATGACCGTTTTAAATCCTTATCGCAGCAAGACCTCCAAGCTTGCGCACGACCATTATCTGACGCTTCAATATGGAGCGTTTATCGACGTGTATGATCTGAGCGTAGGTCACGCGATAGAACGACTATTTGTCGTCAGGCCCGAAAATATAATGATATACAATACGGAAGGATGTTTATACTATTATTTGGAATCGGCCAGCGTCAGGTGTACGCGCGGCGAACATTCTGTGGTGAAGTTCACCAAAAACAACATCGCGTCATCCAACGACAGCGGCCTCTTCGAGACGGTGTGCAGCAACATCAGTCCGCTGGTGGTGTTCGAACATTTTATAACTCTGAAGGACAACATCGCCGACGACAGGATAGTGTTGCCTCTGGAAGACTTGAACTACAGCGTGTTGGACGTCATCAATCTGCTGATCTACGCCGGATACGTTGGCATCGATTGATTTTCGTAATTCAATATGTTGTCCATTATGATGTCGTGATAGTACTGCTAATCGTTGCGCGCTTCGACGCACGCGATGACTTTCACGAAAAAGTCATACGAATGATCGTTCTGTTTCAGATCGTCCACCAGCGTCAAAGTTTTCACGTGGTCGATGCCGATGCGCCTCAAGTACCACAAAACTATTTTCGGCGACTTTGGCAACTTGTCGGTGTCTTTGATGTCCAACGGGAACGACTTGTTCATGAACAGTTTCATCTGCTTGTTGTCGACGTGCGCGATGCCGTCGTGCGCGGTTTCGTCTATCTCGTTGCCGCCGCATATGACGATGTGGAAATATCTATAGAGATGCGCCTTTTTGAGGGCGTGCGACACGTGCTCCCTGTTGCCGTACGACCACAGCACCAACACCAACCCGCGCGAGCGGAAATACTCCAGACTGTCGTAGACGAAGCTGTCTCTGATCACTATGTCGGAATCGTCCATGATGAGCGTGCTGTCCAGATCGAACACCAACACGTGCGGTGTCTCCAGCGCGAAACTTTCGTAACCCAGTTTGAATGCGTCAAAACAGTTTTGCACGTACCACTCTTTCAAAAAATTATATAGAGGCATCCTTTCATTGATCACGTACACATGGCCCAATGAGGACGTTGCGTATGTGCTTTTTATGCGAAGTCGCATCTGTCGCATGCTGTCGTAGCACTGGAACAGTTGCATCTCGTATCGTTGGCGGTCGACGGACATGTCGAGGGGGGAAAACTCAAACAGCACATACTCGAAACATTCCAAATGATTCGAACTGAGAAGCGACGTGTCGTACGAGCGCACCACGAGCAGATGCCGTCGGAAGGCGACGCGACGCCTGCGAAGACAGCACCACACTTTCATTGTCGCCAACTGTACGAGCTGTTTTCGAAGTATCGCGAAAACAAAAATTACTCCGAACTAATCGAATTTCTGATCCGCCACTATCCCGTCAACGTTAAGAATAAAACGTTCAACTTCGGCAACACCGGCCACCTGTTTCATTCGCTGTACGCTTATATTCCTTCGCTCGCCCACGTCGAGCGAAAGCGCAAACAGATACGGCTCTCGGAAGAGTGCATCGACAAACTTTTCGTGAACACGATCAACGACTTCAAACTTTACGGAGAGCTGTTCGACATGATCGACGCCATGTCCGCGGCGGACGGCTCGACGAAGCAACGGTACCAGTGCCCGTGCGAGCTGTTGACGAAGCGACGCGACGAAATAAAATCATACGTGGAGGTGATAAAGCAAAAAAAAATTTACAGCAAACCGCCCAAACTCAAGAAGGAGAACATCGACAACGTCATGTACAAATACTCGCTCAATTGGGAATATATTTTATTGAAAAAAAAAATTACAACTTGCACGAATAAAAAAAAGCGTAAAATTAAAAAACGCACCATTCTGACGGACGAAATCATACACTTCAACGATCGTTGCGCGAGCGGTTCGACGCAACGCAGACTGCACGCGGTAAACGGCTTTTCGTTGGTGCTGTGTCAGCACAGCTTCGTGACGCTCGAGAAACAGCTCAAAGCCGGCGACGAAGCCGTCTCTTTCATAAAGTACTGTCAGCTGTGTAGCTATGTCCAACGAGGCGACGGCGGCGGCTCTGGCGCTCAATAGTTGCGACGTTGATACGAATACGGGTTGGAGTTGCGGCGACGCCTGCCGGAGGACGAAGAGCGACGCCTTCTGCGCGAAATGTAGCGCCCGCTTCGGCGGCCGCCCGAAGACGAGGAGTTTCGCGGTCGTCCGACTCTGCTGCTGTGGCTGCGACGCCTGCTCGTGCCGCCGCTGCGCCTTCGGCCGCCGCTGCGTCGGCGCGATCGTCTGCGATTCATTTGGCCTCCGCCTCCGCCGCTGCTTCTGCGTCTGCTCATGCTTCTGCGTCGTCTTCTATCCATTGTTCTTGTATTTTGTTTTGCAATATGTTTATAAAATCTCCTTATTAATATTTTTTGCGTTTTATTGCTGATGCTGATGCGGGGGGTGGTTCGAACAGAGAGTTGCTTTCGTTGTCCGATCTCATGCTCTCCATCGACTTATAGATCATGTTGTAATCGTCCGTGGAGAACTTGACGTTGGACATGGCGTAACCGTCCATGGTCGAGTAGAAAATGGAGTTTATCGAGTTGTAGAACATGCGCTGCAGCGGATACTTGCCCACCTGTTGAGCCAGATGGTTGATCAGGCCCGCGTCGTCGCAATAGGGAATCTTGTTGTCTTGCGTGTTGGAGAACTGCGGCTCGAGCCGTTCGATGTGCGGCCACCGCTCGAGAATGAGCTCTTCCAGCGAGCACTGATTGTCTCGGCCGATCTTGAAGTTGTCCAACGTCAGTATTCGCGGCAGCCTGGCGACCGGATAGTGCAAGACTTTGCCCAGCGTCGTCTTCAACAGTTTCAGAGAGCCGGCGTCTATCGCCTCGCCGCCTCCGACGTTCAACAGGCTCTTGAGCTGGTCGACGAGCGATCGTATCTCCGCATCCGAGTAATTGACCATACACTCGTGCTCGTTCGTCATGGAGCTCTCCAGCATTCGGTACAGCCGCTTGTAGCGGTCGGTGTTGGCCATGTACACCACCACGTCTTTGATCTTGAAATCGGTGGACGTGGTGCCCGTGAGGCTGTAGTGCTGCAGAATTTTGCGACACACGTGCCGAAAGGGAGCGACGTTGATCGCGTCGGTGTCGGCGGTCGTGTTCGTGATCGGGCTGCTGAAGTAGTTCAAGATGTTGCGTCTCAAAGGCGGTTGCGAGGGCGGCGGCGGTCTGGGATCCACGCCGCTGATGAACTGGCTGGTGATGGCCACGTTGTTGTCGGTCCGGTCGTTTTCGGACGTCCTCGCCACCGTCATGAGAAAGTTCGTGATCTCCGTCACGGCGAATTTGACTTCGGCGTTCGCGTTCACCAACAGGGGAAAAAACTTAATCCAGATCGAGATGTTCATGTTACGATCGATTTTATTTTTCAGCTTTTCGATTTCCAAAAATAACATCACCGAACTCATCGTGATGCCGTTTATATTACACTCTCGATGTCTTATTGAAATGGGCCACGGAATCCGTCGAATTTGTTCAAGAAAAGATCGATCGATCTTTTAGTGATCGGGTTCGTAAGTTTAGTTTTATTTGTCCGACCCACGAAACTGAAATCCGGTTTGATATAAAAGCGAATTCTGGTTTCGTGTTATCTCGTCATCGAAACTGTAAGGAAACAGTCGACAAGTACAAATCGACATTTGAGCAAGGTCTTGAATATAGACCCTTGCTTCAAACGGCCTAATTAAGCAAAGCGACTGAACATAAATCAAAAAAACTATGAAGATTTTGGATCGCACCGTAGCGGTGCGATTACGTCATCGTTCCATCCGAATACAAAAATTTACAAAAATTTGTTTCGAAAATAAATCAAATTTTTTTTAATTTAACACGTTCAGACCGGGGTGTACCACCGGTGGAGCACGGAGTACTCGCTGACAGGGCGGGGTGTACCACTGGTGGCCACGTTATACCTGGCTTTTAATATACAAAAAAATTCGTGCCGCCTTGAAGGAGAGTATTGTAATTACCGTTTCCGCCATGTGAAATCGACAAAGTTTCATAGTGTAGCTCAGGAGATGGATATTATTTCGGGAAGTAAAGAAAAAACAGGATTGAAAAAAAGTATTTATTAAAAACAAAATATGATATAATCACGATAAATGGTACGAAATGCAAATTATTTCTGCTGGATCACAAGGAGAAAATCTTTATTTATAGGAAAACTAAATCAAACTTGAAAAAAATTATAAAGACAGTGATGGTACAAAACCAAAATTATTTATGATGAATCGAATTGAAACAATCCAAGCACATTGGTTTGTTGTCACATGCAGAGCAAAAAGTATTCACGCGTTTTGATTTTCTTCTAGCCATAGCCGCACATTCGATGGTTGTAATACGGTCGTAACACGGCCTGCATCTCTTTCGCGTATTTCTAAGCATGCCTTCGGTTTTCTCGAACTTATGTTTTGGCTTCCGTTGAAGTTGAACAATCGGCTCACCTTCCCCTGCAGCGTCATCGGGTTGATCTGTGCTAGACTTGCTAATCATCTCTTTTATAATTTGTTCTCGAAATTCTAAAATACTTAGCTTCTTTCCTTCTCCAAATTTCTGGTGAATAACCCAAGCGTTTACTAACATTGTGCCACAAACAATCTCGATGATAAGTTTGCGGTACCACTTTAAGGTTTTTCTAAGGCTTGTATAGTACGAAGCCATCTGATCTGATACGTCCACCCCCTTTTTCGCATTATTATAATCCAAAACAGAGTCCGGTTTCTCCACAACAGCATTTGGCCTCCAGCGATGCGGCTTTGGCACAAGAGCTCCTGTATGATTATTGCAGGTCGAAAGCATATGAACTGTACGTTTGTCGGTCCATTTTATATATTTGACGCCGTTTATATTCTTCAGAGCCAACACTTGACCCTTTCTCTGTTTAGATTTTACCGCTTGCTTTGGTAGATGCTTGTGGTTTTGTCGGACTGTGCCACATAAAAAAGTCTTCTTTTCCAATAGAGTTTCTGCTAGTGGTACGCTTGTGTAAAAATTATCACTGTAAAGAATGCGACCCTTATCTGTTAGTCCGTCCATTAGTTTCATAGTCACTTGTTGAGGGTGACCTTGACCTGAACCGTCATCAACTCGTCCAGTATATATTTCCAGATTATATGTGTAACCATTGGGCATACAGAGCTTATAATTCTTTATTCCATATTTATGGGTTTTATTTGGAATGTACTGGCGAAAAATTAGCCGGCCTCTCCAAGGTACCATGCTTTCATCTATTACAACTTCTTTTCCAGGTTCTACAGTGGATTTGAATGTCATTACCATGAGAGTGAGTATTTGGCGGATTTTATGCAAACGATCGGTGTTTTCATTGACCGGTGCTTCAGAAAAATGCCAATATTTCAGAAGATCCAAAAAACGGTCTCGGGCCATAGTTTTTTTTATAGCAGTAGTCTCATAAATTGGGTTTTTGGACCAATACAGACGGATTTCTGGTAGTTTTACAATGCCCATGATTAAAATTATACCAAGAAACTGCCTCATCTCAGCAATAGTCAAATCAGTCCATGGTTTGCGGTGATGTCTAGGTATATGGACACCTGCATTTCTCTCATTGGCATATTTATTTGTTTCTGTCACCATAAGTGATAAAATTTCGTCAGTCATAAATAACTTATATAAAATATACGGATTATTGCAGTCAACATCCTGTACCAAAAGCTTCCAATCGTCGTCATATTCTTCTATGGGTAAGATATTATTATCAACAGGAAACCAACCTGAAATACTCGGGCGCTCCTGTTGATCCACTTCCTCTTCACCAGAAGACTGACCAGTCGAAGACACAGATGCGTTCGAAGATGGCAATAGCTCCTGTTGGTGTTCATTGTCTTCCAAATATTCAATCAAACGAGATTGACCACTTTCGTTTGAGGGTATATCGTCTTGTTGGTCCAAATTGTCTTGATCTGCGGTACTATTTTGATCGCCATGGGAGGAACGAACATATTTTCTTTTCGGAGGTATATTGAAAATGTCTTCGTCACTTGAATCGTTGGAAAGGATCGCTAATCTTCGCCGTTGGGTTGATGAGATTTGTAATTCATCTTCAGAGGACTGATTCGACTCATTTTCTTGATTTCCGGGCGTATTTTGACCGGTGTATGACGAAAGAATACGTTTTATCTTTGGGCGAACATCGAAAATGTCTTCTTCACTTGAACCATTGGAAATTGTAGCCAATCTGCGACGTCGGATATCATGAGACGGTAATTCATAATTTGGGTCTAATACAGAGTCGTCTGAATTTTCTTCCACCACATTGCCGTCGCTCTGCAAATCTGCCTCCTCCAACGGACAATTTTGCTCATTGTTGGAACTGTGACACGATCCTGGGCTTGCAGGTGTACTCCTATCTTCGCTCGACATCCTTTTATGCAATAAAAATAGGCACAAACGAACACAATCAGGCCCGCGCTGCAAATTACTTACGCGTCACTTGTGTTTTTGGCGCGAAATTCATAAATACGCACGGGGAACGTTACGTCAGCGCAGGTCACGCGGTACTGAGTGATGAGACAAAACAATTAACCTATTATAGGATTTTTAGATCATTAGAAAGAGAGAGAATGCATAATAATTCGTGCGTAATCGTTGGCCGTGTCCACCGGTGGCGCACCCCGCCCGGCTGGTTTTTCGGTTTATGGGGCGGTGATGTACCACCGGTGGCCATATGAAGATTTTCCCCGTAGGATACCACATACAGTTCATGAGGTCCCGATCTGAACGTGTTAAGTCTGCCCAAAGCGGGCAGACCGATGAGTCATCGGTTTTGCCTCGCATCATTCAACCCAAGACCAAGTTCATCAACCGCGCGGGCGTGTTCGAGTTGATCAACGAATTTTCGTCATTAGTCTTCACACAAGTCACGCAAGTATGGTGCGACCAATGAGTCATCGCTTCATAAAGTCGAGCGGGGTCAGTGTCGTCAATATCGTCGTATCTGTTGGACGTATTTACAATGGCTCTATCCAAAGTGAACTTCGTGAACGGGCCGCTGGAGGTGTTCACGATCGCCGACGACAGAAACGAAAACTGGATGATGGCCAACCCGTTCGCAGAGACGTTACATTACACAAAGGCCAACAAAGCTATTTTGCAGCACGTTTCGGAAGAAAACCAAAAAACGTTTGAAGAATTACGGTCGTACCACAACGGTACGACCGGTGAGTCATCAATTTTGCCTCGCATTATTCAAGCAAAGACCATGATGAACTATCAACACTGCGGGCGTGTTCGAACTGATAGCGGCGAGCGAGATGCCCGCGGCCAAGCGTTTCAAGAATTGGAACAGCAACGACTTGCTTCCCAAGCTGTGTCAAGAGGGCGAATACAGCATAAGCAAGGACGCACCCGTCGACATAGCGGAGGGCATGAACGCCGTGCACGTCGCCACCAACAACGGTCGTGAAGCCGCTTGGATCGAAGAGGCTCGCAAGTTTCAAGAAACAATAAAAGGTAAAAATGAAATCATTTCAATTGTTAACAAACAAAATCAGGAATTGGTGGTTGCTTTGAAAACATCCAACGAGAAGCTGACCAACGCTAATACGAATCTAATGAAAGCCAACGAGGCGCTCGTTGTTTTTTCTAAAGAAATGATAACCGCTCGCAATGACGCTAATAAATGTTTTGAAATGATGAACGAAGCCCGCAAAGAAACCACCCAATTGGCCAACCGGATGGCCGACATAGCGCAGGACGTGATCGCCAAGCCGTCCGATCCCCGGTTGCTGCACACGTTGGCGGTGTGCGACGTCGGCAACAACGAGTTCGCGTTCCTTCGATCGAAGTCTGGCTCAGCTGCGCCGAGGCTCCGAGACCGACGTGGACATCGTGTACAAGAACGACTACGTGCCCAACTCTATGAACGTGCTCAACAAGGTGAAGGAGCAGATGCCCCGCGACAAGTTTAAAGCGAAGCACAACAAGATCACGCTTCTGAACGAGCTCAGCAAGGAGGATCTGCTGAAAGCCATCGACAGATCCCTGACTGAACGTCAAGTAGCAATCATCAAAAAGAACGTTTGTAATAAATAATAAAATCAATTTTTTTTTGTTTTATTTATTATAAATAAAATTATAATAAAAGAAAATATATGTATCATTCAAATTTTATTGTCGTAAACGTCGCCGCGCATTCGCAGAAAGTTTATGCCGTAGATTCCGACAAATTCTTCAAAAATATAAGGAATACAACAAAGTTTATTACTTAGGATTCGTGGATTTCAACAAAGCATTTGATTCTCTAGAACACGACTACATCTGGACGGCACTAGAGAGTCAGGGAATTCAAACTAAATACGTACAAATACTCAAGAATATCTACTCTAAAGCTACAGCCCAAGTGAAACTTGAAAGAACAGGAGACGAATTTCCAATCGAAAGAGGTGTCAGACAAGGCGATCCTATTTCGCCTAAATTATTCTCAGCAGTCCTAGAGATGATATTTAGAAACTTTGAATGGTCTAAAAATGGACTCAACATCAATGGCGAAACCCTTAACCACCTACGATTTGCAGACGACCTTATTCTGTTTTCAGAAAATCCGAGTCATTTAGAAGAGATGCTACAGCAACTATCTAAAGAAAGCTCCAAGTCAGGACTATCAATGAACACAAGTAAAACGAAGGTAATGACAAACTCTACACAAAAAGACATAAAAGTAAATGATGGACGAATTTAAAAACATTCACACAGTTTACAAGCAACTGAAATGGCAATGGGCAGGACACATGATGAGGGAAGGAAAAGAGAAGTGGACTCGGTTAATAACAGAGTGGTACCCGAGAGGTAGCAAAAGAAATCGAGTTAGACAATACAAACGTTGGGAGGATGACATGAAGAAAGTAGCCGGTCCGGAATGGACACGTATAGCAAAGGACAGGTCAAAATGGAAAGCCTTAGAGGAGGCCTTTGTCGAAGGACAAGCTGAAAAAGAAAAACCGGATGCCGCTAACTAGAAAATAGTATTAAAAAAAAAAAGTATAGGTTTAATTTGCCATGTTAACTAGTATCGTTATCAGCAATAAAGGCTAATTTTATTTTATTTATTTATTTTATTATTTACATGTTTTTAAGTCTATTTTGTTAAATATTTGAAAAAATAAGGACTACCAGGCGACAGGGAGACATTGCCCAAACTGTCAGTAAACAGAGGGTTCAGGTTTTTTACTCTGCTACCTAAAGTGAGGCTATTTTGGTAAACTTACCTAAGAATATCCCCAAGATCGTTTTAAGCAGTGAAATTCTTGAAGGTATGGATATGCGTCTTCTGACAAGACAGACTGCTGGCGCCGTTTCCTTGTTACGGCCCACTATTCATTACAAAGTGTATAATTGTTTGCAGCACTCGAAGCATTCTTCTATTTCAGTGTTCTTTGAATCTAATCTAGTCCGCTTGACTCTCAGAGGTGGTCTCAGGGTCCTCTCTAACCGGTGCTGTCCTTTTCTTAGTTGTAGCGTACTGCACTGACACTGTTGTTGGAACTGATGCTGTTGTTGGAGTAAATGTTTTTTCTAAGGAATGACGCGCCCTTGGCTGGTATATTTTATTTCGGCGATATTTAGCCTTCAGATTAGTCACTGCGTCGAACAGCCGACCATGGGCTCGCCCAAACACTTCAGGTGCTTTAGTGTAATAAATAGACGTATTTTCTGCCAGGAATACTCGTACTGTAACAGATCAATAGTTATACCTATATTAATATATAAAGACAAATAATTAAACTATGATATAAGAAAAACAACAATAAGAAAAACAAGAATAAGAAAAACAACGCGGCCCATTGAAACTTTTCTCGTTTTGTTAGGGAAACATTGAACAATTCGAGAATGTTTTCCATATAACATCGGCGGCACATCTCTATTTCCTATTAAATATATTCCGTGCCATACATTATGCCAATGGGCAACTCTTTAGATGAAAGGATAATGATCCTTTCATCAAAAATTTTAAATCGGTTCAGCAATTTAGGAGTGAAAACGTAATAGACAGACGACAAAAAAGGTCAGTCAGTCAGACAAACAGACAGACAGTAAGACAGAGTCACATTTACATTTATAATATTTAGCATGGATAGATATATTGTAACTTTATCAATAGGTCCCTATTTAAAAATATTTTAAAAACTTACCAATTTCAATTTCGAATCCAATGCATGTGTATGTTACTGGTTATTGGTGCCTTCGGATCATATTTCTGTAGCAATCTCTCTGGTTAAAGTTCTTCGTAGTTGATCTCTCAAAGGGTTTAGACGCTGTTTAAGAAGCAGTTTGCCCTCTTGTGTACAATTGTGTAGAAAAATGAAGTCCTGGCATTTGTTCTGGAAAGAAAAAAATGTGATATTTTATTACTAAGTATAGCAATGAAGCAGAAATAAAATGTTATCTAAATCTAGGTCTAATAACAATGTTAATAGAAACGATGCTATCGCGACCGCTGCGGAGGCGGGGCTCAGGTATAATATGGGTTTTAAGGTCTAGGTGCTTTTCTGCAGAAAAGGTACACTTACGTTTAATTCTTCCGAGCTTGAAAATGTTGAACTTGGTGAAGACACTACAGAGTTGATCGGTGAAGTTAAACTTGGCGTGAGCCCGTCGACACCCTTTCCGTACACTTTTATTATTTTTTCTATACCACTGTCAATCTGAAAGATCATCAATAAGTATATGCAATTATACCAAAGTTAGAAAAGAAGTTATTTATTGTTCAAATTACAATTTTTGTGTTACCTTTTAGTATGATAAGCTAGGAAACAGTCGACATGTAAACCAATATCGCACTTGATGCATCTTGCAGGACACAATCGGAGACATAGTCCACACCTAGTTCTTTTATTTTCAGGCTGTTTGATGGCGTAGTGACCTATATTATCAAACCTGGTATCAATTGTAAGTGATGATGTCTACTCGGTCCTGGTTTACTTCTCAGCCTATTAGACTCTATAAGTGCAATTGCTACGCGACGTCTAAATGTTAGCATATCCATACTACCGTTATTGTATCTGAATAGAAGCCAGGCGTTTTGGAGTGACATATCAATGCACTGCAAGATGAGGGGCATATACCATTTCTTACCGCGAATACTTGTCCTGAGTGATGATATGTTTTGGTCTGACAGATCTACACCTCCCATATTTTGATTGTATTGGTGTATCAAATGTGGTTGAGAAACAGTTATTTTCTTTTTCTCTTTTTGAGAATATCGATCTGTTTTATGCAAGGTAGCCCCCTACCTACCGCATTTGAGCAAACTGTCACCATGCTATTATCATGCCATTTACAAATTATAACTTCATCGCAGACACGATAGTCGAAAAAACCCCTATCCTTCTTTTTAGCCTCTTGATTTTCTATTATAGGGCAAATACTGGTCCTGTTCTCTCTCATAGTCCCGGTTACTCGTATGTTCCTCTTTGTTAGTTCAGCAATCAATGGCAGTCCAGTAAAAAAATTGTCTATTAACAAATGGTAATTTCCTCCGAGACCTAGTTGGCTAAGTTTATCAGTGTATGTGAGGACCACACTGGCACCAAGACCCAATTCTACATATCTGGGGTTTAGATTAGTGGTTGCGCTTTGGTATGGCTCAAACCATACAATATAGCCACTTGATGTAGCGCCCACCCAAAGTTTGAAACCGTACCATATTGGTTTCCCACGTATGAATTGTTTGCATCCATGTCGTCCAAAGTATGGCACCATAGCCTTGTCAACACTATGATTTTCTTTGTGTGGACAATATCTCAAAAATTCTTCGGATATTTTTTTCATAAGTGGACGTACTTTGGCAAATTTGTCAGATTTATCTACCTGTAAATTATCAGCACAGTGCAAAGGACACCGTCCACTTTATATGGGTCCTTGGGCCTACATATGAACAGTAAACCTAAAGTGGTTCGCGGTACATTTAATAACGTTGATATTCGTTCGTTGCTATCACCAGTTCTTATTTTCATTAAGTATGCAGCTAGCGCTAATGTGCCATTCCGCATGGTATTTATTTGCTGCACATCTTCTTTCAGTTGCCAAAACTGCTGCTTAGTTAAACCAGTCCAGTAATGTACCGAATCATCAGACATTTGCTGTATATTTACAAAATCTAATGTTTGTTTTCTTTCTTTTACAAAAGAGGCAAAGTCTTGTATATGATTAGCTGTAAAATGTTGAATTGACTGCATATTGTCTCTCAAAATATCAAAGTTGTCATTTCTTAAATGAAATGCACAAATCCTACATTGTTGTGGTATATAGTAATTGTACTCAATAAAAATATGTACTCTAAGCCACAAGGGAATCCTTAGCCTTTCTTCAGCATTGCAACCAGGTAAAAAACAATGCCTTTGGGAATCTGGAGCCCTTTTCAAATCTGGTAAAAATATGGAACCCTCTGGAATCTGGACTCCAATATTAACGCCTTGCTGTATTTCGCCATCACCACCTCGCTGTATTTCGCCAGCACCGTCTTGCTGCACTTCACCACCAACATCATTCACCACATTGCGAGTACGGGCAACATGTCTGTCAGCTCTCTGCCAACATGGATGGCAGATCCTGTCAGATGCTCGCAACTGAAAAAAAAAGAACTTTGCTGTACCTACTTTTGTTTGTTTATCAATGGTCTCATTGGTCTGGTTACATGATATAATAGTTAAGCAGAGTTACCGACAAAGTCAAAACACTAATAACCTGCCCTATAACTAGACACTGGCTAAATCATATCGAGAGCCATCTTACTAGAAATTGAATTGAGTATAATAGTTATCAAGGGTAACACTCAACAGCTCACTAACTTATCATAGCTTGTGTTGTGGGTTTCAATTTCAATTAAATTACAAACAAAATGAACAACATGACGTCACAGGCAAACAAATAAATAATAATATGTATGAATACATAACTAGTAGACAACTTACCTCATGTGGATTTATCCATTGTATGATGACACTTCTTATTTGTCTCTCTCGGTCTGTATCATTGCCTCTCTCGGTCTGTATCTATGCGATCTGATTCTTAACAGTGAAGATCTACAGTTGACACATATCTGTCTATGATGATTAGCAGCAGAACTTGTTGAGGCTTCGTAGGATGAATCTTTCATATTGATTGATGCATTCAATGCCACAGTCCAGCAAGGATGACATACAAAGCTGTCTGCTGCAATCTGTAAAGAATAAGAAACAAATGAAATTAATGTTGTAGTGAATGTAATCTGTCAGTGTACCTAACAAAAATACGTAAATAAATACAGGGTGGCGCAATAGAACGTGCATATTTAAAAAAATATAAAAAAATAAATACAACAGGTATAGTTAAAATAAAACTGAGGAATTGTTAAGTAAGAACTGAAGTTTATTTTTTAAAAATAACATCATCTAAATGATGACCCTCTCTACGACGGCACTCCTCTAACCGCAAACGGAAATTATTGAAAACTTTGTTCAGTAATGCTGGTGTGATTGCTGCCATTTCACCACGGATATTCTGCTTGAGCTCGTCGATGTTTCTCGGATTATTGCTGTAGACTTTGTTTTTAAGGTATCCCCACAAAAAAAAGTCAGGAGGCGTTAAGTCCGGACTACGTGGGGGCCATGGGATATCACCTCTCTTTGAAATCACTTTTCCAGGGAACATCTGTTTCACAACCGCCATGGAGTCATTAGATGTGTGACAAGTGGCTCCATCTTGTTGAAACCATGTCCTAGAATTCCTTATTCTTGAATTTTCAAGTTCTGGAGCCAAAAAGCCTTCCAACATAGTAACATAGCGTTGGGTATTAACAGTGACGTTTTGTCCACGCGCATTTTCAAAGAAAAACGGACCCACTATTCCTCTGCCCGAGATTGCTGCCCATACTGTCACCTTAGGACTATGCAGTGGTTTCTGATGTTTAAGTTTAGGATTCTCACTTTGCCAGTAACGACAATTTTGACGGTTTACGAACCCATTCATGTGAAAATGAGCCTCATCAGAGAAAAGGATGTTGTCACAATTGGAAAACCGATTCAGCATTTCATCAGCAAATGCGAGCCTTGCTCCGAAGTCAGATTCTTTCAATTCTTGTGTTAATTGCAGCTTGTATGGATGCAATTTAAGATCCAACTTTAAAATTCGTTGCAAACTTCGTCGCGATAAGTGTAAGACGGACGATCTCTTGCGAGTAGACATTTGTGGTTCTCCTTGTACCGACTGCATAACTCTCTCAATATTGTCTTCGGTCCTAGATGTTCTTGGACGACCTTTTGCTTTGGGTTTAAACGTTGAGCCAGTCTCTTCGAAACGCTTTATCCATATTTTAATTAAATTAGCACTCGGAGCTTGACTGATTCGCCGTAGTTCATATTCAGAACAATATAGTCGCCTAATAACAACGTATGAACGAGAGGTCTGGTAAAACGCGCGCACGCAAAATGCGCGTTGCTTCCCGTCGAAGTGACTCATAGTGACTAAAACTCCATGAGCCCGCCTAACCAACGAGGTAAGGTTCCCCCCGCCCGCGCGCTTTCCACCCCGCCAAAAAAAATGATGCAATATGCACGTTCTATTGCGCCACCCTGTATATGTATTGCAAAATTCAAGGCCGGGCACTTTCATTTAATGTACTTATTATTTACCAAAAAACTACATAATAATGAATTTCACGAGTCAGAAACTTACCACTTGCGGTGCAATCCAATGAAGTATTACTCGCAGCACTTCCACAAGGTTAAGAACATGTCTTCTCCTGTGGGTGATATCTGTGCCACAATTGATACACCTTATCGATTCATCAGACAAAATCGGAAGGTCCATGTTTATGCGCAAGTCATCATCTAAGACGGGTTCATTATCCAAATAAATGCCAGGGTCAACGTTTGCAGCGGGTACCGAGTCCGAAAGCAAGCCGTGGTCGTCAGGAAGAGAGATATCGGAATCCATTATAATAAGCACAAGTCGAAGTAAAAATCCAAAACACAAACAGTACAAACAAAACGAGCGGCGAAAGCAATGAATGAGAATGATGACATTGGGCAGCAGGATGACAGATTTAACATATTAGTGTTGCTAGAGTATAAAAATAAATTATTTCGAGACACTTCTATCTATTATTTTTTATTAATACGTTTAAGCTCATAGGATTATAAGATTTAAAAAGTAATAAAAGTAAATAATCTAACATTCAGCTATAATCATAAAACCAGGATTTACATTTTCAATCGCATTTCACAACTTGGCTCAATTATTTAATCACTTGGCAACACAGTAAAGTCATGGATGACCGCGCTTTTTAAAGGAAGTCAATTAAAAATCGGGTAAAATTAATTTTTATTATAATTTATTTTCATACTCCCAAATAGTGATCGATAATCAATAAATAATTTTAGATAACTAGTTATAAATTACTTAATTTACAATATGATTGTTCAGGGGTGGGCCCATATTGGATGTTGTCCTTTGAAAATATGACTGAAAATCTATCACGAGATAATGCACTGACAATAAGATCATTTCTTGTGTCAGGTGAATTCTCCCAGTACATTCGTCTTCTATTCAATTGGCATTAACCACTGAACAACATAATTCCGATAGCACACTTTATTTCCTTTATTTTGATATCAGCAAGAAGATTCTTCCTCCCTAAGTTAAGTATTTGTTAGTCTCAGTGGTGAGTAATTGATACACTTCTTCCGAAAAAAATAACGAAAACCAATCGATTGGCGACCTATCTTGACGAACATATAATATGGGCTTCCATGTTGGAGTTACTTCAATGTAGTTTTTTTTTCTCCAGTTATACTTTTTGACTATTTTACGTAATGGCTCGTATACTTCTGGTTCCTCATTTGCTTTAACTTCAATACTAGACTGATTTTCAGAATCATTTTCTAATGTTTCTGTACTTGCTTGTTGCAGCTCTGCATGTGTTCTCAATAAACTTGGCGGTAGGTTGTTGATTTGGACGTTATCTTCATTCCCAGAATCTTCATCCGTCAAGTCTTCATTTGCATTTACAGGTGGAAGTAAATAAATATCATTACCTGCTCCAGAATTTAAATTTAACTAAAATAAGCAAAACAATAAAAACAATTCGACATTATTTACTCTCTAGCTTTTGTTTTTACTATAAATCTATCAAAGTACGTAATAGTTAGGATAAAATTATGAATTCTTACCGTTTTGTTGACATGTTGGAATTCTTTTTATCAAATCACATTCAAAACACATAGGTACGCACCTTGTGATGCCAACTATAACACTAAAGTTATTTTTGTAGTATTGTTTAGACCATACACTTGACACCAGCACAAGATGTAAACAAATTCTTATCGAGGGTACTTAAAAATAATTTATTACTTCTGGCGTATCGTATATGTGACGGTAGGTCTAAATGGGTTAAGTTAAAGTTTAAACAAATAAAACATGCCACTTAAATATACCTAAAATACCACACCATACCACAAACAATGATCACACAATACCACATTAACTTAATATAAATATTACCATGATTACTTCGCAGTTGGCCATAATTATGTTAATAATAGGTCACTTCTGGATGAGATTGGCTCAGGACCGTGATAAGTGGCATAGGTACTCGGAGATGCCTATGCTTAAATTGATAATAAATTAACTATGCCGCGCTGGTGTAAGTTACAGGTGCATATTTTTCTGAAATTAATTTGATTGTCTGAATAAAACAGTATCTATTAGTTGGACTAAACTTGACTAAAGCCCATCACAGATGTTTTAAAATTAACTTGTAATATAATGTTTTTTTTATTTTAATGGATACAGGTCATTAATAGGAACAAATTTAGCTCATATAAACTTTTTCGTTAACTGCATATTCAACGAGATAAGTGCTATTAAAATTATAGGCGGAAGGACTTAAAAAAATTTTGATCAAAAATATTGATCCCATAACGCTCCTTTTTTAATTTTAATAGGTAGTAGTCATTATTATGCACTATTTTGGTTATATAAAATTTTTCTTTAACTGCATATTTATAGAGTTATTACGAAGACCGTAAACGGGATCGGGACAAAGAATTCTTAACGAAATTTTTGATATCCTTCTAGCTTACTTTTTATATGCTTATCGTATTAGAGGAATTTCAAAAAAATGTGTAGTCTTCGAAAAAAAAAAATTTTTTTTACATTATTCGTTTTTAAATGATATTTTAATTTCATACGTTGCACGGAAATCTCTATATTTAGAAACACCGGTCCGTTTCGTTAAATAAAGTCTATTTAATTAGAAATTCTTGAAAATGTAAGTCAGGGTGACGAATCTTCGTCAACTTTGTTACTGTCTAAGAAAAATAATTAAAAAATATTTAGAGTAGATAATTGAATTTTGTTTGAAATTTCTTAAAGAAAAATAGTTTGCACAACATAATCTGTAATAAATTATGACATCTCAATATATTTTTTTATAGAAAAACTGATTTAAATAACCATTTTGTTACTACTGATGACAAACAATCTATTACCTTAACGTTCCTGCCCTAAATGGAGCACATCTAGTTTGATGCTATTTAATATTGCAATCGTTTGTATTTTCTGTAATATTATTAACAAAATCAACAATTTAAACATGAACACTACAAAAATAAAAAATATTTTTGTCAGATATTTAGAGGGACAGCAACAAAATTGACAGTAACAAAATTGTTAAGGAGTTTTTACATGCGCCTGTTAAATAAAACACACATATAATTTATTTATTTTATTTCGGCCTATTTGCCAAAGTAAAAGTTGTTTAACTGCATGGTCTGAGTCACCTGATACTAAGTATATGTTCACTGACTTTTGATACACGCCGCTGCATAATATTTATTTTAGTATAATAATGGCACTAATCATCACATTGGTTAAGAATTTTAATACTACTAAAGTACAAGAGATGAGCAAAAAACACATTTGAACCTATTAGGTACTAATAGTAAATTAATGCCCGAATACTGCAATACGCTACTCAAATTTGAGGGGTTCTTAATCATCAGCGTCTTTTTCATACCTTTGACATTAAGAGTGACAGGACGATGTTTCAGAGCCCCTCTAATTGAAGGGTGTTTTGGAAAAACGACCAATGTCACATTGATAAAGTTTTTCAGGAAGTAAATAAAAGTTTATAAAATGGAAATATTGGAATAATAACTACTTTTTATATATTAATTGATAAAAGCTCATAAAAATTAACAATCTTAATAACAATAGGGTTTTTTAGTTTTATTATTTATAACTTATTTTTAAGTCTAAAGTTTTCTTGTAAATAATATTTCCAGCAAAAATAGCCAAGGTCTTGGACATTGGTGGTTTTTCCTAAGAAAATTTGTAAAGTTTAGAAAATAAAATTTTCTAGCATATGAATAGGATAGTTTTTTGTGTAATAAAATACATATTTTTGACTTACAAACTTTATTTTACCACATTTATCACTCACAGGCATCACTGTTGTCATCTGCTTCAATGTCAATGTCATTTTGGCTAGTACTTGGGAGGACATTTTGACATAGCTCTTGATAATAGGCTCTACTGTCAGGCCTATGAACAAATGCACTTAGGCGAAGTAAATCGTGTGCTTTTGCTGCAGGTAAAGGTAAACTTTCAAAATAAAGCTGCTTTAATTCAATCATGTCACCTAGTTTCTTTTTGTTGCGAACTGTGCACCCTGTGTACAGACCATGAAAGTCCTCTTTCTTATGAACCAATGGACTTGATGCCTTTATTTCAAGTATTCTTAACTTTCTAAGGGCTAGCGTAGGCCTTGGGGATTTCAAAAAATACTGAATTAAGCAACTCTTCATGTCTATGAAATCATCTTGTTTCATATTTACAACTTTGAAGGGGCTTGGGCTAACACGTGCTTCTGATATAAGCTCATCCCAGTCTGATGGCACTTCAGGGCAATAAGCACGTTTTTTTTTCTCTATTAAAGCAAAATCCTGATCATTTGGCATATACGAATGACCACGGACTGGGAAAATATGTTTAATCTTATTAAAAAGTTTTAGACAATGAACTAAAATGTACTGAAAGTATACCATTACATGATTCTTATTTTGCCCTGCACAGCCATCACTTAGAAAGATCAGTGTGTCACTAGTGATATTTTTATTCTTTAAATAATGAAGTAACATAGATGTTACTTCATTAGCACCTTTTTTGCCTGTTGTTTCTGTATATACATACATATCAGCACTGTCATCAGCTAAATCATGTACACCGAATACATAGTACCATAACTGTCTAGCATAAAAAACATCACCAGTCTTTATATGAGGAAGGGGCAGATTTTGCATGTAATCAAAAGAAATGACCATGCATTTACCTTCTCGAGCAAGTAACTGGTATTTTTTCTTTAATTCCCTGAACTTAGCAGCTTTCCGTAAATGCAGCTCTTTTTTTATTAAATTTTCCTTTTTCACTGTATCAGTTTCAGCACTTGCTATTTTTAAATCAAGACTGTCACACACGGCACATGTGTCACTGCGAGGAAGCCCAAATTTAATGTTAAACTTTGAATGAAAAATATTATAGTATATCTTGTATGTAATTTGAATCCAATATTCTTGTAAAAATATTTTATGCATTTTCTTTACATTTAAGGTTTCAGGCAGAAACATTCTGTTTGGATTTTGTCTTAGAGAGTAGTGAGACTGCCTAGCTTTAAAAGATTGTATATGTAACCTTACCAGCTCAGCTAATTCATCAGGAAACTTATTTGGTCTATTGAAATGGGTACCTCTAGCATCTTGAGGCAAGGTTCCTTTATTTACAGCAATATCTTGTATACGCCGAAGTCTTGACCTTGTTATACATAGAATGCTTAAAAATGCTGAGTGACAGACCTTCTTTTCTTTATTGTTTGTATGCAGTTTATATTCAAAAGACACACTATGATCAGTAATCTTGCTAGATTCATCTGTTAACTGTCGCCTCGGTCGTTTTCTTGCACATGGGGCAAAAGAAATGCAGGAAAATATATATGCATCTTGCTTATTTTTAGAATCTAATGAGTAGAATGTTTTGAAAATGTGTCTTCTTTCGACTTCACTAACATTTTCGAAACATTTGAGTCGTTTGCACCTGGAAAATCCAAACAAAACAGATATAAAAAACTGACACTAAAATGATTAACGGTCGTACATTATACCATTTAAAATAAATTACTACTAGGTAGCTACAAACCTGCAGTCTTGACCTACAGTAGCTTCTGATATTGGCTTGCCGGCATGATTTACATGAGGTTTTCCATGAACTTTTAGCTGTTTGATAGCAGTTCTTTTACTTATTTTCGGTGGTTTCCGTTCTGGCCACGTAACTATTTCCTCACTTCTTTCAATATCGTTCATAGTCTTAAGCTTATTTAAATAATAAAGACAGCAAAAACAGACCGACAGAGATTTTTACTTATTTTTCACCTTCTGACTTTGACAGCTAACGTATGAAACCCGCGAAACGTCGATCTCATTTTTTTTTTTAAAAACCGCCAATGTCCATGGACCTTGGCTCTTTTTGCCTGAAACGCTATGGACATTGGTTGTTTTTCCAGAAACCCCTAAACTTTGGAGCTATATTTCTACCGGACGTTGGCTGTTTTTGCTCTTTATGTCATACACATATTAAAGTATGAAACGCGAAAAATCCATAGAGCAAAAAAACTCGATTTAAAAAAAATGTGACATTGGTCGTTTTTCCAAAACACCCTTCAATTTGAGTAGCGTTTCAGAAGGTAACTTATAAATCTAAATAATAACATTTGTATTAATGGCACCGTAATCATGTTTTTGGTATTTGAGCATATAGAACTAATAAAAACCACTTCTATTTATTTATTACTTAGAAATATCGTTTAGAACTAAAAAATACTTTATTCTAATAGCACTTTAGTTATCACATTGGCCTTTGAAATTAGAATTAGCAATTATAACATATTTTAACGTATCAATTGGTAGATTTACTACCAAGAACTACTTTTACTTATTTATTATCATTTTAGAACTTACAAATATCTTCTAATCTTTTTCTAATAATTGCAAAATAATCATCACAATGGTTTAGATATTTAAGCATAATAGAACTAAGAAAAAACTTATTTGGGCACAGCAAGTACTTAAAACTAGTTCTACTTATTATTATCAAATCTTTTAATAATGGTATTGCAATCATCAGAATGGCTTAGGTATTTTTGACAAGGAGTATTAAAAAAGTACAACTAGTATCCAAATACAATCAAAAATAGGTATATAACCTTACTAACACATTTTTAACTCACAATCAGATAATTTTATAATTTAATTGTAACATAATATTAACAGTAGTAGGAACCTTGTTCAGAATTCTTTGTTTTCAAATCACGGATTTAAAATCTTACATTGTTCTTTATCCACATGGTAAAAGGTAAAACTAAATAAAATTAAAACAATAGTCACAATCGTCAAGGGGATGGTGGTCATAAACACAAAAGTTACAATAAAAACACCAAAAGTATGGCGTTTTCATTAATGTTTTAATATCGTGTCTAGTCATGGCCAAAACGAAGTGTAACGGTCTTGAAGTAGCACCAATGACTTGATTCCTGCATCCGAAACATACTTTCGATAATATAAAATGTGTCTGTTCCCAAGGCCACTGGAGATTATTATAATAGCATTGTACAAAATCGTCCATAGTTAGGAATTTATCAATATCTATCATTGTAATTACGACCATTATTCAGTCTGAATCTGAACCTGAAAATAAAAAGAAACATTATATGAGAACTTAAGGCTCATTTCATCAGTGATGACCGCAACTCGTCAGAGAACACAACTGTCAGGAGGTAAGTAATGGAACAAGGACTAAATTTAAATAATAAAAATTATAGCACATGTATCTAGGTATCTTTAAAAATAACTTGAACTATTAACTTGAACTAAAATGGAAGTAAGTTTTAATATCATAACAAAAAACCGTACCTTGCAAGCAAGTATTACATATAAAGTCAAAAAATGAATAACCACCGGCACATTCTTCACAAAACATTTTTTTGCAGGCAATGCATTTAATTTTTCGACCTAATATCGATGTGCATTTATGGTGCTTTTCACCTTGAACAGACTCAGGATATACTGGTTTCCCTTTTTTCTTATTAAACACAGGTTTTGGTTTCAAAGGCTTCACGTAAGGGGTGTTCGTAGTGTTAAGGGTTATTTCTTCATCGGTACTCAATATTTTGGAATTAGAGGGAATTGTTCTCTTGTCACTCAAAATTACAAGAGGCATTAAATCAATTTCCATCAAATCGTCATCTATATTTTTGGAACAGTCGCTGACAACATTTCCTATTTCATTCAGGTCTATGGAATCATACGTGTACGATTCTATTCTATGAACAGCTGTTTCTATTGTGAGATCACAATTTGCTGCTAGTGGATCTTTGTTTGTAATATCTAGGCGAGGTGAAATTTCTACTTGCATATTTTCCTTAAACACATTCGTAGAAGTTTTAAGAGGTACTTTTTGATCGATTTTGGGAGTAATATCAACCAAAACACTGTTACTTCTTTTAGAAGTAGATGGAAGCGATACATTTTCTTTATCGTTATCATCGTTAGGTTTTCGTATGCCATGACTTCGAGTGGAAAAACATGCACAATTACCTCGCAGAGGTTCACAAAAACAACTGATGTCTCTGAATTTCAAAATGTTTGGATTATCTGTTGTTATAATTTGGTGTAAACTCATGGTACCCTTTAACGGAATCAAATCTCTTGGAAGTAATTTTGTTATTTCATTAACTTTTTCTTCTTTGATTAGAAATACTTTTACGTTAACTGATTGCTTTAGCACAGTATAGGCATCTTCAGCATTTGTTATATCTATTCCGTAGCATGCTTTTCTGTCCAGCATCCTTTTTACACAGCCCCCTATGCCATCAGCTGCGCTCTTCCCATGGCCACTTTCAAAATATGACCAGGTAGAAAATAGCATATTGTATTTTTTTGTAAAGAGTGAATGTAAGTAAAAATTATTTTTTTGCCTATACTGTGACGATGGGCCGTCAGAAAAAAAATGTAATGTATCAACATCAGGTGTTTTTACTTTTATCAAATCGAGTATTGGGGTTAAATGTGCCCATATGGCTGATGGCTGATGACTGTTATTGTCCGAAATGGAACAAAATGATTGGGCATTATTTTTCCAATAGATCATACCAGTATGAAGGGTGATTTGAGCCTTTGAGGCACCAAAATGCATCGACTGAATTTCTTCTGATAATTTTGTCTCAAAGTTTTCGGAAAAATCACACACTATTAGAGCTTCATTGTCTTTTAATGTTGCAACAGCATTTTGATATTCCTTTATTTGTTTTACCATATTAAAATGATGTTTTTTAAATGATCGTATACAAGTGTTAAATTTTTCAAACAGTTCTTCAATTGTGCCTGTTTTTAACGATTTTACCATTTTTTTAGTCTTCATTAGTTTCTGTTCTGTACCTTCATTTTTCACGTAAGTATGATCTTTTCGCTCCCACTCAAACCAAGTCACTGATTTTTCTTTATCATTTTCATATGAATTTGAAACCTCAACTTGCCGTCCTGCACATTCCATACAGCTGTTGTACATACAGTTGTAATTATCTGGACTACATACCAGCTGTTTTAAAAGTTCATTTATGCTGTGTTTTAATATACTATGTTTTTTTAAAGCAATAAATAGGAAGTTTAAAGTGCTGTGCTTAATGCACATGCAAGTTTCTCTTGAGTTTATGTTTGGTGATAAAATAAAGTAAGGCTTTTGTTTGTAAAATGTGGTAAAACCGTACCGACCACCTTCGCTTTTATACTTTTTATAAAGATTGATCAAACTGTCTAGTAAATATCGAATTTGATGTTTCTCCTTATTTTGTGTTCTTGTCTCTTTTTTGCCCGCAGTGTTTCTACTAATATCGTCTCTCATGTAAAATAATCTAATTTCTTGTATAATGTTAACTCGTTTTGTCGTTCTCTTTCTATCGTTGTATATATTTTTTAATCCAAATAACTTCGCTGTATATGTTTTATCTTTTGAATTTGTAATTAGACATTTAACACACGTTTATCATGGTGTTTTTTGCAATTCCTGTAAGTTTTTTGTAAAGCGCTCTCCAAAATTTCCTCTCGTGCTTTCATCTTTGTTAAAGATTCTTCCATTTCGAATATCTTTTTATTAGTCTGTGCCTGAATACGTTGATACTTCTTTTTGTAGCAATCTTTTAGTTTTCTATAACTTTCAGTGTAAGTTAAATATCTATTGAATTTGTTCACAAGTAATCTGTATTTAGTTCTCAGTTTTTGAATTTTGTTTTCTTCTTTAGCAGTACTAGTGTGAGTTTCTTCATTTGTCTCTTCTTGCAACCTATCTCTATCTCTTTTACGACTTCTACTTTTGTTTTGGTAAGCTCTCCATTTTTGTCTTTGTAGCTCTTTTTCTTCCATTGACATTTCTGACACCTTTTTCTTTTTTGAGTTTATTCTGTTTAGATTTTTCTTACGTTGGTGTTCATATTTTTCTGGATTTTGATTTTTCATACGCTCCCTATACCTGCGCTGCTTTTCTGCTGCACTTAGTGGCATTTCTACAAACATATATAATAAAAATAGAATGTTCCATAACCATTGGACGTACAGGTGTAATCTATGGGTAACGTTACGGCTTAAATACACATAAATGTACGACGCGACATCGCAACGTGCCACGACGCACGCCGTTATTCAAAATTGAAAGTAATGGCTCCTCCTGCTGCTATTAAGAAGGCGCATTCTCCTTATAAAGATGAAACAGCTACACAGAATACAGGATACAGGATACATCCATTTCTTTCAATTATGAATAACAGCGTGCGTCGTAGTCCGATGCGACGTCGCATCGTGTTTATGTGTACAAGGTGTTAGATCCTTTATATATGAAAAGCAAAAAGAGAAGTTCTCTGTCGTGCGCGTCGACTACTGTTTCTTATACCTAGCTACTCAAATTAACTTTTATCCTCCGAAGCGGCTACCGGTAGCCGAGAAACATTGATTTTCTATTTGAGTCTGGAATTCCGGGCCCGAATACTGAAATGCAACTCAAATTTGAGGGGCTCTTAACCCATTCACTGCCTCCCTAAAAAGTAGTGACGTCACCCGAATGCCGCCATACATTAGTATTCGGCCCGCCCATCGGCGGGCACGGCATCTCGAGAAAGTATTCTTGCCCGCCCATCGGCGTTTTCGGCGTGAGGCTGTAGATTTAGACATGAGCTGCTTTTCATGTCTAGTTTACATGTCCTGTGCGTTGTATAGAGCGTGTATGCGTTATTTTCTGTGATACTTGTGACAAAATTATGTTAGTCTGATTGGTTATTAACCGAAATAGTAATGGAGTGTGAAGGTAAGTCATAACTTGCGGTTAATTGATTTAAGACGAAGTAAAACGTATAAGTTTGCGTATAATATGATAGATGATACAATTAATGTAAAGGAAATCCAAAATGTGTTAAAATAGCTTACATTTTAGGGTTTTTTTTAAAGTCAGGTGTAGTCAACCTTTTTGTATCTTTATTTTTGTCCAGCGTTATACATCTTGCATTAACTTTGTAAAAATACATTGTGAAAATGTATTCAACATTAAGTAAATAATTTTTAGGGTTCCGTACCTAAAGTAAAGTAAAAGTCCGTCCCATGTACGTTAAAGGAAAAAAATAAAACTCTCATAGGATCACTTTGTTGTCCGTCTGTCTGTCCCTCCCTCGGTTTGTCAAGACCCTTTATCTCGTATCTATTACAAAAAAAGTACAGGATAAAGTCTGCAAACTATACATTTGTAATTAAATCACAGGTCAAAGTTGTAACAAAATCAGGGTCTTTATGCAAGGAACGGGGATCTAAATTCTGAAGTAAGTTAACCATGTGGGGTATCGTATGAAAGGGCTTCATCTGCACAAGCTTAAACAGACATTTAATTATTTTTATGATAGTTTTCGATTTATGACGAAGAATAAAAAAAAACTGCGAGCGAGACTCTGATTTCTAAACTATTTATAATATTTACCTACAAATTTGTACGGAACCCTCGGTGGGCGTGACCGACTCGCACTTGTCCGGTGTTTTATGTTCCATTCCTATTTATCGTATTCTTTTAATTTTCTTGCTTTTCAGACAATAAAACTAAAGAACTACAAAAAGATGATATGGAAGAAATTAGGAAAAAAATCAAAGAAAAGATGAAGAAGACTAGCAGTAGACGGACAAAAGATGCAAGTTCTCAGACTGGAGAAGAGCAAAACATGTCTCCATGTAGTTGTAAAAAAAATATTGTAGCAGTTTCCATTCGACGACTATTAGAAGACGTTCCAGACGACCGGCTATTGCAGTTTTTAAATGATATAGAAATTATTGTAAATAAATATAAAGATCATTGAGTTTAACCTTTTTGTACTAACTCTTTTTAATATACGTTATGTAAGTAAGAGTAAAATAAAACAAGTTTAATTGATTCATTAACTTTTATTTGCAAATCAACTACTTCAAAACACATTAGGTACATGAATATGTGATCCATTATTAATTACATACTTAAAATCATACATTCTCAGACCAAATAAGGATTTCTTATTTGGTCTGAGCATGCATTACAATTAAATCGTCGAAATAACAGCTTTTTGGGGATCCGTCCGTAGTGAACAAGGCACTGTCACTGTCGTCATGTCTGTCTGTGCGCGGCTTAGCTCAGAAACTCTTGGTAGGTATAGGTAAGCTGTAATTTGGCACGGATATACAATTTAATCACGCTGACAAATTGGTAAATATTTTTCATCAGCATGCTGATTGTTGCTGATGTATCTTTATATAAATCGGATAGATTGTGACAGATGTGATTCCAGCCAAAATCTTTATTAATGAACATAAATCAATACCGATGGTATGGTTTAAAACAATTTAAACAGAGTCCTGGTTGATCGGGGCAATTAGGGCAGTAAAATATTGTGTCTACCCTTTTTTTTGTCTTTGCACATTGTCGGCACTGTTTTCTTTTTACACGACTTCTATTAGGTTCTTTGACAATCTGCTTAGGGAAATGTATTGGACAAATCGCCAACGGCATTTCCTCGTTGGGAAATACAGGTGGCAACAATGATTCTAAAATTTTTAACCGGAAGTCGTATAGACTAATATTTCGATTTATTTCTGATTTATATAATTGAAAAGAATTAATCAAACACACTTCAATCAAGTGTATGATAACTTTTTTATACCATCTTATTGATTTATGTTCACTGTTATAATATGACAGCATTTGGTCATGTTTATCTACATTTCGCATGTATTTATTATATTTAATAATAGCACGTGGTTTTATGGAGGTGGTGTGACTAGTACGATTTGTTACTTCTTCTAAGTCACTATTATGCTCACTTGATAGGAACAGCACCTCCCGTTTATCCATCCATTTTGTCACAATTATGTTATTTTTGTCATGAAGTATGATACACTCGCCTTTTTTGATTTTAGGTTTTAATAATTGTTTTGGATTTCCTTCTCTATTCAATCTTAGAGTTCCAGTGCAAAGTGTACCGCTATTTAATAATTCTATTGTGAGAGGAACACTACAATAAAAGTTGTCAATATATAGCGAGTGGCCCATATTTTTGAGGCCATCCATTAATAAATGAACTACTTTATTAGTGTGCCCTCGTCCAGCAACTAAAGGATCTTTTAATCCTGCGTATAAATGCGTTTTATAAATGATGCCTAAATTATCAGCTAAGTTATAAAATTTTAGGCCATATCCACTCGCTTTTGATTTCATATATTGACGGAAACTTAAGTCTTCCTCGCCATAGCATGAGAGACTCGTCAATTGTTATTTCCCTAGTAGGATGATAAATATTTTTCATATTTTTATTTATTTCCTCAATCAAAGACTTAATTTTGTTCAAGCTAGCAGTTCCTACTATATTTTGAACGTTTAACGCTCGCATTATATTCAAAAACCTGTTTCTTGACATATATTTATGAAAAATATTATTTTTAAATAAATAATGCGTTTTCCAGTAGTCTGATATTCTATTGTATTTAATTGTACCCATATGAATCACCAGCGCAATAAAAGTTTTCAAAGTATCGATGTCTATTGGCCGCCACTCTTTCATTCTACTGTGCGTAGCAGTGGCTGTATTTTTCAAATCCTCGCCACTCTTGTTGGTGCAAGTTAAAATCAAATTTAAAATCGAGGGACATAAAATCAGCCAAAAAAAATCTATGGGCTCCTTCTGCCTCATGTCGACTTTCAGACCAGTAGTCGCCGTAAATTCCAAATTATTCGTATTTGGCGCATTCCCGTACTGCCATTCATAGGTTGTTACATTTTCCACAGTTTCATTGTCTTGGGAAGGGTCTTGAGACAAATCATCTTGCGCTTCTGATTCGACGTCCTGAACGTCATTTTCCAGCATGTCGTCGACATCATCCAGCAATATTCCGTAGAGTTCGTCGTACGATAAGCCCTCATTATGTACAACTTCTTCATTACCGAAGTAGGTAGATTCCCAGGTAGCCAAGGTATCATAAATTTCATCTCGAATGGGAGCTGACTGAGAGGTAGATGGCTGAGGATCCATTGTTATCCTAAAAAAAATATCATTAAACATAAATGAACATTACGGTACTTACAACATTAATTTTAAAGGTAGGTAGTAATAATAAAAGCATTGGCATATCTAAGTTTGAAAGCTTACGAAAGTTTATACGGTACATGTAATTATTTTTTAATTTTGTGTTTTTTCCTGCTAATCTCTGAAACGGCTGGATAATTTTTTACGGGACATTCATTAGTAGAAAGCTGATGTTATAAGGTCTAATGTAGGCTACTTTTATTTTAGAGAAAATAATTGGGTCCTGCGAATATAAATTAAAACCCATGAAATTTAACGAAGTCCACGCGCACGAAGTCGCCGGCAGCTTTTAAAATATTGCCAATAGGCAGCAAACAAACTTATATTGTTAATTGTAAACGATATTCTTTCATTCATTCTAGCAAGACACTACTGCAACACTTAAAAAATAAAATCCCTGAAGCCGTAAAATTATACATCGTTCTCGGTTATAGCACGTTTAGTTTTGCAACAACCTACTCGTTTTATAACCTGAAAGTGATCGCATTTGCAAGTTGTAGGATCGATCCTCGATTTTGTAGTATAATATTTTAAAAATTATACGAACATTAAGGTGGCACCTTAATTAAAATGTTTGGATTGAGGAGCCACATTAAAAGCCATATTTTTAGTAGGCACTATATACAATTACTACTAAATCATACAAAATTTTCATAAATATTCATTAAATACTTTCCGTGTTCCAGGTGCCACTTTAACATTGATATAACTTTTTGGATATACTTTACTACAAATTTCAGAATTTGGCCTACATAATTATTTGCTTTTCTACTAAATAAGGTGGCGATTTTCCTCTTAAAATCTGAAATGGCTCCTCAATCCAAACGGACATAAAATAACGTGTACCTACGTACACTGTTTAGCTGCCATTTTTCATTTAATGATTTATTTTAGAGGCTTTATTCGGACTTTACCACATACGTTTGTATAATTCTATACTTCGATTTTTTTAGGATTAAAAAGAAGAAAATTAAGGTTTTTTTTGAGGCACTTTACTTTATTATGGCAAGCTAAAATAAATATAATAAAAAATATTACGAAGTATTACGAATAATGATTTATTTTTTGTCATCTGTTAAACAATCTATAGCGAGGAGTATATAAACAGCCGGTAAAGAGCTCTGTTTACGACAACAGTTTCAAATGTTTCAGAAATATGTAATTTTGTTTGTTTCTAGTGTAAATGTGGCTAAAGCAACTTACTTGTATCAATTAAAGTAGGAGGACTTTTTTTACCAAATCGCAGGCGTGTTATGTATTAGCTAAGTTACATATTAATATTTTGACTTAATATAGGAAAACTTCTTAGCCTACAAAGAAAGCCTGACCGATTTCCATCTTTTATCAATTTGAGTTCAAACGTTCGTTGTTTGATTATAAATGCCAGTACAATTTTTTGAAATCTTTTTATAAGGTAGTACGATGAGGTAAAAATAATGCATTATTTTGACATTATAATTATATTCTTGTATAAATTGAGCCTTTCAAATACCTAGTTCAATTGCAGGCAGAATGCTTAGTTAGAAATATTATGGCCCTAGTTTGTAAGCGATAAGATTTTACTAATCTGAATTCTATCTACTTGCGTTATAAATATTTCAATTCCGAATTACTTTTGTATTGAATAGGTACCTATGTATTGATTAGGCTCTCTTAAGAAACTACGATGCATAAAATAAGAAGGTAGCACTAGTGGTGGTAAAAAAACAACATAGATAGGAAACATAACTTACCAGGTGATTCAAAGAACAGTCTCCTAGTATTGCAGAGTCGAGTAACACCACACAGACTGCACAAATAAGCGTCTATACACAAGATTGGTATGCGCGAAATATTGCAGAGTCGAGTAACACCACACAGACTGCACAAATAAGCGTCTATACACAAGATTGGTATGCGCGAAATATAAAAGTTCACACAGACAGGAATTAAGCAGAGGAGATAATCTCAACTCGATGCACTAAGTCAAACAGCAAACGAACTTCCAAGACACTCAGCGAAACTATAGTTGTGATTACCACGAACGTCAAGTTGCGAGTGAAAGTTAATATGAGGTTTTACTTAACTATAATATTTCCAAAATAGGAACTTAGCTAAAATTAATCATAAATCATTCCGATAAGTTGTAAAATGGTCGGTGACCACAACAAAAGGTGTCGGCACTTTGTTTGTTATCAAAGTCACAAATACCGACCGGCTCCTTTTGTTTAGATCGCCCCCTGTTTTATTATCTCGCTTCCTACTTAGGGACAGTTTATGACCTTAAATGTATTGTTATGGACTATGACGACTCACTGCATCATGCAATTGTTTAAAGTGGGGTCAGGTCAGTTACATCTTAAAAACTCTTCAAAGTTATTAATTTGAATATTTTTAATTTTATAGTTTCAATAAAATCATCCATCACGTAGGTAACTTAATGTGCACATGTTAAACTTTTTATTATTGTTTTTACTAAAATTACAGATTATTGTTAAAATTTTACAAAAGGTTTGCGATTTCTGAAAGAATGTCTTGCCCGCCCATGGGCGGGCTCGGCATGGAACGTCAGAATTGTCATTTTCCAAATCCAAAGATATCCGCAGGCCGTTTGGGCTACGAATCAATTATACTAAAATGAATCATTAGACAAAATCTTATTGTTTTCTAATATTATTTGGCTTAGTTAATGAAGTTTGAAATCCAACCGCCCATGGGCGGTCTCGGCATGAGAGTTAGAAACTTTCGCCCGCCGATGGGCGGGCAAGGCACTGAATGGGTTGCGTTTTTTATATGTACCTTTGATATTGAGAGAGACAGGACAATGCTTAAGAGCCCCAAATTTGAGTAGCGTTCCAGTATTAGGGCATTAATGAATTAAAGAATGAAGGTTTAAAAACTAAAACCTGACTACCCAAAATGCTGAAAGAAGCCTAATTTGATACGAAAGCGTCGGTACTATCATTAATTTTGTGACGAAAGTCTTGGGATTAAACGTAACTTGTAGTAGGAGGCATGTCTTTAGGTTGCAGTTTAGGTTTCTGGCCTCCGACTACAATTTATGTTTAATCAATCTTCTATTTCCGACAAAAAAGGTAAGGTATAAATGACATTTCACAGTAGATATTATGCGCAATCCAAAATCTTCGGTACGATGTCCCTTACACCCTGTATTTTAAAATGTGCTCATCAAAATCTTTCATTTGATACCAAACACGATACATTTATCTTCAAAAAAAAATCCGAGTAAAATCTACCATATTGAATCCCTAGTGACTGACGTCATAGTATACACGCATCATGGATTGAAAAATCGGTCGAGTAGTTTACGAGAACCGAGGGAACATTCAAACAAACATGCATACTTTCACCCATACCTATTTACATACATACATAGACAGTCAATATTCATAAATCCCACAAAAATAAAATCCTAATAATAAATAAAGCGTATATGCTGACAAATAAAAAAAAAATTTAAATAATATTGAAAGAACCGGTGTATAGGCTTCTTTACATGTCAGGTTTGTTACTTTCCAAGTCAGCATATAAGTTACTTAACAAAACTGACGTAACGAATTGCTACTTCAATATTCAATAATTAGCATAATTCGTTTGTAAACATAGCTAGGTTACTGAATTTACATTGATTTTATGCTTAAGGAAATAAACTCGTACATTAAGTGAAATGCTCAAACTAAACCGAATATTATTAAAATTATGGTAACTTACCTTGACAAAAATTTTGCACTCAGGCGGCGTGTCAGAACGTTTACTCCTCGCACCACCGGTCGTTTGACACTAGATCGTTCAAAATGGCAGCGTGTGGTAGTAAAAGGTTCAGTGTTGCTAATTTGAGGAAATTTCTACCAAAATATTGGAAAAGTTGATAGGAATCACGGTAACAAAATTGATGTGTCAGGATGCATCAAATTTTGATATTTTACTAATTCTAAAATATTTATTAAAATAATTGATTTAAATTTGTATAATTTAATTATTTTGAAATACTTTTATTTGGCGTAATGATAGTATAAAAATATTTAAGGTGTCCTAGGAAAAAGTATTAAATAATTGATGTTAATTGATACAATACTACCGGGGGACAAGGTAAAATGACGGTATCTCTAATACTTATTTATTTATTTTAAGATTTACTATTTATTATATTATTTATGTAATTACGTGAAAATGTAGCCTTATGTCCAATAAATCTTAATAAATTTAATTGTTATTATCAGAGGTAAGCATGTTTACGAAAAAGTATTTTAATTCAGAGGGACAGGCTAAAAAGTGCAACTACACATTTTTGTGAAATTCCTCATTAAGGAAATGATTACCAACAACTTTCGTAATATGATGTTTTTCGTACGACTCATAGTTTTCGATAAATTTTAATTACAAAAAATAATAATTAAACTTTAAACTTAATTTGATCGAAAAATAAAATTAAAAAAGGGATTATGGGAGGTCGATATTTTTAATCAAATTTTTTCTAAGTCCTTCCACCTATAATTTTAATAGCATTTATCTAGTTAAATATGCAGTTAACGAAAAAGTTTATATGAGCTGTTTTCGACAAAATTATTTTAAGTTTCGTTTGTTTGTTTTTGTAGCTAAAGGGGTGCAAAAGGACAAACAAAAAGGGACAAACTTATAAAAAGCGTGACGTGAATTATTATTATCGAACTTACCAACAAATGAGTCAGCGTATTTTTCGAAACCCTATGTTTTCAAAAGTTGACTGACTTCGTTAGATGAACAACTCAATTCAATTCAATTCAAAATCATTTATTCAGTTTAGGCTACAAATAGCTCTTATGAACGTCATTATGCCATCGGTTCGTAAGTCTACTCTGGGCGGGAGATCTTGTACTGAGAAGAACCGGCAAGAAACTCAGCAAGTGTCCAGCTCTTTTCTCCCTTACAGCGTCAAAAATATTGGAAAATGCCCTATCATAAAAGGACACTTTCCATCACAAATAAAAACACAAAATATAAAGGACAATCACACATATTAAAAAAAAAACAAAAGAGAAAATATAATAATATCTACATTTGCAAAACATCAGTTACCAGTTAAAATTTTTACAATGTCATACAGCACTAATAAAGGTCAAAAATTGTCTAAGAAAAAAAAACAAAAAAAAAACAAAATTAAACTATAGTTAATAATAATACAAATAATAGTATGCAAGAGCAGACCAGCCTCCACAGGCGGCACCCGTTCACGAGTATGACATATGAATCAGCCATCGCTTCACTCAACCATATCTTAGGGAATGTAACGACCCGACGCACACGCCACCACCGCAGAGACACTAAAAAAAGCATGACACACTCAAGATACTCTAAATAAAAACCTAATGAAAAGTTTAACGTAACATAAATATTATTTGTAAACTGTAGGACATTGCTGATAAAGGCTATCATATCAGCGCTAAGATATTTTTAAAGTAATTATTATTGATCCCAATAAAATAAAATAAAGAGTAGTTTTATTTTTTTATTATAACCAAGCTGATTTGTCATTTAAATATTCTTTGACTGTATAATAACCTTTCTTAAGTAAAGAAGATTTTACATGTTTTTTAAACTTATCTAAAGGTAAATCTTGTACAGTACTAGGTATTTTATTATAGTAGTGTATACCTTGCCCCAAGAAAGAGCCAAGAACCTTTTGCAACCTGAACAGTGGCATTACAAGTTTTTTCTTATTTCTAGTATTGAAATTGTGTACATCACCGTGTTTAGTAAAAGAGTTGATGTTGCAACGCACAAAAACTATGCAATTATAAATAAACTGAGATGCAACTGTAAGAACACCAATTTCTTTAAAAATATTTCTTAAAGTAGTTCGGGAACCTAGTCTATAAATGGTTCTTATTGCTCGTTTCTGCAAAATAAATATAGATTCAACATCAGCTGCTGTAGCCCACAGTAAGACACCATACGACATGACACTATGAAAATAGCTAAAGTAAACTGTTCTAGCAGTTTCAACGTCTGTTAATTGTCTAATTTTTCTGATAGCATAAGCAGCAGAACTGAGTTTACCGGACAATTTCGATATATGAGGATTCCATTGAAGTTTTGAGTCAAGTGTTATATCTAAGAAGACTGTTGAGTCTACCAAATCTAATTTATCACCGTTTATTCTAATATCAGCTGGTTCAGTTTTAACATTAGTGTTGCGATTTTATGTGTTTAACTGAACCATAGGCACTGAATTATTAATTGAAAGATGCTGGTTATACTTTTGTCACTGTTTAATCACTTTTCGCAGGTTTACAACGGTTTTTTCTAATTAATTGTAATTAAAGTATAGAGAGCACACTTGTACGTGTCGCCATGTTGAAAAGGAAGAGAGCGAGAACGCTATACAATGTGTAACGGAGACAAACGATTTGTATGCGTTCAGAAATAGTAAAAGGAATATAGTTATACTAAACATTCTCGCGCCCTTTCTTTAATACATTATTTCGCTTAGCTTAACTTTTATACCCTAAAGTTTTAGAACCACTGCATAACAATTCAACATAATGGAACAACCAGTTAAGCTATCTGTAGATGTGTATGTACAATGTATTCTTCTAAATTAAACTTTGCTACCTATAACTTGTTATTCTTATTTGACTTTATCTTAACAGCGACATCATGACTTTAAGTCTTAAACTAACAAAGTTCCACTTATTTACATAAGTTGTTATGTTTGAATTTTTTATTGAAATACTATATTGTAAATAACATTTTATGCTTGTTTTATTCTGTAAATAATAACTTCCACCACCAGGCAAAAAAAAAACAGTAATTATAATAACAGTACAAGGTACAAAGTACTTCAAAATTAAAGTTACAAGTTTTTAAAAGTTATAATAGACTAACTTCAATTTACTTGGCATATTGTACCTACCCAATAAATCTTATCTATAATACTTATTTATAATACATATTTGAGAAGCTTAGTTAATTGGTAATAATACAATTTTGTTTATGGGCCTAGTATATTCACCCTTAGCAGTACGAATTACAACTGATCTTACCAAATTATCATGTTTATTTTTATTTACTGAGACTATTTTTCCCAACGGCCAGCAAGCAGGGGGTGTGCATTCTTCTTTCAAGATAACTATGTCGCCTTTATTTAAATTAGATTTTATTTGCAACCACTTGCTTCTTGGCTGTAGTTCTGATAAATAATTTTTATAAAATTGTGACCAAAATCTTTGTTTGATCTGAGTTAGCCTCTGATATAATGACAATTTGTTCTCTACTATATCTAATACATTAGTCTCTGGCAAATCGGTGATTGGTGAGCCTATAATGAAATGAGCTGGGGTAAGACAGGCAAGATCGTTAGGCACATCTGATAAAGTGCACAATGGTCGTGAGTTTAATATGCCTTCAATCTGTACTAATACAGTGTACAACAGTTCGTAAGTCAATTTAACATTACATAGGTGTTTTTTCAGTAAGGTTTTAGTAGCTTTAATTCCTGCCTCGTATAGGCCTCCCATGTGACTAGCCAGAGGTATGGTGAACTTCCAACTTATATTGTTTGTATTACAATAATTTACAACTTGACTGTATGAGTCATCATTATGAAACATTTTATAAAGTTCATTTAGCTCATTACATGCCCCTTTGAAATTAGTAGCATTGTCAGAGTATATAACGCTACATATGCCTCTTCTACTTATAAACCTTTTAAGTGCACAAATAAATGCTTGAGTGGACAACTCTGTTACTAGTTCTAGATGTAATGCTTTACTAGACATGCATACAAATAGACATATGTACCCTTTAACATATTTACAATTACGTGTCATTGCACTACGAATGTAAATAGCTCCACTGAAATCTACTCCTACATGTGTAAAGACACGGTCCAAGTTAACTCTTGGAGACGGTAAGCTAGCCATCTGCTGCTCACAGGCCTGCGCTCTAAATCTCACACAGCGAACGCATTTGTGTATAACACTTTTGACTTCATTACGCCCGTTCAATGGCCAATACCTGAGTCGTAAGTTAGCTAAGGTATTTTGGATACCTGAGTGGAGTAGCCGTGAATGGTAATGTGCAACTATAAGTGTGGTAACATGTTCCTTTGATGGGAGAATGATAGGATGCGCTTGATTGTATGGTATGTTAGCTTGTTGTATACGACCTCCTATACGAATTATATTGTTATCATCTAGGAATGGATTGTGTTTCCTAAGTGGGCTGCTCTTAAATGTGTACAAGTTTTGTGTGTGTGTATGTGTGTGTGTATGTGTGTTTGTATGTGTGTTTGTATGTGTGTTTGTATGTGTGTTTGTATGTGTGTTTGTATGTGTGGACTGTAATTTACATGACTTTAGATTTTGTAGCTCTTTGTATTCTCTTGGAAACCGTTTTTGTTGAATTATCCTTATAATGAGATTATGAGCATTATTCCAGTCAGTTACTGATAATAAATGAGTTGTTTGTGGTTTTGTCTTATTTTTTGTGTGATGTATGAATCTAAGAACGTATGCTATTACTCTAACCAACCTGGGGAATTCAGAATAATTATGAAAAATTGCATAGAAATCTAATTCCAGTGGTACTTGAGTAGCGGTTGTTGCTACAAATTGGTCTGGTTTAGCTTTACCTAGCTCTACTGGATAGTCAGTGTCGCTAACCGTAGGAGGATTTGCGATAGGCCAAGTTTTTGGATCTTGTACCAACCAGTTAGGCCCGTTCCACCAAAGTGTGTGGTGTTGTAGGTTCTGTGGGAGAATGCCTCTTGTAAGACAATCAGCTGGATTTTCCTTTGTATTTATGTAATTCCAGGATTTTATATCTGTTAACTCAATAATTTCCATTAGTCTATGTGATACATAAGTATGTAATTTTCTATAAGGGGATCTAATCCAGTGCAATAATATTGAAGAGTCAGTAAATAAATGTATGCTATGAACTGCGAACTTGCTCAATATTTTAACTACTCTATCTTTTAACTTTGCAAGTAAGAGACCTCCGCACAGCTCCAAGCGTGGAAGTGACTGAGTCTTTAGGGGTGCTACCCTTGTTTTAGCCATGACTAATGTACATGTAGCCTGTTTGTTTGGATAAGTAGCTCTGAAATATATGCATGCTCCATAAGCTTTTTGTGAGGAGTCACAAAAACCAACAATTGAAATTTCATTGGGTATATCTGAGAAGTGATATCTAGGTATGGATATATCCTGTAAATATTTGAGATTTTTATGAAATGATAACCAGGTATTTTTCAGATCTTCTGTAATAATTTGATCCCAGTCTATATTTAATTTCCAAATGTCTTGCATTAGGATCTTAGCTATGATTGTGGTAGGTGCTAGAATACCTAATGGGTCAAAGATTTGTGCAATTGTTGACAGTACATTTCGTTTAGTGTATTTTATCTCCTTAAATTCTGGTACGGAAACCTGAAGAGTGTCATTTGATGGTACCCATTGTAACCCTAGTGTTTTAATTATATTGTTGGGTGACAAATCATGAATTGAATAGCAAGATAACTGTTCTTTTGGCAGAAAATCTAAAGTGTTTGGATTGTTAGTGGTCCATTTATGTAACTTGAAACCACCTTTATTATGTAATTCAACTAGTTGTTTACAGGTTTTCTGGACACTTTCAATTGTGTTGTTTCCTGAAAGATAATCGTCCATGTAGCAATCTGAGATAATTACATCAGCTGCCAATGGATAATCTTGTTTATTTTGTTCCGCTAACTGTCTAAGTGTGCGACATGCAAGGTATGGTGCAGACTTAGTGCCATATGTAACAGTTGACAGTTGTAGACATTTTAATGGAGTCGACTTTGACTCTCGCCATAAGATTCTCTGTAATGCACATTGTTCAGGTTTTATGAATATACAGCGAAACATTTTGACTATGTCGCATGAAAAGACATATTTATACATTCTAAATTTAATTAGTATATCGAGAACATCATTGTATATGTTTGGACCTTCCAATAAAATATCATTGAGGGATGTCCCTGTAGATGTTTTTGCACTGGCATTAAATACAACTCTTAACTTTGTAGTTCTACTTTGTGGTTTCAATACTGGATGATGTGGTAAAAAATATGAAGCAACTGTATCTGATTGCTGAAAATTGTTAATGTACTCTGCATGACCTAATTTTACATATTCGTCAATGAAGTTTTTATAAAGTGTGTATAGCTCAGGATCTTTTTGAAACCTAGCTTCTAGTTGTAACAGGCAGCGGTATGCTGTGTTGAATGAGTTACCTAACTCGTGAATTCTGTCCTGCAGTACTGGTAATTCTACTGTGAAATGACCATTACTATTTTGTGATGTAGTGTCTATAAATAGCTTTTCACAATATTTTTCTTGAGGTGTTTGTATGGACTTTATTGGCATTTCTTCTTGTTGCCAAAATTTGACTAGTACATCCTCTATAGGTTGACTTGCTAGATGCAGGCTAATTTGCATATTTATAGTACTAGGAGTGTCAATTACTACGGTACCTGAAATTACCCAGCCCAGCACACTCTCTATTAGCTGTGGATGGTTATGACCTAAACTTACACGTCCAGGCAATAGCAATGAATAGAACACTTGAGCACCAATGAGTATGTCTATGTCAGCAGGTATATGAAATTTAGGATCTGCTAGGCACTTTAATTGTTTGGTAGGAATGTTCCATGATGATATATCTATGTAGTTATGTGGGAGGGATACTGTAATGTTATCCATCACTATGAAGTTTAAGTTTGTGTGGTAATCAGAATGGTATGAAGTTATGTTTGTGTTTATACACAACTGCGTTTGCTTGCTTGAATTTCCAATACCTTGAATAATGAAATTATCTTGGAAAAACTTACTCTGCAGTGAGCTAGCGAGTCTGTGAGTGACAATATTTACTTCACTTCCCGAGTCCAAGAGTGCCCTTGCTTTGTGCCAGCAACCGGCTGAGTCCTGAACCTTGATCAGCGCTGTGGATAATAGTATGTGATTAGTTTTAGCATTGGAGAACAACACTGCCGATGGTGTTGTCTGTAAGTTTGTTTGTGTATTTTGCATATACTGTGTTGAGTCCTGTTTAGAGGTAGGCTGCATGTTTGTATTCTGTTTATCTATATGTGTTGAGTCCTGAGTAGGATAAGACTGCGGTATGATTAAGTTTGATTGCGAGGATGTAGTAGTATTCCTATTTGTATGATCTTGAGAAGTATGAGGCTGTAAGATAGACTTAGCCGTTTGTTCAAAAGTGTTATTTGTGTATGTATGTGTTACCATAGAGGTATTTACCTTTCTAGTAGGGTTTTCCATATGTATGGCTGTATGATGTTTGCCATTGCAAGTAAAACATCGTTTTCTAGAGCACTTGTGTTTGTTATTGAATGGCTGTAAGCAATTATAACACAAATCTTGTGATTTAATAAATTCAATGCGCTTTTGCACACTCAATTCCAGAAAAGTAGGGCATTTGTACAGATAATGTTGACCTTGACACATATTGCACTGAACATTAGGTATAGCAGTGGTTGGTGTAGTAGTCACATGTGTTACTTTGTGTGTGGGTTTAAAAAACTGTTGTGGTTTTTCTGGTACCCGGTCATTAATAAGTTCATAAGCTGTAACTCTTAAATTTAAGAAGTCTAGCAACTCTTTGAGTGTAGGAATTGTTGAGTCTTTCCTATTAATTTCCCATGCAGCTCTTAACACGTTCAGATCGGGACCTCATGAACTGTATGTGGTATCCTACGGGGAAAATCTTCATATGGCCACCGGTGGTACATCACCGCCCCATAAACCGAAAAACCAGCCGGGCGGGGTGCGCCACCGGTGGACACGGCCAACGATTACGCACGAATTATTATGCATTCTCTCTCTTTCTAATGATCTAAAAATCCTATAATAGGTTAATTGTTTTGTCTCATCACTCAGTACCGCGTGACCTGCGCTGACGTAACGTTCCCCGTGCGTATTTATGAATTTCGCGCCAAAAACACAAGTGACGCGTAAGTAATTTGCAGCGCGGGCCTGATTGTGTTTGTTTGTGCCTATTTTTATTGCATAAAAGGATGTCGAGCGAAGATAGGAGTACACCTGCAAGCCCAGGATCGTGTCACAGTTCCAACAATGAGCAAAATTGTCCGTTGGAGGAGGCAGATTTGCAGAGCGACGGCAATGTGGTGGAAGAAAATTCAGACGACTCTGTATTAGACCCAAATTATGAATTACCGTCTCATGATATCCGACGTCGCAGATTGGCTACAATTTCCAATGGTTCAAGTGAAGAAGACATTTTCGATGTTCGCCCAAAGATAAAACGTATTCTTTCGTCATACACCGGTCAAAATACGCCCGGAAATCAAGAAAATGAGTCGATTCAGTCCTCTGAAGATGAATTACAAATCTCATCAACCCAACGGCGAAGATTAGCGATCCTTTCCAACGATTCAAGTGACGAAGACATTTTCAATATACCTCCGAAAAGAAAATATGTTCGTTCCTCCCATGGCGATCAAAATAGTACCGCAGATCAAGACAATTTGGACCAACAAGACGATATACCCTCAAACGAAAGTGGTCAATCTCGTTTGATTGAATATTTGGAAGACAATGAACACCAACAGGAGCTATTGCCATCTTCGAACGCATCTGTGTCTTCGACTGGTCAGTCTTCTGGTGAAGAGGAAGTGGATCAACAGGAGCGCCCGAGTATTTCAGGTTGGTTTCCTGTTGATAATAATATCTTACCCATAGAAGAATATGACGACGATTGGAAGCTTTTGGTACAGGATGTTGACTGCAATAATCCGTATATTTTATATAAGTTATTTATGACTGACGAAATTTTATCACTTATGGTGACAGAAACAAATAAATATGCCAATGAGAGAAATGCAGGTGTCCATATACCTAGACATCACCGCAAACCATGGACTGATTTGACTATTGCTGAGATGAGGCAGTTTCTTGGTATAATTTTAATCATGGGCATTGTAAAACTACCAGAAATCCGTCTGTATTGGTCCAAAAACCCAATTTATGAGACTACTGCTATAAAAAAAACTATGGCCCGAGACCGTTTTTTGGATCTTCTGAAATATTGGCATTTTTCTGAAGCACCGGTCAATGAAAACACCGATCGTTTGCATAAAATCCGCCAAATACTCACTCTCATGGTAATGACATTCAAATCCACTGTAGAACCTGGAAAAGAAGTTGTAATAGATGAAAGCATGGTACCTTGGAGAGGCCGGCTAATTTTTCGCCAGTACATTCCAAATAAAACCCATAAATATGGAATAAAGAATTATAAGCTCTGTATGCCCAATGGTTACACATATAATCTGGAAATATATACTGGACGAGTTGATGACGGTTCAGGTCAAGGTCACCCTCAACAAGTGACTATGAAACTAATGGACGGACTAACAGATAAGGGTCGCATTCTTTACAGTGATAATTTTTACACAAGCGTACCACTAGCAGAAACTCTATTGGAAAAGAAGACTTTTTTATGTGGCACAGTCCGACAAAACCACAAGCATCTACCAAAGCAAGCGGTAAAATCTAAACAGAGAAAGGGTCAAGTGTTGGCTCTGAAGAATATAAACGGCGTCAAATATATAAAATGGACCGACAAACGTACAGTTCATATGCTTTCGACCTGCAATAATCATACAGGAGCTCTTGTGCCAAAGCCGCATCGCTGGAGGCCAAATGCTGTTGTGGAGAAACCGGACTCTGTTTTGGATTATAATAATGCGAAAAAGGGGGTGGACGTATCAGATCAGATGGCTTCGTACTATACAAGCCTTAGAAAAACCTTAAAGTGGTACCGCAAACTTATCATCGAGATTGTTTGTGGCACAATGTTAGTAAACGCTTGGGTTATTCACCAGAAATTTGGAGAAGGAAAGAAGCTAAGTATTTTAGAATTTCGAGAACAAATTATAAAAGAGATGATTAGCAAGTCTAGCACAGATCAACCCGATGACGCTGCAGGGGAAGGTGAGCCGATTGTTCAACTTCAACGGAAGCCAAAACATAAGTTCGAGAAAACCGAAGGCATGCTTAGAAATACGCGAAAGAGATGCAGGCCGTGTTACGACCGTATTACAACCATCGAATGTGCGGCTATGGCTAGAAGAAAATCAAAACGCGTGAATACTTTTTGCTCTGCATGTGACAACAAACCAATGTGCTTGGATTGTTTCAATTCGATTCATCATAAATAATTTTGGTTTTGTACCATCACTGTCTTTATAATTTTTTTCAAGTTTGATTTAGTTTTCCTATAAATAAAGATTTTCTCCTTGTGATCCAGCAGAAATAATTTGCATTTCGTACCATTTATCGTGATTATATCATATTTTGTTTTTAATAAATACTTTTTTTCAATCCTGTTTTTTCTTTACTTCCCGAAATAATATCCATCTCCTGAGCTACACTATGAAACTTTGTCGATTTCACATGGCGGAAACGGTAATTACAATACTCTCCTTCAAGGCGGCACGAATTTTTTTGTATATTAAAAGCCAGGTATAACGTGGCCACCAGTGGTACACCCCGCCCTGTCAGCGAGTACTCCGTGCTCCACCGGTGGTACACCCCGGTCTGAACGTGTTAAGGAGTTGTCAAGTTTTTGAGTGATGAGGAAAACTATGACTACATCCCAAGTGCCCACTGGTATACTCAATGCTTTTAGTGAGTCTACGCTTTGTTGTAACACAACCAAGTATTCTTTTAAATTGTTTTTTGTTATAGTAGGATAGTTAATGAAATTCTTTAGGTGATGATTGACTATAATTGTTTTGTTTTCATACCTCGTAGTAAGTATTTGTAGAGCTTTAGTGTAGTTCTCTTCTGATATCAATAACGAGCTTATTAGCCCGGCTGCTTCCCCTTTCAACGATGACTTGAGATACTGAAATTTCTGTAAAATGGGTATGTTTGCACTGTTCACTGCACACATGAATAAATTCTTGAAAGTAGGCCATTCTTTTAGAGCTCCATCAAAAGTAGGCAGTTCCAATTGCGGAAGTTTCACTCGTGGCTTGGCTATGATGCTGTCTTGCGGATTGTTCATTGTGCTGTTAAATTGTTGAGATAGGTTGTTCGAAAACTCTTCTAATAGTTTATCCATGGTTCCTTTAATTGTGTAGTATTTACTCTCCATATAACTTCTTTCTTCTTCATGGGTTATCTCTTGCCCGACACTATTGTCACATTCCTCGATCTGGCTTTGAATTGTCTCGAAGTTTTCCATTATTGTCGAAAGTTCAGTACTTCTTGCTTTTATCTCAGATATGTCGTCTCTTTCCGGTTGAAACCCATTCACGTAGTTTATCAGTCGGGTGAGTTTTCCTTTTATTATGCCTCGCTGTTTTACGAGTGCAGCGAGCATGGATACGATTTTGTCTTGAGTAGTTAAATCTCCAGTTCCTCCAGGCCCCGGCATAATAGATCAATTTATCGTTAGTTATTTGGATGTACTGATGAAATAGATTGTTGATTATAAAAATTATGTTCGAATTTGATTACAGGTTATTATTTTTATATTGACATTGACACTTGACGTTTCTGAATGAATGTTGGTGCGTTTCGTTGCTCACTTCGCTTGTCACTCGCGTATTTCGAGTGCGTGATGCGCGGCTAACTTCACTGTCGAATCGAAAAAATCTTACCCACAACTTGACAAAAGTGACCGGCTTCGTGGACCAAATTTTATGTTGCGATTTTATGTGTTTAACTGAACCATAGGCACTGAATTATTAATTGAAAGATGCTGGTTATACTTTTGTCACTGTTTAATCACTTTTCGCAGGTTTACAACGGTTTTTTCTAATTAATTGTAATTAAAGTATAGAGAGCACACTTGTACGTGTCGCCATGTTGAAAAGGAAGAGAGCGAGAACGCTATACAATGTGTAACGGAGACAAACGATTTGTATGCGTTCAGAAATAGTAAAAGGAATTTAGTTATACTAAACAATTAGGTAGTGTAAATTTAATACATTTTGTTTTTTTTGCATTAAGCTGTAGATTATTAACAGTAAACCAACTGAGTACTTTTGCTAGAGCATTGTTTACATCGTCATAATTATTCTTACACCTAGTAACATTAAAAATGAGTGAAGTATCATCTGCAAATAAAACAATTTCACAGAAGTTCTCCACAAAAAATGGCAAGTCGTTAATATAAATTAAAAATAGGAAGGGCCCGAGGATTGACCCTTGCGGAACTCCCATTTTTACAAGAGATCCAGATGATTTAGTTCCATTGATATCGACAGTTTGTGTCCTAAAACTGAGATACGACTCTATCAATTTAAGTGCAAAATCATTAAGACCATAGTAGTGTAACTTCATCACCAGAGTCCTGTGCTCAACGCAATCGAAAGCCTTGGATAAGTCGCAAAAAACTCCAAGAGCGTTCTGAGACTTCTCCCAGGCATCGAATATATGTTTTATTAAAGCAACACCTGCGTCAGTAGTGAAACGACCCTTTGTAAAACCATATTGTTTTTTATGTAGAAGCTTGTTTGAGTTAAAGTATGCCATTAATTGTTCGAGTATAAGTTTTTCATAAATTTTACTTAGTACTGGTAATTTGAAATTGGCCTATAGTTACTAGTAACTATAGACGAAGACCCTAGGGTCTTCTTTGTTTCCTGATTTAAATAAAGGTATAACCTTACTGAATTTCATAAGTTCTGGAAAGATACCCTTATTGATACAGTAATTAAAAATGTCTGCAAGATAGGGCGCAATAGAAAATATAATATTCTTAATTACCTTAATACTTATGCCCCACAAATCACTAGTGTTTTTCATTTTAAGTGATTTGAATGTTTTTATAATATTCATAGAATCAATGTATTCAAATTGAAAAGACAGATTAGATTTTGGTACATGTTTTTTGAGTAAAGATTGTGCAGCTTCTGGTGATGAATCTAAATTTGAAGTTGTTACCACTGGTATATTTACAAAAAAGTCATCAAAAATATTAGCAATATTTAAATCCGAATTGACAAGGGTGTTATTAACTTTCAGAGTGAAAGTATTGTCCCGTGGTTTAAATTTACCTGTTTCACGGTTTATAATGTCCCAAGTGGCTTTAATTTTATTGTTAGAGTTTTTAATTTTGTCTTTAATGAAATTTGATTTTGCTAATATGCACACTTTCTTAAACATTTTAGAATATTTTTTTACATATTCTGTAAAACTAAGGCTATGGTGACATTGCCTCAAATTATATAACTCATACAGTCTATTTCTACTGATATAAATACCTGCTGTAGACCAATCACAGAACTTAAGTTTTTGGGAATTTTTAATTGTTCTAGTAGTAAAAACTTGGTTGTATTCTGTTTTTATAAAATCAAAAAGATTACTATATAGTACATCTGGGTCATCATGTACAAAGGGTAACGCATCAATTTTACAAACTACATTATTTTTGAAACACTCCATTCGTTTCTTTGTTACTGGTTTACATTTTACTATTTTTGGCTCATCCTTAATATCAAAATCATAGGTCACTTTTAAACCACAATGGTCAGACGTAAGATTATCAAATACTGACTTAGAAACAGGGTCATAGTCTGAAAAAACATTATCAAGACAAGTGGCAGAATGTGAAGTTATTCTAGTAGGTTCGAGAAATAGATTCATAAGATTAAAGCATTTAAATAACGCAACAAGACGAACACTCATTGAGGTAATTTCTAGAATATTTATATTAAAATCTCCACATACTAAAACAAATTTCTTTTTTAATTTTAATTTTCTAAGTACGTCCTCCATTACTGATTCGAAAATACTGAAGTTGCCCGATGGGGGTCGGTATACACACACTATTACGAAACTATTGAACTCCACACACGATAGTTCAATGTTACGCTCCACTGAAAGGTTTACAATATCGTTGCGATTTTTGTATTTAATATTACTTCTTACTAGTATTAGGGAACCGCCGTGTATGGCTGTGCTTCGCACGTACGAGCTTGCTCTTTGAAAATTGTTAACATGGAATGACGAGTCATGACTTCTTAGCCAATGCTCAGTTATACAATATATATGAATAGTCTGACTTTTTGCAAACAGTTCTAATTCTAAGTCCTTGCCAGCCAAGCCCTGAATGTTTTGATGGACAATATTAATGAATGTGGACTTGGCTTTTGTCTTAGACCTTAGTTTAAACCAGAGGTTGTTACCTTACTAGTAGTTTTAAAAGTTTCATTAGTAGAACTACTAATGGTTATGTTATTATGTATAGACTTAGTTATAGCCGCTATAACTGTATCCTGTAAATTATAAGCTAACAAATTAGCTATTTGAGTCCTAGACTTCTTAGAAAGATACATAGTATCTGAAGTCAAACTAAAATTATTAATAAATTTATTAATATCAAAAATAAAATAGTGTCACTATGACGACAAATCAAATTACATAATGATAAATTTAAGTCAAAAATACGTTTATTTTGTTCCCAGGTTAAATTTTAGGTTAAGGAAAAAGCGCTAATTATTAGCCTGCAATTTGTTTCAGATTGCAGGTTTAACAAAATATTAATATTATTTATTATGTCACGTTTTTTTACTTGTGAACTGTCACCACATAATAAAATAACATGAGATGCACTATTTAGCGAGTGCTGTGTTAAGTTACGTACTATAGTATTCATTGATTTACCTGGGGTACAAATATTTGTAACTAGTTGATTTATACTTCCATTTATAAGCAACCCTAAACCCTGACCCATTTTATCAGAGAACATAACTGTTTTACTAACTAATTTATTGACATTGTTTTTTTGTATTGGGGCTGGATTAATCTTATCATTACATTTATATGTTTCTGGACAGGACAGACTAATTTCTATCAATTTACTATTATATATTTCTAAAGAATCAATAAGGCTTATACGTTCCTTACGAAGAGCAATGTTTTTGTAAAAACAGTTGTTTTTCTTAATTAATTTCTCAGTTTTTCTTATGAATCTATTTATTTTTACATACTTCTTGATTTTTTTCTTCCCCAGACTATTTGGTTTAAGGTTGTTATGCGGAAGTTGCTGTACAGAAATTCCACCAGGCGATGCCATTAGCTCATCAAATAATGACTGAGTCTGATCCACTTCAAGCTGTTTCTGCGACTCGACAAGTTGAGAAATTTGATGGTTTGCCGCACTAAGGTCCCTTTCCAACTCAGTGATGCGGTCCAGTGCCCTCTCATAGGTGTTGTATTGCTGCTCAAAGGTGGAGATCACATCTTGAAGTTGGTCACGCTGGTGAAGCACATCTTGATGTTGAATGTGTAGTTGGCCTAATTCATTTTTGAGCTGCGAGTTTTTGTCAATTATGGATTTTATTTCCATCTCAATCTCATCCCACTCCCGTAATAGCTGATTGTATGATTCCTGGGATACTTTAAGCTCCTGAAGTGCCTGTCTAAGCTCTAACGCGAGTAGATCCGTAAAAGTTGTTTCATTTCAATGTGTAGTGTTCGCGTAAACTTTAGAAAACAATATGTGATCCAATACGGACTGGAAATAGCCAACAAAGTGCGTCGGTTGGAAGATCTGAAAACTAAGCGCGCAAGAAAAGTTACATCTTTAAATTTCTTGAAGAGATGTCGCGACCAAGGTCTCATCCCAGCGTGTGTCAAGATATCGCCCAAGAGAGATATACGCGGGAGCGCCAAGATCTTACAACAGGCCAGCCAAAAATTGCTTCGTCACCTCATCTACCAACATCGTTCTGAGCTAAGTACAATTAATAATAAGATCGAGAGTTTGTCCAGTGTGCTAAAGTCACAATTGTCCGTATCAGATTTTAATAATTGCATTAATACACTTAATAAACGCGAAACATCTAAATATAATGAATGCAAACATAGACAAATTGATAAATTCCAAACGTTAGTATCGAATTTAAATAAAAAGTTTGTGAAATGGAACACGGCTAACAGTAGACTATCAACCATAGACAGCCACAAACGTCAAAATCAAAAAGATGATCGCACAATTGTTAATTTATCAAAACAAACACTGGACAGGCCCACCGTTGAGGTACTAAAAAAGGGGCTAAATTACGCCGTAGCCCCTCGCAGGATACCGTATGAAAGCATCATTAGCAACGTCGAGGATTGCTTAGTTAAAAATAACGTCAGGAAGGCTGATGCTGAGGCAATACGTCAAGACATATCGTCTGTCTTGCGCCGGAGCAAGTTGCCGAAATCCAACCTTCCCCGTGATCAGTATTTCGCTTTAAAGAACCTGCGAGCTAAGCCTGAATTAACTATCCTTCGTGCTGATAAAGGTAATGCTACGGTAGTAATGGATACGTCTGATTATAACGAAAAAATAACAATACTTTTATCGGATGACAAGACGTACAAACGCGTTAAATGCGACCAAACCAACAAAATACTTAAGAAAACTAGTGATCTTGTCAAACAACACTCCGAAACGTTAAATCTAGATGCTAACTATTTAATTCCTTCCTGCCCTAAACCACCAAAACTGTATGGGTTACCGAAAATTCACAAACCAGAGGCTCCGCTACGCCCTATTGTAAGCCAGATTGATTCACCAACTTACCGACTGGCCCGGCATATAGCTAAGATTCTTTCACCACTTAGAGGTAACACAACAGCTTATGTGAAGGATTCCTACCAATTTGTCAACGATATCAAAGACCTACATCTCGCTGACAATGAAACTATGGTTAGTTTTGATGTGCAGTCCTTATTTACATGCCTACCAGTTCAGGATTGCATTGAAATTACCAAAAAACGTCTAGCGGAACAAGATATGCCTGATGAATATGCAGTACTATTAGAGCATTATCTAACATCTGGCTACCTTTTGTGGAATGACATTTACTACCTGCAAGTAGAGGGTGTTGCCATGGGTTCCCCTGTTTCGCCCGTCGTCGCCGATATCTTTATGGAAGACTTCGAGGAGAGGGCCCTGAGCACAGCACCGGTAACCCCTAGGTTCTACAAGCGGTACGTAGATGACACTTTCACTATCCTACCAACTGATAAAGTATCTGCTTTTCTAGATCATCTTAACTCCATACATCCAAAAATACAATTTACAATGGAGTTAGAGGCAGATAGTAAGCTAGCTTTCTTGGATATTTTAATTATCAGGAATCCGGATCATAGTTTGAGTCACACTGTGTATCGTAAATTAACCCATACAGATAGGTATCTCAATGGTGATTCTCACCACCATCCTAGACAGTTGGCTACTGTAGGGAAATCTTTGTTTCAGAGAGCACGCGGCATCTGTGACACCCAACACCTGGCTGCTGAGCTTCAGCATGTCAAGCACGTACTACAGGATAATAAACTGAAAGTACCACGGCTTTGTCACAGAAAACGCAATAAACCAACCACAGTCGAGCGCCAACCTGCTGTACTTCCATATATGAAAGGTGTCACTGACAAGATTGGACACATCTTAAAGCGAGCTTCAATCAACACTTACTTCAAGCCGCCGAAGAAGATCAACCAATTTTTACGACCTGTCAAGTGCAACATACCCCTTCAAGATGCAGGCGTGTACAAACTGGACTGCGACTGTGGGCTCTCTTACATTGGGCAAACAAAGAGAAGTATAGGAACCCGTGTTAAAGAACATATAGCCGACGTCAAGCATAGGCGCGAAAATAAGTCTGCAGTATGCGAACATTCCCTAGAGGGGCCCAACCATTACATCAGATTTGATAAACCACAAATACTCGTTAAAGAACAACGATTCATCCCTAGGATGATACGCGAGGCTATTGAAATTAAAAAACATCCTAATTTTAATAGAGAAGATGGTTGGAATCTACCACCAGCCTGGGATCCCATCATACAAAATATTAAATCCCAGCCCCGACACCATACTGCCAGACCAAAAGATACTGTAAGCTCTTTCTGCGTAAAACGGAACGCACCTGATTAAATTTAAATGAGGGTATACAAGCTACCAACTAATTATGAGATGACCAACACCTCAGTCTCCCTGTGACCACGGACCCTGCAAAGGGTTCGAAACGTCAGGATAAACATTAAATAAGTAATGTGCAAAATAAACGCGAGTAGATCCGTAAAAGTTGTTTCATTTCAATGTGTAGTGTTCGCGTAAACTTTAGAAAACAATATGTGATTCTTTAATACATTTTGAATTTTACTGTTTAAGTATAAAGATCAAAATCGATTAGAGAAATTTGACAGTTTTGGATAGGTTGATGTGCAGGCGTGTGTACATTTCAAATGTTAATACAAGATGCACCGGATATTCGGTTTTTATGTCCAGTATCTGGCCTATCCGGCCCTTATTTTAATATCCGTCCGTATACCGGATAGTGACCTACTATCCGGCCGGATACTGGATAGTAACTGCTTGATTTCGGAAATTCAGAGTAAACAAATTGGAGTTAAGAAACAGTCACGGTCATAATCGTACCTACTCGTTTATTAAGTTTTCGTACCCAAAGGGTAAAAACGGGACCCTATTACTAAGACCACTGTCCGTCTGTCCGTGTGTCCGTGTGTTTGTCGGTCTGTCTGTCTGTCACCAGGCTGTATCTCATGAACTGTGATAACTAGACAGTTGAAATTTTCACAGATGATGTATCTCTTTTGCCGCTATACAAATACTAAAAAGAATATTTGCCCAATGGTAAGGCCGAACATCCGGCATCTGGTATCTGAACAACTTTTTTATATTGTGTTTGTGTGTAGTGTCATAATTTCGGATCCTAACTGTTGCCTAAAAGTAGAATGTTGTAGGTATTTGATGTGAACTACATTGTATATCATCCAATATTTTTTTATATGGTTAGGTTTGTAGGTAGGTACATCTCAAAACTCTCAAAAGTATATAATCGTCTAACAAGTTATCGATAATTTTTTCAAGATTTGTACCATTGGACAGTGGTTACCGCTGTGAAAAGGTAACACAATAGTAAAGCGGTAAAGGCTAGTTTGGATTATGTTAACTAGTAATTTAGTCGAGTGGCGAGTATTTCGGTTACTAAAATCGATCAAATTACCAAAAATAGTTGACTTGGCGATCGCACAGGATAATAGAATAGATATACAATAAAATCTATCTAACAATATCCCACTGTGTAATGCATTATAGAGATGAGCCGAATATTCGGTAATTATTCGGTATTCGGTATAAATTTTTCAATGATCGTAGGTACTCGGCCGAATAGTTCGGTTTGCACTGCCGAATATTCACCGAATAAACAAATCTATACTAATACTATAAAGCTGAAGAGTTTGTTTGTTTAGTTGAACGCGCTAATCTCAGGAACTACTTGATCGAATTAAAAATTTATTTTTGTGTTGAATAGTCCATTTATTGAGGAAGGCTATAGGCTATATTAAATCACGCTATGACTAATAGGAGTGGAGCAGCAATGAAAAATATTGCAAAAGCGGGAACAAGAGTCTAAAAAATTAAAAATGCTGCCGAAAGTCACTATTCCACGCGGACGAAGTCGCGAGTACAGCTAGTTTAGTGCAGCCGGACGTCCTTATAACATATAAGGACGTCCGGATAATACCTATAGCTGGGGCGCGGCGGGTGCACTTCGCGATCAGAGGGCCTACCACGAAGACCGAAGTTCGCAAATTGCGGGCATTTTTCTCTTTTAAGTAGGTACTCCGATTATGGTGTAATAATTAATTATTATTAGGGTGATAGAGAAAGATGCCCGCTATTTGCCAGTTTCGGTGTTCACGGTAGGCCCTTAGGCATGAGACGGTTCCATTTCTATTAAATTCCATATTCCTTCCATAAAATTTCCCGAATACAGTCAGTCAGTAAAACCTAATGTTTCGATGAGTGAAAATAAATTAAATGTTACTGTTTTGCTATTGATTACAATAAACCGTTGGAAATACTGAGTCAGTCAGTAAAACCTAACTAGAAAGTCAAATGTTATCAAACAAATCGCGGTATGTTACAAATCCAAAATTTAGTTACTAGAATAACAATTTAAAAAATAGTTCCTAATTTTTCCTTTCGGAAATAGTTACGAATATCAATACAAAAACATTTAAAAGTAAGAAATTTATCAAAGTAGATACTAAGTTAAAAAATATTTTTATAACTTACATAAACTTATTAGCGTTGCTAAAGTAAGTAGGCCCGCTGTCTTCAAATATCGAGTATGCCTAACCTAGAAAATCCTGCCGGACTAACTAGAATAACAAATTAAAAAAGAGTACGTACCTAATTTTACCTATCGTAAATAGTAACATACTTTAATCATTACAAAAAGTTCAAAAGTTATAAAATTTATTAAAGGAAATAGTTAAAAAAAAATATTTTCATAATTTATTTAAATTTAATAGCGTTGCTTTAATGAGTAGGCTCTCTGCCTTCAAAAATCGTATAGCCAGACCTAGAAAGTCCTGAAGGACTTCCAACTCACGCGATTGCTCGCCGCACTGTAGCTTCACAGATGCTAGCGCCTTTTTGTAACGCTCTTCTGCACACTGTTTTTCGCGTCGTCGTCAGTATGATAAATCTTCAAGTCTACGTAAAACTTCCCGGAAGTGGATGGGACGCGGCGACATTGGCCCGAAGAAACCCGGGATGTAAAACTTGATGGCAGCCCGCGACAGGTGTCCTTAATGCTCGACTCCTGCTCGTCCTTAATTATTATCGAAAATAAGTTTTTTTTTTTTTTCTTTCTATAAACAAAAAACTTTATTAATATTACTTCGTAATTAATAATATTTTTTGGTTTAAGTTTAGGATTAGGTTTACAAAACCTAATTCTAATTATGTAGGTACATTATTGATTTTAGAATTATAAGATTAGACCACATTGCTTTATAATGTTAATAATTTTAACAAGTTTAAATGTTTATACGTAGTATCCATAACGCAAGTTCTAAAGAAACTTAGGTTAAGATAGATTAGCTAGGTAGTAGTTGGTGTGATCGTATGAAATTTGTTGTATAGTACTTAAAGGTAATGATAAAAATCATTTTCAAATATTCATATAAAAAAGTACCTAGGAGCAAGAGACGTTGTCTTGCGTTTTCTCGGCTTGGGCACGGCCACAGGGACGATTGAACTGGACCGACTTGTTTTTTTCTTGCTCGACCTTGGTGATGGCACCCAACTGGCGCTAACTCTTCAGCACTAGAAGCGTACTCTGAGTCCGACCTATGTATAGATAAAAAAACGTCAATATTATAGTAGAATAAAAAAAATAAAAAAAACTTATATAAAATTAAAATATATACTTACTAACATTTCAATTAGGAAGCGTCTCGACTGCTCACAAGAAAATCACAAAAATTAATGAAATTAATGGGTCGAAATCCGTAATTTATGTGATCAATAAAGAAATCGTTAGCAAAAAGTTAAATCGGTTTTTTAAAACCTAATTACAATGTCATTTCATACGAATTTATAACTTATTAATTTCTATATTATATAAAATGCTACCTTCCGAGGAAAACGTTATGGATTACACCAACCCCAAACGGGGAGAGGAGGGGGTAAGCTAGGTCGAACAAAATACTGGATTTTTATACTAATAGTAATAAAATATAATGCAGTCATAAAATTGTGGTCGCGCTAAGACTATGCTAACTTTGAGAAAGTCTTTATTAAACAATGATTTGAATATTATAATCTACTACTTACTTAACAAAATAAAGGTAGGAACTTCAATAAAATCACCTAAAACTAGATAGGTATGTTTAACAAAAATAATAGGAACTTCCAATGAAAAAATAATAAAGTTAAATCATTCTTCTAAAACTAATTTATGTATGTTGTACTGTACCTAGGTACTTTTAGGTAGTACCTACTTATTTCTTTTTAACATATTTTGCATTTGACGCAACCGCTTTCAATAGTGTTTTATTTGATACAACACGTTCTTAAAAATCAGTGCAGTTCGAGTTTATGTTAAAAAAACACATATTTCACTTTTCACAGTCTCTAGACCAAGGCGGTTTCGTTCATTGGTCCATATATTCCCCATCACACTGAAAATGCGCTCGATAAAGGCGTTCGATACGGGAATGCCGCATACATGTTGGACCAATTTGAGAAGGTTCGGCGCTGATTCTTTACTAAAGAAGCTGCACCACATATCCACCGACTTTCCCTCCAGGGACTGGTAAACACTGCTAAGTATAACCAACTCTGAGTAGAGTTCTTCCGGTGGAGTCCACAATTCAATTAGTTGGTTCAGAGTTGGTAGACCGCGTTCAAGGTCCAAGCAACTGAAGCTTCTGAACTCCCGAGTTTTCGAACTGGAACCATTTTTCCAAATAAGCAACAGCTCGTTGATAAGCAATCAGGGCGTGTTTTCTAAACTCCTGAGTTTCTTTATCAGATAGGTAATTTTGTTCATGGCCATACGCACTTTCATTTCAAAGTGTTTATCATTAATTTTTTTCACTATTGTGTCCCGGAATCGTGTCATAATATTGTGTAGACTGAAAGCTAATGTGTCGTTCAGTTCCAGTAATAGTAACACTTCCTGGAATGACGCCATTAAGTTGTGCGTAAAGTATAGATAGAGTTCGGTGTAAGTGGGGTTTGTTTCTGTTGTGGGATTATCTTCTTGGTCTTTTATAATAGCCCATATAGCCGGTGAACAATTATTGGCGCCTAGTTCGAGAAAGTATTTTTTTAACGGCCCCCACGATGACAAAACTCTATCCAGGGCTTTGAACAAGCTTAACCACCTAGACACTTAATGCTAATACTTCTAAATTACTACCAATAATGTGTACGATGTGTTACAATATCTAAAAATTATTGAGCGGATGGGCTAGGCTAGGCGGATCGAATAATTTCAACGCAACGCTAAGCGGCCGGCCGGCGCGGCGCCAGCGGTGGCGAGCCGAGCGACATACTTATAAGTAGGTAGACTACTTCAACACGGGACGACTTAAAATGTAACCTAAAGAGCGATAAATAACAATGCAATCAAACTCGGACGAAATGTGGAATGTTGTTATATTGGAAACACCGAATAAATAGGTAGGTAACTACTTTACTATACTTTAAATGAAAAATAATTTTATAAACAAGTCCAATTCCACACACTTCGGGAATCTCGTAGGTAAGTACCTACTTGTGAGTTGGTCGTTAAGCGCCGTGACTGATAGGTAGGTACGTCCGGGCTTGACCGGAATGTGTGAATCGAGAAGGAACTTTATATAAACAAACGAGGCGTGGTACTCCTAGACATGAGCTGAGTTTATCGGTACTTGAATATAAGTACGAAATGGGCAGATAATTTGAGCGGAGACAATTTTTTTTTTTTTTTGAGAGGGTAGGTATTTTTTTTCTTGAAAAAATTGGATATAGTTTTGCGTTTAGGGGCACTGCTTATCCATAGGGGCTGGGTTTGAGGCTTCGAAGGACCAGAAAATGTGACCACTGGGGACGGTCACACGCGACGTTGGGAATTAGGTATGGGAAATAAGGGACTTACTTTGGGGAAACTCGAGCAGACGTTGATGGCGTTGCCACGTTACGATTGTCGTGGCGATAGGGCTGAGCTGGTAGACGTCTCTTCTTCTTCTAAATAATGTCTACTTACAACTATAGCACGTATCAGTTCGCGCACACATACACACGCGCACACGCACTTTATGAAGGGGTTTTCACCCACGCAATTGGTTATTTGAGCTGAATGCACTATGAAAGCGGTTAAGTACCGGCCGGTAGGCTATCGCACGAGATAATCTAGAATAATCTAAAAGGTTTGAGCGGAGAGTTTTGCGGATCGGAACTCACGTCGTTACACATTACGGGTCAAGCAACACACTCGCGCCGCCGTCGGTTTGTGCGGCGTATCTTTGAATTAATGAGTGAGCGGGCAAACGAGCGAATGAGACCGTCGCGTTTCTGGCGCGAACAATATGATTAAACTTTTTTTGCATACAATTTTCTGCTTTGGTATTTTGCTTCCTTTTGCAGAATTTGAATAAACAAAAACAAATTTGGTTTGGGTGGCATCCTAACGTTGAAACGATGGTGCCATCCTTCCAAAGCATTGTTCGTTCTGTTATTTTGATTGCTGCAAGATAAAATCTGTGGAGTAATTTTTATCAACCATTGTTTATTGATATAATTTTTTAAGTTGTTAAATCCATTTTCCTCTGTTCCAATTCCGACTATGGACAACCAAGCCTCAGATATATACGCTGCTGGTAGAAGCGGTAATTTAGAAATTAAACTTGTTATATATTTACCTTTTCTAGTATCTGAAAAGGCAATGTATCGCGACTTTTTCCTTATGGCCTTCATATAATGATAGTAACAACCACTCGATATTACATTTATATTTCTCAATTGATATTTCCAAATTTTTCAAGGCAAGAAAAAACCTTTCTAAAGTGATTGTGGTTTTATTAGGGAGTAACGCAAATATTACTGGAACTACTGTCGTGTATTCATTGCATTGTGAATTTAATTCAATGTGCAACGTAAATAGTGGATAAAAGGGTTTCGGGACTCTTTTAAAAGTACCGTCTTCGTAAGCTACCAATGGTTTTTTTGTAAGTATTTTAGTGTTGGTTTCGAACAGAAGATTAGTATTCGATCTTCAATGCCTTCATCCCAAACTAAAAAATCATCAGCTAGTACTCGAGGTATCTCAATCTCTTCCAAGTGTTCGAATGTAGTCCTATGTACATTCAAAAATATCTTTCTGGCGCTGTACAGCGAATCTTTTTTCGACTGAAATGACGTGACAACATTGCCTTCAAAATGTTGTTCGAAAATCATCGGTATTGGTGCTAAATTTAATGTGACGTCGAGTTTGCACTTGTTTGTCAAAACAATTTCTTCATTTTTTGTTTCATTTTTAAAACACGTATGTTGATTATCTCGCAATACTTTATCCTTGTTACGATTTAGTGTAATTGTCGCATGACAATTTTTCCGATCACCGCATCTTCAGAGTGTAGACTCACCATTATTCGTTTTGTGAAGATTATATCGATAGCCATTTCTTAACAATAAATTATTGGCCTGCTGATTTTTTTCAAAAATAAAATCTATACTGAAACAGGTTAATTATGTTTGACAGACTGCCGAACTTGACATTATGTATTGTTTTTGTTGGCGATAGGTCTGACAACTCTGTTACTATGCAATTGTTACTTCACTCGCATAGCAACAGAGCGCGAACCTAGTTGGATTTTCTATAGTTTTTGTGTTTTAATATTAATTTATGTAATATATCATTAAGTTCACTAAATTTGGGGCTTTTCTTTCCGTCTGTCACATCGTGGTAAAAAAAATTACCAGCCCTTTTGCAAATCACAAAATTATAAATTTTTCATTTCGTGAAAAACATGTTCACGCGATCAAAAGCCCTAAAAACTCAATCCGACTTAGGTCAGCGTTCGCAGGGGTCGACAACCAGGTCTCATGCATCTTCGTCTTCAAGCGCCGCGAGAGCCGCCCGCCTGAAAGCTGCGGAGGCTTTTCTTTCTGTCTGTCACAGTTCTTATAATCATGCATCTAATCTAAAGTGGCCAGTATGTATTATTTATGGACTAAAGAGGTTATACCTGATTTCCGTTTATATACTAAGGAATTAGAAAATCTATTTTAATTTTGACCGATAGCTAAGTGGACCGTTTACGAAGTAGACCATTCGCGAAGTGGACCGTTTGCGAAGTGGACTGTTTGCGAAGTTGACTAGTATCTAAGTTGACCGATCGCTAAATTGACTAATAGCGAAATAATTAAATTTAGTAGACGTTTTGCTAAGTTGATCCTTGGCGAACAAACGATTTGAAAGAAGATATAATAACAATTTCTCACTGAAAATTTGGTAAAATTTGACAATCCAGAAATCAAATTATATGAAATACAGTGAAAGTGAGGTTATGTTACAAGTTAGCATTTTATTGATGTTATTTGCAGAATATTTTTAATGGCTACATTAATATCATTGTTCTTAAGCATATGGCAAGTTGCTAATTAAGAGAATGCGGTGAGAAAGAACATTTTATACATAATAGGTAGGAATATCATGTTTTTATATTTTTGTCTTTGTCACCATGTAAATCGATCAAAACATTTTTAGTGCCTACCTCATTCTAAAACTAATACACGCCACTGGTAGGTGCATACTTGATCTATTAGGGTAGGATAGTTTTATTTTGTTATTTATTTATTAAAAAAGAAGGAGAAGGAACAGCAGCAACAGCATAATATTAGTTTTTTTTAGTACCTACGTTTTATATCAATTTAAATTCAATGAGATAGGTAATGTAAAATAAAACAATGTGATAAAATAGTAAATTTTTTATTCATCTTCAGTAATTAAAAGTATGTCGTCAAGAAATTGTGCAGGAGGTACTATATTTTCTTGATATCGTGCCCAACTGAGATACCATATTACACACATTATATGGGCACAGCAGCCTACAGTCCTTCTACCTACAATACAATTACAATAATAACCTAATATTGACTCTTGACCTCTTCGACAGTTGTCAACTAAAATATATACAAAGTAAGTTTTTCGACTTATATGTCGGGATTGTATACGCCTGCGCAATAACCAAGATGTATTTGAAGCCGACAGCTGTCGAAGAAGGTTGCTGTTTACCTCTCTGCACACTTCTATGATAAATCCATCATCCCCCCGTATATGTTCACCGAAATAGGACCAGGCCTGCTTTAACTGATAAGTTCCCAAACATATAAGAATTAACTCATTGTATGTTAACTGTGGAAAATCATTTAAATTGTCATTTTGTACAGTTATAGATTGGAAATTAGCCCTACGTCTATTATATTGATAACTAACAATAAAATCACCTAGTTCGTTTGTCTATTCATATTTAAATTAATTTTATTGATGATATCCTCACTATCCATTCTGTCAGTTATGGGAGGGTGAAACCTATTAACGAGAGCAGCAGCCACCTTAAAATCTTTCGTTAGACTCTTTGAGTCCTTATTAAAATAACATTGGCGAAATAATTTAAAATCTCGCTTAAATCTGCCGTTTACCACCTGTAAGGGTTGATTTCCCTTACACTAAAAAGGTGATTGATATTGATAAGTGATAATAAATTGATAAGGCAGAACGGGAATAATAAAGGAAACCGTTCAGTTAGAGTGTAGATTAGTCACTAATTTATTAATTGTATAAATCGAATGATACAATTTGCACACGTTAGCAAAACGTGGCGATACCGTTTGATTACCTAATAGATACAATATTGCACTTATACTAATTTTATATGTACGACCAACGACACATAAACTCGTACATCCTGCGCCTCCAGGAAGAGATAGTTACTTTTAGTTTTTTAGTTCTAATAAAAATCTTTATCTTTAATCACTAGGGATTTCAAATTTAATTGTACGATTCATAAAGGGGGAGGTCGTCTTATCGACACTTAACACTGATCGACGCACTTCAATAGGGACACTTTGAATACCCGGCACATTGATATTCACTACACTATCCGTGTCCGCCTCAACCTGCGCCTGCGTCGTCGGCGCGGCGTAGTGCGGCGCTGGCGCGGCATAGTGCGGCGCTGGCGGCGGCGGCGGCGGCGCGCCAGCCGCGGCTCGTCGGCGCTTCACCACCACGTACCCAATAATGCTTGACGCTAGTACTACTACCAGTCCAATGGTGATATAGCCAAGAGCATAATGATGTACGTCATGTATACTCAGCTCACTACTTGATTGTTCCTTTAATTTTGTTATCTCAGAGTTTAATAGATGCCACTCCTTATCATGTGTCTCAGTGTTGGTAATCTGTATCTTTGAAGTGTTCATAATTTTATTTAGCACTGATACCTCTGGGACTGTGAAACGTTGATTGATATTAAGCTTATTGAAGAAGTTGTTGTGCGAATGTATAACGAAGTCATTGCTCTTTAAGGTACATAAAGGGCCTAGGTGAATGACCCCTATGCCTTTTAATACCTGCGACATAATACCAGATTGACAAATTATGCGTACTACGCATTCTTCGCAACAAACAAATAGCCACGAGTTATCAGCATGTAATTTTATCCATTTCTCTTCGCAACTTGAAACCTCTGACGAACACGGCGAACTAACACCGCTTACCAGTTTGATGTCGCAAATAGATTGGTTCATTTTTGATGTGTAAATAGGTTTGTCTATAGAACATATTATCCTTTGCTCCGGTAACTGATGGCATGTCTCTAGGTCTAGTTCCGATAAAAATATAAGTGAGTCTTTATTTATATTAAACCCTACGTAAGGGTAATGCGGAATGATATGATAGTAGGAGTGGTTTCGTTTTTGCGGGATAGTGATAATTTTGTCCAGTTCGTAGACATCGCTGCTTAGTATAGGTATTTTGATCTCAATGATAAGGTATTGATGAGTTACTCTCGCTGAGACCTTTAATAATCGGTACAATTTAATGATGTTAGTGTTATCTGATGGAAGTACGAGATCTCCTTGGAGTTGTCTTGAAATAATACTTATTTGTTCTTCCAGTTGTTCTCGTGATATAAGGTGGGAAGAAATATGGCCTTGGTTGATATCTGCCACAGTGTCAATTAATGTTTGTTGCACGCGCCGAATGTTGGATATAATGATATGAGCTGCCAAGGACGAAGTCGTAAAGTACATGGCGTCTGACGTATCCACACGGATGTGGTTGACCTCTATGGTTAAATTGTTTAAATGATTTTCTATAAGTGAGAATTGGTTCTTCATTACAGTTTCATGCCTTTTCAGAATGTTGTATTCGGCCTCGATAATAATAGTTTGGTTGCGTAACAGACCTTGCAGGTGGTTTTCTTAACTAGAGTACTTAAGCAGAGTAACTTTTTGTGAATTGTGTTCGGTTTAAACTTAAGATTTATCGTATATAAAGTGCAGTTTAACAATTATAATGGCGAGTTTAGCTCTTCCTTTTCTTATTTTACGAAATGCCCGAAGAAACAACCTAAAAATAAAAAGAAACGAGCGTCGTTTGGCCCGTTACATGGACAAGGCGTTTTCTATGGGTGAAGAGGAATTTGTGGCAAACTATCGCGTATCAAAGGATTTATTTAATTTTATTTTTCAAGAGTTGCAGTCCTACTTGCCAGTTGTAAAGAGAAGAAGTGACATATCGCCAAAATACAAAGTGAGTAGCGATAAAGTTATGTGTCTGACCACGAATTGTTAAAAATAATGATAAAACATAATATGGGTGTGGTGCAATATTCCTCTTAATTTTTAGTTGTTGGTGGCACTGTCCTTCTTTGCTACTGGCAGTTACCAAAGGCTAGTTGGAGGCACCTATGGGACATTGATGTCTCAACAATCAGTGTCCCGAGCTATTAGGGAAGTGACAGCAGCCCTTAACCATGAGGAAATCCTCAACAAATGGATAAAATTTCCTCAAACCCGTTCACAAAGAGATTGTAATAAAAGACTGTAAGTAAACTAAGAATAAATTCTGGTGGTAATTATGTACCCAGTTATATGAGTATATTAATTGTTAACAAATTATTTCAGATTCTATGAAAAATTTGGTATTCCAGCAGTGTTGGGTTGTATTGATGGTACACATGTGGCCATAATACGGCCCAGTGAGAATGAGGAACGATTTTTCAACAGAAAACATTATCATTCAAGAAATGTTATGATTGTAAGTCCCAAATATAATAAATATAGTCAACTTCCTCATTGACATGTACATGTTACTGTTATGTTAAAAAAATAATAATTTTGTTTTAGATTTGTGATGCTGATTTAAACATTCTTTCTGTGGATGCCTCATTTGGGGGTGATAGTTTTATATGGAATCAGCATCCAATAAGAAGACATCTCATTGCTTTAAATGATGGTGGAGAAAATGTTTATTTACTAGGTAATTATAAAATTAGCAAGATGTTTTGCAAGCAAAATTAAGGTAAAAATAAAAGTAAAAATATTTTTTAATTTTTAATTTTCAGGTGATTCTGGATATGCCCAAAGGGAGTACATGATGACACCAATTGTGGATGCTGCTGTGGGCACCCCAGAAGAGTACTATACGAGGAAGCATTGCTCTGCTCGCAACACAGTGGAACGCACTATTGGTATTTTAAAAAATAGGTGGCGTTGCTTGCTAGGACATAGAGTCCTACATTATCATCCTAATACAGCAGCCAAAATCATAAATGCATGTTGCATATTACACAATATCTGTAATAATCACATAAATTATGATTATGGCGATGCTGAGATTGGGGTTGATAATGATATTGTACCTGATCATCAGGAGGCTCGTGCCATTGGGCCATCAGTTGTTGAACTAAGAAGAGGTATTGAAAAAAGGTCTTCTTTAGTTCAGCAATTGTGGGCAGCCCGCAGGTAAGGTAAGGTAAAGTAAGGTAAGGTAAGGTAAAGTAAGGTAAGGTAGAAGGGGGGTGAACGTTGCTCACGTCCGTAGGTCTAACCCTAGATACCCTACACGTACCCCCCGTGTGGTGCTAAACGAGCAGCACACCGAGTCTCATTATTATTATATCCTATTTTGATTTAAAAATTGTAAATACATTATATTATTTTGGTCATAAGACTATAGATATTCTTTCATAATTATTAATTATGTTTAGTTTTATTTTAATATAAAGTTGATTTTGTTATTAGCAATGTTTAAGAGTAAATTTAACAAATGCCCATGTTATTTCTTAGATATCTTTACACCAATTAAAATATTATGTACTTAGAAGAAAGTTTTTATTTCAGTCTTATAAACTGTATTACCTACACAAGTAACTTTGGAGTAAAGTGGACTATATAATAAACCAATTAAATAACTATCAGTAAAAAATTCAAAATAATTTATTACACACTTTCCATTACAAATAAACACAAAAAATATATAGAAGACAACCACAACATGTAAAAAAAAAACAAAATAAAAAATCTAAGTTAACAAATTTACATCAGATAATTATGTAAAAGTTTCAATTTCCACAATGTCATACAGCACCACTACAGTACTCTAGTAAAAGTCAAAAATTGTTTAAGTAAAACAAAGTCAAACTATAGTTAATAATACTAAAAATAAGATAAGTATGCAAGAGCAGACTAGCCTCCACAGGCGGCACCCGTTCACGAGCATGGCATGAATCAACCATCGCTTCGCTCAACCATATTTTAGGGAACGTAACGACCCGACGCACACGCCACCACCGCAGAGACAATAAAGAAAGCATGACACACTTAAGACACTAAATAAAAACTTAATAATAATAATTATATTTAACGCAACGCTGTTTGTTATCTGTAGGACACTGCTGTTTAAAGGCTATCATATCAGTATAAAAATTATATAAATTAATTTTATTAAATTGATTCAAATATAGTAATATTGTAAACATGTTATTTTATTGATGGTTAATTTAACTAAGAGAGTTGAATAAAAAACCAATGAATAAATAATATATGGTTTATCTTACAAACAAATACCTACTATAAAACTAACTTATAAATAATCCTAAAATACTTAATGCTCTAAATTTTTGGCTATTTCAAGTAAAGCAGTGGCCACCTGGGTAATAGCTTGAGCAATATGCTCTGCTGCATCCGCGACACTATCCAGCCTTCTGCTGGTGTCAGCTAAAGCTTGTGCAGTCAGACGCTCAGCTTCTACGCGCCGCTCCTCAATAGCAGCCAAGCGGTCCATCTGCACATCCTCACTCCTGTGGCTGGCGATTATACGGCGTGACCGACGACTTGTAGCATTTGTAGCAGGTCCTAAAAAAATGTATAGGTTAATTAGTTTCACTCACAAAATTTGTGAAACTAAATAAAAAAAGTTTGGGATCCTTACTAACACTATTCAAAGAGTGTTATTGAATGCATTCCAAAGGCCAAAGACCATACTTTGAGTTAACCTGTTACATGCCATGTTAATTCTTTAAATTTGAGTTATAATAGGTACCTCTGTCAAGATTGGAGCAAATAATTGAGGAATTTGTTATTTTGCTTTTGATGCCCAGTTGGCACTGCGGCTAAAAATTTGAATTTAACGCAAGTGTCGCGGGTTCGATTCCCACGACGGAATAAATGAGTTTTTTTGTCTATTTTTTATTAAACCCAAATAAACTGACAAATTCTTAATAACTTACTTGAGTGAGGTGGTGAAGGTTCTGGTGCAGCATCAGGGTGCACCTCTTGAGAGGTGCCTGGAGTTGAAATGTTTGGGAGAGGCACAACTTCATCCTCACCTATGACCACCACCACTGGCATCATGCTTTCTTCTGCTGAAGATGAGGGAGTATTTGTTTCCGCTACTGATTGCTGTGAGTAGGTATAGTAAAACATTAGTACAGTACATAAATACAGAAATTTATAATTAAATTGATGAAATATGGATCCCACTGAATAAATATTACCGTTTGTGGGAAAGGATTTATAGAGAGCCCACTGTCGCCAGTAGCGAAATTTTGGCCACCCATCACAGCCACAAGCCTCCTATCAATGCCCGTCAGAATGGGTACTTCACCGACACCTCCCCCAGTTTGTCGCATCGAAGCTGCGTGTCGACTGCATAGTTTTTAAGACCGCTTTTTTTTTCCGCCCAATACTGCAATAATGAAAATAATATTACTTATGTTAACACCATCAATTAAAACCCATTTGTTCACTTTGTCTGACGTATCTAATGTAATAAAGTGGTGATCAATTACCTTTGCCCAACCGGGACCGTCTTTGCTAACACCTCCAAGAGAGTTTAACGTAGTGGCCAACCGGGCCCACTTTCTCTTGATTTCTTGTTTCCCTTGTGAAGTCCTTAGCAAACCCTTGGCGATGCCCGGATTTTGCTCAAGGAACTCCACAAGAGCTTCAAGCTGCAATGATGTAGGGCGGTTGACCATTCTTCTTCTGTAAACATAATATTTAATGATAGTTAGCACACAATCTTTGTAATTTACTTACAGACGACCGAAATAATATTGACTATTTAAATACATAAAAAGAACTTACCTGCACAAGCACTGTGTTGCAAAATAAATTTGACTTATGAAGGTATGTATTACCTATATAAACACACCCGGTTTACACTCAAAGTTAAACAAACTAATAATTAAGTACCTAACTATTCAAAACTAATGGCGCGCTTCATTGGCGCGCTTGCACTTACCTTTTTTAGGAGTCAAAGAACACCTCAGAATCAACTCATACAGCCAAAAATATGCAATTGTATCATATTTTTGTCTAAAATTTAGAGGAAAACAATCGTTTGCAGCCAACCAACTTATTTTTGTTATTTAACTACGTTTAAAATAATAATTTTGGTGAAATAGCGTAGTTTTTCATTCCACATTCGCATTATCGACACGATCGAAACATAATGGTTATCACTATTGCAGATGTTGTTTGAAGCTAACTTCATGCGGGACTTCTCAATTCAAACGCGATTCCGATACCAATCCGATACTCAAGAATTGCGTTTCAAGAGTACGGACTGGGATTTGACAGCATCTAACATTGCTATTGGATTGGATTGAAATTGAGATTGGGATTACGTTCAAGAGTAAGCCTGCAGCACTTCCAAAACTGTTTATTGATTGATTGTACGAGTTGCCACCTTTTTGTTAATGTAATTGATTCCGGGTCAGTTTGAGGCTTGGCTAGCAATGATCCACCAACTAAGAAATGCGCTGGCGTCAGTACTTCATCGCTTGAATTTTCAGTAAGAGCGCAGAGTGGCCTCGAGTTCAGGCACGCTTCGATTTGATGTAAAACCGTGCTGAACTCCTCATACGTCAATTTCTGATCACTAATGATTCTTTTAAGGTGATATTTTAATGATTTTACGGCCGCTTCCCATAACCCCCCAGCACTGGGGTAAGCGGGGGCGTTGAAGTGCCACTCTATATTCATTTCAATGATGTTATTGAAAAATTCTTTGTTGATGTTGGCTATGATCTCCTTATATTCGACCTGGATAAGTTTATTAGCGCCTACGAAGTTTGTCCCGTTATCACTGTACATGTGGCTTGGGACACCACGACGAGAACAAAATCTTCGGAATGCAGCGAGGAAGGAGGGCGTACTCAAGTCCGACACAAGCTCCAGGTGTATAGCCTTGGTCGCTAAACAAATAAAAACTGATACGTAGCCCTTAGTGGTTCGAACCCCCCGACCCTTGTTAAGTTTTAAATCTATATGCCCTGTAAAGTCAACTCCACAGTGCGTAAAGGGTCTCGAAGGGACGACTCTCGCCTGCGGCAACTCAGCCATGATCGGTTGATATTTATTGTGGCTAAATCGACGACATACGACACACTGCCGTAACTGCCTTTTCACTGTAGACATTTCACTTAGGATCCAATAAGTATTTCTGATATAGGTCAGGGTCAGTCTAGGTCCACCATGCAGCGTCGTTATATGCGCTGTAATGTAATATTAGAATTACTTAATCTACCACCAACACGCAGCAGCCCATTTTCATCAATGAACGGGTTTAAACATGATAATTTGCTATTTTTGTGAACATTGCCTTTATATTTGATATTTTCTAAATCTTGTCTAAATTCTATAGATTGAACAGTTTTAATAATGATGCAATAAGACTCTTTCAATTCACTTGATAACAATGTATCTGCCGTCGGTGAGTCACTGCGGCGTCGTATGCGCGCGGTGAAACGTAACACCCATGCTATTGTTTTGGCAATAAAAGTAATTGAACTATGTTTATTTAGTTGTTCTATAACTAAATCTGGCTGATAATGACATAAGGCTGTTATGACCTTATTGTTTTTCAATTCAATGTTAGGCTGTTGGTAAGAAACTACCGAGATGCTATCTAAATGTATAGTAGTGAGCCATTCTGGCCCTTCCCACCACAGCGGATGCTCTAACAATTGTGTGACGGTGACACCCCTAGTCGCACAGTCAGCAGGGTTGTCTTCGGACTTAACGTAACGCCATTGCGGTGCTTTGACAAGATCTTTAATTTGTTGGACTCTGTTAGACACAAATTGTTTCCACCGTGATTGATCGCCGTGAATCCAACCTAGAGTTATCATTGAATCGGTCCAGGCATGGATGCTGATATTTTTGCTTGATAAAGTTTTTGTGATCTTTGATAAAAGTTGTGCTAACAAGAGTGCCCCACTAAGTTCGAGCCGTGGAAGCGTCATTCTTTTACTTATCGGCGCTAATCTTGTTTTTGCGGCCACGAGTCTCGACGTGCTCTCACCCTTAGGATTGATTGTAATGCAATAAACACAACAGGCGTACGCTTTTTCAGAAGCATCACAAAACCCGTGCAAGTGTATGATACCTTCCGTGTTACCCAGGTGTCGTGGTATGTTAAGCTTTGATATATTTGTGAATTCATTACGCATTTGAACCCACTGCTGTAACAAATCTGTTGATAATTTCTCATCCCACGATACACCTGATTCCCATATCTTTTGAAATAAGAGTTTGGACTTTATTGACAGAGGTGATAGCCATCCATGAGGGTCAAATATCTTTGATAAATCTGATAAAACTTCTCTCTTAGTACCATGCTGAAGTTGAAGATTGTTGAATTTGTTATCATAGGTAAATGAGTCTGATGAAGGATTCCACTTTAAACCAAGGGTCTTACGCGATTCTGAACAACGAAATTCAAAGGGACTATTCAGCTGATGGTTTGATAAATGATTAACTAGTTCCTCCTCATTACTTGACCACTTTCTTAAGTTCATTCCAGCCCCGCGTAATATATTGATTAACTGATCCTGTATGGCCTTGGCCTTTTCTAATGAATTATGACCTTCCAAGTAGTCATCCATAAAAAAGCTGTTGGTTAGTGCTGATGATCCTAAGGGGTATTTTCCAGCATCATCCTTCGCTATCTGCTTAAAGGTCCTCATTGCTAAGTAAGGCGCTGCCTTTGTACCGTATGTGACAGTCGTAAGTTGATAATCATCCAGCGGCTCCTCAGGGTTAGGTCTCCAGATGACTGATTGCAGACCTTGGTAGGACTTCGATAATAAGATGCATCGAAACATCTTTTCAATATCCGCTGTCATAACATACTTAAATTGTCTCCAATTTATAATAAGAGATTGGAGGTCAGTTTGTAGGTTGGGTCCGCGCTCCATCAAGTCGTTAAGGCTATGTCCGCTGGAAGTTTTGGATGACGCGTTGAATACGACTCTAAGTTTGGTAGATGTAGAATCCAACTTAAGTACCCCGTGATGCGGGAGGTAACATACCGGCTTAGCGCTGTCAGTGCGCACCTTCATGTGACCCAGGGTGCGATATTCTTCCATGAAATCTTTGTATCCATTATAAAATGTTTCATTATTTATCATTTTGCGTTCTAGTTGATAAAACTGCGCTAAGGCCTTTCCTTTGGAAGAACCGAGCCTCTCCTGATAGTCAGATTTCATTGGAAGGGCTACCTCGTACATGCCATTAGTTAAGCGCCTAGTAGTTGATAAATAGAAATCCTCGCAAAATTGTTCGCCAGCTGACATATCACTGGTAGGGGAAGTGATTTCTTCTACTTCCCAGAATCTTGATAAATCTGATATGTCATGGATAACAACGTTACAATTAAACGTTTTCACGTTACCTGACAAAATCCACCCAAGCCTGGTTTGTTGAGCAATGGGTGCATGTGACGGTCCCTTGATAAGGCCACTCATGATAATTTGAGAATAAACGCTGGCATCTAACAACAAATCAATTGGACGAGATACATTGTAGTCCGGATCCGCTAGGTTTACATGCTGCAAGTGTGACCACGATTTTTTCAGGAATGAATTACTAGGTAAACTATTTATAACTTTTGAGATGACTAAAGCTTCAGTGCTAAATTTAAAGTCTTTGTAGATTGAATGACATTCTATGGTCACCAATCCCTTACTTAAATTTGCTCCGTTTCCAATACCTGATATTGACGCATGATATTTTTGTTTTTGTAGGCCAAGTGTTTGAACAGCATTTTCTGATATTAGTGATATTTGTGAGCCTTGATCTAAGAGTGCTCTCAAAGTTACGTAGGTACCGTCAGCAGATAAAACGTTTAATAAGACTGTTGTCAATAAGATTTCTTCATTGTCGCCCGCCACATGATATGCGCTATGTTGCTGAGTAATTTTGCTTTTATCCATTACGTTGATATTGGAGTGTGTAGGAGCGGCAACAGAGCTTTGTGTCGAAATTTTATTTGAAAAGGCTTCATGTAACAAGGAATTATGGTCACCCTGACATTCTTTGCAACGTTTAGTAGAAACGCACGGATTTTCATAGTGCTTGTACAAGCAGTTTTTGCAAACTTTGTGTTTCACAATTGCTTTTAACTTGATATCCGGTGTCATACTTGCAAACTTCCTGCATTGATACAAGTCATGATTATAATTACAAATTGGACATTTTGATATACGGGTATGATAAGTTTTTTCTTGATATTTATCGCGATTAATAGTAGATTGTACACCAAGGGGATAAAGCACTGTATTATGTCACGGGCGCGATATTTGAATCCTGAGCGTAACGAAGGACTCCAGATTTAACTCCCGAGCGTAGCGAGGGGGTTTTGAGTTGATTCCCGAGCGAAGCGAGGGAATTAAAATGGAGTCCTGAGAGCAGTGAAGGATTTAAGCGCGCCCAAGGCAAAATCAGTTTTATCCCTGAGGAGTATACTCTACTTTTCTCACCTTTTGCGAGACAATAAAAACCAAGGCTACTAGAAAAAGTATTTTATTTATTAAAATACTATTTTCATTACTAATTATATTATATAATTAGCACAGTAAATAACAATAAAAAGTAAATTAAAAATTAAAATTGATGTTTGATACATTAGTCCAGTTATGTAAAGATATGGTTATATTTTTTGGTACGCTTATGTTAGTTGAGGTGGAATTTATTTGAGTAGCAGCACCCAATACATCAGAACCTTGCGTGTGAGGGTCGTTTGGCACAGTAAAGGTTGGGGAAGGTGGTGCTTGAGGCAGTGGGCTTGACGGGATATATTTTGAGCTAGATGGCTGTGGTGGCAAAGGTTTCCAAGGATCATAAATAATGGACGTAGTTTTCAGATGAATGTTGTCACCAATACGACAGCTTATCTTGTTTTTATTTTGTATAGAATTCTCTATGTAGCCCTCCGCTACTGCATCGGATTTCCAGCCACCATGACGTTTTATCTGGGCCATATCTGCTCCTGAATCTGCCAACAGACTTGCTGATGTTCTCCTCAAACAATGACCCGTATAAAAAAAAAAAAATTCAAAATTCAAAAATCATTTATTCAGTTTAGGCTACAAGTAGCTCTTATGAATGTCGCTATGCCATCGGTTCGTAAGTCTACTCTGGGCGGGAGATCTTGCACTGAGAAGAACCGGCAAGAAACTCAGCAAGTGTCCAGCTCTTTTCTCCCTTACAGCGTCAAAAAAAATAAAAATTGAAAAATGCCCTATCATAGCAGAACACTTTCCATTACAAATAAACACAAAAAAATATAGAAGACAACCACAACATGTAAAAAAAAAAAAAACAAAAAAAATAAACAAATCTAATATATCAAATTTACATCTGGTATAAGTTAAATTTCCACAATGTCATACAGTACCACTACAGTACTCTAATAAAAGTCAAAAATTGTTTAAGAAAAACAAAGTCAAACTATAGTAATTAATACTAACAATAAGATAAGTATGCAAGAGCAGACCAGCCTCCACAGGCGGCACCCGTTCACGAGTATGACATATGAATCAGCCATCGCTTCGCTCAACCATATTTTAGGGAACGTAACGACCCGACGCACACGCCACCACCGCAGAGACAATAAAGAGAGCATGACACACTCAAGATACTTTAAATAAAAACTTAATGATCTATAGAGCTCGGGATTTTGCAATTTGAGGTATTTTGCAATTTCTTTTGGCATGACGCTGATTTTATTCTTGCCAATGACTTGCCTGGTGCATTTACCATTACTGTAACCGATAAAAAATCTGTTGGTGTTTATATTAGAGGGGCGCAGAGCTTGGTACTTTTCAACAATTCTTGCATAATCTTCACGAACTATGAACGAACGTTCTCTATTTGTTTTGGTATCTGGTAAGTTAATCAGCAATAAATCTGCATGTTTTTTGATATCATTGACTTTTATGTTTACGAGTTCATTTCCACGACATGCAACAAACAAACAAAAAATAGGATTGTGAGTAAATAGATAGATACACTACTACATTTTTTGACCTTTATATTATAAAAAAAGCTTGCGACAAAACCTTAGAATGTGTATTTTTTAAATGTGTGCCATTTAAATACCCTTTTATTCAGTAAATATTTTATAGAGCTATTATAGGTAGGTACTAGAAACGTAACTAAAAAGTAGGCAGTACTCATACTTACTTTCATGGCCAGAAAGCTGTGATCAGGAGCCTCATTCAGAAAAGTTTCCACATCTTGCGCTGTCAATACTTTTGACTTCTTTGCTCGATGACCATCTGATTTCCTCTTTAAAAATGCCAATAACTTGCTATATGTATTTATCTTAATGTCGTATTTGATGCTTATTGTTAACCTGAGCATCGAATAGATACACCACAGGCTGCTGGACTTCTTTGTACACGATAAATACTCGAAATAAACAAGAAGCACTGACTCCGACACAGACTTTGCGCCTTTTGCGGTTTTCCATTTGTGGAAATCGTCGTAAGCTTTCAAGTATTTTTCCTTCGACTTCTCTGGTAGTAGGTTATTAACAATACCTAAGGCGTCTAATTTAATGGACTCCGGAGTTAAATCACTTTCGTCACTCGACATTTTCTTAATGTTTTATTCTATCTTCTTTTGCAGTTTTGTCTGATACTGATTGCACCGTATTGAAATACTCGCGGCTTTTGTTTTAAGTATTGATTTTTTTTCGTTCGGCTTGCCGTGGCGTGGCCAGCTCGATTTTCGAATAAGTTCGATTTTCAAATAAATGAGGCGCGGCGCGCGCCGCCGTCCACCTCCTCGCCGTCGGCCACCAGCAGCTGCAGCAGCCGCGCGCCGCGCGATTTTGACGAAATTAGACTTTAAATGCATAACAATAAGAACTAAGAGAAGTGAGAATCAGATTACTGCCCGGCGGGTTATAATGAAATTCAGTACAACATTACACCCCGGCAAAAGACAAGGGCTATAATGATTTACTTTGAGTAAGGTTTGCATGATATATAATGAGGCATTGTCGAGCAGGTGGTGTGAAAAATTATTAAAATTATTAAAACCTTTTGATGGAAAGGTTAACAACCTAGGGTTGGTCACATGCCTTGATATAGATGATGATGTTGATGTGCTCTCTCTCTCCCGTTTATACACGGGCTCAAGGGCCATAAATTTATTTTCTAAGAATGATATGAGCTCTTGAAGGTCTGGTAGGTCACGTGGAGCCTTACGGGCCTCTTTGTAATCCTTTAAAGTTTCGGAATCTAATTTTTTTGATAGTAGGTGAACGAGTAATGGGTCCCAGGTGTTGGTGTCCACACCTAAATTATGGATGGCATGAATACACTCAACAGACGTGTCATGTAATCTCTTAATTTCGTGTGCTGACTGTTTTTGTATAGACGTCTGGCCTAAAAAGATTTCCATTTGATGGGTAAAAAGCAGTTGTTTGTTGTCGTAGCGGTGTACTAAAATCTCCCAAGCTGCTTCATAATTTTCTGATGATATGTGGAGATGCTGGATTAGGCGCTCCGGTTCTCCTCTTATCTTGCCCTTTAAGTGTTGCATCTTTTGAGAACTAGTAAGAAATTTGTTGTTATGTATAGCCTCAACAAAAAGATCGTAAAAAGTAGGCCATTGCGAGTATTTTCCAGTAAACACCGGTATGTCTAGTTGAGGAGTAGACTGCTGGGTATGAGATGTAGAAGACAGCTTGCGGTTAAGTGACCGCTTCATGTCCTTAAATTGTTTCTCATACTTGACGAATTCTTCGTCATATAAAACGTCATCTCCTTGCAAGATATCATCAATTTCTAAATGTAAAGAGTCAATGATATTCCAACGTCCTTGAATATTTCGCAGCTCGTCTTCCAGTTCCCACTTTTCGGAGATCTCGTCTGTATCAATACCTTTTAGTAACCGCATAAATGCTCTAAAATTTGTACGTTGCTTTGATAATAGTTCATCAACCTTACCACTAGGTGCAGTAGCTTTATCCTGCTTAGGAACCGAATAAGTCAGTAGAGATTGCCGAATTGTTTGATACATCTCTTTTGTTCTCTCATATACATTCTCCGTAAAATATTGGCTGCTTTTATCTTCAAATACAGCTAACTGGTGATCGTTTTGCTCAAATTCCGCCCAGAGGTTATCTAGTGAAATAAGCCTTCTCTCTAAATACTCTAGAGTCTTTCTACTCGCAGAGTCCTTACTAAAATTCGATCTAATACTTTTAACGGATTCAATAATACCGCTTTGACGGTTAAGTAAGGCTTCCATGATAATGTAAAATGATAAATAAAAGGAACAATCCTACTTTGACTCTTGGTTTGCTTGCCTCGCAGTCGCAGATGATAGTCACAGGCTCACACTAGCCAGCCTTCCGGCCCGCAGTAGTAGCAGCGAAGACAGGAATGCAAGCCTTCTGGCCTGCACAGCAGCAGCCGCGATAACAGTAAAACAAGCCTCCTGGCTTGCCCAATGAATGATGAGATGCTGCGAGGGTACCGGGTGCCACCACTCGGTAACGGATGATACACTTGATAACTTTTGGTATACGGTGATACTAAACGACACTTAGTACCAACCGGTTACACGTATACACCACGCGCGTAAAGTAGGTCACTTGATAAAAGTCGACACGAGGTCCCTGGTTTGACCAGCCCGCACGGAGAGTCAAAAATAAAAACTCGAAGGACCAAAATGTAAGGGTTGATTTCCCTTACACTAAAAAGATGATTGATATTGATAACTGATAATAAATTGATAAGGCAGAACGGGAATAATAAAGGAAACCGTTCAGTTAGAGTGTAGATTAGTCACTAATTTATTAATTGTATAAATCGAATGATACAATTTGCACACGTTAGCAAAACGTGGCGATACCGTTTGATTACCTAATAGATACAATATTGCACTTATACTAATTTTATATGTACGACCAACGACACATAAACTCGTACACCACCGGCAAACTGATCTCGATTTATTTGCATCAAGTGTTAACAGCTGGGTTTCAACCGGTTCCATTGTAGCAGGGACATACACTCGGCGTCAAAAAAATCGCACCTTTTAAAAATCATCTTTAAAAATTCTTAAACCTTATGTAGAGGATAGTGTTGGGTATCATTAGAAAGGTAACAAAAAGGAGTATCAAAAAACAATTAAATTTAACTTTCTGTTTAATTATAATTATACAAACAACATTAAAATTAATAAAATAATAAAAATCCTTAATTAAGTCCTAATTAACAACAGATAATTTACAAAGAAAAATGTACAAAAAGTGTCTTAAAATTAACTTAAAATCTAGTGTTACCCCCCCTTGCCCTGATCACGGCTTCCATACGGTCCCTCATGGACCTCACCAACTTCAGGAGCTCTTCTTGAGGGATAAGCCCCTATTCTTCAATCACCGCGTCTTGGAGCTCCTGTAGAGTCGAAGGAGCTGGATCCCGAGATCGAATCTTACGTTTAAGATGGTCCCAGAGGTGCTCTATTGGATTCAGATCCGGACTTCGCGCTGGCCACTGCATCACAGAGATTTGGGACCTCTGCAAGAAGTCGCTCACGATGCCTGCAGTGTGAGCGCGAGCGTTGTCGTGCATTAATGTGAACCCCTCGCCAAAAGATTCGGCAAAGGGGACCACATGCACTTCCAGGACCTCAGTGACATAGCGGCGAGCAGTCAGCGACCCTTGTCCGCGAGCACCTCCAGTCCGGGAGACGCAGACAAGGTCGGTTTTGCCGGCAGCAGACATACCGCCCCAGAACATGCAGGATCCGCCACCATATTCCACCGTCTCCTGGATGCAGGCTTGGGCGAAACGTTCACCCTGCCTCCGGTATACTCTTCTCCGTCGGTCGTTGCAGAAAAGACACACTCGCGTCTCGTCTGAGAAGAGAACAGCTCTCCACTGCTCAAGGGTCCAATCGACGTGGTCACGAGCAAACTGCAAGCGGGCTCGCCGATGCGCTGCAGTCAATTTTGGACCCGTAGCAGCTCTGTGGGCCGCTATCTTCTTCTCCTTCAATCTTCTTCTAACCGTAGATACGCTTACGGTGCGTCTGCGAACTGCCTGGAGCTGCTGTTGCAACTCAACAGCGTTGGAGAAACGATTTCTCAAAGAGTTCGACACAACGAACCGGTCGTCTCTTTCCGAAGTGCAGCGACGTCTACCCGAACCGTGTCTGCGGATATAGCCACCGGTCTCTATGAAGCGCTGGTACACTCTTCGAACGGAATAACGGCTCAGGTTCAGTTGCCGGGCGACATCACACTGCCGCACCCCTGATTGCAGTAGTGCAACCACTTGAGCGGCTTTATCAGCTGTGGTATCCATCAAAATCTGTGCGTGTGTCCTCTTCAACGGTTGAATAGCGAATGACCCACATTGAACCCGTGTTGACCGTTTTATACCCACAAAGGAAGCGCAACTAGCAACTCTCACGGGTAGCAAAATTTGCATCGAATTTTTGTGACACTTTATTTGTTGCATTAGGTTTTATTTGATAATGAAAAGTAATGTTTTTTATTAAGTTAATTAAGTAACCTTGTAAATAAAATCATAATTAATGCGACTGCATGTGCATATCAAGAGTAAATGACATTTGAAAGTGATTTTCTAAGAGGTGCGATTTTTTTGACGCCGAGTGTATGTTCTATATCTGCATTGCCTTAATAATGGTAGTGCATCCCGGAAACCCCCCTATCCAGAATAAATACATCGCCATCTTCAAAAAACTGACGGAGTGGGTAATTTTCACTCAAAAATTCGTGTTTCATAATGTCTGTATCTGATGTCGTGGCTGGATAGGGACCTAAAACGTCAATAATATGACCATCTGTACACACCAGTAAAAAGGGCTTGGTTAAGTTTCTATATTTATGTAAACTGTGTGTTTTCTTTTGATACAAATAATTCGATATTTTTTTTTTTAAATAGCAGTAAGTTCCATCTACTATAACAATAGCCCTAGAATCTCCCTCAAATAGAGCACTAGGTATGGCTAAGTTTCTTTCTTTTATTGTCTCTAGTGATGAGCTGTAGACCTAACTGTTGGGGAACAAAATGTTCCACTAATATCTCACGGGCTTGAAATAGCCACTTTTCTAAAGTTTTTCTGGATATCTGAAATAATGTTGCCAACCTTTCATTTGAGTCCCCACTTCTTAATTTCATTAGGTAAGCAGCTAAGACTGAAGCAATACTGCTAACTTCTAATAGCTGCGGCACCTCACTAAATATTTGTTGAAATTGAGCTTTAGTCAAGCCAATCTAGGTATGCACGACGTGGTCTTCCATATTACCAATGTTTTCGAAGTTTAAAAAGTTTTCAATACTAGTCTCTTTAAACGTCATCATATCTTGAATGTGCCTTGCAGTAAACATCTGTAAATAATTACTTCTCAAACTATCAAGAAAATCCCAGCCTTCGATAACTAAATGCGTATCGCAAAGTCGATTATTCTGAGGGACATAATATTTATATTGATTAAGTAACATTTTTCTTGTTACTAATAGGATCCTGTATCGTTCAGGTCTCTGGCACCTTTCTATGAAACAGTGTCTCTCTGTTTCAACTGCCCGCATGTAATTGGGCAATGCAATTGTCGGTTCAGGATGCTGTCCTCCTGGTTGTACAGAAACATCTGGCGATTGCGGTCGCACCGAGGGTAAATGAAAGTTTGGTTCAGGATGCTGTCATCCCGGTTGCACAATAGATACATCTGGTGATTGGGGTCGCATCGAGGGTAAATGAACAGAACCACCAACGATTGGGCTGGCGGTAGGTTGCTCTGCGACGAAGTTGAAGGACCAGTTGTCATGTGGATAGCAGCTCTATCTGCTAATATCCAACAAGAGTAGCATATACGTTCTGCCTCACCCACCTAGAAAAACAGTGTTTATTTAGATATTTAATAAATAAAACATCATATGCATTGATCCTATTCAAAGCTTAGTAGCTAAAACTCTTGTGTTAAGGAAATTGGAAACAGTGGTACCACAAACACCCACACATGAGAATATACACTCTCGTACAACCAAATCAACTCAGCCCCTAACCACTCAGAAAATATTTGTTTTGTCTTAAAAATTAAAATCCTTTTCCCAAACTATTTATATCATTGAAAGGTTTTTACCTTAAGCTTTAAATGAATCTAATTATCATTGAAAAATACTCAATACTTTTGAATTATGTTATTAAAAAATGGGTGAAGGAAAATCGCTCTCATAGGTACCAACGAGTTGTGGAACCAACCAGCCATGTAAAAAACATATTATTGTATAACTACAATAAATGCATTTCAATATTTTTTAAACTTTTTGTTTTAATAACATAATTAACCACATTTTTTTAAAACCCTTTATGAAATCCAATATTTTTTTAGACTTATTGGTTATAATAACATAATTAACCACATTTTTTAAAACCCTTTTTTCTCTCGGTAATAAATTAAAAAGTGCAAAATATATGTTTACAATAATGATAATCACTCAAAGCTGAAGTTTCAAGCTTTTATACATAATGTATGTTATTAATACATTAGTTATGCTGGGTTGAGTAGATTTGGTTGCTCGCAAGTGTAGAAAAGTTATCTCAATTAACCCAAGACCTCGGAGATGGTATCACTTTAGACCAGCCTTTTTTTTGTGTTTGCTGAATGCCTCAGACAGCATTTTCACAATCATCGGACATTTTGGGAGCGGCGAGAAACTTAAAGGGTGTCTCAAGTCATGTGAAACAAAGCACTGTCAGAGGTTTTGTGGAGGGAACGACATCATGCACTAGTGCGTGGCCCTGTACCTTACTAGATTCTCTGACGGATTTGGATCGGATCGGTTAGACCAGCCTGCTAGCTATTCAACCAACAAAGGAAAGTGATTACCCTACTAGATTCTCTGACGGATTTGGATCGGATCGGTTAGACCAGCCTGTTAGCTATTCAAACAACAAAGGAAAGTGATGAAACATATATTACGAGGATACTGTTTGTGGCAGCATCCACTCTCTGATTACATTAGATATTGCAGATTCACGTGCAGAATCATTGCGAAGAAGGTGTGTGTATCGCTGTGCTAACAGTGAACGTCCGCAGCGAATACAAACACTTGAATGACCCAATTGGGCTGGTGCTTCTTCTATTGGTCGTATCCCAAGAACCACATCTTGAGCTAATTTCCAACATCTTTGGCATACAATGTTTTCACTAGTAATCTGAAATAAGTTTTTAAATTATGTTCCACTCTAAACATGCTTCATTAGCACGTAGGTACCTAACTCAAGTGAATAGGAGATGACCTTTTAATTCAAAATCCACGTCAATCATGTTCCAAAATCAATAAAAAAAAAGATAAGGTCAGAGAATTATTGTTACCTTAATGCCATCATTAAAGAAATACCTATATTAATGATTGCCATTTCGGTCAGAGTGTGTCGTCTTGATTTGAATAGATACTTTTTTTTTTTTTTAATTTATTTATTATTGCTCAATAACATGATTAAACCTTAAAATTAGTACAGCATTTGAAACCACTGAGGTTTGTGTTAATGCCGTTTTAACTACATTAACACAAACCTACACTTACATGCTGAGATGGACAATCGATGAAAATCGTCTCATCATCCAAGACTCTTCTGCCAATAGTATGACTGCGACCAGTCGCAATGTTACGGCAGTGCGAGCACGGATCTTACCGATCGATAAATTTATCGATCGACAAAACCGTTTATCTATGGAATTTTATCTAAAACCGCTAGCTCGGGACTCGGATCGGTAGGTTTTATCGAGTTCTATTATAGCGATATTTAAAAATGGCAACATGGCAATTTTATCGTCCCATTCGTTCATCATTCATTCAAATCTTATATTTTTAAATCTGTTATTGTTTCTCTCGTTTTGTTTTGTGTTAGTTTTTTGTTGTGTAGGGTTTTTAAGTTAGTTTTATTTTAATATTACCTATTTATTAATATTATTTTACTATGTCGGAACCACCAAAGTAAGTATCACATTTTATAAGTCGTATAAAAAACATCGTAATATTTACATATTTGTTAGTGGATTAAAACTTGCTTGTGTCTATTATTTATTCTGTGCTTGTGTTTTTATAGGAAGAAAGTACGATGCACGAACGGACAGAAAATGCAACTTATAAATTATATGGCTACCCATAAGGAGTTGGCCCTTGGGACATTTACAAGTCCCATGGGTCAACAAGCCAGTAATGCAGAATGGCAAAAGTTGGCTGCAGATATGGCTGAAGTGGGGCCAGCGAAAACTGTGGAGCAGTGGAAAACAGTAACAGTGAATTCTATTTTTACAAGAACAGACTAAAATGGCAAATATGACTCAAAATATCGCTAAATGGATTAAGATAGTTGGTATCAATAGGTGGACCGACTTATATTTTACTTATTAAATTTTCTATGTTACAGACATGGCGAGATATCAAAATGAAGGCAAAAGCCACTAATGCACTAGTGCAGAGACGGCTCCGCCAAACTGGGAACCAGAAGAATGTTCCTTGTTTGTCGACTGCTGATGAGTTGGTTCTGGGGGTGATCGGCAGGACCACCTCAGAGGGCCTCAAAGATGTGCCCGAAAGTGTGGTGTCTAGTAAGTTCTGCCGTCATAAAGAAAAAGGGCACAACTAACATTTTTTTTAAATTTGAGTTAGATACACATTTGGAATCAGGAGAAAAAGGCCTATCTTTTCAAACCCGTTTTTCTCCTGATTTGAAAAATGTTAGATATGCCTTTTTTAATTATGACGGCAGAGTTAGTCTTTATGTTCTCTTCAATTCTTCTTTATTTTCAAATTTTCTTAGAGGATTTGCTTTTAAGTATTCTTCTGAGAAAGAATGGCATCTAAGTACTACATAAGTTAATCTGTAATAAATTAATTCCAGAGCCAGATCTCCCAGAATCAAGCACTTCACAAGCCCGTACACCTCTCAGACAGCCCAGACCACCACTGCAGCCACCCGCACCACCCACTGCTGCACTCTCCAGGACACCACCTTTACGGCCACCCGCAACTCCTACATTGCCTCCGACCATACCTGCGTCTACTCAGCCTCAGCCCCAAAGAAGGTCAAGATCAGGTTTGGGGCAGATTTATGAGGCTTGCAGTGCGTCGGCAACATCAGTGTTGAAAGTAATTTAAAAATATTTTTTCATTTCTAACCTAAAACCTGATACCTACATAATATGCACTGACCAGCTTGTCTATTATTTTTTTAGGAGATTGCTAATCATCTAAAAGAACGCAATGACATTGAAAGGGAGAGAAATGCCATTCTACGCGAAAAGAATAATATCTTACATATGTGAGCTCTAATAGGTTTAATAGTAAATTAATTAATTATCATAATTAATGGCTTTGCGTTTAGCATTTAGCCAATTTCAAGTATTTTATTATTATTAGTGATAAGGGTACGATTGTACAGTAGATAGAAATTAAAATGGAGTCTCACAACACATGTTATTACAGGAAGAACTCCGGTGAAACTCTGTTTAATAGTAGTTAGCAGGTAGTGTTTTGACAGTAGTGTAGTTCAGTGACAAGTTATGGTTTAAAAATAACATACACATAAAAAGTAAATATTTATTGTAAATTAATAGTTATTTCTAATATTTCATTTTGCCTTTGTAAGGCCCTTGAGCTCCCAGCACCCACTGGTTCCACTGCGCCTTGGTCTTAAATTGGTAATTAAGTAAATATCCAAATCTTACTGCATGTGTAATGTTAGTAAATGGGAATATCATCCTACCGGAAATGGTGCATCATATTATATATGGTACAGCAGGAAAGTATTATGAACGCTGCTCTTTTTGGCTGGTAGTGCAGCACCCTGTCCTTTCTAAGGCAGCGAGAAATGGCTTTTATGATTACATTAGTCCTTTCCACGCAATTTCACATTTGAGAAATCTTGTGGCTGTAGACAGAGTCTGAGTAACCTTCTGGAGGACTTGGGAGAATGGGTGTAATCATATAAGGCTCTTTTGCATATCCAGAGTCCTCTAAAACAAATATAGAAAATGTAGATATTTCATTTAGCTAGTGTAAATTACTTATTAAATAAGTATTAAATTACTATCCTATTTAAGAATGTGTAAGAATAAGTTATACACAATACAACACACCCCCATGTATGTTCCGCGATTTTTCACGGTTTTCGAGTTATGAATTTTTTTCTAAATTTTTGAGAATTTTCGAGCGATTAACTTAAAAAATTTCTAGAAAAAAAAGTAGAAGACTTTTTTGTATTTTTTTTTTTGCAACAAAATCTTTATAAGTTGTACTTTTATGCATAAAACAATTAGCTTCGTAACTTTAATAAAAATTTGGAAATGTAGGTCTCAAGAATAAAAAATACGATTATTGAATTATGACTAGAACATTAAGATTAAAATTAAAAATCTAAACAGACGACTGCATAGTTTTTTAGTGATCCTTAAACATGCGACATACTCTCAGCTTTCATAATCATTAAAAAAAAGTAGTACTTAATGAGCTAGTTTTCCTAGAATCGGCCTTCAAAGACAGCCACGTGGTATTTTTTTTAAATAATCCATGTGATTAAAACAAATAGTCTTGCTATTTTATGGTTCCTAATGTTAAATTGGTTTGTTAACTAACCAAAAAATGCCTAAAAAATTGACATTTTGTTTAATTTTAGTTTTAAATTTTATCAATTCTGCGCGTTGCATTCTTGCGAATCATGGGTTGTAAAAGTGAACGCGATTATTTTACCTGCAATAACAATAGGTCGACCGCGAGGATAGAGACGGAATAATTGCCATCTCTCTCACTCTCAGTAGCGCGGGCGACAACCCAAGCCAACGCCAAAATGTTATCTCAGTCGTACTCACTTTGTGTTTACTGCTACTCGTGTCGCCATCGCTCACCCCAAATTTGCTTGCCCTACTTTTTTGACTACTTTGCTCGTTTACTGGACTGTTTTGCCTTCTGATTTGGACTTTGTTTACTTGGAAGTGAAAGAGATGAGTTACACATTAAGTGAATATGCAGAAATGCATTATTTTTATGGAGTTGCACAAGGCAACGGCCGTGAAGCAGCGCGATTGTATCGCGAACAACTTCAACGACGTGGTGGGCCGCAACCTGCACATTATCCCGACCATCGTGTTTTTATTAACACGCACAACACGTTGATGGCAGTGTAACACTTTCGCCGATTTTACCTTTGGAAACGGCGTGTGTTTTGCTAAAATCCATAGTACTTACCGTTGCCATTTGTTTAATAATGATTATTTAATAGAACTGCATTTTGTTAAACTATTAACTATGAAAATACAATAAATAAATATGAACAATAACCTTAACTCATGATTGTAAACAAACAACTAGGTGACAGTTCCGTTTTTGACAGCTATTCCGTTCGGGAACCGAACGTCTACGTTTCGTTCAGCAATTTCTTTACAAAGGTTGCTTTGATTAATTTTAATATAGGGATTATCAATTATATAATTAAATAAATTATTTGCGAGGAAAGCACATACAAATACACGGTGTTTTTCTTGTATTATTTACAAATACATTTACTCAAAATGTATTTGTGATGGATTGAAACCTTATGCTGTTTGTTCCATTCGTGTCTATGTTTCTTTTTGTAAATCGTCAGCTCTATGGAACATTTTTTTATTTTCGGGGAAGTTCTAGAACATAACTACTGGTGATTTTGAAAAGTAATATAAAAGGGTGAAAACGAGGTTAACGTACTCTTTTGATCACCACCGCAGCTATTAGTCGGTTCTCAGATTTTTGTTATTGTAATTGTGAATTTTCATATTTGACTACCCCAACCTACGGGTAAGTGTTCTTTCGTCAAAGTGTTTTCGCTTAGTTTTGCTAGATTTGGATAATTCTGTTTTACTGTTAAAGTTATTATTTGTGACCTACAATGGTTGAGAAATGTAGTTTATTGTTATTGTACATTTACTTTTATTATGTGGGAATCCCTAACGGTTCTTAGTTTTCATTAAATTTCATTTGTCCGAGTAGCCGTTTACTATGGCGCCGGTACCTACCTTCATAACTATTATAATTAACGTTAATTGGTAAATGTTATTTCTTTGGGAGTTTTTATTAGTCTATTAAGGTTTAATTAACCACAGATGTTGTCTCCCTATTAAATGACTTTCATTAGATTCTCTAAACCTAATGTAGTTCTTTTTGTGTTGCAATTGCTTAACCGTTAGTGGTCAATAGGAGGCCGGTTCAATTGTAGCAGTTTGTACCTTATTTCCGGACCGCATAGCGGCCGGACTTACTGAACATCTGTTCATTCTTTTTATGTCTTACAGGGTTTCCTCTACCGGGTACAGAACCCTGGTCTGGTTATAACCGCCGGCGTCTCCGGGGGCAGCTCACTACACGCGCCTACCCGCCTGCACCTCCGGAGGCAGCTACTGCGGCGAGCCAGCTTGGTTCCGGTATCTACTGGCGCAGTCTACGGCCCGGGTCTAGGCTGACCTAGGAGCCGAACTGCGCACACGAGACTTAAGCCCCCTAGAAGCTAAGTCCTCTTCTCTAATCTGAGCGACACCACTGAATTGTATGCGACCGACGTTACCCACCCCTGGGAATAAACTCTTGTAAAGTTTTTACTCTTTTATTTCTACCTGAACCTGGGGTGGACTAAACACCCTGGCGTTTCAGCAGGCCACATTCCTGGTCAACGCGGTGGTCGTGAAGGAATCCCTCGAGTCGATCCAGATCGCAGAGAAAGAGTGCTCGAAGAAGTTCAGCGAAATCCGTCCACGAGTACGAAAAGAATGGCTCGTGCTCTGGGCATCCCAAGAACGTCTATTCAAGCCATACTTCACGATGAAGGATATCACCCTTTCCATATCCGACGAGTTCAAGCTTTGCTACCTGCAGACTACCCATTGCGCGTTGAATTTTGCCAAACCATGTTACGAAAACAGCAAGAAGATCCTGGATATTTCGATAAAGTTTTGTGGACCGATGAGTCACGATTTGAGCGATTTGGAATATTCAATATTCATAATTACCACTCGTGGGCAATCGAGAATCCACACGAAACGAGAGATTCATCTTTTCAACACCGGTTTAGTGTTAACATGTGGTCGGGTATCCTCAACGGCGAACTTATTGGCCCGTTTGAATTGCCATCCAGACTTAATGGAGAAATTTACAAAAACTTTTTAGAAAATGAACTACCATTGCTGCTGCTAGATGTGAATCTTCAGCTTCGACGCACCATGGTTTTTCAAAATGATGGCGCTCCGTGTCACTACGCAACGCAAGTCCGAAACCACTTAAATGAAACTTACCCCAACAGATGGATCGGACGCAGCGGACCAATCAGATGGCCTCCACGCTCACCTGACCTTAACCCAATCGACTTCTTTGTGTGGGGCTATTACAAGGAAATCGCTTACGCCCGAGAATGTTCGAGTGAACAAGAACTTAGAGAAAAGATTACAGAAGCCGAACGTGTTGTGAGAGAGAATAGGGAAGCTTTTAGACGATTAAAAGGCAATTTTTTACGAAGGTGTAGAATGTGCATTGCTGCTGGAGGTGGCCACTTTGAAAACCTTTTGTGAATTTAAAAAATAAATTTTCTTTCTGATTACCATCTCTGATTTATTGACAAAACCACCTCTTACTTAAAACGTTTGTTAACTAATCTCTTAAGAATTTTTAGTTATCAGCAAATTGACAACCTTAAAATTAAAAACTCAAAATGTTATCTAATCTTAGCTTTTTTGCGGCAATTTTTGGTTAGTCAACAAACCAATTTAACATTAGGAACCATAAAATAGCAAGACTTTTTGTTTTAATCACATGGATTTTTTTTTTAAATGCCACGTGGCTGTCTTTGAAGGCCGATTCTAGGAAAAGTAGCTCTTTAAGTACTACTTTTTTTTAATGTTATGAAAGCTGAGAGTATGTCGCATGTTTTAGGATCACTAAAAAACCATGCAGTCATCTGTTTAGATTTTTAATTTTAATCTTAATGTTCTAGTCATAATTCAATAATCGTATTTTTTATTCTTGAGACCTGCATTTCCAAATTTTCATCAAAGTTACGAAGCTAATTGTTTTATGCATAAAAGTACAACTTATGAAGATTTCGTTGCAAAAAAAAAAAAATACAAAAAGTCTTCTACTTTTTTTTCTAGAAATTTTTTAAGTTGATCGCTCGAAAATTCTCAAAAATTTAGAAAAAAAATCATAACTCGAAAACCGTGAAAAATCGCGGAACATACATGGGGGTGATTCGGATACCCCACGACACGAGAGACCTAATTTTTTCTTTTGGACGTCAATCTTCCGGCCACCTTGTATATTAATCTTAAGTTCTAGTTTTAATTTGTACTCTGTTGCTGTACCTTAATTAAATAACTATATTAACTGATATTATGTAGGTACTTACAAACTGGATATTAATGGTATAATTTCCTTTGCGGTTTTTATAACCGACTGGTGGGTCATTAGGGTCATTGTTAGAAGGGGTGACGATTGCAACATGGGTGCAATCAATACACCCCAAACAATCTGGCACTCCATGCTTTTGTAAAAAGCCGTCGGCAATTAGGGCCCTATCAGCAGCGGTGCTGGGAAACCGAATATAGACGGGCAAAAGACGACGCACAATAGCTTCAGAGACCTCCTTCACAACTTTGCTAACTGTACGTTGTACCAACGCCAAGTTATATTCTTGTTCTTATTACTAAATTACTTAACATCTTTTAATATTTTATCACCAAACCAATTCGGCTTCCGAAAAGGAATATCGACTGAAGACGCAGTTACATCTCTAGCTTCACTTATATCGTCACAACTTGATAAAGGCAACAAATGTTTATCAATTTTTATTGACCTGAAAAAGCATTTGACACGGTTTCTGTCCCCATCCTTATACGTAAATTGAAAAAAATTAGAGTCAGGGGTACCACTCTATTGATTTTCCAGGACTATTAAAAAAAACAGAAAACAAATAGTAAAGCTTGATCAACATACTAGTAAATCTGTTGATGTGCATTACGGAGTACCCCAGGAAAGTGTGCTTAGTTCTTCGCTGTTCTTGGTGTACATTAATGACTTGTGCAATATGAACTTGTTAAACGCAAACATTTTTACATACGCGGATGATACAGCCATAGTTTTTAACGGCCCAATTTGGAGTAGCGTCAGATTTAATTCCGAAAGTGGTATGGTTCTGGTCGCAAAATGGCTTAAAAATAATCTCCTTACACTCAATACTACGAAAACTAACATACATTTATTTTAGTATAAAAAATAACACACAACCAACAGAAACTTTCAATATCCAAATACATGAATGCAATAATGATGTAGCTAATAACACCACATGTTTATGTCCGTCTATAAATCGCGTAAATCAAATAAAATATTTAGGTATATTAATAGATGATAAATTATCCTGGTATCCACAAATTAATCTAATATCTTCTAGAATCAGAAAAGTTATTTGGCTGTTCAAAACATTAAGATACGTAGTTCCAACACACACTAGCTCTAGAAATTTGATTAATGAGATATACATAGCTTTGGTACAGTCGATTATAAACTACTATAAAACGCGGTTTATTGAAGCTGAAAGAGCACAAAGAGCTTTAATTAAAGTTATGTATTTCAAAAAGCGACGTTTTCTCACTGATGAGCTTTACAAAATTAGCAACTTACTTTCCGTACGTAAACTCTATATCATCCATACTAAAGGGTCTTTCAACAAGGACGGGTCGATGTTAAAATTGAATAAAACTAGATGTGTGTGAGATATAAACGATATTTTTTTTTATTTGAAAGGCCCATTAATGCCATTATGAATGGAATATAACATCGTTCAAATGTCCGCCGCGGCTTCGAATGGTGGCACAAATCCAAGAGGTCCAATTTTCAATGACTCTGCTGCATTGATCCGGCTGAATCTGAGCGATGGCCTGCGTTATGTTGACTTTCAGGGCAACGGTCGATTGTGGGTTATTGGCCTATGCGCAGGTACAGGTATAGACCTGTGACTTCAGAAAACCCCACAAGAAAAAGTCTAGCGGGGTCAAATCTTACGATCTTGGTGGCCAATTCACGTCAGCTCTGCGAGAGATAACCCTACCCTCAAACCGTTCACGCAGAATGTCCATTGTGTCGTTCGCTGTGTGGCACGTAGCGCCGTCTTGCTGGAACCACATGTCGTCCACGTCCATATTGTTCAATTCAAGCCAAAAGAAATTGTTAATCATTGATCTGTAGCGCTCGCCGTTGACGGTGATGGCCTCGCCAACGTCGTTTTCGAAGAAGTACGGACCAATGACGCCGCCGCCAGACCAAAATCCGCACCAAACAGTAACTTTTTGTGGATGCATTTCCACCTGATGAACCTCATGTGGGTTGTGGTCATCCCATATAAGGCAATTTTGCTTATTAACAAAACCATTCATCCAAAAATGAGCCTCGTCGCTAAAGATTATTTTTCGGCCAAAATTGAAAATTGGACCTCTTGGATTCGTGCCACCATTCGAAGCCGCGGCGGACATTTGAACGATGTTATATTCCATTCATAATGGCATTAATGGGCCTTTCAAATAAAAAAAAATTCGTTAATATCTCACACACATCTAGTTTATTCAATTTTAACATCGACCCGTCCTTGTTGAAAGACCCTTTATAATAAAAAACAAAAAACAATTATATATGATCCAAATGTAGAAAATAGGAGAAGGAAAGACATTGTACTTAAAGTGCCTACTACTAAAACTGTGTTTGCTAAAAAACAATATGATGCACAGTCAGCTCAAATGTATAATGAAGTTAATAAAAGGATTAGTATATACAATAAATCATCACCCTATGAATGGTTCGGCATGCTGTTGACTCATGTACACCAAAATGAAGTCTCCACGTGTTAATAATTGGCCTTCGGTAGCATAAAATCTTAATGTACACAGTAACTGGTTCATAGGTGATAAAGCCTCACAGAAATAATAAAAAAAAGTTGATAAATACACACTTTTTGTTACAAACATACATACAACATAATACAAGATGTAGATAGTTTACCTGTTGTGTGTAGGCTGTATTAATTTATGTTCAATTTTACTTAAGGGTGCGCCGACAAAAAAATGCCAAAAATGCAGTTACGGTTAAGTAGATATAATTGAAAATACTATCGTATTAAATGAACAAAAAATATATTTAGTATCATAGGGAACGTGTTTACAATTTGTCAGAACCATAAATTCATAACACGCTATAGTTTTTTCTACAATATCATTTAAAGTTGGGCAAAAATCATGAAAACGAGTGGCGGCGTTTAGTAGATTTCTTATAGTTTATCTAAATTATTGTACCTCTGATTTTGTCTAAACAATCATCAATTGATAAACTACAAATTGCTAGACTACATTTTCGATTCATCAAGTGGTTGATGAATCGAAAATGTAGTATGTATGTATAATTATTTTTTACTAAGCACCTTAAATTCCCCATACAAAATTAGTATGGCCGCGCGGCATCAAATAAATATGGACGACGACATTTCAAATAAAACATATGACACATGTCACTTATGGACGGCGCACCCTTAATAAAATATGAAACATTTTCTTTTTCCATTCGAAAACGTCTATGAAACGGTTTGTCTCGTTGTAAATCGAAATGGTAAATTCTTTCAGACACTCTCCGATTAAGAAAGTCGGAACTTATACAGGGTTACCAGAAATTCGATACATTCCCTTGGAGAGGTTAAAGTAGAGCTCATTTGCGACAGATTTTGTCAAATAGTACCCTTGTCGATAGTTGATAGTTTTTCAAATAATTCAATTTTAATATTTTTGATTAAAAATATTGATTTTCATCAAAAAAAATTATGTACCTAAAATAATCATCATCATCATCATCATCAGCCTATACTAGTCCACTGCTGGACACAGGCCTCTCCAAGTGCACGCCACCGAGCACGATCCGTGGCTACTCTCATCCAGCTCTTGCCAGCCACCTTGCGAAGATCGTCGCTCCACCTAGTCTGAGGGCGTCCTACACTACGTTTGCCGACACGCGGTCTCCACTCGAGAACCCGTTTACCCCAACGGTTGTCAGTTCTGCGGCTAATATGACCGACCCACTGCCATTTCAGTTTGCTGATCCGATGGATGGGCTATGTCGATTACTTTCGTTCTCTGTCGGATCACCTCATTCCGAAGTCGGTCCTTCAGAGAAACTCCGAGCAATAGCCCTTTCCATAGCTCGCTGAGCGACTTTAAATTTGTGAACCAGCCCAACCGTGAGTGTCCACGTTTCAGCTCCGTATGTCACCGGTAGGACGCACTGATGGAAGACTTTCGTCTTTAGACTTTGTGGAATAGGTGACGTAAAGACCCGATGTAATTTCCCATATGCTGCCCAGCCTAGCTGTATCCTTCTGTTAGCCTCTTTCGCGAAGTTGTTTCTACCCAATTGCAAACTCTGCCCGAGGTAGACATATTTCTTAACAACTTCGAGAGCACCGCCTTGTGCAGCAATCGGTCCCGGTAGGCATGTTCGTTGAACATAACCTTGGTTTTGTCCAAGTTCATCAGGAGACCAATGCGTTTAGAAGAATCAGCTAGGCCGTTCAGCATGAACCGTAAATCTTGCAACGTTTCGGCCACGATGACGATGTCGTCCGCGAATCGCAAGTGTGAGATGTGTTCGCCGTTGATGTTAATGCCACGTCTTTTCCAGTCCAGCATTTTAAACACATCCTCCAATGCATTTGAGAATAATTTGGGGGATATCACATCCTCTTGTCTCACACCTCGATGACAGGGGATATGCTTAGTCTGCTGGTTCTGTAATTGGACGGCCATGGTGGCATGCATTGTACAGACACCTACGATTATATACTTGGATATATCGCCAATCGACTTGGAATCGTTACAGGGATTCCAGAACAGCCCAGGTTTCGATAGAGTCGAATTTCGAGCCTTCTCATAGTCCACAAATGCTAAACACAGGGGCTGATTATACTCTTCGGTCTTCTATATAATCTGCCGCCCTGTGAAGATGTGGTCTATGGTTCCGTATACCCTATTTTAATTTTTTTTTGTGCATTTTCTAATAGCCTACATATCTACACTTCTTCAAGATAACATTAAGCTGAAGTAATACTATTGCATTTCATGTTGTGAACTTGAAACTGTTATAGATAATTATTTTTTAATCGTAAGTCCTAATTTATCATGGGTTTGCATTAAAAAAATGTATGGAATGCATCGTACAAATTATTAAAATAACTTCTTTATTTCACTAGCTATCTAAAATGGTATAATAGTTCCCATCTGCATTGACAATTACAAAAAAAAGTGCAAACTAGGGACATGTGGTTTTTTTTTAGAAAAGGGTCATCTAGCTAATAATAAAAAAGACTTATTAAACACACTATTTATTTAAAAACAAAATTACAAATCTTGCTCAAAGTGGGAGCCGCGGTTTCTTATGAGCACGTAGTCTTTTCCGCATTTCGGTTTTGATGACACGAGGTTAAACTTTCTTTTATTTGTTCCGCTTCGCTTAATATTCTCTCCCTTAGCTCTTCAACGTTGTTGATGGTGCTGGTGGCTACAAGCTCCTTCATATGACCCCAAAGATAAAAGTCGCAAGGTGTCAAATCAAGGCACCTTGCCGACCAAGGAATTGGCCCTCCTCGACCAATCCAACGTTGAGGATAATTTTGGTCGAGCCATTCTCGCACTCCACGGCGAAAGTGAGCTGGGCAGCCATCGTGCTGGTATATCATCTGCATTCTTAATGCAAGTGGCACATCTTCTAGCAATAATGCCATTTCATTACGTAGAAAATTCTCATACGTTTCGCCATTTAAATTTTGAGGGAAAAAGTAGGATCCTATAAGGTTGTCGTTAATCATTCCCATCCATACGTTTAGGGAAAATCGATGTTGATGAGACTTTACTTTTTATTTTTTGGGTTTTACCCTTTTGAGTCCAAATTGGCTGTTATGGTAGTTATGAATCCGTCGCGATCAAATTTGAACTCATCCGTCCATAATTTTGCAGAGATATTAAGGGTTCTCCATATCATTATCTAATATGAAGCGACAAAAGTCAATTCTCCTTGCCGGATCTCCCTCCTCTAAAGCTTGAACAGGCGTGCAGTGGTAAGGGTACAACCCTGCCGTATGCACTGTAAACCATACCTTCCATTGACTAAACCCAAGATGCCTGGCCACCACTGTTGTAGACACTGTAGGATCTTGTTGAAATTTCTCTAGTATTTCTTCTTCGTTTTCAGGATCATAGATGCGAGGTGTACCAGCATCACTTCGTATAGCGCGTACGCTACCGGTTTCTTTAAGGCGGCGGAATTTCCCAGAAAAAATCCCGTGACAAAAAATTATATCGGCATAGGTACTCTTTGTTCTCGAAATTAGCCATTACGTAAACTTCGATTAAAAAAGCACTAAATGCGGTGAAGTCTCCACTTGCTAAGATAGTTAACAACTAAACAAAGCGCCGCTGACCGACCCGTGAGTAGTGTAATATTGGGCATTCTAGAAAACAATTAATAAATAAAATAAAATTAAATAAAAAAAAAAGAAAATTAAATTAATACTCCATTAATCTCACTGACGTTCGATCAATGTCGTAAAAAAAGTGTTCTAGAAAGCCCAATATTACTTTAAAAAAATCAACGCCACTCGCTCAGCCAACGCCAACAAAAAGTGTTCTAGAAAGAACGTAGGTATGCATATGTTTACTCCTGCTGAGTTTTTAACGCAATTACGCTCCCGCGTGAATCTTTTACTCTCAGCCCGAATTGAAGCTTATGCAAACCTTAAAGTAAATTTTGAATTGTTTTCCGAATTTTTTCTGCATAAAGATGATTCGATTTCAATTAAATCTTTTGCTACTGAAAACACCATCTTACATCAAAGTTATAATTTTGATGTTAAGTACACAAACATTTACCGTAAAATTTGTAAAAAAAGTTGAAGAATTTGAGGAAAGAGCTAGTGGCTGGGCTTATTTACGAAGCTTGTATCCAGAAGTAAATATAAACAAATATAACTCATATTATAAGCCTCGGATTACTTAGATTTTCCTAGCGCTATAAAAAACAAACGTGCATGTATCAATATAAAAAATTCAGATGATTACTGCTTTTTGTGGTGAGTTATAGCAGCACTTTTTCCTGCAAAAAATAACGCACACCGAACGACAGCATATCCGCACTTTGAAAGTGTACTTAATGATAAAAATATGACATTTCCAGTAGGGTTCAAAGATATAACGTCGGTGATATTCTGAAACCGCGGAACTAACAGTGTATAAAACCGCGTAAGGTAGGTGCAGTGAATTTTACAGGAACGAGAAAAAACGTAATATTTACTGACCCACTTGACTTTCTATTGTTTAAACCTTTGAAATGTCAAATTATAATATTCCTCTCAATTTTGTAGGCATTAGTTATGTAAAATATGTATTAATGAATTAGAAAATCGACTTTCGCGGATTTATCATCACAAATAAAATCAAAATAAGTTTTTTATGTCACTTACGCGGAGTTGTCCGCCGAAATAAAACAAAAGAATACAATCAAAATCTTATCATTATTTATTCAGTCAACTTCACAGTTTAATTTTTGGCACATAATTATCATCGGTACATTAGGCAATCAACAATATACAGGAAAATAACACCATAAATCTCCATGATGTTAAAAAAATAGCTCTTTATAGCTAATATGTTAAAAATACCTTGTTGTAGAGTACTTACTAATTTATAACAGTTAAAACTAAAAATGAAAAAACAAAATGTATAAAAATATTACTTCTGAGTAGAATAATAATTGCACTTTAAGGTCTTTGTCAAAAAATGAGATCAATAAAACTTTACTTTTTCTTAAATGGCAAATTATCGTAAAATAAGTGACAGTCTGCAGGTATCACACTCTTTAATTGCTGTAAGTGCTGATACTTACTGTCTAATATAGGCAGTCTAGATGAATACAGAGGAGGTACATTATTTACTACAGCTGAAATAGGTTTTGGTCTCCGAGGAAGTGGGCTAAAATCATCTTTAAAGTGTTTTTTAAACTCTATTGTGCCGTTAGGATTATACTTTCAAACCCTCAGATCCACTACGCAATCATCTCCAGCAGAACGCCCAGGGCGAATGGAATCATAAATTTGGTATTCTTTTAGACTGTAGTCTTTAAAAAAGGTATAATCTGGTTGAAACACTTGATATGGAGAAGGATTTTTTCTGGCTTCTTTTGTAATTGAGGCATACTGAGATGGAAGAAAAATTTCAACATTTTTCAGCTTTCTTTCCACCACCGAGTGTACGGAGTCAACTTCCATTTGAGTGTGACCTTTTTCCAGATACTTTTGTGTAATTGTTATATTTTTGTCTATTGCTAATCTTAGAAGGGCATTAGAAACTACTGAGTTTCTGTTCTGTGCAGTGCAGCCATCCGTCCAGATAACAACATCCCTGCAATCTTCTTCTAATAACTTAGTCAAATAATCAATGAAAAAAGATGCGTAAGTGGTAGCTCTTAAATCACAGGCGGTTTCGTCGAACCAGTAGCAAGTTACATGACCCGTTGCAATGTCGTATAAAGTAAAGTTGTGCACAGCTAGTTTGGTCTTAAAGTATAAAGCACTAGCTGCTAGCGAAGGGCACAGCTTAACAGCCTGCAAATCGGCGGTCACAGCATGAAGAAGTCCTCTTTGAGCGCTTTGCTTGTCGCTAAGTTTTTCAGCTCGAGCCAATTCTTTCAGTTGGATGTGGTATTGGTAGTCTTCTTCAGAAACGTTGCCGACTTTATATGAAGAACAATAATCACATGCATCTTTTTTGGGTTGAAATAGTGCAATGTTTTGTTCATCTAAGATGTCACAAAACAACTTTCTTGAAGCTACTGGCTTAGACATTGATAATGCAAATTCTACGTACGTCTTATATAGCTGAGATTTTGATTGAAATAATGGTTCCAGATATTGTTTAGTGGTTGTTTTACGGCAGTAATGAGATGGTAACTTCGGTAATGAAGTGATGTAGTCCTTAACAGACGATTTTTTTCTTGTACTGTAATCTTGAGTAGCGGTAGCATTTAAATTTGTTGTAAGTTCTGTATTAGAGCGAGCATCACCCCTTCCTTCGCCTAACCAATAGCGTACCGTCCATTCTTTTATACCCAAAGTAGCTAGAAACGTTTTCAAGCAAACTCTCTCTTTCTTCCCATTGACTTGTAGATAGTAAAATTTAGTATTAGAACGTCTAGAGTTATGTCCTTTCTTCCCTCTTCGAACAGGTACTTTGTCAATCATTGAAATCACAAATATTTTCTTTTCTTCCCAAGACTTACTCCAAAAATCTTCAAAAATGGGTTTTTGGAAATCTTCCGTTAATTGTGAGCAAAACATTACTTTGCTTTTATTACAAAACGCTGAATTACATTTAGTACCTATTGCTCTTTTAGGTCTTTTTTGTTTCTGAATAACGTTGTCAATTTTGTTTAAGCCAATGTACTCTTTGCCTAACATTCTATTTTTCTTATTAATTGATACTGCCCACGAATTTCGATCAGCCTTTCTTTTTCTTGTACGTGACTCTTTGGCCACTTCAGGCTCAATTTCTCTCTCCGCATACCATTCAACGTTTTCAATAGAAATAGACTCAGATGGAGTAGCAATAGGCTGTAAATTTGTTATTTCGGATAGTGGAACGTAATCGGGATCATTATCTACATCATCCGAAGAAAAATCTAAAGCTTCTGGAATATTTGAAATCATCATAGATGATGCGCTTAAGCCAGGAGAAGGCTCAAAAACTGTTGTCAGAGTTTCACAGTATGCAATGCTATCATTAACATTTTCAGATGTAGAGGCATTTGGGAAACATGGTAGTTGCGTCGCTGGAGACGGTTCAATTAATGTTTGAGGGATGTTTAAGTTAGTATTATTAAGTTTATCCAAGATAAGCTGCTTTTTTCGCACAAGTTCGGCGCGACGTTTTGCTAGATCTCTTAAAGTGACAACAGACACATCCGCACATTCAGTTTCTTGCTCCATGACGTAAACTAAAAAAAAAACAAAGGTAGGGTCAGTTACCAAAACTATAATTAAATAGTAATTGAATTCTCAAAGATCCAGAGATGACTTTATACAAACAGAAAAGCTTTACCTCCTACCTACTATTATTACCTACTTGTAGGTATTAGTACAGAGACATTCAGTTGCAGTGTACTTTTATAATAATAAATACAGCAAATTAACCTGAGGTACGAGTAGGTACAGTACATACATTTTGCAACCGCGTATGTAACAGATAACGAAAAACGTTATGAGTTTTAAAACCGCGTATCTAACATCAAAATAGTTAAAGCCGTTTTCTTAGGGTAAATAATTAAAAACTCAAATAACAAACTATCCTATAAAGTTACTTAACCAATATAATATGGAGTTATTGTGTTCACTTACCAATTATTGCAGCATTTATAATTAAAACCACACTATTTCACGCACGCTTCGTTAAACAAACACACTTTTCTTGTTATGATGCGCAGATTCGCGGTTTGGGCACAATAACCAATCACCTGACGTTACGCGGTTTAAAAGACATTCGATTTTACGGCTTCCTATTGGATAACCGGCCCGGCCAACATCACAAAACGCAGCCAATCACTACGACGAAGCTAAGCCCGCGAAATCTTGATTTTGCTACTTTTGTAAATACGCGGTTTTAAACACTGTTAGTTCCGCGGTTTCAGAATATCACCGACGATAAGATTTTTTGAAAAGAATAATCCCAACATAAGTATTAATGTTTATGGCCTTAAAAATAACACTAAGGTTGTTGGACCTCTGTACAAATGTGAATTTCGAAAAGTACATCACGTCAACATGCATTTTCTTTAAAATGAAAAACGCACACATTACAAAAATAATTAAAAATTAAAAAAAAAAATTATTAAAAATTTATTTATTTATTTATTTATTACTGTCTTATTAAAGATTTATCTAAATTACTTCGCAAGCAGTTAACTAAACTTCATACCAAAATATTTTTATGTGAGGATTGTATGATATTTTTTGATAACAATCTTAAACTCGAAGCTCACGTTTGCAGTGGTGTAGCAACAATGTTACCTAATCAGGGAACTCGAATACAATTTGAACCTTATGAACGCATGCAAGACATGCCCTTTGTCTTATACGCAGACTTTGAATCTTTGTTAGAACCAGTTGAATCAAATTCTGGAAAAATCATACATAAGAGATTTACTAAGTTCCAGAACTGTAAATCCTACATATAGGTTTATCATACATTCCCATAACTTTATTCAGTTGAACTGCTACAAAGTTGTCTGCAAAGATTGTAAAACTATGAAAATTAGGTCTCGAGATGTAACGACTCAATCCATACCTACATTTTGTTTTTAATCTTTTATCATCCCAATGAGTGCAGAATTTTACATCAACTCTGTTATCAACGTTTTCCATTGTTTTACCAAAGACAGCGTTATTCATCAGTTTAAATAGATTTTTTTCAAATGTATTCGTTGCCTTAGCCCTCATAGCGGTATTACGGTCAATATATGGCTTCATCCATGGTGATTGATTGAAAGATAAAATCCTATGAACCTTTGTACAAATTTTACCATTTTTTATACATTGTTGAAGATTATGGTAGTGTATGACATACTTAAACTTGTTTTCGAGTGTGAGTAACCGTTTTTTGTTTTTACCTTCAGGCGGTTTTTTGTTCTCAGAAAAAAAAGGGATAGTCGTTATGAAGGGTGTGGAGGTGAGGGGGATACTCAAGATCAACTTCAAGTATGTACCCAATGTCTGATGTTAATTCCTGATTGTGGATGTTAAAACTTGTTATTTCAGTTTCGGTGAGCCACTTAAAATTATTAATAGGTAAGTGTCTTCGCATACTGTCTCCATACAGGTTATTAATGTCTAAATATACAATAAATTTACTCTCCTGAGTTGAATTAAAGTTTTTCATGAATTTGTTGTTTGCGCTAGAGTAGCGTTTTGATGATTGACTGATACCACCTCTGATCCCCTTTTTGATAAACTGAACCATTTCATAATCAGTTAAAAGTTCTAGCTAAAATAGCAGAGAAAGATTTTCATAAAATGCGCGAAGGCACTTTTTTGAGCTCCTAGATTGAACTACTGTTCTAAACAAATGAAATAAAAAAAAATAGAATGTCATCTCTTATATAGTCGAATAGTTCGTAGCGGCCTCGAAATTTTTAGATATCATTGATTTTACATAGAAAAAAAATCTTATTCTAAACCAAAAAACTTCGAAAATCGCTTTCAGATCGCTTTGAATTTCTCCTATCTACGATAATAATTAATCCTTTATTGCACATATAAAACACACATTAAAACAGACGTTATACAAGACATATACAAAGGTGAGCTTATCTCTAGAAGAGATCTCTTCCAGCCAACCCTAGCTGTGGTGTGGAACGAGAGTTTGCGGGACTATTCTACGAACTAATTACTGATAAATATACATACTTAAACTATATAACCATAATGTATATACATAAAGCATGGCCTCGATGATCCGAACACCGAAAATTTATACCCTGTTCGGATGCACGAAGCGTTCGGATTATAGTATGTTAAAATTTTGAAAGGGATTTTTCGAAATAAAACAAAAATATTTTACTATTAATCACACTTTTTTAAAGAATTCCAATATAGTGCTCTGACGAGTAGTATTTAGTGACATAGAAAATGCTTTATCCCTTAATTTACGTAACAGCATTTTTTCCGGAATAGAAATGTCGACTTCATCTGCCCATTCCAAACAAGTATTTAAGCAAGACACAGCTTGAGTATGTGGGATCCTTGCAACTGATTCCGATGTCTCCAATTCTTCTTCGTTTTCGTTGTCTTGCTGATCTGTTACTTGTCTTATTATGTCTTCATCAGTCAAGGGCTCCTGACAATCAATGTCATCATTGCTAACCAAGAAATTATTAATATCTGCTTCAGACAATCCTCTGTTCTGGAAAATACTCAACGGTAAGTCATCTTCAGGATCAAAATCTTCCACATCTTCACCAGACATACCCTCTGATTCGAAAAGCAGGGGCCACAGAGGCTTCCAAGACTTTTTAATTAGATTTGGTGACAATTGCTCCCAAGATTGAGCTAGTGAAAACACTGCATCTTTCATTGTGTTTTGTTTAAGCACTTCAGTTACTGTACATTCTGGATTAACTTCTTGCTGGCCAAAAACCTGCAACAGGAGTTTCTTCTTGTAATTCACTTTAATGTTCTGGATCACATTTTGATCCATAGGTTGAATAAGGGCTGTGCAGTTGGGGGGCATGTACAAAATGGTAAAATTTTCATCAATCGACTGCAGATCGTCTTCGAGTGGATGGGCTGGTGCATTATCAAGAAGTAACAGTGCTTTTAGCGGTAAGTTCTTTTTTGATAAAAATTTCTTTACTTCGGGAATAAAATGTTCCTTCAGCCAATCCATAAATATTGGTCTTGTAACCCAAGCACTTCTTTGACCTGTGTAATGAACCGGTAATTTTCTGACTGTTGCAAATGCACGTGGCCTTTGTGCTTTGCCTACAACCAGCAAGGGCAGTTTGTGCGTTCCGGTTACGTTCGCGCATGGCATAAATGTGATCCTCTCCTTCGACACTTTGGAACCTGGGGCCCTAATTTCTGATGCCGACGCCAATGTTTTATCTGGTATCGATCTCCAATACAGGCCTGACTCATTAGCATTATAGATTTGGTCTGCAGACAGATCCTGTTCCCTTATTACATCCATGAATTTGTCCTGGAATGGCTTTACAGCTGCTTCATTATTCGACAATTTTTCGCCACTTACCTTAAGTTGGCGTATACCATGTCTTTTCTTAAAATTATCTAACCATCCTCTGCTAGCCACAAACTCTCCTCTTCCAAGTCGTTCATGGAAAAACATAGCCTTCTGCATCAGTATATCACCAGACAAAGGGACGTTCTTTCTTCGCTGCTCTATGAACCACGTAAATAAAGCATCTTCAAGTAAAGGATTTTCAGGAGTTTTCAAGGTTTTCCTAGCACCTGGACCCTTTTCTGTGTTTATTACAAATGATCGTATTTTTTCCTCCTTGTGTTTGATATCTGTAATTGTGGCTTTTCCAACGTTATACTGCTGTGCGAGAATTGACGACGAGATGCCTTCTTTAATCTTGTCCAAAATCTCGCACTTTTCTCCAATTGTTAGCGTCACATGTTTTCTTTTCTTCGATGTTGAGGCCATGATGCAAATTTGAGACGCCAACACAATAAAATGGCGAAAAGGCGCGCGGGCGGACGAAAAAGCGATACGTGTGTTATCTAACACGCACTGCGTGGCACTGCGGGACGGAAACTGTGAGAAATCGTGGTTGCGCAGAGGTAAGGGGGGTCGTTCGGATTATAGAGGCGTTCGGACGAGCTGGGGTACGGATTATCAAGGCCGTGCTGTACATACACATACACAATATACATATAATAATTTAAATGTATAATTTGATATGACGTTACTGATTACCAGTGTTGTTAAGGTAGTGATCTTTCAACTTATGTTTAAATGATTCTACCGATGGACTCTTACGAATGTCGGAAGGCAATTTATTCCACAATTTGGCTGCATGGACAGTGAAAGAATTGTGGAAAAATTTGGAATTGGATTGAGGACAGTTAAGGGTTCTTGTGTCACATGAACGCTTGGGACGGGAAGTGGCAGGAAAGTGAGTAAACCGGGAACGTAGATAGTGAGGAAGCTGAGGGTAGTTAAGGATTTTGTAAAGGAGGCAGAGGATGTGCATATCTCGGCGAAGTCGGATAGGGAGCCATTTTAACTTTGATCTAAAATCGGAAACATGATCATATTTCCGTAGACCGGATTGCCAGATTTTGCAGGCGCTCCAGTTTGTTAAGCAGCTCCTCAGTAGCATCCAAATAACAAACGTCGGCATAGTCGAGAAGAGGGAGTAGAAGCGATTGAGCAAGCATAATTTTGGTGCCATACGGCAAGAAAAACTGAAGTCGCTTGAGAGAATGATAGGAATAGTGCATGCGCCTACTCACTTCATTAACTTGTGATCTCCATGATAAAAAGTATGATATAAAGTGCGGTCAATGATAAGGCCTAAGTTTTTAGTTTGGCTGGCATATGTAAGATTCACTCCATTATAAGTAACCTTGGGGAGTTTATTATAATCCATCTTGTCATACAACCTGTTGCTACCAATAACTATTGCTTGTGACTTAGCTGGGTTCACAAGCAAACCAAACGCGTCTGACCATGCTTTTATCGAGAGGAGATCATCATTAATCGCTTCAATAGCAAAATGACTATTGGCTGCATCAAAATGTTTATAAACTTGTAGATCATCTGCATATAAGTGGTACGGACAAGATATAGTTTTAATGAGCTCATTAATAAATAGTGAGAAAAGGAGCGGCGAGAGCACACCACCCTGTGGCACACCCGCAGTTAATGGAGCCCACTCCGAAAAAGAATCATCACTCCTGATCCTTTGGTGACGATTGCGTAGATAGTCCGAAAACCAAGCGATCACAGAAGGGGTAATGTTATGGGAGTGGAGTATGGCAAGAAGGATGTCATAGTCGACGGAGTTGAAAGCACTGCTGAAGTCAAGTAGAACCAGAATCGTAAACAACCGGTTATCCATGGCGTGGCGATTATTGTCTGTGACATTTAACAAAGCAGTTACTGTACTATGGCCAGGACGAAAACCAGATTGGTACGGGCTTATAAGGTTCTGTCGAGAAACAAATGAGAATAGTTGTTTTTGTACAGCGCTTTCAAGGACCTTGGATAGGAATGGCAGGATGGAAATAGGACGAAATTGCGGGAAAGTAGTTGGGGAACTGGGACGGGTTTACTGTTTTCCTTCAGATCTAGACATGCTACATGCCATACAAACTGGCGTTCGTAGCGACGAAACTCTGCTCAAATTCAAAAGCGTGTTGGTCACTCACGTTTATAGTAGAGAGGTCTTAATAAGTTAACCACGCTTGGGTACTCTCCAACTAGAATTAGTTGACCTTCTAGTCTCTCTGCAGGTGTAAGAATTGTATTATACGAAAACATTCTCGTATCACCTGTTGGATGACATCTTGCAATGTACCGCTCTAGAGCTTCATCATGTCTCCGGTCTGGAACTTTCAGACTGGTCATCGCACTAGAAATCAATATAGATCTCTTTCCCGTAATTTTCGGGTCGAGTGCGCCTCCAACTAATTTAGGAGCCACTTTTTGAAGTGTACTCATGAAGGGAGTAAGGCCCATTATATCATTAGGTAAACTTTCATTTATGTTATAGTTACCATCTATGATTTCGTCCGCATTCATTAAGATATGGTCTACGGACCATATTGCCCCTGGGATGGGGTTGCTTTCATGATACCGCCTCCTGACCTCGAGAGGGGTTTCCGGATCAGCCAGTTCAACGACAGTTTCTCGTAGATTAGACAGCAACGTTGTCTCTGCTCTAGGTTGTAAATTACCGTGAGGATCTCTTCTCATCTCGGCAACAACTGGTAAATATGCTATGTCATTTGTATCAGTTATTATTCCGATAGCATCAATTGTCATTTTGACACCAAGTGGGTAAGCCGAGAATCTATCAATGTCATCCAAAAAGTTTGAGCGCGCGGTAGAATGACTATATATAGTTTCAGGTTGTCTTAGCATGACACCCGATTCTTTTCTGATTCTAATAATTTTCGCCTCAAAAGCGGCAAGGAATACACGGTACATCTGATATACGTTAGGTACATCTAAGTTTCTTCGGTGTTGATTAGCTGCAAACACTAGAGATGACGTTGCTAGTCCTACATTTCGTGATGTCACTGGTAACATCTGCGCCTTCTTATTAACATTGGAGGTCAGCTTCGCAAGTTGCTCGTTAGTTACGAAAGCAAATATTTCGGATTTAATGTCGTCGAGATTCTTCTGCATAGTCTGGTATCCGGTTTTAAGTCTATGGTCTTCCATTCTAGACTTATTGAAAGTCTTGCGGGTTTCATTTTGATGTTGGCCTGCACGTCCGTGGCCTCTGCCACGTCGATTGTTCCCACGTCCACGCGTTGGGTTGGTTCTCCCTTGAGGGTATGCCTCGGTACTGGTTTGAGCATCCATATTATTAAAATAATAAGGATTGGATGGCTATCTGGGTCTGGAATGACGTGGGCTAATTTCCAATCAGAAGGGAAGACGTTGGTCACCAGAGAATGGTTTAAAATATGCGTTATAATAGGCACAACGTCTTCCAAGATAGGCGTCAACATATCACGGCTAATGCCATTTTCGCCCACGGCTTTTGAGGTAATGGAAAGGATATTTTTCTTAACCTCCCCTTCAGTGATCTCACGGAACGAAAAAGGCTCACAGTCAGGACGGGCCACTGTGTCTAAAAAGATGAGCGTCGCTGCTTTGATGGAGTCAGCAACGATAACTGGCGTCTTTGTGAAGTGGCTGTTAAGATCATTTATGTTAGGGAGCTCACAAGTACCGCCGCGAACTCCACCCACACCGAGTGATCTCAAGAACTTCCAGACTTGATCTGGAGGTAAGTCTTCTACCATGGAATGTATGTAACGGCGTTTAGCATCTCGGCAAAGACGGTTGCAGAGATTGCGCAGCCTCTTGTAGCTATGTAGATAGTTGTCACTCGGAAATCTCTTTAGTAGTGATTTGGCCTTATCCCTACGCTGCATAGCCTTCTTTATCAAAGGTGTTAGCCACGGCGCAGGCAGATGTTTTACACGCACTGGTCTGAGAGGAGCATGAGAATCAAATAGCTTTGTTAGCTGTGTGTTAAAAAATTTAACCTTTTCATCCACCGTTCCAGCAGCAAACAAAACAGACCAGTCCATTCTAGAAAAGTCTTCTCTCAAGCGATCCACACATATACCACCAAAATTACGGCGAAGAATTACTTTGGGTTTAGGTTTGGGGGTGCGTGCACGATAGGATAGATATAGCAAGTCGTGGTACGAGAAAGGAGCAGTAGTTTGTCCATGAAAAATGACTGAATCCGGTTTAGAAACTATCTGTACGTCTAAGAGAGAAGGCTGACAATTGGGGGAATGATGAGTAGCAGTGAGTGGAAGCAATTCAAAGTTGACAGATGTTACAATGGAACAAAGACGTGACCCTCGAGAATTATCTTTTAGCAAACAAGTATTAAGATCACCCATTAATACTACATGATCATAGGAGGAGCTCAGGGATTCAAGGGTTGCCTCAAAAGAGTCAAAATAATTAACCTGACTACTGGGACTGTAAGCAGCTCCCACTAAAATACTGGAATGGTGTAAGCTAAGCTTTAGAAAAAGATATTCCAAGGACCCAGTATAGGTACTGGGGGACTGACTGACAACAGAGATGTGGTCCTTAATGTAAATACATACACCACCACCACCAGAATAATAAATAATAATTAATAATAGGAAATAATAGGAATAATTTATACCCACTGAGCGTAAAAAGTGGGGACAGGAGGGAGGGCTTGAGCCAAGATTCGGAAATTAATATTCCATCGACTAGCCCGTTGTTAAAAGACACATTCAAATCGGTTATATGTGCAGGAACACTCTGCGCGTTAATATGCACTAGGTTAAGGAATTTGGATTTGTTGTGAAATATTGTCTGAAGTGACAGAAACATCACTACAAGCACTCTCAAATTCATCAGAAGAACTATCAGTGAAATAATCAGAATTAATAGACATTAAAAAAAAAACTTACAAATACAAAAATAAATATAAGGACTAAAACTGAATAAAAATATGAAAAATAACAACGCAAAGACTAATTATATATATAAAAAAATAAATAAATACTAATTAATGGAACCACCAGCGAGCGTTAGCAAAATAGAAATCACAATTAAATCAAACACGCAATCAATACAATACAACCAAAAAATAAAAACAACAATAATGAAACAGTACAATTTATACATCTACACACAACTTAAAGCATTTTATGACACACAATACCACTTTCTGAACGGAACGTGAAACGTCACATTGACAATTTGACACTGACAGCAAATGACAAACCAACAAAGTACAAAAACGAAACACAAATTACAATTGCGCGTTATTCAATATTTAAAAGTACCTGTTTTTTAATTTAGAAAGTCAAAAGTAGATGGTATACAACAAATTGCAATCTCAAGTACCAGTATCAAGTTAAAAACAACTACTGAGGTTTGCAGAAATAAAAGTACCTCACAAAATTTAAGGTGATGCGAGGGGAAAGAACAACTTAGCTGCCCGCCGTGGATAGGAAATTAGCTTGTAGACGTTGTAGCTCAGCCAGCGTAGATATTTTGCGCCTACTCTTGTCCGGCAGCAGTACCACTATGGTGCCATCAGACGACCAACAGTTTTTGATGCCGAAATGCTTACGAGCTGCCCCAACGTTCTGCCTTGACTTGGTTAGAAATTCTGTCAACGAAGTTCGCGTACCCTTTAATGCAGTCTAAGCATTCCATACAGTGGACCTGTGTCTAGGTTGCGAAACGAACCAACACTGGACGAATACGGTCTTTTTTGGCAGCCCCAAGACGGTGACATGTTTCAACATAGTCTGGAAGAATCTCTCTTAGTTTCAATTTGTTGCTCAGCATGTCATGCACCCTTGCGGCAACATTTTCCTTGGAGTCCTCCGGCAAGTCATGAAGCAGTAAAACTTTACGCCTTGAGTGTGTTTCAAGACGATCCATACCTGCGTTGAGTGTATCCAGTTGCATCTTTAGTGTCTGCACCGCCTTCACTACGAATGCTTTGAACTGCTGGTAGTCTGCTGATAAAGCTTTAACTGTTTGCAACTGAGCTCCCGGGACCGAAGAAACAGTATGTTGATGAAGTGCTTTTTCAAACTCCTCCATAAGGGGGTGGAACAGGGATGTGAGGTCCTGAAGGCTATCGTTGACTTCAAAGGTGTCCATGATCAGCAACCAAGTATTCCAGTACGTAATGCTGATGCGCAGTTTTGCCAAAAGCTATGTGATGTGGTAGCGGTTGTAGTGATAAAGTTGATAGTGAGAATTTGCTAATGCCAACACTCACTGGCCCATTAACTAGCACATTTAAGCAAAATTATAACTGTAAGTACTTTATTAATAATTAAATAAACTAAATTTTATAGAGCACTCTTAAAGGCGTTGTCACGTTTTATTTATATATAGGTCATAAATAAAACGGCAAATTCAAGTTATTATGTTAATTATTTAAATTTAAGATTCAAGGCCGTGGGTAGGTTTGAGATATGGGGAATAGCAAGGTCACTGGAGTGGCACTCCCCTGGAACTTCTTCTTCTTCTTGAGCTGCGACTCAGTCCTCCCCCGTAGTCCAGATGAGAAGCCGCGACAGCTTGGCAGCCGCCAGACACAACCTTCGAGGGTTAAAACAAACCCAAACGTAGTTCCTGAAGAAGCCAAAACTCCAGATTAGCACCAGGATAGGTAAGCTCTGGTACTGCCACTAGTAACGCTGACTGACTAAATAATTTTATTAAAGCGCAGGCAAAGCCGAGGAAAAAGAGAAAAGAGAACCAGGCTAGCATTTTAAATTATACTGGGATGAAGTGGCAGTACATAGAAGATGCAGAAACGGTTACAAGTAAGCAGTAACTGATGGCATTATTACTAGTTATATAAATAACAATAAATCGTGATTATAGATCACGATAATAAATACGGTAAATTAATCCTAGTCCATATATCAGTATACATAATTCACAGCCTCCTTTTCATTGTACTTTTATTTACTGTCTAGTGCCTACCTAACGCACGTAACTATTATCAAGCATAGAACACAACGACAATGATACTTGATCGATCAAATCAATCTGCTCACCTAACTAGTCTTATTAGCAAAACATCACATAAGCAGCTACATAACACAAACTATAGCCACTATAGCTTTTACAATAATTAAGAAAACGTTTGCACAACTTACCCAGTATGGGATTACGCTATAACGCACTTGCAACGGGTTCAACGTTTGCACAAATAAGGATATTAAGTACACTAAGTACACCAATATTTTGAATTCACGTAGTTAGCGATAGACGTATCTCGAAGATTTTCGGATCGAGTGGCACACGGGTGCTTGTACCAAAGTTGAGTCGTGCCTGACGCAGGAGCTCGCTCGGCCCGCAGTCGCAGATCGTTCGCTGGTGGGGGTCGCCGATGCTTCCCTTCCGCGCGCGCCCTTCACCCCCCCGCGTACACCTGCTGCGCGCGCGCAGACGACGCGGCGCGACGGTGCGCCGATTAACCGTTTTCGTAAATGATATTACTATAAGCCTAATTTCGAAAACAAGGAAGAATAACGAATGTTACAGTACCCCTCCACCAAGAGAAGGATTTTACGCCTCATAAAATCCGCTACTATTAATCTTACTGATGAACATTTGATAACTTTAAATCCTTGATATGCCAAGCTCCTAAGTCGTGGCCGGACATATCTTCTAAAACGTACACTAATGAAGATTTTTTAGTTTTAACGCGGCATTTTGTATATTTAGGAGCAAGTTTTTTTGTGAAACGTGTTTCTTTGTCGCTTTGGAAGTAACAACGCTTCCAAACGACATCACCGACATTGAACTCCACATTCTTTCGTCTTAAATTGTATCGCTGAGTATTCTTCAAATGGGCCTGCCAGAGTGCTAATTGGACTTTATCAAAAACACTTGCGAGATGGCCCAAGTTTTCGGCGTATACGTCGCGCGGTAGAAATATTATTTCATTAGGGGTATCATTTTCTACATAATGAGACCCATCCGTAACTAACTCTCTTCCGTGGACTAAAAATGCAGGGGTATAACCGGTACTTTCATTGACAGAGGTATTCATGGCGAATTGTATTTTCGGGAGATTCATATCCCATGAGCGATGGTCATCATTAACAAACGTAGAAACAGCCGTTATTATTGTTTTGTTGTATCTTTCTACCGTGTTAATCTGAGGAGTATACTTTGGGGTAAAGTGAATACCAGGGATGCGATACTTTTTGAACAAGCTACCCATTTCATTACTAGTGAACTGAACCCCATTGTCTAATATGACTGTTTGCGGAATACCGTGAATTAGGAAAACGTCATTTTCTAAATGCTTGGCAACTAAATCCGCAGTTGCCCTTCGCAGGGGAAACATGAGGCAATATTTCGAAAAACAACACGTTACGACAAAAATGTAACAATGCTGCTTTCGGGAAACTGGAAGAGGCCCTACCAAATCTATTGAAATCGTCTGAAAAGGTCTACTACATTGTTTGGGTCTACCCATAGTTCCCAATGTACCGTGAGTTGATAATTTATAGGCTAGACAGGTGTCGCAATTTGAAACAAATTTGACAACATCAGCATGCATTTTTGGCCAGTAGTAACGAAGCTGCAATCTTTTCAATGTTTTAAATATCCCGAAATGACCAGATATGGGCTCAGTGTGATTGTCTCTTAGTATGTTGAGACGTTGTTCCTGTGGCACCACCAATTTCCACTCAAATTCGGCAGTAAGAATGTTCTTACTCTTCATACAGCGATACAACGATCCGTTTACCACACGATAGTTAGGAAAACTGCTTGGTGATTTCTCAGATCCATGGACTATATTCAGGTACCACGCATCCTGCGTCATAGGAATCGTACTTGAGTTAGATATTGCCGCAAGAGTTGGCAATCGAGAAAGAGAATCCGGAACCACGTTTTCTTTGCCGCGTCGGTGTTTAATATCAAAATTAAAAGCCGATAAGCGGACGCCCCATCTAGCCAGCCTTCCAGATGGGTTTGACAGTGAGAGAAACCACCTAATAGCAGAATGGTCCGTGTTATTGCAAATTTGTCCTCGAAAGACGTCCTGTCGTAGACACCGTTAGCAGTCAAGGACTCCGTGTTGAGCAATAGTCTATGCAGCTCATTAAATGCGACGTTAGCAGAGCGCTTAGCATCATTCGCATCAAACCCGGAACCTTTCTCGATAGCCCTGTCGGGCAAATCGATCGCGTGAAGTATCTGCGTCACCCAGCTGTCAACGGACACGTTGTCCAAATGAACAAATATCCGGTCTTCGGGGAAGCGGACGGTCTTCGAAAAGGGGGCCGCAACAGGCAAGGTCGAAAAGCTGGATCTGATCCTATCCCTGTTGGCTTTGACGTTAAATTGAATATACCGGTGGTTGCTTACAAAGTCTAGGAAAACTTCATAATCCACAAATCTCTGTTTGGACAAAATCAGCTTGGCAATGTCCCAAGGCGAATACATGGCGAATTCGGTCCGCTCGATTTCCAATGCCTCAACTGAACGCTCAACTGAAGGAGCCGGGGTTAAGGTTGGTTTGCGCTTGCGTGATTTGTTCAAATGTAACGGTTGTTTAGAGCGGGGAGTCAAGAACTGTGGTAAACGGCTTGCACCCTCCAGGACGGTTTCGGCAAGTTGTGTTCAGTGTCAAACTCGAGGCATTGCACGGTGGAGAACGAATATCCGACAACGGCGGCGCTCTTCAAACGTTCCAAGTACACGCTCGGTTGCACTAAATCCGGCACGTCGGGTACGAAACTTGCGCTGTACGAGACAGTACCATCCAAGTTGGTAAGTTTAGCAACGCCGGACAATTTCCAGCCCCACTGAGTATTAGCTGTTAAAAGCGTCAGAATCGCAACTTTGAATTGCGGTAACATTGTAGAATTTAATTCCCGGCTAGCTCAGTCGGTAGAGCATGAGACTCTTAATCTCAGGGTCGTGGGTTCGTGCCCCACGTTGGGCGCCATTGTCACGTTTTATTTATATATAGGTCATAAATAAAACGGCAAATTCAAGTTATTATGTTAATTATTTAAATTTAAGATTCAAGGCCGTGGGTAGGTTTGAGATATGGGGAATAGCAAGGTCACTGGAGTGGCACTCCCCTGGAACTTCTTCTTCTTCTTGAGCTGCGACTCAGTCCTCCCCCGTAGTCCAGATGAGAAGCCGCGACAGCTTGGCAGCCGCCAGACACAACCTTCGAGGGTTAAAACAAACCCAAACGTAGTTCCTGAAGAAGCCAAAACTCCAGATTAGCACCAGGATAGGTAAGCTCTGGTACTGCCACTAGTAACGCTGACTGACTAAATAATTTTATTAAAGCGCAGGCAAAGCCGAGGAAAAAGAGAAAAGAGAACCAGGCTAGCATTTTAAATTATACTGGGATGAAGTGGCAGTACATAGAAGATGCAGAAACGGTTACAAGTAAGCAGTAACTGATGGCATTATTACTAGTTATATAAATAACAATAAATCGTGATTATAGATCACGATAATAAATACGGTAAATTAATCCTAGTCCATATATCAGTATACATAATTCACAGCCTCCTTTTCATTGTACTTTTATTTACTGTCTAGTGCCTACCTAACGCACGTAACTATTATCAAGCATAGAACACAACGACAATGATACTTGATCGATCAAATCAATCTGCTCACCTAACTAGTCTTATTAGCAAAACATCACATAAGCAGCTACATAACACAAACTATAGCCACTATAGCTTTTACAATAATTAAGAAAACGTTTGCACAACTTACCCAGTATGGGATTACGCTATAACGCACTTGCAACGGGTTCAACGTTTGCACAAATAAGGATATTAAGTACACTAAGTACACCAATATTTTGAATTCACGTAGTTAGCGATAGACGTATCTCGAAGATTTTCGGATCGAGTGGCACACGGGTGCTTGTACCAAAGTTGAGTCGTGCCTGACGCAGGAGCTCGCTCGGCCCGCAGTCGCAGATCGTTCGCTGGTGGGGGTCGCCGATGCTTCCCTTCCGCGCGCGCCCTTCACCCCCCCGCGTACACCTGCTGCGCGCGCGCAGACGACGCGGCGCGACGGTGCGCCGATTAACCGTTTTCGTAAATGATATTACTATAAGCCTAATTTCGAAAACAAGGAAGAATAACGAATGTTACAGCGTCTACTTATTTTGAAGTACCCGCGAAGTCTCCAATATTATTGAGCAAAATTTATACCAGAGTAATTGTTACTTCATGAGGAATAAATATTTTATAATTTATTTATTATCTATATATAATTTATATATATATGATTTATTATCTATATATCTATTTCGATAAAAACGATAAATACAACTGCAAAATTACTACAAAATGCGATGCGCCGGCCGTCCGAACTCAGCTTTTTCTCGCAGAGTGGAAATTTGAAATACTGAGCATGAATTTATTATCCTATTTCTTTTATAATAGTATAATTGATATCTTGCAGACTTGATATACAGCACAAGAGAGCGTGACTTGAAGTGAAAAGCCATTTTTATTACAATATTCTCTGTATTTTATATATTCTAATTCGTCTGTACTCAACATATCTTTTTTGCATTGACTACACCCCTTGAAGACGTTTTTCTTAGCGTTTTTTACAAAAATAGCCGCTTACAAACTGTAAAGCACCCATTTTTCGTGGGTCATTTTTTTCTTCAAGGGGTGTGATTGCATTATCTGGTATATTGTTTAACTCACATATAGTTTTTTCTTGCAGTCCCTGTCCACGATGATTATATTACTAAGGGCGTAACAATTGTCAGTTTCACAATTTGCGCCTGGAGCATGGACACTAGAGAGACTATTTACTAATAATGTAGTGTACGCAGACTCAAATTTTTCGGGAGATGGGTTTACATTGATGCACCCATGGCTTCTAATGGACCCAAAAAAGTTTTCGATTCAAATGCCGCAACCAAATTGAACTGATCTCATATTTTATATCAAGTTTTTTTATCAATAACTCTATGCCCTCTATTGTCCAATCCCAGTTATTAAGAGTTGGGACATGTTCTTCCTTTAAAGAGTGAGAATTAATGAATTTCATTTTCTTTAACATTTTTTTGAATCTTTCCATACTTGATGGTGCACTGATGTAGGAGTTGCAGGTCCTAGGAATGGCTTTCCGTGTTTTTTTCTTTTTCCAAACCACTGACGGAGTCGAAAAGTCTGTCGAAAAATAACAATATGTCGGCCGTTTCCTTGTATTCCGATGATAAAATTCCTTTGTCTGTAATAAATAAAACATGATTGTTAGAAACAGTTATCCATCCATGACTAAAACAAAAAGACTTATTTCAAGCACCAGTCTCTCAAGCATAAATAACCATCAAACAATCATTGTTAATACTAATTATTCAATGTAGCCTTGGTGTGAGACAAATAACTACATATTATTATTTTTATTTTCTTTCTTACAAGCTTTATGTCAAATAGTGAAGGTATACGCATTAAATGCTTAATGATAACGATATAGATGAAATAATACTGTGGTACTAATAAAAAAATATTATATTTTTAATCTCATTCTTCATCACTCTTATCTTTAATATATTGCAAATCTTTTGTAATAAAATTATTTCTGATACATTTTATTAAGTGGGGTGGATCATACAAAGGTATTATCTCATGCTCGTTTATGGGCCTTTCTCTGCTAACTGGAAACTTGTCTATTGACAGATGTCCCAACCTTATTTTTCCAGAAAATTAAAAATATAATATGTTCAGTCATTGAGTTATAATGTACTACGTACTAGAGGAGCTATCCCAAGCAAAAGTCTTGTTCCATTTTGTTAAAAGTTAAAACAAAAGTGCGCTGCAGCGCTAAAACAATAATTTATCGTTTTTCTGAACAATCCAAACATACAGCGCTAGACCGCTTCTAGAGTATTGTTTTCTCGCGACCAAAAGGTCAAAAGCGCCACCATTTGCGCGTCGCTTACGCGTTTTGTTCAACCATGTTCAACGTAGTGCAACATATAATAGATTTTACACTGCAGAACGGACATAGTTATTGTGCGTGTTTTCTACCTACCTTTCATTAGAATTCAAACTTGATTACATAATTTATTATTTTAGATTAAACCACAGATAATACTATGGCTTGATGAAATTAAAAAAACACTTTGCGTTTATATATGACCAAATACGTTTACATGCGTACTGTATATTCTACCTAGGTAGTAGGTACTTGATATTTTGTGTACTAGGGTAGGGAATAAATAAAAAAAGTATTTCAATGGTAACAAAATATTTTAATTTCCTTGGAATAATACAAGTTTAGTAAGTTTCTGCCGTTTAGTATAATAATCAACAGTTTGGTCAGTTTTTGCTTCATGATGCAATCTAATTCTTGTGTACTGATTTATTATCGCTCGTATTAAATGGATTCTGTGGTTGAATGTTGACGGCTGATTAAGTGAATGATCGTGTAAATTTGCAAATACGTCTTTCCCGATGAAATGCTTTAGAGTGTTGACTGTTATATAGTGAAAGTCATATTTTGAGGCCAGGCATTTTTCACCACTTTGCCGTATTAAATTACGTATTATGTTTTCTGTAGCTAAACATATTATATATAAGTCTTCAACAGAATAACATAGTCCACCCATGTCTTTTATAGTTATTAGTGCATGGTGTGGCAGTTTTTTTGTTGTTGTTAAACTGTCAACGCATTCCTCACATTTAATTTTTTTTGTTAATTGTCGAGATACATATCCAGATATATATCCTACTATTACTTTTGACTCACATGTCAATGAATTCTGGTCCAACATTTTTGAAAAAATATTGCAATTTTGTTCAGCTTCCATATTGGACGGCAGCAATCGTGTACTTTCTAAAATTTCATAAGGTTGTTTTTCATATTTATTTGAACAGGCCGTACTGTTAATTATGTCTTCAGATTTCGAAGTCAAGATTGTGAAATTATCCAAGGGTATGCAATTTCCTGAAAACGACGACCGAAGTTCTAGATGATTTAAGGTTTTTTTATAAGCTGATCTAAATTGCAATACATTTGGGTTATTATTATAGCCGCCATGTCTCCTTAACAACCCAAAAAATAGTTCGAGATGATCTTGAGAAATTCGGTACATAGAAACATATTGAAGCACCTTCTTATCCTCAACTATGTAGTTGTATAGCGCTTTAAGTGATTCGATACAAATAATTGCACCAACGAATCCTGTTTTACTAGCAGACTCGACTACTTTTTTCTTCGAGATTTGCAATATTATCCTGGAAACCCGATGGTTTCGTTTAATTAGTCGTCTTGATTTAAATCTAAATTTCAATTCAAGTATATATGATTTTACTTTATCTAAGAACGCAAATATTTCGTACTTGCTTTTGGTATCAATAGGGCGTTTATATCCATAGAAATGACATTTTCTGGAATTCAGAACGTCAAAAAGGTTATTCATTAAAGTAATAAAATTCACTGTTCCTGATGAATCTTGAAAACGTGTCGAATTCAAAACTTCGTCACACAGAACTAAAGCCTTTGCAACGCTCATGCTCAGCAGCTGTGTTGCAAGTTTAACCTTCATAATCTGCTGTCGGAAATTCAAATGACGTGGTGTTAACTTGTTTGCAAATCGTAAACCTTCATTTTGTTGTAGTTTATTAAGATTTATCAGTAGTTGCCATTTGATTTCTTTGTTATCTTTATCGAACAACAGTCTTTTTTTCTCAAACGTGTTTCGTATTAGTTTTATAACATGACAAGGGTCTATAAAAATACAAACATTTTCACCCGTGGAAGGATGTGAAAAGTAAGTCTTCATATTATTAACATCAGATAATTTGCAGCCCAAAATTTCAGCAGCGCTGAAATTCGCAGAACAGCCATCAAAAGTGAGACTTAAAACTGTTGCACCAACTTCGTGGCACTTTTGCAAGCACATTTTTATCAAATTAGCTTTTATTTCAGCATTCACACCGGCCACCAAAAAGTACCCAACAGGTAATTTCCAGTTGTCATTTAGGGCAACTAGCATAAATACCAATGCTTGTGTTGCAACTGTTTCTTCTTCTTCACCTTGCATTGGACCTGCTCCGAAATTCACTGCACCCAGTTTTTTATTATTATGAAATAATTTTTGCCTTCTGATCGCCATTTCGTCAAAGACCAATGTGCATAAAACAGGTTTATTGGCATTTGCGTTGGATTGGCATTTATTTTTCAACGCTATAAACGCTTCAGTTGTTAAGCCAGGTTCAGCGTTAACCGTCGAATACCATCTGCATATTGTCCTAGGATGAGGGAGAGCTTTATTGTAGACTTCTCTAACGTATTTATAAGCCGCTGGTGAATAATAATGGAGAGTCAATGCAAATTTACGTAAGGGTGCAGTGTATAATAAATAATGTTTGCTCTGTTTATTTTTTTTTATTAAAGACTTTTGCAACTCTACAACTTCCGCTTTAACCATTAAATCATTAGCAGCATTTAAATCGAGGCTAAATCTTTGTTTCAAATTTTGTATTATTGCTTTATAAGAGGCACATTTTTTCTTGAGGTAAAGGTTTTGTCGTTGTATTTTCTTGAACTTTTCAGAAAGTTTATTTTTAGCGGCAGATTCCTTGCGTAATTTTTTTTTCAGTAAAATTTTTTTAGGAGTATCGAAAATTGATTCTGAACTGCTTACTTCTTCGGATAATGGTTCTAATACTTCCGCTTCACCCGACTTTGTTGTCTGGAAAAAAATAATTATAGTGAAATATGTATCTACTAACTTTATAATGACCACAAACTATCATTAAACTATTTATATCATCATCATCATCATCCCATAACAATCCACAACTGAACGTAGGCCTCTCCCGTGGGAGACCATTAAGTGTGAAGGGGTGGTGCTAATATGCTAATATCAATAAAGTTGGCACTTTAAAAATACTGCGTTTGCCAAAAAATCAACATCAGAATTATTTTTACATTATCATAAGGTACTGCAGATTTTTTCAGGAATGTTCGTCCTGTCTTTGTGGTATATTTATGCTCTTCTTTGAAATGCACAGAACATATTCGTGAATAGTTCGAAGGAAGCCACGTTTCTTCGCTGCGATTCTTCTGTACAAATTTAATCCATGACTCCCTTTTTTCATGGCCCAGCCGAGGAAAACTAGAAATTGAAATAATAATAATACGTAAATATTTAACATGATACCTATGTTTTTGTATGGAGCTAGGACTAAAACTTTGACTAATTTACTATGGAGCTATATAAAATATATAAAATAACGATAAAAATACAAATATATATATCTCAGAAACGGTGCGTCGGAGCTAAAAAATAAGGTTATTTTCCACGCCGGGTGAATCCTGTGATACCCCGGAGGTAAATAAGAGGTATCTAATGATCTCATAAAAACAGTCAAGTTTAATAATAAAACAATATTTTGGATATAATAATTCTAACGAAATCCCCAATCAAACTGCCACCATAATCCCAACCCAAATTATTTCACATAAAGCGTTAAAACTGTCACTTCTGCACAAAACAGAAATATTGTTACTCTATGCATTTTACCTAAACATGGCCGCCGCTTCATGTCTCGGCGATTTGATAAAATAATTAGTCAAATGCATGTTAAATCGATAATTTAGTGCGTACTTACAGGTGAAAAGTGATTCCTTTGGTTTTATTTGTATTTCCTGAGTTGTTTAAACAGTATCTTAGCACACATGAAGGCATATTTTAATAAAATAGAACACAGAATGCACACGTATTGTTGCGTCTAGCGCCTGCCACAGACTAATATAGTTGGAGCGAGCTGGCTCTAACGCGTGTTGTAAACAATCTAGTTGTGACGTCTTCTCTAGTACGTAGTACATTATAACTCAATGTGTTCAGTCGATAGAAAGTTATAATATAAATATATATAAACAAGAAACCATTGTAATTTTCTCTTAATTTTTGAGTTATAGGCAATTTTGTAAAAACATGCGGCAGAGGACTGTTTTGCCACCCAGAGGACTGTTTTTTCCACCCAGAGAACAGTTTATGTCAATATTTATAAGAAGAAAAACACAATATTAATTATTAAATGTAATCAAATAAATTCTCTTTTTTATTGAATACTGTATCACATACAGAATTTAAATACTTATATTTATCAGGAACAAATTGGGAGCTTAGCTCTATAAGTAACGAATTAAAATAATTATAATCAAAATTAAGCTTTGGTACTGAGAACAAGCCTTGTTTACTTATCAATGCAGACTTATTTCTCAAAAACAGGTACAGGTATATTAAAATAATAAAATATTCGTTTCCCTTTTAGGGCAATATCTGGGTTTGGCAACTTCTTTAATACTTGGTCAAAGGACACATCAGAAACATCATTTTCATCGACTCTGAATGTGTGTCCTTTGTCATCACAAATTTTTAAGAAGGTTACTGTTAGTTCGCCTTCTTCCGTGTCTATCTTATTGATTACTGCAGCATAACAATATTCAGTGTTTCTTACTAGAAATTTAACCAAGACGTAATCACCGATGGTGTAATTCTGTTGGTTGATTGAACTAGGTCCAGCCAGTGCAGCGTCGTCGTTGGTCTCCATTGTGGAATCCTGTGAGTTGTCCATGTCTTCACTTTCAGAGTCTGTGTAAATATCATCTACGTTAAGTTTTGTCTTGTTTTTGTACTCTAACACTCCTAAATTGAAATGCTGGCACTCGTCTTCACAAGTGCAACTTAAACTTTTCATTATGAGTTTAGCGGCACTTTGAGCTGATTCCAGAGGACTCCTTACAGCCTTTACTTGATGTATTTTTAAAGTGCCATTAAAGCTTTTTAAATTAACTGTTTCATTTTGAAGGTCGTCTGTCAATTCTTGGATGGCTTTATCGTCGATTGTGAACAAGGTAATTGCAGAACATCTTCGTTGAATGGCCTCTAAGAATGATTCCAAGCTATCAATATCACCTCCTGTAGCGACGACGGCATCAGCGGTTCTCTTGCAGGTCGCCCCAATGCCATCAGGGGCCCCTTTGCCATGGCCACTCTCTGAATAGTTCCAGGTAAACTTCTTCACATTTAAAAGCTCTTGTTGAAGCCTTGATGCCAGGATGTAAAACATCGTTTTGTTTCTGTATTGAGTTACGGGTCCATCTTTAACGAAGTGGATGGTCTTTATGTTAGGTGGGAGAGTTTTAAAGATTGGCCGCAAATGTGCCCATATAGCAGCTGGTGAATGTGTGAGATTTTTGGAAACGGTACAATAAGACTTGATAAAGTTTTTGGTATACACTACCACAGTATGAAGACTTAGCTGAAGTCTCGACCCCCCAAAATGAAATGCTTGTATTTCTTGACCGTATTTGGAACAATAATTTTCTGAAAAATCCATATGTATGATAGCGTCTTCGTCGGTAAGGTTTTGTTTGTATTTCTTGATAGCATTGTATTGATGGGTAATGTTTCTCTCGTGTTGATAATAGGCTTCCAAATCCTCGTGCAGCTCTTCTATTAGTTCTCGAGGGCGAACCGTGAACGTTTTCTTTAGGTATTTGGTAACTGTTCGAGCATTCTTGGTCTTGGGGTCGTTGTAAGTTTGTTTCTCGGATATCCATTTTTTAAATTCAATAAGCTTGCTGTCATCAAACTCCCTGTAGTCCGGATTCTTGTCAATACAGCGTTGGCAGTTTCGTGACAAACATAGCTCGTCATAGCGATTACAACATGTCTTTTCAAGCAGTGCAGTGTAACTATTGTAAGTCAAAATTCTTCGCCTGTGCAATGCTGACAGTTTCAGATCGATGTTCGCGTGCTTTATGCACAGGCATGTGTCACGTTCGTTTACATTTGGTGTTATGACCCAGAAAGGACGTAGACGACAAAACGTTGTGTAGCTTATTTTAAAATGTTCAGCTTGAAACTTCTTGTATAAATTTGCGATGCTATCCGATAGATATCTTTTCTGTTTTTTAACCCCTTTTCTGGTCAGGCATTCTCGTTTTCCTGCGCCAAGTCTGCTGTTGTCATCATTTTCATAGAAGGTTCGTACAGTGTTTATGCAATCAGATGAAATTTTGTCCTTACGAGTCCGAAGCTTGGGTACTAAAACTGATTGACGCGCTGACTTCTGAATTGTTTTATAAGATATAGAACTATCTTTGCTTCGCCATAACTTGTACTTGTGTATTAGTTTACCGGACACGACTTTTCCGAATATTTGTTTTTCTTTGCAGGTTTTTAAATTAGCGTAGTTTTCTTTCAGCTGGGCATTCAACACTTCACCGAATAGCGCCTTTTTGACTACTTCTCTACGAGTTTCTGGCGAATCACACATTTTGGTAAGTTTAGTGTTAGGTGTGTCTACATTTTCCTTTGTCTTAGCTTTTTCCAAACGTTTTAATCTCTTCCTATACTTCTCGGATTTTTTTCTGTAATACTCGATCTTTTTGTCTTTATCCTTTATAATTTTGTCACGTTTCTTTCTAGCATTACGCTTTCTCGCATTACTTGCATCACTTCGTGAAGTGGTCAAAGGTAGTATTGATGGAGAGACAGAACTTTAAGGAGAAGGTGGACCCTCGGATTCGGGCGTATTTTGTCGTACAAAATTGTTTGTAATTTCTTTCAAAGCTTTTTTTTTTGCGCGATAGGTAGCACAGTGCTTTCTCCATTCTTTAGTCACAGCTTTATGTTCACGTCGACTCATATCTTTAACTGCCTTTCTTGTACCTTTTTCCTTCTTTCTTTGGTAGTTTCGTCTTTCTTTTTCCTTCAATTGCTCACTTTTCACAGGGTCATTTTTTATCCGTTGATATCTTAATCTTTCTGCAATTCGTTTCTGCTCTTTTATTTCTTCTTTAGTTTTAGGTTTCTTCTTTGGTGGCATTGCGGCAATACTAAAACAATAAAACATACTATCAAAATTTAAAAAAAAAACCGTAAGGGTTTAAAAACAGGTAGTTACTAGGTACGAATAATTTTATATTCCAAAATCCATAATAATAGAAAACAAAAGACCTGAATTAGCGTGACAGGCCAATGTAAGAAATAAAGAGGCTATCGGCAAGCAGTAGGTTAGTGCAGACTATAAAGAATATTAATAAAATACACGGACGTCAAATAAAACAGTCCTCTGCCACATTGAACAGTCCTCTGTGTTATAAATTTCCAGAGGACTGTTGCACAGAGGACTGTTATTTTTACGTAAAAAATGTCATACCACGTATCAGTTTAAATATTACTTCATAACACAGAAACAGCTATAAATAATCACACTAAGCAATTTTTTTGTTAAATAAATATAATTATAACACATAAAACACCGTAAAATAAACTTACCAGAGGAATGTTTACTCAACACTACAGAGACGTGGCTCACACACAGACACGGAGTTGTCACTGCAGAAAATGGCGGCAACTTGTTTAGCATGGCGACCGAGCGAACTTCAAACTGTTAACGTTCCGTTTCACGCGAAATGTAACCACAATAGTGTTTAATATTTTTGTGGCGCGATATTCAAATTGCGACAGAGGACTGTTCAAAAATGTAATGGACCAAATTCAAACACTAGTTTTTAGTACTAAAAAATTCTCTAAAATTATAATTGTTTTTTGTTCACATGCATACAATATTCTTTATGTTTATAGAGTTGTAAGATTTTACATTTTTAAATACAACTAATAAAAACCGAACCGAATCATACTCGATCCGAAATTAGGACATAACAGAGGACTGTTTTTACAACGCTTTTAGACCGAATTTATGAAATTATTACGATTCCAAACATTCATTAAGCTTGGCTCCTTAAATAACAGGTTATATATTATGTGTTTTCATAAATAAAACTATGCATTAATATAGCCAAAGTAAAAAAAAATGCTTGGACCATGATTTTCCTGTTAGTAGAGAAAGGCCCTTATAAGAAAATAATTTTCTTCTTTATTCTTCTCCTTTTCTTAAAAGTGTAGCTTGTGTTTCTTGCATTCAAAGCTTTATGCATTGTACGTTGTTAGTACCTTGGTCACATACAGTGGCAACCACAATCAGACCAGTTTCTTGCAATTTGCCTATAACGGCTTTCAATTGAGCTGCCAATTCAGGCCCCTTTGTGACAGTGGCCGCAAAGCGAGAGTAGGTAGCGAGCGACGAGCGACACGGATGTATAAATATTTTGAAAAACCGAAAAACCGGAGAAGTTATTGCACTCCGGGAGGTCGGGAGGTTAACCATTATTACCGGAGTCTCCCGGGCAATCCGGGAGGGTTGGGAACCCTACGTATGAGCTTCCTACGCAAATGCTGCTCAATTTCAGATACAGGAGTGCCTCGCTTTCTTCAATGCCAACTTTGGTTATACTGCTCTCTGCAATTAAAAAAAAACATAAATGAAAAACAATCAACAGCATATTTAATAAACACTAGACAAGCAGTGTAGGCATTTATCATTGACAGGACATTACAGCCGAGAACGGGAAGTTAACGGGGCAATGTAAATAGCTTCCAGTACAGTATAAGGCTTGTATAATGCTTTTCTCAAGAAATGCGAGGAAATAAATTTTTCTTAGTAAAATCGTTTTTAAATTGGGTCATCAAGTGACCAGTCATACTGCCATAAAGTTTCGTAAAAATAACGCTAGCTGATGAGTTCTACCTTTTTGAATTTGGAATAAGCACTAGACCGGGAAGTAAGTATTGAAATTCATTCCGCGCACTGAATTTCAAATATAGAATGTGATGAACCAGCCACTACGGAAATGTGGAACGCATTGCATTCCTTTTTAAAATAGAATAATAACATTTTAGAGCTTAAGTGAGAAAAAAATATTTATTTATGACTTACCAGGAATTTGATCTGATCCTATATCTTTAGCAATAATAATTCCAGTAGGTTTAATTGCAGCAACATTTAAAGAAGTAGTCGCAGGAACTGGTTCTGAAAAGGAAAATAATTACATAAAAAAGTACTTCAAAAAATTACATAAAAAATACTGCAGTAAAAACTTATTAATGAAATTTGTATCACCGGTATCACGTCATAAATTACATTATGATAATGTAAACTCCACTCTTTCAAAAAGCCAAACAGAAAATGATGACTTACCAGGAATATGAACAATTTCTATATCTTTGGTAATTCCAGTAGGTTGAATTGCAGCAACATTTAAAGAAGTAGTCTCAGGAACTGGTTCTGAAAGGAAAATAGTAAATTATATTTTAAAAGTACTTCATAAAGAATACTGTAGTAAAAACTTATTAATAAAATTTGCATCACTTCATAAATTACAATGTTAATTGTCAACTTCACTATTTCTCAAAGCCAAACAGATGATGTTTATATTAAATTATTACTTCAAGGCATTTTTTAATAAGAGTATAAATTTATTCTTCACGTACCAACATTGTCCTTCATTTGAGCATCAAAAATAGTTGTTTGAACCTTATTTTGTGGAGCTTCAGGACCTGAAATAATAGTATTTTAAGTTTAATGTAGTTATGTAAAAAAAATTAGCCATCAGGCCAAATCAATATTCAATAGTCAAGTGTATAATTATGTTACTGCTAAAGTACGCAATCCGTTAATGTGCAAATTAACTATTTAATCTGCACATTAACTGATCGAGTCAGTTAAAGTGCGAAATTTTTCTTAAAGTACCTAGCAGATTTACGCACTTTAACTAGTTAACTGATTCCGTGCGGAAGTCCAAGAAGAAATGGCGCCGGAGAGGTGCCATCCGCACGGAATCGGTTAATCTGCATATTAACGGATGCTACACCGTTAAAGTGCAGAAGAAAGTGAGTGAAATAGCCACGGCTTCAGGAAATTTTAGTAAAAGACCTATATTAAAAGTAAATTTTACAAAAACGTCTATTAACCCTTTAGTTCGCAAGAGAAAAAGTAGCGAAAATTCTTAATTTTTTTTAAATACTTTGTTTAGAAATGTCGTTAGGTACATTTGAAAAATACAAAAAAAAATTCTTTTATTTACATTTTTTTAGTAACTGGATGTTAAAAATACATGACATTGCGAAGTAGTCAGTATTTTAGTGTTAAAAAATTATGTAATGCATTCATAACATTGTGAAATATGCAGGAAATTTAAAATAAAACGTCTGCTCCCATTTTAATTTAATATGTTCACACCGTCGCCGGATCCAGGCCGGCTGCCCCTCAACAGCCAGGTGGACGCTGATGGCTGGCGGTGAGAGCCTTGCGGGAGGTGGATACGTTCGGGCGGCGTCAGCAGGCCCGCAACTTCTCCTTGCCGTCCCGCGTGTCGTAGGCCGGTCGCGGGTTCTAATTTCGGGGTTCCTGTGGCGGGGGTAGCCAATAGTGCCGCACTAATGAAACCACGGTTAAAGGTCCAAGTTGTATTTACTCACTGGTCGAATTAGATACAGTGTTCACAATTAACTTTACAATTTATTACTAATAAGATGGCGTCTATGCCATGCGCGCCTCGCGGTCAACAGTGGTGGTCACTTTTACATACGTTTCTGCGACGAAACGAAAGTCCCAGACTTACTAAAAACACACCATCATAGCTACTATGATTTACGCGAAGGTTACACCTTCTAAATTACATTAATACCGGTACGCGTCGCGACGACTCGTATAACCGTGCCGAGCTCGGAATTGCAACAGGATGCGGAAGCGCAACCGCTCCGCCCCTTTGACATTAATAGTGTTGCGTCACACACGCATTCTCACTAGAGATGCGCGATACATCGATTTTGCATGAACATAATATTTATTAAAATACGAACATATTAAATGAAATTCTTTCATACAAATCAACATTTAATGTTCATGATAGTTTTTAAAGCAGTTGCGTTTCTCCACGAAACATAATCTTAAATTGCACTTGCAACAGCGCGTTGATGCCAGATGGAATGGGTGGGAGAGAAAGACGGGTAAATGTGAAAGATGATTTAATAAGAAGGGCGGCTCCTGCATAGCCGTCGCCTCTGTCATCCCGGAGGCAGGAGTTACCCAGGGATCCGAAACCGGGATCCCGAAACTAACCAAGTCTCCGAAATGGCAAAGGCAACAGGATCATATGAGGCAACCATTTGTAAAATTTCATGTCGTTTTGGGCATAGACTGTGGCTATTCTATTGGATGAAATTGAATTATTGTTTAGGAATTCAGACAGTTTATCGGCGACGTTGGGCGGTAGAGGGAAGGCCTTGGGGCTGGAGGGCGATTCCATTGCTCGGGGGAGGGGCTCACGTTCGGAAATAATTGACTGGTGAGCCAAACTGTCATAACCTTGTGGCAAGGGGCGACTGGGGGACCTCGGGATAGTAATTATTTTCCTATAAGAGTGGTTGGAAGGAGGTGAAGGGCAAGGGATTGATGGGTTTTGGGCCGGGTTACTACGGGCAGCATCTGAGTAGGTTCTTGAAACGTGAGGGAATCTTTCACAGGCTTGCAGGTAGGAGATATTTACTTAGGACATTGTGCTTTTGATGGAATTTTGCAGTCAGTTATTAGTTTTCATTTGCCTACAGGGGTTTATTTTTAATAATTTCTTTTGATACAGATAATAAGTACTTATTAATGTTCGTGTAGAGTAGTTTTATTGTATATTATGTTAAACCCATGTTTTGGTCATCAAACATATTTTGTTGGTGGCATGACTTTCAAAGACTTTGATAATTAAAGTCCTACTAACAAATGTAGATTGAAAAGTAGATTACCTTGATTCTATGGGTCTTACAAAGACACACACACACGCACGCATCTATGCGTTACGTCACGCGCGTCTAAATATTTTTTTTTGAAATAATACCAATAATACGAAAAAATATATTTATTGTTTAGTCTTCAAATACATGGTCTAGAAATAAAGCTGGGGCAGTTACATTATTAAATCGGCCCCAGCTTAAATACCATAAAACAGCCATGGTATGGGCACAGCACCCGACCGTACGATTTCCCACTAAGCATGAGCAATAATGAGCAATTACGCTGTCTAAAGTGTTTGCCCTAAGTTGGTTTTTACTTATAAGCAGATAAGTGTAATTTGTTCTACTGCTGATATGTTTGGACTTAATCCTAGCCCGTATAAGGTAAAAGTAAAAGTTTTGACCAAGAAATAAAGGCAAACTTCTTCAATTTCCTCACTAATCCGAATAGAATATGTACCGTTTCTACGAACGTGCTCCATATAATATGATCTTGCCTGTTTTAGTTGGTAGGAAGGATCCAAGAGCAAATCTTGCTAAGTCATCAATTGTAAATCTCGGAAAACTATTTATATGGGGAGCACTACTATCTATGCTTTGGAAAATTGTACATCTTCTAATAATATTTTCCTTTTGAACGAATTCCGACAAAAGGTTTACAGTATTTAATGATTAAACGCACTTACCTGTACGTGAAGTTCTATCATAATTATACGAGAGTTTTCGTCCGAAGATATTGGCATAAGACTATGTAGTAACGCCCAAGATTTGCCACTCGTGCACTGTATTGAGAGGGTATAAATTTTTGTTTTTTATTCGTTTAGTGAGGGTAGATATCCTACGCGACGTCGTCAGCCGAGCCGCTCTGTCGCCATCGCTTGTCATTACGTTCAGAGTACCTACCTGTTAAGTACATAAATTTGCGGGAGGATGGGAGGGTTGCCAATATCTTCGGACGAAAACTCTCGTATAATTATGATAGAACTTCACGTACAGGTAAGTTCGTTTAATCATTAATTATACTTAAGTTTTCGTCCTCGATATTGGCATAAGACTATGTAGACATTGAGAGCTAGGAGATTAGTCATTAGAAAAGAAGGGCAAATTTATGGGTTCAGAACTTCTATTGTAAACATAATTGTTACAATGATACAATAAATTTAATCTTAAACAAAATACATATTTTTCATATACCTCCTTACATTTTTGAAAACAAAATTTCACACAAATCATTGCACATCTTCATTAATCATAATATTTGACATAATTGAAGTAGCAAAATCACTATTCTCTGTGTTATTAGTCACAATATTTCTATTATAAAATTTACCAAACACCTGTGAGCTACCAGACCACCCAGCTGTATTCCTTATAAGGTCTATAGTAATTCCTAGTTTATGTGCCTTAGACGTAGCCGCATGGCGAGTGCTGTGTGCGGTAAATGTTAACACGTCTATTCCACATTGTTCTAAGACTGATTTAGTCCAGCGACTTAATGTTTGTGAACCACGTAGTAACGTTCCTAAGGCTTCCTATAACTAATAAAGAGACAGTTCTGATTACCACGCAGAGGTTTTGATCTTTCTAAATAATCAATCAATGTTCTGCAAGGACATATAGCAGAGTTTTGATTAAAATATGGCAAGGTAAGAATAGGTTGGTGTGAGCCAAATTTTGACGTTTTTATAAAATCAGGTATTTTGATAATAATAGAATCAGTATGTTGTTCAATATTCTGAACAATTATCTTAGAAAAAGTTTGCATTCTATGCGCTGTAATCAAGGCCAAAATTGTGATTAATTTCTTAGTGAGATTTTCTAAAGTTAATTCGGAATTTGGATACCAGGTGGTTAGCACATCTAAGACAGTGGACGTATCCCATGTAATATTATATTTAGGTAACGCCGGGCGTAACCTGTACACACCTTTAAAGAACCGTTTTATAATATCATTGTTGTCGAGAAATTAATGACAGCGCAGATCTACAACTGTTCAAAGTACTGAACTGCGCACCATCATTAAACAACTTCGTGAGAAATGAAATTACATTAGAAATTGATAAATCAAAATTAAATAATCAAAATTATTTTTTACACAATACCTAAACCATTTTTTAAAACAGGTATCATATTGTCGGAGGGAATTTTCCGATAGTGAAGACATTATTATATTTAGTGAGGAAGATGGAATGTTTCTTATCAGCAGCGCCGCGCGGATAATACTGCGGCTGGTGAATCAGCCGATCGCTGGAATGAGACAAAATTAAATTGTCGTTTTGTGAAAGTACTAACTTTTTTCCGACAACCAATTTATTAAATAAAGGAAACCACGGTTGTGCGGGCCATAATGGAACTACTACAATACCTGACGACTTGTCCGAAATAATTTTTTGTAGAACTTTTAATATTATAGAAAAAGGTGGGAACGCATAATAATAATAGTCTGACCATGAAATTGTAAACGCATTTATTGCAAATGCATCGGGATCCCTATTCCACGACACGTATTTTCACATTTTTTATTTACACGGCTAGCAAATAAATCTATATCGGGTTGGCCAAAACATGACATAATTTTTTGGAAAGCATAATCCGCGAGTTCCCATTCGACGTCAGGATGTATACGGCGTGACTCGGCATCAGCTGTGGTGCTATCAGCGGAACGTATATATGAAGCATATACATAAATATTTCGAAATTCGCACCACTGCCACAACTCTTTTGTTATTCGAGTTAGATGCGGGAATTGTGCTCCATCCATTCTATTTATGTAAGAAATGGCTGTGGTATTGTCAATTCGAAGAAGAATTTGACAATTAGATTTACTTTGAGCAAACGATTTTAAACCTAAAAAGGCCGCTAAGATCTCTAAATAGTTAATGTGGTTTTTCTTTTCCGTTATGGACCACATACCGCTAGTTTTGTCATCCCCACATGCGGCACCCCAACCAGTCGTTGAGGCATCCGTAAAAATCTCTAAACAATAGTTATCTGTTTTAATTTTATTACCCGCATGGTAATTAAGGTCAGGTGCAATAGAAACAGGTAAATTCATAACTTTATCATAATTTTCATCAGATAACAAATTCAGATACTTGATTCGCTCAAGTTCTTTAGTATATAAGCGGCCATATTGAATTGCATAACAAGAAGAGTTTAATAAACCTAATAAATAAGCAAAATCTCTTATTTTACAGTGTTTTAAAGATTGAAACTTTAATAATTCATTTTTTATTTTTAGCACTTTGTCTGCCGGTAAAGTGATTTGTAAATTTTTCGAATCAATTATAAAACCTAAGAATTTACAGATCCTTTTTGGTATGAGACAACTTTTTTCAATATTAATTATAAATCCTAAACTTTTAAGTAGATAGCTTGTATCAAATATACTTCTTCTGCAAGAATCATCATAACCGACTAAAAAGTAATAATCCAAATATATTGTGGACAAATGACCTGCGCATCGCAATAACCTAATAACTAGTTTCATAATTTTTGTAAAAACGTATGGTGCTGTACATAAACCAAAAGGTAAACAATTGAATTCATATACTTTATCATTAAATATAAATTGTAAATACTTTCTAGACAATGAATGAATTTTAATTAAAAAATATGCGTCTTATAGGTCAAGCGTACTCATATAACAATTTTTAGAAACTATTTTTAATGCTATTCTAAGATCTTCAATTTTAAAATGAGCAGTATCTATGAATTTATTTAATTTTTTTTAAGTTTAGTACAAATCTAGATTTGCCGTTTGGCTTAGGTACTAAAAAGTAACTGGATATAAATTGATTTTTGTCGGGGAGACATTTCGACACAGCGCCGATTGCAATAAGATTATCGATAACATTAGACATTTTTAACTTTTCAGTAGGTGAAAGTACAATGTTCTTGGGAACACAAGATTGTATAACAGGCTTTGAAAAATTGATATTGTAACCTTGTATCCATGATAACACTCGAGGGTCAGTGGTAATATTTTGCCAATGGGTGTAAAACGAAGAGAGTCTACCAGCGTAATTTACCTCTACTGACGCCAATTTCGAGCCGGGCCCTGCTGCGATGACTTCCTCGATGACCTGGCAGGCTGACTCCTGTGAGCAGCAGGCTCCTTCGTCCTCTGAGTCCCCGTTGGCCTGCGCCCCGGGGGAGGAGCCTTCCAGTTTAAATACTGGGATGCTGGAAAGGTCTTCTTAGAAGGCCCTGGCTTTTTCATCTGGACTGGCTTAGGTACACTAGGCTTCAGTTCAGCACCCGATTTGGAGATAGCTTTTGCACTCTTTAGGTTATCAGCAAAATTATGACCGAATAAGAAACTGTCAACTTTTGTACCTTGTATTTGGTCTTTTAAATCTTTCTTTAGGTTATTCATTAACATACCCCTTCTAATAGATGTATGTTTGTACTGAATGTCGCATAACATGCAAGTGGCATCCATTAATAACTGAAGTTGTACTGAATCTTTCTTTTCGTTAGACATCAAAGGCATGATAGCTTCCGTAACACATGAAATAGCTACTGCTTACTGTTTTTGCTTACCTTCGATATTCTGATCTCTTTTTAACACAGATTCTGTAATATCGGCTTTTACCTCTGGGTTTAGAGATGGTGCTCCTATAAGGAGACAATTAGAAGGTACAGCATATTTGTTATGAAGCTCTTTTCTCATTTCAGTTGTCAAACCAGAGTTTGCAATATGTGCCAACCTGACGGCCAGAGCTGGTAAGATTTCCTTACTCTTTACCTTTGATACTGTTGGGTCGTCACCCAAGATGTCGAGAATATCGCTGTCAAGTTGTACAGTAGGCGATGACTCCACTGTTAGAGTATCTGTATTTGATGGCCCTGGTATTGGTTCATGCACCGGCTCGATGGATGGACCAGGCTGCACGTCGAGCGCAGTAGCCGCATCAGGTGCCAGCGTATTCACTTGCACCGTAGACCTAAGTGACTTTGGTTCTACCTCATCATCATTTGAATTTTCTGATTCTACAGGGATTTCTGAAAACATCAATACCAGCCGCATACAGCATATGCTTATAAGTTATGAAATAAAAATTGATGTAGGTATCATTTTTTTTTTTTTAATCCTGCTTAACCCAAGAGATAATTACAGTTTATTTATTGCATACATAGTATGTAAGGTGAATAATATTTTGAGCAGAAGTTTACTTCTGTAGGTATTTGAATTTTGCTATTTTATCATCATCATGTGGGTTAATAATGGTTACTAATTTATTATTTAGTACAATTTTTTAACAGCCCATTAGTCTGTTAAAATACGCTACTTTGATAAAGAGTAGGTTAGCGTGAGCATAACAAAATAAAACATTTTTTGCTCAATGGCGCAATGATCTTAATTAATCTACTTGTCAGTATCCTTTTGATACAAATTGTCAACAGCCCCTACGTCTGTTGAAATACGCTACTTTAAAAAAAGTAGGTTCATATGATCGATCATAAGTAAAAAACACATGCGCAGTGATAACATTAAATCAGTTTAGATTTTTTGTACAAATAGTTAACATCATGAACATCGACAGAGTGACAGTCCTTCCACAACTATCCGCATCTCCGAAGTCATGAGATTAGTCTTTTTATATACCACATACCTTGAATGTCTAAAATCTCCGGCAATGAATCGTCATAATGAGAAAAATTTGATGAACTTGAGTCACGACGTTTTTTACGTCGAACTTTTTTTAGTTTTCGTTGTAGTTTACGTAATTTCCTTTCGAGGTATCCAAAATCTTCTGTATCATCATGTTTTCGCTTCGGTATTATTTATTTTTGCCCTAAAAACTGCAATAATAACAAAAAAACAACAAACTATCCAAGTTAAACTTTGTTATGTAACGAACGGAGCAACGTAGTGGCGCACTGGAACGCGAATGACAAGCGATGGCGACAGAGCGGCTCGGCTGACGACGTCGCGTAGGATATAAAAAACAAAAATTAATACCCTCTCAATACAGTGCACGAGTGGCGAATCCTGGGCGTTACTACATAGTCTTATGCCAATATCGAGGACGAAAACTTAAGTATAATTGGAATAGGTTGATGGAATTTGTTCAAAAGTGCACATGCTATTTTAAAGTCAATTATAAGGTGTGCTGTAGCTCTAATAAAGAAGTCTTGCCTGAAAAGCTTAAAATCTCGTTTTATTTTCCCATTTACAACTTCTACCACCTATCGACACATAGTTACACATCTAGATTTATTAGCTCGCATTGTTGTAATATAAGCTGATGTTCGTTTTCTAATAACGACTCTAGCATATGAGTTCTATAACCAAAGCTCTGTAATTCACCAATTACGTCTCTAAACACTCTGTCTAAAAAGACATCGCCTTCTCTAAAAAATGACCTCATGGTACCATGTTCTTCCCTAAAAAGAGCACTCATGATAGACGTGTCATTTTGCGTGGCTTCGTATGGTCGAAAGCAGTCTAAAATATACCTATACAACTGCGCCTGCCTGTGGTAGTTGTACGACGAGAGGTTTTCTTGATGAGGTTGGTTAGAGAAACAACAGGTAAAATGACTGCGTATAATGTTGCTTGTTTCACAGTTGTACAGGGAGTGTTAAACAAGATTTATATCGAAATAAAGAAACTGCGTTACTATGACTAAAGTATTACAAATTAGGGAATGGTGCGGAGTGCAAATCATGATGCAATACATTAGTAAAATTAATATTGACCTAAATATATGATACACATAAAACTTGAGCCTAATGCAATAAAGGATGATGCAATAATATTATGTAGTACAAGTAGGCACATCACTTCCCCTCTTTTTAAAAAAAAAATGTACACTTCTGTTTACAAATAAAAAGTAAATAATCAAGTAAAATAAGTTTAAAATGTATAAAAAAAATTTAAATGTATAACATAAATAAAATTTAAAAAAAAATAAAATTAAGTAAAAAAAAAAATAGTAGGTAAAAGAATAACCGGAAAGGCTTTTAACTACGGGCGATAGCACATTTCATTACACATTGCTTTTCACTGATGCAAGAACACTTTACACTGATGCAAGAACACTTATGGCGTCAGCTGCCCTCATCAGGCAACGGAGTAGGCAGGAGCGCGAGGCTGTGCTGGCTGCTCGAGGCCCCTGCGGCTGGCTCGTGTACCTCCAAACTCTCGTCTCAGCATCTCAATGTACCGATTTTTACAACATCGATAAACCAGGACACCGATCGTTATCAGTAACGTTCCTATGATGATTGCCGCTAACAAGTCCAACTTGCTATGCGTCATTTCGTGAAAGAAGCTGGTGTCTGCTTTGTTTTCAGCGCCATTTTGCGCTATTATAACTTGCTCACGGCTCTGACTTTTTCCCATTTTTATTTATTACTTTTAAAATGTTGTAAAAAGTTGCTCGATGTTTGACAGAATAAAACGTAATGAGCACGTTTGATTGATTTATTCATCACGGCATAAATCGCACCGTAGGCTTAATAAGGCGTCCGGATCGGGTTCTAATGTAATTGTTTTGATTACTACTTGCTCTTTGACTACTAGTATATGATTCTGAGTCTGGTATGCGCGGACTGGACTTATTTGACTGGACGGGTTGAATTTCTATGTCACTGTGTACTAAAAATGCGGGTTTTAGACGATCGATTGATATCGATTTAATTGTCTCTGATATCATAACTTTAAAAACTTTGTTCCCGTGCTCTACAACTTTGTAAGGTCCACAATAAGGTGGTGTTAGAGGCTTTGTCACATGGTCACAGCGAACGAAAACATGTGTACATGACTGCAATGATGGATGAACAAAAATTTTATTTTGTCTGTTTGATTTTCTCGGAACAGAAGATAAATTGCGTAAATGCTCTCTTAAGTTGTGCAACAAGGTTTCGTTATCAGGGATGTTCGGCGTTGACGGCTCGAAAAAATCACCTGGAAGCTTGAGAGTTGTACCGTAGACGAGTTCGGCTGCGGATATATGAGTATCATCGCGTAAGCTGGTTCTCAAACCCAATAGTGCGGTAGGCAGCTCGTGTAACCAATTTTCGGTATTTCCACGAGCCATCAATGCGGACTTAAGCGTTCTATGCCACCTTTCGACCATCCCGTTCGCTTGTGGGTGGTAGGCTGTAGTGTGAATTTTAGATATTCCCAGCCGTTTAGCTAAATCACTAAATAAACGAGACTCGAACTGACGGCCTTGATCAGTTGTTATTCTAAGTGGGCAACCGAATCTTGTAATCCACTGACTGTATACTGTTTCCGCGACACTTTCGGCCGTAATATCTTTTAAGGGTACTGCTTCTGGCCAGCCTGTGGCCCTATCGATCATGGTTAATATGTACTTGTAACCATGACAGTACGTCAGCGGACCAACGATGTCCACGTGCAAATGTTGAAAACGATCACTATGCGGAAAAGTGGTGAAAGGCGCTATGGTATGGCGATGAATTTTAGATTTTTGGCAATCCAAACATGTTCGTGTCCAATCATTAACGTCTTTATTCATAGATTTCCAAAAAAATCTATTTGTAATCATCTTTTTCGTGGAACGAGTACCAGCGTGACTCATTCCGTGAATTGCTTTAAATGCTGTAACTCGAAACTGTTTCGGTAAGAAAGGACGCGCTGATTGCTTAGATATTTCACAATAAATAGGTCCATTGCAGTTTGGGTAGTAAAAAGCTTTAAACTTTAAATTTTCAGATTTAAGTAATTCTTGCAGCTCTTCGTCATTTTGCTGTACAGTGGATAATTCATTGTAGTTCAATGGCGATGGCATTTCTATTTCTTCTATGCGAGAAAGAGTGTCTGCGACGATGTTCTGAGATCCTTGGATGTGTTCGATTGATGTGCAGAATTGTCCAATATAATCCAGGTGTCGACATCGCCTCGGGGTATCACTGCTGCTTGTAGCTTTTTTATGTAACGCAAACACGAGCGGCTTGTGATCCGTATAAACTGTGACATGTTGGCCTTCAATCATATAGCGAAAATGTTTGACCGCCATGTATATAGCCAGTAATTCTCTATCATAAGCACTGTAGCGTTGCTGTGCTTCGCTGAATTTGCAAGAGAAAAAACTTAAAGGCTGCCACTCTTGACCCACTTTTTGTTGCAGAACTGCGCCTGCACATGTGCTGGAGGCATCTGTCATGAGCGCGATGGGTGCGCAATTGACCGGATGTGATAATAGCACTGCTTCCCGTAGATTATTCTTGCAGTTCTGGAAAGCGTCTTCAGCCTGTTTAGTCCAAACAATTTGGGTTTTATCCTTACGTTTAGTGTTATGTAAATAGCTGTTTAAAATTGCTTGTTCTCGAGCGGCGTTTGGCAAATGACTTCGGTAAAAATTAATCATCCCCAAGAAACGTCGTAATTCTTCGATGGTGTTTGGTTTGGGGAACTCGGAAATAATTTTAACTCTATCTTCCAGCGGCCTTATTCCCTTAGTTGAAACTCGATATCCCAAAAAATCAATTTCAGTTTTTCCAAATTCGCACTTAGCCTGATTAATAGTTACGCCGTATTTATTTAAGCGTTCGAAAACTATTTTTAGGTGCTCCCGATGTTCTGAGGCCGTTTTTGAGGCCACTACGGTGTCATCGATATAATTGAATAAAAAGTCTAAGCCTTCAAAAACGACATGATTCATGAAACGCTGGAAGGTTTGCGCAGCGTTTCGTAATCCAAAGCTCATACGCGGGAATTCGAAAAGTCCGAACGGTGTTATTATAGCCGTCTTCTCGATATCTTCGGGAGCGATTGGAATAAAATGGTAAGATCGATGAAGGTCAATTTTTGAAAATTGACTTGTTTAATGACTTCCTTTCCTAGCTTGGTGACGACTAAATTAAATTTAGCCTCGTCGCTGAGCTTTTGTGGTGTTAATATGGCCTCACATTGCACAAACCAGAGGCGGGGCTGATCGCACCAGAACTCAGGTAGTCTTGATGATACCGTGACTGTTGCTAATTCTGATACGCCGTTGCCGGAGACTGATGGACCTGGGGTGGTCATCTTGAAAGTAACCACGTCGGCCAGTAGATCGTGTCAGGCAGTAGATCACGTCGAGCAGTAGATCACGTCGAGCAGTAGATCACGTCGAGCAGTAGATCACGTCGGGCAGTAGATCACGTCGGGCAGTAGATCACGTCGGGCAGTAGATCACGTCGGGGTCACCAATATACAACTGCGCCTGCCTGTGGTAGTTGTACGACGAGAGGTTTTCTTGATGAGGTTGGTTAGAGAAACAACAGGTAAAATGACTGCGTATAATGTTGCTTGTTTCACAGTTGTACAGGGAGTGTTAAACAAGATTTATATCGAAATAAAGAAACTGCGTTACTATGACTAAAGTAGGGAATGGTGCGGAGTGCAAATCATGATGCAATACATTAGTAAGATTAATATTGACCTAAATATATGATACACATAAAACTTGAGCCTAATGCAATAAAGGATGATGCAATAATATTATGTAGTACAAGTAGGCACATACCCATCACAGCATACTATCAAAAATGCTTTGATGATTGGCAACTTATGTTAACTATACATCTTTTTTAATACAAATATTAGACATACACATACGTGCCATCACATATGACGATTGCAGGCTTTGTACTTGGAGGCATTTCAGGGTTGCCATAAAAACTTTCTGGTATAATTCTGTTCCCAGTTGCTACATCTTGGACAGAGAAATTATTTGTACCTAAATATGCTGAGACAAACTCTTTGTTTAAGCGGTTTCTGGCTGTATTCATTAATCTTTCTAAATTGGATCTAGGCAAATTAAAAAGCTTTAATCGCTGTCACTAGTTCTCAGTTTTGCTAACAATATGCTCAAAGCCAGTCTAGGTTTTTTGACTTGATTTTTGAGGCTAGGAACAATAGTTAAAAGTTCTCAACCAATAATGACATAAATGTGGATCCATATTATTGACATTATTGAAATCTTAAGGGTCGTTCAGCAGCTTTTTCCAACTTCGAAAAGTTATCTTTTTTTTTTATAGTTAGCTCGGCAAATGACTCCATCCCACCTGATGTTAAGTGGAAATGGAGTCCAGACGCGAAGATTACTGGTGCAGCGTGGAAACAAACGTAGCTTCAGTTAACTTCACTCTACCAGCCTACAAGGTGCTTCTTCACGCCTCTTTTGAAGGACCCCATATCATAGGAAGGAGGGAAAACTTGTGCTGGTAGACTATTCCATCTTTTGGAGGTGCGACAAAGAAACGAGTCACCAAATTTCTTTGTGCGCGATGGGATATTTGAGACAGCGAAGCGGTGATTCCGAAGAGCAGCACGTGTACTCCCATGAAGAAAGGGAGGAGGTGGGATGAGGTCAAAGAGCTCTTCAGAGCACTTGCCATGGTATAAGCGGTAAAACACGCTGAGTGACGCAACATCTCTACGCAATTGCAGAGATTCAAGAGTATTTGCCACTTCTGCATTGCTGATAATGCGTTCAGCGCGACGCTGCAATCTGTCCAAGGCATCGAGAAGGTACTTTGCGGAACCGTCCCAGATGTGCGAGCAATACTCCACGCAAGACCGTACCTGTGTCTTGTACAAAAGGCACAACTGGTCCGCCGTAAAAAATCGCCGCACTCTGTTCAGAATTCCGAGTTTTCGTGAGGCTGTTTTGATCACGGCTTCGATGTAATCACTTTGGTTCAGATCGCAGCGTATCGTCACGGGCCACGGGCACCCCAGAGTATGCCAGTTGGTCTTGTACATTGTCAGATGACAACCATTACCTCTCCAGGTTGGTTGACATCTTGCTGTAGTTGCCTTTGTATCATGGATAAGTCACTTTTACGTCAAAGTGAGATTATCACTGATATAGAACGCATCGATGACGTTCCGTAAGCACGTGTCCGCCCCGTTGCACGCGTTGGCGCCCACACTGTGGCGGTATATATGAAGATCGTTCCCAAAACTCAAATTATACTAGAAAATAAGTGTTCATGCGCAAAACTTAATAAAAACTACATTTGAGTGATCATTGTCTATAATTCTTGATCCAGCATATTCAGCTTATCAAAATCAAAGTTTTTTTTTCATAATTAGGTAATTTGCGGTTAAGGGTTATAATTGGATCGGAAGAAATGAACAAACGATTAATTATGTCGGTAAGGTTATTAGTTCTTGATGTTTTCCTTGGAAAATTTTCTCGATAGGACTTAAAGTCTTTATTTCGGGCTTCTTGTGCCTCCTCACTCTGCTTTTCTATATCCCATAAACCAATATCTTTATTCATCCCCGGCCAAAAGAATCTCTTAGTTATGAGTTTCCTTGAAGTAATGATACCAGGGTGGCTTAGATTATGTACCGAATTAAACGCTATTCGCCGAAATTGTTCGGGCAAGTAGGGCTTAATAAACGGTGTTGACGTTTCACAATAAATGTATTGTTTGCATTCAGGAACAACGATTTGTTTTAATGAAATGTTCTTTGTTTGGTTACTGATTAACTGTTTTAAGCTAGCGTCAGTTTCCTGTGCAGAGGCGAGTTCTGCGAAGTCTAGCGTCGTGGGACATGTTATTGTTTCAACTCGCGATAATGTGTCGGCTACAATATTATCTGTGCTAGCAATGTGTCGAATATCAGTACAAAACTCACTAATGTACATAAGTTGCCTTGTTCTGCGAGAAGTTTCTTTGTTCCCACTAAGTTGGGTGAAGGCAAAAGTTAATGGTTTATGGTCCGTATAAATTATTAATTCGCGTCCCTCAAACAGCTTACGGAAGTGAATGGTCGCTTCGTAAATACTATCATAGGTACTGTATTTACCTTGAGCTGGAATTAATTTTCGTGAAAAGTAACCTAATGGTTTCCAACAATTGTTACTGCGTTGCTGCAATACAGCGCCTATGCAGTTATTTGACGCGTCGGTCAAAGTGCCAATGGTGCATCCGGTGTCGGATATGACAATGTTGCGGCTGACTTTAAGGCGTTTTTGCACTGAATAAAGGCTTTATTAGATTCGTCCGTCCAATTGATTTTAGTTTTATCTTTACGTTTTGCACCAACTAAGTAATTATTTAAAAATGACTAAAATTGAACTGCGTTGGGCAAGTGTGGACGATAAAAATTGACCATACCGAGAAAGTGGCGTAATTGATCAACTGTTTCTGGCCTTGGGAAATTAATTATTGCCTTTATTAGCGGGCTCAATGCCTTCAGAAGTAACTTCATGGCCAAAAATTCTAATTTAGTTTGGCCGAAACGACATTTACTTAAGTTAATTGTTATTCCAAATTTCTCTAAACGATCGAATAACGCTGTTAAATGCCTTTTATGAGAAGTCTCTGAGTGAGAAAATGTTTTTACCTGACAAAATAAAAGTAAAATCTCTTAAACGAGGGATTGGGTATCGATCAGGTTTAGTTATTGCGTTCAGTCGTCGGAAGTTCCCGCAAGGGCGTAGTTCGCCCCTGCTTTTGGGTACGATGTGCAAAGCACTGGCCCATGGTCTCTTTGAAGGTCGACAAATCCCTAGTTCTATCATAGTATGAAATTCTTCTCTTACCTTTTTATATCTGGCCGGCGGCAGCGGCCGTGTCTTTGCGTGTACCGGATGTCCTGAAGTCTCTATATGGTGCAGTACAGCATGGTTAGGCATGTGCTTAAAAGAAAGATGTTTAGTAAATTCAGGGTATTTAGATAAAATGTCATGGTACAAGTGTGAATTTTCATAAGTGTTGATTGAAGGAAGTACTATATTACTAATATAACCGATGGTTCGTATGTTGGCTAACCCATCTATCAGTTTACGGTTACTTAGGTCAACTAAAAGCTTATAAGGAGTTAAAAAATCTGCACTGAAAATAGGTTGGCTTACATTAGCTAAAATAAAGGACCAGCGGAAGGGTCTTGTTAGCTTAAAATCTAGCACTAAAGTCTTTAATCCGTAAGTGTCAATGATTGTACTATTTGCGGCATAGAGTTTATACTCGCTTTTAACACTTGCACTTGAGCACTTTTTGTTTTTACGAAATGGGAGCACTGAAATACTTGCACCGGTATCCACTAAAAATGTATAACCGTTCTTTAATATAAACTCTGTTGTAATGTTAGATACGCAGGCTCCCAACGCAGGCTGCGCAGAGGCTAGTTTCCCTGGTTGGGTTTCATCTCCTGCCAAGCACAAGGTTTCACACACTTGTTGGCCTCTTTTTTTTAATTTTGCGTGATAAAAACAAAGTTTGTTCTTGTTTGGGAATCGCCTGTCCGTGCTTCCATTACGCCGGGAGTGTGTTGTGTCGGGAACATGGTTCGTGAATTTCACAACACTGATGCACTGACTTAGAGACTGGCGTAGCGTAGCGATTGAAATGAGTCGTTACAAAAGTCCTTTTGCGTGGTCACCAATGTTCAGGTTGTGTTCTGCTAATATTCTTAGTTGGTTTATTTGTTGTTTAACTATTGTAGGTTATTAATAAATGAATAAAACTTTACACTTGAAGTTATTTATTTCGATTTACCAATCAGAAGTGCAACACTATTTATATTATTACAATGTAATATTAGGCTGTTAGTTACAGCGGCTGTACGCTACGCCAGATATGCTACGACTGGTGAGGGCGACACGTACGCCTGCCTGCTACGACTCGTGGTACAATGTTGAGTCGGCAGATTGTTCGTAGCAATGCTACAAACTTATTAATTTTTCCATATTTCGATATCGATTAAGACTTCAATATTTTCAATTGTTTCTTCTTCGTTTTTATTTGTGTATAGGTTTGCAATTAAATATAGTAGCAAATAAAATATTTTGCAAATAAATAGTTATATAGTTGCTTGTTTAGCCTAAAATGTCAACCTTTATAGCCATATAAGTAGTTTGTTCATTTGAAACTAGATGGCGCCACCCACCGCTCAATTTAGATGGCACTATCAAGTTTTTAGCCCAGGCTATATAGGTCACAATTTGTTTTGATTAAATTAACAGTTTCTGGGAGCTATTGCGTATTTTAATTCTAACCAAACATTGGTCCTTCGAGCCGGATATAGTGAAATAGCAGGAATAGTGACATAGTGACATAGTGAAATAGTGAAGTGATAACAGTGTCGGATTGGATTTCAGTGTATGGACGTCATCGGTACCGTGAGTAATAGACTAAGGAAAGTGAACTTTATTCTCTTGTGAAAAATAACTTAGTAAAATCAGTGTAAATTTGGACTTAGAAAAATTTGTGTTAAAAAAGACTTGTAAAAATCAGCGTTAATTTGGACTTAGAAAAATTTGAGTGAATTTGGACTTAGAAAAATTTTAGTAAATTTGGACTTTGAAAAAAATTTTAGCTAAAAAAGACTTAGAAAAATCTGCATTAAAAAAGACGTGTTTGTGTAAAGGGCGTAAATTTGGACTTGCATACCTAAAGTTATTAAACATTTTAGTAATAAAAATATAAATAGACCACATTTCAATAACAATCTACAAAATGGAAGAACTTCAGAATAATCAAATAGAAAAATTCAGTCTTATAAAAAAGTTGTCTAATAATGTAAAGAAGTGTCCAAAAGAGCGCTTAACTAAAGCACACTTAGAAACAAGATTAGAAACATTGGAACAATATTGGCTAAAGTTTCAATCTAACCATGATATCCTAGCAGGAGTTTCAGCAGAGAAAAAAGCTCAACTAAGTTATTTTAAAGAAAATTTAAACGATAGTTGTGTTGATTTGTATTTGGAGTTAAAAACTTATATTAAAGAGAAACTAGAGGTTCTTACTTACCAAGTAAACCAAACCATAGCTGCAACTCCAACAGATAGTCAGATGTCAAGGTCATCTTGCAAAGTAAAGCTACCGCCTATTGAAATCCCAAAATTTTCTGGTGAATACAAGGATTGGATATCGTTTCACGACCTGTCCACATCACTTATCAACGACAACGACACATTGAGCAAGGTCAACAAATGTCAGTATCTCAAGTCCAGTTTGCAAGGTGAAGCTGAAAATTTAGTAAGACAGATTCCCGTCACAGAGGCTAACTACGAGTTAATATGGGAAACACTAAAAAAGAGATACAACAATCGTAGACACATTATCAACTCATACATAGGCAGACTCTTAAATCAGAGAAAAATCACTCACGACACACCTAAAGCGATCAGAGATATCTTAGACATACATCAGAGTGCTTGACGTCATTAAAAGCCATAGAAGTACCCACAGACAAATGGGACGATATAATAGTTTACGTCATCATTCAAAAACTAGACACTGATTCGCACCGACTTTTTGAACAACGCATAGAAACATTAGACAGACTTCCAACATGGAAAGATTTGTCGGAATTTTTGGAGTTACGATTCAGAACTTTGGAAGCAGTTAAAGGCAAGGATACTCAGTCACACACTAGAAATATAGCAACTGCCAAAAGCTTCACTGCAAGTGTGACTCAGCCATTGAAATGTGTATTTTGTTATTTTTCTAAGATTAATATTACAAAAAATAGTATAACACCAACAATGACAAGCACAAAATGTTTTCGTGGCTAATAAGCATAATGATTTTGTAATTCTACACCAAAACATACAAGGTTTGCTTTCTAAAAAAGATATCATTGAGATAACCCTAGCGGAGCTTGATTCTCATTTATGTCCTGAGGTGCTGTGCTTTACAGAAACTTTTATTATGAATGGAGAGGAAAAGAATATATTTTTGCATAATTATGTACTAGCTATACACTATGGAAGAAATAAAAAAAGAGGGGGCACATGTATATTGGTAAAAAAAGGGACTATATACAATAAAGTTAACATTTTCGATGAGCTTCCTGTGAATTTTCATTTTGAATGCTGCTCTATCTCTATTCCATCATACAATATTATAGTTGTTTGCTTATACCGTAGCTCAACCGCTTCAAATAAACGACATTTTGATTTATTCTTAGAAAAATTTGAACAACTATTGTACATATACCAACATAAACATCACAAACAAAGAATAATTATTGTTGGGGACATTAATATAAACACTTTACAAAACAACAACATTACCACCAAACTAAAAGGCATATTAAATAATTATAATCTAGAGCAACATATAACCCAACCAACAAGAGGCTTATCATGCATTGACCACATTTTTAGTAATATAAAAGGTGCAAAGAGCACAATCCTTTCGTTGTGGTTATCTGACCATGACACTGCACAGATACTTAGTTTCCACATCAAAAGAAAACCACAAATAGCTAAACAAATACATACATTTAAGAGAGGTTATTCTGACGAAAATATCATTAAGTTCAGAACACATCTCTCATGCCTCACTTTTACAGATGTATATAATGAAAGTAATCCTAATGAAGCATTTAATAAATTCCATGACTGGTTCTGTTTACTTTATAAATTATGTTTCCCAGTTTGCAAAGTCACAATAAACACTAACTCTAACCAGCACTGGATCTCTAAGGGTATTAAAAAAAGCTGTGCATCAAGTAGAGCGCACCGTCTTAATCACAATAAAAGGAAAACATACAACACAAAAAAGAAATATCAAACATACTCAAAAATACTAAAACGATGCATACTACAGGCAAAAAAACAGTCAAATAATAAATATATCTTTAATAATAGTAAAAAAAACACATGCAAAGCTATATGGAAAATTATACACGAGGAGACAAATACCAAACCGACATGTAACAATTATATTGAAACTATAGACTATAATCAACATAATATAAATAATCCAATAGAAATTGCCAATAAGTTCAATGACCATTTTATCAATATCACAGGTGTCACGCATGCGAAAACAAATAATGACTTGCATGGGAAAACTAGTAATCTGATAAATTCCATTTATCTGACTCCTGTTGATGAGTACTGTGTTAGAAAAACTATTAAGTCCCTCAAAAACACAAACTCTGAAGGGTATGACAACATATGTACAAAGGTTCTGAAGGCATGCAATGAAGAAATAGCCCCTGTTCTAACATTTCTTATAAACCTATCAATATCCTCTGGGACCTTCCCAGACAGGCTTAAGTATTCACTAGTCAAACCCTTGCATAAAAAAAATGAAAAAACAGTAGTTGACAACTACAGACCCATTACACTAATCTCAATCATATCAAAGGTTTATGAAAAAATTGTACTTGAGAAACTGATGGTGTTTTTTGAAAAGTATGGTATATTAAATCAAGATCAATTCGGATTTCAAAAAAAGAAATCCACAACCCATGCCATATTCAACCTAGTGAATGAAATACTAATGAACATAAATGAAAATAGGTACACAACAGCTCTTTTCCTTGACATGTCTAGAGCGTTCGATTATTGCTTACATGACACCCTACTAAAAAAGTTGGAAAACAACGGCATTAGGGGGCCTGCACTAAATTGGCTAAAAACTTATTTGAGCAATAGGATGCAAGCCGTTGAAGTAGCTAAACTCGATAAAAATAATATAACCCAAAAATATCTATCTGAGTTTAAAGAAATCAAGTTTGGGGTGCCCCAGGGGAGTGTCTTGGGCCCATTTTTGTTCCTCACTTATATAAATAACTTACCAAAACTGACAAAGCACCGCTGCATCTTATTTGCGGATGATGTCTCAATCATAGTGACTACAAGTAAGAAATTGACATTAAATGACCATAGTAATGAAATTAACAATACAATCAACTTAATAATAAATTGGCTTAAAGATAATAACCTTTTCATTAATATTGACAAAACTTATTTCATGAATTTTAATAATACACCTTATCAAACGTTAAATGTACACTATCAAGGACTAGGACTACATGGCACAAATATAACTAAGTTTCTGGGTATACAAATTAATCATAAGTTGGACTGGAAGCAACAGATCACAAACATATGTTGTAAAATAAATAGATTTACTTTTGCACTATATAAACTCACTAAAGTAGCCTCTCAAAGTGCAGCACTCACAGCATACTTTGCATATATTGAGTCCATCCTCCGTTATGGTTTAATCATATGGGGAAACAGCACAGACACAAATAAAGCATTTATCGCTCAAAAAAAATGTATTAGGGCAATCTGTGGCACTGCACCAGATGAGCCATGTGCACCCTTATTCAAAAGGTTAAAAGTCTTACCCCTGCCATGTCTATACATTTTTGAAATAGCCAAATTTGTCAAACTTAACCATCATTATTTTGAAACAGCACAAGATATGTATCCCCGAAACACTAGAAATGGAAAAAGGTTGATGTCGGCCTTTGTTTCAAAAAGCACTCGTATGCAAAAGAATTGTTTCTGGATGTGCATAAGTATTTTTAATAAATTGCCTGAAACAATTAGAAAACTTATTGTAAAACAATTTCTAGCAGAGTTACATAAATGGCTTATGGCACACCTATTTTATTCAGTGAAAGATTTTCTTACACATACACTTAATAAATGTAAGATGTGTACCTAGATGTGTGCAAGCAAATATTTTAGTTTTATTTTTCTTATAAGTTAACGACATATTATTTTCTTTTGATGTCTGTAAAATACTATTCACCTTGACCAAACTTGATAAATCATTTGACTTTTATTATTATTTTATTTCTGTATATTATTTTATTTGAATTGCAAATATTTTAGTAACTTTTGACAACTGCGTAACTTTTCACAAACTTTTCTTTTTTCCTCTATGGCATGGACTACCATAGAGATGTGAAGTTTACAAGCTCCACAGATTATAAGTTTGGCCGCTGCGCTGTGGTTATAATACATAGATTTAATGTTATAATATTGATTTGACATATTTTTGACATTATAATATTGATTTGACATATTTTTGAATAGGGACAATTTCTAGTAATTAATTTTGTATTTTTATTATAATGTTATTTAATTGGTTTTTGACAATTTGGAGTGTTGATTTTGTATTTTTATATGTATGTAATTGGTTAGAATATTTAGTAATTGTTGTTTAAAGTTGTTGCATGCTACATTGTCAGCTGAGAAAGAGAGGAAAGCTAAAATAAGACCAAAAATGTACCTTTCTCAAGCGCAAATTAAATATATATATTTCATTTCATTTGTAATGCTGATCATAGAATTTATTCATGCAAGAATTTCAGCCAACTAGATGTAAACGAACGACAACAATATATACAAAAAAATAACCTTTGCTTCAACTGCCTAAAAGTGGGTCACTCTGTGAAAAGTTGCACTCAAACGTGTTGTAGAACATGTGGTCGCAAGCATCATACACTGTTACACGGATACAGCGTGCCAGCTGGTGTTAGTGCTACCACATCAACACCAAAACCGTCTCCAGCCAGTCATATAGTAAACACAGCAATAGTAGAAACCATAGATAAAAATAACAGCACCCAGAACCATATAGAAACTACAGATAGCATAACCATGAAGACATCCATCGATAGAAATACCTCGCCAGTAATACTAGCAACTGCACTTGTTACAGTGCAATCAAATAAAAGTAATAGAATCCACACTCTCCGTGCACTTGTTGATCAAGGATCACAAGCTTCATTCATTACCGAAGGTGCATGTCAAGAGTTAGGTCTTCATAAAGTAGCCATCCACGGAAGCATATTAGGCATCAGTTCTAATCACACAACTACCAAGGCACTTGTAGAGTTTGAAATAATGTCGAGACATAACTCCAAGACGAAAATCAAAGTTATAGCATATGTATTAAGAACTCTGTCATCATACATACCCCAGCGCGCAAAGTCAGTTGATTGGCCACAGCTTACTAGTCAACAACTAGCGGATCATACGTTCACACAGCCAGGTAGAGTAGATCTACTTTTGGGAGCAGAAATCTTTGCAGAAATTATTCAGCAAGGTGTGATGGTGCACAGAAACGAAACAAACTCACTAGTAGCACAACAAACAACACTAGGATGGTTGATCTCGGGAAATAGCAACAAAAGTGACAACCAACAACAAATAGCCTGTTCTCATCATGCAAAATTAGAAATAGACATAGCACTACGAAGATTCTGGGAGCTGGAAGAACCAGTTCCTAAGAAGAAGATAATGACAAATGACGAAAAGAAATGCGACAAGCATTACAAAACAACGCACCATAGAACGTCCGAGGGAAGATATGAAGTGCGACTACCATTTACTATCAACCCACCTGACATCGGTGAATCATCATCCATAGCATTGAAACGACTTGCATCAGTAGAGCGTAAGTTTAAAGCAGATCCCGAATTACACAATAGATATATAGAATTTATGCAAGATTATTTAGACAAAAAACACATGGAACCTGCTTCAACAGCAATCATTCCTAACAATAGCGTCTGCTACTTACCTCATCACGCCGTTATCAATGAGCAGCATCTCACCACCAAGCTTCGTGTTGTATTTGACGCGTCAGCCAAAACCAGTAACGGAAAATCTTTAAACGACAATTTGTTAGTTGGGCCAACGCTTCAAAGCGATCTTAGAGACACAACGCTAAGATGGAGGAGACATGCAATAGTCCTGGTAGGAGATATTCGTCAAATGTACCGCCAGATTAACATAGAAGAAAGTGAGAGAGACTTCCAAAGAATAATTTGGAGATGGAAATTGGACGAGCCAGTCCAACACTATAGATTGACAACGGTTACATATGGTACATCGTGTGCACCATACCTAGCAATAAGAACCTTAAAACAATTAGCTGAGGATGAAAAGAAGAACTTCCCGGAGGAAGTTATCAACGCGCTCTCATCAGATTTTTACGTAGACGACTTGCTAACTGGTGCTCCAACAATCGACAAAGCTCTCGTATTAAAAACTAGTCTAACGGAACTTCTCAATAAGGGAGGTTTCGAACTGCACAAATGGGCGTCAAACTGTCCATCAATAGAAATTTCGACACAGACTAAACGTAAGATTTTGGGCATAGACTGGAATGATACAACCGACAAATTTGAACTCCATTTTAATATGCAAAGTATAGTAAACGAGAAGCCAACAAAACGAAGAATATTACAAGACATAGCCAAGTTATATGACCCAGCCGGTTGGTTAGCTCCTGTAGTAGTCAGAGCAAAGGCGTTTTTGCAACAATTATGGTCAGAAGGTATCGATTGGGACGACCAAATCTCTGAAACTCTAGAGACAGAATGGTTGACCTTTCGCAAAAATCTAAGTAATATGCCAATGATAGAGCTAGATAGATGGATAGGGATAACTGACAATATGATAAGTATGGAACTCCACGGATTCTCTGACGCTTCAGATACAGCCTACGCTGCAGTTGTGTACTGCCGAACTATCTTACCTGACAGAATTCAGGTTACGATGATTGAAGCCAAAACCAGAGTAGCTCCAGTCAAGAAAATATCAACACCGAGACTTGAACTATGTGGAGCAGTACTCCTAGCCAAACTGCTCGACAGAGTAAAAGTCGCTCTCAACATCCCAGCGAAGGACATCCATGCGTGGACAGACGCCACCATAGTGTTGGCCTGGCTGCAACGACCTTCGAGTTATTGGAACACCTTCGTAGCCAATAGAGTCACAGAAATCACCAATAGAATAGACCCAAGCAGATGGCATCACGTCGCGTCGCAAGACAACCCAGCAGATGTAGCGTCTCGTGGAATTTGTCCACTTGAGCTGCAATCGCACGAGTTGTGGTGGAATGGTCCGCCTTTGCTCCAAGAACGGCGTGATCTACCTTTAAAAGACATAAGTGAAATAATTAACCCCATTGATGATAAAAAAGGTCTCAAGTGAAAGTGCAGTGTAGTGTAGTTGTAGTACCGGAACCTGAAAAGGAAAAAGACATTATTAATAAACATTCAAATCTTAATAAACTAGTTAGAATAGTTAGCTACTGCCTAAGATTCTACAATATATGTAAAGCTAAAGTAAAAAGGGAAAGCTTATCTGTATATACTCCTTATTTGAACTCCTTGGAAATACAAAGTGCAATGAATTGTTTAGTACGAATGTCTCAAATTTCTGACTCTAAATAACGATAACATTTTAAAGGTTGGAGGTCGTATTCAAAATGCAATTTGTAATAGAGAAACTAAACATCCTATAATATTAGCTAAAAATAGTAGATTGGCTTACCTTATTGTAAAAGACGCGCACTTAAAAACTCTTCATGGCGGAGTTCAATTAATGTTAAATACTATAAGAAATAAATATCATATTATCGGAGTGAAACACATAGTTAAAGGAGTAATAAGAAAATGTATAGCTTGTTGTCGTCATAATAATAAACCTGTAAATCAATTAATGGGAAATTTACCCAGAGATAGAGTCACTCCGCAACGTCCATTTATTGTCAGCGGTGTAGACTTTGCAGGTGCAATAGTCTTGAAGTTGTTTAGTGGTCGCGGATCCAATCGAACTCAAAAGGCTTACATAGCCTTATTTATTTGTACTGTCACTAAGGCAGTGCATATTGAACTGGTCACTAGTCTAAGTACTGATGGTTTCATAGCTGCTTTTCGTCGTTTCACGGCTCGCAGAGGTCACTGTAAAAAACTGCTCAGCGACTGCGGAACGAATTTTATAGGCGCCACCAAGGAACTCGAGACTATGTTTAATAAAATTGTTGGTAATATACCTAATGAAATAGCCGAGCTTTTAACCTTAGACGGAACAGAATGGCAATTCAATCCCGCTGGAGCGCCACACATGGGCGGCCTCTGGGAAGCTAATATAAAGTCCATAAAAAGACACCTGAACCGTGTCCTAGGAGACACTAAATTAACGTATGAGGAGTACTCAACGTTGTTACACCAAGTAGAAAGTTGTTTGAATTCTCGTCCATTAACTTCCTTAGATGATGATAGGGAAGGTACCACCGTGGCTTTAACCCCAGGTCACTTTCTTATAGGTGAAAATCCTATAGTAGATCCTGATGAAAACTTTGAGGAAAGCTGTTATGTTCCATATAATAAGCGTTGGATTTATTTACAAAAGAAATTGCAGTCATTTTGGCGGCAATGGAGTCAAGAGTACTTAGTTAATTTACAGAAGCGTCAAAAATGGACAGGAATTCAAACTAACCTAAAAGTAGGTACTATAGTTTTAGTTAAGGATGAAAGATTGCCACCAACAAAATGGTTGATGGGCAAAATTACAGAAATACATCCCGGTTCAGATGGCTTAATTAGAGTAGTTAGTCTTAGATGTAAGAATTCAGTGTTGAAAAGGCCAGTTCACTATTTATGTGTGTTGCCTACTGAAAATGAACCTGAATTATTTTAGTTTGTAAGTTATTAGCATATTAATATTTTCATTTTATATAGTTATCAAGATGTTACAGTCCACTTGTAAAGCTATTTATATTGTGTTTAATTACCTTTCAATTATAATTTGGTTTAAAGTTCTGACGAACTTTGAGAGGGCGAAATGTTTAGCCTAAAATGTCAACCTTTATAGCCATATAAGTAGTTTGTTCATTTGAAACTAGATGGCGCCACCCACCGCTCAATTTAGATGGCACTATCAAAGTTTTTAGCCCAGGCTATATAGGTCACAATTTGTTTTGATTAAATTAACAGTTTCTGGGAGCTATTGCGTATTGCGTATAGGTTCTAACCACCTTTATTGCGGAAGACCCAGGTTTGATTCCTGGCTGGGTCGGGTGGGCGTTAAATTATTTCAATGTATTTTATAAATATTTAATAAATATTCACCTTTTTAGAACTTAATCATGGTGGATTTTATTACTAGTTTCCAAAAAAATACTATATGCAAGCTATTTGTCACCAAATGTGTTACTTGGGTATCGTTACTGTCCTCGGCGGCAAGATCGAATTTAAAGAATCTGGGGGCACGGTAGTGCCCCCGGCCCCGCCAAGTCGAGCAAACGAGCAGCAAGGCCGTACCATCCTTTTCTTAAAACAGTTCAGTACTTTTCTTAAAATAGTCCTTGAGTAGCGACCGCGTACCGGAAAGCGCAGTGTGGGCAGACCTCCAACAATGTGGACCCACGATCTGGTGAAGGTCGCGGGAAGCCGCTGGATGCGAGCAGCACAAAACCGGTCGTTGTGGAGATCCTTGGGGGAGGTCTTTGTCCAGCAGTGGTCGTCATTTGGCTGAGATGATGATGATGATGATGAAGATGAAGCAGGCATTTTATAAAAGCGGTATATTTAAAATTTCATTCAATTTGAACCCGTAGTTAAAGAATTATATTTATTCAAAGTTTCTTAATTTTGTCACTCACCACTCACTTACTCACTCACTGACTGACCGATCATCAAAACTCTAAGGCACTTCTACCAGACATAGAAGCTTCAAATTTAAAATGCAATTAATGTTTAGCGTATAAATCAAGGAAAAACTAAAATATTTTGCAATTTCGGTTTTCTAAATACACCAAATGCATAAATAACTTTGTAATCTCGTATAAATATATAGGATTACAAAGTTACATTTGCAGTTAATGAATCAGTGTACCTGTATATGTGTAATATAATGGAATAATAGGTGTAGATAGTAGATATATATATAGATGATAGTAGATATATATATATATATATATATATATATATATAGAGATACCATTACGGTAAATGTTGATCAGACGCGACTTCACGCGAGCACTTGATCTGAAAATGTATGTTGATCCGGCGCCTTTTGTTGATCCAATATGCATCTCTGGTAACTAATGTGGCTCCGGCCGGATCAACATCTACACTCACGGGACTGCTTACTAAAGTTCGCCGAAGTTGATCCGATATACAAATCCACCTTGCGATAGTTACGGAAAATGTTGATCCGATTTAAATGAGCCAATCAGAGCACAGCAAACGATCGGATTGGCTGAAAGCAGCCGCGACGTTGCCGTTTCGTATCTTTGGCCACAAAATACAGAATAAAAGCTTCATACAATGTGCGCTCCGACAACCACTCACGGACACGGAGTCAGTCGGAATCAAAGGCGGTTTCTGGGTAGTGCGAGCGCGAGTGCCGCCCGCTGCGTTGTAAGTCAATTGTGAACTAGTTTACGTTATCAGAATAGGCTGACATTTTGTATACTTAAGTAATCTTGATGACAATGCAATAATATGGTGACCTGGACCTGATGCTGCAGCCAGGATCGTCTCTCACAAGGGAACTCCTCAACGGTTAAGCGTATAGAGTTGAAATTTGGTGCACATATGTACACCCGATGACAATGCAATAATATGGTGACCTTGACCTGATGCTGCAGCCAGGATCGTCTCTCACAAGGGAACTTCTCAACTGTTAAGCGTATAGAGTTGAAATTTGGTACACATATATACACCCGATGACAATGCAATAATGTGGTGACCTTGACTTGATGCTGCAGCCAGGATCGTCTTTCACAAGGGAACTCCTCAATGGTTAAGCGTATTGAGTTGAAATTTTGGTACACATATGTACACCCGATGACAAAGCAATAATGTGGTGACCTTGACCTGATGCTGCAGCCAGGATCGTCTCTCACAAGGGAACTCCTCAACGGTTAAGCGTATAGAGTTGAAATTTGGTGCACATATGTACACCCGATGACAATGCAATAATATGGTGACCTTGACCTGATGCTGCAGCCAGGATCGTCTCTCACAAGGGAACTTCTCAACTGTTAAGCGTATAGAGTTGAAATTTGGTAAACGTATGTACATCCGATGACAAAGCAATAATATGGTGACCTGGACCTGATGCTGCAGCCAGGATCGTCTCTCACAAGGGAATTCCTCAATGGTTAAGCGTATAGAGTTGAAATTTGGACATTTATGTACATCCGATGACAATGCAATAATATGGTGACTTTGACCTGATGCTGCAGTCAGGATCGTCTCTCACAAGGGAACTCCTCAACGGTTAAGCGTATAGAGTTGAAATTTGGTGCACATATGTACACCCGATGACAATGCAATAATATGGTGACCTTGACCTGATGCTGCAGCCAGGATCGTCTCTCACAAGGGAACTCCTCAACTGTTAAGCGTATAGAGTTGAAATTTGGTAAACGTCCCAAGTAACAAAGTTCTCTTGTAGTGCACAGTTTACAAGCTTACAGCACTAGTACCTCTCTCTTAGTGATTCCAGGTTTTACTACCAAGCTTATAACAGGTTACACGGAGTTCGTTTAGGTTTATAGTACACCTGTTCTTATAAGTTGACTTATAGTCGTGTATAGAACGAAATTATAGGCGCAGTAAAGGCTAAGATGGTCTATAAAAGTGTTGCATGGGTGTAAATACACTTGAGAAAACTTGCTCCAGTAAGTTACACTTATAATCGGCTACAAGAAGTAATTATAAATCCGCTATAAGTGTCATACGCCAGTAATAGTAATTTATAGACTTAGAACCATTTGCACTTGTTACTTGACCTTATAGGGGTGTATAAGTCAATTTTATGTGTCAATTATAAGTGAATTAGTTCTACAGTGGTTTCTTCTAGGAGTAAGTGTACTTGGTATTATTGTGGACTCTCGAATGCTGTTATAGTCTTAATTTCTATATAAAGGTTACTTGTAAAACTATTAGTGTCCAAAGGTATCTTCGTGAAGTCCATTTAAGAAGACAATTGCTTTTAATATTTATCGCATCTTCACTGTCATTTTGTTTTCTTTTGAGTCATTGGGTTTTTATTAAATTATTACAAAAATGGATATAAACAAATGGAAGCGGTTAAAAAAAAGCGGTTCATATAAGAGGAAAGTGCAGAAAACATACCAACAAATGATAAGTGTGCTGAGTACTAGATTAACAACGAGCCAAGAACGTTCTGTAGAAGATTGCGAGGGTTCCGGACGAAATAATAATTTTCAAGATATTAGTCCAGGAGTTAACAGTGGCGTTTCTGTACAAAACACGGTTTTACCTACAACACGTGATTTAGACTCGGACGATGACGAGGAACATATTTGTAACAACTCTGATTCTGTGCAGGAAGATGAAAGTGACTGCTATTCAACATACGAGGAAAATAATAAACTACGTAGTACCCTTAGTAAATGGGCAGTAGAACACAATATTCCACATGTGGCGTTAAATTCATTATTAAAAATTTTAAACAAAAAGTTAAAAAATATCCTCCCTAATGACGCACGAACTCTTCTGCAAACAAATAAAGCAAATGTGGATATTATTTGTTCAGCTCCAGGGGAATATTGGCATAATGGTCTGAAAAAATGTTTAAAAAATATTTTTGAAGAGCTTTCCGTCCCACCTGATGAAATTTCATTAAAAATAAACATTGACGGCCTCCTAGTGTTTAAAAGTTCTAAGTACCAGTTTTGGCCCATTTTATGTTCAGTATCTGAAATTCCACTGCCGCCTTTTGTCGTAGGTAAGTACATGTTGCGTCAGCTTCGAAGACAAAATGATGAAAATCTTAGATGACAATGTTTGCTTTTTTCATAGGTATCTACGCTGGTGATGGAAAGCCTAAAGATCTTAACACTTTTTTGGGACCTTTTGTAACAGAAATGCAGCAACTTCAAGAGGGACTTAAAATAACAGACAAATCACAAAGAGAAAAAATAATACATGCCAAATTACGAGCATTCATTTGCGATTCACCTGCAAGAGCTATGATAAAAGGTTTTTATTTCACTAATAAGTATAGAAACATATAGTACAGTCAGCTAATTAACTAATTCAGCTAATTAAAAACAAAATAATTGTTTCAGGTGTATCGAACTTTAATGGTAAACACGGATGCCTTAAATGCACGGTGGTAGGGGAATACTCTCACAAATCAAATACTGTGACATTTCCCCAATTTAATTGCCCCAAAAGAAATGACCAAGACTTTCGTGAAAAGAAATACGGGCAACACCACAAGTTAGACTCGCCGTTACTCAAACTCAACATTGATATGATTGAAGATTTTCCAGTGTCAGATTCGCTGCATCTCATTGACCTGGGGCTTATGAAAAGATTACTAATAGGATGACGTGATGGTAATTTTGGTATTTATCTAACTAAATGGAGTGCTAGCGATATAGATAAGGTTGACAATTTCTTAAATAATTGTGAATTACCTACAGAAATACATCGGTCAGTTAGATCACTGGACGTTTTAAAACACTGGAAAGGTTCAGAGTTTCGTAGTTTTCTTTACTACCTTAGCTTGGTGATTCTTAAGGAGGTCTTAAAAGAAGAAGCTTATACACATTTTATGCATTTCTTTTGCGCTATCACAATCTGTTCGAATGAAAAACATTTTGAATTCCTTCGGATTGCTGAAGAAATGTTGGCACATTTTACAGAACAGTTCAAAAGAATATACGGTAAAGACTATGTCACAAGTAACATTCACAATCTCTCACATTTAGTTGACGAGGTTAAAAAATTCGGGACTCTACAAAATTTTAATGCCTACGAATTTGAAAATAAACTTCAACATTTGAAGCATATGGTAAGACATGGAAAAAAGCCATTACGTCAAGTTGCAAGGAGAATCATTGAAAGGGATTTAGTTGAGTTAAAAAGTCTAACAACAGAAAACAACAAATGCCCAATAATAAAGACAAGTAAACGCGGTAACAATGTTTTATGTTTAAGTGCATTTATATTAACAAAAAAGAAACAAGACAAATGGTTTCTAACTAATGATAATCACGTGGTTGAATTCATATCAGTTTGTGTAAAAAAAAATAGTCAAACCCAGGAGCAAGATATAGAAATACGTGGTTATGTTGTGCAACAAACTCAAGATGTATTTGAAAAACCACTAAAATCTTCTTTTTTAAACCTTTATCAGTGTGATTATGATGAATTCCACCGCAATAGAGAGGCTAATATCTTTAAAATTTCAATTATTAAGTGTAAAATGGTGAGTATTTTGTATGGTAGGAAAATGTTTTTCATACCTTTGTTACATACTCTGTAAGTGAACATAATTAAAGTCTGGAATAAAGAAAATTAAAGTTTTATTATTTCAATAACAATTTTTTTTCTTACAATAATCTTAAAGCGATACCAAAATCAGTCTTAAAAGTTTTAATCAATGAGGTAATCACGTTCCTTTCCTTTAGCATATTGACGAGAAACAGTATCAATAATTTATCACAATTACAAATCCTTCAGTATCTTGTGTATCAAATATGTTTTGCTAAACATACCCTAATTTCTTTATTTATGCTTACATATAGATAAAAATATATATTTTTAAGTAATCAAACGCGACTTTTAAATCAATAGACAAAATTCGTCAGATTACAAAGTTAAGCTAACGAAATAATCTATAGTTGTAGGTTAAACAAAAAAAAGTAGAAAAGTTCAACACTAAAAAATTCTGTGCTTAAAAAATGAATCAACAGAATTCACAATTCAAATAAATTAAAAAAATGTGTTCTACAAAACTATGTTACAAACAGCTTTTGGCTTTGGGGCCCGTCCTACCTACAACTTTTTGTGAAAAGTCGCAGCCATTGATAGAACTTTCAGAAATCGATAGTTCGCTTCAATACAAATCGAAACCGAAGAGTGCCAAAATCTTCTAAGTGACACATTTCCAAGATACATGATAAAGGCTGTCAAAAGTTTTAAAACTCCAATATTAGACAGTTTGATGGTCTGTATCCCGGAAATGTGACACTTTAAGTGATTTTATCACTCTTCTGTTTCGATTTGTATTGAAGCGATTTATGGAAGTTGCATCAATGGCTGCGACTTTTCACAAAAAAGTTGTAGGTGGGACGCAACCCCTGGGGTTCCACACAAGAATCTTCCAACCCTTTTCGAAGGTTTTGTTCCCAGAAGCAGATGATAGCATTCATCAATACAAACAGTTTTTACTATTGGTAATACTATTATGTACATTGCTTGTTTGCTTTTTAATTTTAGGTATACTACAATACAAAATTTTGTTGTATAGGTCATCAAAAATCACTTTTTTCACGTCTAGTTAAATAGGTGCTCTTTTATTCAACCAACAAGTCTTAGCTACCAAGGCAACTTTAAAATAAACATAGAAAATAAAATAAAAACTTGGAAAAAACTTAACCACTTATTAAGTAATATCACCATCAATAATTATTCCCACCTAATCTAGGATTATTCAAAAATCAGTAACAAAAAATGAATCGAGGTACCAAATGTAGGTATGTTCTACAGGTTCAGCGTATATGAAAACATTAACTACGAACTCAATTACTCGGGCATCCCTTCGTCGTTTTAATCAGGCCTCTCCTTATTATTTTGATATAGAACCTCAAGATTGTTTTGATCAGATCTTTCTTCATTATTTAGATCGGGAGTCTCGAAGCTGTTTTGACCGGAGCCCTCTCCGTTAACATTTTCAATCGGCACATCTATTGGAAGAGTTTTTAATGTCGCTTTTTTCTTTACTACTCTAACTTTTGGAGCCGACATCCTCTGATTGCTTTCGCTGCGTTTATGAGCATTTTTCAAAATAGTTTTGAAAAATTTATCGCAGTCCACTTTTGTAAAACTTTCATCTGTTGCGTGAATAATATCAAAAAAAAGAGAAATCGTTCTCGTGAATGCTTTAAAACATATTTTTACTGCTTCTTTTTTGGAAAAGCCAGTCCACGTACATTGCTTTAGAAAATTTCTTTCAAACAAAGAATCGACCAAGTGGTAGGCATTTACGCCGCCTTTGCCCAAACCTTTAGAGCACACGCCGACAAATTTCATCAACATATTTTCTTTGAATGTTCTATTTGACAGCTTTTTTTCAAATTCCTCAAGGTCTTTGATATTTTTTATTAGAGTTGGCTCTCCGTCAACCGTTTTTTGTGATGCGCTCATTTTTATGAATGATCTTAGCTCTGTTTGTATTTCTGAGATCTTTACACACATATTATTTTGGATTTCATATAAGGAATTTTGGTTGGCTATAATGGTTGCTATGCTCTCCTTAATAGCTTTAATTTCGTTAGTTGGTGTTGAAATTTCCGGTTCTGTATGTGTATAAAGGAGGAAACTCTGTTCCGGAATGGTGACAGGGAAATTGTCCTCGACTGTACCAACAATCTGGTCTTGGGGCACAAAACAGCAATTTGTGTCTTCTTGGGATTTTTGGGCTACTTGAGTGACTGGTGTCGTGGTACTTTGCTCTTGATCATGATTCTGAAAAAAAAATATGATTATAAGTTTTTATGATTATGTCTGTAAGTGGGATACGAGGGTACTGCTGTATAATGGGCGAAAGGCTGACCACCTCTCACCATTATATGTATAACTTGTTCTATTTTATAATACCTAATAACGCTTGCCATATGTGTCAAACGTGGCATCTAGTGGTTCTAGAACTGGTGTAGGTATAGGTAACTTACATCTGTTAAAATCTTCGCCAATTCGTTGAAAGATTTCTCTGGCAAGGGATATTTTTCCTTGCGCAATGATCGACGGTTCGTATCTCCTTCGTCAGTTTCAGTGTCTGATTTGTCACTCATTGTATCAATTTCATCTTGTGCCTCTTGAAACGTTTTAAGGTTTTTTCTTTTTACATCACACGACATGATTTCCCAAGAAGCATCAGGTGAACTATTTTCCTGCCTTCTTAATTTATCTGCTGACTTCGTTGGCCATAAAAGTAATTTATTGTGCACCCACAGATCTGGTACGGCCGTTAATCTTAATTCGCCTTTTTCAATTGTTTGCACTACTGAGAAAGGCATGGCAGGAATCTGTAAAAAAAATACACGTAACTATAAATACATTATACATCCAACCACAGAAACAAACCGAACTTACGGAGACAGATGCAATAGTTTACATAGAGCTCCCGTTATATTGGCAGCATTGCGAATTGTTCGAAAAGAATCCGTATCTCCATTCAATAAGGACGTCCTTATGCCCTTTCTTTAATGCACGTCCTTATTGCATGGACATACGGATTCTATTTGAACATTTTCCCAATGCTGCTAACATAACGAAAAGAGAGCTCAGTTGTGAAACGCACTCAAGTTACTTGAGTCAAGATACAAGAACCATTATATGTTCCTATTTATGACGTTGTCAAAGCTCGGTTAACCGGCGCCGGCGGCTTACCTTTGGTGCTAGTGGGCGTCAGATGATCAGATTAAGTAAGTAGTGCATAACATCAACCTTTCTGAGTAAACGAAAAATTATTGCTTAATATTATTCACGCACGTCCGCCGTCGTCACATTAGCACAGCTTTGATCTTACTGAACAAGAACAGACACGCACGCGGCGTGCGAGCGTACGCCGCGCCAGCTTCCCCGCGCGCGCGGCTAACTTCAGTTCAAACATTACCTACATAACACAGGGATTCCCCGCAGTTATACCACAGGTTATACCCTAAAAATACCTATCTAGCATATTTACAGATGATTTCCACCAAGCAGCATTTACAATCTTTAAAAAATATTTATGAAATGAAGTAATAAAATTAATTACCTAGTTCACATTCGTCACTGGTGAAATGGTCATAAACATCGAAGACGTTGCAATTTTCACACCAAAATTTATTTTCTGTTAACAATAATTTTATGTGTTCTTCCTTCAATACAATGTGAACTGGCCTTTCTCCAGAATATGTTGAAACTCTATGGCCACAACCATGGCAAATGCGAGATAACAAAAAATGAGTTTCAATCCAAGGCCATCTCGCAGTTTTTAAGGCTCGAATATAATTTTTAGTCAAAAAACGGTCTACGTCCAGAAATATGACCATGATAGTTCGATCAAAATCACAACTGAAACATAAAAATAAAAAACTCTTAGTTATTAAAATTAAGCATAAGTCATTTGTATGTGGAACCCTTATTCGTCACAATATGGCGCGACAATGCTGTTAGGACTAATATTATTTTTAAACACAACTTAGTAAATACGCCGTGTTCAAAAGGCGAACAAAAATTGAGATGTAAAACACAATATACTTCACCGAAAATACTTACGCGTTTGCCGTGCAAACACGTATGCACGTATAATATTACGTGCGAAATACTTGTTAATTAATACATTTTATATAAAATAGATAAACTTACCTTTTATTTCTTTTATTTTTCTCCACAACCGCACAACACAACACAACAACAATTCACAAATGTTTGAAGTAGCTAGTAATAGAAGCGCGGAGTACGTTACATGCCTGCCTGGTTCTATTGAATGCTCATAGTGAGCTTCGCGGGAGCAAATGGTTCTCCGGAGTCTAACTATAAGTGTATTATGGGCTTAAGTCGTGGCGTCTGGTTCTATTTGATGCTCATAGTTGGCTTCGCGGGAGCAGATAGTTCTGCGTAGTCCAACTATAAGTGTATTATTGGTCTAAGTGGTGCTCGCCAAGTCTACTATGAGTGTTTTAGTAGCAAAAGTACGCGTATAAAATGGGCCCTTTTTCGTGGTTATAAACTTTTACTAGCCTGTTATAGACCTGGCTCCGGAACCACTACAAGACCACATTTTGTTACTTGGGGTATGTACATCTGATGACAATGCAATAATAAGGTGACCTTGACCTGATGCTGCAGCCAGGATCGTCTTCTCATGAACAACTGTTAACTGTCTCGAGTTCAAATTTCACAGAATGCTGGTTATGGCTTGTGTTCACTACACAGTTTGGACCCGCCAAACCGGCGGATGTCCAACAGTGGACTTCAAATGTTTCTTGAGCTATAGTTTGTCAAAACAAATCTAATGAGCACAAACACGACGAGGATATTGCTTAGTTAAAGAGTTCCTATGGCCAACTTCCGGCTTCCATCATCAGACCAGCTCCATGGTACCAAATTATTGCATTTTCACCCAAGATACCTCATCATCATCATCAGCCCAAACTAGTCCACTGCTGGACATAGGCCTCCCAACAAGACGCGCTACTGAACCCAATTCTCGGTTCTCCGATTCAGTCGCTGCCAGCCACCTTACACAAGATACCTATGTATGCAAAATTTTATCTCAATCAGGCACCGGAAAGTAGGTCAAAATTAATTTACATGATTTGAACCGGAAAGACATACAGACATACGAACGAAACTAGTTAATTAATAAAAGCTTGTATTAGGCAATCCATACTTTTATATTGCATACCTACTTATATTATAAAAGCAAAAGTACTATGTCTTTCTGTTTGTCTGTTACCTCTTCACGACTAAACCGCTGAACCGATCTTCATGAAATTTAAAATGAAACAACTTTTACGGATCTACTCGCGTTTATTTTACACATTCATCATCATCATCACCATCAGCTCATTTTTATCCCCACTGCTGGAGCACGAGCCTTCCCTATGGATGGATAGGGAGAACGGGCCATAAACCACCACGCGGGCCCATTGCGGATTGGTGGTTGTTAACGACTGCTAATGCAGCCGGGACCAACGGCTTTACGTGCCTTCCGAAGCACGGAGAAGCTCAAGATGATAAATTTTTGGTCACCCATCCGATGACCGGCCTTTGCGAAAGTTGCTTAACCTCAACACTCGCAGACCGGGCGCGTTAACCACTGCGCCATCGAGCACATTACACATTACTTTTAGTTAATGTTTATCCTGACGTTTCGAACCCTAAAATAAATGCGAAATAAGTCAGTAAAAGTTGTTTTATTTAATGTGTAGTGTTCACGTAAACTTTAGAAAACAATTCATAAGTTTAATTTGTTTTGTGTAAACCTGTTTTAAAGGATAGCGACATGAGTAAATAAAATAAAAAAAATGAATGCCTCAAGCTTTTAAAATTTAAATGTTCGTGCTCACCTTGGCATTGGGTCATCCATCTTATTCATCTAAACAAAGACAGAATCAACATTCATAACAAACTGAACGTACTGTTACGACGAGCCTCTGAGTAGAGGTTTTAAAAAAGGAATTTATTAATTGACGAGAGATAGAATTTAAACAAGTGGTTTTTATAGTAAGGCAGGCAGACAACCTTCGCGACTCGCGGATCAAATGAGACTGAAGCGTCGCTCCCGACGAGCGGCGGTTCCAACTAGAAAATGCTGAATAAGCAGCCTAGAGCTGTCAGCAATAACTCTGACATTTAAAGGGTGTAACATCTCCCCCCACTAAAACTAAACTTAGGGGTAAATCCCAGAAGTTTATGGATGAGGTTTGAAACTTTATTTAATTTTAATTACCATTTATTTATTCAAAGGTTTAATCATTTATTAATATAATATTTCAATAAATATTTTAATTATTTATATATCTATCTATTTATGTTTATGTATGTCATATTTATTTATTTATTACTATATTTGATTTAATAATATATGACTTTTACACGTTTACTCGGATTTTAGCAGAAGGGGTTTCTTTTAATTTCAGGATTTTAGATTCAGAGTCAATCAATGAATCCTTTGTTGTTTTGGGTGATTCTATGAGATTAGTTAATGGGATGTCTGGTTGTCTGCGTTCGTGTAGGTTGCCGCTGATATTTATTTTTAATGTTTTATAAAACTTGAAGATTACAAAGAGAATTACAATTAAAATAATAACTAAAGTAAGAACGGAATAATGTGCCCCGTATTTAATGATATGCGGTTCTTGGATAATTTTATCTAGTTCTGTGATCATTGTGTTATTAATATTTTTTGTGAAATCTATTTTATCTAAATCTAAATTTTCCAATTTAATACTGGGTACATCATTCGCTATCTTGTTGAACTTATGGATATTGCAACATGAGTCATTAATTAAACTAAAGTCTAAATTGTTTGATGGTACAGTGATATTCAAAACATTATATTTTGGCAACAGTTGGGTATTTTTACAGTAAGCTTTACAATATAAGGGAATTTCTACAATCCCAGTACCTAATAAATGTATCTCAGATAGTTCAGAATTAAGGCAATCAATGGATAGTTTACTTGAAATAGATTGTACATAAATCCATCTGTTATTCAGTAATGATTTCCAGATGTCTAATTTTCCACGAATAAATTCAGTTCTACACTGGGCTGGAAGACTTGTTATCACTTTTGATAGAAGTTCACTTTCACAACTTGGATTTTCACTGGTGGGGAACACATTCAACACATTACAGATATAATTTTGGTAATTCGTATTTTTACAAGTTTCTAATGAGTCCAGGTTCCTATATTGTAATTTATCCTTGGTTATCATAATATATCTATGGCTAGGTATTAGAACGCTAAATGAGTCTGGTCTTGTTTGGTTATACGGAATAGGTAGAGGTACATTATGGTACAAATAAAATTGACGAGGTTCCACTAATGGTATCCGAAGTACAAACATAATCTTATTTTTTACATAATAACTAAATAGTTTACTTACATTTATAATAATATGGATTAAATTTATATCTAATTCTACAGCAAGCTCCGAATCATCGGGTAAGTGTCTGTAGTTATCAGCAAGGTCATTGTAGAGCTGTTGAGGAGTTATAACCGAAGGGTGAAGAATATTTACGCTACTAATTAGCACTGAATCTGTAATATCATTTAGTTGAAAGGACAATGTGAGCAAAGATGATTCTAAGTTTGCAAATATTGTATTCATTTCGGAAGCAATTAATAGTTGGTCTGTGGTTTCAGACAGATCTTTCAATTTCAACGAGACCTTGGTGATTAGAGAATACAATCCCGAGCATGTTTTTCAATCCCGGGCTTACGGGATTTTTGAAGCCTTTTCCCGGGATCCCGGGCCTATCCCGGGATTAGACTATGTGGTTTCTAATTGGGCTAAAATAAAAAACACGAGTAATTAAAAAAAATGTCTTTAATGTCTTTGCACAACACAAATCAGAATAATAATAAGAAAAGAAAAAACACAAACCAAAAAATACTATACTATTGCAAGAAATTAAAAAACAGCACAAAATAACTATTTAGAATTTCGAAAATATAATCGCAGAAATATCAAAGCATCCAATGTTTGACTTCCGAGCCTGCTTCGTAGTTTATTGCCAACATAAGCAGCAGCTGAAAACGCTCGTTCAGCTTCTACGCTGGTTGGAGGAATAGACAATAGATACTTATATGTTGTTTCTAAGTGATATCCACGAACTCCTCCATTTTCGAACAGGCTCATTTCACGTCTAATACTATTTGCCAAACCCAATTCATTTTGTACTTGTACTTCAGGATCTGGGGATTTCATACTCTTGTTAATATCCAGCTGTAACTTTTCCTTTAATGTCAATTGGGGTTGGGATTGGGAGGTTTCTGACCTTAGCTCATCATCTGTTTGTGATCCTGACCTTGCTTCTTCATCCGTGTTATCTCGACTATTAAGTCTTTTAACAATACTCTTTATTTGCTTCCTCACTAAAGCCTGTGTCGGAACTGGAAATAAGTCGTGCCATTCCAAATCCGATAATAACTGATTTTCATCATCCATTCGTGGATTTTGTAAATAATTTAACACGCCAGTTAAATCATCACTTCGTCGTTGCTTTATACGTTCCACTAAGGATGTTTTAATTTTTTTGGCAAGTGCTGAGTTTTTGCTAGACAGTTGTTTTATAAGAAATTTCAAAGCGGCATCAGCTGTGCATAAATTAGCATCTCGCCGACAGATTGCTTCTACTGTCAATTTAATTGGGGTCAGCACATCAACAATTTTATTTAGCAATTCAAAATCAACATCTTCTAAACGAATTGGATGATTGAGATCTATAAGAGCTTTTTGAATGCATGCTTTTAAAAGATAAAATCGCTCTAGCATTGTTAAAAGACTATTCCACCTGGTTTTACAGTCCAAAAGAAGTGACAACTCTTTTCCATGTTCAATTTTCACATATTTTTGAAGTACTGTTTCATTTTTCAATGGAGATCTTTTGAAATACACTACAACTTTGCGGATTTTCTTTATCAGCTCATTAATATTTTCATATTGTGTTAACTTTGGTACGTGTTCTGGCGCAAGATCATTTTGTGACATTACGATTAAACCTGATTCTGGACAGTCTAAGTCTTCTAAATGGTGTTCATCATCGCTGTCGTCCATATAATCAACAGTCACAGCTGGTTCATTTATAGTATCATCTGAGGTAGGGCTATCTTGCAAATTATTATGTTTTTCATAAAGCACATCACAGACCGTCAAATTGATACCATGTGCGAGACACAGTTGTTGTTCAGTGCAAACAAGCCGCCCCACCTTTATCATAATATTCGGTCCAACGGTTACAATAGCCAAGATGTCAGTTTCTAGGGAAATGTCAAATTTACTTAGACGCTCTTGCAATATACGAAGACAATTTTCAGCTGTCATACTATCGTAAATAGGAACAAGTCCTAAGTTCCAAATTTTTTTATATGAATGAACGTTGACCGCCATGTATCGTTTATTGGAAGTTGAAGTCCACTCGTCGAAAGAAAGACTAAATCTTTCACCTGCACTTTTCAAATGTTTTAATTCTGCAGTTACTTGCTTTCTGATTTTTTCACTGTAATTCATAACACGTTTTCGAACAGTGACGGCTGACTTTGGTAAATCCGTGTATTTTGCTAAGAGCAATTTTCTCAAATCATCTGAGGTTATGAATACACTGAATGGAAATCCATCTAATGCAATCATTCTTGCCAAAATATCATCCAGGCTATCGTCGGCACTTTTAGTAAAATAATCATCTAACTTTCGCTTGGCTGGCGGCGGTGCTGTGTTCAGATTTTCAGAATCTTGACTTGTTGAAGCTGATATAACCTTGATGTTATGTTTTGATAACAAATGTGTATGTTATCCCTTAGTTGATCCACCCAAAGTCTTGAGGATGGCTGGGCATCGCTTACATTTAGCACTATTCCCGTCCTTCGCAACTAAATAATAACTCCACACTGACGTCGTATCACTGTCTTTTTTATGTTTAACAAAGTCTCCCGCCATTTGAAATACTTAATTTCAGATAATTGACTTTTAAATTTTAATGACGTAGCCTACGTAACCCGTCACTGACAGAACAATAAATGAAAAAATAAAACCTGATTTGCATATTTATACTTTCGTACAGGGAATCCCCGACGGGAAATACCCGCAACAATATTATGATATGAGATGATCGGGTGATTCCCCTGTTGGTTCGTTGGGGAATTACCTTAAGAGTATTGTATTAAAATATTCCGAGTGGGGAAGTCCCTTCTAAGTTCTACGACAAACATATTATTAGGACTGTACCTGTGTAGTAAATAGTGGGTACCTACGTATTGTACGAGTTGCTTTTTGTCGTAATGTATTAAAATAATCTAGGCAAGGTTATTTTCAAGGCGCAACGGACTACGGAATACAAACTAGACTTGTTTGTGGCAATCCCAAAAATCCCGAGATTAGCCAAGTACAGCCCCGGGATTTTCGGGGCCAGAAAACGGTCGGGATCCCGAGATCCCGAGATTTGGAATCCCGGGATTGTATTCTCTATTGGTGATAGCTAAATTGAGATTTCTTTCATTAATGTTAATTTTATTAAGAGTTTCATTAAATTTGGATAATATAGATGTAGTGACCAATATATTTTCTTTCATTAGTGAAGCTAATCTCTTTTGACCAGTTTGTATATGTTCAACAGCACTATCATATTTAACTGCATCATCTTCGTCTAAAGTACCAAATATTTGTTTCATTGCGGTGCCTATTCCTCCAATCCATGCACCACGCTTAGCTCTGTTATCAATTAGATGGGTTATAGACGAATATTCTTTTATAATTTCCATAAACCGTACAGAATAAGGTTGAAGTATATTTTGACATTCTGAATTGTCAAATGTTTTTATTTTTTCGCAGATGTACTTTACTTTGTCTAGTACTAATTTTAAATTTCGAATATGTGGTTTAATGTATGAAATATCCATGGGTATGAGGACACTCAGATGTCCGTTTATCACTTTAGCTTTTTCAATGTAATCGAAGTAGATGCCAGAACTTGAGGGGATAGGTTTTATAAGGCCTGTCCTCGCAGAGGCCGACCCGCTGCAATAGAATAAAAAAAAAAAAAATAATAATAAAAAAAAGTAAATAATAAAATAAAAATATATCTTAATAAACTAAATAACGGGATGATCCTCTGTGGGCTAACCCGATTAATACAAACACAAAAAAAAAGGACTATACGATAACCAACTAATGTGGTTAAATTAAGGTGAGCTGGGGTACACGCCAGCTAGTTTCACTTCGTCGTAGTGATGTTTGACGTGTCGCCTGTTAATAAGGAGAGTCAAGGTATTATTTCCGTGGATTGCTATCACCTTATAGGGCCCCTTCCAAATGGGTGATAAGGCTTTTCTGAGTCTTAAGTGGTTCTTAAGGTAAACATAATCACCTACTTTATAGTGTATGGATTTGGATTTATTATCATAGTAAGTTTTAGATCTTTCTTTAGACTGTTGGATATTGTCTGATGCCTTTTCCCAGGATAATTTAAGACGATGCTGAAGCATCCTAACATAGTCAGGGTAGGTAGTGGTGTCTTGGTTATGTATAGAGTCTGGGATGAAAGCTTTGTGCCCGAATAGGAGTTCAAAAGACGAGAATTTAGTAGTACTATGCACAGCTGTATTATAAGCAAGGATGGCGGTATAGACATACCTGGGCCAATCATCTTGGTTTTCGTTTACATATGATTTCAGGTATTCTTTGAGGGTTGAGTGACTGCGCTCTAGAGCGCCCTGTGTCTGGGGATGGTAAGGAGTCGACCATAGTTGGTTTATTTTCAGGAAACTACACGTCTTCTTAAGAAGATCGGCAGTGAAATTAGTGCCTTGGTCGGTAAGTATAGTCTTGGGGATCCCGAACAGGGATATAAAATGAACTAGACAGTCAGTTGTTTCCTCTGAGGAAACTCCACGAAGAGGATATGCTGCTGAGAATTTAGTCAGGTCATCTTGAAGAGTCATTATATATCTCGTAGCAGACGGTAAACTAACGTGGGGCGCGTTTTCGCCATTGTCTCTTGGTAGGTCCTCCATAGTCTCAATTAAACAACACACTACTTAATTTTACACACACAGTTTAATTATTCTAATAATAGTTTACATTAGTCACTTAAATAACAGCTATTAACTCACTAACTAATTTTAATGTCTCTTCCTATAATTAATCACTATTGTACACTGATAGTCTATTCTAAGTGAACTTAGCAGTTTCGATGCGCGCCGCGTGTGTGGACCGCGAGAGGGTCTCAGATTCAATGCCGGGCGGCCGCGATCGACTCTACTCACGAGTGATGTGCGATGCTAGCACAACCACACGGTGTTCACAGTATTAACAGTTTGACCAATCAGGAACCTTATTTCCATAAACAATGACTGAAGCTTAATATCTACGTATCGCCTATCGCTAAGAATTTGCTTGCGACGACACGGCCAGACTGACAGGTCACACGTCCTCGTGTGTCCCTGAAACAAATGTCATACTTGGAGTAAACGGTAGCGCTCGGCTTAACCTGACTACAAGGGTAAGGGTAAAGGGTAAACAGATAACAAAGCAGAGTAAAAACAAGAAAATGAATGCTTCAATCTTCTTCTTCAATTTAAGAGCTTAGCTCTTCCAACCATCATTCAGTAAATGCCTTATAGTAAAGTCAAATTTGATTCAATCAAGTGTAGCTTTAACAAATCACAAAGACGCTCACACATAAACATAGCTCAGGTGTCACACAGACAAATCAGTGAGTGGTCACACAGACCCAGTAGGTGGTCACACAGACCCAGTATGTGGTCACACAGACCCAGGTCAAGTCACACAGACAAGACAGTAAGCGGTCACACAGACCCAGGTCAAGTCACACAGACAAGACAGTAAGCGGTCACACAGACCCAGGTCAAGTCACACAGACAAGACAGTAAGCGGTCACACAGACCCACATGTACAATACACAGCCTCAGGTCACCCCACATCTCCAGCCGCGCATCGCGCCCTGTTCAATTCAAGTCATGAATTGCAGTTACGACTACAACTGTAGCATGTGTGCGACAGAGACAAAGTCGCCGTGCTATGTGTGTAACGTTATCAAACTTAAGCAGAAGTGCCTTCATCAGGTCTTTCTTCATCAGATTCTAATTCAGGTGGTAAATTACTCTGAGGCATTTTTCGAAGACGATCGTGTGCGTACTTGTAAGTTCTGTTGCTTGACAACGATTTCAGTGTATAACGATTGCTTGACAACGATTTCAGTGTATAACGATCGCCATCGAGTACTTCGATTACTTTAAAGGGTCCTTTATATTTAGGATCTAACTTAGTTTGGTTTCTCTCTTCATTTTGAAGGAGGACAAGATCTCCAACATCAAACTTTACTAATTTAGCCTTATTTTTATCAAAACGTGACTTTTCATAACTGGCATTTCGTTCGATATTGTGGGCTGCTTGTTCTCTCGTATGAATTAAGTCTACTTCAATTTCAGTATCATTGTAAGTCAAAAGATTAAGTGGCCTTGCTACACGTCCGATCATAAGCTCTAAAGGGCTCGTTTTTGTTACTCGGTTAACAGTGCAGTTTATCGCTAACTGAACCTCTTCAAGAGCATCTTGCCACGATCTGTCCGATGTCTCGACCGCAGTGAGCATCCCCTTAAGCGTGCTCATTACGCGCTCAACCTGGCCGTTTGCGCGACTCGAACCAGTAGCAATAAGATGCAGGTGAATATTATGCAATTCGCAGTATTCTTTGAAATCTTTGCTCGCAAAACAACGACCTTGGTCTGCTATTACTCGTGAGGGCGCACCAAAGAGAGCAACACTCGACTTAAGTGCTCTTATAGCACTAGGCGTATCTATGCGGAGTGTGTGATACAAAAGTACGAACTTTGTGAACGCGTCTATAAGTACTATGACGTATTCTTTCTGATCGTTCTTACCGCTTAACTTCCCGGATATATCGACGTGTACAGTATGCCATGGAACAGTAATTTTTGGTATTGGATGAAGCTCTGCTTGCACTCGACCGGAGTGTGATTTAGAAACTTTGCATGTAATGCAGTTATCTACAAACTTGCGTACATACTTAGCCATACCATCAAACCAGTAGTGTTCGTACATCTTTTCTAAAGTTTTGTCTGCCCCTAGATGCATTACTGATTCATGCACGTGATTAATAACCGCCCAACGAAAAGCGCGCGGTACTATCGGTAAACAACGCGTGCGGTTATTTCTCTGAACACAACGATGCAAAACACCTTTTCGGGTCTCATACGTTTTGGCAATGTCTGCAGGGAGTTCATTTTCTTTTTAGCTTTACGACGATAGTTTGAATTTCATTATCACGCAACTGCTCAGCTAAAAGCCAATTCTCAGAAAGTGTACTAAGATCAATCCGTCTTTGTTCTACCTTATCGGTGACTACAGTCAACGCGGCGTCGGTTTTAAGTTATTCGGGTATAGGGTTACGAGATAAGAAATCTACGTGAGCCATACGCTTGCCCTCTCTATAAACAATCTCAAATTCGTATGCCGTCCCGTTTTTGTACTAGTAGAATCGGGCTCGCGTACGGGGAATTACTCGGCCGGATTATGTTCGCACTTAATAACTCATCTACTTTACTACGCACTACCTCTCTCTCGTGTGGGCTAAGGCGATAAGGGCGCCGATAAACAGTACGAGTTGGATCTTTTAAACGAATTTTTAAATCACCAGTTGTCACACGGGTTTGCGGTAGGCCGTTAATAAAAGTAAACGAAAATTCACCCAATACGCGCATGAGACTATCTCTAAACGCAGCCGGTACATCAGTTTTTATCATACTAAAATCGATTTCAGTAAGGGCACTTAAGCAAGCGATCGGCCTTGAAATAGTTAAACGCTCTTTAGACAGGCTTACAGTCACGTCATGTTGTAAAATATCTGAACCGATCATTATATCATGCGGCATGTTTTCGTCTGGCAAGATAAGGAACAAAATTTTTAAACAATGCCCGTCTATAAGTACGTCACATAAAATTTGTTTAGTGGCATAAACATGCGTGTTTCCTAAACCTATCAAACGAACGTTAGTAATCGAACGCCTTCCCAAAAATTTGTTTGCTGTACTCTGTTTAACGAGAGAACATTCAGCGCCACTATCAAAATAAAAGGGGTACGGCTCACCGGATACTTTCAACTCTCCACGTACGCCTTGGACTTGACAAGAGTTTACACGCCGTCTAACGCCTTGCTGGCCCCGGTGCTGACCGGCGCTGCGTTGCCGCCGCCGCTGCGTGCTGCTCCGCTGCTCTTCGGACATCTTGTTGCGAAGTGGCCTTTTTCCCCTCAGCGGTAACAAGTTACATGAGAGTGGTCTTTCATCGATGATGATGACGTTGATGATGATGCCAACGGTTTGAATGATGTAGTCGACATCTTACTCTTTCGTGCACGACATTCCATCCACTTGTGTCCGATTTTGTGACAATAGTTACATTCGACTTTGTTTACATTAGTTTGAGTACGTTTCACATCCGGAGTGAAGCTTTCAAGATTTCGGTCTTGTTTACGTTTTAAGGAATGCGCTTGTATTTCTTGCACTAATTTCGATCTCGTTTTGATTTCAGTCGTGAATGCCAAACGATTGATGCGATTATCAATTTGTGCGACATGAGCCAGTAACAGAGCCAGAAACAGCAATTTCCTCCGTGGTCATATTCTTCCATTTAGATAAAAGTGACGTCATCAGGCGACTCGCATATGCAGCCAAACTTTCGCCTTCCTTCGGTCTGCTGTTGTGAGTGATTATTATAGTAGCTGCGCAGGTCTCAACACTATCGTATCGTGCTAAGAAGAGGTCTTTGAACTGACTCCAGGTCATACCAGGATGTGAAACTTGAGAAAGCCACAACGAAGCACTGCCTTTTAGGGACTTACTGAGTGCGATGATCAGAGCTCCACCTTCCAACGGGTTTTCTGTTAAGCAAATGTCCACCGTGGAAGACCAGGAACGAGGGTCAACATCTGGCAGGTCTGGATTAAATTCCGGCAACTTTATTGCAGCTGATCTCGTTGATCCGTGCATAGCCTCAACCATGCGCAACATTGTTTGTGACTGCTGTTCCAATAACTGCTTCCAATAAGCATCAGATTGTGGTGCCTGAGCAGATCCCACTTCTGATCTCGTAGCAGACGGTAAACTAACGTGGGGCGCGTTTTCGCCATTGTCTCTTGGTAGGTCCTCCATAGTCTCAATTAAACAACACACTACTTAATTTTACACACACAGTTTAATTATTCTAATAATAGTTTACATTAGTCACTTAAATAACAGCTATTAACTCACTAACTAATTTTAATGTCTCTTCCTATAATTAATCACTATTGTACACTGATAGTCTATTCTAAGTGAACTTAGCAGTTTCGATGCGCGCCGCGTGTGTGGACCGCGAGAGGGTCTCAGATTCAATGCCGGGCGGCCGCGATCGACTCTACTCACGAGTGATGTGCGATGCTAGCACAACCACACGGTGTTCATAGTATTAACAGTTTGACCAATCAGGAACCTTATTTCCATAAACAATGACTGAAGCTTAATATCTACGTATCGCCTATCGCTAAGAATTCGCTTGCGACGACATATATTTTAATTTAGCGGGCCCGGCTTCTGGCAAAGGGCCGACGATATCAAGGGCTAGTCTTTGGAAGGGTGCAGAGGAAGTGGTAGTGATCTGTATTGGTGCTCTATTAATTCTTCTGAGAGCCTTGTTTTCTTGACAAGTGGAGCATGATTTGACATAGTTCTCTACATCGGTTTTCAAGCCTTTCCAATAGAACCGTTCTTGTATTCGAGTTAGCATTCTATTAGTTCCTAGATGACCTGCAATCGGTAAGTCGTGATTTTCCCTGAGGATTTTCTTAATTTCCTTAAGAGTTGGATACATTACGCTGTTATGGTAAATATTTATCTTTATATTGGTGTTGTGGAAGATATATATCATGTTATAGATTTTGGTAAAGAATTGTCTTTCGAATGCATTTTTGAAATCGGAAATGGACAATTCATTGATTACGTTTTTTTATATTCGTTAGGGTTTGAAAGATCTCAGCATATGTGCAATTTTCAAAGTGGTATACCTTCGTGAAGATGAAGTAGATGTCTTTGTTGTTACTGGGAACCTTTTTGAAAGAATGTAATTGTTTTTCTGAATACAGTGTCTCATGTCGGTCAGTTAAGGTTTCAATGATCTCAGATACATAAGCATTGGATTCATCTAAGTTTATAGATGTAGGGGCTCAGGACCGCTTCGGCCTCAGTTTCATTTCGTCATCTCCATAAATCGTCCACAGTGCCATGTCGTCAGCCTACAATTCCTAAATCGTCACCTTCCTAACTTGCCTACTTTCTGATATCGTCAATACCCCATTTTGTCTAAATTCCTATTTTGACCATAGTGCCAACTCGTCCAATATCTGATATCGTCAATATACCATTTTTGTCTACGTTCCTATTTCGACCAAAGTGCCAACTCGTCCGCGTTCTTTTATTTGAATTGAGAATGTAGAATTAATACTGATTGTCACTTAAACTGTCAGAAGCAGCACACATTTTATTCAAATAAAATATTTTTTCTAGCTCAATAGGTATCTAAGAAAGACAGATAAATAGGTAGTTACAAGTGTTTTTTTTTTCAGAGATGGACAACGAATATAGCCAATCAATACTACTTGGATTTGTAGAGGAAGCTTATCAAGCTGAAACACAAGAGTTTTTCAGGTTGAGATCAACCGATTCTACACCTGACCTGTACGTACATCGTGGCACACAAACACCTCAGCCACAGTTAGAAGAAAGCTTCTCACAAACCCCGAATTCATCTGCCCAAGATGTCTTTACTCAGACGGACGAATCTGCTGAGCATATTTCCACGCAGACGGATGACAGTTTTGGTCTCAGAAAACGGCATGAGTTTATGGCGGACATGTTGGCCGAAGAATATTTTGAACATAATCAAACGTTGAAAGAAATATTTAAAAGGGCTTTTCTGGCCGTTACCGTTCGCATAGCGAATGACGTTTCAAAAAGCTATGGTGACGCTCGACCTTGAGGAACATGACGTTGTACTCGCTGAATGAGCAGTAGTCATTCAAGCAAGTCTTGTTTTCAGTTACTTTATTTCAAATACATTTTTAAAACAATATCGGTTTTTATTTGTAGTTATCGACATGAGAATCAGAATGGCGGGTGCACCATCACGAATATATAAAACAACTATACCAACCCCTCTGGCCACGTGGTCCTACCGGTTTTGTCCTACCGGTCGGACCACATGAACTTTTTTTCCGATTGATCCGATTGATCGGACTACCGAAAATCATAATTCCGCTTTGTCCTACCGATCAGACCAGATGAACTCGTTTTGTTATCGCTGCCGTACATAGTAGGGTACAGTCAGCCAAAAAAGTGGTCTACCACTTTTCGACTCTATTTCGACATTCTTACACAGATTGACTAAGTCTCGCAGTAAGCTCAAGAAGGCTTGTGTTGCGGGTACTTATACAAATCGTTGTAATTATATATAAATATATCGATATATAATATACATACGTAAATAAATAGAAAATACCCGTGTTCGTCACACAAATAAATGCCCTTACCGGGATTCGAACTATAAGAACTCTGTGGTAATGTGATTTGACTGGAGATCCTGGCCATATAAAAGAACTATTTTTTTTACTAACATTTTATAATACCTATGGTAAATGTCAACAGTGTCAGCGTACATTTGTATCAACTAACGTAAATCAAATAAAGATAATATTTAACATGAGTGGAGAGAGGGCTTTTGTAGGCTATCCCAAACAAGAAAATACAGAACAAAATACTTCCCACCACCTAGATCTGGTGCGAGTCTATACTGACAGAAATAGCTGCATCTTTATAGGATGCTCAATTACTCACCTCTCAAAGGTTAATAATTTTATAAGACTGAATTTGTTATGTAACCACAACATATATTTACCTTCGGAGAGCCTAGTATGTCAAGAACATTTACAAGAAAACCATTGGATCACATTGAGAGAAGGCCCAGTCTACCATGATTTTGACGAAACACATACTTTGGATATAGTAAATATATTCAAGCAAGCTTTGAATTTCATACATTTTACAATATCGAGTGTAAATAACCCCATGTTTTAAAGAACACAGGAGCAGTATGCAAATGTATTATGTTTAAGTTGGTATTAGAGTATAGTGCGTTCAGTTTTTTTGTCATTACAAATATAAATGTTGTCTAATTTGATGAATGGTTTTTATTTGTAGTAGTCGCTAGAAGCAAATATCGTGACCAAGTGCACGTTAAAGTTATATTTCTGTAGTAGATAGAACATTCCAGAAGGCCGTATGGTGCTCCCACACATAGTTATAAATGTTATATAACATTAACTCTCCCTGTTCATCTTAACAATGTTACATTTATAACGCTATCCTTGTTACACTGTGTTATATAACATTTATAACAGCCAGTGTGGGAGCACCATAAAATAATTAACTACGATCAGAGTATAAAATAATTAGTGTATTTTTTTAATAATACTTATGCAACAAAACAATTCAGACTTAAATGAAAAACAGAAATACATTCTAACGGTACTGAGTGTACTCCAAAGTTACGTTTTAAAAAGCGAGCCTTTCCATGCTAATCTTTCCAGAAAGAATCCGACATCTATATCGAAAATCGCTCTATATAGAAAAAAACACGACAACACTGTACACTTGTTTATATTTTACAATTACAACGCAGGTTTTGAAAAAGTGTAATTTACCAGAGTAAATTACATAATTTAAAAAAATTACGCTTTTAACTTAAAAAAAGAACTTTTCTTAGCTAAATTTCTTATGAAAATAAATAATCCTTCAATATTTAAATAATAATACGTACAAACCTTCTTATTTGATTATCAGAATCTTAATAGGTCTGTTATTTGACAACCTAACAAAATGACCTGATTAGAAACCGACCAAAGAAGAATCCAGCCAAGAATCCGGTAAAGTAAGAAACAGACGTGCTGTGAAACAGACACAAGTAGAATCTGAACTCCTTCCCCGAAAGGCACAAAAGGGTCAACACCATCAGTTAACACGCCATCTTAATGTATACCATTTTTTTTAGGAAATCTATAGCAGATATCTCTGTCACCGTGAGTTTCCTCCGCAACGACATTATTTTTTTATCGAAGTAAATGTCTTTACTGCTCCTATTTTTTGGAAACGGCCTAAATGCACTCCTCATAATTTTGCAGTCAAAATGACTGGCCTCTTGCATTATCAGCTTGCAGATAAAAAAAAAATTTGGTTTTTCACTGCCATGCAACTTTGAATTTAGTCTCCGATGGTAGCCTTCTGCTGAATTGGTCGTCCGGTGGATATCGTTAGAGCAACTCAAGAAATTGTGACTTTTTTTATACCATTGGTCAAGAAAATATTTTTTGAAAATATTACATTCTGTGGTATTTGGTGCTTCGCGTATTATAGCATCCCAAGCTTCTGGCATGAAGTTTGGTGGAAGTAAAACAAAATTCGCACACCATCGTGTTACCTTTCTTCCTTCAGGTGTTGACGTGACCTTTTTTTTATCAGCCCACTTCCACACAGCTCTATTGAAGTGGTAGTAGCACCCTGTGACCACGGCGTCCGGAAATACTGCTCGAGCTGCATTAAACTGTGCAATTTCATAGTCACATTTAAAACTACCAATGGAAATGCCAAGTTCATTTTTAATTAAATGAAACAAGCGTATGTACGTATCTTGCCTTTTGTTGGGCAACATTGCGAATATTATTGGAAATATATACACGCGTTTCTCGTCCGAACAATAGTCTAAATGAATGATGTACAGTTGAGAAAAGGGCTTTGGGGCAGATTTGAACGTACCGTCCCCGAAATAGGAACCATTTACTTTCGTTTCTATAATGGTTTTTGAAAGAAATGAACAAAAGATGATAATTTTGTCATCATCACCATCCTCTATCACGTGAAACTTGCTATCCATTCCTTTTGGCACTTTTACCTCGCTTAAATGTCTAAAGATAAGTTTATCAGTTTCCAGATATTTTTTACGCATTCTATATAAACTGCTTTTTACGGACATATATGGTGGAACATGCTGCGGAGAAATGTCGTGTTTCGTTTTTTCCACTATCTCTTCGTAGACTGCTTGTACAGACTTTAAATTCTGGCAAACTTCTTCTCTGGCAGTTGCAATCATTTGTCGCACCTTTAATTTTGTTTTATCTGGACGACACATATGTAGGCTTTCACGCATAATTCTTTTTTGATCTCGATCTAAAGTTAATGACGCTGAACATTCCCATCTATTTGTGCATCTCCACCTTGAAGAATTTACATTCTCTGAACTTTTAGTGTACGTGTATTTATTGCCTACAACAAGCAAATCACGGCCTCTCTGAGATTTAGTAATATATAAATTCGACATTTTACTGTTTGAAGTTTTTGATTCAGCGACTGACTGAATTGACTTATGTGTGTCATTGAATCATAGATAAAATTAATGTCAATGTGCACTTCATATCTTCTTAAGTGCTATTTTCCAGCTAGTATGCGGCAGTTACAATTAGTATTTGCTGTTGTCACACTTGTCCTTAACCATAAAGATAACTTTGATGATAATGATGATGTACTATTAGGGCTGCTATGTAGTTGACGAGTTGGCACTGTGGTCTAAATAGGAATGTTGACGAGTAAGCACTATGGACGAATTAGGAGTGTTGACGAATCGGCACTGTAGTCTAATTAGGAATATAACCAAGTTACTACAGTGGCCCACGTAAGAAAGCGGGTGAGATAAGAAAGTGACGATATAGGAATGCTGGCGAATCGGAACAGTAGACCAAATGCGAATGAGAACTACTTAAGAAGTTGCCGAAATGAAACTGAGGCCGAAGCGGTCCTGAGCCGATGTAGGGACTAGAATTGTTTTACAGGAAGTTTTCATAAGATTCATTATGTTCGAAAATTTGAGTATCGAAGGTTTTGTTTTTGTCGTTCATTTCTTTCAGGAATTGTGAATAATTTTCAGGTTCGAGGTTGGCTTCGATGGTGATAGAAGGTAAAGGATTGGGTGATATGGTAGGTTCGAGTTCGGAATTAGAGGGATTAATATTTTGTGTTTCAGGACTTGCTGTTATAGGACCTGTAGGTGGAGTTTGCACAGGTAAGTATTCATTTTCAGGGTTTAGGATTTCAGGATTTAGTATTTCAGGATCTGGTAATTCGGGATTATTCAATATTTCAGGATTTGTAGGAGTAGGAGGTTGAGAGCTCGTAGTCTTTGAAGGATTCTGATTCGGCGGACTGTAAGAGATAGGAAAGTCATCGTCTTCTAATATGTCTATACAAGGTAAGTTACTGCTGTCGTAATCGGATTCGCCGGGAAGGCTGACATTGAGGTCTCCTAGAGTTAAGGGGCTGAATGGAGATTCATTTCCTTCTTCATTTACGGTTGGTACTACGGATTGGGTTTGCTGAATGGGACTTGGTTTTGAAGATTGTTCTTCCGAGTCGGTTGGAATTACAGGGTTTACAGGGTATCGTGACAGGGCATCTGCTACCGAGTTTAGTTTACCTTTTCGGTATACTATTTCGTACTCGAACTCCTCGAGTTTGAGGCGCCACCGTTGCATTTTGCTGCTTGGATCTTTGTGGTTAAACAACCATTTTAATGGACGGTGATCTGTCACGATCTGAAATTTGTTACCGTATAAATAGGGTCGGAATGTTTTACAGCCAAATATGATGGCTAAGAGCTCTTTCTCGGTGGTGCTGTAATTAGATTCACTCCTATTAAGTGTCTTCGATGCATAGGCAATTGGTTGATCCTTTCCAATAGGACCTTGGGATAGGACGGCTCCCACAGCATGGTTGGAAGCATCGCATGTGAGCACAAATGGATTGGAGAAGTCAGGGTAGGAGAGAAGTGGTGCAGAGGATAGTTTTTGTTTTAGAAGGTCAAACGCGATTTGTTGTTGATTTTCCCAGTCGAATGGGGTATCCTTTTTAAGAAGAGACGTGAGGGGTTTAGCGAGTTTTGAAAAATCAGGTATGAATCGGCGATAGTATGAGACGAGCCCTAGAAATGATTTGATGTCTTTCGGATTCCTAGGAGTAGGAAATTCGACTACTGCTTTGACTTTGTCGGGATTAGGTTTGACTCCACTTGTCGATATTAAATGACCAAGATAGGCGACTTCTCGTCTGAGGAATTCGCATTTATCTGGCTGTAGTTTGAGGTTAGATTCTCTAAGCCTTTGGAATACGGCAATCAGGTTTTTAATCATAGAAGAAAGATCATACGAATAGGTCACAATATCATCAAGGTAAACGAAGCAGCGAAGGTTTTGTAGCCCGGATAAAATGGTATTCATCAGTCTTTGGAAGGTGGAAGGTGCGTTTTTTAGCCCAAAGGGCATACGAGTGAATTGGAAATGTCCTTGTGGTACATTGAAAGCAGTTTTTTCAGGATGATTGACTGGGATCTGATGGAAACCGGAAGCTAAGTCAAGGGTGGAAAAGTATTTGCTACTTCCTAACTGATCTAGGATTTCGGTGATGTTAGGAATGGGATAAGTATCCCCGATCGTAATGTCATTTAATTTCCTGTAGTCGATTACGACACGCCATTTTTGTTGGCCTGATGCGTCGAGTTTTTTGGGCACCACCCATATGGGTGATGACCAAGGGGATGTAGATGGTTCTATAATTCCCTGGTCGAGCATTTGGTTAACTTGTTTGTCGACTTCTCTCTTATGGATTTCAGGGAATCTGTAGGTTTTGGAATGGACAGGGCCTTCAGAGGTAGTTTTAATGTCGTGTCTAAGGACGTTAGTACACGAAAGCTTTTCATCAGGGAGATGAAATATATCAGAGTAGTCCGAACAGATTTGAAAAAGAGCTTCCTTTTCTTCATGATTTAGATGGTCTACTCTTAATAAATTTAGTACTTGCTGGGTCCGTTCAACGGAATTTTGGGTTTTAGGCTGGTAGTTGGAGTAGTTAACTGGGGCTACGTCTACTTTTCCTTCTTGTTGAATCGAGTCAATGGGAGTGAGTGTGAGACCAAGATTGACCTTCACATTTATTGGAGTTTCGGAAAGATTTACAACTGTTAAATTTACTTTTTTATTTTCTTTTACGCGGACGAGGCAATTGGCGATTAGGAGATCTTTTGACGGACTTTGATCAAGGATTAGGCCATCTGTAACGTTAGGATTTGATACTGAGCACTCTATTACCTTTTCGGAGCGTGCTGGAATTATGAAGTAAGGATTTGTGAAGAATAGTTTGATATCAGAATTACTTAGTCTTAAGAGTTCGCGAGTGAAGTTGATTCTGCCATGAAATTTGGTTAGGAGGTCGTTTCCGATAATGCCATCGTAAGGTCAGTCTACATCATCGACTACATGGAATTCGTGCTTCAAGGGATTATTAGATTTGTCATTCAGATACATTTCTAAATCGAGAGAGCCTAAAGTTTGAACAGTGTCTTCATTGGAATTAAAACCTTTTAATTTTAAGAATTCTTTACGAAGTGGTGATCTAGATTTTATTACAGAGTTTTTTAGGAGACTGATCGAGGAACCGGTGTCTACTAGGAGAGATAAAGGCAAGTTGGAGACAGTGGTTTTAATAACAACGTGAGGTAACGACTTCTTAGAGGGGTCGAATGAAACTTTGTAGATTTTAGCTTCGGTAGACTTAGGGGTTTGCGTAGTCAATGTAGATGGTTGGGATGCAGTGGATAACCATAAACACCAGTTTGAAACGGTGGATTTAGATGTTGATACAGTGGATTTAGAATTTGATACAGTGGATTTAGATGTTGATACAGTGGATTTAGAATTTGATACAGTGGATTTGGGATTGGATACAGTGGATTTAGAATTTGATACAGTGGATTTGGGATTGAATACAGTGGATTTAGAATTGTTTAGTTCCGTGTGTCCGAGGGCCACGGATTTAGATACAGCGATTTTGGAGTTAGATACAGTGGATTTAGAATTGTTTGGTTCAATGCATCCGAGGGCCACGGTATTAGGGTGTCTTTCTCTTATTAGCAGCCGACTCGTGCGACACCTGGACGAGGCGCTATCTAGTTTAAATTTTCATCATTAGGCGAATCGAAGTCTGTTTCCTCATGACCTTCGTCTTCTTGGTTATGGTTGAAGTTGACTCTCCTAATGGGATTTGGGTTAGAGCCTGGGTTCTGTTGACCGCGGAGCCTATTATTATACTCTCGCTTCCGGCAGTTTTCAATGGTATGGCCAGGGAATTTGCAGTATCTGCAGGAAACAGTGGAGGTTTGTGATTGATAATTAGGAGAATAATTCCTATTTGGACCCGACGTAGAAGGTTGGGGTCGATACTGCGAGTTTGAAGTATTAGGATTAGGGTTCCTTTGATTTCTATTTGAAGGTCTACTTTCCACGTTGGAATTTCTTTTATATAATGTCTGCTGAATGCGTTCTTCGGATATAGCGAAGTTAATTGCTTGGTTGAGCGTCTTCGGTGACTTGCACCTGATAATGTTAGAAATCCTTGGTTGTAAACCCATAAGGAAGTGATGCAAGGCCAATTCTTCCATGGCTGCAGTGCGGCCAGGAAGTTCTTTTAATTTAGTATTGGTTAAGGTGATCTCGGTTAAAAGCTGAGACAAATAAGTTTCGACGCGGAGAGCATATTGGCTAACGTTTTCGCTAGATGACTGCCTACTTTCTTGCAGTTCATTGAGTAAGTGTGAGTAGTGTTTCCTCTCACTAAATTGCGTTTTCAGGAAGTCTTTTAATTGATCCCAGTTATTAAATTCTTTTATGGAGCACGCCAGCTCGGCTTTTTCCTGGAGTTGGCATAATATATATTTAAATAAAATTGGTTTTTGTTGATTACTCGCAAGGTCGTACGCGTTGTTACAATTTATTATAAAAGAATTCAGAGTGTCTCGGCTACCATCATAGGGTTTTATAAATTTCAATAGTATGTTTAATTCCAAGCTAGGTACGGATTGTGGCGTAGGCACCTTTATGCCTTTAGAGCGAGTTTTCCTTTCGCTCACACATGGGCTGGGACATCTTTCGTCCTCTGTATCGACAGGTAATTCGGCGTCTAGGATATATTCTGTCTTGGCGTCTGTCATATTTAGATTAAGTTTAAATTATAAACGGAAACAAACAGCAAAAATAGAAGACAAGAAAATAAACGCCTGGTGAAACAAAGAAGGTTACGAGTCTATTTTCCTTGACTAAGTACAATAAAATAACAAAAATAGAAAATTAAAGTTTAGAATTAAGCTTAAATTAAACTTAATGAAATCAAAAGTTACGATTTGATTTCAACAAAATACAACAAAGGATTAATAGTAAAATAAACAAGACCAAACTCACAGCAACAACGTTGCACAAGCGGCGTACACGGCGACAACGGGAAGTATTGATCGCATTCCTGAGCGATAAGGGCGTCACGGGCACTATAATAGTTTATTTGAATGTTCACTGCGCGACGCACTAAAATTGTTAGTAATATGACGGACTGTTTTCTTTCAGGACACGGCGGATTCACGGACACGATGTAACGGCTTGGTTCCACAGGTCCAGAGCGGAGTGCAGTGAGATACGGTGGGGTACAGCGGGATACAGCGGGATACAGCGTGATACAGTAGGATCAGTGTTTATATGGTTGCCTTCCAGGTCTTCTTCACTGGGGTAGGGCACGGCGACTTTGGTCGGGTTTCTTTCAGGATACGGCGAGGTTATGGTCACGATACAGCGGCTTGGTTCCACAGGTCCAGAGCGGCATACAGCGGGATACAGCGAGATACAGCGGGATACAGCGATTCACTATTGTCCACACTAGAGTCACTAGGAAACAAAACGCACTGTTGTAACGAGACGTACCGAGGATCCTTTTTGGATCCCTTTGCGCTGCCACCAAATGTTACGACGAGCCTCTGAGTAGAGGTTTTAAAAAAGGAATTTATTAATTGACGAGAGATAGAATTTAAACAAGTGGTTTTTATAGTAAGGCAGGCAGACAACCTTCGCGACTCGCGGATCAAATGAGACTGAAGCGTCGCTCCCAACGAGCGGCGGTTCCAACTAGAAAATGCTGAATAAGCAGCCTAGAGCTGTCAGCAATAACTCTGACATTTAAAGGGTGTAACAGTACGAACGTACGAACTTATTTTCCCGAGTTTCCTATGGCCATCTTCCAACATCATCAGACTCTGGTTACCATCTAGCACCAAAGTACTCGTCAAGACGAATCATACGAGCCCAAACTCGATGGGATTGTGTCGTTTAATTACCGAGTTCCTATTGCCATCTTCCAACTCCATCATCAGACCCTGGTTACCATCTAGCATCAAAGTACTCGTCAAGATGAATCATACGGGCCCAAACTCGATGGGGTTGTGTCGTTTAATTACCGAGTTCCTATGGCCATCTTCCAGCTCCATCATCAGATTCTGGTTACCATCTAGCACCAAAGTATTCGTCAAGACAAATCATACGAGCCCAAACTCGATGGGGTTGTGTCGTTTAATTACCGAATTCCTATGGCCATCTTCCAGCTCCATCATCAGACCCTGGTTACCATCTAGCACCAAAGTACTTGTCAAGACGAATCATACGAGCCCAAACACGATGGGGTTGTGTCGTTTAATTACCGAGTTCCTATGGCCATCTTCCAGCTCCATCATTAGACCCTGGTTACCATCTAGCATCAAAGTACTCGTCAAGATAAATCATACGGGCCCAAACTCGATGAGGTTGTGTCGTTTAATTACCGAGTTCCTATCGCCATCTTCCAGCTCCATCATCAGACTCTGGTTACCATCTAGCACCAAAGTATTCGTTAAGACGAATCATACGAGCCCAAACTCGATGGGGTTGTGTCGTTTAATTACCGAATTCCTATGGCCATCTTCCAGCTCCATCATCAGACCCTGGTTACCATCTAGCACCAAAGTACTCGTCAAGATGAATCATACGGGCCCAAACTCGAAAGGGTTGTGTCGTTTAATTACCGAGTTCCTATGGCCATCTTCCAGCTTTATCTTCAGACCCTGGTTACCATCTAGCACCGAAGTACTCGTCAAGACGAATCATACGAGCCCAAAGTCGATGGGGATGTGTCGTTTAATTAGTTTCTATGGCCACTTTTCAGTTCCATCATCAGATCAGCTTCATTGGGTCACTCATCTAATCTATCTGATCAAAGACAGAATCCACATTCATAACAAACGGAACGAACAAACGAATGAACTCATTTTCCTGAGTTCCTATAACCATCTTCCAGCTCCATAATCAGACCCTGGTTACCATCTAGCAACAAAGTACTCGTCAAGACGAATCATACGAGCCCAAACTCGATGGGGTTGTGTCGTTTAATTACGGAGTTTCTATGGCCATCTTCCAGCTCCATCATCAGACCCTGGTTACCATCTAGCATCAAAGTACTCGTCAAGACGAATCATACGAGCCCAAACTCGATGGGGTTGTGTCGTTTGATTACGGAGTTCCTATGGCCATCTTCCAGCTTCATCATTAGACCCTGGTTACCATCTAGCATCAAAGTACTCGTCAAGATGGATCATACGAGCCCAAACTCGATGGGATTGTGTCATTTAATTACCGAGTTCCTATCGCCATCTTCCAGCTCCATAATCAGACCCTGGTTACCATCTAGCACCAAAGGACTCGTCAAGACGGATCAAACGAGTCCAAACTCGATGGGGTTGTGTCGTTTAACAACCGAGTTCCTATGGCCACCTTCCGGTTCCATCATCAGACCCTGGTTACCATCTAGCACCAAAGTACTCGTCAAGATGGATCATACGAGCCCAAACTCGATGGGATTGTGTCATTTAATTACCGAGTTCCTATCGCCATCTTCCAGCTCCATAATCAGACCCTGGTTACCATCTAGCACCAAAGGACTCGTCAAGACGGATCAAACGAGTCCAAACTCGATGGGGTTGTGTCGTTTAACAACCGAGTTCCTATGGCCACCTTCCGGTTCCATCATCAGACCCTGGTTACCATCTAGCACCAAAGTACTTATCGAGACAAATCATACGAGCCCAATCTCGATGGGGTTGTGTCGTTTAATTACCGAGTTCCTATCGCCATCTTCCAGCTCCATCATCAGATCAACTCCATGTCATAATAATTTTGCATTGTCGTCCGATTTCCACATGCATGCAAAATTTTAGCTCAATCGTTAACCGGAAAGTGGATCAAATTTAACTTGCCAGATTTAATAACAGACAAACAAACAACGGGGCAGGTGAAACTAAATAAAAGCTTGTATTGTAAAATAACACAAATGCACTCTATATTCTACTGGGTTCTCTCTCTGTCACACGCAGAACGCGAAGTTGCCGTTTTGTGTTCGAGTACCTATTCGTCCATTTTGGCTCCGGATCAACTTAGTCTAAGTAAATGTCGAATACAAGTTAAATATATTTATATATATATATTTTCGAACGTTGCTAGATCAACAAATGTTGGTCAAATCGCTGACGAGTATGTTGAAAACCTGTAAGTGCAGCTCCACCGACGTCACATATATATAGATGGTACTGGAATGGAAAGAAGTAGAACTATCGAAGTAAAATATAGAAGTCTCGCAACCCAGTTTTTCTACCGTAAAAAAATGTGAGATCCATGTAATACCAAATCGGTTAATTTATTGAGTCCCTTCTTAAAGGACCTTCTGTCTTAAGTCATTACGTAATAAGCTAACCTAACAACATCTTATAGTGACCATATTTTATATCAATATTAAAAAATCTTTTATGTTTTAAATAAATAGATTTCTAATTTGAATACACTTCTCGCCTGCATCCGCATCTTTTGACACCATTACCATGACGATCGGTCAATAATCATAGAAGCTACATCACTTTTTATATACGGAAATACCCGTTTTTCTAAAATACCAAATTTAAAGAGACCACCTACACGTCACAATTATTAACCGATTTTCAAAAGTTTTTCGCCATTTTGTAGCTAAACAGATACCCAAGGACCCTTTTTTCATTTTTTCTTAAGTCTTTTCTTTTTTTTTTTTCGAAATATTTACAATTTAGTAAACAAACACGTTGTTTTCGATTCCACCGATTCCGTTCAACTTCATTACGCGCTTCGCGTTGCTCGTCAGTTTGACTTGCTCTTGTATATCTTTGACTTGCAGCATTGCGAGTTCTGCGACTTAAGTTTGTACGTCAAATGGCTAGCATTTTAACGAAAGTTTAACTGTAAATTAAGAAAACTATTGTATTCTTCTTTATAACAAAGTATACCACGTGTTATGTTAGTAACGTCTATGTTAGTCTATCCAAACTTACCAAAACTCCATATTATATTCACTCCTCACTACATTCTATTGTAGTGTGATACCTACCTATAGCTAACGAACTGTAATTAGGTCATGTCGCAATCATACGAAATAATGTACTAACGTAAAACAGCTTAGTTGCAGATTTAGTTAAGTGTTTCACATATTGTATTTTCGTCACTCAATAAACGGACTTCATTATGTAAACTACTCGTTTACTTCATCACCCAACGACCTAACATCATATGGTGTGACCCTGCCACTGGAACCATACAAAAGCACCAAGATTCAGCTCCAACAAGAAGAAACCAAGTTTGAAGAAAGAAGAAACCAAGTTTAGAAAAAAGAAGAGAGCAAATTAAGAAGAAAGAAATAACAAAAACAAGATATGGGAAGATCGGCTTCGAAAGAACAAGTTGTAATAGCTCAGAATGCTAATGGTGAAGCTTCTGCCACGAGCACACAGTACCACAGTGAGAAACTAGCTATTATTGAAATCTTGATCGCCGCGTCAGTTGTCATCTTGATATTGGCTGTTTTTTATTACATTTTCAAGAAATGCAATAAACACTTCGTGCGTACTATTCAACGGGAGCTAAATAGCAACAACATTGCTACCATCTCACGCACCAGCAACCTCGCCACCAGCGTTGTTTAAAAAGAAAGAAAAATAACCGAGAAGAGTCCAGGGTATAGCCCGGCCCACCCGTTCCCGGTTCTTCAGAAAACTGCAGCCTGAGCCCGTAAGGAGCGCCAGCGTACCGCGCCGCGCCGCGCCACCAGCCCACAGCACCGCCTGCGCCCATGCCGTGTTGCGCCATCAGGTCTCCTCAGAGCATCATAGCATCATTTTTCCCCGTCCCGTGCAGCTATCGTTGTATGTATTATGGCCTTGAAAGTATGTAATGTTTTATTCTAAATATAAATGTAATAGTTTAATTTTTAAAGTGATGTTTAGTTTAGTATGTCTAGTGTAGTGTAGTATTACAGTTACATGAGCTCCATAAATCATTAAATTACATTAAAGATTATTTAATAAAATTAGGCCCAGAAAGAAGGCAACAAGACCTTGGCTTAAGAAAGGCTACTGAAGCTAAACATTTATATTTCCAATTAGAGAGTATTTTGGCTCAGTTGCAATTGAAAATTGACCGAGAAGAGATAAGTTCAAAAGATATCACTGATGTTCACAAAATTATAAGTGAAGTCCATATATTTTATAATAAAATAATTGATATAACTGCACAAAAAATTAAGCAACTCAAAATGGCTACTAATGACTTTGATTTGAAAACTGCCATTGCATTGTTACCGGTAATTACTGGTCAAGAGTCTGTTACTAATTCTTTAATTAATAGCATTGAGTTATATAGCAAAATTATTTCAGACTCATCTAAAAAACTTTTAATTGAATTCGTACTTAAAACAAGACTTTCCCAAAGCACAGTTACGTTTAAAATCATCTTACGATACAATTGATAATCTTTTGTCGGATATGAAAAAATATCTCTTACAGCAAAAGTCGGATGTTGCATTGCAGTGGAAATTAAACCAATGCAAGCAAGGCAATCGCTCGATCGAAACTTTTGGTTCTGAATTAGAAAATTTATTTGTTGCTTTGACAATCGCTCAATCTAATGGTAATAATAGCACTTATGATATTTTGAAGCCAATTAACGAGAAAATCGCTCTTAAACGGTTTGCAGATGGTTTAGCGGATCGTAGGTTAAGCACAATTATATCAGCTAGACAGTTCGAGTCTTTGCCGAACGCTATTAGGACAGCTATGGACGAGCAATCTTTGTCCTCCGCGTTCGAGGTGATGAATATTCGGCGTCATAGAAATTCAAATCGTGGACGCAACAGCTATACCTATAAAAATTACTTTCGCGGTAATAATTACAATAAAACGAGACCACGTAGTAATTTTTCAAGTGACTACAGTCGTAATACGAGACACTCATTTGATGCCCATCGCGGTCGACATAATTCATATAGCTCACCCCGTGGTGCGAGTTATAACCGAGGCAGTAGTCGAAGAGCGTATAGCTCAAGGTCACGAAGACCAGCCGCTCCAATACGCCATACTACCCAGGAGACACCGACCGTAAACAACGAGTCGCACCAGGGTATTATTAACCAAAATCATAATTATAACGCTTCAAGTTAGTTTTTTCGTTAATACCGAAAATTTTATTTTTAATTTTAATAACAGTAGTACCGTAACATTTTTAGTAAATAATCATTTTATTAATCTCTTAGTAGATATTGGAGCAAGACTCTGTGTTTTGAGGTACGAATGGCTTAGTAATTATCCACAGCTATTGCAGCAGTTATGTTATGATAGAATAACAATAAAGGGTGTTACAGGAAAGTTAGAATCAGAACGTTATATTTTCTTAAATTTAGTTTATAATAATGTAATATTTAGTGAAAAATTTTATGTTTTTAAGAATATGTCGTGCACGGCTAATGGTATTTTAGGTGATATTTTTTTTAAACAATATAATGCGATTATTAGTTATAAGGATAGTATATTGCAATTATATAAAAATAATATAAGCGTTTCCATTAAAATAAATTATAATGCTAGGTATAGACATTCGATTCCACCTCGATGCGAAGTGATAAGGTTCATCCTACGACATCGAGTTGCGATTGTGTTGTTTTATCGAAAGAAATTGAGAAAGGCGTTTTTGTTGCAGGGTTAATTGCGAAACCAAGTAATAGTCGCATTCCCTTGCGAATATTAAATACTACAAATAGTGAAATAGAATACGATTTCCAAAATTTTGCTATTTATGATATCAATTATTTTGATATCTGTAGTCTCTTAGAAGAAAAAAATAGCGTAAGTCGACTAAAAACCTTATATTAGAATTATTGAGTTTAAGTAATATGAACCAAGAAGAAAGACGCAGTATCGAGCACATTTGTGCAAAATATGCCGATATTTTTCATCTTCCTGATGATAAATTATCGACAACCAATATTATGACTAATTCTATATCTCTAAATGATAACGTTTCACCTAGTTATGTTAAACCTTATAGGATTCCTCATTCCCTTAAGCAAGAGGTACAACGACAAATAGATGACATGTTAGCTAATGATATCATAGAGGAGACCACCTCAGAGTGGTCCAGCCCAGTTTTGTTAGTTCCTAAAAAAGCAGACAGATCTAATGAAAAAAAGTGGAGGTTAGTTATTGATTATAGACAGCTTAATAATAGGATCAAAGCTGATAAGTTTCCGTTACCAAATATCACAGATATATTAGATTCCCTTTCAGGTAGTATTTATTTCTCAAAATTAGATCTATCACAAAGCTACTATCAATTATCTTTAGACGAAAATTCAAGGAAATATACCGCATTCAGTGTAGATAAGATGTACCAGCTTGAGTCAGAGCCGGAATCACGCAAATATACGGCTTTCACAACTGATAAAATGTATCAGATGAAGCGTTCTCCTATGGGATTAAAAACATCTCCCAGCGTTTTTTCAAGATTAATGACGATAGCTATGTCAGGTAATAACTATTATCAAGCATTTATTTATTTAGACGATTGCGTCGTCATCGGAAAATCTATGGAAAACCATAATAAAAATTTCATTAGTGTTTTTGAACGGTTACGAAAAGTAAATTCAAAATTAAATCCAATGAAATGTGAATTCTTAAGAACGGAAATTGTTTATTTAGGTCACAAAATAACATCGCAAGGCATTCTTCCAGATGACAGCAAAATCGAAACATTGCGCAAGTATCCAGTGCCGTTGAACGCTGACGATGTAAAACGATACATCGCCTTTGCTAACTACTACAGACGATTTATACCTAATTTTGCGAATATCACGTATCCACTAAATCAATTGTGTAAAAAAAAAACTCTCAGTTTGAATGGACATCTGAATGCGAGCAAGCTTTTCAACGTTTAAAATCTTCTTTAATGTCACCACCTGTATTGCAGTATCCAGATTTTTCGGAAAGCAATACATTTGATCTTCGAACTGACGCTTGTAAGACAGGATTAGGCGCAGTTTTGTCAAATAAAAATGGTCGCATTGTCGCTTACGCAAGTCGTAACTTATCACCTGCGAAAAGTAGATATCCGATTATAGATTTAGAACTCTTAGCAATAGTATGGGCTGTAAGGCATTTTAGACCCTATCTATATGGTAGAAGGTTTAAAATCTTTACAGATCATAAACCTTTAGTTTACCTTTTCAGTTTAAAAGACCCATCAAGCCGCTTAACTAAGTTTAGGCTTTATCTAGAGGAATACGACTTTGAGATTATGTACATCCCGGGTCGAAATAATGCAGCTGCAGACGCATTAAGTCGACTCCCGATGTCCATGACGTGTGATGACCTTAAGTCAATAGGAGAACAAGTAGTCTCTGTGTTAACGCGAGCGCAAACTAAGAAGTTACCATCGCAACCTATCGGTGTAGGTAATAATAATAATAATTTGGCTGACGATTCTTCTACCAGTAGTAGGCCTGATCAACCTGATACTGTAGAGATTCTTAAAAAACCCAATGATGTCATAGAATTAGTTTTTAGTAGTGAGAAAAAATTTACTAAGTTATATTATCGATACTCGAATAGACAATTCTGTATGTACGTACCTTCGCTTTATACTATTTACCTGAATACTCGATCGTTATCTACCCCGTCGGAGTTAGCGAGAGATTTAGGGTTATTATGCGAAAAAGAAAATATTAATGAAATATTAATAACAAAGAATAGAGACAATGCTACATATATAAAAATACTTGCAAGTCATATAAAAAAGTTACATCAAAAGGTACCAAAAATTTTAATTACGAAAGATGTAATAAAAATAAGTAGCTATGAAGATAAAAAAATTATCTTGAATGATTTTCATTTGTTACCCACAAGCGGTCACGCAGGGGTCAACAGGATGATGAATAATTTAAAAAAATATTATTTTTGGTCAGGAATGACTAATGACGTTATAGACTACGTCAAACGATGCCCAGTGTCAATTTAATTAATTCTCGAATCATTCAGTACGAGAGCCAATGGTGATAACAAATACTGCCAGCTCTGCATTCGAACGGATAGCATTAGATATCATGGGTCCATTGACAGTTGATAGCTATAATTACAAATACATTTTAACATTGCAATGTGACTTATCGAAATTTGTAGTATCCTTTGCATAGTAAAGAAAGACTCCGAGTCATTAGCGCGAGTTTTCGTAAATAATTTTATTTTGAGATATGGGGTTCCCAAAGAGGTTATTACAGATAAAGGTACCGAATTTATGTCTAATATCATGTCTAACGTTTGTAAAATATTAAAAATAAATAAATTGAATTCAACCGCTTACCACCATGAAACAATAGGCTCGTTAGAAAATAGTCATAAGTCTCTAGGGGCATACCTTAGGATTCAGGGTGATAGGAATACCATTGATTGGAGTGATTGGCTACCGTTTTGGACATTTTCTTATAATACAACAGTGCATACTGAATCAAAATACACTCCATACGAATTAGTGTTTGGAAAATGTTGTAAATTACCTTCTGACTTTGGGTTATCAGTTGAACCATTGTATAATTATAGCGACTATCCTAAAGAGATGAAATATCGTTTAGCTCAATATGAAGCAAAAAATAATTTGTTAGATATTAAGTTAAAAAGAAAGTTATTATATGATAGAAAAAGCTATCCTATAACTTATAAGAAAGGAGACCTAGTTTTAGTAAAAAATCAAACAGGAGACAAACTTAGTAATATTTATAAAGGTCCTTTTGTAGTAATTGAGGAAATCACACCTAATGTAAAAAATTTAAAAGATAATAAAGAATATCTTATACACAAAAATAATACTAAAATGTTCTTCAATTAAATTTTTCTGTTATATTTTTTTAAAGATGTATTGTAACATAAACATTAAGTAGATTTAAGAAACATTGTAATGTGACATGATTTAATTCTTTTTTTTTTTTTTTGCTTTTCCTTCAGAACGGGAGGATGAACAGGACTTTTTCAGGGGAGTTGTAGTGTGATACCTACCTATAGCTAACGAACTGTAATTAGGTCATGTCGCAATCATACGAAATAATGTACTAACGTAAAACAGCTTGCAGATTTAGTTAAGTGTTTCACATATTGTATTTTCGTCACTCAATAAACGGACTTCATTATGTAAACTACTCGTTTACTTCATCACCCAACGACCTAACATCATACTATCCTATCTTCATTATTCACTCCATATTATAAGTAGGTGTGTATTGCCGATTCTGGACCACTAAAAACCAGTATAACTTGACCTGTGTTGTGATAGTGATTAGTATGTGAGGAGGGGTCTGGTTATGGTGGTAGTTGGTTATTTTTCCCACACTCGTTGATAATGTTGATGACGTAGTTGGGACGTTGTCAGTGGCTTTTGGTGTTGTTGGTGGTGCTTGTGTTTCAGGTAGCTGAGGTGTGGGACGTTTTCAGTGACTGTCGGTTGTTGTCCTAATGTTAATTGAGGATGACCGTGATTCTACTAGTATAAGTTGACCTGTGTTGTGATAGTGATTAGTATGTGAAGAGGGGCTCTGGTTATGGTGGTGTTATTTTTTCCCACGATCGTTGATAATGTTGATGGGGTAGTAGGGGCGTTGTCAGCGGCTTTTGTTGGTGGTGTTTTCTGGGAGTTGTTGGTTTGGTCTGGGACGTTTTCAGCGGCTATTGACGTCAGCTGCTGTCCTAATGTTAATTGAGGATGACCGGAAACGTGTGATGATAAGGTTGAGGTTTTATTTGGCTGTACGAGTGATAGTGCTGATGACGTAGTGAGGTGTGGGAACCTTGTTATCATTTTTGACCGGAACGTGTGTGATGATAAGGATTAATGTGGTTTTTTTGTATGAGTGCTAGTGCAGATGACGTAGTGAAGTATGGGAACCTTGTTATTATTTTTTGATTGTGTTGTTGAATTGTTTCAGACGGTATTTGTATGTTATCTCTATGGTAAAGGGAATATGGAGTGTTTATTAAAATAAATGAAAGGTTGACTGGAAATGTGTGTGATGATAACGAGGTCTATTATCAGGTTTAATGTTTTTTATTATGAATAAAATCCATGTTTATAATTTATTGTTTTATTTGATTGTATCCATTTACAGTTATAAATAACTTAAACTAATGTACTTACAGACGAATTATATTACACGAACATAGATTACAACATTTTTGAAACACTCGATATTTGATAGTTACCCCAGGCAAGAGTATTTACACCATCAGGTTGAATGTATCTTTTATCATCCTTACCACAAAGATTTTTTTTCTTTATCACTTGAGTGTAGATATCATGATTTTTACTCTTAAAAGTATACATTTCATCATAAAAAATATTCTGCTGCTTTAAGCAGTCATAATAGTTTTGAAAGCTTGTTCTCCTAATAATGGGTGCAGTCACACCTTTATTTTTCATTATACAATATTCACTATCGCCATCAAGTGTATAGGCATACATTTTAGATCGTAAACCGATGAAATTTGAAATGATTTTTCCATTGTTTTCATCTTTCATCATTCCCACTACTTTTTTATTAACTAGTGGCAGATTATAAACGTTATCAGAAGGGCAGTCGGATGTGTCAAATTTACTATATATGTCAGGTTTAATATCATTGTAAAAGTTTTCTGTTTTAATTTCATATATAAAAAAATCGGTATCCGTATACAAAAGGTTAGCTTTCACCCCATATTTAGGTAGTACATAATTGTAATGAAAATCGTACATAAGGGATTTACTAAGTTCCAGAACTGTAAATCCTACATATATAGGTTTATCATACATCACCATAACTTTATTCAGTTGAACTGCTACAAAGTTTGTCTGTAAAGATGGTAAAACTATGAAAATTAGGTCTCGAGATGTAACGACTCAATCCATACTCACATTTTGTTTTTAATCTTTTATCATCCCAATGAGTGCAGAATTTTACATCTACTCTGTTATCAACGTTTTCCATTGTTTTACCAAAGACAGCGTTATTCATCAGTTTAAATAGTTTTTTTTCAAATGTATTTGTTGCCTTAGCCCTCATAGCGGTGTTAAGGTCAATATATGGCTTCATCCATGGTGATTGATTGAAAGATAAAATCCTAAGAACCTTTGTACAAATTAAACCATTTTTTATACATTGTTGAAGATTATGGTAGTGTATGACATACTTAAACTTGTTTTCGAGTGTGAGTAACAGTTTTTTGTTTTTACCTTCGGGTGGCTTTTTGTTCTCAGGACAAAAGGGATAGTCGTTATGAAGGGTGTGGAGGTGAGGGGGATACTCAAGATCAACTTCAAGTATGTAACCAATGCTTGATGTTAATTCCTGATTGTGGATGTTAAAACTTGTTATTTCAGTATCGGTGAGCCGCTTAAAATTATTAATAGGTAAATTTCTTCGCATACTGTCTCCATACAGGTTATTAATGTCTAAATATACAATAAATTTACTCTCCTGAGTTGAATTAAAGTTTTTCATGAATTCTTTTTGTAAGCATTCGTCACTGTAAAATAACTTCACTTTACGATTGCTCAAAGTAATATATTGCACAAACTCCTTCGGTGGTCTTAGATCTCCATAACTATCAAAATATACACACACGTCACCTTTCTTGACATACGCCACCCAATGAGTTCCATCACCTTTCTGAGAATCTAAGTTTAAGATACCCGTCTCACGATAATTTACCTTGGTGGGTAGACTATCTCTCATGAATACACCTCTAAAATACGGTATACGTTCTTTTTCCACACACTTTAATATATCCTTATTAGTGAGAGCATGGTTAGGTAGGTGTAGTTTTTTCATTTTCAATGAGAATCGTGAGGTGTCTCGAACAACATCCACCCACGCTTTCAGTGATTTTATTAAATTCATTATTTTTAGTCTATTATTTTCAGTTCCATCCATATTGATTGGTTGGAAAAAACTAATTGATTTATAAGGTATGTTTCCATATATATACAATACATTAATGTGGTGTGGTTGGTATAAACCGAACGTATTTTAAAATGAAACTTTGTAAACACATGCCTCAAGGTCACTGATTGGAATTTCGATACGATAGGCAGTTCTTCTAAAATGTGTAAGAATGGTACTCTCCTACCTAACAACATAAGATGTCTCATCTGCGGACCGTCCAATTGTGGAAAAACAAATGTTTTATTATCGTTGCTCCTCGATCCCAACGGTATAAAGTTTTGCAACGTGTACCTGTATTCAAAAAGTCTACATCAACCGAAATAAGAATTTTTAAGCAAAGTACTGAACGGGGTGGATGATTTGTCTTTCTTTGCATGTAATGATAAAAGTCAAGTTACACCTCCGGATGAGGCTAAAGAGGACAGTGTGATAATATTTGATGATGTTGCATTAGAAGATCAAGATGCGATACGTCAATACTTTGCTATGGGCCGGCACAAAAGATTAGACTGTTTCTATTTATGTCAGACGTACAGTAGGATACCGAAACAGCTGGTGCGCGATAACGCGAATCTGATATTGCTTTTCAAACAAGATGATTTGAACCTTCGACATGCTTATGATGATCACGTAAACACTGACATGACGTTGGGGCAGTTTCAAAATGTTTGTCATGATTGTTGGGGTGAAAAGTACTCTTTCCTAGTGATAGACAAAGATAGAAACATAAATAAAGGACGGTATCGTAAAGGCTTTGACCATTTCATCTCATTGTAAATATGCTTTATATTGGACAACAACCGCCCGATGAACATCATTATAAAATGTCTTCCTCAACTAGTAACATCTTTGGTGATAAGGGTGTAAAACGAAAGTTATTAAAATCCATTGATTCTGTGAAGAAAAAGGTTAAAGCGTTACAATCAGATAAAACTAAGCTGACGAAAACACTTGAAGAGACTTTCAAACCCATCACTAATCCACTCAATGAGTTGGTTTCTGAAACAAAAAGCCTTCAAAATGAGAACAAAAATGTTGAGATGTCACCCTCACCATTTCCGTTATCGTATACGAAAAAGTTTGCAAAATATAGACCGCTAAACATTGAAAAAATCCACCCATCTTCTCCATTAATTTATGATGATGGTAAAAAAATACAAGGAAATTCTAATAGTAGTGATGATGACGACTCTAAGAATTTCACTGATCTTGAAAGTGAAAATATGGAGTATGAGTCTACTCCTATTACTGCTATACCAGAACAATCACAAAACCTATCCGACTTGATGCTGAGATACCTTCAAAATCTTAATAAAGAAGTAAAAATCCCATTCGGAGCGTATCGTAGAGACAATGACATTTTAATAGGTGGAGAAAAGATTTATTTTACACCTACTAATAAGTTAAAAATAAAAGAAATTTTTTATACGTTAACACCTGGACTGATGGAGCTAATTTTTCAACAAATACCAGATCAACGAAAAATCAACACGGTTGATAATGACAACTATATCGACATTCTGAATACAACTAACGCTCACAGACGTGGCTTCACATCAACGGGTCAAGTGCAGGGTGATAGGAGTTTGAAATATAACAATTACATAAGACAATATGTACTTAAAATTTCAAAGACCGGAAATGGTTTGACAGCTCCAGTACCTACCTAGCTACCTAGGCTTGGTATGAATGAACAGAGTTGGATTGATAAGAGTAATGTAATTTAAGTATTCCACTATCAAGCTTGATATAGTAATTAATCTATTTGTAAACTAAAACTATAATAAACTATAAATATTTTTTTATTTCTCTAAATTAAACAAACAGGTTATATAATCGCAATGCATGTGTAAGAGTAATATCATTTATAAGCATTTTTATTTCATTTTTCTTATTTCTAATTAAACAAACAGGTTATATAATCGCAATGTATGTAGGTGCATAACATAACATTTCTAAAAATGATGTCTACACTACATTTAAAAATACAAAAAATCTAAATAAGAATTTATATTTCATTATTTTTATTTCTAAATTAAACAAACAGGTTATATAATCGCAATGCATGTGTGGTCAACACAACATTTTACAAGGATAGATAGGATGATGAGTAAGACCTCAAATAAATCTATATAAGACTAGTTATTGCTCCACCATCTCAATGTAATCTCCCAATACACAACACATAACATTCATTAATTTTGAAGCAGCTGTTATAGAAAAAAAGCTATAAACCAAATTACTCTGACTCTACACATTTAAAAATACAAAAAATCTAAATAAGCATTTATATTTCATTATTTTTATTTCTAAATTAAACAAACAGGTTATATAATCGCAATGCATGTGTGGTCAACACAACATTTTACAAGGATAGATAGGATGATGAGTAAGACCTCAAATAAATCTATATAAGACTAGTTATTGCTCCACCATCTCAATGTAATCTCCCAATACACAACACATAACATTCATTAATTTTGAAGCAGCTGTTATAGAAAAAAAGCTATATAACCAAATTACTCTGACTCTACACATTTAAAAATACAAAAAATCTAAATAAGCATTTATATTTCATTATTCTTATTTCTAAATTGAACAAACAGGTTATATAATCGCAATGTATGTATGGTCAACACATTTTACAAGGATAGATAGGATGATGTGATGATGAGTAAGACCTCAAATAAATCTATATAAGACTAGTTATTCCTCCACCATCTCAATGTAATCTCCCAATACACAACACATAACATTCATTAATTTTGAAGCAGCTGTTATAGAAAAAGCTATATAACCAAATGACTCTGGCTCTACATTTTTAACATGTGACATCCACTCATCATAATTAATGTTGGAATCCCCAAAAGTATTCTCAATATGTATACATATATCTCCCCACATCTTGAGAAGCAAGTAATAATTATCATCGTTTGTATATAAATACATATCACGAAGTAACTTTGTAACATTCATATTGATCGAATTGGAAGGGATTGGTCTTCGCCAGCAAGTTAAAAGAGGTGATTTATACATCCAATGGAACACCCACTCACGTTTACACATGTTGAAATACTCCTTGATTTCATCAGGATTCTCATCCTCCATTTCCTCGTTTGCTGCTAAATTAATATAACCTTCATTGTTCTCCAGGTTTTGATTATCTGTAAACAAATAAAAAAATCATATAAACTACCATCCCCCATAACTTAATAGAAACTGACTAGCTACAAGAAATTAAAGTATACGGGAACGGTAAAACCTGAAAATAAAAAATAAAACGTTATTATTATTATACTCACTTAAAATTAAGCATACCCCTTACAGTTTTCCTTTGGGCTAAAGTTAAATCTGTGTGTCTTCCTAATTAGTTTACCCCTAATCACACACATGCCCGATTTTAAATAGTCTAATTGATCTAATTTCATATTATTGAATCGCGTTGGGAGAGTTAAATATCCTGAATTAAGAGTCAGAATCGTCTGTAGCTTACTGCTATCACACTTTGATACTTACTGGTGGGCGTCTATAATTAGATAAGCCTGATTTTCTATTAAATCAGGTACTTTTAACCACACTTTATCTCCAGTATCATTTAATTTTTGTAGTAATGATGCCATTTCAAAGTTTAATAACTTACAAAGAAAATTTCAATACTAACTGGTTACTAGCAGGCAGAAACTATGTATGTACAACACAATTAATTGTCTCTCTTTTATATACCCAGTGAAAAACCACTAGTTTTGTTCACATGTGATAATTTACTTACCGTAAATAACGTTGATAAATATTTTTATTCAACTTTCAGCGGAAGTGGTAGCGAACTTAGACATTTCCCACGATCATGTCTACCACTATCAATGTTTTCAATCTCTCCCCATGCCCAGGATATCATTCTTTGTAAGGCATATCTATACTGCTCACATTCTTCAATATAACTATAACGATGCCTGAGGTCGCTTGCTACTGCAGCATGAGGAAATCCCCTTTCTGATGATGTTGAACTAATAGGTACAGCGGTGCTCGTTTCCACCTGCTTAAGCCCACAACTTAGCACCTGTTTATTCACACGTACGGTTACCTCAATACCATCATCATCTTTTAATATCTGGTAAAACTCCTCCTTGTTCAACGATTGTTAAACGGATATATCACGTCGTTGTCGTTGTCGACTTTCTTGAGCATCCAACATAATATGCTCTCTTGTAATCTCAATTTTACTGATTAACATTCCATTCGTAATACATATCGGAAAATTATAGTAATTGTCTGGAGTTATGTATATAATTTTTGAATTTGTGGTACTTCCTTTTTGCAATAAAAATACTTTTATATTTGTTCCTTCGGATTGAGTCGTATTATTTAACATCAATTCCACACTCACCAAAAACCATGACTTTACCACACACAAATTTTAAAAAACATCTTCCCTGTTCGGTGATATCTGTATCTTCGTTTTATTACCATCTAAAGCTTGAAGATTTAAGTAAACGATCCAAGGCAACAAATTAGATAAATACATTATTTTTTAATGACTGTATGCTAGGACGCTACCAACACCTAGGACACCAACACAACTATGATGAATGAATTATTGTCTAGAACAAGTAATCTCTATCAACCTACCAATATCCTGAATAAATGATAATACATCCCTGACACCCATTCCTACATCCTCTGTACTCATTGATTAGCTGCATTGTAACTATTAAATTTTTTTCTAAAACTTTACAAATATTATTACTTATATAAATGATAACAAGGTTCCCACACTATCATCATCATCATACGTCATCAGCACTATCACTCGTACAGCCAAATAAAACCTCAACCTTATCATCACACGTTTCCGGTCATCCTCAATTAACATTAGGACAGCAGCTGACATCAATAGCCGCTGAAAACGTCCCAGACCAAACCAACAACTCCCAGAAAACACCACCAACAAAAGCCGCTGACAACGCCCCTACTACCCCATCAACATTATCAACGATCGTGAGAAAAAATAACACCACCATAACCAGAGCCCCCTCTTCACATACTAATCACTATCACAACACAGGTCAACTTATACTGGTAAAATCACGGTCATCCTCAATTAACATTAGGACAACAACCGACAGTCACTGAAAACGTCCCACACCTCAGCTACCTGAAACACAAGCACCACCAGCAACACCAAAAGCCACTGACAACCTCCCAACTACGTCATCAACATTATCAACGAGTGTGGGAAAAATAACCAACTACCACCATAACCAGACCCCTCTTCACATACTAATCACTATCACAACACAGGTCAACTTATACTGGTTTTTAGTGGTCCAGAATCGGCAATACACATCTACTATTATATCCACTCTATTGTTACGTTGTAAATTTTAACCTATAATGCCCTTGTTAAATCACAGATAGGTTTGCAATAGTTAGATAATGGAATTAAGATAATAGAATTACCTGTAAACATTAGTTTTCCTAGATATTGATTTGATCGGATGATCCATTGGGATCATTGAAGTTTATTGAATTAACTTAGGTGTATCTCCGTATTTTAGACTCTTAGCTTCAACTGACACATCACTCCACAATTGATTTAGCACTTGGGCCTTTCTCTGCTAACTGGAAACTTGTCTATTGACAGTTGTCCCAACCTTATTTTTCCAGAAAATTAAAAATATAATATGTTCAGTCGATAGAAAGTTATAATATAAATATATATAAACAAGAAACCATTGTAATTTTCTCTTATTTTTTGAGTTATAGGCAATTTTGTAAAAACATGCGGCAGAGGACTGTTTTGCCACCCAGAGGACTGTTTTTTCCACCCAGAGAACAGTTTATGTCAATATTTATAAGAAGAAAAACACAATATTAATTATTAAATTTAATCAAATAAATTCTCTTTTTTATTGAATACTGTATCACATACAGAATTTAAATACTTATATTTATCAGGAACAAATTGGGAGCTTAGCTCTATAAGTAACGAATTAAAATAATTATAATCAAAATTAAGCTTTGGTACTGAGAACAAGCCTTGTTTACTTATCAATGCAGACTTATTTCTCAAAAACAGGTACAGGTATATTAAAATAATAAAATATTCGTTTCCCTTTTAGGGCAATATCTGGGTTTGGCAACTTCTTTAATACTTGGTCAAAGGACACATCAGAAACATCATTTTCATCGACTCTGAATGTGTGTCCTTTGTCATCACAAATTTTTAAGAAGGTTACTGTTAGTTCGCCTTCTTCCGTGTCTATCTTATTGATTACTGCAGCATAACAATATTCAGTGTTTCTTACTAGAAATTTAACCAAGGCGTAATCACCGATGGTGTAATTCTGTTGGTTGATTGAACTAGGTCCAGCCAGTGCAGCGTCGTCGTTGGTCTCCATTGTGGAATCCTGTGAGTTGTCCATGTCTTCACTTTCAGAGTCTGTGTAAATATCATCTACGTTAAGTTTTGTCTTGTTTTTGTACTCTAACACTCCTAAATTGAAATGCTGGCACTCGTCTTCACAAGTGCAACTTAAACTTTTCATTATGAGTTTAGCGGCACTTTGAGCTGATTCCAGAGGACTCCTTACAGCCTTTACTTGATGTATTTTTAAAGTGCCATTAAAGCTTTTTAAATTAACTGTTTCATTTTGAAGGTCGTCTGTCAATTCTTGGATGGCTTTATCGTCGATTGTGAACAAGGTAATTGCAGAACATCTTCGTTGAATGGCCTCTAAGAATGATTCCAAGCTATCAATATCACCTCCTGTAGCGACGACGGCATCAGCGGTTCTCTTGCAGGTCGCCCCAATGCCATCAGGGGCCCCTTTGCCATGGCCACTCTCTGAATAGTTCCAGGTAAACTTCTTCACATTTAAAAGCTCTTGTTGAAGCCTTGATGCCAGGATGTAAAACATCGTTTTGTTTCTGTATTGAGTTACGGGTCCATCTTTAACGAAGTGGATGGTCTTTATGTTAGGTGGGAGAGTTTTAAAGATTGGCCGCAAATGTGCCCATATAGCAGCTGGTGAATGTGTGAGATTTTTGGAAACGGTACAATAAGACTTGATAAAGTTTTTGGTATACACTACCACAGTATGAAGACTTAGCTGAAGTCTCGACCCTCCAAAATGAAATGCTTGTATTTCTTGACCGTATTTGGAACAATAATTTTCTGAAAAATCCATATGTATGATAGCGTCTTCGTCGGTAAGGTTTTGTTTGTATTTCTTGATAGCATTGTATTGATGGGTAATGTTTCTCTCGTGTTGATAATAGGCTTCCAAATCCTCGTGCAGCTCTTCTATTAGTTCTCGAGGGCGAACCGTGAACGTTTTCTTTAGGTATTTGGTAACTGTTCGAGCATTCTTGGTCTTGGGGTCGATGTAAGTTTGTTTCTCGGATATCCATTTTTTAAATTCAATAAGCTTGCTGTCATCAAACTCCCTGTAGTCCGGATTCTTGTCAATACAGCGTTGGCAGTTTCGTGACAAACATAGCTCGTCATAGCGATTACAACATGTCTTTTCAAGCAGTGCAGTGTAACTATTGTAAGTCAAAATTCTTCGCCTGTGCAATGCTGACAGTTTCAGATCGATGTTCGCGTGCTTTATGCACAGGCATGTGTCACGTTCGTTTACATTTGGTGTTATGACCCAGAAAGGACGTAGACGACAAAACGTTGTGTAGCTTATTTTAAAATGTTCAGCTTGAAACTTCTTGTATAAATTTGCGATGCTATCCGATAGATATCTTTTCTGTTTTTTAACCCCTTTTCTGGTCAGGCATTCTCGTTTTCCTGCGCCAAGTCTGCTGTTGTCATCATTTTCATAGAAGGTTCGTACAGTGTTTATGCAATCAGATGAAATTTTGTCCTTACGAGTCCGAAGCTTGGGTACTAAAACTGATTGACGCGCTGACTTCTGAATTGTTTTATAAGATATAGAACTATCTTTGCTTCGCCATAACTTGTACTTGTGTATTAGTTTACCGGACACTACTTTTCCGAATATTTGTTTTTCTTTGCAGGTTTTTAAATTAGCGTAGTTTTCTTTCAGCTGGGCATTCAACACTTCACCGAATAGCGCCTTTTTGACTACTTCTCTACGAGTTTCTGGCGAATCACACATTTTGGTAAGTTTAGTGTTAGGTGTGTCTACATTTTCCTTTGTCTTAGCTTTTTCCAAACGTTTTAATCTCTTCCTATACTTCTCGGATTTTTTTCTGTAATACTCGATCTTTTTGTCTTTATCCTTTATAATTTTGTCACGTTTCTTTCTAGCATTACGCTTTCTCGCATTACTTGCATCACTTCGTGGAGTGGTCAAAGGTAGTATTGATGGAGAGACAGAACTTTGAGGAGAAGGTGGACCCTCGGATTCGGGCGTATTTTGTCGTACAAAATTGTTTGTAATTTCTTTCAAAGCTTTTTTTTTTGCGCGATAGGTAGCACAGTGCTTTCTCCGTTCTTTAGTCACAGCTTTATGTTCACGTCGACTCATATCTTTAACTGCCTTTCTTGTACCTTTTTCCTTCTTTCTTTGGTAGTTTCGTCTTTCTTTTTCCTTCAATTGCTCACTTTTCACAGGGTCATTTTTTATCCGTTGATATCTTAATCTTTCTGCAATTCGTTTCTGCTCTTTTATTTCTTCTTTAGTTTTAGGTTTCTTCTTTGGTGGCATTGCGGCAATACTAAAACAATAAAACATACTATCAAAATTTAAAAACAAAAACCGTAAGGGTTTAAAAACAGGTAGTTACTAGGTACGTATAATTTTATATTCCAAAATCCATAATAATAGAAAACAAAAGACCTGAATTAGCGTCACAGGCCAATGTAAGAAAGAAAGAGGCTATCGGCAAGCAGTAGGTTAGTGCAGACTATAAAGAATATTAATAAAATACACGGACGTCAAATAAAACAGTCCTCTGCCACATTGAACAGTCCTCTGTGTTATAAATTTCCAGAGAACTGTTGCACAGAGGACTGTTATATTTACGTAAAAAATGTCATACCACGTATCAGTTTAAATATTACTTCATAACACAGAAACAGCTATAAATAATCACACTAAGCAATTTTTTTGTTAAATAAATATAAGGAGACTGAAAAAAAATGTCAAAAACGACAAGGGTTGCTCAAGTCAAGCTTTTTAAAAATAAAAGTGGCCAAAAAAAAAAGTGTTTTTTTTTTTCAATTTTCATTTAATAAATAGGTACATAACGCATCTAGTACATTTAAATTAAGTTATTCGTTAGGTATCAAATTTATTTTAAAGCGAACTAAAAAAATAATAGAAAACTAATAAAAAATAACGATTATTTACTGACTGAGAGACTGGGGCGGCCGTCGACCCGCCGCGTCATAGCGCCAGCCAGCTGAGAGAGATAAATGCCTACGCCTACGTTACATACAGTCTGGCTGGAATGAGTGAGACCCCATTTATTTTCCCTTTACAACTGAATTGAAACTCTAACGACTATCGATAACATCTACTTACCTATGTTATGATATGTGTGTTATGAGCGCAATTCCAATTCTTATCTACGTATTACAAAATAAGTCTAACACACATGAATAGAAGTTACAACTATCTTTCCTTTACAAATTAAATATCAAATGTAGGTAACATCTAAAGTACGACCAACGACCGAACTGCCATGTAGGTATTGCAAAATAAGTCAATCACACAATTCACACATCAAAAGAAGTTACTACCTACTACCTTTCCTTACAAATGAATGATGAAATGTAGATAGGTACCTAAAGTACGACTAACGACCGAACTTCTATGTAGGTAAGTAAGTAGTAAGTAAACAGCCTACAATTGTCCCACTGCTGGGCAAAGGCCTCCGTCATTGATATCAAGTCATCGCTACATTTGATGGGTTATGGCTTTATCACCACGCTTGCCAAGTGCGGGTTGGTGATCACAAACCCGGGCTATGCATCGAAAAATCCGAATTACATTTTGCCCGACCTGGGAATTGAACCCGGGACCTTCGGGTATAGGGCCGAGCGCTCTGCCACTCGGCCACCGAGGCTATGTAGGTATTGCAAAATAAGTCAATCACATAAATTACACATTAAAAGAAGTTTCATTCTCATTACAAATCAAAGATCAAATGTAGGTATCTAAAGGGCAACGGCCGGTCGATGACAAAGTACCTATTACCTATGCGTTATTATTATTCTAAGTACCTATGTTATGTTGTTGTTAAAAGCATTATTTTATTATTCAGTCTTACCTAATAAGCCTAAAGTAATAAGTAATAACATAACACTAAATTAAATAAACAAATGAATGTCTCGCATTAAAGGCAAAGTTAAACATCTGAATAGGTGAATAGGTGTAGGTAGGTACTTACATGGTGATAAAGAGCATTCCAGTTTATGTCATCCGCGTACAGCAAAGGCTATGATAAGCTTTCCATCACACTTAACAGGTTTTGGACTGTCAAACTAATGTAATAATAACAAAATAAAAGTCAACCTTTGGTATAATTACGTAACTAAATTAAAATTAATTAAGGGAGCTAGAATAACTTATTTATTATTATCGACGCATCGTTTTTATTATTACCGACACTAATTCAGCTTTTTACAAGTTCATCACCTATTTTACCTACAAGTCTTATAATACATTTTACACCCACTGCATTGCTTGGTACCTAATCATAATTTGTCACTGCACTGATTATTACCTTACTCAGCTTAGAACACTAATCTATTACTACATTAATTAACTAATACGTAAATAGCATCTCTAAGAACTGTTGGTTCGTAATCCAAGGCATTTTTACGCACGCGCAACGCGATAGCTCAAGATGCACAAGTAGACTGCGACAAAAATCCTTGCGTGCAGCCGTGTGAAGGTCGTGTGATTAGGGTTGGAACGCACGAGAAGTAAATTAAAACCATTAGACCATACAAGATATTGACATGTCAAAACTTTTGTCTTTTGTTGATTACAAACTCTTTCACAATTGCAAACATACGAATAGGCTTAACTTAACTTAAATAATTAAGCTATCGTCAAAACTTGCATAATAAGCGAATTTACAATAAGAAAATTTGACGACCTCCGTGGTCAAGTGGTTAGCACTCCGGTTCTGGCGTCGCCACCTTTAAGGTCCTGGGTTCAATTCCCGGTCATGACAATTTTAGAAATAACTGTTTTTAAATTTATTTTGGGTCTGGCCCTTTTACAAGTATGTTTATCCGTTATCTAGTTTAACCATTAAAACAAGTTTCTAAAGGAGCTTAACTTGTGCTAGCTATAACTTGTAACCAAAAACTTTTAATGTCAAGCACTTGTATTGACTATAGTTTTATGGCATTTGTTGGTTTTTTATCGTCATAAAAATATCAAAAATGTTTACTCGTTAAAGTTTAAAAGAAAGAAAGTAACGACTGTGAGACTAGTTGTTTTGGTAAGCATCACGTGATTTCAAAATTATTTATAAATCATTAAAAAATTTGGTCATTTATTTGGATATTACATTACATAGGTACTCAAGCAATTAATACATTTTCGCTTCACCGTTCCTTTGAAATAAAACACATTTATGAATTAGAAACAACGTTATTACGGTCGTTTACCACAAATTCTTATCTTATTAACTTTAAGATATTGAAACTTCAAATAAAGTTGAATAGGTACCTCATGTAGAAATTGAACCCACATCGTTTTCAATGCGGGCGGCTGCGTTGACCACTCTGTCTAAGGCTAAATTCGATGAAGAATTGAAATATTTATGAAATAATCGTAATAATTCATATCGAAAAAGCGCTGCTCATAGTTAGGGGCAGCCCTGAAGCGGCTAAAGTGATTGGTCGTCGCAAACCCTAATCACACGACCTTCACACGGCTGCACGCAAGGATTTTTGTCGCAGTCTACTTGTGCATCTTGAGCTATCGCGTTGCGCGTGCGTAAAAATGCCTTGGATTACGAACCAACAGTTCTTAGAGATGCTATTTACGTATTAGTTAATTAATGTAGTAATAGATTAGTGTTCTAAGCTGAGTAAGGTAATAATCAGTGCAGTGACAAATTATGATTAGGTACCAAGCAATGCAGTGGGTGTAAAATGTATTATAAGACTTGTAGGTAAAATAGGTGATGAACTTGTAAACAAGCTGAATTAGTGTCGGTAATAATAAAAACGATGCGTCGATAATAATAAATAAGTTATTCTAGCTCCCTTAATTAATTTTAATTTAGTTACGTAATTATACCAAAGGTTGACTTTTAATTATTACATTAGTTTGACAGTCCAAAACCTGTTAAGTGTGATGGAAAGCTTATCATAGCCTTTGCTGTACGCGGATGACATAAACTGGAATGCTCTTTATCACCATGTAAGTACCTACCTACACCTATTCACCTATTCAGATGTTTAACTTTGCCTTTAATGCGAGACATTCATTTGTTTATTTAATTTAGTGTTATGTTATTACTTATTACTTTAGGCTTATTAGGTAAGACTGAATAATAAAATAATGCTTTTAACAACAACATAACATAGGTACTTAGAATAATAATAACGCATAGGTAATAGGTACTTTGTCATCGACCGGCCGTTGCCCTTTAGATACCTACATTTGATCTTTGATTTGTAATGAGAATGAAACTTCTTTTAATGTGTAATTTATGTGATTGACTTATTTTGCAATACCTACATAGCCTCGGTGGCCGAGTGGCAGAGCGCTCGGCCCTATACCCGAAGGTCCCGGGTTCAATTCCCAGGTCGGGCAAAATGTAATTCGGATTTTTCGATGCATAGCCCGGGTTTGTGATCACCAACCCGCACTTGGCAAGCGTGGTGATAAAGCCATAACCCATCAAATGTAGCGATGACTTGATATCAATGACGGAGGCCTTTGCCCAGCAGTGGGACAATTGTAGGCTGTTTACTTACTACTTACTTACCTACATAGAAGTTCGGTCGTTAGTCGTACTTTAGGTACCTATCTACATTTCATCATTCATTTGTAAGGAAAGATAGTAGGTAGTAACTTCTTTTGATGTGTGAATTGTGTGATTGACTTATTTTGCAATACCTACATGGCAGTTCGGTCGTTGGTCGTACTTTAGATGTTACCTACATTTGATATTTAATTTGTAAAGGAAAGATAGTTGTAACTTCTATTCATGTGTGTTAGACTTATTTTGTAATACGTAGATAAGAATTGGAATTGCGCTCATAACACACATATCATAACATAGGTAAGTAGATGTTATCGATAGTCGTTAGAGTTTCAATTCAGTTGTAAAGGGAAAATAAATGGGGTCTCACTCATTCCAGCCAGACTGTATGTAACGTAGGCGTAGGCATTTATCTCTCTCAGCTGGCTGGCGCTATGACGCGACGGGTCGACGGCCGCCCCAGTCTCTCAGTCAGTAAATAATCGTTATTTTTTATTAGTTTTCTATTATTTTTTTAGTTCGCTTTAAAATAAATTTGATACCTAACGAATAACTTAATTTAAATGTACTAGATGCGTTATGTACCTATTTATTAAATTAAAATTGAAAAAAAAATCACTTTTTTTTTTTGGCCACTTTTATTTTTAAAAAGCTTGACTTGACCAACCCTTGTCGTTTTTGACATTTTTTTTCAGTCTCCTTATATAATTATAACACATAAAACACCGTAAAATAAACTTACCAGAGGAATGTTTACTCAACACTACAGAGACGTGGCTCACACACAGACACGGAGTTGTCACTGCAGAAAATGGCGGCAACTTGTTTAGCATGGCGACCGAGCGAACTTCAAACTGTTAACGTTCCGTTTCACGCGAAATGTAACCACAATAGTGTTTAATATTTTTGTGGCGCGATATTCAAATTGCGACAGAGGACTGTTCAAAAATGTAATGGACCAAATTCAAACACTAGTTTTTAGTACTAAAAAATTCTCTAAAATTATAATTGTTTTTTGTTTACATGCATACAATATTCTTTATGTTTATAGAGTTGTAAGATTTTACATTTTTAAATACAACTAATAAAAACCGAACCGAATCATACTCGATCCGAAATTAGGACATAACAGAGGACTGTTTTCACAACGCTTTTAGACCGAATTTATGAAATTATTACGATTCCAAACATTCATTAAGCTTGGCTCCTTAAATAACAGGTTATATATTATGTGTTTTCATAAATAAAACTATGCATTAATATAGCCAAAGTAAAAAAAAATGCTTGGACCATGATTTTCCTGTTAGTAGAGAAAGGCCCACTTACAATTAATAAAGCTACTTTTAGTACACTCTTGAGCTAAATAAACAATTAAATAAAACAGAAAATTAGATATGATGCTGTTTGTTTACAAGTAAACTTTGACAGTTGCCAGAGACAATACCATACCGGCGACCGCAGCGACGCCTAGTGGTGGCAAAACGAAACATTTAACAAATTATAAAAGAATTTCATGATAAAACTTTGATTTTTTTGTAGCAAAAGCAATTAGGAATACAAACTATTATATTAGTTAGTATTTGAGATTTTTACGTCAAGTAATTTAATTAAATCCCGTTAAAAACGGAAACGGAAGTTGCCTATATGGAAAGTTCTAGAAACTTAGAAATCTTTAAATCGTTCTGGCAACACTTTCGAGCAGGAGTGGTGTGACCAAGCGGAGAAAAGAATTTAGCCTAAATATTGATTGGGGTAATTATCCACCAGAATTAAATTTGAGTAATGTTTTTATTGTCCTGCGTTTATAAAGATAATTATGTATGCGTTATTATAAGTTAGTGGTTATGTTTGTTAGCGTCAACATAGTGTAGGTGCCTGAAAGTTACCGTTTTCTAGTAGCTAAACGTTGAGTTCAGGGGGTTATTATTATGTGATTAGTCTCTGTGGATTTCAGTTTCAGAACGAGTCATGAAAACGTCATATTTGACATGTTGTTGTAGTTAAATCTCTGAAAGGTAAATCGTCGAAAAGTTATTGTGATTCAAAGGGATGTGACTTTATACTTAAATAATCGATTATGTAATAATCGATATTTTAAATCTGTAAAAAAATCGATTTTAGTGTAATCGATTTTTTTACAAAAAATAATCGATTTTTACAAAAAATCGATTTTTTTCTAAACTTTTATTTAGGTATTTTTACTGCTCTACAAATACGGCGCTCTTCACATTAGAGTGACTGCAGCGTGACTCTTGTTTTATTTTTACTTGTCGCGCTTTTTTAGCGCTATAATCACGCAGCAGAAACGCCAATTAATGTGAACGTATGGGATGAAGTAAGACAACTTAAAATTTCATAAAATCAGCTTTATTTGCGCACATAGTACTAACTAATCTTACCTATTAATTATAACATAAATATTTAAAATCTATACTAGGTTATAATATAATGAAAGGGAAATACCGAAATATTTGTACGTTTGTAAGCATGACGTGAATAGGGTCCGGAACTACTGTACCGATCTTTATGAAGTTTAAGATAAGGGAAGGAGTAATTTAGGAGTAGGGTAGGTGTAGCGTATCTGTGTAGGGTAGATGTGAGGTATGTGAAGGTTAGGTGTAGCATAGGTGTAGGGTAAGGATTTAGGAGTAAGTAGTAGAGGTAGTGTATTTTTGGTTCGATACTAAATGAACTTAGATAAAATTAAACTTATTGCCAAAAATCCGTGGGCAGGCATTGGAGAAATAATAGCTTGGGCAATCTTTTACCTAAGATACGATTTCTCGCTTTGCGGACAATATTTCCAGCTTTTGAAAAAAGACGCTCTGCTGGAGCTGATGAAGCACATACTAAAAGGTGCTTACAAGCTAACTTTGATAGTTTGGGATATGCTCCTTCGTAACTTCTCCATATGGCCAATGGGTCACTTTCTAAGCTAGACAAGGGGGCAGCAATATATAAATCTAATTCAGATGTCCCCGCTCCTTCATTGCGAAATGTATTTTCTGACAATATTTTTTTACGATGAGCCTGCCATATGTCATCTACATCGTCGGACGCTGAAGTTTGGCCTGTTGTGGAAGCATCGGCACCCATATCAGTGTTTTCATTTAAGTTTCGTTTTATAAAGTTAATTGTTTTCGCCAACGCTGTCCCATCATCTAAATGTATTTTCTTGAATCGTGGGTCCAAAAATGTTGCCATTGAAAATAAATGTACCTTTTGGACATTGTCAAATCTTTTTTTAATTTCATTTAAAAGTGAATTTCTCAACTGGATCGTTAGTTCATTAGTGGGAGTAAGGGCCTCTAAATATTCTCTTAGACATTTAATTATTGGAATGGTCTTACTCCCACTTACGTACTTCTCACTACTCATTTCTTCAGTAACTTTTAGAAATGGTTTTAAGATTTTGGCAATTTCCTTTAATATAATAATATCACTTGCTTGTACCATAGGTGGAGCATTCTCATGGTTAATTAAGATTGAACCAACTGCGCTGCTCATTAAAATAAATCTATCTATCATGAATAACTGTGAGTTCCAGCGGGTACATATATCTCCAATCAAACATTTCATTTTGCCCTCTGGTTCATTTTGTGCTTTTCGTAATTCATCAGAGCCAACGCCACTTTGATGAAACCACGTAACGATTCTTCGAACTTTATCAAGGAAAGTTTTGATTTCTGGTTCAGAAACCGCATTATCTACCGCAAAATTTAGAGTATGCGCCATACAACGAATATGCTTGGCTCTGCCATAAGCTATTTCTATTGCCTTTACTATGTTTGGTGCATTATCAGTCGTGACACAAACAACTTTCTCATCAGGTATTTCCCATTCTTTGCAAATATTTTTTAACATATTTGAAAGGTATTCAGCAGTATGTCTTTCAGAGAGTGGATCACAAGAAATATTGAAAGAAGTAATTTCAAAGTTCTCCATGTAATGTACTGTTACCCCCCAAATAGCTTTTCATCTGTAAATCCTTCCATTCATCAACAGTCAGGCACAGGTTGTTTACGGATCTTAATTTCTTTATAATTAAAGCTTTATTCTCTTCATACTTACTGTCAATTAAGTTTGTTATGGTTTTTCTGCAAGGAACTTTGTATAATGGCGCCACTTGTTTCATGAGTTTCTTGAAACCTTGACCTTCAACAATTTTAAAGGGAAGACTATCACGACACACCATTTCAGCAATGGCTTGAGTGATTTGGTTATTTTTCATACCACCGGAACCATATTCTAATATTTTGGAAAATGACATTTCTATTCCAGACTTTTCTGTTGCAGGTTTCAAACGTTTTGGAGTCGAAGTTATGGGTTCTTGATCTTCTGCAAAACTTGCAGAGGTAGATGGTTCTTCAATCGTAGTTGCTTTAGATGTAGATGGTTCGGTCGGTTCCTATACTATAGTAACAAAAAGTAACAATATAGTCAAAGTAACATCAAGCATAATATAGGGTAAATGTAGAGTAGGTATAGGACGGGGACGGGAACGGAAACGGGGGCGATGACCGGGACGGGAACGAGGACAGATTGATCGGAATTAATGAATTAGTTACATTTAACAGATTTCATCAAAAGATCATAGTTTAAATAGGAAAACTACGCGAGCGCAGCCGCGGGCAACGGCTAGTCATGATATTATACCGATATGAAACATATAAACAAGTAGTATTCGTAAATAATGGAATAAAATAATCATGTGGCTTTCATACAAAATTGATATAGGTATATCCAACTTGATATTATATTTATATCACAAATATCCGATATTTTAAAATTTATTATAAACTAGATGTTGCCCGCGGCTACGCTCGCACGTGGTATTCATGTTCCATTTTCGGAAATTTCGGAACAAAAAGTAGCCTATAGCAGTCTCAGAGGTTCAAGCAATACGTATAACAAATTTCATCAAAATCGGTTTAGCCGTTTAGGCGTGAAGGAAGGACAAACAAACAAACAAACACACTTTCACATTTATAATATTAGTATAGATATCAGATATTTTCGAACCCTGGTTTAAAGTAGGTAATAGGTATAGGGTAGCTGTAGTATAAGTTGAGTTGGATAAGTTAGGTGTACCTACATTGTACCTACCTACATACACAGATTACTATTCTAAAAACAGCAGGCATAAGTAGTTTTTGTTTCTTACCTTATTTGCAATAATTATAGTAGAGTGCTTTCTTTCCATGTGCTGCTTCAAGTTAGTTGTATTACTACATGTTTTCAATTCCTTTGGACAGTATTTACACTTCGCAATGTTATTTTTTATGTTAAAATAACTCCTCCAAACACTCTTTGGTCGTGCACTTGACATTTTAACACACTTACACACTCAAATCGATAATTAGTTAACAGTTAGATTAATTAATCAAGTTTTTTTGCAGTTCAATGTTTTATAAGGCTGTGAGAGTACCTAAAGACATCATTTTTGACAGTCTTTGTATGGGAGTGGCGCCCTCCTCCAGTAGCATCAAACACCATGTCATACTGTTGAACTGTTTTACCGACACAACATACGTCACAGCAGTATTGTGTTGCCAACTCTTAAATTAGTTCTCCACGAAATTCTTTAATATTGAATAAAAAATATTTTTATCTCGAAATACTTTTTGATTACTTTATCCATATAACTATAACTTAAAAAAATATAACTTTAAAAAAAAATCGATTAATAATAAATCGATTATTTGTGGTACGCGAATCGATTAATAAAAATCGATTATTTTAAAATAATAATCGATTATTGTTAAAATCGATTATTTTTTCACATCGCTAAATATGAATCACTGATTCATAATTCTCCCGATTATAAGGGCAAATTCCTAGCCTGACCTACGAAACTGCACCAGCTTGGCGGTGAAGCGACGCGATCATTCTCTTCCGGGATCACGCTCGAGGCTGCTGCAGTACTTTTGTTTCGGTAGGAACTTGTGTTGAATTCAAGTGAAGTGATTTGGAAGGCCTCATCGGTAAGAGGGTTTTGTGAACGTGATGAACAGTGGTCGTTTCGTTGCAGGATTTCGTGCACTCTTTAGAGACAGCCTGTTCCTGGTCATCGCTTTTCGCCGCTGCTTGCCGACACGTGCTGGCCGCCCCTTACGGCAACGCGTAAGTTCCTACTTGATAACCGATTACCTTAGGAGCGTTGTTATCCATTCCTTAAAGTCATCCTTGCACTATGAGTGACCTATAATATTATTCGTGTAAATAAGTGAACCACATGGTTAGTAAAACACCGCCAGTTAATGCTGTGCGTGGTACTACCCCTGTAATAAAACTCATTGTTTGGCCAGATCTGGTAGCATTGTTGAACCATTTTATTCTAGTTGAATGTGGTAGCGATAGCTTGATATAGCGTTGAATAGCCAGCCCCTAATTCTGAAGGGTTGCTGCTCGGAGTTTGAGACAGAGTTGGCTGCGGGACAGGAGTCTATCATCGCTACTGACTATTTAGTGCTAAGGCCCCGTATTGTCAATTACAGGACCCCGAGTTGAATCGTCTCGCCGCCAGGATTCAGAGCCGGCTACGAGTCTGTAGCCTGGACGCGAGACCCGTCTCCTCGGCTGGTCATAAGCAGCGACACGGCTGACTCCGCCTAGCGGATGGGCAGGCGTGGACAGTTTTTTTTATTTTATTTAAATTTTATAATCCCTGCTTTTAATTTTTTAAATTTACAATATATTTGTTTGGTCTGTGAACCATACCACACAACCACAGATTGGTTGGTTGATGTATAATTCAATAAGGATCTTCGAGTTCGACCAGAAACGTTCTCAATCGTCATCGTCGTCTCCAGGTCCGGGTCGATTATACGACCCTGGCGCCCATTTATTTTAATTATAATCTCATATACCCCCACGGTGTTCTCGGGTAGGTAGTTAAAATAACTGAACTGGCTTTATCCCACCCACGACCTTAGCTTATACCGCTGAAATATAGGCTGGCTGGTTAGGTAGGTTTATAACATCTCAGGAACCTGCTGGGTCCCTAAGACCCATAGGGTTTTTAGAGGTTAGGGTGTGTTAAACTATAAGGTTAGGAATTATATAGTCAAATTAACTTAAATTTAAATGTAACTTTATTTATATATTATTGTCAGTAACCTGTCAGGTCACGTTCGACCCAAATTTGCCTGGACTATATTTATGAATTTGTGATATTGAATATTGTTAATAAGAGAAGAAAATAAATATATTTGCCTAGCCGAAAATCATTTTCTCGTTTTCTTTCTCGCACACCCACTGAAGTTGGCATTTGGGATTTTCTTCCTTTTTTTATGAGGGACAAAATCTCAAATGTAACACTATACTAATATTCAAAATTTAATACATCGGTATACACGGTGATCTTCTGAGATGGTTAACATCTTACCTTCGAGACAGAACTCAGGTTGTAGCAGTGAAGGGTTTTACATCAACTTTTGTACCTATAACGTCGGGCGTGCCTCAGGGGTCATATCTTGGTCCGTTACTTTTTAATATATTTATAAACGATGTTGTCAGCATTCTTCAAAATTCAAAAATATTACTTTATGCTGATGACACTAAAATTTTTCGTGAAATTAAATGCCTTTCTGATTGCCATTTACTACAGAATGATTTGGATCGCTTAGCACAGTACTGTCGGATTAATAAATTATACTTAAATATAGATAAATGTCATATAATAACAAACAGTAGAGAAAAAAAACCCATACTTCATAACTATAGTCTTCAAATCATAATCTTCACAGAGTCACCGAGATGAAAGACCTGGGGGTAAGCCTAGACAGCGAGCTACTTTTTACCTCACATATCGATAAAATCAATGCTAGGGCTTACAGGATGTTAGGCTTCATCTTTTGCCAATGTTCTGATTTTAAAAGCCCTAGTACTTTGGTGTTATTGTATAACGCGTTCGTGAGATCTGTTTTGGAATACGCATCAACAGCTTGGAATCCCCAGTATTTGACGTATATCGACTCTTTTGAAAACAATCAGAATAAGTTCATTAAGCGTATGAAATATAGATACCCAGAATTTCCGATTGACGTAATCACGCCTTTGAAGCTACGAATAGAGCAACGTGATCAATATTTTCTTTATAAAATAATAAATAATATGGTTGAGTCGACCTATCGCCTGTGTCGCACCAATTATGCCAATAACCAATTTTCCATAAGATCATGTAGTACCTATGATAAGAGCTATCAGCAGTTTGATATTTTTTCTCTAAGTTCTTATACATACAAAAAATATATTTGTAATGAAAATGATGAAAAGAAGAAAAGGGGAAATGGATGTTCGCGGGTGAACGAGTAAACGACAGTTTACTCGTTCACATGAGAATATTTATTTGATTATTTACTTTTTTGTTGTTTTTATTTGTATTTTAATTTTAATTGTAAATTTAACCATTACCATTGTCTGAGGTTCAATGTCTACTCATCTGTTTGTATTTCTTTTGCTGAGGAAACTTTGTTAGCTTATGTACAAACTTAATACTTCATATTATCTACTAGTGTTATATTAAGCTGTTTGTTTCTCTTATACCAAAAAAAATAAACAAAAATAAACTTTTAATATAAGGTGTGATAGCTCTGTACTAACCGTGATTGCAGTAAGAAATAATAAATTTATTATTTTATATGTAGGTATTTTATCAATATAACTAACATAAATAACTCCGACCGAAGCATCTGTTTCATATGATATAAATTTTTTTACATCCTCTTTGACGATATTTGCAGCACACATTCTGTCAATGTTATGTCAAACGCCGTAAGGTTACAATAAAGAAGTTTAAATTGTCAAAAATGGTTACATTAAAAAGTTTCAATTGTCAAAAGCGCTATGGTTACATTAGAAATAACTTATTAAGGTGGTTAAGTATTCTTAAATTGTCTAATTTTCCGGGCAATTTTCTTAATTTTTTCTTTCATCAGAACCTTCTCTTGACAATAACAAATACAACAAAAAAAGAATTAGCGAATTCGGTCCAGCCGCTCACGCGTGATGCCGTGACCAAGGGAAATAGGGATTCATTTTTATATTAGGTAATGATATGATTAGGTTTTAAGCTCTTGTTTTACTAACCACTTATATGGATCTTTGTTGCCTGAGAAATAAAAACATTTAATTTAATTTCCTTTCATTTAATTTCATTTCATTTACACAATATAAAATTGGCTCGGTATAAAAATTAACTACTGTTTGATACCATATTAGTTTAAATACTTTACGTGTGCCTTGAAAAAGAGTACTTATTTTATACAACGTTAGTTGGAACGGGGCACTGTAATTATCTATTTTGCCCTCAAAAACGGCCATCCACATTTTATGTCTCCAGTAAAACATGAATCAAAAATAATAAAAATCAGAAAAATTAAATTTCCTTATGTTCTTCTCAAAAAAATGGTTGCTTAGTAAAATCACATAAAATGGTACCAAAATGCATTATATTTAAGGAAATAGAATGTCATTATGTATCAATCGGAACGAGTTACACAATATTAGTTTTTTCTGATTTCTATGATTTTAGGGTTGGTTGTCACTAGCAAATAGCAAACATATTATTTAATTTTATTACACAAATATCTGTAAAAAAATTATAAATCAGAATATTGTCGGATAATTATTTAATTCTTATATGTCTTCTGTGGTTAATACTTCTGTATTATCAACATCATGCCCTTTTACAATTAGCGAATTTGGATCATCCGCGATAGGGACAGAATCATCCTGTCCACTTATTTCATATGGTTTCAATAAATTTAAAACCGTGAGTGGCAAGGGTAAAGATTTTAACTTCTTTAGCCTGTGCTGCAATCGTACATTCGAAATAAAGGGATCAGATGTTTCAAGAGCCCTGTGAAATAAATCCAACATAGTTTTTTGGCGATCTGATTTGCGGCTGTGGTGCTCTCTATCGTACCGCCAAAATTTATTTCTCGCCTCCCCAGCCTGTTCTGATAGTAAACCGATAGGTAAAGCTGAGCTATGTATCTTTACCGTAAACTAAGATTTTGTGTAAAGTTACGGTCATGGGATACCAACCGTACTCAGCTATATATTTGACTGCTAACGATTTACAGAACTCACCAAACTTTTCAGTGTCAAGAGGTAATTCACAGTTCAACTATATTAATACTGTGTGAAGGTCATCCAGTAACCACTGCTCAATGCGTAATATTTCAGTAAATAGGGAACGGTTCTTATCGGATAAAAGACTTCGCGCCGTATTACCATCATTAGTGGTACCAGAATTTGGTCGAACGACATCCACCAGTAGCTACTTTGAGTTCTTTTCAAAGTCTATCTTGGATACGTTTTTTGTTTAATTAACAATACAAGTTAGCCGGTCGGAGCCCGGACAGACATCCTTCAATAGGCCGGGTAAGTTCCTGTTAAAGCGAAGCTTTTGCGTGCCTCACCGTCGTTCCTCTGGGCATCATGTATAAGCACAGGGTTTCAGCAAAAGCCTAACGAGGGCGGGCCCCTTCCCTGTACCACATAATACCCTTAATTGGAAAATGTTTGATATATATTATATAAAACAAATATATATTATTATTATATTTATTATTATTTTATTTTATTTTTTTATTTAAATAACTTTTAATTCCTTTAAGAAACCGTGTTTAGAAAAGTACTGACTGATGACTCAATGTTCCCTGTGTTGAAATCGGCTTAGTAATTTAGATACCTACCACATATTTGCTATGGGCTCCTAAGATAATAACTCGATTTATTATGATAATTAAATACATTAATTACGACTATTTACAAATAAATTATAATATGTGACAACCCTGAGTTGTAATTTTGAAAATGAAAAATCTCGGAGGTCCTTTGACTTTCTTGATCAATGGTTATTGTACCTGTCTCACGGTTTCTAATAATATTTAATCCAATGAACTGCTTTGCTTCTCCGAGATCTTTCATATAAATTTTCTTTAATTGCTTTCTTTGACTTTTCATTGTTTGTGAAAATTATGAGATCTTCGACCCATACTGCCACGAAAATCATATTATTCTGTTCTATTTTGAAATAAATACATGGGTCTATTTTCGATTTCGTTAATCCAATTTTCTGAAGTACACTATCTAACTTTAAATTCCATTGTCGGCTGGCTTGTTTCAGTCCATAAATAGATTTTTGCAAAAGACAAACCTTTGTTCCCATAAAATTCTGGTTGCAACATATATATCTCGTTATCAATGTCTCCTTGAAGAAATGCTGTCACAGCATCCATTTGGTCTATTTCTAAATTATATTTCCAAGCCAGTGCAATCAAGTATCTGACAGAATATGTATCTTACTACAGGTGCGTAGCCTTTGACTACAAGCCTTGCTTTGTACTGTGGTGGTTCAAGCCACACTGTGATCGTCTTGTATAAGTTATAAGTATATCGAGTATGCTTTGCCAGATACAGAGATCCTAAATTATAGGAGAGCTTGATTATCTTGGTTGAATCATTTCCAATCGTCATTGCGTATGTCTATACCAATGCATCATCGAGTGAACCAAGCACAAACATCTTTCCATTCCACCTAGCTTGCCTTAACTTATGGCGAGCCTTCAGCCTTCTAGTAAGTCTAGATAGGTTTCTAATCATTGAGCTGAAGTAAGTGCACATAATCACTCTTAGAGAGTGCGTGCTTGTTAATTTAAGAGTTATAGACTAGCCATAGCAAGTGATAGGATCGCGTGAATCGATGTGTTGTACCCGTGAGGGCTAAGGGCCCCCCTCCGATCGGTAGCCAGTCCAGCTTGATGTCAGGGTTCCTACTTGATGGCAGAGCCGCTGGCATAGCCAGATGGGGGAACCGTCCTTATCTTTCGCTGCGAAGCGTATAATATCATTTACATGGCGCTGAGCGCTTCTTTTCTCATTTCATTTGCCCCCTTTTCCATGGATTTATTATTTATTCATTATTATTCTCAAATAAATAGTGTGTTAGTCTGGCCAGACTACAAAGCGATAAGGATCGGTTGAGACAGGGACGTGTATTTGGCGACACCCCAGACTGCCACTACCCGCCACGACAGTGCACTGGTTTAATTAACATAATTCAGGCTTCGCATAGCAGCGATTGCCTTACTCTCAATATAACAAATATAATTCTGCTCTCCCAAATATCACAAATCTCTGTACAAGTCCTATGTACTCCTCAAATCTCTTATGCCCCTGATCTTACAATAAATACTTCCTTTATGACGAATTTATGATGCCTGCATCAGTTCTCCTTCCAGCCATCCAGCTCTGCAGCTTATCTATTTATTGTCTGTCTGAGCTCTAATTTAACTTAAGTGCTTTAACCCGTGTCTCATAACACATTGAACAGGATTGCGCAAACAGGAGTCGAACCCGCGCTTCATAATAACACATTGAAAAGATAGCACTTTCGGGAATCGAACCCGTACTCCATGACACTCCTGGTCTGGTGCACTGTCAAAATGCCATTTGTCCATAATAATGTTGGCATAAAATTAAATGTGATTGATTAATTATCTATATTCGTGTATCGAGTGAACCAAAACCATATTAATAAAGGTTATAACCATGACGCTCAGCTATAAATTCCACTGCTGGGTTAAACAAAGACCACAGGTATAGTTATCTCTTTCTCAGTTAGTAAGCAACATAATTAAATAAAGTACAGTAAAACTTTAAAATATCTTCTCGATCTAGCCAGGAATCGAACCTGGGCCTTCCGCAATCCTTGCGGCAGCATTGACCATTAGGAATCGAACCTAGGTCTTCCGCAATCCTAGCGGCTGTACTAATTATAATGATTCAGGTACTTAACCTTATAAAATAAAACTCAAGACATAAACAGACACTTAATTTATTAATATAGGACTGCCAAAAGTTTAATTATTTACTTATTATACTAGAAGATCATAACCAATAGTATTATGATTAGCATTATTGCTAATCTCTTATAGTGGCTCCGTATATTAGGATGCCCCTTATATATATTATTCCATATTGAAGTAAATTCGTTATCAATCTCTGAATCAAATGTGATATAATTCCCAAAAGTTAATTGTAATTAGCTTGTGTCGTGTAAGTTTCTGTAGTAAAATCTAACAAGACTATAGTTATAAGAATACAATAAAATGTTAACTTTACCGAGTAAATTCAGCTCTCTCTCTCTCTCAATGATAGCACAATAACGTATTACTCAGGGTTACTCTATACAGACTTTATCTTTAGTTAACAATGGTAAACAAGTACACTGACTCTAAACATAATTATTTATAGTTTCACAGACTCTAACGATTTCGCAATCGTATCAAAATTCACCGCCTTTAATTATATACGCGATACGCGATTTGGCAATCGAATCCGCCAGCTTCCCGCTTCTCCGGAGTTCGCGTCCAGACTGTTCTCAGCTCCACGCTGCTCCCCTCACAGGCAATCTCCACCACTCCTCGGTTGCTCTCCCCTCTCCTGTAATTTTTAAAATATCTACAAGTATACGTCCTTCTAATTGGTTAGACGTTATTTGTGGGAGTTTCTATAAGTATAGTTTACAACGTCCCGCCCCGAGTTTCTTAGAAACCTCACTAGAAACGCATGTGCGATGTCTATCCTTTTAATTTTTTTCTTTTCCCACGGCCTGTGTTTAATGATAACGTACGCTCAGCGTATCCGGAATCACCTTAAAAAAATATTAGTTTACTATTAGAATACATAGTTATGGTTTGACTTTAACTTGTGTTCTACTTGTAACAAATAATATTAACAAATAATATGTTAATATACATAATTTATTATGATCGGATGTTAATGACGGTAGTTGTTAACATTGAATGGGCGCCTTTGGCTTTCAAAGTAAATAGTGTTGAATAATTTCGGCGGGCTGGTTAGAACCACGATAGCTCAATTGGAAGAGCACCTGACCCGGTATGTCAGAAGGGTGCAGGTTCAAACCCTGCTCGTGAAAATTTTTTCAACATTTGTGTTTTTGTAATTTGTTCGCAACAAAATTTGCGTTAAAAATTATATAAACATTTATAAATAGCTTGCCTACTTCTTAACTGATCTTTAGTATTTGTAAAAATATTATGATCGGATGTTAATGACGGTAGTTGTTAACATTGAATGGGCGCCTTTGGCTTTCAAAGTAAAATTCAAAAAATTCAAAATCATTTATTCAGTTTAGACTACAAATAGCTCTTATGAACGTCATTTTAAGCCATCGGTTCGTAAGTCTATCTATTCTGGGCGGAAGATCTTGTACTGAGAAGAACCGGCAAGAAACTCGGCAAGTGTCCAGCTCTTTTCTCCCTTACAGCGTCATAAATATTGGAAAAAGCCCTATCATAAAGGGCACTTTCCATCACAAATAAAAACACAAAATGTAAAGGACAATCACAACATGTAAAAAAATACAAAAAATTAAAAATAACTAAATAAAATATGTAAGTCAGCAAAAACATAATTTACCAGTTTAATTTTTTACAATATCATACAGTACTAGTTGTTGCGGAAACCCACAACACACACTATGCTATTGCTTAAAAATACACCTTAAAAATAGAAAAAAAATCCACTTACAGTTCCATGCCGCTCCCGCCGTCCTGAACGGGATTCATATGGTCCGATGGGGCCCGAATCCGGCTCCGGGTCTTCTAGGGTTCCCTAAACACACCCAAACTACCCCAAAGTGCACTCTCCCCCGAGGAAATACCTGGTTCACTTCCGCAGCGGTGTGGCCGACATCCCGGCTAATTGTTTTCCCGAAACAATTCGTTTACGACGCACACTCACAAACACAGTTTGCACAATCCACTTAAATAGAATAATACGGCTCCAAATGCCCTTATTACTACACAAAACTATTTAATTATCAACACACGATAACCTATCAACCTATAAAGCCATATTTGCTTTCCAGAGACAAGAGTATAAAAAAAGAACAACTAGTGATGGGGCCATTATGCCACCAAACAAAATTGAATCTCGATAATCGATTCGTCCAGAATACAAATCAAAGTTTTATTTCCAATAAAAATAAATGCCTGTTTATTTGCAACATCCCGCCACCCAAAGCGGACGTACCGCTTTCTAGCCTGAAATCTTAAACTAGTCAACCGGTAATCGAGCTAAGGTCGCGACTGCGCGATTTAGCACCGATCCATCAACCAACACTTGCGCCACACGCGGAGTCCCGTCCGCGCCCCAGACTTACTTTAAAATGCGACCTCGTCTCCAAAATAACGATGGCAAATTAGCCTCTTTTAATAAAACCAGATCCCCCTCCGAAGGGGGCGACGTCCGGTCTGTCCACTTTACACGCTGCTGCAATAAATGCAGATACTCCAGTGACCAACGACGCCACAAGTCCTGACTCATTTGTTGTATCATTTGAAAACGAGACATCCGGTGTCTGCGTTCATCCTTCCAGGGATACTCAGGCAGGGCAGTGAGTGGCTGACCGACCAAAAAATGACCAGGGGTCAGGACTTCCATGTCATTTGCGTCAGAGGAGAGTGGACAAAGCGGACGCGAGTTGAGAACCGCCTCAACCTTACAAAACACAGTTGTAAGTTCCTCATACGTGAGGGTAGTTTCCCCGACTACCCGGCGCAAGTGGGTTTTTGCCGATTTTACCGCGGCTTCAAATATCCCGCCCCAGTGGGGACAGGCTGGCACACTAAATCGCCATGTGATTCCCCGCTGTGCGAGAGCTTGACTTATGCTATTACAATTTTTATCCAGAAAATCGTTCACATCTTTTAAGTAGTTGGCAGTGCCTCTGTAGTTGGTACCGTTGTCGGACCGAATGAGAGAAGGTAAACCCCGTCGCGAAACAAAACGATCCAGCGTGGCGACAAAGGCTTCCGTAGACAGAGCCGAAACCACTTCCAGGTGGACGGCCTTAGTGGCCAGGCAGACAAAAACGCACAGGTATGCTTTCGTGACCCTAGTGTTACGATAGGCTGTGGTTTTCACCAGAAACGGTCCAGCAAAATCCGTACCGACCCCGTCGAACGGCCTAGTAGTCTGACAAACCCGGTCAGAAGGGAGATCCCCCATCTGTGGCTGCATAGTGGAGGCCTTCACCCGATAACAAGCCACACACTTAAATAACACGCTGCGAACCACTCTCCGAGAGGACAAAATCCAGAACTCCCTCTGTAATATCGCCAGTAACGCATTACACCCCGCGTGAGCGTTTTTCAGGTGTCTATCCGAGACCACCAGTTCTACCAAAGGTCCTCCTTTGGGGAGTAGCAGAGGATGACGGCTACTGAAGGGCAGGTCGGCATTTTTGAGGCGACCTCCAACGCGTAACAGTCCATCCGCATCCAGAAATGGGTTGAGCCGAGAGATCGCTCCCTTGAGCTTTGCGCGACCGACGCGCAAAATCTTCAGTTCGTTCTCGAACCGGTCAGCTTGAACCAGCCGTATCAGGGCCAACAGTGAACTCCTGCGTTCCTCAGCACCCGCCACGGGTGATAACTGCCTCTTGTCTGGATGGCGGCAGTTATGTAGAAATCTCCGGATCCAGCAAGTTACACCTAGCAATTTGTCCAGTTTGCTGTATCGAGCCGTCAACCAATTCGGATCTGGCCTTGACTCGTTTGTTGTCACCAAAACTTTTATTCCAGGGAGCATCCCTAGAGAGCCATCGATCATGGTGACCGGCCATGATGACTCACCCTCCTTTAACCACTCTGGACCCCACCAGAGGGCATGCTGCACCAATTCCGGCGCGGTGCAGCCCCGAGAGGCACAATCGGCAGGATTCCAGGGGCCGGGAACGTGCCTCCAACAAATTTCGATGCCCGAGTTCTGTACCTGAGATACCCGATTGGCCACAAACGTGTCCAATACGTGGGGTGCCCCGCGTAGCCATGCCAGAGCTACCTGACTGTCAGGCCAGGCGTAGACATTCCGGATGTCCACCGTAGACGTCAGTTCCTTGTGCACGTGGCACAACAGTTTGGCCAATAGATGCGCCCCGCAAAGCTCCAGCTTCGGGATTGTCAGCCTAGTTTTGAGGGGAGCCACCTTGCTTTTAGCCAGAAGCAAGGAGACGGCGACTCGACCCTTCGAGTCAACCGTTCGCAGATACACCACTGCGGCATACCCTCGTTCTGACGCATCGCAGAAGCCATGTAGGCTTGCCCTGTATTTGCCCCGCGGCAAGATCCGCCGCGGCAACGCCACCTGATTGATCGCCTCGATCGTAGAGATCAGAGCGAGCCAAGTGTCGAGTGAGAGCCCTACCAGTGGCTCATCCCACGAGACTCCGAGTGTCCACAGTGTTTGCAATAAACACTTCGCCATAAAAATGCACGGGCTGATCCATCCATTTGGATCAAACATCCGAGCGATGGTGGAAAGGACCGTCCTTTTCGACCAAACTCTTGTAGTTTCCAGTTCTACCCGGAATGTGAAAATATCGTGAACCGGCTGATACTTAATTCCCAAAACGGCGATAGAGTTCGGGTCCCCTGCGTCCTCGAATAGCTGAGGATTCTGTTGGTGATCTTCCGGAATCCCAACCAGAAGCTGTGGCTCGTTGGATAACCATTTTCTCAACTCATAACCACCAGCCGCGAGGAGTCCGATAAGTTCATTCCTGATGATGAGCGCCTCCTCCAGAGAGGCTGCCCCTGTGCAGATATCATCTACGAACACGTCACGTGTCAGTACAGCGGCTGCCCGGGGAAAGCGAGCCCGTTCCTGCTCCGCCAGTTCCAGCAGTGACCGGATGGCAATGAAGGGACTCGACTTCAGGCCGTACGTGTTGGTGTTGAGCTCGTAGACGGTGATGGGATCCTCCGAATGCTCCCTCCAGAGTATTAACTGAAACCTCCTGTCCGCAGGATGTATTACTGTTTGGCGGAACATCATCCGGATGTCCGCACCGATCACCACCTGGTGTCTTCGGAAATTTAAAATGATGTCGACAATGTCCCGATGTAACTTCGGACCAGAATGGAGACATTGTTTCAGTGAAACTCCAGTCGACGACGGTGCCGATCCGTCAAAAACAGTCCGTAGTTTTCCAGATGATGCCTTCAACACCGCGTGGTGAGGCAAGAAAAAATGATCTGTCGTTGTCCAGTCGACAGTCGCCCGCGACATATGCCCCAAGGCCTCGTATTCTCGCATGAACTCGATATACTTTTCCCGAAGCACCGGATCGCGAGACATACGACGCTCCATGGACAAGAGTCGTTTCTCTGCCAACGCCCTCGATTTTCCCAAGAGAGGGGGACAGTCGAGAAAGGGCAGTCGAGTTTTGATCCTACCCGACGCCATCCGGCGTGTGTGATCCTTATAAAAGGTTTCGCACTCCACATGCTCCGGATCCAGACGGGAGACCATGGGAGGCTCTTCCAGTTCCCAGAATTTTTGCATCGTCCTAGCGATGGAGGTAGTAGCGACGACAGGTGAGACATCCCGCGTCTCCTGGTCGAAAACCGGTCCCATTAAAACGTGTCCAAAGATGGTAGGTATAGCTACCAACGAAGAGCGGCCCAGACTCCGCTGAGGCCCTAAAAGGATCCAGCCCAGTACATCCGCTCCCAATATGAGGTCCACCGGAGCTGGCTCCTCGAAATGAGGGTCTGCCAGCATGAGACCTGATGTGTCAGGCATTGCGTCCCGCGGAATGTCTGTCGGTGGATGCCAACCCAGCAGATTGTCGAGTACGATCGCGGCCGCCGCAATCCGTATCGAAGCGGAATGCACAGGAGAGAAGGAAATGTGGGTCTGACCGGACAGACCCCCCACTTCTGTATCTCCGACTCCCCGAATCGGAACTGAGGGAGGCGCGCACTCCAGACGTAGGCGCCTCGCTACCCTCGCAGTAATTAAGCAGCCCTGTGCCCCAGTGTCTAGGAGGGCTCGTATCCGGACGAAGTCCCCCCTAGGTCCCCAAACGCGTACCTGCGCGATGGGCAAAAGAACCGTCCTCGGTTCCGACGTAGCCCGACCACAGGCTAGTCACGCGTCAGAGCCAGCAGCCGACCCTGTCGAACCGTGATGACTCAGCCAGTAAGTCGGACGCGTGTAGGCCACCATCCGGGGTGGTGCGTATCCAGGTGCCCTACCATACCGGTGATAGGGTGAACCAACCTCGGGTACTCGTGCAGTACCGGTGAGAACTGTTGACGGTTCTCATGTCGCTGTTGTTCCGGCAACGGCGGCGGAGGATACGCGTACGAGTATCCGGGTGTTGGGTCCGGAGGTGGGGCTCCCTGTACCCAGTGGCCCTTAGGGGCACCAACTCCAGGTGTTGGTCGCGCCGGGTGCCGGGTTGTAGCCAGAACCTGGCTCCGTTCCGGCGGTCCCCAACTCACCTGAGCCGGGGTGTACGAGGGGTTGTAGTGTGGCGGCCGTGGCGGACTCCGTCTTTCCGGAGGCGGAGTTGACCCCGGCCCCAAACCGCCACCCGTGGGAGATCCCCTCTCCCGAACCGGTGCTGAGCCCTCAGCACTACGGGTGCACAGTAAGCGATGGTGCGGTCCGCCGCACACATCGCAAGGCCTCGCCTGGGGACACTCATTATACCTATGTCCTCCCAGGCAGGCATAACACAATCCTCGTGTCCGAACGAGGTTTCGGCGCTCTTTTGTGGGCAGCCCGAGAATTGCTGGACATAGCTGTTCCACGTGCTGCTGTCCGCAAACCCGGCATCCAGAACCGGGGTTGATGGCGGCCGCAGCCACCAGCCTGCCGCGACCCTTCCCTGGGTTGCGTGGTGGCTGGGCACCGTAGACTCCGGAAGTGCGGGCCGGCGCACTTGTCGGAGCCTCCTGGGAGGCTAGCTGGTTTTCCAGCAGGCCAGCCTCCTCTTCCAGGAACTCCAGAAGTTCCCCTATCGAGGGCAGAACGCTGCCGAGATCCTTGTGGACCAGTCGATTCCGCTCGAACTTGTCCCTCATCTCCTGCGACAACTTGGCCAGAACGATGTGCAGAAGAATGAAGGACCACTGGTCGACGGGCAGTCCGAGCGTCCTTAACCCGTTTAAGGACACGGTGAGCGGGGTGATCAGCTGCGTCCTCAGCTGAGCCCTATGGTTGACCCTCGGCAATCCCAGCAGATGGGTCACGTGCGCGTCCGCCTGAAGACGCGGCTTTTCGTACCGCTTCTCCAGCAGCTGCATGGCGGTGTCGTAGCTCGCATCCTGCAGCTCCAGATGCTGTACGAGCTGTCTGGGTTCTCCGTCTAGGAAGGAACGGAGATATGCCAGCTTTTCGGCCTTGGTGAAATCCTTCCGAGTATCCACCAAGGCCAAAAACATGTTCCGGAATCCCGCCCAGTCCCGCATACATCCGGTGAAATGCGGGACCTCCAGGGCACCCAATCTTCCCATGGCGCTGGGTCCAGAGGTGTGGAGCGAAGCGGGGCGCGCAACAGGCTTCCCCTCCCGCACTCGCTCGATGTCCTTCACCCGCTGAAGGACCTCGTCGTAAATGTCTTGGATGTGCTCCAGATCCTTGACATATTGGGCGTGGAGGGCCAGCTCCTTCTCCCCGACCGGGTCGGTTGACAATAGAGCGGTTACCGACCGCTCGGCCAACAAGAAACGAGCCTGCATTTCTTTCGAACGCGTCTCCAAGGCATCCTCCCGGTTAGGCCGATCTACTAATGCAAGCAGCCCGGTGAACCACCGGAGCTGCTGAGCCAACTCCTGCCGTGACGCTGTCATTATAAATAATTTAAACTAAATAAACCTAAACACAAAATTAAAACGAGTCAATGAAAACACGGAATCGATTATCCCGAATCGACTCGATGCTTTCAATTGAACGAAATTAAATAACAATTAACGTTCCGAGAAATGTCCCAGCCCAAATGAATGAACGAACGAAAACAACGGTACTACCAACCTTACAATTTAACCGCACCTGTCCCGGAAGTGCGATTTTACACGAAATGAGCTTAACCTATTACAAACAAAAAAAAATACACAAAATTACACCGATTAACCTAGAGGTCCGGTATTAACCACGCTCTGCTACCAAAATGTTGCGGAAACCCACAACACACACTATGCTATTGCTTAAAAATACACCTTAAAAATAGAAAAAAAATCCACTTACAGTTCCATGCCGCTCCCGCCGTCCTGAACGGGATCCATATGGTCCGATGGGGCCCGAATCCGGCTCCGGGTCTTCTAGGGTTCCCTAAACACACCCAAACTACCCCAAAGTGCACTCTCCCCCGAGGAAATACCTGGTTCACTTCCGCAGCGGTGTGGCCGACATCCCGGCTAATTGTTTTCCCGAAACAATTCGTTTACGACGCACACTTACAAACACAGTTTGCACAATCCACTTAAATAGAATAATACGGCTCCAAATGCCCTTATTACTACACAAAACTATTTAATTATCAACACACGATAACCTATCAACCAGCCATATTTGCTTTCCAGAGACAAGAGTATAAAAAAAGAACAACTAGTGATGGGGCCATTATGCCACCAAACAAAATTGAATCTCGATAATCGATTCGTCCAGAATACAAATCAAAGTTTTATTTCCAATAAAAATAAATGCCTGTTTATTTGCAACACTAGTAAAAGTAAAAAAAAACTATAGTTAATAATAATAAAAATTAAACTAATTGTAATGTTCAATGCAACGCTATTTTGTTATCTGCAGGACACTATTTATAAGTAGTATTATGTATATGTTTTTTATTATAGCCAGGCTGTTTTATCTTCTAAATATTCTTTGACTGTATAATAACCTTTTTTTAATAAAGAAGACTTTACATGTTTTTTAAACTTATCTAAAGGTAAATCTAGTACAGTATTTGGTATTTTATTGTAATAGTGTATACCTTGCCCCAAGAAAGAACCAAGCACCTTCTGTAACCTGAACAGTGGCATTGCAAGTTTTGACTTATTTCTAGTATTAAAATTGTGTACATCACTGTGTTTAGCAAATGAATTGATATTACAACGTACAAGAACTATACAATTATAAATAAATTGAGACGCCACTGTCAAGACATCAATTTCTTTAAAAAGATTTCTTAAAGAAGTTCGTGAACCTAGTCTATAGATTGTTCTTACTGCTCGTTTCTGTAAAATGAATATAGTTTCAATATCAGCCGCTGTTCCCCACAGTAAGAGGCCATACGACATGACACTATGAAAATAACTAAAGTAAACTGTTCTAGCAGTTTCAACGTCTGTTAACTGCCTTATTTTTCTAATGGCATAAGCAGCAGAACTGAGTTTGCCGGCCAATTTCGAAATGTGAGGATTCCATTGAAGTTTTGAGTCAAGGGTTATACCTAAGAAAACTGTTGAGTCTACCAAATCTAATCGATCACCGTTTATTCTTATATCAGTTGGTTCATTTTTGACATTTGGTAATTTAAAGTTAATACATTTTGTTTTTTTAGCATTAAGCTGCAAATTATTAATAGTAAACCAACTGAGTACATCAGAGAGTGCTTTGTTTACATCGTCGTAATTATTCTTACACCTACTTACATTAAAAATGAGTACATTAAAAATGAGTAGTAAAAAGTAAATAGTGTTGAATAGTTTCGGCGGGCTGGTTAGAACCACGATAGCTCAATTGGAAGAGCACCTGACCCGGTATGTCAGAAGGGTGCAGGTTCAAACCCTGCTCGTGGAAATTTTTTCAACATTTGTGTTTTTGTAATTTGTTCGCAACAAAATTTGCGTTAAAATTATATAAACATTTATACATAATTTGTTAATACGAGTAAGACGATGTTTGTACCGACTTGACGACGATATTCTGTTCTACTAATTTTGCATGGGATCTGTCTCCTCCTTCAATAAATATTTTATTTATGTATGTAAGTAATATCTTAAGTATATATAAAAAGTGTAGCAACTAGTTTTTACTTCAAAATTAACGACTTTTAAAAGTTTAAAAGTGAAAAATTTGGGTTGTCATAAATCTTTTTTTTCTATTTCACTACAAAAAAATAAATTTCATTTAGTTAACTAATTTTATAAATTATAATACTATTAAGCAACTCTGCCGGTGGATTAAAATCAGTGTTATGCCTCAAGAACCATCACACAAACGGTATTTCCCAGAGAACTCTGCACTTTTGAGAGATGTCGCCATAGTAAAACTTTATCAACTTACTGAGATGTTGTGACTCAGATATAAATTTCAAATCTGTTGGTTTAGAGGGATGTTTTGCTGTTATGGTAACATTAACAATTTTAACAGGATTTTGAACACAATACTTACAAAAAAAAGTAGAACCACTGCTTTACTAGCATTAGTCAATGCCTCTGAGTTATTCCTTTATAACACTGTAATTGAAGATAAAACTGTCATGGGTTGCACCACCATATATCATATATTGATCAGCATGTAACATGTTAAGAATAGCATCAGTAATGTAAAAAATAAAATGAAGAAGTAGAAAGCTTGTTTATAATAAGTATTTTTTGCACAATTTTAGTTAATTTTACTAATTGGACATTTGTTGCATGGTAGACTTTGCGACAGTTAACCGCTCTTCGTGTTCTGCTGGGGTCTTCATTGATAGATAGAGTGTAATCTATGCAACTAACTACTGCAGGAATCTTAAACTTTTCATAAAATTTGTAATCCAACATTTATTGCACAGTGGTTAACGCGCCCGGTCTGCGAGTGCTGAGGTTTAGCAACTTTGGCAAAGGCCGGTCATCGGATTGGTGACCAAAAATGTATCATCTTGAGCTCCTCCGTGCTTCGGAAGGCACGCAAAGCTGTTGGTCCCGGCTGCATTAGCAGTCGTTAACAACCACCAATTATGATGATGAAATGATGATGATGATATTGTTTACTAAATTGTATGCGAACACTTCACAATTAAATAAAACCACTTTTACGCATCTACTCGGGTTTATTTTACACATTGATTTTATATTTATTTTATCCTGACGCACAGTGGGGCCAAAACTATACAGTTGTGATAATAATTAAGCATTTGTTATTTTTTTGCCAAATATTATTTCTTATTCAAAATATCATAAAATTAAAAATATGTAATGGATTTTTTTTACAAAACATTGATTTATTAATCTAAAAATGTTATTATTCGAAAGTCGAATCTAGATTAGGCTGTTTAAATATTTCTATTGCATCCTTATGGAACTGGTTTCGTGTCTGAGAGTTATTTAATGTTCTTAGACTTGTCACTAAAAGAAAAAACGCTGGTTTCTTCTGACCGATTAGTAATAGAGATACTTTAGGATGCTGATCCTGTTTATAATATCACATAAAGTATCTCTTCTTGAAGTTTTTCTGCTGTAATTTTCTCTAAAATTTTAAAATCTTTATTTCGCGCTTCCAATGATTTTCCACTCAAAAGGCCAATGGGCACCATACATTTTGATACAATTTCATAACCGTAGATCAGTATTTTGTGCACAGTAGTGCTCATTAGATACCACGGATATAACTCAACGAATAAGCGCGCAGTATTTAAATTATAAAGTTTAAATTTCTCTTCATCCAGCTCAAACCCACTTGATATGCACTGCAGAATAACATGAAATCTTTCGATTAATCTTTGATCGATCCCAGTAATTTCCGCGGAAATTTCATTGTTTTGAAAGATCGTCTTGCAACGTTTCCTAAAAACGTCGAAAAACTATAGCACTTGATGAAGACATTTAGTGGTTGATGTGAATTGACTGAAATGAAACAACTTTTACGGATCTACTCGCGTTTATTTTACACATTACTTATTTAATGTTTATCCTAGATAGAGTAGATCCGTAAAAGTTTTTTCATTTCAATGTGTAGTTTTCGCTTAAACTTTAGAAAACAATATGTGAATTGACTAATTTGAACTAAATATTTAAAATTAAATTTTAAAAAACCAGCAACTCTCCCGTACTTTTGAATTCATAAAATTATTGCAAGATCCTTTATCATGTAGTACTATTGTATATTGTAAATATTGTAAATAACTTTGATAGTTTCCGAGAAATCTAATAATGAATTCAACACTAAAATTTTGTATCACCCAGCTTTGACGAAGAATTAGTGCCGAATGTGAACTTTAAACATCAATATATAAGTTACTAGCTTCCGTCCGCAACTTCCTTGGAGTTTTAGGTTAGATGTCTTACACCCGACATATCCTTGTTACAAATAAGCAGATTGCCATGGGACACTTCCACGTTGAGACATAAAATAATGCATAAATTAATCTCTGTTCAATTTAGCTATTACAGATGCATGTCTTGGCCGATTTTCTAAATTAATTAAATCGTCAGGATCATAGTTTTGTCTCCATTGTCCAGGTATTATGTTAAAATCGGTATCCTCCATATCAAACGTAGCATGTGGTGTATATAATCGTCGCGCTCGCTTGTTTCGTCGTAAAAAAATATGTAAATAACAATTAGCCAAAGTGGCACATTTAACTGTTTCAACTTCTAGTTCAAAACTTGTGTGGAAAATTCTAAATACTGAACTTAATAGACCAAAAACGTTTTCAACTACTCTCCGTGCTCTAGATATTCTATAATTACAAACACTTTTGGGAGATCCTCGATTTAAATCGCACGAGTATGGTTTTATTATATTTTCGGAAAGTGGGAATGTATCATCCGCCACCAAAACATACGGAGTGTTCCGTTCTCGGTGTGGTAATGGTTCCGCTGGTGGAATGGGCAATGTTATGAAATTTTTTATAATTGAAGAAGTGACTGCCACTCTTATTAGGACACATGATACGGATATGCTTGCCGTCCATAGAACCTAAGCAGTGTGGAAAATTCCAGATATCTTCATAATCTTCCGCTATACTTTTCCATTCTTCACCGCTTGTAGGCAACTGTAAAAAAAGTTAAATAACACATTAGTTCCATATAAAAGAATATTTTAACTAATTATAATATGTCTTCTTCATAGCACTTTACCGGTCGTTGTGGAGATCCTTGGAGGAGGCCTTTGTCCAGCAGTGGACGTCTTTTGGCTGAGATGATGATGATGATGATGATGATGAAGATAGCACTTTACTTCCCTGTATATGCAATAACTATGTAGGGTGTAAGGGACATCTAACTTAAACTTTTAGGACGTATTTAGACCACCATTCTGAGCAATATATTTTCTTTTATAATATTATTTAAGAACTATTTATTTTATTTTTCAGGTTGATACGAATGCTGATGACACGGTCACCATTAACCCCGAACTACCACCACCTTCGAAGTCACCAAGTGCTAAGAAAAAAAAAACCATTGAAGATGATCGTTATCGTGACGCTTGTGAAGTTATGGAAGCAGTAAAACAAGATTTCCACTAAATCATTAGCTTTTGGAGAGCATGTAAACCAAAAACTGTTAACATATAGTCACTAAGTACGCAATCAAGTCGAATATAAAATTTCTTCAATCTTATATGAAGTTGATATGGGATATTATGATGAAAGAAGCAGAAGCAGTGTTTCGGGAAAGCAGTATTCTTTTTCACCCAGCGTTTCTTCCTCTTACCGCCAACGTGTATACTCTCCTGCTCCTTCTTCTCTTTCCTACCATGCTATTCCCACTCCTAGTCCTACGTTGGTTTACGAGGCTAGCAATTCTTCTGACTCAAACACGACAAACACACTAAACACTCAACCTCAATGTCAGTATTCTCCTATATCTACATACGCTTCTCCTGCTATACCCACTCCTAGTCCTACGTCGGTTTACCAGGCTAGCAATTCTTCTGACTCAAACGCGACAAACGCACTAAACACTCAATCTCAATGTCAGTATTCCTCTATATCTACATACGCTTCTTCAATAACCCACCACCCCAATACTCCAGCAGCAGAGATCGAATATACAGAAGCAATTCAACAAGCAATTAGACAAGATAGTGTATTGATGGTTAGAACAGTTCGTAATTCAGACGGAAATACTACTGCCGTGGAGTACATTACTACTGATTGATTTATTTGAATTAAAAACCTACTTAATTGTGTAAATAAAAAATTGTAAATAAAAAGTTTGATTAATACAATTATTTTTAAATTAACTACCCTCACTTTTAAATTAAAATAACTTACCTTTATATATTCTCGAAGAACTTATGCAATAGCTCTGCATACAGTAGGTACTAATAGTGCAATACAACTATCAGAAATTCTAAACAGATACATTAAACTTTTGTATGAATCTCCAGTTGCCAGAAATCGAAGGGTTAAAGCAAGTTTTGTTAATGCAGAAATTGGTTCTCTCATGTTGGTCGTCTGTTTCGTAATTAATGGACTAACTTTATTCAAAAGTAATTCAAAGTCTGTTCGTGACATTCTAGTAAAGTTTTTGATTACTATATCATCTAAATCTTTACACAATGAAAATTGCGGCCTCTTTTGCCAAAAACGATCGCACCCAGATACTCCTATTCCTTTTCTTTCTTTTTGTTTTTGATTAATAATAAAAAAAGCGCTAATAGCCGCCGCAGCAAGAACAATGTGGACAGTATTGCCTAGTTGATGAAGTTGTGCCATATCGCTCAATATTGTATTGCGCAATATTGATGCTTGTTGCCGTTGCCGTAAATTGCTTGATGTAGTCGTGACGTCATAGTTGATGAGTATTGACTGGAATTGAGCAATTTTTGTTGCCGTATAAGCGCACCTTTAGAGGATATCCTGAATCACCTGAAACAGATTTTTTTATTTTATTATAATGTTAATATTAGAACCTGAGAGTTGTCTATAAAAATATACTGTAAATATAGAATAAACATCTTTCACAATTGGCCAGCGCCTGGATAGCGTTGCTCCCGCATTTATTGTAAAACTGCGTTTTAAACCTATCAACTCGCACTGGGCGAGCTGCAGTGACATAGTAACCTAAAAGTTTATAAAATATACCAACCTAAGAACCACACTGCTTAATTTTCAGCCTGTCGAAGATATTTGAGATGGGACTTCAGTACATGGTGGTTCCACACAAATGTGTCATGGTTTGCTCCACCATGACTAGTATCAATGCTCAATATATTTAAGTCAGAGTCACAAACCTGAAAAGTTCATAAAATATATTTATTAGAAAACCTTAATTATTGCTCTTGTTTAATCTCTTTTAATTTTTAAATTCCATTTTAACATGAATAATTGTTTAGCTATTATTTTGCCCATATTAAATCATAGAAAATTTATATAATTTTGTACTAGTCTTGATTAGCTCTTAGTTTGTAATTTGTGTATTTGACTCAGCAAAAGTAGTAAATCTTTTTATAAGGTTATGATTATGTCGCAGATAAATATTATTTATTAGTTTTAAGCTTATATTTGCCGAACATAATTAAAAAAAAATATATTTGAAAATATCTATTATTTTATTACCTTAAAGTATCTGTAACTGTGGTACTGACCAATTTAAAGGTAAGTTAAGTCTAGGTAGGTACTTACTATTTGAGCATTTAAAGAGTGATACCGCTTCCGGTTGAAAAATCTCTCTTCAAAGAGTTTCTTCAAACTCATTATTTAGAGCTTGTGTCACTGACCTCATACAGTTCGATACACTAACTTGGTGCATTTTGTGGTGTGCACTAGCTCCTACAAACCTCTGATAGGACCCAGATGCATAGAAACTTAATGCAGTTAACACCTGAAATGAGAAAAAAAAAACCACCGAAACCGAAATATTAACAATTCACTCATGCACCTGCAGCTAGCGACCGAAGCGAACTGAAGTGGAGGAACGGGTGAACGAACATGGCGTCCAGGTAAGTGTTGCCTTAGCATTAAATTGCTGCCCGTTTGATAGAAATCCACGATTATCGAAATTTACCCGTTCACAAAGTTACCCCAATGCACCTTAATTAAAAACAAGGTGGACCAACAATCTGGTGAAGGTTGCGAGAACCCACTGGATGAGAGAAGCACAGGATTGGTCATCGTGGAGATCCTTTGGGGAGACCTATGTCCAGCAGTGAACCTCTGAATGTGAGTAGTTTCTTGTCTCGTCTATGAGATGATTAATCGTCTATTAGATGATAAATTTCAGGTACAGTAAAAAAACCTCTTTTCGAGACTTGTTTTGAGGGATTAATCCCTACAATAATATCATCCCAATTATAAAGCAGTTCTACTTATTTTGTTGATTTCCAGGATTTTAAAGACTTTTCCATTGCGGAAATAACCTTCATTTATTGAAATTACAAATCCTGGATAAAGTTTCCCTTCGTAGTTGAAAATTACATAAGATCCAACAAGTAAAGTTTCTTTCATGTTTATAGATTTAGTTGATTTTGACGTTTACAACTGCCTTAATCTTATTATTGTCCTATATTTCATGCATTTCTTCTTGCCACTGTTGCAGATCACCTTCGCCGCATGAATCATGCACGGAAAAAGATTCACTAGAATCGTAATCTCTTTCTTCTATCGTATTTTTGTTTCTACGCGGAGATTTTATAGGAGCTTCTTCTTTTTGTTCTTTGCGTCTACTTCCTGAAGCTATTAGATTATGCTGTTTTATGCCGATACAATCACAATAACCTCTTGGGATGGTACAGAAGCAACTGAGTTCTCGATATGCTTTGCAATTTTTTATAGGTGTGTCAAATCATAGTTCTTGTCTTGTAGAAGTGTTGCAGGTGTATAAAATAACTTTATCTTAGATTCTGATTGACTAAGAACATTATAAGCTGTAAGCGCGTCTACGCCATAGGCAACCTTTAAAATTAAAATAATATAAAAAAGCATATGCGCGCACACCATCCCCGACACCACTCTTTTGAATATATTTTCTAAAATATAAACTAATTGTTGCAGGGCTCCGTGGTTAAATAATAACACACTGGTTAATGTATCGGAGTATAATTTCTGACTAGTTTTAATAACTAAAAATACAAGTATATATATTAATTTATAAACAAAGAAATTGACGGGGGAGATTAGTTGACTGTAGAAAGTCACGAAACAGGAACTAATAAGTTTTGCTTAATTTACATAAAATGTCTCTATATTAAATCACGTTATTAATTATCTCTATTAAATATCACGAACATTACGTGCTATGAATATTGTGCTGACGGCACATTACTTCCCCCTTTAGAAAAAAAAATAATAATAATAATAAATTACAAAATAACATTAATAAAAACAATGCAAAGAACCCTAATTAAAATTACGAACAATAACTTAGTGGTATAGTAATAGTAATTGCAACCTTGCAGACTGCGCGTAAATGAATAATGCTGATTCCGCGTCTTGTTCTGTTCGCTAGCGCCGATAATATTTCTTTATTCTGAAAATGTGTGACATAATATGATAGGTGCAACTTATAACACTCTCGGGAACATGATTATAAA